>OX451740.1:313552872-314935749 GCA_948472305.1 Vicia faba
TATATATGTAATATATATATATATATATATAATATATATATATATATATATTATATATATATATAATATATATATATATATATATATATATAATATATATATATATATATATATATATATATATATATAATATATATATATATATATATATATATATATATATATAATATATATATATATATATATATATATATATATATATATATATATATATATATATATATATATATATATATATATATATATATATATATATATATTTATTAATATATTTAAGGGTTAAAATGCAAAATACATACACTTTTTATTTTTATTAATATTTAAATATAAAAATATCTTTTGACAAATATACTTCATTTTATTTTATTTTTGTATACAATAAATAAATACTTGTACATAATAAATAAATAATGCATTTTATTTAATAGAATTAGGGTTTAACCCTAAACATGAAAAAACTCCCAAAAATAATACTTTTCTTTTTGTTTATTTTGACACATAAAAATACTTTTTTTCATATATACAAAAATCATTTTTTGCATCTTGCATATTTATTCTTATTTTATTTAATTTATGCAAATTAATCATCTTGTAAATAATGCAATATTGATGTAATAGTTTAGGTTTAAATTCCATGTCAAAATCCCCATTTGAACATTTGTACCCCTCTTCCCATATATGGTTTTGTAATAGCTTAGTAAATTTATTTTCGCACTTTATTGCTTTCTAATTATACCATGTTAGAATTAGGGTTTGTATGCGAAAAAACAACGAAAATAGTTTTGACCTAATTTCAAGATAAACAAGCATGAAAATGGACACACAAATCACACTTGCACCCCCCTAGGGTATTCCACTTGTTGCCTTTCAAAATTGGGCCATATTGCATGTTAAGTCTCTTTGGGAAAAACAAACAATCAAATGATCATAGTCCCTCGATGACGCTTTCAAAATGTTGCCTAAACAAATGATCAAGTCCCTTAAGGAAAATTGCCCAAAGATACTTGGCACCATTGCAATTATGGTCTAAACGATGACCCGCGCCCGTCCCTTTCACATCTTAACATGAGATTGTCCACCAAATACAATGGTGGAACAAACTTGTCAAAAGGGTTAAAACATAGCAATAAACTTTGAGAAATTTAGGAGTAGATAACCTCTTAGTTACTTGAATCAAACTTGTAAAAACGAAACACTTGCCTATTTTCTAAAAACCACACCTCACAACACTTTCAAAACAACTTTCAAAATGAAAACCTTTTCAAAAGACATACACCTTTGTATACATCCCAACATGGATCATTACAAAGGTTGCCACCACGTTGGCTTCTTTTCAAAACATTTTCAAACCCACACACATAAGAGTACCATTTCAAATAATTGATAATAAAAGGCAAGTGATCTAAGCAAGTAACTAAGAGCCCATGGATAACCATGGATTGAAAGGGTGTTAATACCTTCCCTTTCTATAATCTACTCCCCTAACCCAAGAAAACATCTCAAAAGGTTTTTGCTGTGCTTTTTAACCTTTCCTTAGGATAAAATAAAAAGTCGGTGGCGACTCTTGCTCAACCGAAACATTTGCGAAAACAAACACAAAACCATAGTCAGTTCTCCCACCGTATCACAGAACTGGCGACTCTGCTGGGGATAATTTTAAAAGTGGAGTAACCTTAGGGCTTAGATCACCTTTGTTTTCAATTGTTTGCTTTGTTTGCTTTTATATTTGTGGGCTTTGCATCGGAGTTTCATAGATCCTAACTCGGATCTGGGAAATACCCTTTTTAGGTAGCATAATCTGTGAGGGACCTGTCCGGCGTAGACCGACATGGGTGAAGCAGTGGCTACATTGGTGTGGCACCTTGGTCTGTACCTATATCCCTTGTGTTGCAATAAGGAGAATATAGGTCTTCTAAGGAGTCATTAAACACCAACCAACCTTAGAACCTTAAATTGACCAAACTTGGCTATTAGGACAGTAGCAGTATGCTACACTCATTGAGGCTAAACTCTCGCGATGGTTCTGGCCGCAAGAAAAGATTGCGATGCTGGAGTTATGACCGATTGAGGGTAGCCAATGATTTGAGATTCTCTAGAACCCGGTTACTTTTGATAGGATAGGTTTTAACCAACGAAACCAAAAGAGGGTAACACCTAAACTTCATGCTGGCCTGAAACTTAAGGGTTGTCTTGTGTGACTTGTGTGCCTTACCATGCTTGCCTATGTGAATACTTGTGGTGTGCTTCATCATAGCATCATGCCATCATACCATTGCATGCATCCTGTATAAAGGACTAACCCATTTCAAAGACAAAAAAGTTTCATCTTTGCTCTATTTTGTAGGACATCATGATGCCCGTGCGTAGGAATACTGTCCGGCTCAACTTTGTTCAACCACCAACTTTGCTCAAGGATTTGGTTGGTAGGATTCCAAACACTTCTTACTTCATCAACAGGCATGGTTCTCTCCTTGGCTTGATCACTGCAAAATGGGACCAACAACTGATAAGTGTTCTGACCCAGTTTTATGACCCCCTGTATCATTGTTTCACCTTTCAAGACTTCCAGCTGGTTCCTACCCTGGAAGAATTCTCTTATTTGCTTGGGATCCCTGTCTTGGAGCAAACTCCATTCACTGGTTTGGAAAAGACTCCTAGGCCTGAAGAGATTGCTGCAATTCTCCCCTTGACCAAAGAAGAGGTATTGGCTAACTGGGAAACTAGAAGTGGAGTTAAGGGCTTTTTGGTCAAATTTCTGGTTGGCAAGGCTAATGATTTCTGGAATGACTTGGACTTCAAGGCGTACGAAGATATTCTGGCTCTTTTGATCTACGGTCTGGTATTGTTTCCTAATCCTGACACCTTTATCAGTATCCATGCCATAAGGATTTTCATGTCTCGGAATCCTGTACCCACTCTTTTGGGTGATATCCTGCAACAACTCTATGCTCGTACTGCCCGAAAATGGGGAACTCCATGGTGTTGTGCTCCTTTGCTAGTGAGGTGGTTTATTTTGCACCTTCCTAAGCTCGTGCTGAAGAATGAAGAAGGAAAGGGTTGGGCTCGTAGGCTAATGTCTCTCACTGATAATGACATCACTTGGACTCTCAGAGGTTTGGATGAGGTAGTTGTTATTGATCGTTGCGGAGAATACCCCAATGTTCCGTTGATTGGTATCCAAGGAGGAATCTCTTATAATCCATGTTTAGCTCTCCGCCAGTTTGGAAGAGCCAGAAGAGTTGGGCCTCATGAAATGTTGGTTCCTCACTTCCATTTTGAGTTTCAGGCAGATAATGACAAACTACGCCATGGATTCATTAAAGCTTGGGACAGAATTCACAAAGCTGGCCCACATGAGTTGGGACCACTGATGAGCTTTGGATATTTCCTTTTATAGCTTTTATTTCCTTTTCAGTATTTTTCATTCCTGTAATGCCTAAGGGCAAGTTGTTGAACAATTTAAAATTTGAATCTAATGAAGTGTGTTTCCCTTTTGTCTACCAAGTTGAATCTTGTTTGTCTTTGAAAACATAAAACATACGCATCTCATTGCACCATATGCATAGCAGGTACCCTATTTCACAGGTTGCTAAATCTCCTTCGCTGTTTATTTTGAAAAGTCATCATGAATCCAGACTCATCCAGTGAGCAAGCAATCAAGGCCCTTCAGGCCCAAAGTGCCCAGTTTCAAGAGATGGTCCTAAGCCTGGCCCAAGGTCAGCAAGAGTTGAAGACTCTACTCCTGAAGAAGAAGAAGAAAAAGAGGAGTGCGTTATTCAACACCGGACGCAGATTTGGGAACACACTCCATAATGAAGCTGATCCAACTACTTCTTCTACTGAGAAAAACAGTCCCCAAGGGGGAGGAGCTCCTAGTCCCGCAGTCTCTGACAACAAGACGGACTACAATGACGAACAATACCCACCTGCTGCTGACAGATACAAACAATTAGAGGACCGCTTGAGCGCCATGGAGATTCAGAATGTGCCGGGGCTGGATTTCGGAGATTTGGGGTTATCTTCTGGGGTAGTAATCCCACACAAGTTTAAGGCGCCTGCCTTTGCCAAATATGACGGGGCTTCCTGTCCAAAGCTGCATCTGAGGTCGTACGTAAGGAAGATCCAACCTTACACGGCAGATAAGAACCTTTGGATTCACTTCTTCCAAGATAGCCTTTCGGGGTCACAGCTTGAGTGGTTCTACCAACTAGATGGAACTAGCATCCGACACTGAGAAGATTTGGCAACCGCATTCTACAGACAATATCAATACAATTCTGATCTCGCTCCTACGCGTACCCAACTTCAGGGTATGTCTCTAGGAACGGGCGAAGGGTTCAAAGAATATGCACAAAAATGGAGAGATTTGGCTGGCAGGGTGCAACCTCCATTGACTGATCGTGAGCTGGTTAATATGTTTCTAGGGACTTTGTCTGGTCCATTTTTCAATCATTTGGTTGGTAACTCCTCCGCTGGGTTTACGGATTTGATTCTGACGGGAGAAATAATTGAAGCTGGCATCAGGTCAGGAAAGATACAAAAAGCTGCCTCCCCAAGTACTGAGAAGAGGCCTTTCAAGAAAGAAGCAAGTGCAGTCTATGGTCCTAGAAGACAAGTCAAGCCAGAAAGTCGCCAAGCCATCAATGCTTTGGTCATTTCAAAACCTGTTGCTGCTCCTCAGCAGTACAATCAACAAAGAAGTGAAAGGCCCAAGAGGCAGTATACTCGGCTGAGTATGACCTTATCACAAATTTTACCGCAACTGTTATCAACCAACTTGGTGACCATCAAAGAAGCTCCTAAGGTCGTTAATACTGCATCTCCTAAGTATAACCCAAATGCCCGTTGTGCTTATTATTCCGATAGCCCCGGGCATACTACTGATGATTGCTGGGCCTTAAGAAACAAAGTGCAAGATCTTATCGACGCGAAAGAAATTCAGTTTGAAGCTCCTGATAGACCAAACGTTGTAACTGCTCCTATGCCCCAGCATAGAGTAAATGCCATTGAGGAAGATTTGTATGTTGTTTCGGTGAATGATGTTGCTACCCCTCTTTTGACTGTTAAGAGGAACTTACTACTAGCCGGTTTATTTCCGGGTTGTAGCAAGGGTTGCCTCCTGTGTGCTGTTATCCCTACCGGTTGTCCACTGCTGAAATCAGGCATCCAAAGCCTGATGGATAGCAAAGAAATTCTGTTCAAGAAAACTGTTGTTCCGTTTGTCTCCGTTGAAGAAATATTTGTTGTCACAATTTACAATCCTACCAAAGCTCCTCCGAGGAAGCCAGTCTAAATTATGTCTGTTGCACCCATTACTATTACTGTTCCGGGGCCTCTCCCCTATGAGTCTGATAAAGCCGTCCCATGGCATTATGGGGCCGACGTGTATGTGCTTGGGGTAAAGCAGGAGTTCAACACCAATACCAGTATCAGTAACATCACTGGTCCCGCCAAGATTACCCGCAGTGGCAGGCTCTTCTCGCCTGACATTGCACCGCCAGTTATCCGAAAACCTCTCACCATCACACCCGCAAGTGTGCATGTTCCAATTCAAGTTCCTGTGTCTACTACTGCCGCCGAGTCCTCTGATACTCGGGGCAAATAAGTTGCTACCGATTTGCCTGCCAGGACGGAGGCACCAAAAAAGACTGCTGTGGAAGCCTCGCAACAAGAAATGGAGGAAATTCTTAAAATCATCAAAAAGAGTGACTTCAATGTTGTTGAACAGTTGAGGCATACCCCCTCCAAAATCTCTATGCTATCATTGCTGCTATGCTCAGAGGCCCATGCAAAAGCCCTGATTTCATTTCTGAAAACGGCCCATGTACCGCAAGAGACCTCTGCGGATCAATTCACTTACTGTGTAGCTAATTTGACAGCTGACAATGGATTGGGGTTCTCGGATGCTGACCTCACTGCCAAAGGGAAAAATCATAATGATGCCCTGCATGTTTCCATAGAATGCAGGGGCACTACTCTCTCACATGTGTTGGTGGATACCGGTTCTTCCCTGAATGTTTTGCCCAAGAAGGCATTGGATCGCTTGGATTGTGAGGGTCTGGAGTTGAAACCTAGCAACATCATTGTTAGAGCCTTCGACGGTTCTAAAAGGATGGTGCACGGTGAGGTAGACATTCCTATTCGTGTGGGTTCCCAAGTCTTCGACTCAACGTTCTATGTAATGGATATTCGTCCATCTTATTCCTGCTTGTTGGGTCGACCCTGGATTCACAAGGCTGAGGCAGTAACATCCACTCTACACCAAAAGCTCAAATACCCTGTCAAAGGGAAGATTGTTACTGTGCAGGGTGAGGAGGAGTACATGGTTAGTCATTTGAATTCATTCCGGTATATCGAGATGGACGGGGAGTTTATTGAAACCCCCTTTCAGCATTTTGAGGAGGTTCCTCCAACGTTGGCATCGGCTGAAACAGTGGTTGAAGAAGACTTTCCGTTGAAGATGGCGTCCTTGAAGGATGCCCAGGCTGTAATCGAGAAAGGCAATTGTGCAAATTGGTGTCAGCTTCCTGACTTCACTCAAAAGAATGACAAGTTTGGGCTGGGCTTTACTGCAGAGGCTCAGAGGACCATGCGCAAGGAAAAGATCCAAAAGGCTCCAGTGTTTATCTCCCACCCAAGGGTGAATGCTATCGAGGAGGACGTAGAGGAAGCAGAGTTTGACAGTTGGATCTATCCAACCACCAGCAACGGACCAAGCAACTGGACGGCAAAGGATTTTACACCTATCACATTTGTCACGCAGTAATTAACTCTTTTGATTTTCAATTTGTAACAAACAATATGTTAAAACTTTGTTGGCTCGGTGTCCTACCCGGGGCATCGTAGCTCCATTTGTGAGGGCTTTTTGTATGACATTTCCATATATCATCAATCAAAACATTGGACGTTTGTTGCATTTCGAATCTTGTGCTCTTTTTCTTTCTGTGTTATATATTGCAAAACAGCTATATTTACACACACTCACTTATACAGGTTTCAATCCACTCTGGATCTCACTGGTAACAGCTCTGCTACCACCAGTTATGACTTCGAGAATCCGATCAACTTGGCCGAGGACGAAGGTGAAGATTATTGCGAAGTGCCTGGTGAACTTGCAAGACTTCTACTTCAAGAAGAGAGGGTTATTCAGCCGCATGAAGAGCCGGTGGAAACAATTAACCTGGGTACTGAGACAGATAGGAAAGAGGTCAAGATCGGTGTCAATCTAGAGCTCAGCGTGAAGCAACGATTGATCCAGATGCTACATGATTACATGGAGATATTTGCTTGGTCCTACGAGGACATGCCTGGTTTGGATGCCGACATTGTAGTTCATCACCTGCCAACCAAGGAAGACTGCCCTCCGGTAAAGCAAAAGGTCTGCCGCATGCGCCCAGAGATGTCCGAAAAGATCAAGGCTAAGGTTATGAAGCAATTCGATGTCGGGTTTCTAGTGGTAACTTCTTATCCTCAATGGGTTGCCAACGTGGTGCCAGTGCCAAAGAAGGACGGAAAAGTCAGGATGTGTGTCGACTACAGGGATTTGAACAGGGCAAGCCCCAAGGATGATTTCCCGCTACCTCACATCGACGTTCTTGTCGACAATAATGCTCAACATAAGGTGTTCTCCTTCATGGATGGTTTTTCAGGGTATAATCAGATCAAGATGGCTCCTGAAGATATGGAGAAGACTACCTTTGTGACTCAGTGGGGCACTTTCTGCTACAAGGTCATGCCATTCGGGTTGAAAAATGCTGGGGCAACCTATCAACATGCCATGGTTGCTTTATTTCATGATATGATCCATCATGAGATTGAGGTATACGTTGATGACATGATTGCAAGGTCCCAAACTGAGGAGGAGCACCTTGACCATCTGAGGAAGCTGTTTGACCGACTCAAGTTATACAAGCTGAGGTTGAATCCCAACAAATGCACCTTTGGGGTGAGGTCCAGAAAATTGCTAGGTTTCATTGTAAGTGATAAAGGTATTCAGGTGGACCCTGCCAAGGTAAAAGCCATACAAGAGATGCCAACTCCAAAGACAGAGAAAGAAGTCAGAGGCTTCCTGGGACGACTGAATTACATTGCCCGATTCATCTCACATCTGACTGCTACTTGTGAGCCAATCTTCAAATTACTGAAGAAAGATCAAGTAGTATGCTGGAACGATGAATGTCAGGCTGCCTTTGAAAAGATAAAAGAATATCTCCAAGAGCCACCCGTTCTTATGCCACCAGTGGAAGGGAGACCTCTGATACTATACTTGACAGTGCTTGATAATTCAATGGGGTGTGTGTTGAGGCAGCATGACGAGTCTGGCCGAAAAGAGCATGCTATTTATTACTTGAGCAAAAAGTTTACCGACTGTGAGTCTCGTTACTCACTGCTTGAGAAAACTTGCTGCGCTCTAGTATGGGCTGCTCGCCGGCTGAGACAGTATATGCTGACTCACACTACTCTATTGATTTCAAAGATAGATCCCATCAAGTACATATTTGAAAAGCCTGCTCTGTCTGGGAGAATAGCAAGATAGCAAATGATCTTGACAGAATATGATATCCAGTATACAACTCAGAAAGCAATTAAAGGAAGTGTACTGGCAGATCATTTGGCACACCAACCTGTGGACGATTACCAATCATTGAACTTTGATTTTCCGGACGAAGACATCATGGTGGTAACTGACTGTGAAGTACCTGGACCGGATGAAGGACCTGAGAAAGGATCCCGATGGTCTATGCATTTTGACGGAGCCTCCAATGCTTTGGGTAACGGCGTCGGCGCTGTAATCATATCTCCCAAAGGAACTCATACTCCACTCACCGCCCGATTGTGTTTCAACTGCACCAACAACATGGCAGAATATGAGGCATGTATCATGGGTCTGCAAGCTGCAATCGACTTAAGGATCAAATTTCTGAGTGTCTTCGGAGATTCCGCTCTCGTGATCAATCAGATCAAAGGCGAGTGGGATACGAAACACCCAAATCTTATTCCTTACAAGGAGTATGTGTTGACTTTGCTTCCCCACTTTGAAGAAATAACTTTTGAGCACTTCCCAAGAGAGGAGAATCAGCTAGCGGACGCACTAGCTACGATGTCTTCAATGTTCAAAGTTAAATGGGACAATGAGGCTCCCCGGATCATCATCTGGAAATTGCACGAACCGGCATACTGCTGCGATCTCGAGGCCGAAAAGGTAACTGAAAAACCCTGGCATCATGAGGTGAAGAGGTACTTGGAAGCTCAGGAATACCCTGAAGGTGCATCCGTCAATGACAAGAAGTTCATGAGGAGGTTTGCGGCAAAATTCTTCCTCAGCAACGACATTCTCTACAAACGGAATCATGATTCAACTCTGCTGCGTTGTGTGGATAAGACTGAAGCAGAGAGAATCATGATAGAGCTACATGAAGGTACATTCAGAACACATTCCAGTGGACACACCATGGCAAAGAAAATCCTTTGGGCAGGATATTTCTGGTCCACCGTGGAAGCCGACTGTTACCAACATTCTCGAACTTGTCATAAATGCCAGATCTATGCTGACAAGGTGCACATTCCTCCAGTTCCTCTGAACGTCCTGACGGCACCTTGGCCCTTTGCAATGTGGGGCATTGATATGATCGGTGAGATCCGACCGACGGCATCCAACGGGCATCGCTTCATCTTAGTGGCAATCGATTACTTCACGAAGTGGGTTGAGGCAGCTTCCTATGCAACGGTAACCAAGAGCGTCGTGGCACGTTTCATCCGGCATAATCTGATCTGTCGGTACGGTGTTCCGGAAAGAATCATTACGGACAATGGTACCAATCTCAATAACAAGATGATCACTGAGCTCTGTGAGCAATTCAAAATACAGCACCATAACTCTTCTCCTTACCGGCCGAAGATGAATGGGGCTGTAGAGGCAGCTAATAAGAATATCAAGAAAATTGTGCAGAAGATGACAGTGACCTATAAAGATTGGCACGAGATGTTACTGTTCGCTCTTCATGGGTACCGTACCTCAGCAAGGACGTCAACTGGGGCAACTCCTTTCTCCTTGGTCTATGGCATGGAGGCCGTCTTGCCAATTGAAGTCCAGATACCCTCTCTCCGGATAATGAAGGATGCAGACGTGAATGAAGATGACTGGATCCAGACTCGACTTGATCAATTAAACCTGATTGACGAAAAGAGACTCACCGCTATCTGTCATGGTTAGACGTATCAAAAACGGATGATCAGGGCATTTAACAAGAAAGTTAGACCACAAGAGTATCAAGTTGGGGACCTGGTAATCAAACGCATCATCCTTCCTCAAAGTGATCCCCGGGGCAAATGGACCCCTACATACGAAGGGCCATTTATGGTTAAACATGTGTTCTCAGGAGGAGCCTTGATCCTGACCACCATGGATGGTGACGACCTTCCTCACCCCGCCAATGCAGACATAGTGAAAAGATACTACGCATGAATAAAAGACCCGTTAGGTTGACATACCTAGGCAAAAATAAGGGCTTCCCGGCGAACCAAAAGGGTTCGGGCAAAAATAAGGGATGAAATGGAAAAAAATCTGTACACCCGGCAAGTCGAAAACCTGAAAAGGCGGCTTGGGCAAAAATGGGTATCCCGGTGGACTGAAAACCCGAAAGGGCGGTCCAGGCAAAAGTTAGGGATAAAGCGTAACACTATGTCTCATTGGATCACTTCGCATCCGGAATTCGGCATCAACCATCTGGCTCAGATTTTGGCATCGACCAATCAGCTTCATCTTCAACCAAGCAGCAAAGTGATGAGACGCTTGAAGACATAAAGGCGATAGCAGAGTTGGAACCCAGTGGGATTGTTCACATAGCTGTTTTGTTTCCTTTTCAAATTGTAAATTCTATGTTATTCGGCGGCATTCTCTTACTAGGATGTCAGCCTCTTGTACAAAAACGCCTATTCACAGGAAAAATTCAAATCAATACAAATCCACTTTTTTATACAAATTGCCGTTGTTTTTCCTTTTTTCTGTTTTGTCTTGCGAAAAACGTCCAATGTTCATTTTTGATATATGCATATGACATTAAATTGTTGATTCATAAATATTTGCATATGAAACAAAGGATTAATTACAGGTGACATCAGAAACAGGGGCAATGTGAAGTTGTCTGATGCAGTCTGGTTGCTTTGTCCGCCAAGGTACCAAGGTAGATTCGACTGAAGAATGTGATCAAATCATCTCAACTCCCCGCAGAGTAGGACAAGATGCAGCAATACTTTCCCCAAGCAGAGTTGGTTCCCCGTCGATCCTGAAAAGGCACAACATTCCCCGGCAGAATATCAGTACCTCAGTGCAATTCCGAAAAGTTTCCCCGGGAAAGCGGAATTCTTATCCCCAACAGGTCTTAAAGCTTATCTCCAGTAGATTTCAGAAGCTTATCCCCTGCAGAATACGGACGTCTCTCCCGAGCTTTATTCAAAGTTATTCCTCACAAAGGCTTATAACTGGGTTATCCTCAGCTAATTGTCACGGAAGATCGCCCTCGGCAAAGTTCTTTATCCCCAGCGGAGTTTATCTTTGGTATCCCCAGCGGAATCCATCATTGAAGTCCTCAGCAGGCCTCTCATCAGAACTTCAGCAAAGTATCTCTTCCACAGAGCCATTCCCCGGCCGGTCGTCAAGGATTTATTCTCCTAAGACAAAATTACATTCATAAACATTTCACATTTTCATACATCTTGCTTACATACATGATGAAGTGCATACAACACTATCTCATGTTGAACATCATGACATCATGCATATCATACATCATGACATTGTATACAACTTATGTTTTTACCTTTTCAGGGAAAAAGACAGTCCCAAAGACAACTACCTTCAACTGTCACAATTCCAAATTCGATACCTGTATCTAGCCAGGGCACATCTGAGAGTGATCAGTTTCCAGACTCGATTCCTGTATCTAGCCAGGGCACGTCTGAAGAGTTCAAAGATTCGATTCCTGTATCCAGCCAGGGCACATCTATCAACTACAACATTTCCAGATTCGATTCCTGTATCCAGCCAGGGCATATCTGTTAACGACCATTTCCAGACTCGATTCCTGTATCTAGCCAGGGCACGTCTGAAGAGTTCGAAGATTCGATTCTTGTATCCAGCCAGGGCATATCTATTGACGACTATTTCCGGATTCGACTCCTGTATCCAGCCAGGGCACATCTGTGAGCAACCGATTGTAGATTCGATACCTGTATCTAGCCAGGGCATATCTGCATGAGGAGATTGAAGATCAAACACCTGTAACAAGCCAGGAAAACATCTGTCTTTCTCAAATACACAAGTTCTCGCTAAGGAATCTCTTATGCGATCAATACTTCCAAATGGCATCTATAAGCCCATTCCCGACAAGGTTCTGTCACATCTCCAGATGGCATCTATAAGCCCATCTCCCTATCCACCATCTCTCCAAATGGCATCTATAAGCCCATTCCTGACATCACATTGCTGATACTTCAACATGCGAGTGCAAATTTCCGGGCACTCTAGTGTCCAATCTCCTTTTACCCTCGAGTCACGAAAGGCAAACTTGCCAATCTAACTCTTCAGGTTCAAGAATATTGAACAGGGGCAACTGTTGTACCCCAAAATTTGCCCTCCCATTTCCTCAACATTTTCTCATCACAAGACCCTTGAAGATCAAGATCCAGTTAGGGTTTCCTCTGCTTAAGACTTCTTCTTGCACTGTTGACCCAAATTAGGGTTTGTATTTGCACAAAGATATTTTGACCTAAAATGCCTAAGATGACTTTCATGCTTCATGTTGGACTCCCAAATTTATCCATACCAAGTTTCAAGTCTTGATCCCAATTTTTGCCCAGTCAATTGGACAGTTGACCTAGAAATCAACTGTATTGGGGAAAAAGTCAACTGTGGCCAATTGACAGTCAAATCTCATGAAAATTGACCCACATCAACATTAGGAACTCACATGGACCATTTGATCAAGTTTGGATCACAATTCCTCAAGAAATTTGATCAGATCACCAAAAGGGCAAAATGGTCATTTTTAGGGTTTTGACTGCAAAAGGGCAATTTTTGACTGTTTGACCTAGCCAATGGCAAACCAAGCTCACATATGGACTCAAGGACCCCATGTAATTATCTTGACATGCTCAACAAGTTCAAAAGATCCCAAATGCACAAGATTGATAGTTGAATTTCCCAATCAATTGATCAATTTTGAATGTATACTGAAAAGTCAAACTTTGACTTTTTGGTCAAAATCAAGGGTCAAGATTCATTTTTCATCAAAACATGCCAAATCATGAAACTTGTTCACCAAGAAATCAAAAATTGCAAATTAGGGTTTGAAATGAGAATTTTTCATAACTTAGAATTTTTCTAAGTTATGAAAAACCCTAATTTTTTCCCAACTTTGCCCCACTTTCTCACCATGATCCATTTGGATTAAAGCAAAAGTCAAAACATGAAAGTTGTAGCTTGTTGCATAATCTACAACTTTGATTCACAAAGTTTTCCCAAAAGAAGCTTGTATCTCAAGTTACAATTTTTGGAACAAGGGTACCAAACCATTCTTAACTTTGTGAAAATTTGACCTATTTTGGACAAGTTTTTTACCTAACTTCAAGACCATTTTTCATACACTTCCACTTGGAATTTCAATTTGCATTTCAAAGATGGATTGTAGTACACATTCCAAGATTTCCAAAATGTCAGAGAACTTCTCAAACAACCTCATGGTTATGGAGAATCGAATTTTGCAAAATGGGAAAATGTCACTTTTATTCTTGGCCAAGACATGTTCATACATTGGTGCCATTTTGAATTCAGCATGCTTAAGCTACATTGCAGGCCTCTAATCCCATTTTCACTCAATAATTAAATGCAAAACCATTGTGCCAAGATGTTGTTCTAAGCATTTGGACATTACATGGAGAATTAACCCTTAATTAGAAAAAGCATTATTTCCATTTTGAAAAAGTAGAACTTTATGTCCATTTTGCAAATCCAAGTGGTACAGTCCAAATCTTCTTGGCACAAGTTTATGAGCAAATTGCACTGATCAAGGCCAATGTATGCAGCATAGTGTGAGGGCCTGTACAGGCTAGAAACATCAAGTGACCATTGTTTGCTTAAAGTTCAAGAAACATTGCATATGTCATACCAACTTCCATTCCTGCAAACCAAGCCTTAGAAAAAGATATGAAACACATTCCAAACATTGATCCTAAGCTAAAGCACGAGCCTTTCACCTCCAATACCTTCACAAACTCAGAACCACCATCAAACTGCCAAAACAGAGTGACCTCAGCAGATTGAGTTCCAACTCTCATCCCTGTCTTGCTTTCTTGCTAAAAGCTCTTCACACACCTTCCCTACCATCAATGCAAGCTAACCAAAACCTAAAACACGACCTGTAATTCCTCTAACCAGTTCCACCATTTTCATTTTCTTGTTTTGCAGTTGAAGTTCTCTAGCACGATTCAAGAAGTTTCAAGACAAAGTAAAGCTTGGAATAGCATCCCTGGACCTCAAGGAAGCTATACCAATCATCACCTTGCACTGAAAGCTTCTCCATCGCCAGATACAACTTCAACTGAACAGGTAAGTTCATGAACTCGTATCTCTCTTATTAGGCATTGTTAGCTTTAGGTTTGTGAAGAAAACATGTCACAATCATAGCCCTGAACATGCCCATATGATTAGATTTCATTTATATTATGTGTGCTGCAAGAATTTTGAGTCTGAACATTGATGGAAAACTAGGTCAAGAATTGGGGGAGAAGAAATTCTCCCTCATCTTAGAGAGTTAAGTCAAGTTTTTTATATCCCTGGATTCGTCTTCTCATGCTCTACACTTTTCATGTTGAAAGTTTTGCTTAAAAGTCCAGGAATTGGGAGATAGAAAACGCGTGTTTGGCTTGAACAAAGGTGTTCTGAGGTTGAAGATGACTTGGTTCTGGGCTGGGCCTGTTTGACATTTCTTTTTGCACCATATTTTTACTTCTGCACCCCCTGAGCCCATTTTGCTTATTTCTTTGACTTTTTGACTTTTTCTTTTTTTGGATTGACTTATTTATTTTTTCTCATGATATTAAAAATATAAAAAATATTTTTCTCACCATTTTTGAATTTATTAGGCATTTATTTGGTTTTCTTTTAGTTTGTACATAAATAAATAAATACATATACTTTTATTTAAAATACTAAAATAGTGCAAATACATTTTTATACATTTTTATTTTGTTTTACTTTCTGAAAATATTTTATAGAAAAAATACTTTTTTATTAAATATTAAATATTATTAATTTGTATATATAATACATATTTAGTAAATAATATATATATATATATATATATATATATATATATATATATATATATATATATATATATATATATATATATATATATATATATATATATATATATATATATATATATATATATATATATATATATATATATATATATATATATATATATATATATATATATATATATATATATATATATATATATATATATATATATATATATATATATATATATATATATATATATATATATATATATATATATATATATATATATATATATATATATATATATATATATATATATATATATATATATATATATATATATATATATATATATATATATATATATATATATATATATATATATATATATATATATATATATATATATATATATATATATATATATATATATATATATATATATATATATATATATATATATATATATATATATATATATATATATATATATATATATATATATATATATATATTTATTAATATATTTAGGGTTAAAATGTAAAATACATACACTTTTTATTTTTATTAATATTTAAATATAAAAATATCTTTTGACAAATATACTTCATTTTATTTTATTTTTGTATACAATAAATAAATACTTGTACATAATAAATAAATAATGCATTTTATTTAATAGAATTAGGGTTTAACCCTAAACATGAAAAAACTCCCAAAAATAATACTTTTCTTTTTGTTTATTTTGACACATAAAAATACTTTTTTTCATATATACAAAAATCATTTTTTGCATCTTGCATATTTATTCTTATTTTATTTAATTTATACAAATTAATCATCTTGTAAATAATGCAATATTGATGTAATAGTTTAGGTTTAAATTCCTTGTCAAAATCCCCATTTGAACATTTGTATCCCCCTTCCCATATATGGTTTTGTAATAGCTTAGTAAATTTATTTTCGCACTTTATTGCTTTCTAATTATACCGTGTTAGAATTAGGGTTTGTATGCGAAAAAACAACGAAAATAGTTTTGACCTAATTTCAAGATAAACAAGCATGAAAATGGACACACAAATCACACTTGCACCCCCCTAAGGTATTCCACTTGTTGCCTTTCAAAATTGGGCCATATTGCATGTTAAGTCTCTTTGGACAAAACAAACAATCAAATGATCATAGTCCCTCGATGACGCTTTCAAAATGTTGCCTAAACAAATGATCAAGTCCCTTAAGGAAAATTGCCCAAAGATACTTGGCACCATTGCAATTATGGTCTAAACGATGACCCGCGCCCGTCCCTTTCACATCCTAACATGAGATTGTCCACCAAATACAATGGTGGAACAAACTTGTCAAAAGGGTTAAAACATAGCAATAAACTTTGAGAAATTTAGGAGTAGATAACCTCTTAGTTACTTGAATCAAACTTGCAAAAACGAAACACTTGCCTATTTTCTAAAAACCACACCTCACAACACTTTCAAAACAACTTTCAAAATGAAAACCTTTTCAAAAGACATACACCTTTGTATACATCCCAACATGGATCATTACAAAGGTTGCCACCACGTTGGCTTCTTTTCAAAACATTTTCAAACCCACACACATAAGAGTACCATTTCAAATAATTGAAAACAAAAGGAGAGTGATCTAAGCAAGTAACTAAGAGCCCATGGATAACCATGGATAGAAAGGGTGCTAATACCTTCCCTTTCTATAATCTACTCCCCGAACCCAAGAAAACATCTCAAAAGGTTTTTGCTGTGCTTTTTAACCTTTCCTTAGGATAAAATAAAAAGTCGGTGGCGACTCTTGCTCAACCGAAACATTTGCGAAAACAAATGCAAAACCATAGTCAGTTCTCCCACCGTATCACATATACCTTAGGATTAGATCATTGTGTTTTCAATTGCATGCTTTGTATGATTTATATTTGTGGGCTTGTATTGGAGTTTCATAGATCCTAACCCGGATCTGGGGAATACCCTTTAGGTAAGTAGCAATAAACTGTGAGGGACCTGTCCGGCGTAGACCGACACGGGTGAAGCAGTAGCTACGTTGGTGTGACACCTTGGTCTGTACCGATATCCCATGTGTTGGAACGAGGAGAATATGGGTCTTCTGAGGAGTCATTAAGCACCAATTGACCTTAGAACCTTAAATTGACCAACTTGGCCATAGAACAGTAGCAGTATGCTACACTCATTGAGGCTAAACTCTCGTGATGGTTCCGGCCGCAAGAAAAGGTTGCTAAGCTGGAGTTATGACCGATCGAGGGTAGTCAGTGATATTGAGATCCTCTAGAACCCGATTACTATTTTTAGGACAGGTCTTAACCAACTGAAACTGAAAGAGGGTAGTACCTAAACTTCATGCTGGCCTGAACTCTAAGGGCTATCTTGTGTGACTTGTGTGCCTTTACCATGTTTTCCTTTTGTGAATACTTGTGGTGTGCCTCCATCATAACATCATAACATCATAACATCATAACATTGCATACATCCTGCATAAGGACTAACCCATTTCAAGGATCTCAAAGGTTTGTGATGCAGGTCATGATGAACCAAATGTCTAGCAAGGGGCAAAGGGGATTATTTTCCTCTAGCCAAGATTGTTTGGAGATCAAAACATGATAACTTGAGTCAGGGGCTATGACCCACTCGATATGGTGAGCCTGACTCTTGAAGAAGGACTCTTAATAATAGGAAGCTCCTTCGACCAAGCTGCAAAATTCAAATTCTAACAAGTTTCTCTGTTTACCCCACGAGATCCTTGAAAACATTGCATGCATATCATACACGTCATTGCATTACAGGTACCATTACAGGTCACTTATCTTCTTCGCTGTTTATTTCAGCAATCATCATGTCTACTGAACCTTCCACTGAACAAGCTATCAAGGCCCTCCAGGCCCAGAATGCCCAGTTCCAAGAGTTGGTTATGAGCCTAGCCCAGGGTCAACAGGATTTGAAGACTCTGATTCTGAAAGAGAGGAAGAAGAAGAAGAAGAAGAAGAAGAGGACCGTCTTATTCAACACCAGACGCAGGTTTGGACATGGCCTGCAGAATGAGGTTGAGCTGACCACCCCATCTGTAGGGAAAGACAGTCCCCAAGAGAGAAGGGTTACTAGTCCCATGGTCTCCGACAATGAGATAGGTTATGATGAAGAACAGTATCCTCCTGCTGAGGATAGGTATAAACAGTTGGAGGACCGCTTAAGTGCTATGGAGATACAAAATGTGCCTGGGTTGGACTTTGGAGACCTAGGCTTGTCCTCTGGGGTGGTGATTCCCCATAAATTCAAGGCACCTGCTTTTTCCAAATACGACGGAGCTTCCTGTCCTAAGCTGCACCTCCGGTCGTATGTAAGGAAGATCCAACCTTACACCGCTGACAAGAATTTGTGGATCCATTTCTTTCAGGATAGTCTTTCAGGGACTCAACTCGAATGGTTCTATCAGCTGGATGAAGCTAGTATCCGTAACTGGGAGGACTTGGCTACTGCGTTCTATAAGCAGTATCAGTATAATTCCGACCTCGCTCCTACGCGAACCCAACTCCAGGGTATGTCACTAGGGACGGGTGAAGGATTTAAAGAGTATGCTCCAAAGTGGAGAGACCTTGCCGGAAGGGTGCAGCCACCTTTAACTGATCGTGAACTTGTTGATATGTTTCTGGGGACCTTGTCTGGTCCATTCTTTAACCATTTGATTGGAAACTCTTCAGCCGGGTTCACAGACCTTATCTTGACTGGTGAAAGAATTGAAGTTGGCATCAAAAGCGGGAAGATTCAAGAAGCTACACCTTCCGATGCTCAGAAAAAGCCCTACAATGGGAAGAAAGAGTCCAATGCTGTGTATGGTAAAAAGAGTTGTCATGATCAACATGTAGGGGCAACCCAGATCTCTAATCATACGCCTTCTCAACAAAGACAGGGGCATCAACGTAAGGAGGTCGCACCTAAAAGACAATTCACTAAGATCAACATGTCACTGACTCAAGCGCTACAGCAAATGTTGAAGGCAGGGCTGATTACATTAAGGGCTCCTCTCTGGAATCCAAATACTTCCGCTCCTACCTATCATCCCAATGAAAGGTGTGCATACCACTCTGACAGTCCGGGACATGACACAAACAACTGTTGGGCCCTGAAGAATAAGGTTCAAGACATGATTGATGCCAAAGAAATCCAGTTTGACTCTCCAGAGACTCCAAACATAATCACTGCTCCTATGCCAAATCATTGAAGGCTTTTGTTTTATTTGAATTTTCAAGTTGTATTTTTCTTTGCTTATTCAAACAATTATTGTCATGGCAAATTTTTTTATTTCATTAATGCATCGTATATGTCTGTTTTGAATCAATCCATTCGTATTCACTATATTCAAATTGCTTTCATTTTTTGTGATGTTCAACTCTCGATTAAAAAAAAATCTAAACCCTTTGAGGGAGGATGACGAAAACGATACCACGATCTTTACAGTATGCTTTTGAACAGACCCTGCTGACGATGTACAGGCATTGTTTCAAATTCTAAACAGTGGAGTTATAAGGAAGATAATCCCTAGTCAACCCCTTTGAGCCAAAGAAGTTGGAGTTTTTCTTTTCACAAATTAAAACCCTTAATTATAACCAGGGGCAGGGTAGTTTTCTCAGTTAATCCAGGTGCACAATGAATGGCATCAAAGAAGTCCTTCCAAAACAAAAAGACAGTGATGGTTCCCTATAATCGTCAGGACAGGCAGTCATTATCTCTCAAAATAAAAGCCCAATAAGTCAAAAGATATGAAGGAGACTTACAAAACTGGGGCATCCCGCTGACTGTAATCACAAAAGAAACAGTTCAGGAAAAAAGACAGGGATAATAAAATCGAAAAGAAAGAGGTCCTACAAACCCTCAATAAGAAGAAATGACTGCCTATTCAAAATAAACTATCAGTATCCGAACCATCACCGGAATATCAGAGCCAAGAACTCAAACAAGATCTAATGCACGATTAGCTGAGTTTAGGATTGAAGAACATCACGAAGAACGGGTGGGTACAAATAAAATTTGAGCCTTTATCCTTTGTTTCTTAAACTGTGAACCAGGCCACGTTATAACCCTTAAAAGTCCTAGCTGAAGCATGGGTTAGTTCGAAAGCATACTGTTACAAAAGGTATCCTGACTCCTGTAGGGCTCGCTGTAAAGTCCTGAGTTGACATCACATTTTACAAAAATTCACTTGTTTATTGAAAAAATGCATTTTCAAAATTTCAAGACAGACATAAGCTTTGCATTCTTAAAATAACATTGTTTGCATATGACTATTTGTTCAAACAACAGAGAAATTTGCACGATGAATATCATGTGAACAAAAATCTTCTCAACCAAAAGAGTCACCTCAAGTGGAGAAACACTTCCAACCAAGGGGCAGGACATGATCATTGTTCATCATCTGGGGCAGTCAAGTCAAGATTCAAGGAATCTCTCAAGATGCCAAATAGCCAGGGGCAAATCTCCGCCTGAGTCACTTGGGGCATTGGACATGAATCCCAACAACGAATCTTGCATGATCAGACATCTTCTGGTAGTATGGCGACACAACACTACTGACAGTGACAACTCCCTACACTCTGAGAACGTGGACATAGTCAAAAAATACTACGCATAATCAAAGACCCGCTAGGTCGACTGGCCTAGGCAAAAATAAGGGCTTCCCGGCGAACCAAAAGGGTTCGGGCAAAAATAAGGGATGAAAATAAATATAAAAAAATTTGTACACCCGGCAAGTCGAAAACCTGAAAAGGCGGCTTGGGCAAAAAGGGGTATCCCGATGGACTGAAAACCCGAAAGGGCGGTCCAGGAAAAAATTAGGGATCAAAGCGTACGACTATGTCCCGTCATCTTGTCACTTGCCTACCAGAAGAAGATCTGTCAATCGGTAGTTATCAAGCACCTCCACAGGTACCTTCTCCCGCAGAAACTGGGGCGATAAAATTGTCCAAACTGTACAGCTGCTCTGTCCACCAGGTACAAGGTAGATTCAGTTGAAGAGTATGACCAAGATACCTTCACTCCCCGTAGAGTAAGACAGTAATGGAAGCTCTCCCCACTGAGACCTGCCACTATGAACAAATCAGCCATACTCTCCCCAAGCAGAGTTGATCTCCCATCAGCCCTAAAAATTCACAGTATCCCCAGCAAAGTCAACAATACTCTCCCCCAAGCAGAGTTGGTCTACCATCAGTCCTGAGAAAGTTAGGTATCCCCAGTAAGTCTTAATATTCTCCAGCGGAGTATAAAGATATTCCCCAGTAAGCATCCCCGACAGTCTTAATATTCGTCAGCGAAATATAAGAATGTTCCCCGGCGGAATACAGGATACCCCCAGTGGAGCCATTTCCCAGCGCAGTTTAAAAAGCTTCCCCGTCAGAGTTGAATCATCTTCTCCAGTAGATTCTGGAAGCTTGTCACCTGCAGAGTACAAATGCATCTCCCCAACCAAACTCAGAAGGTTATCCCCACAAGAGTCTAACTGGGTTATCATCAGCAAGTTGCAATGGAAAGATCATCCTCAGCGAAGTTCTTCCTATCCCTAGCGGAGTTCAAAGTTCCCTAACAGAGCCTATCAACGGAGTCCCCATCGGAGTTATCATTAAAATCTCAGCAGAACATCTCTTCCCCACAGAGTAATTCCCCGCAGAGTAATCTCTTCATCAAGTTTATTCCCCAACAGAGTCCTTTTCTCCTACAGGTTTATTCAAACAATCATCTTCGTCATCATCCCCAGCGGAAACGAAGAATTCAACTCTATTCTCCAGCATCTATACGGGATTTATTTTCCCCAGCTAAAGCATCACAGTTTCATACATCATGACACATGC
The DNA here is from genome assembly GCA_948472305.1 of Vicia faba. Lineage (NCBI taxonomy): Eukaryota > Viridiplantae > Streptophyta > Magnoliopsida > Fabales > Fabaceae > Vicia > Vicia faba. The sequence continues at coordinate 313,575,054 of OX451740.1, forward strand.
ACATACGCATCATATCATACAATCTCATTTATGTTGAGAATACCATTGCTTGATCCATCTCATGCATTGCATATGACTGACCTTTACCTTTCAGGAAAGATGCAGTTAAATTCTCAGCCATATCAAAAGGCCTTCTCTGGTCCAGTTAAATCGATTCCTAAAGATTTTTCTGATGCTGATCCAGTTGAAGATATTCCAAGACCTTGTCTGGTCTAGTTAAATCGATTCCTAAAGATTTTTCTGATGCCGATCCAGTCAAAGGCCTTCTCTGGTCCAGTTAAGTCGATTCCTAAAGATTTTTCTGATGCCGATCCAGTTGAAGATATTCCAAGATTCCTTCTAGAGATAGTTCAGATGTGACCCATGCATGGCGACATTCTGATACTTATTCCAGATTTCCTTCTAGAGATAGTTCAGATGTGACCCAGGCATGGCGACATTCTGATACTTATTCCAGATTTCCTTCTAGAGATAGTTCAGATGTGACCCAGGCACGGCGACATTCCGATACTTATTCCAGATTTCCTTTCAGAGACAGCTTAGAGATGCTCCAGACACGTATGCTATTCTATTGCTTATTCCAGATTCCTTCCAGAGATAGTTCAGATATGATCCAGATATGGCGACATTCTGACACTTATTCCAGATTGAATCAAAAGATGATTACCATCAACCTTTCTTAAGTTCCAGATCAACACCTGTAGCAAGCCAGGAAATATCTGTGGACGACTGATTGTAGATCTATACCTGAAACCAGACAGGAAAGTTATCTACATTGAAGAGATTGAAGATTAATACCTGAAACCAGACAGGAAAACTATCTTTCTTTCTCGGGTCAGAGATTAATACCTAAAACCAGACATGACAACTATCTCATCGGCCAGCCTTCTTAAGTTCCGGATTAATACCTGTAGCAAGCCAGGAAATATCTGTGGACGACAGATTGTAGATCTATACCTGAAACCAGACGGGAAAGTTATCTACATTGAAGAGATTTAAGATTAATACATGTAGCAAGCCAGGAAGACTATCTTTCTTTCTCAAGTCAGAGATTAATACCTGAAACCAGACAAGACAACTATCTACTGGACCATCATGAAGCAACCCTACGCCGGTTCCTTCTCTCTTTCAGATGCAGTTTTATACGAACTCATCATCAAGCAACCCTACGCCGGTTCCTTCTCTTCCAAGATGCAGTTTTACACGGACTCATCATCAGGCAACCCTACACAGGTTCCTTCTTTCAACCTAATAAGTTACAATTCAACGAACAATCTCCAGATGGCATCTATAAGCCCATCCCTCGACAAGATTCTGTCACATCTCCAGATGGCATCTATAATCCCATCCTCCTATCCATCATATCTCCAAATGGCATCTGTAAGCCCATTCCCGACATCACATTGCTGATACTACACTATGCGAGTGCAAATTTCTGGGCACTTTAGTGTTCAATCATCTTCCACCTTCGGATCACGAAAGGCACGCAAGCCAATCTACATCCTCAGGTTTAAGAAGATTGAACAGGGGAAACTGTTGTACCCCAAAATTTTCCCTCCCATATTCCTCAAGATTTGTCAAGATTGATTTTCAAATTGCTCAAGAGGGCTCAAGGATTGCACAGTCAAACCCTCTCCTAAGCCAGGTGAAATTAGGGTTTTGGTTCTTTCAAAGAATTTGAGGTTTTCAATGGTTCAATCAAGTCTCATAGGCCTATATGCATTCTCAAGCATCTACATGCCAAGTTTCAAGACTCACAGTGCTAATTTGCACAGTCAAAAGCTCCATTTGATCCACAGTTCACTGCAGGGGCAAAATGGTCATTTTGCAGTCAAGAGACAGAATTTTTGGTCAACATCTTATTTTGAGGTCACACTCATCATTTGATCAAGTCTTGATCATGATTCCACAAGGATAGCTCAAAAATCATCAAGATGCAAAAAGTTACTATTTTTGGACAGTAGAAAAGTCAACTGTATCTTGACCAGGGCATAACTTTTTCATGGTTTGTCAGAAAAATTCCATCCAATGCTCATTTTGAAGGGGATGTAATTTCCTACAATCCATCTTCACACTCCAAGTCCAAGAAATGCTCTCACAAAAAGTTATCAATTTTGACATTATAGGTCAATTTTAAAAGTCAACAAAAGTACACTTTAAGTCAAAGGCCATAACTTGAGATTGGTAAATCCAAATGACATGGGACCAAAGGCATTGGTTAGAGGACTTCAAGACCTTTCCAAAATGTCCAATAACATGTTCATATGATCAAAATTGAGCAAGATGTGCATTGGAGAAGTTGGGAAATTTTTATGAATTTGCAAAAGTCAACTTTGCTCAAAAACACCTTATTTTTGCTAATGGGCCTCAAATCTCTTCTTGAAACTTCATCCATGGCCTATGCACGACCCATCAAGCTTAATTGAATTTATTTTATTATTTTTTATTAATTAATTGGATTTTTTATTAATATTAATTCATTTAATTAATTAAAATTGTAGGAAAATACAAGATTTGATTTTTTCAATCAATTTGTGAAGCAAATATGGTCAAGATATGCTGGCAACTTTGTTCAATCATGAAAATGCAAAAAGATTTGATTTTCAATCAAAGATCAAATCATCAATTCAATGGATTCTTGTTCAAGTTTTGACCTAATTCCATTCCTCTATATATATGCAAGCAAACCCTAATCCCATACACGTGAAAAAGCTGCAGAAACAAACCATAGCATATTCAAGAATTTCAAAGAAAAGTCAAAACTGATTCTTGCGTTCCAAGCCAATTCAAGGCATTCTATTGATCCAAACACATTGCTGGAAGTGTCAGGAGTGATTTACGATTGAATTCACGCACTAAAGCTCACAGAATCATCACACACAGTTTCACGGTTTGCTTTTTTATTTCAGAATCGTACAGCCTAATTCATGAGCATTTAACATGATTTCTTGATTGTTTTGCATTGCTAGGAACTATATGAAGCTAATGGTATCACTTAATTGAATTATAATGCACTGAATCGAAGAATGCCATGAACGATTTTCTAGGGTTTCCAAGCTTTGAATTGGGGCTTTGCAATCCAGGAAAAATTAAGACCCCTAAGACCTATGGTTGAAACCGTTAGAACAAGACTAACCCTTCGCGAAATATTTATATACCCTGTATCTCTATTCGATATTTTTCGTTGCCATGTTTAGTGGGGGTTAAAAACCCCCGCTATCTAATGTTTATTATGCAGGAACGAAGGAGGAAGATTGTGAAGTGTTAGCCTCTGAGTGGTCAGTTTGAAAACACGCGCATTTTTATTGTGTCACAGCATATTGTTTAATTTCTTAATATAATAATCTCTACTTGTTTCACTAACAAATAGAACGGCTTGGCTGAGTGGTGAGTATGTTGATCTGGAAGCCTTGGGACCTGGGTTCGAATCCCAGGTCCCCCAAAACAATTATTTGTTTTCTTTCTGCAGGTGATCCCATGTATTCTCCAATGTGTGATCCACCATGCACTTCACATCCCAGCGCGCCAGGTGGCCTCAAACTCAGATCCCATGGCCTAGGTTGAAAGACTAGCATACTCCTTGGTCAACACACGCGTAGACAATCTCAATGGTCAAACAGGCTTGCAGCTTAATGGGCCACAAATTGCAAAAGATGCCTCCTAACTTGGGCCAACACCCCCTGGGTTTATTCTTTTTCTTTTCTATTTTTATTTCTTTTACTCTAATTATTATTATTATTATTTAATTAACCCAAATTAATTTTTTCATAATAAATCCAGAAAACATAAAAAATAATAATATTTTTATTTATTAAATTTAATTAGTTATTTTGTAAATAAATACTAACATAATTAATTTAGTCTTTTAATTAGGTTAATTTCAATATTTTTTGCAATAAATAAAATAAATTAGAATTAGGGTTCTTGACAACTTTTAATCATGTTTTCTTTTTTATTTATTTCCTTGAAACATAAAAAACCAAAAAATATTTCTTTTCATTAATTAATTAGTTTTAGGTTTAATTTAATGCAAAATAACAAAAACTTCTTTCTTTCTCAGAAAAGGGTCAAAACCCTAAGGACTTCTCCGATTCAATTTTCTCTCGCGCGTATGTTTGTTTTATTAATTTTTTATCCATATTTATGTAATTGCTTCGAGGATGTAATAGCTTTAAATAGGACTTTTTATCGCTTTTATTTATTTTCTCGCATTTACTTTTTCAAAGGGTTTGTTTTTGGCGATGTAAATACCCGACGCCTTGTAATAGCGTAGATTTACTTTCCGTAACTATTAACTGTTAGATGTATGTTAACTAGGCTATGCATGACAAGACTTATCTCTGAAATTAAAATCAACCCGTAGCTCACCATAACATGTGCAAAGATAACTTAACTGAATCCTGACACACTCGCACATGCCACTTCTAGGGTACGCCTCACTTGGTTGCCTCGACGTGGTCATTGAGTATAGGGTGTTTTAGAGGTCGCCCTCTTGTCTAAAGATCCAAGTTGTCTCGAAACGGTTGCCTCGGATAAAAAGGATCTAGGACATTAGGGTTACTACTAAGGCGTCCTACTATTGCTTTGGTGACCACATGTCCCTATAATCGAATTGACCCGAAAAACTCCAACGACGGTGCTACCTACTTCTCAATAGTGGGATAACACTGTCTAAAGGACATTTACACAGCTTAATTTCTTTTGAGTAGGTAGAGGTTCTCAGGTACTTGCTCTTTCAAAACAAAAACAACTTTTCGCACTTACACTTTTCTGACAAAAGTTTTCAAACAACACTTCATACACTCTTGAGGACAGATACAAGAGTTAAATCGAAGTTTTCAAACAAACTTTTTCAAAACCCCCAAACACAAGAAAAGCAAAACATTTTTGAAAACATAGTGAGCAAGTACCTAAGAGCCTGTGGATAACCACGGATAGAAAGGGTTCTAACACCTTCCCTTCCTATAATCTACCTCACGAACCGAGAAACATCTCGAAAAGGAATTTTGTTGTGCTTTTGTCCTTTCCTTGTTGGAGAAAATAAAAGACGGTGGCGACTCTTGCTTACCGCGACATTTCACGAACCAGCATTTCAAAACAGTCAGTTTTATTTCCACCGATCACAGACGAGAAAAATCCAGAAGTAAACATCAGTGATCTGAGATGACAACCTCTGGAAATTTCTCCTAGAAAATCAAGGAAAAGGAAATTTGTTGCAGAAGGAACTTCTCAGAAGATTCCCAAGGATGCTAAAAAGAAAGGTAATCCATCTTTTATTTATGTTATTGAATCAGTATTGTTATCAACATCTGAAAACCCTTCTTCTCCAAAACTCACAGAAGATCCATCGCCACAAACTTTTGATGACTTTGACATTGAATTTGACCCCTCACTATCTCTAGATAACCTTCTGAACAATCCGCCTACTACCCATCTTGACTAAAATCAGCCTGAACTTGCTCAAGTTTTTTCTGATATTGATCAATTTGATCCACTGTTTGAAGCTCCCCGCACAGAAAATCTAAACTTTGACTCTGATACCACAACATCCATTCCTGGAATCACATGCCCTTTCATGGTCTCTCAATCACCCACAATTCCCTCAACTTCCTCACAAAACCTCTCCATCCCAGATATTCCATCTCCCTATCAATCCACTCCACCAAACTCACCAAATTCACCCATTGTTATTTCTGACTCTCCCTCTCCCAATAACCACCCAGAAGATATCCTTCGAACAGTTATAGACTTAGAAGCCTTGGACAATCTCGTCACAAGTTCTCAGAAAATCGCCATTCCAAAACCAAAACCAAAAATTTCCAAAGAAGATGTTGGTAAATCTCTGCTGATTTTTGAAACAGAAATACAGGAATGGGTTAACTCTCTGAAGCTAACTTGCATAGAGAATCATAACCCAGTTGCTTCTGATTCTCATTGGAACCAGTTTAGAAAATGGTTCAGCTCTGAATTCCTGAAACTCAAGAGCTAAGTTATGAAATTTCTCAACAGAACATATGTGATCATCTGAATATCTTCAAGGATCAAGTTCTGTGTCACTGGGAACAGAAGCCACTCCTTCTGCTGGACAATGTCCCTTGGGAAGATCACCAGACAACAGAATATGGGGAACCATCCTCTGATCCTCTTCCTCTGGTTATATTTCAAGACAAAGGCAAGGAAGTTTAAAAAGCTCCTAAGTCAGAATCAGCCGCAGCTTGCTATGAAAAAGTGATTCCTTCTGCTGATATACCCTCTCCATCTCTTGTGCTGCAAACTCTTGGGGAGTTGAAGAAAGAGAATGTTGTGTTTAAGGAAAGGCTAGACAAGCGGGATGATACATGCAAGGAAATCAAAGGGATGCTTGGAAAACAAGAGAAGTCAAACAGTCAGATCAAGATTTTATTGGAAGCCCTGTTCACACGACTTCCACCACCTCAAACTTAGTTCTGAAATTTGTTTTCTTTATTTTTTATTTGTTTCCTTCAGAATGTGTTTTTATTGGAATCTCTTTAAATACATCATGCCTTTTATTGTTTGCAGTGTTTTTATTTCTTTTAGATTCTTCAAAAAAAAAAGAGGGAGAACGTAAGATATTTTAAATATAACAGTATCGAGAATCAATCTCAAACATTTTGAATATCATAACTTCTACTGTTTCTTTTCTAAAAGCAAAACAGGAACAAACTCTGTTGAGGACAGAAGTGGATGCATAAAAAAAACTCTGATTAGAACAATCTTCAGGGAAGTATTTCTTCTTTATCTGAGTATCCAACTCAAGGGGAGACTTTAAATTCTTTATGTTATTTAAGTTTCTATAACCCTTGTAAGAGTTTTGATGATAACAAATACTCAAAGAACAACTATGCTCCCTAAATAAGTATTTTTTTTTGCAGAGAAGTTCTGATGGAAGAAGCACAGAAGATGAGTTAGATCATTGTTTAAACTCTGATTCAACACATCTTATATAGAAAGCAATCTGCATAAAACGCTTATATAGAGAAGTTATCAAGCTACAACTTATGAGTGCACTAAATGCTGCAAACAGGAACTTCGTTATTCTGATTCATATAGTTCTGGAAAGAAGTAAAGGAGTCCCAACGGTAACATACATCTTCTGAAGCATTTTGAAGCAAGCATGTTCTGAAGCGTTATAATTCATTTATGGCTATTCAAAAGTAACGGCTGAAAGAGGACAAGAATCTCTATGTTTGAAAAGTTCTTTAATTACTATTTATCAACATTCCAAAAGCTCCTAATTTACGTTGCCTATATATACAAGACTTGAAGGAGAAATCGTTGACAATTTTGGCTGCACAAAACAAATGAAATATTTTCATCACCTTGATCTTACAAAAATTCATTTGTGTAAAACATCACTTGTGTGATACTGTTTTATTAGAAAACACATATTGTACACTCTTTCAAATATCGTATTATGTAATACCTTTAGAAAACCGGGTTGTGGTTTAAACTCAAGAAGACGTTGACGGTTGTCATCGTATTTGTGTAATCAAGTTTGATTAGTGGATTAAGACCTCGTTGAGAGAGACGAAATCACCTTGGCGGGTGGACTGAAGTAGTTTGAGTTCAAATGAACCAGGATAACCAACGTTTCTTTTTCTTTAAGTTTTAAAAAACCCCAATTCAAACCTCCCCTTCTTGTGTTTTTCCATTCTTCAGCAAGTTGGTTGGAATTCGTTTATTGAGTCTTAAAGTGAAGTGTTTAAAGGATAATCAAATGGAATTAAAAAATTGAAGCATTGGGTTGTTTTCAAGAATTTGATTCAAGCAAGTTTGGAAACCTTAGTCATAAGAGTTTCTTGGAATGCAAAAGATAAGATACAAATGGAAAGACATATGCATTCATTCTAATTCCATCAAAGTGGTCATTTTGGTTCAAGTTGTCACTTTCAGTATCATTCAAACATCGCTCAAAATCAATCCAAATACATTCTAAAACTTCATTACAAAACCCTTCATATATTCAACATCATTTGGTTTCATTACATTTCCATTACAACTTTATCATTACAACAAAAAATTACATAAACCTAAAACTGGACCATACAAAAATTACACAAAAGTTCATGTTCTTAAGCCTAATCCTATGATTTCTAGGAGAGCTTCGCATTGATTTTCTTTTTGAATCTCCCTCTAAACTTCAAGTTATCATCTCCTTCCAAACTTCATGCTAAACCACATATACCTCATATTCATTCTCTGTGCACTCACCATTGTAGCCATATCATGAAACAAGAAGGAAAAAAAGGTGGTTAGCAAATAAAACTTGAGCATAAATAAGATATTTTCAAAGAATTTTTCCAATTTCATCATTAGGGTTTGTTTGAAGGAATCATTTTGTTGTTTAAGGAATTATCTTTCAAATCATGTTCATAAATCTGACAATAAAGCCTCATATCCTTCATAACAAAAATCAGATTCAAGTTTAATCACGGACCTAATTCCATCCTACTGTAAATCTCAAACAAGTGTAAAGAAAATGTATGGTTCACAATAAGACAAACTCAAGAAGAGACAAGTTATTGCATACAAACTCGGTTGAAACCCATAAAACATCACAGTTGCACAACAGTAACAAACAGACCAACACAAATTTCACGTCTCAGCTAAATCAAGTTACTGCAGTAAGAAATTTTCACAGGAAATCAACAAGTGCAAACAAAATCAAAAATTTAAGCCCCATAAACAAAATCGGAACCAAATCACAAAATTTCACAGAAAAGAAGCTATCAAGCATACGAAATCATAACAGGTCATCATCATTTTCCTACTCAAAGTCCCTTCAGAATACAGAGGAAGAGAAGAGGAAAAGAAGCTTTCAAAAAAGTCAGAATCAGAAAGATATTACTGGGAAGAGCCTCAGTTGTTGGCATCCTGTCGCGAGCTTGATTAACCCACAACTTTGTTACTTCTTTTACAATCAAGTCCCTCCCAATTTTTGGCCAGAATATTACGGAGTATACGGAACTTGTTATTTGGTTACTTCGAAGAGCCCCAAATACCAGTTCAAAACTAATTTGACGGTTAGGCTCAACTGGACCTACATACAATTGTCAAAATCATGCCAAAACGGTTCCAAGACTGCACCAAACTTGAATCCAAATTGTGGCAGCCCTGTTATGTTCACAAACATAATAAACAGCTCAATTATAGTTCAAAACCAAAGGAAACCAGTTGAACAGAAGAAATCTGAAATAATAAGCCTACTGCAAATTGAAACAGAGGGAAAACATAAATTAGGCCTTTATTCCTGACAGAAAAAAACCAGATTCTAAAACGGTTATGTTCGACAATAAAATGAGGCTGCTACATGAACCAACCTTGCACTTGTTAAGAAAATCTGAGGCCGAAGAGAAATTGAGAAAGAGATCCAAACACAGGTTTCACTACATAATGAAATTGGAAGAAAATATCAAAATCATTAAAATCAGAAAAAACCTATGAGGAAATAAAATCAGAAGTTAGAAACCGTAAAAGTGTAAAGAGAGGAAAATTTCTAACTAACCAAAACAATAACTAACATTTAGTTTTCAAGTGAACCTCCAACTAAAATAAGAGAATCCAAAACTAATCTTTTAATTGTTTTCTAACTGACTCTAAAAAAATGGTAACTGTCATAACAGGATAAAAGAAAAACTCACCAGAATTTGTTTTTGGATTCTTGAACTACAGAAAAAGATCACGCCCCAAAAATTCTCGCTAATTCTCTCATCTTCATTCTTCAAACCAAGAAAACTCCATAAACCTCTTGTTTATTCTCCTACATCTTCTACTTCATCTTCACTATATCTAAGGATACTCACTCTTCTCCTCTCTTCTGGATCACGATTCACTCTCCAATTCTGCAGAAGAATCACACAACATCACAACCATAACATCATCTTCTTTAGGTCAACCACGTAAATCTGCTATTTCACATTTATCTTTATCCCACGAGCGTTCTCATCCTCTGCTTCAACAAGAATGCAACATCAACACAAAACCAAAAAAATAAGTAGAAGAGAAGAAGAAGAATCATGAAGAAGAGTTTACCTGAAGTTTTTCTATGGAAAACACATTGTAATCGTTGACTTTACCTTCGAGGTATGCCATTATCTTCCCCAGTTTCGATTCTCTTTGACACCAAATCATAGTGTAAAATCCCTGGGTCGCTTCCCCTAAGGTTTTGGATCGAGATTAGGATTCATACGCAAAAACTCCATTATGGTTTCATATCCATTCTGATTCAGGATGTCTGGTTAAGGATCAAAGGTAATTGAGACCAAACCGCCGATGGAAAATGGAGATGAAGCGGACATGTTTCACACTGATACGGGAAGATGAAGAGGACAACCCCATGATGAGAGTGTCACCTGAGTGGATGATTTGAGTTTGGCCGCTGTTCGCAACGAAGGAAGACGTCGGTGAAATAGGCGATTCGCTTGTGCCGAAGCAGAATTGAGAAAGAAAGAGAGCGGTCTTGACGAACATGAAGATCCATAAGCTAAAAATCCCAAATTCATTTCCTTTTATTTTTCTCTTTTCCACTTTATTTTTTTAATTTCTTTTGGAAATAAGCTGATTTGAGATAACAATGGTTAGAACAAATAATTGAAAAGTTATTGGTGTTGTTGATTGGTGTGGGCCGGATTGTACCCACTCTCTTGGGCCTGATTTTTTTGAAGCAAAACATTTCTATGCTATTGGATTCTAGTAGCTTGGGCCTAGCGCATGTTTGTCATATCACACCTCCTGGTTCAGCCATGCAACCCCTTGATCCTCACTTTTGGTGTTAGAATTAAGACTTTTTTCTTAGTTTTTTTATATATGGTTCATGATAAAAATTGAAAAAATAAAATATAAAATTATTAGATTTTTTTACTTTAGGGATTAATTTCTGATTATTCGATTACTTGAGATTTTTAATTCTCTTTTGCTTGTTGAGATTTGGGTCTTATGCAGGTTTATTGTGTGATATGTAGATATGCTTGATTTCTCGGTTGTGATTTATTTTCACATCGATGATGCTTCGAAACTTATTTCGAGCATTTGATTTCTGACTCTTTTATTTGATTGGTGAAGCTTTCACGAAGATCACCGGGTTTCTTTGTTTTGATACGCTTTGCTACGGATTGATATTTGTTTGTATTTTCTCTTGTTTATCTCATTTCAGCATTTTATTGCTTTCTAGATATCATGAGAAGTAGGAAATTTACTGCTTTCTAGATATCAAGAGAAGTAGGAAATGAAGAGCGTACGCTCGAAGTCGTTATTTAAAGTCCTGTAGCAGGCACCGCTTTTTGTATGCTATTTGGGTTTGTTTAAAATCCTACCTTTGAATTAGTTATTATGCACGTGTGTTTACATTTGTGACCGCATTATATTATAGATGATAAGTCCTCAAAAGAAGGAAAGCGGGGAGGGTCCATAATCAACCCCTGCACATTCTAGACTGTGTCATCCTTAGCTCACGTTGTACATTGATGCTTTGGAGTCGTGCAGATCTTATGTATCGAGTTCGTCAAGTGGGAAAGGGTTTTGCAATCAAAACCCCACGCTTTGTCAGGAGTTCGCATTGGTTAATGCTGACACTCCATGTTCGTTCATATTGTCTTCTATCACCTACCTTGATATTCTATATCTTGGTTAGGTGTTCAGTCTCTTTGACGTCACTTTTTTTTTATTTCATCCATCTCCCGCTTATTTCAGGTGATACACTCCACTTAGCTAAAGCATTTCTCTTGTTCCCCCATCCCTTTGAGTCAGTATGTTCGTGTGCTTTCGCCAAAGCACTTGTTTGATTATTTGTTTGCTTATTTATTTGTTATACAATGTTCTCTTAGGATAGGAATTTTTATGCTTCCCTTAGGATCACTCGATTGAGTAGCGTTCGAGCTAGACATTAGGATAGATATCCATGCATGCTAACATAAGTCAGAGATTTCCCTTTCATCCTCAACCAAAGGGTCAATCATTGTATGATAACATTAGGGGTAGATCTACGTTAGTCTCCCTTAGATATTTTTCTTTCTTTTGCATCTTTGCATTAAGACTAAAACTCTTTTTCTTGAAAAAAGCCAAAAACATCTAACAACTTCCGAATCCTTCTTTAAGGTAAAAGCTATCAACCAATACAAGCTTTTTATGCCTTCGGGCTTTGCTTTCAAAAAAATTCAAAAGGACATGTTAATTCACTTATGTAATGACGCATTAGTCTCCAAAGGTCGAGTTGCGGCAGATGGCGAAATTAATATTATTCATTAAAAAAAATACAAACCAACATAAACTTTTTATCCGAACTACGCCTACTCTGATTCCTTAAAAGGGATACGTAGGCATTGGGGTAGGGCCCGAACGATCACAACTTGTATTTTCCCTACATTATTTTCTCTTTTCTTTTGCGTGCATTCCCTCTTTTCATTTTCTTTTAGCTATTAAGCTTATATTTGAAACACACCCTTTGATTAGAACAACATGAGTGGATACTGTAGAGTAATACGGGCGTGTGGAGTGCTAATACCTTCCCCTCGTGTAACAGATTCCATTACCTGATCTCTCGGCCATTTGACCTTGACTTCATCCTTCTCAGGTTTACTCGATGTTTACCTTTCCTTTCCTATGGGATAAAAACATTCGATGGCGACTTCATTGATTTCATATCGATGATTTTCAGCTGGTTGTTCCAACTGACAACTTCACTGGGGATTTAATTATCGACCTATTGCTGGTCCATCCCGGAGTCGATCCTAGATCTTGTTTTCATTTCTTTGGGTGTTTATTTTTATGCTTTCAGTTTATTCATTTGTACATGTTTATCTGAGCATATGTTTGCTTTTCATTTTATTGCTTTCCATATTGGTTATATGTTGTGTTGGATATGTTTTTATGATTGGGTGGGTGTTACAAGAGGTAAAAGGCCCAATATCCAGGCCAAGTGACAACCATATGAACCCTAGGGATAGAGTGGAACATGAATGACTAGTTGACTTAGGTTTCACTATTTTCGTCATGTTGTCCATGCTCAGATGAGGTACAAATAAGGGGCTATCATTTTCACGTAGGTGATATGGCAATAGTTTTTCAGGAGTACCCTCAATTCTGAGTTACCCGACCTTACCCTGACCTAGGTTTTCACCCGTGAGTGGGGAGGGACTTGATTTTTACAGGTATAGATGGTGACTATGTTCTGATTGTGACCATATTATTATGTTGGTGACTATGGTTCTTTGGGTATGTGTCGGACCTTTGATCCTAATATATTCAACTTGGCCATAGATTATACAATGGTTATTCATGGTACTTGGTTCTGTTGTGTTTTTAAATTGGTGTCAAATCTTTGACCTTGTGATATTTGGATTATTCAGCAGATTTATACAGCATTTATCCAGAGGATTGTACAGTTGTTATGCTGAACTTTTAAACCTATGGTTTTGCACTTGCATCATAGCATATTTACCTTTTACAAAAGAAATGTGTAAAAAAATGTATGCATGAAAAGAGTTAACACACATGTTATTTCCATTTCCAAGGAATCGTGCTTGTAAACATTATGTTGTGTTTGTCTATCTCTTACTTACAAAAGAATCGAAGCATGCGGGTTCCTTGAAAATGATTGAACATGGCATTACATCCACTCATTCACCTCATGCATCTTCATGCATTCATAATAGGTACTCAGAATGGGGAATTCTTATTCAGGCCCGATATTTTCTCTTCAGAATTGTGAACCTCGGCTTCTCACCGCTCTGTTATCTGAAAAATTTGTGGAACGACTTCGTGGGGAATTGGATGAGATAATGAGATGAAAAAAATCAGATGGGGCTGTTTATCATGGACATGCAGGTCTTGGCCCATGGTCAGAAATCCTTAAAGGGGAAAAGATAACCAGTTAAAGACTTTGTTGAGTCAGTTATGGAAAGTTCTGAAGACAGTGTCAGCAAGGGAAAGTGATCTTATATATGGTGTTGCTACAGAAGTTGTCATTCATCCCGATTATATTGGACCTTTTTCAAATCATGAGATAATTTGTGGGTCTTATCCAGAACTTCGTGATCCCAGATTTTCTTGCTAGTAGCTAGTTTTTGGTCTCCAATTGACCCCATGGGGAAAAGCTCATCAGTAAGGACAGAAGAAACCTAAGAAGCAGGTTCATACAATCTTTATACCTTGCATCCATTTACTTCCTCGTATGTCGGAAGCTCAGTTGATTAAGCTTCATGCTTTGGGTCATCCTCCCATAAATTTCTCTCCTGGTTTCGATGCAAATGCTAGATGTGTCTCCCATTCTGGGGCACCTGGCCGTGATATTGAAGATTACAAGGGGTCAAAGTATGAAGTCTGGAACTTGTCTGGTTTCTTTTCTAAGGTTCCTCCCATGTTTGGAAAACCGCTTCTGACTCTTTCTCCTTAGCTAAATGCTTCTTCTATGTAGTAGAAGATGCTTTTATGATGAAGAAGTATAAGATATCAAGATCTTGGGCATCTACTGTTGTGTAGAAATAAAATACCTTAAAGGTCGAGTTCTGCATTCAGAGTTTACTTTCTTCTGTGTAGTAGAAGATTCTTTGTTACAGTTTCTGAATTTTTCTTGTGTGTAGTAGAAGACGGAGATTCTTTTGTGAAGTAGGAGATTCCCCGAAATTCAGTTGCTAAAACTTCTCTTTTGTGAAGTAGGAGATGAAGTTTACTTTCTTCTGTGTAGTAGAAGATCCTTTGGTATGGTTGCTGAATTTTACTTCCACATAATAGAATACGGTGCTTCTTTTGTGTAGTAGGAGACACTCCAGAATTCAGCGGCTGATTTTCTCTTTTGTGTAGTAGAAGATGGTTGGCGTTTCATCTTTGTGGTAAAAGATACTTTGTGATGCAGTTTATACAAGTTCTATTGACAAATCATTCATAACATATGTTAAAGGAAATCCAATGTGATAAATATACTGGGGCACTTGGCCATTCAACTAAAGGTTGTAAGCCGTTCAAAGATAAGGTGCACGACCTGCTTGACACAAAGACTGTCAATTTTAGACCAGCTAGTCGTATTTGAAGTCTCCTTTGACTCAGTAAATGTCAAGACTTCTAGATCGTGATCTGAAGCAACAAGTCCATATGGAGACTAGTCTCCTCAACATGGAAATTTTCTAGTTACATTCATTCTCATTAGTAATCTTTCTTGTTTGGTTTAGTACTTTCTTGTATGCAAAACTTGCCTATTTTTTAATATTAATCATAATGCATTGAATATTTTTGTCTTGAATTAATCCATTCGTATTCACTCATTAATTTTTTTCTTTGCTTTTTGACACTTAACTTTTGTTAAATAAAGCAAAATACCTCTGGAGGGGGGATGATGAGAAATATACCAAAAATTTCAAACGGTGTGCTTTTGAATAAAAACCCTGCTGACGATGTACAGGCATTGTTTCAATTCCTAAACACCATAGATATAAGGGAGATAGACCCTATTGTACCCCAAAATTTTCCCTCCCTTTTCTTCAATATTTTCTCACCACAAGACCCTTGGAGCTCAAGATCAAGTTAGGGTTTGCTCTGCTCAAGACTCCTCCTTACACTGTTGACCCAAATTAGGGTTTGAGTTTGCACAAAGATGTTTTGACCTAAAGTGCCCAAAATTACTTTCATGCTTCATATTGGAATCTCAAGTTTACCCATACCAAATTCCAAGCCTTGATTCCAATCTTTGCCCAGTCAACTGGACAGTTGACCTAGAAATCAGCTGCATTGGGGAAGAAGTCAACTGTGGCCAATTGACAGTCAAACCTCATGATTTTTGACCCACATCAACATATTGAACTCATATAAACCATTTGGTCAAGTTTGGATCACAATTCCATAAGAAATTTGATCAAATCACCAAAAGAGCAAAATGGTCATTTTTAGGGTTTTGACTGCACAAAGGCAATTTTTGACTGCACAAAGGCAATTTTTGACTGTTGGACCTAACCAATGGAAAACCAAGTTCATATATGGACTCAAGGACCCAATGGAATTGTCTTGACATGTTCAACAAGTTCAAAAGATCCCAAATGCACAAGATTGACAGATAAATTTTTCAGTCAATTGATCAATTTTTGACTGTATACTGAAAAGTCAAACTTTGACTTTTTGGTCAAAATCAAGTGTCAAGATTCATTTTTCATCAAAACATGTCAAATTGTGAAACTTGTTCACCAAGAAATCAAAAATCACAAATTAGGGTTTGAAATGAAGAATTTTCATAACTTATAATTTTTCTAAGTTATGAAAATCCCTATTTTTTTTCTAACTTTGTCCCACTTTTTCATCAAGATGAATTTGGATTCAAACAAAAGTCAAAACATGAAAGTTGTAGTCCATTTAAAAATCTACAACTTTGATTCACAAAGTTTCCTCAAAAGAAGCTTGTAGCTCAAGTTATGATTTTTGAAACAAGGGTGCAAAACATTCTTAACTTAGAGAAAATTTGACCTATTTTAGGCAGGATTTTTGCCTAACTTCATGGCCACTTTTCACATACTTCCACTTGGAATTTCAATTTGCATTACAAAGATGGATTGTATTACACATTCCAAGCTTTCCAAAATGTCTAAGAACTCATCAAACAACCTTGTGGTTAGGGAGAATCGAATTTGGCAATATGGGCAAAACTCACTTTGTTCATGGCCAATGTACATGTCCATAACTTTGCATTTTTGAACTCAGCATGCTCTAAGCTAGATTACAGGTCCTTTATCTCATCCACACTCAATAATTCAATGCAAACCTCTTGTGTTCAAGCCTTATCTTATGTGTTTAAGCATTGCATACAAGATTGAGCTATAATTAGAAAAAGCAATATATCCATTTTTGAAAAGTGGAACTTTATGTCAAATTTGCAAATCAAGAAGTACAAGTCAAATCTCTTTGGCACAAGTTCAGAAGCATGTCACACTGATCAAGAGGGATGGTTGCAGCACATTTGGGGGGCCTGTACAGGTCTAGAGAACCAAGTTGACATTTCTTGCTTAAGTGTGAAGAAACTTGGCATAACACGAAAATAAACTTTCATTTCTGCTAAGAGAAGCTAAAGCAAAGTTATTAGACACATCCCAAACAACATCACTGAGCTAAGGCACGACCAAAACACCTTCCAAACCTCATTAAACCTCAAAACACCATTGCACTGCACAAAAACAGGGCATCCCTGCAACTTGGCTTCCATAAACATTTCCCCTCGTGCGTTTTGGCTAAAACCTTTGCAAACACATTCCCTATCACCCACTGAAGTTGTCCCAAGCATTGGACACGACCTGTAACATCCCTAACACCATTTGCCATTTTCACTTTTTCTGTTTTGCAGGTTGATTGCCATAGCTTGATTCACTTGGTTTCAAAGCAAGCTAAAGGTTGGAATAGCATCCCTGGACTTCAAGCAAGCTGTACCAATCCTCACCTTGCCTTGAAAGTGCCTCCATTGCCAGACACGACCCAAGCTGAACAGGTAAGTTCATGGACTTCTATCTCTCAGTATAGGAAGAGTTAGCTCTAGGTTTATGAATGAAAAATGTTCTATTCATGGTCCTAAAGCTATACATATCTTCACTTTCCATTTATATTGCATATGCTGAGAGTATTTTGAACTTGAACATTGACAAAAACTTAGGTTAAGAATTAGGGATGGAGAAATTCTCTCTCATTTCTGAGAGTTAAGTTGATTTTTTTATATGTATGGAATCGTGGCTTGATGCTTGACATCTTTCATGTTATGAGTTTGTGCTAAAGGTCCAGGAATCAGGATGTTTGAATCAGTGTGTAAAACGCGCGTTTTTTGAACAAAGCTTACTGGAGGTTGAAGAAGATAGGTTCTGGGCTGGGCCTGAAATGTTTTTTCTTTTCACACCACTGTTTTACACATGCACCCCCTGGCCCTTTTTGAGATATCTTTGTTATTTTTGATTTTTTCCTTTTGATTTTGTTTTTATATTTTTATCTAAACATAAATAAACATTAAAAATATTTTTCCCACATTTTTTTCATTTTTTTTGACATTTATTTTGTTTCATTTAGTTTTGTATATAAATAAACATAAATATACTATTATTTAAAATAACTAAAAAAATAATACAAACATATTTTATTTCTGATTTTTATTTTATGTTATCTCTTGAAAACATTTTATAATAAAAATATACTTTTTTTAATAATATTAAATATTTTATTTTTGTACATATAATATATATATATATTTAATAAATAATGTAAAATACTTATATATTTATTAGTATATTTAGGGAAAATACAAAGAATTAATACATTTTATTTTTATTAATATTTTGACCTCAAAAATGCTTTTTTACAATATACCTTCTTTTATTTATTTTTTGTACATAATTAATAAATATTGCATATATTATATAATAAATACCTTTTATTTATAAAATTAGGGTTTTACCCTAAATACATAAAAATACCAAGAATTAATTAATTTTATTTTTGTTTATTTGACACAAAAAATACTTTTTTCATACATATAAAAAACCATTTTTTGCATCTTGCACATTTATTATATTTTTATTTAATTGTTGTATATTAAATAGTTTGTATAATTCAATTTGGATGTAATAGTTTAGGTTTAATTTCTTGCTAAAATATCCTCATTTGAACATTTGTACCCCCATCCCATATATTGTGTTGTAATAACTTAGGACCTTTTATTTTTCGCATTTAAAAGCTTTCTAATGATACCATGGTAGAATTAGGGTTTTGTATGCAAAATTAACCAAAAATAGTTTGACCTAATTTCAAGATAAACAAGCATGAAAATGGACAACACCAATCACACTTGCACCCCTAGGGTACTCCACTTGTTGCCTTCAATAATGGGCCATATTGCATGTTAGGTTTCTTTGGCAAAAACAAAACAATTCAAATGATCATAGTCCCTCGATGACGCTTTCGAAAGTTGCCTAAACATGATCAAGTCCCTTAAAGGAAAAGTTGCCAAAGATACTTGGCACCATTGCAATCATGGTCTAAACGATGACCCGCGCCCGTCCCGTTCACATCCTAACACAAGATTGTCCACCAAATACAATGGTGGAACAAAATTGTTAAAAGGGTTAAAACATAGCAAAGATCTTTGAGAAATTTAGGGTAGATAGCTCTTGGTTACTTGCCAACTTGCAAAACAAAAACACTTGCCTATTTTTCAAAACACACATCACAAACACCAACTTTCAAAACAACTTTCAAAACCTTGAAACATCTTTTCAAAAATACAAACACCTTTTGTAAAACATTCGAGTAAAGAATTGTTACAAGGGTTGCCTAGACAAGGCATCTTTTTCAAAACATTTTCAAAACCACATAAACAAAGCACCATTTCAAACAATTGAAAATCAAGGCAAGTTGATCTAAGCAAGTAACTAAGAGCCCATGGATAACCATGGATAGAAAGGGTGCTAATACCTTCCCTTTTTATAATCTACTCCCCGAACCCAAGAAAACATCTCAAAGGTTTTTGCTGTGCTTTTTAACCTTTCCTTAGGATAAAATAAAAAGTCGGTGGCGACTCTTGCTCAACCGAAACATTTGCGAAAACAAACACAAAACTCAAGTCAGTTCTCCCACCGTATCACAGAACTGGCGACTATGCTGGGGAATATTTTAAAGTGGTGTAACCTTAGGGCTTAGACCACCCTCTTGCATAACTAATTGTTTGCTTTGATTGCTTTACATCTTGGCTCTCTTGTTTGGGTTTACAATCCTACACCCGGATTTGGGGAAACATTCATAGATAGCAATACATTGTGGAAACTGTGTGGGGTATACCGACACGGTTGAAGCAATAGCTATATTAGTGCGACATATTTGTGAGTACCGGTAACCCTTGAGTTCAATCAAGGAGAGTACGGGGCCGCTGAGTGATGTCACTAAGCACTAATGACCTAGAACCTTACTTGACCATCTTGGCCTTTCATTAGGGGCAGTGAGATGACCGACTTTGGTGCAGTCCAAAGTTGGTAGATACTCGATACTACACTCATTGAGGGTTGTTTTCTTGGAATATTTTGGTCGCTAGTTAAGTGGCTAAACCAAAACAATGAATAATGAAAACAATCCCGTGATATTGAGCTCTTTAGAACCCGGTTACTATTTATAGGACAGGTTTTTAAGCCAACTACACTCAAGAGGGTACTTACCTATGAAACCTCATGCAAGCCTGAAACTAGGGTTTTGTGTGATTTGCTTGTACATATGTTTGTGCATACATCATGAACATCATGAAGCATCATATGCATTCACTAACCATTTCAAGGGTTTAGATCTTCATCTTTATTCTTGTTTTGTAGGTCATGGAAATTCCTCGCAGGAAAACCATCCAAGTCAACCTTGTGAGAATCCCTCCTCAACTCAAGGAGCTCACATCAAGAATTTTGGAAAGCTCTCCCTTCAGTGAAAGACATGGTAGACTGCTCAGCTTAGTCAGCACCAACATTGAAGAGGACATGGTAAAGGTGTTGTTTCAGTTCTTTGACCCCCTTCACCACTGCTTCACATTCCCCGACTATCAATTGGTGCCCACTTTGGAGGAATTTTCTCAACTCCTGAGAATTCCTATCCTTAATCAACTACCTTTCAATGGTACGGAAAAGGAACCAAAGCCTGAAGATGTTGCTCAAGCACTACACCTACAGCCATCTGACATCAGGGGGCATTGGGAAACTAGAAGCGGTGTCAAAGGCTTCTTAGCAAAATTCTTGTCTGAGAAGGCACAAGAGTGTTGGAATTCATTGGACCTACAAGCCTTTGAAGAAATTGTGGCACTCCTCATTTATGGGTTGGTCCTGTTCCCAAACCCTGACCAGCTTATAGATGTCAACACCGTCAAAATCTTCTTATCCGGAAATTCAATACCAACATTTCTTGGGGACATTCTTCACTCATTTTACACACGAACAATGAGAAAGAGGGGTGTTCTCATGTGCTGTACTCCTCTACTTGCAAGGTGGTTTATTTCGCACCTTCCACAATCTGTCTTGAAGAATGACCAAGGCTTAAGGTGGTCACAACGGTTGATGACCCTCACTCACTCTGATGTACATTGGTGTTCTCGGTCCAGAGAAAATGTCATCATCGTCGATCATTGTGGAGAATTCCCTAATGTTCCATTACTTGGCATTAGAGGAGGCATTACCTACAACCTTTGCCTAGCTTTGAGGCAATTTGGATATGCACGGAGAGATGGCCCTCATGACATGTTGATTCCTGACCTAGTTTTTGACTTCGACAACGATGCACAAGGACTTCGCCAAAGATTCATCAGAGCTTGGAGGATGCCTAATAAGGTAGACAGCAAGACACTGGGGCATAAGAACTCCATCCCTCTTGAGCCTTATCTCAAGTGGGTACAAACCCGAGCCCAGAGTCTAATGATGCCTTATCCTCATGTTCTCCCTATGATTAAAGAGCCCGTTACGGAAGGAGAGGTTCCCTACACCATCCTATATCCTGACATGCCTACATCGTGGGAGGAGATGTAGAAGAGTTGGATCCAACTCAAGGAGGAACGGAACACTTTTGAGGCCAGCTTCTACGCCAGTGAGAAGAAGGTTTTGGAGCTTACCCGCCGACTCCATGAGGAAGAGACCCTCAATACCTACATTGCACCAAAGAGGATGCACAACGTCTTTTTACCTTGAGAAGTTTTTGTAATATTTGGCCCATGGGGCATTTATGTACTAATAAATTTCTTCTTATTAATATGACGTGCGTTCTTTTTGTTTGCAACAATTTTGAACTTTCTAAATCCTTGAATGCATTGCATACATAAGCATACCATTCATCATGTGCATAAGCAGGTCTCCACACCAGGTTTCCTTATCTTTCTGCTGTTTATTTCAGTAAGATGGATCTCGAACAGACGGTCAAGGACTTGCAGTCTCAGAACGCACAGTTTCAACAACTCCTGATGACCTTGGCTAAGGGTCAGGAGGATCTGAAAGCCCTGCTGGGGAACAAAGACCAAGTGAAAAAGAAAAAGAAGAGAGTCGGGGTGGCTACCTTAGGGAGAAGGTTTGAGGGTGAAGCCATAAGGGTTCTTGAATTTCCTTCCGCATCCGAAGAAGAAAACAGTAAAGGAAAAGGGGCTGCGGTACCTTCCGAATCCGAAGCTGAAGAAGAAGAGGCTGAAGAAGACGAAGACTACTCAGAACAGCAATACCCGTCGGCTGATGACAAGTACAAGAGTTTGGAGGACAGGTTAGCAGCTATGGAGCTGCAGAGAGTTCCAGGCTTAGATTTCGAAGATTTGGGATTAATTGCTGGAATTGTGATCCCCCCGAAGTTCAAAGTGCCAATTTTTGTAAGATATGACGGGCTGTCTTGCCCGAAGATGCATCTAAGGTCGTATGTCCGAAGAATCCAACGTCACACATCTGACAGAAACCTTTGGGTACATTTCTTTCAAGATAGCCTGTTTGGCACTCAGCTAGACTGGTTTTATAAGCTGGAAAGGTCGGAGATACGTAGTTGGGAGGATCTGGCAGCTGCTTTTTATCGCCAATATCAGTATAACTCTGACTTGGCGCCAACCCGTACTCAGCTACAGAGTATGGGGATGGCCTCAGGTGAGGGATTTAAGGAGTACGCCTAGAAGTGGCGCGATCTGGCCGAAAGAGTGCAGCCGCCTCTTTCTGATAGAGAACTTGTTGATATGTTCCTCGGGACCCTGTCTGGTCCATTCTTTAATCATCTGATCGGTAGCTCTTCCTCGGGGTTTACTAAATTAATTCTGACTGGCGAGCGGGTAGAAGCCGGTATCAAGAATGGGAAGATTCAGAAGGATGCCTCTGCATCTACAATTGCTAAGAAATCATTTCCAGCAAAGAAAGAAACAGCTGTTGTGTATTCTCAGAGAAGAGCAGAGAAGACTGAGCGTCGACCGACTGTGGGGGCCGTGATGATCCAAAATCCATCAAATGATCAGCCTCGTTATAACCAGTCCAGGCCAAATCAGCAAAGGGTGGAACGGCCGTAACGACAGTTCACCCGCATCAATATGACACCGGCGCAAGTGCTTCCCCATCTGTTGAAAATGAATCTCGCCACTATCAAGGAGGCACCAAAAAATGTGAACACTTCTTCTCCGCATTATCACCCCAATGCTAAATGCGCCTACCATTCTGACAGTGTCAGGCACGACACCAACGATTGCTGGGCACTTAAGCATAAGATCCAAGACTTGATAGAAGCGAAGGAGGTTGAGTTCGATGCTCCAGAGAAGCCAAACGTAATATCTGCTCCGATGCCGAAACATGGTCGAAATGTCCATGCTATTGAGGAAGATTTGTATGTTTCTGATGTCAATGACCTGATAACTCCGCTGTTAACCATCAAGTTAAATCTGCTAAGGGCCGGGATTTTCCTGGGATGCAAAGAAGATTGTTATTGTTGCTACTCTCTGCCAATTGACTGCCCGTTACTGAAGAAAGGCATCCAAGGCCTGATGGACAGTCAACAAATTCTGTTTGAAAAACTTCCTGCTATTCCAACCCCTACTGAAGATGTTTCAATTATCACCATTCACGCCAATCTTTCCAAGGCCGTCAAAAAGCCTGTTAAGATTACATCAGCTACAAAGTTTGTTCCTCTAAAGATAACTATGCCAGGGCCTGTCCCCTACATTTCTGAAAAATCAATACCATGGAATTACGGTGGAGAAATCTACTATCATGGTATTAAACAAGTTGAAGTAACTGAAGGAAGCTCTGATGAAGAAGATGCCAGCATTGGAAACATTGCCGGCACAAGCAAGATCACCCGAAGTGGGAGAATATTTTCTCCAGAGATTGCCCCCCCAAAGGCAATCTTTGGACCCTCATCTGCTGCCAAAGTTATTCCTGCGCCGATAAAACTTTCCGCGAAGACTCTGTTGATTAAAGATGCTGTTATTCCTATTGTTGTCCCTCCTACTTCTGCTGATAAGGGTAAAGGGATCCAAGATGAGCTCGTCAGGACGAGGGCTCAACCTTTGGTCATCCCAGAAACCTCTAAGAAAGAGATGGAGGAGATCTTGAAGATAATTAAAAAGAGTGATTATGACGTGGTAGAGCAACTGGGGCAAACCCCCTCGAAAATCTCCATATTAGCATTGCTACTTTGTTCAAAGGCGCACGCCAAAGCATTGATAAAATTCCTGAAGACATCCCATGTGCCCCAAGAAACCTCTGTCGACCAATTCCAAAACTGTGTAGCCAGTCTTACAGCAGACAACGGTTTAGGTTTCTCTGATGCTGACATAACCTCAAAAGGAAGAAAACACAACGACGCACTACATGTGTCAGTAGAATGCCAAGGGACTACTCTGGACCATGTTCTAGTCGACACTGGTTCTTCTCTAAATGTGCTGCCTAAGAAGGCCCTCGACCGATTAGACTGTGAAGGCTTGGAGTTAAGGCCAAGTAATATCATTGTAAGGGCATTTGACGGGTCAAAGAGAATGGTACATGGGGAGGTAGACATTCCCATTAAGGTTGGCACAGAGGTGTTCCCCTCAACTTTCTATGTGATGGACATCCGTCCGTCATACTCTTGCTTATTGGGGAGACCATGGATACACAATGCTGGGACAGTCACCTCTTCCATACATCAAAGGTTGAAGTACCCTATCAAGGGAAAGATCGTAACCGTCCACGGTGAAGAGGAGTACATGATCAGCCACCTGAACTCTTTCCGATATGTAGAGGTAGAAGGTGAATTCATCGAGACACCATTCCAGCACTTCGAGGAAGTCTCTCCTGAAGTAGAAGTAGCAAAAGTGGTAGCTGAGGTACCAAAGCAGATGGTCAGGATGGCATCTCTAAAATACGCGAAGGCCGCAATGAAGGAAGGGAAGAGCTCAACATGGGGGCAGTTGCCGGATATTCCTTACAAAACAGACAAGTTTGGATTAGGATTCACTGCTGCGGGGTAGAAAGCTATGCGCTGCTCGAAGATTGAAAGAGCACCCATTAAGATCTCTCCTTATGGGATCAATGCTTTGGAAGGTGAAGACGAAGAGGCCAACATTGAAGATTGGATCTACCCAACCATCGAAGGGGGACTACGCAACTGGGAGGCAAAGGACTTTGTCCCCATTACTTTTATTAATCAGTAATTATCTGTCAAACATTTCCTATGGTCTGTAATAATTTCTTTTGAACAATCCGTACACTACTTTTCACCTCATGCTTTTCCCGGGGCATGTAGGTCCATTTGTAAGGGTTTTGATTATCTTCATATCCATATGCCATGTTTAATGATTCATTGGACGTTTTTCATCGATAAACTGTTGTGTTCATTTTCCTTCCTTTTTGCATTTTTTGTTTAAATATGGTTATCCCTTACACACACCCACGCTCACAAATGCAGGTACCCATCCACTCTGGATTCTATGGGTGACTATTCTGCTATGTCCTTCAATAACTCTGAAGATCTGGTCAATCAGGCTGAGTATGAAGATGACGAAGGTTGTGAAGTACCAGGAGAGCTAGCCAGACTTTTACAGCAAGAGGAAAGGTCCATCTTACCTCACGAAGAGTTGTTGGAAACTGTAAACCTAGGAACGGAGGAAGACCGAAAGGAAGTGCAAGTGGGTGCCAATCTGGAACCAAGTGTCAAGGAGCGCCTGATACAGCTATTAAATGAATACGTTGAAATCTTCGCCTGGTCTTATGAAGACATGCCGGGTTTAGACACAGACATCGTGGTTCACCGTCTCCCTACAAGAGAGGATTGTCCACCGATCAAGCAAAAGGTCCGCCGAATGAGGCCCGACATGTCTGAGAAGATTAAAGCAGAAGTGATGAAACAATTCAACGCTGGCTTTCTGGATGTTACATCCTATCCACAATGGGTTGCTAACATCGTGCCAGTTCCTAAAAAAGATGGCAAGGTCAGAATGTGTGTGGACTACCGGGATTTGAATAGGGCCAGCCCCAAAGATGATTTTCCGCTACCGCACATTGACATTTTGATCGACAACACAGCTCAACACAAAGTGTTCTCCTTCATGGATGGATTCTCGGGCTACAATCAAATTAAAATGGCCCCCGAGGACATGGAGAAAACAACCTTTGTTACACAATGGGGTACTTTCTGTTACAAGGTGATGCCGTTCGGACTAAAGAACGCAGGGGCAACTTATCAACGCGCCATGGTAGCTTTATTTCATGATATGATACATCATGAGATCGAAGTTTACGTAGACGATATGATAGCTCGGTCACAAACAGAGGGGGAACACCTTGAACACCTGGAAAAGCTGTTTTCCAGGTTGAAAGAGTACAAGCTCAGGCTGAATCCGAGTAAGTGTACTTTTGGAGTTAGGTCTGGTAAACTTCAAGGGTTTATTGTCAGCAACAAAGGCATTGAGGTTGATCCAGCAAAAGTGAAAGCAATACAAGAGATGCCTGCTCCCCATACTGAAAAGGAGGTTAGAGGGTTCTTGGGGCGCTTGAACTATATTTCCAGATTCATCTCTCATCTGACTTCTACCTGTGAGCCAATTTTCAAATTATTAAAGAAGGATCAGGTAGTCGAATGGAACGACGATTGCCAAGCTGCTTTTGATAAGATCAAGGAGTATTTGCTAGAACCTCCTATTCTGATACCTCCCGTCAAAGGAAGACCATTGATCATGTATCTGACCGTCTTGGATAACTCGATGGGGTGTGTTTTGGCCCAGCATGACGAGTCTGGTCGAAAAGAGCATGCTACTTATTACCTTAGCAAAAAGTTTACCGACTGTGAGACTCACTACTCACTGCTCGAGAAAACTTGCCGCGCTTTAGTATGGGCTGCTCGCCGACTAAGGCAGTATATGCTGACTCATACCACCTTGTTGATTTCCAAAATGGATCCTATCAAGTATATCTTCGAGAAGCCTGCTTTATCTGGAAGAATAGCTAGATGGCAAATGATCCTAACTGAGTATGACATCCAGTACACCACCCAAAAAGCTATAAAAGGGAGTGTACTAGCTGACCATCTAGCTCATCAAGCTATCGAAGATTATCAAACCATGAGATTAGATTTCCCAGATGAGGACATCATGAATTTGGACAACATTGAAGGTAACGGACCGTATGACGGACCCAAAAAGGGATCCCGATGGACCCTGTACTTTGATGGTGCTTCAAATGCACTTGGAAACGGTATCGATGCGGTACTCATTTCCCCGGAAGGTTGTCACACTCCTTTCACGGCTCGACTCTGCTTCAGCTGCACGAACAACATGGCGGAATATGAAGCTTACATCTTTGGTCTCAAGGCTGCTATAGACTTGGGGATCAAATCTTTGATCGTATTTGGGGACTCGGCTTTGGTTATCAGTCAAATCAAAGGAGAGTGGGATACCAAACATCCTAATCTTATCCCATACAGAGAACATGTCCTGACATTGTTGCCTCATTTCGAGCAAATTACCTTCGAGCATTTCCCGCGAGAAGAGAATCAGCTAGCGGATGCTCTGGCTACAATGTCTTCTATGTTTAAACTCAACTGGGATAACGAGAAACCCCAAATCACCATCGAGCGAATGGATGAACCTGCGCACTGTCATGAGATTAATACCGAAGAAGTAGTGGAACAACCCTGGTTTCACGAAATCAAAAGGTATCTCCAGACTAGAGAATATCCCGAAGGAGCTTCCGTAAATGACAAGAAGTTCCTAAGGAAATTTGCTGCCAAGTTCTTCCTGAGCAATGGCATCCTCTATAAGCGCAACCATGATTGTGTTTTACTCCGATGTGTTGACAAAGCTGAAGCGGAGTTAATCATGACAGAGATGCACAGCGGTACGTTTGGCACCCATTTGAGCGGGCATACTATGGCTAAAAAGATCCTAAGGGCAGGCTATTACTGGTCTACCATGGAAGCAGATTGCCATCAGCACTCCCGTACTTGCCACAAGTGTCAAGTCTATGCTGACAAGATTCATATTCCTCTGGTTCCTCTCAACGTGCTGACAGCTCCTTGGCCATTCGCAATGTGGGGCATTGACATGATTGGAGAGATCAAGCCCACGGCTTCCAACGGACATCGCTTCATCCTGGTTGCCATTGACTACTTCACCAAATGGGTCGAGGAAGCTTCTTTCGCCTCTGTTACTAAAAATGTGGTTGCCCGCTTCATCAAGCAAAACCTTATATGCCGGTATGGTGTTCCAGACAGAATCATCACGGACAACGGTACAAATCTGAATAATACTATGATCACTGCATTGTGCAAACAGTTCAAGATTTATCATCACAATTCATCTCCCTATCGGCCGAAGATGAACGGTGTTGTTGAAGCTGCGAACAAAAACATTAAGAAGATCATTCAGAAAATGACAGTCACTTACAAGGACTGGCATGAGATGTTACCGTTTGCTCTACATGGATACCGTACGACGGCACGTACTTCAACCGGGGCAACCCCATTTTCTTTGGTATATGGCATGGAAGCTGTCCTGCCCATGGAGGTTCAGATTCCTTCTTTAAGGATTATGAAGGACTCTGGTTTGAGTGAAGATGATTGGATTCAGACCCGACTTGATCAACTCAATTTGATTGACGAGAAGCGACTCGCTGTTGTGTGCCATGGCCAGACGTATCAAAAACTGATGATCAAAGCCTTCAACAAGAAAGTCAGACGTCAAGTATATCAAGTCGGAGATCTCGTAATCAAGCGGATTATCCTGCCGCAAAGTGATCCCAGGGGCAAATGGACTCCTACATACGAAGGACCATTTGTGATCAAGAGCATATTTTCTGGTGGTGCAATGATTCTGACCACCATGGACGGCGAAGATTTGCCGCACCCTGCAAACGCAGACATAGTCAAAAGATACTACGCATAAAATAACCCGACAAGTCGAAAACCCGAAATGGCGACTTGGGCAAAAATGGGCATCCCGATGGACCGAAAACCCGAAAGGGCGGTTCAGGCAAAAATTAGGGATAAAACAAAAAAATCTGTACACCCGGCAAGTTGAAAACCCGAAAGGGCGGCTTGGGCAAAAAGGGGTTTCCCGGTGGATCGAAAACCCGAAAGGGAGATTCAGGCAAAAGTTAGGGAATTAAAGTGTATGACTATGTCTCGTCAGATCACTTTAAGGACAATCTCTTCATCAACCAACTCCAAGCTTCTAATCAATCCAGTCATCGGCAGACGAAGCATTGAATGGACAGATGTTCAGAGTTGTGAAGGCTATAGCAGAATGGAATCCCATGGAATTGTTTCACATAGCCATCTTTCTTTTGTATTAAATTTTTTCAATTTTTACGACAGCATCCTCTTACTAGGATGACTGTCTCCTTTGTACAAATGTATTCATAGAAAGTTAATACAAATACTTTTCCAAATACAGAAATTTGCGTTGTCTTCCTTTTCTCTTTTCTTTTGCACTTATGTTTTATTTGAGAAACGTCCAATGTTTTGTTAAATAGGCATATGCATTTAAACATAATCATTTCCTTATGAATCAAGAAAAATGATTACTGATAGGTTAAAGGTACGGATAGATGTCTTAATGCCCTTTCAGAAGAAATCGCCAGCAGATTTGAAATTCAAATTCCTCAGTCAGAACTCGATTCCCCTCAGAGTTAAGTTTCAGAATCCCCAGTGGAGCCTTAAAATCTGAAAATCCAATCCCCAGCGGAGCTAAAACTTCCAACTATCAATCCCTAGCGAAACCAGACTAGTGAACCTTCTCCCCACAGAGATACTTCCCATCAGATTGAAGATTCTCAATCTTACCTCTCCGGCATGAGTCTATTAAGTTCTGAACTCCCTAGTAGAGATCTTCAGAAATTCTCATTTCCCGCAAGTCACCAAGGAATGACTGTTCCCCAACAGTGGTTCTAGGATCACTCAACAATTGAAGATTTTTGCATTTCCCCAAGCAAAGTGAAGACTCATTCCCAGTTCCTCACGGCATAATCAGATATTCCCCAGTGAAGATCTCCTCAAGACAAGAATCCCCAGAAGATGGGTATACACCCAAGCTCATATTTCTCCAGCAGTAGTCCACAGGGATGTCTCCTCTTCAGCAATCAAAGATTCTTGCCCTCCCCGGCAGCAGTCAGGAATTATTTTCCCCAGCAGCAGTCAAGATTCTTTTGTCTCCAGCCATCCAGGATTCATTTATCCTCAGCAAGACAGCTCTTCAGCTTAGATGCGCATGCATTTACATTCATATCATAAACATTGATACAACATATATTGCATCATACATTTCATGCGACATAGTTTTGTGTTTAGCTAAACATTTTGTCATTTTCAGGATAAGAATAAAAGGCTATCACTAACAATTATTCAAGATGCAGTTTTACACGGACTCATCATCAGGAAACCTTACACCGGTTTCTTCTTCAACTTTTGAAAACAGTTTACGGACGCTTCCCAACAACGGATGTTGCTCTATTGCTTATTCAACTTCAAGATTTTTGAAAACAGATCACGGGTTCTCCAGTAACGGATGTTAACCTATCACTTGTTCAGATTCTTCTCAACTTTTGAAAACAGTTTACGGACGCTTCCCAACAACGTATGTTGCTCTATTGCTTATTCAACTTCAAGATTTCTGAAAACAGTTCACGGGTTCTCCAGTAACGGATGTTAACCTATCACTTGTTCAGATTCTTCTCAACTTTTGAAAACAGTTTACGGACGCTTCCCAACAACGGATGTTGCTCTATTGCTTATTCAACTTCAAGATTTCTGAAAACAGTTCACGGGTTCTCCAGTAACGGATGTTAACCTATCACTTGTTCAGATTCTTCTCAACTTTTGAAAACAGTTTACGGATGCTTCCCAACAACGGATGTTGCTCTATTGCTTATTCAACTTCAAGATTTCTGAAAACAGTTCACGGGTTCTCCAGTAACGGATGTTAACCTATCACTTGTTCAGATTCTTCTCAACTTTTGAAAACAGTTTACGGACGCTTCCCAACAACGGATGTTTCTCTATTGCCTATTCAACTTCAAGATTTCTGAAAACAGTTCACGGGTTCTCCAGTAACGGATGTTAACCTATCATTTGTTCAGATTCTTCTTCAACTTCTGAAAACAGTTTACAGATTCCTCCCAACAACGGATGTTAATCTATCGCTTGTTCAGACTCAACTTTTGAAAATAGTTTATGGATTCTCCAAACACGGATATCAATCCATTGCTTATTCAAAACCCCCAGTTCAGAGATGTTCCAAAACATGGACACCTTTCTGATACTCATTCCAGATGGCATCTTTAAGCCCATCCACGACAAGATTCAGTCACCCCTCAGATGGCATCTTTAAGCCCATCTCCAAATGGCATCTCTAAGCCCATTCCCATATCCATTGTTCTGATAAGTGCAAATTTAAGGGCACTCTAATGTCCAATCTCCTTTTACCTTCGAGACGCGAAAGGCAAACCTGCCAATCTAACTCTTCAGGTGCAAGAAGATTGAACAGGGGCAACTGTTGTACCCCAAAATTTGCCCTCCCTTTTCTTCAATATTTTCTCACCACAAGACCCTTGGAGCTCAAGATCAAGTTAGGGTTTGCTCTGCTCAAGACTCCTCCTTACACTGTTGACCCAAATTAGGGTTTGAGTTTGCACAAATATGTTTTGACCTAAAGTGCCCAAAATGACTTTCATGCTTCATATTGGACTCTCAAGTTTACCCATACCAAATTTCAAGCCTTGATTCCAATCTTTGCCCAGTCAACTGGACAGTTGACCTAGAAATCAGCTGCATTGGGGAAGAAATCAACTGTGGCCAATTGACAGTCAAACCTCATGATTTTTGACCCACATCAACATATTGAACTCATATAAACCATTTGGTCAAGTTTGGATCACAATTCCATAAGAAATTTGATCAAATCACCAAAAGGGCAAAATGGTCATTTTTAGGGTTTTGATTGCACAAAGGCAATTTTTGACTGTTGGACCTAACCAATGGCAAACCAAGTTCATATATGGACTCAAGGACCCAATGGAATTGTCTTGACATGTTCAACAAGTTCAAAAGATCCCAAATGCACAAGATTGACAGATGAATTTTTCAGTCAATTGATCAATTTTTGACTGTATACTGAAAAGTCAAACTTTGACTTTTTGGTCAAAATCAAGTGTCAAGATTCATTTTTCATCAAAACATGTCAAATTGTGAAACTTGTTCACCAAGAAATCAAAAATCACAAATTAGGGTTTGAAATGAAGAATTTTCATAACTTAGAATTTTTCTAAGTTATGAAAATCCCTATTTTTTTTCTAACTTTGTCCCACTTTTTCATCAAGATGCATTTGGATTCAAACAAAAGTCAAAACATGAAAGTTGTAGTACATTGCAAAATCTACAACTTTTAATCACAAAGTTTCCTCAAAAGAAGCTTGTAGCTCAAGTTATGATTTTTGGAACAAGGGTGCAAAACATTCTTAACTTAGAGAAAATTTGACCTATTTTAGGCAGGATTTTTGCCTAACTTCATGGCCACTTTTCACATACTTCCACTTGGAATTTCAATTTGCATTACAAAGATGGATTGTAGTACACATTCCAAGCTTTCCAAAATATCCAAGAACTCATCAAACAATCTTGTGGTTAGGGAGAATCGAATTTGGCAATATGGGCAAAACTCACTTTGTTCATGGCCAATGTACATGTCCATAACTTTGCATTTTTGAACTCAGCATGCTCTAAGCTAGATTACAGGTCCTTTATCTCATCCACACTCAATAATTCAATGCAAACCTCTTGTGTTCAAGCCTTATCTTATGTGTTTAAGCATTTCATACAAGATTGAGCTATAATTAGAAAAAGCAATATATCCATTTTTGAAAAGTGGAACTTTGTGTCAAATTTGCAAATCAAGAAGTACAAGGCAAATCTCTTTGGCAAAAGTTCAGAAGCATGTCACACTGATCAAGAGGGATGGTTGCAGCACATTTGGGGGGCCTGTACAGGTCTAGAGAACCAAGTTGACATTTCTTGCTTAAGTGTGAAGAAACTTGGCATAACACGAAAATAAACTTTCATTTCTGCCAAGAGAAGCTAAAGCAAAGTTATTAGACACATCCCAAACAACATCACTGAGCTAAGGCACGACCAAAACACCTTCCAAACCTCATCAAACCTCAAAACACCATTGCACTGCACAAAAACAGGGCATCCCTGCAACTTGGCTTCCATAAACATTTCCCCTCGTGCGTTTTGGCTAAAACCTTTGCAAACACATTCCCTATCACCCACTGAAGTTGTCCCAAGCATTGGACACGACCTGTAACATCCCTAACACCATTTGCCATTTTCACTTTTTCTTTTTTGCAGGTTGATTGCCATAGCTTGATTCACTTGGTTTCAAAGCAAGCTAAAGGTTGGAATAGCATCCCTGGACTTCAAGCAAGCTGTACCAATCCTCACCTTGCCTTGAAAGTGCCTCCATTGCCAGACACGACCCAAGCTGAACAGGTAAGTTCATGGACTTCTATCTCTCAGTATAGGAAGAGTTTGCTCTAGGTTTATGAATGAAAAATGTTCTATTCATGGCCCTGAAGCTATACATATCTTCACTTTCCATTTATATTGCATATGTTGAGAGTATTTTGAACCTGAACATTGACAAAAACTTAGGTTAAGAATTAGGGATGGAGAAATTCTCTCTCATTTCTGAGAGTTAAGTTGAGTTTTTTATATGTATGGAATCGAGGCTTGATGCTTGACATCTTTCATGTTATGAGTTTGTGCTAAAGGTCCAGGAATCAGGATGTTTGAATCAGTGTGTAAAATGCGCGTTTTTTGAACAAAGCTTGCTGGAGGTTGAAGAAGATAGGTTCTGGGCTGGGCCTGAAATGTTTTTTTCTTTTCACACCACTGTTTTACACATGCACCCCCTGGCCCTTTTTGAGATATCTTTGTTATTTTTGATTTTTTCCTTTTGATTTTGTTTTTATATTTTTATCTAAACATAAATAAACATTAAAAATATTTTTCCCACATTTTTTTCATTTTTTTTGACATTTATTTTGTTTCATTTAGTTTTGTATATAAATAAACATAAATATACTATTATTTAAAATAACTAAAAAAATAATACAAACATATTTTATTTCTGATTTTTATTTTATGTTATCTCTTGAAAACATTTTATAATAAAAATATACTTTTTTTAATAATATTAAATATTTTATTTTTGTACATATAATATATATTTAATAAATAATGTAAAATACTTATATATTTATTAGTATATTTAGGGAAAATACAAAGAATTAATACATTTTATTTTTATTAATATTTTGACCTCAAAAATGCTTTTTTACAATATACCTTCTTTTATTTATTTTTTGTACATAATTAATAAATATTGCATATATTATATAATAAATACCTTTTATTTATAAAATTAGGATTTTACCCTAAATACATAAAAATACCAAGAATTAATTAATTTTATTTTTGTTTATTTGACACAAAAAATACTTTTTTCATACATATAAAAAACCATTTTTTGCATCTTGCACATTTATTATATTTTTATTTAATTGTTGTATATTAAATAGTTTGTATAATTCAATTTGGATGTAATAGTTTAGGTTTAATTTCTTGCTAAAATATCCTCATTTGAACATTTGTACCCCCATCCCATATATTGTGTTGTAATAACTTAGGACCTTTTATTTTTCGCATTTAAAAGCTTTCTAATGATACCATGGTAGAATTAGGGTTTTGTATGCAAAATTAACCAAAAATAGTTTGACCTAATTTCAAGATAAACAAGCATGAAAATGGACAACACCAATCACACTTGCACCCCTAGGGTACTCCACTTGTTGCCTTCAATAATGGGCCATATTGCATGTTAGGTTTCTTTGGCAAAAACAAAACAATTCAAATGATCATAGTCCCTCAATGACGCTTTCGAAAGTTGCCTAAACATGATCAAGTCCCTTAAAGGAAAAGTTGCCAAAGATACTTGGCACCATTGCAATCATGGTCTAAACGATGACCCGCGCCCGTCCCGTTCACATCCTAACACAAGATTGTCCACCAAATACAATGGTGGAACAAAATTGTTAAAAGGGTTCAAACATAGCAAAGATCTTTGAGAAATTTAGGGTAGATAGCTCTTGGTTACTTGCCAACTTGCAAAACAAAAACACTTGCCTATTTTTCAAAACACACATCACAAACACCAACTTTCAAAACAACTTTCAAAACCTTGAAACATGTTTTCAAAAAGACAAACACCTTTTGTAAAACATTCGAGTAAAGAATTGTTACAAGGGTTGCCTAGACAAGGCATCTTTTTCAAAACATTTTCAAAACCACATACACAAAGCACCATTTCAAACAATTGAAAATCAAGGCAAGTTGATCTAAGCAAGTAACTAAGAGGCCATGGATAACCATGGATAGAAAGGGTGCTAATACCTTCCATTTCTATAATCTACTCCCCGAACCCAAGAAAACATCTCAAAGGTTTTTGTTGTGCTTTTTAACCTTTCCTTAGGATAAAATAAAAAGTCGGTGGCGACTCTTGCTCAACCGAAACATTTGCGAAAACAAACGCAAAACCCAAGTCAGTTCTCCCACCGTATCACAGACCCTCTTCAACCCCTTCGAGCCTTGAAGTAGAAGTTTCTTTTCTTGTCAAAAAAAAAACTCACATTTAACCCCGGGCAGAATAAATTTCAGTTAATCCGATTGAGCGTTCAAAACTCATCAAGAGTGCGCATCTAAGGATACAACAATGGTTATCCATTAAAAGGTTGGAGAAAGTCAAAACTGCAATGGTTAACCCTCATCTATCAGCAGGGTGCGTCAAAGAGAACGATATTCCAATGGGTATCTCTCGCAC
This sequence comes from Vicia faba, assembly GCA_948472305.1. NCBI lineage: Eukaryota > Viridiplantae > Streptophyta > Magnoliopsida > Fabales > Fabaceae > Vicia > Vicia faba. The sequence goes on from OX451740.1 coordinate 313,610,902, forward strand.
GTCAGGAGGTCTAAAGACGACGATACCACAATAGTTATTCCTCATCAACCAAACAGCAAGGTAGTTACACCTTTTCAGCAAGTATGAAATGACCCGAAGTCACATGAATGGTTCAAACAAAAGTGAATAAAAAATAAAGAGACAAAAAGCCACGCTAATTCGAAACTTGAAAAACAAGTCGCTTAGGAAAAAGTCAGGGCATCCCACTGGACTTTTCAGAATTGAATTCAAAAAGAATCTCTTCAGGAAAAATTTAGGGAAAGCAAAAAATGCAAAAAGCGAAAAGATATTACCAAATAAAAATCCCCAACAAGGAACCAAGTCGTGTGATCAGACACCAAGAATGAAAGGGGTGAGTGACTTCCATGTCCAAAAAAAAACCCCAGTGACTTCTCAACCATTCTAAACTCATTTGAGAGATGAGTGCCCGCATTGGTTTAACTGAATGTAGGACTAGAGAACATCATGGAAAATGGGTGGACACCAAATATTTTGAGCCTTAAATCCTTTTTTCTAAAAACCGTGAACCATGCCACGTTACAACCCTGAAAATTCCTAACTTAAGCATGTGGTTAATTTGAAATCAAAACTGACATCTTAGGAGGCTTGCTAAAACTTTTGAGTTGGTATCACACCATCTTTTTATTTACTTTCCCACAAATTTTTTTGATGTTTAATCTTTTCAATAAAAGTTTTTAAACTTCAAGACAAACATGAGCTTTGCATTAGGATTATAATTCTTAGTATAAACATTATTTGCATATGAATAAGTGCTTAAACATCAAGTGAGCTCGCATAATGAGCATCAAATGAAAGTTTGGTTATCTCGAGGGACAAATTGCTTCAAGATACCGTTGAAAGGTAAATCATTTTTGAAAAATGATCTTAATCTGGGGCATACATTCTATTGACTTCGTTGAGTAAATGAATACCAGTTTGAGAAATGATATGAAGCATATTGCAAAAGTGATTATCCAGAAGTCTCGTTCGAGCAATGGTGCATTATTTTTAGTTGGTCCCAAGGGGCTGATTTCTTCGAGTATCCATTGGAGAATAATTCAATTCAAGTTGAGAAGTACGGTTTTGAAGTAGCCTAGTTTCAAGATGCAAGCCAGCCACCCTGAGGTTATGTTGTCTTTAAAACTCCGTGAGCTTCTCATTTCTCTGTGAGCATAAGATGAAGAAAAGGTTTGCCAAGACCCTATTGAGCAGGGGCAAACATGTTGAATGTTACATTGAGTAAATGTTCAGCCAATCGGAGGCATTCAAGTCGGGATTTGATCCTTTAAAGTACAATCAAACTGGGGCAGTTTTTCCAAGATTCGAAGAATCTCTCAAAGTGCTGAGTAATCAGGGGCACTCTCCCAAACATGGTTGAAACCATCTCCAACTTTGGTTAATCCAGGAGTCGTGCTCTAAAGTTTACAATACTGGGGTTGTTTATCTAGATGGTACAGATCTTAGAAAGTCCTCTTGAGGCATGTTTTTTTTAAAAGCCCTAAAGACTGGGGCAAGGCATTATGCAGGGGAATTTCCTCCACTTCAGGGTTGATCGGGTTAAGTCCAGTCATGGGCTAAACAACTTATGAATTTGAAGAGCATGTCATGGAGTCAGGATCATTATCTCCAGTTGAAGTTTGGATTGTTATCCTCAGCAGAATGCGAGCAGGAACGTAAAGAGCATGTGAGGTCATTACCTGTACCAGGTTCATGATGGAAGTGTTATTTCCTAGGAGGACTCTTTTCCCCAATAAAAGATCCATTGTTACTTGACAAAAGTTTGGCTACTAAGGGGTTTCTCTTCTGAGATCTTTATTCCCCAACGAAGCATCCTCATTTCTCCGCAGGAAGAGAATGGTTCTTCTCCCCAGAAATTTAGAAGTTGTTTGAAGTCAAGATGATTTCTTTTTAATTGACTGCAACTTATTTTTGCAGTATCCTATCCAAAGTCCACTTTTCAGGAATTTCTCCTTGGAGTTTACATGATGAATTTGTAATCTTTCATCATAGGTTTACCCAGTGATTGGTAGTACAAATTGTTTATTCGTCAATGAAGTTTGCCATTCCAAATATGGGGCATATTGCCACAGTTTCTCTTTTTGCAAGTACTGTTGGTCTTTTATGACAAGAAGCATACCAACGAATGAATCAATAAGGGTGTATGCGAACAACATGAGGATTTCTGTAGAATGGGATCCAATTTCCATGGTAAATGCTCACCTCTGCTCAGAACTGAATCATGTATCCTCAGCAAAGGCGTACTCTCGCCTAGACAGAATTCTTTATCTCCAATGAAAGTATACCCATCTGTAATCCCCACCAAAGTCACCACTCTTGATAAGAGTTTGTCTAAAACTTATTCCCCTCCAGAGGACTGATCTCCTAAAGAAGTGCATTTCGGCACGATTCTGTATAATCTTCTTATTCGGTGCAGTTTACTTCGTTGCGAAGAATCTGTAAATAATCTTTTCATAGGATTGGATACCTTTGATATATCCCCTTGAAGTTTATACACTGCGTCTTCGTGGTTGACATTTATCTCCCTAGTGAGCTTGTCGTCCATCGTCCCCATGAAGTTCGTATCTTTTCTCCCTAGGGAAGTTTTCCCAAGTCAGGTTTTCTTGAAGAGATGTTTGACCTGCATGCTTATTATGCCCCAATGGAGTAAGTCTCCTATTTTTCTGGAGCGGTTTGTATAAACGAATTTCATTTAGGGATCTTTTATCCCCAGTGATGGAGTATTATTGAAATATTTCCTTAGTGTAGTTCTTAACCCCAAGCTTATGGTTCAAAAATGCCCTCCTCTTCCCTAAGTGAAGATTGTTACTCTCAACGGTAGTATCACCAGTGTGGTTTGGGTAGAATTACTTTATTTAAGAATTTCTATGATTCCCCAGCCGAAGTCACTTTTATTGAGGACTTACATTAGAAGGCCCCGGTTCCCAACAAGATTCTCTTTATCCCTAGAAAGAAATGTTGGATTTTTTCCCCATGGAGTTAGGAGTTGGATCAGAGTTCAAAATTTTCTCTGAACTGCAATTTATTTTTGTAGTATTTTCCCCAGTGAAGGGGTACTCTCGCCCGAGTATTCCCTCTTCTCAGTGTAGTCTGTTTCTTTCTAGGTTTTCTCGGAAGAATCGTTTTATTCACCAACTGGAGATTCTTGATATACTTATCTTAAAGTTGACATTCTACAATTTCTCAAGTGAGATGCACACTCATTCCCCCCATGAAGTATGCATCATTCCCCACAGCAAGGGATGAACCCTCTCTCTCCAACACAGTATGCCTATATCAGAGTTTCTTGAAGAGACTCATATTTACCTATGGGAGATTCTGGTTTGATATCCTCACGAGGATGACCATCATCCTCAATGCAGTGATTTGTGCTCCCCAACACAAAAATCCATGTCGGCTTGAATCTTGCAGAGATGGCTACACCTAGTGTAATGGGTATTTTTGATGTTACCATCCAAAGCTTTGGCTCCCTAGTGTAAGAGGTAGTCTTTGGCCCCAGTCAAAGTCGAATTTCAAGGACCTGTTGGACTAAGTTATCTACTATTCCCCATTAGAGCAAGTTTTCTTGCCCTAGTGGAGCAAGTGTCCTTCACCCCAGTGTAGTGTACATAGGAGTGTTAGTCATAACTCTTTCATCCCTGATGATAGAAGATTTTGTTGAGATATCCCTAGTGTATCTTTTGTCCCAGGATGTTGGTTTGTTCCCCAAGTGAAGTTTTTTACCCCTCGGCGGTGTTATCCCAAGTGTGGTCTGAAAAGAATTCTTTTTATTTAAGAATTTCTATACTCCCTAGTAGAAGTTATCTTAGTCAAGAGATTCTACGCGAGAAAGTTTCCATCCCCAGCGAAACTCTCCTCTTTTTACCAGAAGATAAATAATTCATTCCCCTGGAAGTTGGGAGTTTAACCAGAATTCAAGGTTTTCTCTGAACTGCAATTTATTTTCGCAGTATTTGTCTTCGGGAAGTTATTTCCCCAGTGATATCGGTCTTTAGAGGTTAGTGGTTCCGAATCTCAGTTCCCCATTGAAGTTCAGATTGCCTTTTCTCTACATATGATCAGATGTACAAGAATAATCGTTCGGAAGTTTATTGTCTTCCCAACAGCCGATTATTGACGTGCTTTCCCAGTGCATTGCTAAGCATACATCATTACATTGCATCTACCAAAGCGCGTAGCATTTCCATTGTATGGAACATTGCACTATAAAGAATTCAAACATGCATAAGTATAAGCTAATTATGTTCACTTGCAGTAACCATATTATTATACGCCCATATTTGAATTATCTCCACAGCAATCCTAGGGTGATCCTATAATATTTCCTTAGTGGAGTCTATTTGGTTTAACACCAGTCGGGTCTTTGGTATTTCCCATTTCCCACGTGAGTCATGGTTTTTTCTTGCCTTTGTAAGCCCTTGGTTATTTTACCTATGTTTTCCTTTGGAATTAGAATGCGAGTAAGAGTCAGAGTATAGCCTTTCTTACTTCTCAAGTATTTGAGTATCTATACTTGGTGTGTGGAAATTCAGATAATTGTCACTCTTGAAAAATTAAACTCCACCTTTGGCCTAAGGGATTTTGTGGTTCTTGCGTATTTGCAATCTCTTAAAGCCCAGCGTGTGTTGGCAATCCTTGTTTAAAGTCCCTATAATTGGTCTTTCTTTTTTTCTAATCACAAGTTCGCCTTTGACCGACGTTCTGTTTGGGTTCAATACAAACGTGAATCCCCAGTAAGTTCTTTCCCTAAGAGTCCCCTTTGACTGGTCCCTTTTCTTCCTAAGTTCTCCTTCGATCGGCATTCTATTCAGAGTCGATGTCTATTGGTATCCCCAGAAATTCCGCCTTTGGTCAGTGTTATTTCTCCAAAAATCTATCTTTGGCTAGTTTTCTTTTTATCAATGGGTCTGCCTTTGATCATTGTATCTTGAACGGAGTATTCTTTGGTCGGTCTCTTTTCCATATATTCAAAATTTTGGCTAAGGTTCTGTTTTGATCAGTTCCTTTTCTTTAGTTTATCCGTTTGGATTGGGTTTACCTTCTATTAGCTTAGCTAACATTTTCAGTTAGGTTATGTTTTGATCATTTCCTTCCCTTGTTAAGGTTCTGTTTTGATCAGTTCCTTTTCTGTGGTTTATCCGTTTGGATCGGGTTTACCTTCTGTTAGCTTAGATAACATTTTCAGTTAGGTTATGTTTTGATCATTTCCTTCCCTTGTTAAGGTTCTGTTTGATCAGTTCCTTCTCTTTAGTTTATCCGTTTTGACCGGGTTTACCTTCTGTTAGCTTAGCTAACATTTTCTGTTAGGTTATGTTTTGATCATTTCCTTCCCTTGTTAAGGTTATGTTTTAATTAATTCATTTTCTATGGCTTATCCGTTTGGATCGGGTTTACCTTCTGTTAGCTTAGCTAACATTTTCGGTTAGGTTATCTTTGGATTATTTCACTCCCTTGTTAAGGTTCTATTTTGATCAGTTCCTTCTCTTTAGTTTATCCATTTTGATTGGGTTTACCTTCTGTTAGCTTAGCTAACATTTTTGGTTAGGTTATGTTTTGATCATTTCCTTTCCTTGTTAAGGTTCTATTTTGATCAGTTCCTTTTCTCTAGTTTATCTGTTTGGATCAGGTTTATCTTCTGTTATCTTAGCTAATATTTTCGGTTAGGTTATGTTTTGATCATTTCGTTCCCTTGTTAAGGTTTTTTTATCAGTTCCTTTTCTTTGGTTTATCCGTTTTGATCAGATTTACCTTCTGTTATCTTAGCTAACCTCTTCGGTTAGGTTATGTTTTGATCATTTCTTTCCCTTGTTAAGGTTCTGTTTTTATCAGTTCCTTTTCTCTGGTTTATCCATTTGGATCAGGTTTACCTTTTGTTAGCTTAGTTAACATTTTTGGTTAGGTTATACTTTGATCATTTCCTTCCCTTGTTAAGGTCTTGTTTTGATCAGTTCCTTTTCTCTAGTTTATCCGTTTGGATCGGGTTTACCTTCTGTTAGCTTAGCTAAAAAATTTGGTTAGGTTATGTTTTGATCATTTCCTTCCCTTGTTAAGGTTCTGTTTTGATCAGTTCCTTTTCTCTGGTTTATACGGTTGGATCAGGTTTACCTTCTGTTAACTTAGCTAACATTTTCGGTTAGGTTATGTTTTGATCATTTCCTTTCCTTGTCTAGGTTATGTTTTGATCAGTTCCTTTTCCCTGATTTATCTAATTGGACTAGGTTTACTTAATGTTAGCTTAGCTAACATTTCCGATCAAACTATGTTTTGATAATCCCCTTGCCCGTTAGAGTCTCTTTTGACCAGTCTCTTTCTTATATGTGTCTAGCTTTGACCAGACGTTATTTTACCCCCAGTTCTCCTTCAATCAGCTTTCTTCCACCAGAAGCATATCCGTGTTTAGTCTTCCTTCTTTGATATCTGGTCAAAATTTCTTTGTTAGGCCTCTTCCATCTTCGACATCTTCGGTCAAGTCTGCTGTGTTAGGTCTCATCCACCTTTTGATATCTGGTTGAGATCGATTTGACATATTTCTTCCATCTTTGATATCTTCGGTTGAGTCCTCTTTGATAGGTCTCTTCCATCTTCAATATCCTCCTTATGTTCGCTAGCAACTCTGGGTATATATCTTCGATATCTTTCTCGTATGTGTTCGCTACTAACCCCTGACATGTATTTTCAATATCTTTCTAGTCATATGTTTGCTACCAACTATGAACAAATGTTCCTTGATAACCAAGTCCTCTTCCGTGTGGCTAACCCTGGTCTGACATACATTTATCCCTGATGACCCCTTTAACCCAAAAAGCAAAAAAATAGAGAATGCAGAAAACCAAAAAATATAATAATACCTGACTGGCTTCGGAGTGCAAATGTTCGGGTTCTTTTAAGTATTTAATATTTTTCCACCTTGAATGTTTGAAAGCCTAGCGCCAATCTCACCTTCAGGTTGAAGGCGATTAAATAGGGGCAGCTGTTGCACCCCAAAATTTCCCTCCTAATTTCTTTTATTTGGCTTAGACTTTTGCATTCATCTGCATATATCCCATTAGGTCACTAACGTAGCATGCATTGCTTTCACTAAAGTGCTTGAGATTTAAAGTTTAGTGGTCGTGCAATATTAGGGTTTTACACTGGTTAAGGCATTTGTATCCAATAAAGGCTGATTTCTTATTCATGCAGTGATCAGTGGAATTAGGGTTATGATCAGGGTCATTGAGAACTTCTTTCTTCATCAAGCTACGAGGCTATCAGGGTTTATTTTCCTATTTGTAATCAAAGCTAGGTTTTCGGAAATTATGCTCCAATCGAGTTTTTTCTTCAAAGATCATGAAATTAGGATTTGTTTTTTATCAAGGGACTTTATCAGAGAGCCATTTATTGTGCGTCAGGAATTATCTCTTTCAAGGGAATTTTAAGGATTTTAGCCTTACGTTTCAAGTGGACATGTTTGTGACTTGAATTACAAAAGCTGAAGCACAATACAAAATATGATGCGAGGGAGCATTAATTGAGTTAGAAGAATATGAATAAAGGCTTGATTTTGGGCAAAGGAAATATGGATATGTTGTTTTCTTGACTAAGTTCATGCATGAATATTATTGATTCGATTGAATGCTACGTCATATCTTGATTTCAAGACTTATTCATTAAATAACCAAGTTGGTTGGAATTCATTCATTGAGTCTTAGAGTGAAGTGTTTAGAGGATAATCAAATGGAATTAAAAAATATAAGCATTGGTTTGTTTTCAAGAATTTGATTGAAGAAAGTTTGGAAACCTTAATCATAAGAGTTTCTTGGAATGCAAAAGATAAGATACAAATGGCAAGACATATGCATTCACTCTAACTCCATCCAAGTGTCATATTGGTTCAAGTTGTCACTATGAGTATCATTCAATCATCATTCAAAATCAATCCAAATACACTTCAAACCTTCATTTAAAAACCATTCATCTATTCAGCATCATTTGGTTCCGTTACATTTCCATTACAACTTTATCATTACATCAAAAAATTACATAAACCTAAAACTGGACAATATAAAAATTACATAAAATGTTCATGTTCTTAAGCCTAATCCTATGATTTCTAGGAGAAAGAGTCTGGAAATTTGTGTATTTTCCCCAGTGAAGGGGTACTCTCGCCCGAGTATTCCCCCTTCTCAGTGCAGTATGTTTCTTTCTAGGTTTTCTCAGAAGAATCATTTTATTCACCAACTAGAGATTCTTGATATACTCCTCTTGAAGTCGACATTCTATAATTTCCCCAGTGAGATGTGCACTCGTTCTCCCATGAAATATGCATTCTTCCCCCCATTAAGGGGTGCACCCTCTCTCTCCAATGTGGTCTGTCTATATCAGAGTTTCTTGAAGAGACTCATGTTTATGTATGGGAGATTCTGATTCGATATCCTCATGAGGACGACTGTCATCCTCAATGTAGTGATTTCTTCTTCTCCGTACAAAAATCCTTGTCGGCTTAAATCTTGCAGAGATGGCTACACCCAGTGCAATGGGTATTTTTTATGTTACCATCTAAAGCTTTGGCTCCCCAGTGTAAGAGGTAGTCTTTAGCCCCGGTCGAAGTCGAATTTCGAGGACCTGCCAGAGTAAGTTATCTATTATTCCCCATTGGAGCAAGTTTTCTTGCCCTAGTGGAGCAAGTGTCATGTCTCCCCAGTGTGGTGTACATAGGAGTTCCAGTCATAACTCTTTCATCCCCAGTGATAGAAGATTTTGTTGAGATATCCCCAATGGAGTTTTTGTCCTAGGATGTTGTTTCTTCCCCAAGTGAAGATTTTTACCCCTTGGCGGTGTTATCCCCATGTGTGGTCTTAATAGAATTATTTTTATTTAAGAATTTTTATACTCCCCAGTAGAAGTTATCTCCGTCAAGAGATTCTATGCGATAAAGTTTCCATCCCCAGCGAAGCTCTCTTCTTTTTAACAGAAGATAAATAATTGTTCCCCAGGAATTTGGGAGTTTGACCAGAATTCAAGGTTTTCTTGGAACTGTAATTTATTTTCACAGTATTTCTCTTCATGAAGTTACTTCCTTAGTGATATCGATCTTTAGAGGTTGGTGGTTCTGAATCTCGGTTCCCCATTGAAGTTCAGATTTCGTTTTCTCTACAGAATATCAGATGTGCAAGAATAATCGTTCAAAAGTTCATTATCTTTCCAACAGCCGATTATTGACGTGCTTTCCTAGTACATTGCTAAACATACATCATTACATTGCATCTACCAAAACACGTAGAATTTCCATTGCATGGAACATTGTGTTATAAGCAATTCAAACATGCATAAGTATAAGCTAATAATGTTCAGTTGCAGTAACCAGATTGTTATACGCTCATATTTGAATTATCTCCACAGCAATCCTAGGGTGATCCTATTCTATTTTCCCAAAAGAGTCTATTTGGTTTACCACCAGTCGAGTCTTTGGTATTTCCCATTTCCCTAATGAGTCGTTGTTTTCTCTTGCCTTTGTAAGCCCTTGGTTATTTTACCTGTGTTTGAATTTGCGATTAGAGTGTGAGGAAGAGTCAGAGTATAGCCTTTCTTACTTCTCAAGTATTTGAATATCCATACTTGGTGTGTGGTAATTCAGATAATTTCCACTCTTGAAGAATTACACCCCGCCTTTGGCCTGAGGGATCTTGTGGTTCTTGCGAATTTGCAATCTCTTAAAGCCCAGCGCGTGTTGGCAATCCTTGTTTGGAGTCCCCACAGTTCATTTTTATTTTTTTCTAATCACGAGTTCACCTTCGGCCGGTGTTCTGTTTGGGTTTAATACAAATGTTAATCCCCATTATGTTCTTTCCTCAAGAGTCCTCTTCGGCTGGTCTCTTTTCTTCATAAGTTCGCCTTCAATCGGCATTCTATTCAGAGTCGATGTCTAGTGGTATCCCCAGAAAGTCCACCTTTAGTCAGCGTTCTTTCTCCAAAAGTCTATCTTTGGCTAGTTTTCTTGTCATCGGTGGGTCTGCCTTTGATCGTTGTATCTTGATCGGAGTCTTCTTTGGTCGGTCTCGTTTCCATATATTCAACATTTTGGATAAGGTTCTATTTTGATCAGTTCCTTTTTGCTGGTTTATCCGTTTGGATCGGGTTTACCGTCTATTAGATTAGCTAACATTTTTGGTTAGGTTATGTTTTGATCATTACCTTCCCTTATTAAGGTACTATTTTGATCAGTTCCTTTTCTATATTTTATCCGTTTGGATCGGGTTTACCTTCTGTTAGCTTAGCTAACATTTTTGGTTAGGTTATGTTTTGATCATTTCCTTCCCTTATTAAGGTTTTGTTTTGATTAGTTCCTTCTCTCTGGTTTATCCATTTTGATCGGGTTTACCTTATGTTAGCTTAGCTAACATTTTCGGTTAGGTTATATTTTGATCATTTCCTTCCCTTGTTAAGGTTCTATTTTGATCAGTTCCTTTTCTCAAGTTTATCCGTTTAGATCGGGTTTACCTTCTGTTAGCTTAGCTAACATTTTCGTTTAGGTTATGTTTTGATCATTTCCTTCCCTTGTTAAGGTTTTATTTTGATCAGTTCCTTCTCTCTGGTTTATCCATTTTGATCGGGTTTATCTTTTGTTATCTTAGCTAACATTTTTGGTTAGGTTATGTTTTGATCATTTCTTTCCCTTATTAAGGTTCTGTTTTGATCAGTTCCTTTTCTCTGGTTTATCCGTTTGAATCAGGTTTACCTTCTGTTAGCTTAGCTAACATTTTCAGTTAGGTTATGTTTTGATCATTTCCTTTCCTTGTTAAAGTTCTGTTTTGATAAGTTCCTTTTCTCTGGTTTATCCATTTGGATCAGGTTTACCTTCTGTTAGCTTAGCTAACATTTTCGATTAGGTTATGTTTTGATCATTTCCTTACCTTGTTAAGGTTTTGTTTTGATCAGTTACTTATCTTTGGTTTATCAATTTTGATCAGGTTTACCTTCTGTTAGCTTAGCTAACATTTTCAGTTAGGTTATGTTTTGATCATTTCTTTCCCTTGTTAAGGTTCTATTTTGATCTGTTCCTTTTCTCTGGCTTATTCGTTTAGATCGGGTTTGCCTTTTTTTAGCTTAGATAACATTTTCGATTAGGTTATGTTTTGATCATTTCCTTCCCTTGTTAAGATCTTGTTTTGATCAATTCATTTTCTATGGTTTATCCGTTTGAATCGAGTTTACCTTCTGTTAGCTTAGATAAAAGAATTAGTTAGGTTATGTTTTGACCATTTCCTTCCCTTGTTAAGGTTATGTTTTGATCAGTTCTTTTTCTCTGGTTTATCCGGTTGGATCAAGTTTACCTTCTGTTAGCTTAGGTAACATTTTTGGTTAGATTATGTTTTTATCATTTTCTTGCCTTGTGTAGGTTCTGTTTTAATCAGTTACTTTTTCCTGATTTATCTGTTCGGATCATGTTTACTTAATGTTAGCTTAGGTAACATTTCCGGTCAGGTTATGTTTTGATCATCCCCTTTCCTGGTTAGAATCTCTTTTGACCAGTCTCTTTCTTATATGTGTCTAGCTATAACCAGACGTTATTTTATCCCCAGTTCTCCTTCAATCAATTTTCTTCCTCTAGGAGCCTATCTGTGGTTAGTCTTCCTTCTTTGATATCTGGTCGAAATTGCTTTGTTAGGTCTCTTCCATCTTCGACATCTCTGGTCGAGTCTGCTGTGTTAGGTCTCATCCATCTTTTGATATCTGTTTAAGATCGATTTGATAGATTTCTTCCATCTTTGATATCTTTGGTCGAGTCCGCTTTGACAAGTCTCTTCCATCTTCAATATCCTACTTATGTCTGCTACCAACTCCGGGTATATATCTTTGATATCTTTCTCGTATGTGTTCGTTACTAACCCCTGATATGTATTTTTGATATCTTTCTTGTCATATGTTCACTACCAACTCTAAAAAAATGTTCCTTGATAACTAAGACCTCTTCTGTGTGGCTAACCCTGGTCTAACATACATTTATCCTTGATGACCCCTTTAACCCAAAAGAAAAAAAAAACAGAGAATGCAGAAAACCAAAAAATATAATAATACCTTACTGGCTTCAGAGTTCAAATTTTTGGATGCTTTTAAGTATTTAACTTTCTTTCACCTTGAATGTTCGAAAGGCTAGCGCCAATCTCACCTTCAGGTTGAAGGCGATTGAATAGGGGCAACTGTTGCACCCAAAAAATTTCCCTCCTAATTTCTTTTATCTGGCTTAGACTTTTTCATTCATCTACATATATTCCATTAGGTCACTAACTTAGCATGCATTGTGTTGTACCCCAAAATTTGCCCTCTTATTTTATCAACATTTCTCATCACAAGGCTCTTGGAGCTCAAGATCAAGCTAGGGTTTGCTCTGCTCAAGACATCTCCTTGCACTGATGACCTAAATTAGGGTTTGAGTTTGCACAAGGATTTTTGGACCTTCAATGCTCAAATTGACTTTCATACTTCATATTGGACTCATAAGTTTGTCCATACCAAGTTTCAAGCCTTGAATCAAATTTTTGCCCAGTCAATTGGACAGTTGACCTAGAAATCAGTTGTATTGGGGAAAAAGTCAATTGTGGCCAATTTACAGTCAAACCTCATGAATTTTGACCTACATTAACATTATGAACTCATATGAACCATTGGATCAAGTTTGGACCACAACTCCACAAGAAATTTGATCATAACACCAAAAGGGCAAAATGGTCATTTTTAGGGTTTTGACTATACAAAGGCAATTTCTGACTTTTTGACCTAGCCAATGGCAAATTAGGTCCAACCATGGACTCAAGGACTCAATAACATCATCTTGACTTATTCAACAAGTTCAAAAGATCTCAAATTCATGGGATTGATAGATAAATTTTTCAGTCAACTGATCAAAATTTGATTGTACACTGAAAAGTCAAACTTTTACTTTTTGGTCAAAATCAAGTTCCAAGGGTCATTTTTCATCAAGATGTGTCAAATTATGAAACTTGTTCATCAAGAAACCCAAAATTGCAAATTAGGGTTTGAAATTGAAAATTCAGAAGGATGCCTCCGCTTCCAATGCTATTAAGAAGACCTTCCCAACAAAGAAGGAAGTTTCTACTGTTCACACCCAGAGAAATCAAGGAAGAACGGAGCGTCGACCAACGGTGGGGGCTGTGATGATCCAAAACTCTTCAACCGATCAACCTCGAAGCAATCAATCAAGAACTAATCAGCAAAGGGTAGAAAGGCCACAACGACAATTCACCCGAATCAATATGACTCCAGCTCAAGTCCTCCCTCATTTGTTAAAGCTGAATCTTACCAACTTGAAAGAAGCACCGAAAAACCCTAATACCTCTTCTCCTTATTATCATTCCAATGCAAAATGTGTGTACCACTCTGACAGTGTAGGGCATGATACCAACAACTGTTGGGCTCTTAAAAACAAGATCCAAGACTTAATAGACACCAAGGAGGTAGAATTCGATGCGCCCGAAAAGTTGAATGTGATTTCTGCCCCAATGCCCAAGCATGGTCATAATGTCCATACCGTTATGGAAGATCTTCATGTTACCATTGTTGATGACCTTTTGACTCCGTTACCAGTGATTAAAGTGAATCTGATGAAAGTCGGGATATTCCCAGGCTGTGGAAAAGACTGTTACTTTTGTTCAAACTTGCAAGCTGACTGCCCACTGTTGAAATGAGGCATCCAACGCCTGATGGATACCCAAGAGATCCTCTTTCAAAAGACTCATGTTGATACCATCATTCATGTTACTCATGTTACCTTTGATACTCCAACCAATGACATTGCCATAATAACCATCTCCGACGATCTTTCCAAGACCTGCAAAAGGCCTGTTAAGATTACGCCTGATCCTAAGTTTGTACCGTTGAAAATCACCATGCCGGGGCCTATTCCGTATAAATCTAACAAGACGATACCATGGAATTACGAAGGAGAAATCTTCTACCATGGTATCAAGCAGATTGAATCAGTCCAAGAGAATTTCGATGATGAAACCCCTGATATAGGGAATATTGCGGGAACAAGCAAGATAACTCACAGCGGAAGGATCTTCTCTCCGGAGATTGCTCCTCCACGGGCAGTCTTCGGACCCTCGAGAGTTTCTGTACCTGTCAAGCCATCCGTGCAAAGTCCGATAATTGAAGAAATTGATGTTCCTGAAACTGGACCCTCTGATGTTACTTCCAATAAAGGTAAGGGGATACAAGAAGCGCCTGTCAGGATGAAGGCTCAAACTGTGGTTATCCCTGAGACCACCCAAAAAGAGATAGAAGAAATCTTAAAGATAATCAAGAAGAGCGACTATGATGTCGTGGAGCAGCTAGGGAAAACCCCTTCAAAAATCTCCATGCTGGCTCTCTTACTCTGCTCTGAGGCTCATGCTAAAGCCTTGATCAAATTTCTAAAGACGACACACGTGCCTCAAGAAACTTCTGCGGACCAGTTTCAAGAGTGCGTGGCTAGACTTACAGCTGATAATGGTCTCAGTTTTTCTGATGCTGATTTGACCCCTAAGGGAAGGAAGCATAACGACGTGATGCATGTCTCGGTAGAATGCAGAGGGACCACACTTGCCCATGTTCTGGTTGACACCGGTTCATCTTTAAATGTGCTACCGAAGAAGGCGTTGGACAGATTGGACTGTGAAGGTTTGACCCTAAAGCCCAGTAACATCATTTTTAGGGCCTTCGACGGGTCTAAGAGGATGGTTCACGGAGAAGTGGACATTCCAGTCAAAGTGGGTACAGAAATTTTCAACTCTACTTTTTATGTGATGGACATCCATCCTTCATATTCATGCTTGTTGGGAAGGCCATGGATTCACAACGCTCGGGCAATCACTTCCTCATTACACCAAATGCTAAAGTATCCAATTCAAGGTAAGATCATAATGGTGCATGGGGAGGAAGAGTATATGATAAGTCACCTTAACTTCTTCCGCTATGTGGAGTTAGATGGCGAATTCATAGAAACGCCTTTCCAGCATTTTGAAGAGGTTCCTCTTGAAGTCGCAGTTGCAAAGACAATGACTGATATGCCTATCATTTCCAAGCATGTGTCTCGGATGGCATCCCTCAAAGACGCGGAGGCAGTAATCAAAGAAGGAAGGAGTATAGTGTGGGGGCAACTGCCTGATTTTCCTCACAAGATGGACAAGTTCGGACTAGGTTTTACTGCTGCTGGCCAGAAAGTTGTGCGTCGCTCTCGGGCTGGAGGACCACCCGTAAAAATCACTCACCATGGAATTAATGCCTTAGAAGATTATGATGAAGAAGACAACTTTGAATATTGGATCTTTCCAACCGTTGAAGGGGGATTAAGCAACTGGGAGGCGAAAGACTTCGTCCCCATCACTTTCATCAATCAGTAATTTATCTTTGAACAATTTCCTATTTTGGTCTATAATAATTAAACAATTTGTACACTCTATTCGCCTTATGCCTTACCCGAGGCATATAGGTCCATTTGTAAGGGCTTGATTTCTTCATTATCATATGCCATTTTTTTATGAATCATTGGACGTTTTTCATCTATAAACTGTTTTGTTCATTTTCTTTCCTTTTTCATTTTATTTTGTTTAAGGATGGCTATCCCTTACACACACCCACACTCATAAAATGCAGGTACCCATCCACTCCGGATTCCATGGGTGACTATTCTGCTTTGGCCTTCAGTGACTCTGAAGATCTGGTGAATCATGCCGAGTACGAAGGTGATGAAGACTATGAAGTGCCTGGAGAACTAGATAGACTTTTACAACAAGAGGAAAGGGCTATTCTGCCCCATAAAGAGTTTCTAGAGACTATCAACTTGGGAACAGAGGAAGACAAGAAAGAGGTAAAATTGGGTGCCAACCTGGAGCCAAGTTTCAAAAAGCGCTTAGTGCAGTTGTTGAATGAATATGTCGAAATCTTCGCTTGGTCCTATGAAGACATGCCGGGACTAGATACAGATATTGTGGTTCACCGTCTCCCTACAAGAGAAGACTGTCCACCAATCAAACAAAAGGTTCGTCGAATGAGGCTCGACATGTCTGAAAAGATCAAAGCTGAGGTAATGAAGCAATTCAATGCTGGCTTTCTGGCTATTACTTCCTATCCATAATGGATTGCTAACATTGTGCCCGTGCCTAAGAAGGACGGCAAAGTTAGAATGTGTGTGGACTATCGGGACTTAAACAGGGCTAGCCCTAAAGATGATTTTCCACTACCACACATCGACATCTTGGTTGACAATACAGCTCAACACAAGGTATTTTCCTTCATGGATGGATTCTCGGGATACAACCAGATCAAAATGGCCCCCGAAGACATGGAGAAAACTACTTTTGTTACGCAGTGGGGTACCTTCTGCTACAAAGTGATGCCATTCGGACTGAAGAATGCTGGGGCAACCTATCAGCAAGCCATGGTATCTTTGTTTCATGATATGATACATCATGAGATCGAAGTCTACGTATACGACATGATAGCCCGTTCACAGACAGAAGAAGAGCACCTCGACCATCTGCAAAAGTTGTTTGTCAGATTGAAGGAATATAAGCTCAGACTGAACCCTAGCAAGTGCACCTTTGGAGTCAGGTCTGGTAAACTTTTGGGATTTATCATCAGTAACAAATGCATCGAGGTTGATCCTGCTAAAGTCAAAGCTATACAAGAAATGCCTGCCCCCCGCACTGAAAAGGAGGTTAGAGGTTTCTTGGGACGCTTAAACTATATTGCGAGGTTCATCTCTCACCTAACATCTACATGTGAGCCAATATTCAAGCTGTTGAAGAAAGATCAGGTGGTTGAATGGAACAATGATTGTCAAGTTGCTTTTGATAAGTTCAAGGAGTATTTGCTGGAACCTCTTATCTTGATGCCACTCGTCGAAGGAAGGCCTTTAATCATGTATCTGACTATTTTGGATAATTCAATGGGGTGGGTACTGGGCCAACATGACGAGTCTGGCCGAAAAGAGCATGCCATTTATTACCTTAGCAAAAATTTTACCGACTGTGAGACTCGCTACTCACTGCTTGAGAAAACTTGTTGCGCTTTGGTATGGGCTGCTCGCCGGCTAAGGCAGTATATGTTGACACATACCACTTTGCTGATTTCCAAGATGGATCCGATCAAGTATATCTTCGAGAAGCCTGCTTTATCTGGAAGAATCGCTAGATGGAAGATGATCCTGACAGAGTATGATATCCAGTACACAACCCAAAAAGCTATAAAGGGGAGTGTACTAGCTTACCATCTAGATCATCAAGCCGTCGAAGATTACCAACCTATGAGGTTCGACTTCCCTGACGAGGACATTATGACATTGAACAACATTGAAGGTAACGGACCGTATGACGGACCTGAACAAGGATCCCGATGGACCCTGTACTTTGATGGTGCTTCAAACGCACTTGGCAATGGTATCGGCGCCGTACTCATTTCTCCTGAAGGTTGCCATACGCCTTTCACTGCTAGACTCTACTTCAGCTGTACTAACAACATGGCCGAGTATGAAGCTTGTATCTTTGGTCTCAAAGCTGCAATTGACCTAGGAATCAAATCTTTGGTCGTATTTGGGGACTCAGCTTTGGTTATCAATCAAATCAAAGGAGAATGGGACACTAAACATCCTAATCTTATCCCATACAAAGAACATGTCTTGACATTGTTGCCTCATTTCGAGAAGATTACCTTCGAGCACTTCCCGCGAGAAGAAAATCAGCTAGCAGATGCTCTGGCTACTTTGTCTTCCATGTTTAAACTCAACTGGGATAATGAGGCTCCCCAAATCACCATCGAGCGAATGGAGGAACCTGCACACTGTCATGAGATTAATACCAAAGAAGTAGTGGAACAACCCTGGTTTCATGAAATCAAAAGGTATCTCCAGACTCGAGAATACCCTGAAGGAGCTTCCGTCAATGACAAAAAGTTCTTAAGGAGATTTGCTGCCAAGTTCTTCCTGAGCAATGGTATCTTATATAAGCGCAGCCATGATTGTGTTCTACTTCGTTGTGTGGACAAGGTTGAAGCTGAGTTGATCATGACTGAAATACATAGTGGCACATTTGGCACCCACTTGAGCGGACATATGATGGCTAAGAAGATTCTAAGGGCAGGCTACTACTGGTCTACCATGGAAGCTGATTGTCATCAATATTCTCATACTTGTCACAAATGCCAAGTCTATGCTGACAAGGTACATATTCCTCCAGTTCCTCTCAATGTTCTAACAGCTCCTTGGCCATTTGCGATGTGGGGAATCGACATGATTGTAGAGATCAAGCCTACGGCATCCAATGGACATCGCTTCATCCTGGTGGCTATTGATTACTTTACCAAGTGGGTCGAAGCAGCTTCCTTCGCCTCCGTTACAAAGAATGTGGTTGCCCACTTCATCAAGCAGAACCTCATATGCCGGTATGGTATCCCCGACAGGATCATCACGGACAACGGTACAAATTTGAACAACACTGTGATCACCGCTCTGTGCGAGCAGTTCAAGATTCAACATCACAATTCATCTCCCTATCGGCCAAAGATGAACGGTTCTGTTGAAGCCGCGAACAAAAATATCAAGAAGATCATTCAAAATATGATAGTCACCTACAAGGACTGGCATGAGATGTTACCGTTTGCTCTGCACGGATATCGTACCATGGCGCGTACTTCAATTAGGGCAACCCCTTTTTCTTTGGTATATGGCATGGAGGCTGTTTTACCTATGGAAGTTCAGATTCCTTCCTTGAGGATTATGAAGGATGTGGGTTTAAGTGAAGATGATTGGATTCATACCCGGCTTGATCAACTTAATTTGATCAACGAGAAGCGACTTACTGCTGTTTTCCATGGTCAGACGTATCAAAAACGGATGATCAAGGCTTTCAACAAGAAAGTCAGACGTCAGGTATATCAAGTCGGAGATTTTGTAATCAAGTGGATCATCTTGCCGCAAAGTGATCCCAGGGGCAAGTAGACTCCTACTTACGAAGGACCATTTGTGATCAAAAACATATTTTCTGGTGGGGCAATGATTCTGACCACCATGGACGGCGACGACTTACCTCACCCTGCGAATGCAGACATAGTCAAAAGATACTACGCATAAACGACCCGACAAGTTAAAAACCCGAAAGGGCGACTTGGGCAAAAATGGGCATCCCGGTGAATCGAAAACCCGAATGGGAGGTTCAGGCAAAAATTAGGGATAAATAAAAATCTGTACACCCGGCAAGTTAAAAACCCGAAAGGGCGACTTGGGCAAAAAAGGGTTTCCCGGTGGATCGAAAACCCGAAAGGGTGATCCAGGCAAAAGTTAGGGAATTAAAGCGTATGACTATGTCTCGTAGGATCACTTTAAGGACAATCTCTTCACGACCAAACTCCAGGCTTTTGATCAATCCAATCATCCGCGGACGAAGCAACGAATGGACAAAGATACTCAGAGTTTTGAAGGCTACGGCAGAATGGGAACCCCATGGAATTGTTGCACATAACCATCTTTCTTTGTATAAATGTTTCGCAATTTTTCGACAACATTCTCTTACTAGGATGTTTGTCTCCTTAGTACAAAGATACTTACAAAGTTAATACAAAAATACTTCAAAGTGCAGAAATTTGCTTGCCTTTCCTTTCTTTTTACACTTATGTTTTATTTGAAAACGTCCAATGGTTTGTTAAATAGGCATATGCATTTGAATAGAGTCACTGCTTACAAATAAAACAAAATAAGAAAGGATAATTACTGATGGGTCAAAAGTATAGGAAAACGTCTTTAGGCTATTCCAGAAGAAATCCCCTACAGTATGTCATTCAGATCCTCGACAAAGCTAAAACCTTGAAGTACATATCCCCAGCGGAGTTAAGCTTCAAAATTCCCATCAGAGTTAAAGTTTCTAAAAAACTCCCGATCCCCAGCGGAGCCCGAATACTCTAAACTTTCATCACCAGCAGAGTTCTCCACAAAATAAGGACTCCCCAGTAGATTGGCATACAACCCAAGCTCCTGGTTTCCCCGGCAGAATAAACACTCTCCCCACAGAGTTATTTCCCGACAGAACGAAGATTCTAGTTCCCATTTTTTCCATTTGAAGCCTCCCAAGTTTTAATTCCCCAGTAGAGGTCGTCGGATTTTTCCTTATTTCCCCAGGAAAGTCATGAAGGATTCTCACATCCCCACAGAAGTTGTCAAAGTTTTGATAATCCCCGCAGGTTGCCAAGGATTTTCTATCCCCAACAGTAATCAGCAAGGTTTTCTCATCTTCAACAATCAAAGATTTTTGGAATCCCCAGCATCGGTCAAGGATTTACTTTCTCCGGCAGAAGTCAAAGATTTCATTATCTCCAGCTATCAAGGATTTATTTTCCTCAGCAAGACAGCTAATCAGCTTACGTGCACATCCATTACATTCATATATCATAAACATTGATGGAACATATTTTATTGCATCATACATATCATGCAACATAATTTTGTGCTTTAGCTAACATTCTACCCTTTTCAGGATAAGATTAAAAGCTACCTTTAACAAATATTCAAAGATTTCAGATACAGTATGGATACACCCCCAGACACGGCGATCATTCTATTACTCATTCAGAATTTTAAGTCAAGATACAGTATGGATACACCCCAGACACGACGGTCATTCTATTACTCATTCAGACTTCAGCAATCAGATACAGACTAGATACGCTCCAGACACGGTGGCCATTCTATTTCTCATTCAGATTCAACTATCAACTTCAAGTTCAGATACACTCCAGACACGGAAGTCATTCTGTCACTTGCCCGGATCCCAGTTACAGTACGGATACACTCCAGACACGAAAGTCATTCTGCTACTCATACAGATCTCAACTTCAGATATAGTCCAGATACGCTCCAGACGCGGTTGCCATTCTGTCAGTCATTCAGAATTTATCCCCAGCACATAGATGCTCCATACGCAGATGTTTCTCTGTCACCCATTCAGAATACAGATACACTCCAGATAGGGGGGTCATTCTGATATTCATTCAAGAATCAAATACAGTTACAGCTCGGATACGCTCTAGACACGGACGTCATTCCCCTGCTCATACGAACCCAGTCTCTAAATACAACTCAGATACGTTCCAAACACGGATACCATTCTGATGTTCATTCTATTGATTTTTAACAAACAAGTTTTGGATGGCATCTATAAGCCCATCTCCAGCAATATTCTACCATTTCCAAATGGCATCTTTAAGCCCATTCCCTCAGCTACATTTTGACGAGTGCAAATTTACGGGCACTCCATTGTCCAATCCTCTTTTACCTTCGAGTCACGAAAGGAAAACTTGCCAATCTAACTCTTCAGGTTCAAGAAGATTGAACAGGGGCAACTATTGTACCCCAAAAATTTCCCTCTTATTTTATCAACATTTCTCATCACAAGGCTCTTGGAGCTTAAGATCAAGCTAGGGTTTGCTCTGCTCAAGACATCTCCTTGCACTGATGACCTAAATTAGGGTTTGAGTTTGCACAAGGATTTTTGGACCTTCAATGCTCAAATTTACTTTCATACTTCATATTGGACTCATAAGTTTGTCCATACCAAGTTTCAAGCCTTGAATCAAATTTCTGCCCAGTCAATTGGACAGTTGACCTAGAAATCAGCGGTATTGGGGGAAAAGTCAACTGTGGCCAATTTAGAGTCAAACCTCATGAATTTTGACCTACATCAACATTATGAACTCATATGAACCATTGGATCAAGTTTGGACCACAACTCCACAAGAAATTTGATCAGAACACCAAAAGGGCAAAATGGTCATTTTTAGGGTTTTGACTGTACAAAGGCAATTTCTGACTTTTTGACCTAGCCAATGGCAAATTAGGTCCAACCATGGACTCAATAACTCAATAAAATCATCTTGACTTATTCAACAAGTTCAAAAGATCTCAAATGCATGGGATTGACAGATGAATTTTTCAGTTAACTGATCAAAATTTGACTGTACACTGAAAAGTCAAACTTTGAGTTTTTGGTCAAAATCAAGTGTCAAGGGTCATTTTTCATCAAGATGTGTCAAATTATTAAACTTGTTCATCAAGAAACCCAAAATTGCAAATTAGGGTTTGAAATTGAAAATTTTCATAACTTCGAATTTTTCTAAGTTATGAAATTTTCTTAATTTTTCCTAACTTTGCCCCACATTTTCACCATGATGCAAATGGATTCAAACAAAACCTCCAACATGAAAGTTGTAGTCCTCCACAAAGTAAACAACCTTGATTCACAAAGTTTTCTCAAAAGAAGCTTGGATCTCAAGTTATGATTTTTGGAACAAGGGTCCCTAAAACTTTTAACTTAGTGAAATTTTGCCCTAGTTTAGGCAGGATTTTGACCTATCTTCTTGGCCATTTTTCACATAGTTCCACTTGGAATCTCAAGTTTCATTTCAAAGATGGATTATATATCATGTTGCAAGCTTTTCAAATTGTCCAAGAACTCCTCAAACACATTTGTGGTTAGGGAGAATCGAAAGCTTGAAGTTGGCAAAAACTCACTTTTCATCCATGGCATATTCATGTTCACTCAAGATGCATTTTCAAATCAGCATGCCTTACACTAGCTTGCAGGCCTCTAAACCACTTCACACTCCATAATTTAATACAAATCCATTAGGCTAATACATTGTTTTGGTCATTAAGGCATTGTACACAAGTTTAATCCCTAAATGGTAAAAGGCACATTTCCATTTTTGCAAAAGTTTGCTTTATGTCAAAACCATAATCCTTGAGCATAGAGCCAAATCTCTTGCAGCTAAACAAATACACTGATTAGGGGGGCCAAGAGAAGAGGTTAGAGGATTTTCTATAGCCTGCATAAGCCTGTTACATATCACTTCCACTTCTTACTTCAAAAACAAGAAATTGTCCAAAACCTTAGGACTTGAAAACCAGCAAAGATCAACTTGTGCAAACATTCAAAACAACTTTCTCACACCCCTTTGAGCTAGAAACACGATTGTTCAATCCTCAAAACACCCCATAGCCAGAAATCACATTTCTTTTGCAAAACAGGGCAGGTGCTGCAACTTGAGTTCCATATCTCATTTGGCTCGTGCGTTTTGCCCCAAGTTGCTTCAAACACCTTCCATTCAACTCACTCAAGCTATCCCAAACACCAAACACCAACTGTAACTCCATTTACAGTGTTCACCATTTTCATTTTGAGCTTGTGTAGGTTGAGTTCTATAGGCTGATTCAAAGGCATTCAAGGCAAGCTAGCTATTAGAAAAGGTCAAGTGAAGTTCAAGCAAGCTACCAGACATCTCAAACCTTGTTGAGAAGCACTGCATTGCCCTACACGAATCCAATTGAAACAGGTTTTTCTTCACTTTCTATCTCTCTATTTAGGAACATTTAGCCTTAGGTTTGTGAATAAAAAATGTAGTGTTCATTGCCATGAAGCCGTACATATGCTCAGTTTTCATTTATGTTAAGTGTGCTAGGAGAATTTCATCCATGAACATGCTGAAAAAACTAGGTCAGATTTTAGGACCAGAGAAATTCTCTCTGGTCTTTGAGAGTTAGGATTAGTTTTTTATATGGTTGGAATCGTCTTGAAATTCTCTACAAGTTTGATGTTGTGAGTTTTTGCAAAAGATCACGTATACAGGATCTAGTATTTGAACAGGGCACGCGCGCGTTTTTCAGTCTGAAGGTTGAAGATGAAGCTGGCTTGGGCTGGGCTTGGCCTGGCTTGCTTTTGACACCTCCCACTTTCATTTTTGCACCCCTTGGCCCAATTTCTTATATTTTCATATTTTTGCATTTTTGTTTTCATTTCTGATTTTGTTAATTTATTTCCAAATATAAAAAATGCTCAAAAATATTTTCATAATTTTTTCACATTTATTTGGCATTTTATTTTAATTTTTCTAATATAGAAAACATTTTAAATACTTTTATCTTATTTATTTAAATTTGAAAATAATATGTAAATCATACTTTTATTTTTATTTCTTATTTTTATTCACACTGGAAATATTATTAAAAATATAATTTATTTTTGTACATATTTTATTTTATATTATACATGTTTAATATATTTAATATATTTAATATATTTAATATACATATATAAATATATACTTTTCTTTATTTTATTAAATACTTTAGAATAAAAATATAAAATATTACATTTTCACTTCTATTATTATTCATACTAAAAAATACCCCTTTTTAAGTATATTTTATTTTTGTACATATTAATATATTTTATTGTATATAAATAATATAATATGTTTATTTAATTAAGGAAATTAGGGTTTTACCCTTAAAACAAATAAAATAAATCTTTTATTTATTTCTCCATTTTTTACATTAAATACTTTTACATACATAAACAAACAAAAACATTTTTTTGCATAATTCATTTATTTCATATATTTATTTATTATGTTTATTTAAATATTGTCCATTTAAATATTTACGCATTGTGATTCAATTTGGATGTAATAGTAAACTAGGGTTTTATATTTCTTGTCAAATACCCCCTATTCAAAGATTGTACCCCCATCCCCATAATCATGTTGTAATAACTTAGAATTTTAAATTCTCGCACTTTACGCTTTCAATTATGCCATGATTAGAGAATTAGGGTTTGTATGCAAAAATCCAAATCAACAAATAGCTTGACCTAATCAAAGACAAAAAATGCATGAAAATCAAACACAATGCACACTTGCACCCCTAGGGTTACAATCCACTTGTTGCCTTCAAAAATGGGTCATGGTATGCATGTTGGGTACTTTGGCAAGACAAAAACAAAACAAATGATCATAGTCCCTCGATGACGCTATCTTGGTTGCCTAAACAAAATGATCAAGTCCCTCAAAAATTTGCCAAAGATACTTAACACAATTGCTATCATGGTCTATACGATGACTCGCGCCTGTCCCGTTTAACATCCTAACACAAGGTTGTTCACCAAATGCAATGGTGAAACAACACTATCAAAAGGGTTAAAAACATTAGGAAAGATCTTTGAGTAAAATAGGGTAGATAGCTCTTAGTTACTTGATCAAAAGCTTGCAAAACATCCTTGCTACTTTCAAACACACATCACAACACAATTTTAAAACAAACTTTCAAAACATTGAAATATCTTTTCAAAAGACAAAAACACCTTTGTATACATTCAAACAAGAATCATTACAAAGGTTGCCACAACAATGGCCTCTTTTCAAAACATCTTTCAAAACCACACACAAAGCACCATTTTAAAAAATTGAAAAGCAAAAGCAAGTGATCTAAACAAGTAACTAAGAGCACATGGATAACCATGAATGAAAAGGGTGCTTTCACCTTCCCTTTTCATAATCTACTCCCCGAACCCAAGAAAACATCTCAAAGGTCTTTCCTGTGCTTTTTGACCTTTCCTTAGGATAAAATAAAAAGTCGGTGGCGAATCTTGCTAAACCGAAACATTTGCGAACACAAACGCAAAACCTTAAGTCAGTTCTCCCACCGTATCACGCATTGCTTTCAATAAATCGCTCAAGGTTCAAAGTTTAGTGGTCGTGCAACATTAGGGTTTTACACTAGTTAAGGCATTCGTATCCAATAAAGGATGATTTCTTATTCAGGCAGTGAGCAGTGGAATTAGGGTTGTGATCAGGGTCATTGAGAATTTATTTCTTCATCAAGCTATGAGGCTATCAGGGTTTATTTTCCTATATGCAGTCAAAGCCAAGTTTTCGACAATTGTGCTCCAATCGAGTTTTCTCTTCAAAGATCATGAAATTAGGGTTTGTTTTTTATCAAGGGAATTTCTCAGAGAGCCCTATATTGTGCGTCAGGAATTATCTCTTTCAAGGGAATTTCTTAAGGATTTTAGCCTTATGTTTCAAGTGGACATGTTTGTGACTTGAATTACAAAAGCTGAAGTACAATACAAGATATGATGTGATGGAGCATTAAGTGAGTCAGAAGAATATGAATAAAGGCTTTGATTTGGGGAAAAGGAAATATGGAGAGGTTGTTTTCTTGAATAAGTTCATGCATGAATATTATTGATTTGATTGAATGTTACGTCGTATCTTGAGTTCAAGACTTGTTCACTGAATATGCAAGTTGGTCGGAATTCATTCATTGAGTCTTGAAGTGAAGTGTTTAGAGGATAATCAAATGGAATTAAAAAAATCTAAGCATTGGTTTGTTTTCAAGAATTTGATTCAAGCAAGTTTGGAAACTTTAATCATAATAGTTTCTTGGAATGCAAAAGATAAGATACAAATGGCAAGACATATTCATTCATTCTTATTCCATCCAAGTGATCATTTTGGTTCAAGTTGTCACTATGAGTATGATTCAAACATCATTCAAAATCAATCCAAATACACTTAAAACCTTCATTACAAAACCATCCATATATTCAACATCATTTGGTTCCATTACAACTTTATCATTACATCGAAAAATTACATAAACCTAAAACTGAACCATACAAAAATTACACAAAACAATTATGCTCTTAGCCTAATCCTATGATTTCTAGGAGAGCTTCAAATTATTTTTATTTTTGAATCTCCCTCTAAACTTCAAGTTATCATCTCCTTCCAAGCTTCATGCTAAAACATAATTACCTCCTCTTTATTCTTCGTGCACTCACCATTGTTGCCATCTCATGAAACAAGGAAAAAGAAGGTGGTTAGCAAATAAAACTTGAGCATAAAAAAGATATTTTCAAAGAATTTTTCCAATTTCATCATTAGGGTTTGTTTAAAGGAATCAGTTTGTGGTTTAAGAAATTCTATTTCAAATCATGTTCATAAATCCGACAATAAAGCCTCATATCCTTCATAACAAAAATCATATTCAAGTTTAATCATGGACCTAATTCCATCCTACTGCAAATATCAAACAAGTGCAAAGATAATGTTTGGTTCATAATAAGACAAACTAAAGAAGAGACAAGTTATTGCATACAAACTCGGCCAAAACCCATCAAACATCACAATTGCACAGCAGTAACAAACATGCCAACACAAATTTCTCATCTAATCTAAATCAAGTTACTGCAGTAACAAGTTTTCACAGAAAATCAACAAGTGCAAACAAAATCACAAATTCAAACCCAATAAACAGAACCGTAACCAAATCACAAAATGTCACAGAAAAGAAGTTGTCAAGCATATGAAATACTAACAGGTCATCATCATCTTCCTACTCACAGTCCCTTCAGAATACAGAGAAAGAGAAGAGGAAAAGAAGCTTTCGAAAAAGTCAAAATCAGAAAGATATTACTGGGAAGAGCCTTAGTTATTGGCATCCTATCACAAGCTTGATAAACCCACAACTTCGTTACTTCTTTTACAGTCAAGTGCCTCCCAATGTTTGGCCAGAATATTGTGGATACAGAACTTGTTATTTGGTTGCTTGGAAGATCCCCAGATACCAGTTCAAAACCTGAAGGG
Organism: Vicia faba; assembly: GCA_948472305.1. Taxonomy (NCBI): domain Eukaryota; kingdom Viridiplantae; phylum Streptophyta; class Magnoliopsida; order Fabales; family Fabaceae; genus Vicia; species Vicia faba. The sequence goes on from OX451740.1 coordinate 313,638,367, forward strand.
GTGAAAAACACAAGAAGGGGGGGTTGAATTGTAAAACTGGAATCTTAAAGCAATTGACAAGATATTTTTATCCTGGTTCGTTTGATCTCAAACTACTCCAGTCCACCCGTCAAGGTGATTTCGCCTCTCTCCAACGAGGTCTTAATTCACTATATTCAACTGAATACAAATCTGCTTTAACAACTGCTAAAGCCTTCTTGATTCAAACCACACTCCGGTTTGTCAAGGCAACACTTTCTTACAAAGGTATAAAACAAATGTGTGTGAATGTTTTCTACAAAACTTTATCACAACTGTGATGTATACACAAATTAAGCTTAGAAACTTAGATTGCTAAACACTAATGGAGTATCAGAGTTTGTGGTTTAGCAAAACTGGTAGATGAAGATTATTGTTCAGCTTTGTGCGTGTAGAGAATTGGAGAGCATTAGCCATTATAATCTTCGAAGCCTTGTTTATATAGCACTTGAGAAGATGAACGTTGAATGCAAATATTCTTGATTCAATGCTAATAACAAGCTTTCCTTTTTGAGCAGATCTTGTCTAGAATGATGCCGTTGGAATTAATTAGCGTTCAATGCACAGTACCGTTGCTTCTTCAATGCACGTTCTGGCTTGGCTCATTCTGATTCTGCTTCGCTGCTGATGAACTGTTTGTTTTTGTATCAGAGTGTTTACGCGCAGTTCTGTTCATCAAGCTTCAGCATGTACGTGAGTTGATCATCTGATCTTGATGTTCTGATTCAGCAACTTCTGATGCTGGTGTATCAAATCAAATTCTGATGCTGAAGAAGTGATCTTGCTTATTTTAATCAGCGTATCTGCAAGTCAGAGCATAGTAATTTTAGGCAGCATATAGTTCAAACATGAAACATATAAATACTATATCTTTTCACTTTGTTATCATCAAAACTTAAATATAGGGTACTAGATTCAAACATTGTTCTAACAATCTCCCCCTTTTTGATGATGACAAAAACTAGATATTTTAAATGAAAAAATAACGTGAAAAGGTATCTGGGAAATGTTTCAGAGTTAAGAAGTAAAGAGAAATCAGAGTTTAAGAGATACTCCCCCTGAGTTTGTTACTTCCCTTTGATATGCGTGTCTTTCAGGATCAGATCTCTTTCTATCTTTGAGCATCAGATTATAGGTCTTTGACTTATCAGAGAGCAGAGCTTCAGAGCTTTTCCTGTCAGAGCTTTGCTTCGGATCAGAGTGTTAGGTCGATCAGAACTTCATATTTGATCAGAGCAACATGAGCTTCTATATTTTGATCAGAGCTTCTAGCTTCTAGTCTTCATAGTGTTCAGGAGCTTCCTTGTGCCTGTAGACTTAAAAACAAAACAGAAAAACATTTCAAGTAATAGAGTTAGAATGTTTGAGAATTTCTGTCTAGTTAGCCGTTATTGATTTTAAATATCATTCTTGTTCTCCCCCTTTTTGTCAGCAATCAAAAAGTGTTGGTGATGTGCTAAAACAATTTAGATCAGAAAAACAAATTATATTAAAATAGTTCATAATCAGAGCAAAATAGCATTACAAAACATAGTCAAAACAGTACATCAGAAAATGAAGAAAACATAGAGAATGTCATGCATGAAAAAAAATTTTAAGGTTGTGGGGGCATGCGTGAGAACAGGCTTTCCAGCATTGCTTGAATCTTTTCAGAAGTTTCATTCTGTTTCTGAACCATGTTGACAACAGTGTCAATCTTGCTGTCCTGTACATCCATTCTTGCTTTCATCTTCTGATCATTCTCTTCCATCCGCTGCTGGAGACGCAAGTCATTCAGCCTTAATTCTTCCAGAGCCTGCCTGTCCAAGGCAGCTTGAGAACTTTCAGAAGGAGGAAGCTTCTCAGAACTTTCAGCTACATCTTCTGCTGGATTTTCTTCAGCCTGAATGGTCTTGTCTTCTTCTGATGGTTGCACCTGTGCAGCTTGCTCTTTCTCAGACCAAGATTCACTGTCCAGAGGGAGTACAACTTCTTGAGGCAGCTGACTCTCAACTTCCTTCAGCAGCTTGCTAAAGTTCTGTTGAGCCTGCTCGTAGTTGACGTCCTGCAGCTTGAGGGCTTCAGCACGTACCCATAGTCTGAACTGTGACCAGAGCTGATCAGAAGCAGCTGGGTCAATCATCCCCGGACAGACTTGCTTCAAAGAAGCAATCCATTGCAGCATACCTGTTTCAAAATTCAAAATACCAGAGCCAACATCTGGTTGCTTTGGTTTGGGTATGGCAATTTTGTGTCTTAGATCAGCAAGACGTTCAAGACTTGTCAAGTCAATGAAAGTTCTGCTGGGGTTTTCAGCGGTTTTCTGAGAGGTTGTTTGTTTTGGAGGAAGGTTATCAGAATCAGAGTCAGATATTTCTATTGGAGTGGTTGGAGTTTTTGGAGGTGTTGATTCCTCTGAAGATGGCAACTGGGGCCTGACAATAGTGGTTCCACATGGTAACTGGATTGCCAGCGGTGAAGGTTGAGGTGAGTGAGGGTCAGAATGATGAGGAGAAGGGGTTTCATAGCGGTGAAACTCTGTTTGTGGTGAAGGTGGATTATTTTCTGGTTGAGGGGGTGGAATCTCTGATTGCTCAGGGATCAGAGGTTCTTCTGTGAGAGGTTGTTGTTGTTGTGGTTCTGATTCTGGTTCTGGTTATATTTCTGGTTCAGGTTGTGGTTCTGGTTGTGGAGGAGGAATATTTGGTGGTTCAGAACTTGGTTGAGCAGAAGCATGTTCACGCTCAATATCAGCTAGCACTCTATCAAGTGTTGGTGTTGTTGAAACAGTTGGTTGTTTGGGAATCTTTGTTCTGGGTCTTCTGAGTAGTAAGGCCTCAGAAGGGTCTTCTGGTATGGTTTCATCAATAGTAGGGATTGGGATTGATATTCTGTGAGAGGTTTTAGGAGGGGCAGCAGATGTTGGAATAGTAGATGAAATTGAAATAGGGGCAGCAGATGAATTACCTCTTTTCTTTGGAGTCTGATGAGATGATCCTTCTGTTGGCGCTTTCCTCTTCTTTGTCTTCTTCTGAGTCACTTCAGGTTGGACTTGACTCAGATCTTTGATCTTCAGCTTTGAACCTGTATTTTCTATCAGCTTCATCTTTTTCAGGTTCTTAGCGTTCAGCGGTTTTCCAACAGTTGGTTCAAGGGTACTCAGCACTTGAGCTTCGCTCAGATAATCTATCAGCTTATTCTCTGTCAGAATATCTGATATGAGCCTTCCAAACGGTATCCAGTCCCTTTTGGTCCTTTCTTCTTCTCTTGTTTCTTTGACACTGGTCTTGAGATGGTTGAACAGGAAGTGTGCCAGATTGATCTTCACCCTCTGATCAATAAAGTAGATCAGAAATTGCTGATCCACGTTTATATAATCAGGAGAACTTGTTGGTTTCCTGTGATTGAAGCATCCAAGAACAATCTTGGCCCATACTCTGCAGTGATCCTTCAGATCCTTAATTTTGCTGCTGGGAAATCCAAGAGTGAAAATGCTGTTGGCTACCACACCTATATCAGGGCATCTATTAGCCATGTCCACACAACGGACTCCACCACCACTTTGACCGATTAACCTAGCAATGAGGTCTTCAGAAATTACTATCTTCTTTCCCATGACAGAAGAGATGACTAGATGTTTATAAATCTTGGCGTGAATCCAAAATTCCTTGACAAGCTCTGGGAATGTTGGTCCAATCAACCTATCGAAATACCTCTCCCACTTTTGAGCCCTAATCTCTTCAGTTAGGTCAAATCCATTTTCCTTCAAACTTTCAAAGTCGATGATTAACTCAGAGAGAACCTCAAGATTCTTTACCGGTGTGAGAAGAGTTCTGATAGGCACCTGATATTGTTCAGAGGTTTCTTTCTTCTGATTTCCTGCAGAAATGCTGGAGGATGCCATTGTTCTCACTAAAAAAGCTTGAGAATGATTTGAGAAAAAAAGGTTTGAAGGAGATAAACTCAGAAATATGCAGAGAATACTTGAATGATTATGAGAAAGCGTAAAGAATAAGAATGAGGAATTAGTGTGCTTAAATAGAGTTTTCAAAAAAAATTATTTTGAAAAATTAAACGTTTTTAAGAGAGAGAAAAAAAATAATGATTGCCATTAACAAGCGTGATTACTTTTCATTAAATGCTTGCTGATTTTGGGGGATTTGAGAAAGATACTTAAAAACGGTTACCAGACATGTGTCTCAATGCACCCAATCAGCGCTTTCCTTTCTCAGAAGCGTGCACGCGTTCTGCTTCAGGGATTTGCTGATGATTGGATGACACTTGTTTGATGTAGTGATCAGCACGTCTGTATTTGAGATTAGACTCTCAGATCTTTAGACTTGCATCTGATACAATCTGCATGTTCTATCTTTCTGAAAGAGGATTGATCAGAAGTTCACAGTAATATAATTACATTCTGAAGATAAATACATGGAATTAAAACATTTTCATTCTGGGCATACTTTCATGCTGAGATGTTTCAGAATGAAATTGAACCTATCTTCTGAAAGGGGTTTAGTAAAGATATCAGCCCATTGATGGTCTGTATCTATAAATTTCAAGTTTAAAATACCTTTCTGAATATAGTCCCTAATGAAATGATGTTTTATTTCTATATGCTTAGCTCTAGAATGTAAAATAGGATTCTTACTTAAGCAAATAGCAGAAGTATTATCACAAAGAATAGGAATGTTACTCTCAAAAATCTGGAAGTCTTCAAGCTGACTTTTCATCCAGAGCATTTGTGTGCTACATCCTGCTGCTGCTATGTACTCAGCTTCTGCTGTTGACAGAGCAATTGTTGATTGCCTTTTGCTGGACCACGAGATCAGATTTTCTCCCAGAAACTGGCAGCTTCCAGAAGTACTTTTACGTTCCACTCTGTCTCCAGCAAAATCAGCATCACAGTAGCCTACTAAGCTGTAATCACTAGATTTTCTATAAAACAAACCCAGATTAGTAGTACCTTTCAGATACTTGAAAATTCGCTTAACAGCTGTTAAGTGAGATTCTCTAGGATCTGATTGGAATCTAGCACAAATACATACGCTGAATAAGATATCAGGTCTTGAAGCTGTCAGATAAAGGAGAGAACCAATCATACCTCTGTAGACCTTCTGTTCTACACTTTTGCTTACCTCTTCTCTTTCCAGAATGCACGTGGGATGCATTGGAATCTTTGATGGCTTACATTCTGAGAGGTCAAATTTCTTCAGAAGATCTCTGATGTATTTGCTCTGATGAATGTAAGTTCCCTCTGGAGTTTGATTAATCTGAATTCCTAGAAAGAATTTCAGTTCCCCCATGAGGCTCATCTCAAATTCTGCCTGCATACACTTAGCAAATTTTCTTCCAAGAGAAGGATTAGTAGAACCAAAAATAATATCATCAACATAAATTTGACAGACTAAAATGTCACTCTTAACTGTTTTACAGAATAGAGTAGTGTCCACTTTCCCTCTGGTGAATTCATTTTCAAGCAGAAAGTTACTTAGCCTTTCATACCAAGCTCTGGGAGCTTGTTTCAGACCATACAGTGACTTTTTCAGTTTGAAAACATGTTCTGGATGTTTTGTATTTTCAAAACCTGGGGGTTGGTGAACATAAACTTCTTCTTCTATATAACCATTTAAGAATGCACTTTTGACATCCATCTGATACAGAGTGATGCCTCTATTAACAGCAAATGAAATTAAAAGTCTGATAGATTCTAACCTGGCGACTGGGGCAAAGGTTTCTGTATAGTCTATTCCCTCTTGCTGACTATAACCTTGTGCAACCAGTCGTGCCTTGTTTCTGACGACTTCACCTTGTTCATTTAGCTTGTTTCTGAACACCCATCTTGTTCCAATGACGTTGAATCCTTTTGGTCTGGGAACGAGATCCCATACGTCGTTTCTGGTGAATTGATTCAGCTCTTCTTGCATTGCCAGAATCCAGTCGTTGTCCAGAAGTGCTTCATCAATAGACGAAGGTTCAATCAGAGACACAAGTCCCATAAGAGTTTCTTCAGAGTTTCTGAAGCTTGCTCTTGTTCTGATTCGATCTTCCTTTCTTCCTAGGATAGTTTCTTCTGGGTGATCCAAACTGCTTCTGGGTAATCTCTTCTGAGGTTGATCAGCAGCAGTTGTAGGATTTCTAGCATTGCTCCTTTCAGACGTTGACGGAATGTCTGTGTTGAGAGCTTCTGATGACTTGTCTTCAGAACCTGCAAATTCAATTTCTATACCTGCAAAAGTTTCATTCTGCTTTGACTTTTCAGAGTCAAGCTTGTCATCAAAACGAACACTGATTGATTCTTCCACAATCTGTGTTTCTGTATTGTATACTCTGTACCCTCTTGAGCGTTCAGAGTATCCTAACATAATACACTTCTGTGCCTTAGAATCAAACTTGTTCAAATAATTCTTTGTATTCAATATATAGCAAGTACATCCAAATGGATGAAAATACGAAATGTTGGGCTTTCTGTTCTTCCACAATTCATATGGAGTCTTTTCCAGAATAGGTCTTATTGAGATTCTATTCTGAATGTAGCACGCTGTGTTTATTGCCTCTGCCCAGAAAGTCTTAGCAACGTTTGTCTCATTGATCATGGTTCTGGCCATTTCTTGCAATGTTCTGTTCTTTCGTTCTACAACTCCATTTTGTTGGGGAGTTCTAGGACAAGAGAAATCATGCAGAATGCCTTTGTCATTAAAGAATGACTCAAAATCTTTATTTTCAAATTCTCCACCATGATCACTTCTGACTTTAACGATTCTAAGATCTTTTTCATTCTGAACTTGGTTACAGAAGGTGACAAACACAGAGTGTGACTCGTCCTTGTGTCTTAAGAACTTTACCCATGTCCATCTGCTATAGTCATCTACGATTACTAACCCATACTTCTTACCACTGACTGAAGCAGTTTTAACTGGTCCAAATAAGTCAATGTGCAGAAGTTCTAATGGCTTAGAGGTAGAAACAACATTTTTGGATTTAAAAGAAGGTTTTGCAAATTTGCCTTTCTGACATGCTTCACACAGAGCATCTGAATTGAACTTCAAATTTGGAAGCCCTCTGACCAGATTGAGTTTGTTAATCTGAGATATTCTTCTCATACTAACATGCCCCAATCTTCTGTGCCAGATCCACTGCTCGTCGTTAACAGACAGAAGACATTTTACGTTCTGACTCTTTAGTTCAGAAAGTTTGATTTTGTAAATGTTGTTTTTCCTCTTTCCATTAAACAGGATAGTCCCATCTTTCTGACTAACAGCTTTACATGATTTTTGATTAAAGATTATATCATAACCGTTATCACTTAATTGACTTATGGATAACAGATTATGCATCAATCCATCAACTAGCAGAACATTATTAATAGAGGGAAGATTTCCGTTACCTACAGTTCCAGAGCCAATAATCTTTCCCCTCTGATTGCCTCCAAAGCCAACGTGGCCTCCAGGCTTAAGTTCCAGGCTTTGGAACATATGCCTTCTTCCCGTCATGTGTCGTGAGCAGCCAGAGTCCAGGTACCATGACTGGTGTTTCTGACTTGCTGCTAAAGATATCTGCAACATGTATTATTTTATCCTTAGGTACCCAGATCTTCTTGGGTCCTGATTTGTTAGTTTTACCAAAACTCTGGTTGAATTTTGGTTTCACAGAGTGCTTACTGCTAGTATATTTGATGTCATGTGTGTGACCATACACAAAGTGTGAATTTAAAGGTGTGTGTTTAATGATTAAATCCATGACATTTTTAGGTGTAGGAACCTTACCTAGGTATCCTATTCCTTTCCTGCCGTTTCTGCTAACTCCATAGATCATTGAAGCCATTCTGCTTCTATCTATGCTTTTAGCAAGGAACTTCTGGAAACTGTGATCATACTCCTTGATGATCTCATCAGCGTTGCTGGGAGTTTCAGAAATTGGTTCCTTCTGAGAGTTTTGTAAAGAGTTTTCTAATTTTGAAATTTTATCTCTCAGCTCAGACTTATTAGAGTCAGATTCAAGAGTCCTTTTCAGGTCTCTGAATTTAGCTCTAATCTGCTGATAACGTTCCAGAATTTCATTGAGGCTTTCAGCAAGTTCAGCCTTTGTAAAATTAACAGCGAAGTTAGGGAATACCTCTTCTGTGTCTGATTCTGAGTCTGATTCAGAAGCTTCACTGTCATCTGGAATGTTAGCCATGAGCGCTATGTTTGCCCTTTCATCATCTGATTCTGAGTCAGCTTCAGACGAGTAAGAGTCATCCCATGTGGCCATGAGACTTTTCTTCTTCTCTCTTCCAAACTTCTTTTTGGGCTTTTCCCTCTGAAGCTTTGGGCAGTCACTCTTGTAGTGTCCTTGCTCATTGCACTCGTAGCAGATGATGTCTTTTGTGTTTGGCTTCTTGCTACCAGAGGAGCCTTCAGATCTTCTATATCCAGAGGAAGAATCTGTCCTTCTGTATCTGGAGGAAGACTCGTTCTGATCAGATCTTCTGGGATTCCTGAACTTCCTTTGTCTTTGCTTCCACAGTTGATTTACTCTTCTGGAGAGAAGGGAAAGTTCGTCTTCTTCTGATGAGGATCCATCAGATGTTTCTTCAACTGCCTGCAAAACTTTAGATTCAGATTTTCTGTTAGATTTTAAAGCTAAAGGCTTACCTTGCTTCTGAGGCTCATCAGCTTCTAGCTCTATCTCATGACTTCTGAGGGAGCTTATAAGTTCCACCAGAGTGATTTTGTTGAGATCTTTCGCTAGCTTCAGAGCAGTAACCATAGGCCTCCACTGCTTGGGTAAACTTCTGATTATCTTCTTGACATGGTCAGCAATAGAGTATCCTTTGTCCAGAACTTTGAGACCAGCTACCAGAATCTGGAATCTAGAGAACATGGTTTCAATGGATTCAGATTCTTCCATTTTGAACGCCTCATACTTCTGAATGAGCGCCAGAGCTTTTGTTTCTTTGACTTGAACGTTGCCCTCATGCGTCATTCTGAGAGAATCAAAGATGTTCTTAGTTGTGTCTCTGTTGGAGATCTTTTCATACTCAGTATAGGAGATGGCACTGAGGAGGATGGTTCTGGCCTTATGGTGATTCTTGAAATCACGCTTTTGTTGATCAGTCATTGATTTTCTATCAATCTTCTGACCAGTTGCATTCACAGGGTGCGTGTATCCATCTGTCACCATATCCCACAGATCAGCATCACGTGCTAGAAAGAAGCTTTCAATTCTGTCTTTCCAGTAATCAAAGTTTTCTCCATCAAAGACTGGAGGTTTGCCGCTGAATCTGTCTCTGTCCTCATTGTTGTCATTGCTGAAATGAGAGTTGTTTCCTGCCATTGTGTTTTTCTGACGCTGGATCTTGTACTGACACGGTTAAGTGTTTTAGCTCAGAACCAGGCGCTCTGATGCCAATTGAAGGGGTGAAAAACACAAGAAGGGGGGGTTGAATTGTAAAACTGGAATCTTAAAGCAATTGACAAGATATTTTTATCCTGGTTCGTTTGATCTCAAACTACTCCAGTCCACCCGTCAAGGTGATTTCGCCTCTCTCCAACGAGGTGTTAATTCACTATATTCAACTGAATACAAATCTGCTTTAACAACTGCTAAAGCCTTCTTGATTCAAACCACACTCCGGTTTGTCAAGGCAACACTTTCTTACAAAGGTATAAAACAAATGTGTGTGAATGTTTTCTACAAAACTTTATCACAACTGTGATGTATACACAAATTAAGCTTAGAAACTTAGATTGCTAAACACTAATGGAGTATCAGAGTTTGTGGTTTAGCAAAACTGGTAGATGAAGATTATTGTTCAGCTTTGTGCGTGTAGAGAATTGGAGATCATTAGCCATTATAATCTTCGAAGCCTTGTTTATATAGCACTTGAGAAGATGAACGTTGAATGCAAATATTCTTGATTCAATGCTAATAACAAGCTTTCCTTTTTGAGCAGATCTTGTCTAGAATGATGTCGTTGGAATTAATTAGCGTTCAATGCACAGTACCGTTGCTTCTTCAATGCATGTTCTGGCTTGGCTCATTCTGATTCTGCTTCGCTGCTGATGAACTGTTTGTTTTTGTATCAGAGTGTTTACGCGCAGTTCTGTTCATCAAGCTTCAGCATGTACGTGAGTTGATCATCTGATCTTGATGTTCTGATTCAGCAACTTCTGATGCTGGTGTATCAAATCAAATTCTGATGCTGAAGAAGTGATCTTGCTTATTTTAATCAGCGTATCTGCAAGTCAGAGCATAGTAATTTTAGGCAGCATATAGTTCAAACATGAAACATATAAATACTATATCTTTTCACTTTGTTATCATCAAAACTTAAATATAGGGTACTAGATTCAAACATTGTTCTAACAAAACCAAACTGAGGGTTAGGCTCAACCGGCCCTACATACAATTGTCAAAATCGTGCAAAAACGGTTCCAGGCCTACACCAAACTTTAATCCAAATTGTGGCAGCCCTACTATGTTCAGAAACACAATAAACAATCAATTATAGTTCAAAACCAAAGGAAACAGGGTGAACAGAAGAAATCAGAAATAATAAGCCTGCTGCAAATTGAAACAGAGGGAAAACATAAATCAGGCCTTTATTCCCGTCAGAAAAAGAAAACCAGATTCCAAAACAGTTCTATTCAACAATAAAATCAGGCTGCTACATGAACCAGCCTTGCACTTGTTAAGTAAATCTGAGGCTGAAGAGAAAGTCAAAAAGAGATCCAAACACAGGTTACACTGCATAATGAAATCAGAAGAAAATATAAAAATCATTAAAATCAGAAGAAGAAAAAAACTATGAGGAAATAAAATCAAAAGTTAGAAACCATAAAAGTGTAAAGAGAGGAAAATTTCTAACTAACCAAAATAATAACTACTCCCTCCGTCCCATATTACTTGTCACATTTGGGGAAAAAAATTATCCCAAATTAATTGTCACATTTAACTTTTTAGTCAAATAGTTCCCTTTATACCCTTAATAATTTTTCATGCTAAATTAATAAAAATGGAATTGAACCACTCAGTAATAACCTTGAGCAATGCACCTCATTATAGTTTTCAGTTTTCATGTATGCATTAATTACTCCATTGTCTTTTCATATGGATTAACATATTGATATCTACAGTATATAACTAGAAAAAATTATGAATAATATACAATTTTCTTAGATATATTTCCTTGAATTAAACTGAATATGGTAAAAATTTCAAATGAAAACCATCAAAATTTTGAAGAGGTTGAAAGAGTAGAGGATTCTCTAGATTTTGAAAGAGATACAGATGAAGATGAAGATAAAGAAAGTTTTGAAGAAGTTAAAATAGTGGAAGACTCTTTAGATTTTAAAAGAGACTTAGATGAAGATAATGAAGGTTTTGAAATTGCTAGAGCAGAAGACAATTTTGAGAGAGATGGAGAAGAAAATAATGAAGATATTGAAATTGAAAGAGAGGAAGATAATAACATATCACTCTTGGATATTGATTTAAATATGCCGACACATCATGATTTTGATTTGAACGAATTGCCAGAGGAAGCAAATGAAGTTTTTCAAGAAAGAGTAGTACTTGATCCAGAAACAAAAATCAAAGAAGAGGTGAATAACCTTTTGAAAATATGGGTTCCAAGATTTTAAATTCTAAAGAATCGTGTAATTTTGTTTTGATTTTCTATTTTTGTTAAGTTTTATTTTCATTTTCTATATTTGTCAAGTTATAAGTATGATTTTAATTTTCTATTTTTGTCAAGTTAAAATATGATGTTCATATCCTAATTTTGTCATTTTAAATGTGTGATTGAAAAAAAAAATTAATTTTGTCATGCACATTAATTTGTCATGAATATTAGAGATTGTTCAAAAATTACTGAACAATTATATTTGTGTATCAGAGATTGAAAAAAAATTGGCAAGCACATGAGTATTATAGATTAACAAAAAATTGGAGTAAAATAAATTAGTCATATAAAATATCCAACAAAAGTTCAAGAAATTACAAATAAAACTAAAAATAACTCAAAAATAATTTAAATATTCAAGAACATCTTGTACTATTGCAGGATCACACTTCAATTGTGTAGGTAGTTGTCCTTGATGCTCCAACATTTCCTTTTTTAAATGTGGAATTTTATATTTTTGGGAACCTCTAGTCTTCAAAATTTTGATCATACACGACTGCAAAGTTAAAAAAATATGATTTGACTTCACTACTGAAAATGTTTCAAAAGATTTTTCAACGGCTTTCACTATATCATCAATAGAGTTTGGTGACTCCTTATGTTGTAAGGATTGAATAGCATTGAAATATCCAAGATCTAAAATGTTTAAATCGGGTGAATTTTCCAGTTGGCACATTATTCGAATGTCAAATCCATCTTCTGAAGCTACTCGACAAAATTCTTCATCTTGAGAATCAATGTGTGTTCTAGCGTTGTCTTGCTGGATAAATATTGGAGATCCCTTTTCTTCACTAGGCCATTTTTCCTTGATGGCGGGTAGAATTTTATCGATCAAGTACGTCCTTATCACATGTTTATTAACTGAAGTGATTGGTTTGGTTACTAGTATTCCCGCAACTCTATTAATACTATTTCTTTTAGCTGGTTCTTGTGTGACGAAGGGAAATATTCCAATTTTTCCAGAAAAAAGTTTCATTTCCTTGTGAATCAAACCTTGGATGAGCTATAGCAGCAAAAAACATGACTTTTTCGATGAAGTTCTTGCTTTTACATGTGTGTAACAGAACTTCTTCATCTTGTAGTAAGTAGTAGTTCTCAGATTTTTTTGTCATATAGAACCACTTTTCATCGATATGAATAGTGTTATACATCCCTAAAAATATTGGATCATGTGGTAAGCTTGAACTATCTAGCATTGATAAACAAAATCGCAATCTATCTTTTTTGTTTTCTTCCTTTAAAAAAGGCTTAATAGCATTTGAATGTCTCCTTAAAACTCCCGACTTTAGAGATCTATGCAATGTGCTCTTACTAACTTTAACGGCACACGAAAGAGATCTAATTGTCGTTCTTTGACGCAAAGGAATCTCACGAATTCGATCATAGTCAACTTCAATTATTTTACGACCACAATTCTTTATTCTTTTATGAGACACGTCGGCATGCACACCGCTATTTTTTCCTTGTTTCCAAATACGTTGAATAGTACGTGTTGAAACTAAAAATTGTGATGCCATTGTTTTAAGCACCCCAGATTTCAATCTTCCTTCTACATTCTTACCATCTAAAAGAACATTATATATAGCCCTTCTATCCACATTACTCAAATAATTTTTTTTAATTCGAGTTATCGAAGTCTCCAAATTTTCTGCATCATTGATAGTATCTTTTTCTGCATATAAAATATGTTGTTAAAATTAACTAATGGAGTAGAATAACAATTAAACAAACTACTAATAGTATCAACAAATCAAAAAATTTACTTGCATAATTATGAATAAGTATTTAAATGGAGCAACAATAAATAAAATAACAATAAATAGAATAGCCTACAATGAATATTGAAAAAGTCAGTATTATAAATATTGAAATAAATAAAAATTGTCATAATTAATTAATGGAATATACTGTAATAAAATTAAGTTACATAATCATAATGGAATAAAATTAACAATGAATAAGTAGCAATGAATTGAGGACAAAATATAATATACCAAAATAAAAATATGACAACAAATAATTATCTTCCATTTATAAATTGGACTAAAATAAATGATTGATGTAAATAGAGAACAAAAAAGTGAATATATTATGAATAATAAAAGCCATGTTTACCGAGAATTTCGTCTAAATCAGCTGCCAGTATAATATCTTCATTCATAATTATAGAGTAATAGGAATGTCTATTACTCATATTGATACCCAAAGTTTTATAGAACAAAATTTGGTAGAAAATATTTGGAGGGAGAATATTAATGATTTCCCTCTACTTTTTTTTCACGTATCTTTTGGCATCCTGAGTTGATAATCTTTAATGATATGGAGTTGATAAGTCATTAATATTAATGAGTGGTTATTTAAAATAAGTTATAAAAATTAAAAGAAAAATAAATATAACAAGGGTAATATAGTAAAAATAATACTCTCTTTCTTCTCTTTATCATCTTTTCTTAATTTGTGTGAAATGCTCTATTGTGACAAGTAATATGGGACGGAGGGAGTAACATTTAGTTTTCTAGTGAACCTCCAACTAAAAATAGAGAATCCAAAAATAACTTCCTAACTATTTTCTAACTGACTCTAAAAAAACCTAACTGTCATCACAGGATAAAAGAAAAACTCACCAGAATGTTTTTTGGATTCTTGAACTACAGAAAAAGATCATGCCCCAAAAATTCTCGTTGCTTCTCTCATCTTCATTATTTAAACCAAGAAAACTCCATAAACCTCTGGTTTCTTCTCCTCCATATTCTACTTCATATTCACTATCATTCTTCAACTGCAGAAGAATCGCCTCTAAAAATACTCTCTCTTCTCCTCTCTTCTGTATCACAATTCACTCTCCAATTCTGCAGAAGAACCACACAGCATCACAATGGGAACATCATCTTCTTCACATCAACACCGTAAATCTGCTATTTCACATCTATCTTCATCGCACAAGCGTTCTCATGCTCTACTTCATTAAGAACACAACATCAACGCAAAACCGAAAAAAGAAGTAGAAGAGAAGAAAAAGAATCGCGGTGAAGAGTAGAAGAGTTCACCTGAAGTTTTTCTCCGGAGAACACACTGTAATCGTTGACTTTATCTTCGAGGTAGGCCATCGTCTTCCTCGGTTTCGGTTCTCTTTGACACGAAATCATAGAGTAAAATCATTGGGTTGCTTCCCCTAAGGTTTTGGCTCGAGATTAGGATTCATATGCATAACTTCGTTAGGGTTTCATTTCCATTTCGATTCAGGATGTCTGGTTAAGGATCAAAGGTAGTTAAAACCAAACCGCTTATGGAAGATGGAGATGAAGTAGACATGTTTCACGCCGGTATGGTAAGATGAAGAGGAAGAAGCCATGATGAAGGTGTCACCTGAGTGGATGATCCAAGTTTGGCCGTTGTTCACAACAAGGGAAGAAGGTTGTGACGCCTGTGAATTAGGCGATTCGTTTGCACCGCGAAGGAATTGAGAAAGAAAGAGAGTGGTCTTGACGAACATGAAGAGCCATAACCTAAAAATCCCAAACACATTTTCTTTTCTTTTTCTCTTTTCCACTATATTTGTTTAATTTCTTTTTGAAATAAGCTGATTTGAGATAACAATGGTTAGAACAAATAATTAAAAATTTGTTGGTGTTGTTGATTGGTGTTGGCCGGATTGTACCCACTCTCTTGGGCCTGTGCTTTGTTTTTTGAAGCAAAACATTGTTATTCTAATAGATTCTAGTAGCTTGGGCCTAGCGCATGTTTGTCATATCACACCTCCCGGTTCAGTCGTGCACCCCTTTGATCCTCACTTTTTTGTGTTAGAATTAAGACCTTTTTCTTAGTTTTATTATATATGGTTCATGATAAAAATTGCGAAAATCAAATATAAAATTGTTAGATTTTTTTTACTTTAGGAATTAATTCCTGGTTATCCAGTTACTTGAGATTTATAATTCACCTTTGCTTGTTGAGATTTGGGTCTTATGCAGGTTTATTGTGTGATATGCGAATATTCTTGATTTCTCGATTGTGATTTATTTTCACATCGATGATGCTTTGACACTTATTCCGAGCATTTGATTTCTTACTCTTTTCTTTGATTGGTGAAGCTTTCGCGAAGATCGTCGGGTTTCTTTGTTTTAATACGCTTTTCTACGGATTGATATATGTTTGGTATTTTTCTCTTGTTTATCTCATCTCATCATTTTATTGCTTTCTAGATATCATGAGAAGTAGGAACTTTATTTCTTTTTAGATATCATGAGAAGTAGGAAATAAAGAGCGTGCGCTCGAAGTCGCTGTTTAAAGTCCTGTAGCAGACACCGCTTTTTGTATGATATTTGTGTTTGTTTAAAATCCTACCTTTGAAGTAGGTATTCTGCACGTGTGTTTACATTTGTTCCTGTTGTAATACGGTGGGAGAACTGACTTTGTTTTGCGTTTTATCACAAATATTACGGATAGCTAGAGTCGCCACCGACTTTTCTTTTATCCAATAAGGAAAGGGTCAAAAGAATAGGAAAGACCTTCGAGATTTTCTTGAGCTCGGGGGGTAGGTTATGAAAAGGGAATGAGTTAGCACCCTTTTCGTCCGTAGTTATCTACAGGCTCTTAATAGCTAGCTCACTTTTGAAAATTTGCTTTGTGTAAGTGTTTGAAAATATTTTGAAATTTGCTTTAGTATGGTAACTTTGTAATGATTCTTATATTGGTTAAGAATGCGTATAAAGTGTTTGTTTTTCTTGAAAATATTTCAGAAGAAGTGTTTCTGAAAAAAATGTTTGTTTTTGTGAGCAAGCGATTATGAGCGATCTACCTGCTCAAAGATCTTTCGTGTTATTTCCATCCTCCTTTAGATAGTGCTATCCTACCATTATTTATTAGGAATCCCTATCGTTGGATGTGAAGGGACAGGCGAAGGGTCATCAAATGGCAACTCGAGGGAAACCTTAGCAATTCGAAGGGACTGTCATCATATATTCATAGACAACATCGAGGGACAAGGTCATTTCTTGTAGGCAACTCGAGGGACATCGCGAGACTATGATCTTTATGATGATTTTAACCGAGGTTCTTTGATAAGGGTATCCCTACATTCGAGGGACATGACCACTTTTATTCGAAGGCAACAAGTGAGGTTACCCTAGAGGTGAGTGTGTGAAAGGTGATTCAATTTAGTTATTTTATCTTGATTAAGGTTATCTAGCGTTTTGTTTTAGATCTTTCCATACATGCCTAGTTACTATGCAGTAATAAGGAAAGCGGTAAATAGCCGAAAGTAAAGGCGCGGAAAGTAAATCTAAACTATTATAGGACTTCGGGGAGGGGGTACAAAACCATAAAACTGGGGAAAAGGGAAGTAAAACCTAATTAAACTATTACAATCCATTTGCAGTTACATAAATTGGGAAAAAAAACTAATGTGAAAGTAATAAGGTGCGCAAAGATTGTAAAACAAAGGGAAAAAGAAAATTGAAAATCGTTCTGTGATTGTTTTGATAAAAAATGGTTTGATGATTAATCTAAAAAAAATCTAATTAGTTTTTAATAAAAAAAAAGATAAATTGATAATAAATGATAAAAACAAGTCAATTAATTTAATTAATTTTTAAAAAAGAAAATTAATTTAGTTAAAAAAACCTAAGTCTAACTTAATGTTAATTAAAAAAGGTTAATTAAATTGTGTTAAAAAAAGAGTTAAAGCAAAATAAATAAAAGGATTTGGGCCTATTATAAAGCAAATCGGGGGTGCAAGGATAGAAAATTACTAGGCCCAAAATTGCAAGCCCAAGCGCCTTTACTGGATCCAGTGTGGCTTCCCAATGAGAGTTCATCGTAGGCGTGTAGATTTGGGGGCACTGGATCTTCTGGTCAACCATGATGACCAAATATTATATGGAATGGGCTAATGGTACATTGTTGAGGCATGAGGATGGCTTACTGGATCTACAAGCGAAAAATATGAAGAAAAAAAACAAAATACCAGGGGCAGGGATTGAACCCGTGCCCTGGTACAACAATACCTTATCACGCTTGATTCTACCGTTGGGGCGGTGTTGTACCCCAATTTTTACCCCTAAGATTCCTTTATCATCTCATACCATCACAATGCAACCATATCACAAACTAGGGTTTAGAGTTTTTCTTCTACTACATCCTGTCTTTAGGTTTGCCTATGGGAATCACCAAGCACCTTGAAGCACCTTGAATGGTGTATCTTGTACATGTATTCTTTTAACTAACCTCAAAATGTGTATATTTTTCTCTTGGAATATCATATTGTAGGTAATGGCACAATTGTCTTCATCTCACCATCTCCTAGCACAGAGGATCAAAACTAGGGTTTAGATTTTAATCAGGAAATCTTTGGATTTTTGGGCAATACTTGATCCCATACTTCTCTACATGATCACGAGCATCTATAATTGGAAGTTTGATCACCAACTTTGGCTTGAAAAGGTTCAATTGATGAAAGGGGGTAAAATGGTCATTTTGTTAGAAGATAGCCAAAATTAATTGTTGACCAAGTAGACTTTTGGTCAACTATCAATTAAATATCCCTATTCTCACATTTCATGGTCAATATTGGCAAAATATCAAGAGGAAGTGTGAATTGGAGATAACTTGTCAAGGAAGTTATTTAAAGTTTTAGAATTTTTCTTAGTACTCATAGGGCTAAATTTTGATTGGCAATAACTTTCTCAATTTTTATTGAAAATGTGCAAACTTTATATGCCTAGAAATAAGATGAAAGATTATCCAACTTTTTAGGAGAGGCCTCAAGTCCAAAAATGAAAGGAAAAAAAGTTATGAAGCTTGGAAGTTTTTGACACTTAGTGAAATTTTGGATAAAAATGCAAAAATCTGACTTCTTCATGTTTAATTTTGAATGACCATTTGGACTCAAATCAAAAAGTTGGCAACATGAAAGTTGAATATTGAAATTTTCTCTTCATTTTTCATTCAAGAATAATCTCAAATGGTTAAGTGTAGAAAAAGATATGGTGCTTAGGATTTGTAGCTTCAAATGGTCATTTTGCCCAGCACAAGGCAAGTCACGCGCGCTAGGCCAGGCATTTTATCAAACGGTTAGTGGGCACGCATTCATTATCACTTTTCAATGAGAAATATTCATTATTTTGGAAAATGTCCAACATCAAAGAACAAGCCCTAAATGTGAGGGACAACTTTGCTTCAGAAAGTTTTTCAAAATTCTCCCTACATCTTGAGATATAATTGTGAGAAGAAGGCACCATGCAAGCTGAATTCTTGCCCAACACAAGGCATCACACGCACGCATAATGCCCAGTCAGGCCTTGCATTTCATCAAGCAATTTGTAAGCATGCATTCTCAGCCAATTATCTCATTGATTCAAGCTTCCTTTTGAAAAATTTTGAACATCAAAGTTGGAGTATGTAATGTCCTCTCCATCTTTGCTTCAAACTTTGTGACATTTCATGCACTTTAGAGAGAGATATAAGAAAGAAAAGACATGATCATGGAATGGTAAAACTTGCATGAAAATGCATGAAAATTTTGTGCCAACCAAGTTCCAATTTGCTAGCTCACGCTCCCAGCCTTTACTCATTTATTCAAAACGCATGCTTTTCATCCCAAAACCAACACAAAACGTGCAGCACACCTCACTCTTTTATTTTCATCATTCTCTCATTCCTCACTCTATAAAAAGGAAGTGGATTCAATAATTAAAGGGTTGGAAATAGAAAGTCATAAGCAAGCTATGTCTCTCTCTCTCACACACGAAGCCTCTCCATCCTTGCAATGTCTAGAATTACATCTCTCTCTCTCTCTTTGAACCTCAAGCAAGTGGCATCCATTTTTGTCAAAGCTTCCTCCATTTTCAAAGCTTCTTTCACATCTCTCATTACTCATCATCCCTGAATCTTCAAACTAGCTTCTCTCAAGTGCTTGCTCTGTATTTGAGCTCAAGCATCAATAATTTCGCTTCAAGTTAGATAATCCATAATTTCTCACTCTTGACTGCAACTTGTGTTTTGTTTAAATCCATAAACCTTTTGAAGAATCCGAGAGCATATTCATTCTCCTTTCATTTTGTGATGAATTTTAGTTTTTGGATCGTTTAATTTGGTGGAGAATTGAAGGAGGTATGTGAGTTTGAAATTTGTTTGATGAATTGTCCAAATCAAAATTATGTTCATGCATCAATATTCGCACGCGTTTTTTTTCAATCATCAATGCATCATTTCATGAAGTTTTTGATTCTATCATGTTCTACTAATTTCCATCTTGAACTTTGGTGTTTGAATTTTTGAATTTCATCAAGAAACACATGAGTTATTGTAATCTGAACATTTGAATTCAAAACTGGAAAAATTAAAAAAATATGGTTGTTTGGTAGGGATGACTGCATGGCGCATTTTGATTGAACACGGCCTTATCTTCTTTTACAGCGCATATTAGGAATAACAGGTGTTATAGGCTTTCATGTATTTGAATTTTTTTTGTTTTCTCTATTTTTGTTTTAATATTTTTCTTAATCCAAAAATCACCACAAAAACATTTCAAACTATATTTTCAATATATTTTCATATTCTAATTTTTATTTTTTAGTTTTATCATTTTTTATGTGTAAATAAATTCAAATAGCCTAATTAGGGTTTTTAATAATTTTTAGGGTTCTAGATTTTATTCTCCAATATTCTCCTTGATTTAAAAATCCATAAAAAATAATTTTGGGCTCCTCTCTGAGTTTACTAGTTAAAAAAAAATTTGTCCAATTTTACAAACTTTGTTGGGTTACACATTAAAATCATTTGTACATTATCATCTTTTATTTGTCTTATTTTTGTTGGTTTGTTTAAATAATTTTTATCTCGTTTTTCCTTTTGAGGTAAAATTCAAGAAAAATATAATTACTGATCCTTAGAATTCTATTGACATTTAGGTTATCTTATATCCAATTTATTTGAATTTTAGGTCAATTTGTTTAATTTTGAATTTATCCTGACTCCTTAAGGCTTGCTGTAAAATACTGAGTTGACATCACATTTTACAAAAAAAATCGCTTGTTTTACAAAAAATGCATTTTCAAAATTTTCAAGACAGACATAAGCTTTGCATTTTTGATATAACATTGTTTGCATATGACTATTTGTTTGAACAGCAGGTAAATTCGCACGATGAATAACCAGTGAACAAAAATCTTCTCAACAAAAGGATCACATCAAGTGGAAAAACACTTCCAATCAAGGGGCACGGCATGATCATTGTCCATCATCTGGGGCAGTCAAGTCAAGATTCAAGGAATCTCTCAAAATGCCAAATAGCCAGGGGCAGATCTCCGCTTAGTCACTTGGGGAATTGGACATGAATTCCAGCAACGAAGCTTGCACGATCAGACTTCTTCTGGTAGTATGGCAACACAATATCAATAACAAGGGCATCTCCCTACATCCTGAGAGCATGGACATAGTCGAAAAAATACTGCGCATAATCAAAGACCCGCTAGGTTGACATACCTAGGCAAAAATAAGGGCTTCCCGACGAACCAAAAGGGTTCGGGCAAAAATAAGGGATGAAATGAAAAAAAATCTGTACACCCGGCAAGTCGAAAACCTGAAAAGGCGGCTTGGGCAAAAATGGGTATCCCGGTGGACTGAAAACCCGAAAGGGCGGTCCAGGCAAAAATTAGGGATCAAAGCATACGACTATGTCCTGGCATCTCGTCACCTGTCTACCAGAAGACTTGTCAATTACCCCCACAGGTTCCTTCTCCCACTGAAACTGGGGAAATAATGAGTCGCCTAATCCATCTAGTTGCTCTGCCATCAAGGTCCCAAGATAAATCTGGCTGAAGAATGTAACCCAGATACCTTAATTCCCCACAAAGCGAGACAAGGTTCAACATTACTCTTCCCCGAGAAGGCACCATATCTCCAGCAAGTCAGCCATACTCTCCCCAAGCAGAGTTAGCCTATTCAGTCAGCCTTAAGGAAGTTGGAGTATCCCCAGCAAATCTCAACATTCCTTAGCGGAGTATACAAATATTCTTAGCAAGCATCCCCGGCAGTCTTGATCTAAGATTGTTCCCCGGCAGTATACCAGACATTCAGTGGAGCCACTTTCCCAATGCATATCAAAAATTTCCCCAGGAAAGTCCAGTCCAAAAGCCTCCCCAGGAAAGTTGAATCAATCTCCCCAGTAGGAAGCTTATCCCCAGTAGATTCTGGAAGCTTATCCCCTGCATAGCACGAACGCGTCTCCCGGCTTTATTCAGAAGGTTATTTCCCACCAGGATATAACTGGGTTATCCTCAGCCAATAACCAGGGAAAGATCGTCCCCGACGAAGTCTTCCTATCCCCCAGCGGAGTTCATCATATTCTTCAACAAAACTCAACAATGGTATCCCCAATGGAGTTCTCATTCATCTCAGCGAAGCACCTCTCTTCCCACAGAGTATTGTCCCCCAGCAAGATCGCTAGAGTAGTTATTCCCCGCAGAGTAATCTCTTCATCAAGTTTATTCCCCAATGGAGTCATCTTCTCCTACCGGTTCATTCTTGCAATCTTCATCCCCATCGGAAACGAAGAACTCTCTTCAACCATCAGCCCAGGATTTAACTCCCGGCATTCGTCAAGGATATATTTTCCTAGACGAAAATACGTTCAAAAACATCACATTGTCATACATCATGATACATGCATAAACGCATCTTATCTTACAATCTCATTTATGTTGAGAACATCATTGCTTGATCCATGGCATGCATTGCATACGACTGACTTTTACATTTCAGGAAAGATCCAGTTAAGTTCTAAGTTATTCCAAGACCTTGCCTGGTCCAGTTAAATCAACTCCTAAAGATTTTTCTGATGCCGATCCAGTCAAAGGCCTTCTCTGGTCCAGTTAAATCGATTCCTAAAGATTTTTCTGATGAAGACCCAGTTGAAGATTCCAAGACCTTGCCTGGTCCAGTTAAATCGACTCCTAAAGATTTTTCTGATGCCGATCCAGTCAAAGGCCTTCTCTGGTCCAGTTAAATCGATTCCTAAAGATTTTCCTGATGAAGACCCAGTTGAAGATTCCAAGACCTTGCCTAGTCCAGTTAAATCGACTCCTAAAGATTTTTCTGATGCCGATCCAGTCAAAGGCCTTCTCTGGTCCAGTTAAATCAATTCCTAATGATTTTCCTGAAGCCAATCTAGTTGAAGATTCCAAGACCTCGCCTGGTCCAGTTAAATCAACTCCTAAAGATTTTCCTGAAGCCGATCCAGTTGAAGATTCCAAGATCTCGCCTGGTCCAGTTAAATCAACTCCTAAAGATTTTTCTGAAGCCGATCTAGTTGAAGATTCCAAGATCTTGTCTAAATCCAGCTAAAATCGATTCCTAAAGATTTTTCTGATGACGCCAAGACCTCCTCTGGTCCAGTTAAATCGATTCCTAAAGATTTTTCTGATGTTAACCCAGTGAAAGAAGACAAAGCCAGTTAAATCGATTCCTAAAGATTTTTCTGATGCTAACCCAGTGAAAGAAGACAAAGCCAGTTAAATCGATTCCTAAAGATTTTTCTGATGCTAATCCAAATCCAGTGAAATCAATTCCTAAAGATTTTTCTGATGCCGCTCCCGTAAAAGTTATTCCAAGACCTCCTCTAGTCCAGCTAAATCGATTCCTAAAGATTTCTCTGAGACGAAACCTTTTGAAGTTCCAGACTCGATTCCTGTATCCTGCCAGGGCACGTCTGAAGAGTTCGAAGATCCGATTCCTGTATCTTGCCAGGGTGTATCTGTTGACGACTAACATTACCAGACTCGATTCCTGTATCTTGCCAGGGCACGTCTGAAGAGTTCGAAGATCCGATTCCTGTATCTCGCCAAGGTGTATCTGTTGACGACTATATTCTCCGGACTCGATTCCTGTATCTTGCCAGGGCACGTCCGAAGAGTTCAAAGATTCGATTCCTGTATCCAGCCAGGGCACATCTACATAAAGGGTTTGAAGATCAACTCCTGTAACAGGCCAGGTAATTATTTTTCTTTCTCAGGTACGCAAGTTCTCGCTAAGGAATCTCTTACGCGATCGACAACCCCCCGATGGCATCTATAAGCCCATCTCTCCACGTACCAACAGTTCCAAATGGCATCTATAAGCCCATTCCCGACAAGGTTCTGTCACACCTCCAGATGGCATCTATAAGCCCATCTCCCTATCCATCAGTCTCCAAATGGCATCTGTAAACCCATTCCTGTCATCACATTGTTGACATTCTACTATGTGAGTGCAAATTTCTGGGCACTCTAGTGTCCAATCATCTTCCACCTTCGGATTACGAAAGGCACGCCAGCCAATCTACATCCTCAGGTCTAAGAAGATTGAACAGGGGCAACTGTTGTACCCTAAAATTTTCCCTCCCATATTCTTCAAGATTTGCCAAGATCATGGTTCAAAAATCCCCCCAAGGGTTGCACAGTCCAATTGCCTCCTAACACAGTCAAAATTAGGGTTTTGGTTCTGACAAAGAAATTGAAGTTTTCAAGGGTCCAATCAAGTCCCACATGCCCATAAACATTGTCAAGCATCCTTATGCCAAGTTTCAAGACTCACAGCATCAAATTGCACAGTCAAAAACCCTAAATGCTTCACAGTCAATTGCAGGGGCAAAATGGTCATTTGACAGTCAAAAGTCAAAAAATTTGGTCAACATCTTATTTTGAAGCCACAAACATCATTTGATCAATTCTTGATCATGATTCTCAAAGCATGGCTCAAAAAGTCTCAAGATGCAAAAGTTTCTATTTTTAGACAGCTGAAAAAGTCAACTGCAAATTGACCAGGGCATGACTTCTTCATGGTTTATCAGAAAAATCCCATCCAAAGCTCATTTTGAAGAGAATGGCATTTCCTACAACTCATCTTCACACTTCAAGTCCAAGAAATGCTCTCACAAAAAGTTATCAATTTCAACATTATAGGTCATTTTCAAAAGTCAACAAAAAGGCACTTTAAGTCAAAGACCATAATTTGAGATTGGTATATCAAAATGACATGGGACCAAATACATTGGTTAGAGGACTTCAATACCTTTCCAAAATGTCCAAGAACATGATCAAAGCTTAAAAATTGAGCAAGATATGCCATGTAGAAGTTGGGAAATTTTTGGGAATTTTGAAAAGTCAACTTTGCACAAAAGGCCTCAAAAATGCTAATGGGCCTCAATTTCTTTCATGAATCATTACCCAAAGGCCATGCACGACCCATTGACCTCAAAGGGATGTATTTTCTTATTTTTGATTAATTATTTGAATTTTTATTATTATTAATTCACTTAATTAAATTTAAATATGAAAAAATATCAAATAATATCTTTCAAATCTTTTTGTGCAGAGAATTCATTCATTATGTGCTAAGGATTTCGTGTCACATTCAAAAAGGCAATATCTCTCATGATTGGTGATAGTTTCATGGCAAAAAGATTGAAATTGATATCAGTGAAAATCAAATCTCCAAATCATCAATGCATGGATTATGGGCTGGTTTTTTAACCTAATTCTATTCAAATACATATACACAACATGACCTAATGGATACAGACACAGAAGCTGCGCAGAAAACCAATAAACAAATTGCAATTTTTCACAAAAAAACCTTGAAACTGTTTTCATACCTAGAGTATAATTCAAGGCTTGAAAAGCATCCCAAAACTTTGCCAAGACGTCCAGGAACGTGTTACAATCAAGAGCTAATCTCCAGACCTCAAGAATTGGTAGAACAAAGTCTCACTTTTCTTGAAATTTTCCATAATCGTGTTTTAATTTCCAGGCATTGTTCATACATTTTAATTGTTGATTAACACTAACCATGATGTTCTGAAGCTAATGGTATCCTTTAATTATCCTAACAATGCATGTATCAAGAGTTGCCATTAACGTCCTCTAGAGTTTCAGAAGCTTCAATTTTGGGGCTTTACACATATGGAAAAATTGGACCTTCAAACTGGTACCATTGAATTCGTGACATGAAGACGAACCATTTGATTACCTCACGCCCTTTTTATGTTTATCTATGTGTTAATCGCTATTTTCTGGCATTCGTTTTTGTGGGGGTTTAAAACCCCCGCTAATTGCTTGTATTACAGGGACAAAGACGAAGAAGATGCTAGCGTGGCTTGATATTACTGGATAGTTTAAATACTGGCGCGCGTTTTCGTTAAACACCACTAACGCTTGTTTTTTCTCTTATAATAATCATTATCCATTAGATATACAAAGTAACGCGCTAGTTCAGTTGGCAGTTGAGTTGTCATGCAGGTACTGGGACCTGGGTTCCATTCCCAGGTCCCCCATATTCTCAATAATTTTTGTTGTAACGTGTTCAGGTGCAATTTATCTCCAGTGGTCCACCATATGCGCATATGCTTGTGCCTGCCAAGTGTCCATGAGCTTCAATCTAATGGCCAAAATGGGGAGACTACCATACACGTTCAGTCAACCACAAGCATGTGATCCTGGAAAGTCAAAAAGGGCTTGGATTGTAGTGGGCCAAATTGCTCCAAACACCTCCCTTTGGGTCCAGACACCCCCATGGTTTGCTCAATTTTCAATTTTTCTTTGTTTTTCCTTTTATTCTTTTAATTGTTTTTTTTATTGTTTTCTTTAAATTCCAGTAAATAATTTTCATAATAAATATAAAATACAGAAAAAAATCAAAAAAAGGGTGTTTATTTTATTAATATTAATTTCACTATTATTATTTTTGTAAATAAACTTTAAACAATTAATTAGATTAATTTAGGTTTCAAAACTTTAATATTTTTCTTAATAAATAAAATATGTAGAAATTAGGGTTTTTAACTTTTTCATCTTTTTTTTTAATAAATAATTTTCTCATCATTATTATTATTATTAATTAATAAATATTTTGTAAATAAATATGTACATTAAATATTTAGTAAATTAGGTTAAACTTTAATGTTTTCTTAATAATTAAAAACAACTTAGAATTAGGGTTTCATTTTAATTTTAATTTCTTTATTTCATAAATACAAAAAACATAAAAACATTTCTTTTCTTAATTAAATAACTAATTAGTCTTAATTTTAATTTAATTTCAAAAAGGGTTCAACGCCCTCGAACATTCGATTCTAATTCCTCTTCGCGCATTTATCCTTATTTATTTTCTTTCAAATGTTATGTAACTGTTCAAGCCATGTAATAGTAATTAGGAATTTATTTATTTTCCGCATTTTTATTAAAAACGGGTCTTTGTTAATTTGGCGATGTATAGACCTGCGCCTTGTAATAGCGTAGGATTTTACTTTCTGCATTT
The DNA here is from genome assembly GCA_948472305.1 of Vicia faba. Lineage (NCBI taxonomy): Eukaryota > Viridiplantae > Streptophyta > Magnoliopsida > Fabales > Fabaceae > Vicia > Vicia faba. Next base: position 313,665,323 of record OX451740.1, read on the forward strand.
AAATTTTCGCACTCTTAAAACTGCTAAACTTTGCATGAAAGAATGAATGACTAATTAAAAGCAAAACGTAGCTCACGATACAATGATCAAAGACAAATATGAACATGAAAACAACACACAAGTTCACACACCACTCTTAGGGTACGCCTCATTGTTGCCTTGCCCTCGAAACGTGGTCGTCGAGTATAGGACGTTTTAGTAAGTACTTATGTCCATGACATGATCCAGTTGCCTCGAAACGGTTGCCTCGGAATTAAAAAGGATCAATGGCATAAGGGTAGCTTCTAAGGTGTCCTGCTGTTGCTCTGGTGACCACACTCTCTATAAACGAATTGACCCGAACACCTCCAACGGTGGTGCCACCTACCTCTCAATGGTGGGATGGCACTACCTTAAGGACATTTACACAGCCTAATTCCTTAGGGTAGGTAGATGACTCATAGATACTTGCTCTATTCAAAAACAAATCAAAACTCTTTTCACACCGACACTTCCAAAAAGCTTTCAAAACAATTTTTCAAACACTCTTGAGGACTGATACAAGAGTCGATCTGAAATCTTTAAACGAAACTTTTTCAAACCCACTCACAATTGAAAAGCAAACACTTTTGAAAACACAATGAGCAAGTATCTAAGAGCCCATGGATAACCATGGATAGAAAGGGTGCTAACACCTTCCCTTTCTATAAATCTACCTCCCGAACCGAGAAACTATCTCATAAGGAATTTTGCTGTGCTTTTGTCCTGTCCATGTTGGAGAAAATAAAAGACGGTGGCGACTCTTGCTTCCGCGACATTTCGCGAACCAGCGTTAAACAGTCAGTTCCAGATCCACCGATCACAGAACTGGCGACTCTGCTGGGGATCATTTTAAAGTGAGGTGTACCTTAGGACTAAGATCACTTGTGTTTTCAATTGTTGTGCTTGTTTGCTTTATTATTGTGGGCTGCATCGGAGTTACATAGATCCTAACTCGGATCTGGGGATACCCTGTTAGGTAGCATAAGCTGTGAGGGACCTGTCCGGCGTAGACCGACATGGGTGAAGCAGTGGCTACGTTGGTGTGGCGCCTTGGTCTGTACCGATATCCCTTGTGTCGCAACGAGGAGAATATGGGTCTTCTGAGGAGTCATTAAGCACCAACCGACCTTAGAACCTTAAATGACCCAACTTGGCTTATAGAACAGTAGCAGTATGCTACGCCCATTGAGGCTAAACTCTCGTGATGGTTCTGGCCGCAAGAAAAGATTGCGATGCTGGAGTTATGACCGATTGAGGGTAGTCAGTGATATTGGGATCCTCTAGAACCCGATTACTTCTGATAGGACAGGTCTGAACCAACAAACTGAAAGAGGGTAATACCTAGACCCCATGCTGGCCTAAACTCTAAGGGCTCTTTTGTGTGACTTGTGTGCTTTCCAACTTGACTATTTGCATGCTTGTTATCTGACACTTAAGTTCCTTGCAGGTTTTGTTCACAGTCCTTAATCTGAACTCATAACAGGGTTACTTACATTACCCCACGCATAGAATAACATCATACCATTGCATACATCCTACATAAGGACTAACCCATTTCAAGGATCTCAAGGGCTTGTGATGCAGGTCATGATGAACCAACTGTCCAGCAAGGGGCAAAGGGGATTTATTTTCCTCTAGCCAAGGTTGTCCAGAAATCCAAGCATGATGACCTAAGTCAGAGGCTATGACCCACTTGATATGGTGAGCTTTGACTCTTGAAGAAGGTTTCCTCTAAGCCAAGGTTGTCAGGGGCTATGACCCACTCGATATGGTGAGCCTTGACTCTTGAAGAAGGACTCTCAACAATATGCAGTTCCTTAAATAAAGCTACAAGATTCAAATGATAACAATCTTCTTGTTTACCCTGCGAGGTCCTTGAAAACATTGCATGCATATCATACATATCATTGCACTACAGGTACCCTTTTGACAGGTCACTTACCTTCTTCGCTGTTTATTTCAGCCGATCGTCATGAATCCTGAATCATCTACCGAGCAATCCATCAAGGCCCTCCAGGCTCAGAACGCCTAGTTCCAAGAGTTGATCATGAGTTTATCCCAGGGCCAGCAAGATTTGAAGACTCTGCTTTTGAAAAAGAAGAAGAAGAGGACTGTGTTGTTCAACCCTAGGCGCAAATCTGGGAATGTATCACAAAATGATGTTGATCAAGCTGCTTCCTCTGTTGGGAAAGACAGTCCCCAAGGGAGAGAGGTTCCTAGTCCAGTGGTCTCCGACAACGAGACTGATTTTAATGATGAGCAGTACCCTCCAGCTGAGGACCGGTACAAGCAACTAGAGGATCGTCTGAATGCCATGGAAATTCAACAAGTGCCTGGGTTGAATTTCGGAGACCTGGGTCTATCTTCTGGTGTGGTGATCCCACACAAATTCAAGGCTCCTTCTTTTGCTAAGTATGATGGGGCATCCTGTCCCAGGCTGCATCTCAGGTCTTATGTGCGGAAGATTCAGCCGTATATTGCAGACAAGAGCTTATGGATCCATTTCTTCCAGGAGTGTCTTTCAGGGACTCATCTCGAATGGTTCTATCAGCTGGATGGAACCACCATTCGTAACTGGGAGGATTTGGCTACTGCTTTTTACAAGCAGTATCAGTACAATGCCGACCTCGCTCCTACACGTACCCAACTCCAGGGTATGTCGCTAGGATCGGGAGAAGGTTTTAAAGAGTATGCGCAAAAATGGAGAGACCTTGCTGGGAGGGTACAACCACCTTTGACTGACCGGGAGCTCGTTGATATGTTCTTGGGGACCCTGTCTGGTCCATTCTACAACCATCTGATTGGGAATTCTTCTGCTGGGTTTACAGATCTGATCTTGACTGGGGAAAGGATTGAAGCTGGTATCAAGTCTGGGAAGATACAGAAGGATGCTTCATCGAGCACCGATAAAAAACCTTTTAAGAAGGAATCCAGTGTTGTCTATGGTTCAAGGAGACATAATAGACCAGAACACCGCCAAGCTGTCAATGTAGTGGTGATCTCAAAACCTGCTGGTGCTCCTCAGCATCACAATCAACAAAAGAGCGAGAGAAGGCAGTTCACTCGGCTCAGCATGACCTTGTCCCAGATGTTGCCACAGTTGCTGGAGACCAAGCTGGTGACTCTAAAAGAAGCTCCAAAGAATCAAAATACAACGTCACCCAAGTATAATCCCAACGCCCGCTGCGCTTATCACTCTGACAGCCCGGGGCATACTACAGATGATTGTTGGAGCTTGAAAAATAAGATCCAAGACTTGATTGAATCAAAGGAGATTGAGTTCGAGGCGCCCGAGGCTCCCAATGTGATCACTGCTCCCTTGCCAAAACATGGCTAGGACAGAAAGCACTTTTTGTTCATTTGAATTCAAGTTGTATTTTTCTTTGTTTATTCAAACAATAATATTCATGTCAAACGTTGTTATTTCATTAATGCATTACACATGTCTGTTTTGAAGTAATTATTTCGTGTTCACTATATGCAAACTGCTTTCATATTTTTGTGATGATCAACTCTTGATTGAAAACTCTAAGCCTCTTGAGGGAGGATGACGAAAACGATACCATAATTTACAGTATGCTTTTGAATAGACCCCACTGATGAGGTACAGGCATTGTTTCAATTCCTAAACACTGAAGTTATAAGGAAGATAATCCCTCTTCAACCCCTTCGAGCCAAAGAAGTAGGAGTTTTTCTTTTCGAAAATTAAAACCCTTAATTATAACCTGGGGCAGGGTAGTTCTCTCAGTTGATCCAAGTGCACAATGAATAGCACCAAAAGAGTCCTCCAAAACAAAATACAGTGAGGGTTCCGGATAATCATAAAGACAGGCAGTCATTACCAAAAAAAAAAAGATAAAAGCCCAATAAGTCAAAACCTACGAAGGAGACTTACAAAACTGGGGCATCCCGCTGACTGTAATTCCAAAAGAAACAGTCAGGCAAAAACAGGGATAATAATAATCAAAAAGAAAGAGGTCCAACAAATCCTCAACAAAAAAAGAAATGGCTGCCTGGTCAAAATAAACTGTCAGTATCCGAACCATCACTGGTATATCAAAGCAAAGACTCAACAAGGTCTAACGCACGATTAGCTGAGTTTAGGATTGAAGAACATCACGAAGAACGGGTGGGTACAAATTTGAGCCTTTATCCTTTGTTTCTTAAACCGTGAACCAGGCCACATTATAACCCTCAAAAGTCCTAGTTGAAGCATGGGTTAATTCGAAAGCATACTGTAACAAAGGTATCCTGACTCCTTAAGGCTTGCTGTAAAATACTGAGTTGACATCACATTTTACAAAAAAAATCGCTTGTTTTACAAAAAATGCATTTTCAAAATTTTCAAGACAAACATAAGCTTTGTATTTTTTATATAACATTGTTTGCATATGACTATTTGTTTGAACAGCAGGTAAATTCGCACGATGAATAACCAGTGAACAAAAATCTTCTCAACAAAAGGATCACATCAAGTGGAAAAACACTTCCAATCAAGGGGCACGGCATGATCATTGTCCATCATCTGGGGCAGTCAAGTCAAGATTCAAGGAATCTCTCAAAATGCCAAATAGCCAGGGGCAGATCTCCGCTTAGTCACTTGGGGAATTGGACATGAATTCCAGCAACGAAGCTTGCACGATCAGACATCTTCTGGTAGTATGGCAACACAATATCAATAACAGGGGCATCTCCCTACATCCTGAGAGCATGGACATAGTCGAAAAAATACGGCGCATAATCAAAGACCCGCTAGGTTGACATACCTAGGCAAAAATAAGGGCTTCCCGACGAACCAAAAGGGTTCGGGCAAAAATAAGGGATGAAATGAAAAAAAATCTGTACACCCGGCAAGTCGAAAACCTGAAAAGGCGGCTTGGGAAAAAATGGGTATCCCGGTGGACTGAAAACCCGAAAGGGCGGTCCAGGCAAAAATTAGGGATCAAAGCATACGACTATGTCCTGGCATCTTGTCACCTGTCTACCAGAAGATTTGTCAATTACCCCCACAGGTGCCTTCTCCCACTGAAACTGGGGCAATAATGAGTCGCCTAAGCCATCTAGTTGCTCTGCCATCAAGGTCCCAAGATAAATCTGGCTGAAGAATGTAACCCAGATACCTTAATTCCCCACAAAGCGAGACAAGGTTCAACATTACTCTTCCCCGAGAAGGCACCATATCTCCAGCAAGTCAGCCATACTCTCCCCAAGCAGAGTTAGCCTATTCAGTCAGCCTTAAGGAAGTTGGAGTATCCCCAGCAAATCTCAACATTCCTTAGCTGAGTATACAAACATTCTTAGCAAGCATCCCCGGCAGTCTTGATCTAAGATTGTTCCCCGGCGGTATACCAGACATTCAGTGGAGCCACTTTCCCAGTGCATATCAAAAATTTCCCCAGGAAAGTCCAGTCCAAAAGCCTCCCCAGGAAAGTTGAATCAATCTCCCCAGTAGGAAGCTTATCCCCAGTAGATTCTGGAAGCTTATCCCCTGCATAGCACGAACGCGTCTCCCGGCTTTATTCAGAAGGTTATTTCCCACCAGGATATAACTGGGTTATCCTCAGCCAATAACCAGGGAAAGATCGTCCCCGACGAAGTCTTCCTATCCCCCAGCGGAGTTCATCATATTCTTCAACAAAACTCAACAATGGTATCCCCAATGGAGTTCTCATTCATCTCAGCGAAGCACCTCTCTTCCCACAGAGTATTGTCCCCCAGCAAGATCGCTAGAGTAGTTATTCCCCGCAGAGTAATCTCTTCATCAAGTTTATTCCCCAACGGAGTCATCTTCTCCTACCGGTTCATTCTTGCAATCTTCATCCCTAACGGAAACGAAGAACTCTCTTCAACCATCAGCCCAGGATTTAACTCCCGGCATTCGTCAAGGATATATTTTCCTAGACGAAAATACATTCAAAAACATCACATTGTCATACATCATGATACATGCATAAACGCATCATATCTTACAATCTCATTTATGTTGAGAACATCATTGCTTGATCCATGGCATGCATTGCATACGACTGACTTTTACATTTCAGGAAAGATCCAGTTAAGTTCTCAGCTATTCCAAGACCTTGCCTGGTCCAGTTAAATCAACTCCTAAAGATTTTTCTAATGCCGATCCAGTCAAAGGCCTTCTCTGGTCCAGTTAAATCGATTCCTAAAGATTTTTCTGATGAAGACCCAGTTGAAGATTCCAAGACCTTGTCTGGTCCAGTTAAATCGACTCCTAAAGATTTTTCTGATGCCGATCCAGTCAAAGGCCTTCTCTGGTCCAGTTAAATCGATTCCTAAAGATTTTCCTGATGAAGACCCAGTTGAAGATTCCAAGACCTTGCCTGGTCCAGTTAAATCGACTCCTAAAGATTTTTCTGATGCCGATCCAGTCAAAGGCCTTCTCTGGTCCAGTTAAATCAATTCCTAATGATTTTCCTGAAGCCAATCTAGTTGAAGATTCCAAGACCTCGCCTGGTCCAATTAAATCAACTCCTAAAGATTTTCCTGAAGCCGATCCAGTTGAAGATTCCAAGACCTCGCCTGGTCCAGTTAAATCAACTCCTAAAGATTTTTCTGAAGCCGATCTAGTTGAAGATTCCAAGATCTTGTCTAAATCCAGCTAAAATCGATTCCTAAAGATTTTTCTGATGACGCCAAGACCTCCTCTGGTCCAGTTAAATCGATTCCTAAAGATTTTTCTGATGCTAACCCAGTGAAAGAAGACAAAGCCAGTTAAATCGATTCCTAAAGATTTTTCTGATGCTAACCCAGTGAAAGAAGACAAAGCCAGTTAAATCGATTCCTAAAGATTTTTCTGATGCTAATCCAAATCCAGTGAAATCAATTCCTAAAGATTTTTCTGATGCCGCTCCCGTAAAAGTTATTCCAAGACCTCCTCTAGTCCAGCTAAATCGATTCCTAAAGATTTCTCTGAGACGAAACCTTTTGAAGTTCCAGACTCGATTCCTGTATCCTGCCAGGGCACGTCTGAAGAGTTCGAAGATCCGATTCCTGTATCTTGCCAGGGTGTATCTGTTGACGACTAACATTACCAGACTCGATTCCTGTATCTTGCCAGGGCACGTCTGAAGAGTTCGAAGATCCGATTCCTGTATCTCGCCAAGGTGTATCTGTTGACGACTATATTCTCCGGACTCGATTCCTGTATCTTGCCAGGGCACGTCCGAAGAGTTCAAAGATTCGATTCCTGTATCCAGCCAGGGCACATCTACATAAAGGGTTTGAAGATCAACTCCTGTAACAGGCCAGGTAATTATTTTTCTTTCTCAGGTACGCAAGTTCTCGCTAAGGAATCTCTTACGCGATCGATAACCCCCCGATGGCATCTATAAGCCCATCTCTCCACGTACCAACAGTTCCAAATGGCATCTATAAGCCCATTCCCGACAAGGTTCTGTCACACCTCCAGATGGCATCTATAAGCCCATCTCCCTATCCATCAGTCTCCAAATGGCATCTGTAAACCCATTCCTGTCATCACATTGCTGACATTCTACTATGTGAGTGCAAATTTCTGGGCACTCTAGTGTCCAATCATCTTCCACCTTCGGATTACGAAAGGCACGCCAGCCAATCTACATCCTCAGGTCTAAGAAGATTGAACAGGGGCAACTGTTGTACCCTAAAATTTGCCCTCCCATATTCTTCAAGATTTGCCAAGATCATGGTTCAAAAATCCCCCCAAGGGTTGCACAGTCCAATTGCCTCCTAACACAGTCAAAATTAGGGTTTTGGTTCTGACAAAGAAATTGAAGTTTTCAAGGGTCCAATCAAGTCCCACATGCCCATAAACATTGTCAAGCATCTTTATGCCAAGTTTCAAGACTCACAGCATCAAATTGCACAGTCAAAAACCCTAAATGCTTCACAGTCAATTGCAGGGGCAAAATGGTCATTTGACAGTCAAAAGTCAAAAAAATTGGTCAACATCTTATTTTGAAGCCACAAACATCATTTGATCAATTCTTGATCATGATTCTCAAAGCATGGCTCAAAAAGTCTCAAGATGCAAAAGTTTCTATTTTTAGACAGCTGAAAAAGTCAACTGCAAATTGACCAGGGCATGACTTCTTCATGGTTTATCAGAAAAATCCCATCCAAAGCTCATTTTGAAGAGAATGGCATTTCCTACAACTCATCTTCACACTTCAAGTCCAAGAAATGCTCTCACAAAAAGTTATCAATTTCAACATTATAGGTCATTTTCAAAAGTCAACAAAAAGGCACTTTAAGTCAAAGACCATAATTTGAGATTGGTATATCAAAATGACATGGGACCAAAGACATTGGTTAGAGGACTTCAATACCTTTCCAAAATGTCCAAGAACATGATCAAAGCTTAAAAATTGAGCAAGATATGCCATGTAGAAGTTGGGAAATTTTTGGGAATTTTGAAAAGTCAACTTTGCACAAAAGGCCTCAAAAATGCTAATGGGCCTCAATTTCTTTCATGAATCATTACCCAAAGGCCATGCACGACCCATTGACCTCAAAGGGATGTATTTTCTTATTTTTGATTAATTATTTGAATTTTTATTATTATTAATTCACTTAATTAAATTTAAATATGAAAAAATATCAAATAATATCTTTCAAATCTTTTTGTGCAGAGAATTCATTCATTATGTGCTAAGGATTTCGTGTCACATTCAAAAAGGCAATATCTCTCATGATTGGTGATAGTTTCATGGCAAAAATATTGAAATTGATATCATTGAAAATCAAATCTCCAAATCATCAATGCATGGATTATGGGCTGGTTTTTTAACCTAATTCTATTCAAATACATATACACAACATGACCTAATGGATACAGACACAAAAGCTGCGCAGAAAACCAATAAACAAATTGCAATTTTTCACAAAAAAACCTTGAAACTGTTTTCATACCTAGAGTATAATTCAAGGCTTGAAAAGCATCCCAAAACTTTGCCAAGACGTCCAGGAACGTGTTACAATCAAGAGCTAATCTCCAGACCTCAAGAATTGGTAGAACAAAGTCTCACTTTTCTTGAAATTTTCCATAATCGTGTTTTAATTTCCAGGCATTGTTCATACATTTTAATTGTTGATTAACACTAACCATGATGTTCTGAAGCTAATGGTATCCTTTAATTATCCTAACAATGCATGTATCAAGAGTTGCCATTAACGTCCTCTAGAGTTTCAGAAGCTTCAATTTTGGGGCTTTACACATATGGAAAAATTGGACCTTCAAACTGGTACCATTGAATTCGTGACATGAAGACGAACCATTTGATTACCTCACGCCCTTTTTATGTTTATCTATGTGTTAATCGCTATTTTCTGGCATTCGTTTTTGTGGGGGTTTAAAACCCTCGCTAATTGCTTGTATTACAGGGACAAAGACGAAGAAGATGCTAGCATGGCTTGATATTACTGGATAGTTTAAATACTGGCGCGCGTTTTCGTTAAACACCACTAACGCTTGTTTTTTCTCTTATAATAATCATTATCCATTAGATATACAAAGTAACGCGCTAGTTCAGTTGGCAGTTGAGTTGTCATGCAGGTACTGGGACCTGGGTTCCATTCCCAGGTCCCCCATATTCTTAATAATTTTTGTTGTAACGTGTTCAGGTGCAATTTATCTCCAGTGGTCCACCATATGCGCATATGCTTGTGCCTGCCAAGTGTCCATGAGCTTCAATCTAATGGCCAAAATGGGGAGACTACCATACACGTTCAGTCAACCACAAGCATGTGATCCTGGAAAGTCAAAAAGGGCTTGGATTGTAGTGGGCCAAATTGCTCCAAACACCTCCCTTTGGGTCCAGACACCCCCATGGTTTGCTCAATTTTCAATTTTTCTTTGTTTTTCCTTTTATTCTTTTAATTGTTTTTTTTATTGTTTTCTTTAAATTCCAGTAAATAATTTTCATAATAAATATAAAATACAGAAAAAAATCAAAAAAAGGGTGTTTATTTTATTAATATTAATTTCACTATTATTATTTTTGTAAATAAACTTTAAACAATTAATTAGATTAATTTAGGTTTCAAAACTTTAATATTTTTCTTAATAAATAAAATATGTAGAAATTAGGGTTTTTAACTTTTTCATCTTTTTTTTTAATAAATAATTTTCTCATCATTATTATTATTATTAATTAATAAATATTTTGTAAATAAATATGTACATTAAATATTTAGTAAATTAGGTTAAACTTTAATGTTTTCTTAATAATTAAAAACAACTTAGAATTAGGGTTTCATTTTAATTTTAATTTCTTTATTTCATAAATACAAAAAACATAAAAACATTTCTTTTCTTAATTAAATAACTAATTAGTCTTAATTTTAATTTAATTTCAAAAAGGGTTCAACGCCCTCGAACATTCGATTCTAATTCCTCTTCGCGCATTTATCCTTATTTATTTTCTTTCAAATGTTATGTAACTGTTCAAGCCATGTAATAGTAATTAGGAATTTATTTATTTTCCGCATTTTTATTAAAAACGGGTCTTTGTTAATTTGGCGATGTATAGACCTGCGCCTTGTAATAGCGTAGGATTTTACTTTCTGCATTTAAATTTTCGCACTCTTAAAACTGCTAAACTTTGCATGAAAGAATGAATGACTAATTAAAAGCAAAACGTAGCTCACGATACAATGATCAAAGACAAATATGAACATGAAAACAACACACAAGTTCACACACCACTCTTAGGGTACGCCTCACTGTTGCCTTGCCCTCGAAACGTGGTCGTCGAGTATAGGACGTTTTAGTAAGTCCTTATGTCCATGACATGATCCAGTTGCCTCGAAACGGTTGCCTCGGAATTAAAAAGGATCAATGGCATAAGGGTAGCTTCTAAGGTGTCCTGCTGTTGCTCTGGTGACCACATTGTCCCTATAAACGAATTGACCTGAACACCTCCAACGGTGGTGCCACCTACCTCTCAATGGTGGGATGGCACTACCTTAAGGACATTTACACAGCCTAATTCCTTAGGGTAGGTAGATGACTCATAGATACTTGCTCTATTCAAAAACAAATCAAAACTCTTTTCACACCGACACTTCCAAAAAGCTTTCAAAACAATTTTTCAAACACTCTTGAGGACTGATACAAGAGTCGATCTGAAACCTTTAAACGAAACTTTTTCAAACCCACTCACAATTGAAAAGCAAACACTTTTGAAAACACAATGAGCAAGTATCTAAGAGCCCATGGATAACCATGGATAGAAAAGATGCTAACACCTTCCCTTTCTATAAATCTACCTCCCGAACCGAGAAACTATCTCATAAGGAATTTTGCTGTGCTTTTGTCATGTCCATGTTGGAAAAAATAAAAGACGGTGGCGACTCTTGCTTCCACGAAATTTCGCGAACCAGCGTTAAACAGTCAGTTCCAGATCCACCGATCACACAATGCTTGCATTTTAAAAACAAATCCACTTTAATCCAAGAACTATAAGCCCCATTTCTGACTTTTACAGGCCTTTAGAAAGTTATGTTTTTAATTTCATATTTTTTTCAAGTTATTTTCCTATTTTAAAACTAATTTTTGTCTTAGGTTTGCATTTAGGGTTTTACCTTTGATTAATGCTTGTAATTGAAAACTTTTGTACATGACTCTTGTTTAATTCTTGAAATAGTATGTGGTACTGACTTGAGGCATATTTTGAGACAAATTCTTAAACCTCATTAGGTCTTGGGTGTTGATAGGTTGATAAACCAAATCTACTAAAATGGACGAATGATGTTGATGTTATTTGAAACTCTAATTTCATACATTGTATCCTTTCCCTCTTCATCTTCTCCCCTTTCTTATTGTATTACATGTTATGGGATGATGATCTGTATATCATTTATCCAAACATGAAGTACATAAATTGCTATTGACCAGTGTGATACGGTGAGAGAATTGACTTGAGGTTTTGCGTTTGTGTTTGCAAATGTTGCGGTTTAGCAAGAGTCGCCACTGACTTTTCTTTTATCCAAAAAGGAAAGGTGAAAAAGCACAGAAAAGACCTTTAGAGATGTTTTCTCGGGTTCGGGGGGTAGATTATTAAAAGGGAAGGTATTAGCACCCTTTTCATCCATGGTTTTCCATGGGCTCTTAGTTACTCGCTAGATCACTTGCTTTTGTTTGAATGTGTGCTTGTGTGTGGTTTTTGAAAGTATTTTGAAAATGGAACTTCGTAATGGTTCTCGTTTCTATAAGAACACCTACAAAGTGTTTGTTTCGAAAATAGTTAAAAAGTGTGTTTGTGAGATGTGTTTTTGAAATTATTTTGAAAATAGAACTTCGTAATGGTTCTCGTTTCTATAAGAACGCCTAAAAAGTGTTTATTTTGAAAATAGTTCAAAGATGAGAGTGTGGGTGTATAAAAATGTTTTTGTAATGAGCAAGCGAGTAACTAAGAGCGAATCTACCTACTCTAAAGGTCTTAAATGTGCTTTTCTTCCTCCTTTAGATGTGGATGTCTTACCATTGATTTGGTAAGAAGCCCCATCGTTGGATGTGAAGGGACGGGCGTTGGGACGTTTGTATAGACATAGAAGGTAACATATGAGTCGTTTTAGCAATGTCATTTAGGGACTAGATCGTTTACCGAAGGCAACATCGAGGGTCATCGAGGGACTACGATCTTTTATCGAGGGTCTTTTGCTAAAACGCCCATGTTCAAGGGACATGACTATTTTCCGATAGGCAACGAGTGAGATTACTCTAAGGGTGCATGTGTGAATAATGTGTTTGATTTGCATGCATTTAGTCTTGGTTAAGGGTTGTCTACTTGTTGTTTTTATTTTTCCATACACACCTAATTACTAGTAATATATGAAAGCAAGTAAACATGCGGAAAATAAATCCTAAGCTATTACATCACTTTAAGGGGATGGGGGTACAAATTTACAATGGGGATGAAGTGGAGACTGAAATATTATAACCATATCGAATGATAATGAAAACAATGTAAAAACAGTGTAAAATAAAAGGAAAACTGCATTTTGAACTGCTATGTGTCGACCCATGTTGCTATGCATCGACACATATCTTTTTCTTGCTCCTCTAAAACAAAACCAGTTCAGTATGGGTCGACACATAATGGGATGTGTCGACTCATGCACCTTCTTGTATCGACGCGAAATGCGTATGTGTCGACTCATAGGCTTTTCCCTGCTCCTGTAAAACAAAATCTGCTCAGAATGAGTCGACATATAATGGGATGTGTCGACTCATGCACCTTCTTGTATCGACGCGAAACGCGTATGTGTCGACTCATAGTCTTTTCCCACTTCTGTTTTGTAACCTGAAATCAATATGAGTCGATGCATGGGGGTTATGCGTTGACTCATACCCTATTTTTCACTAGGATGAGTCGACACATGAGGATATGTGTCGATACATGCTGCATTTTCCTGCCTTAAACATTATTTTACTGAATGTACATATTAGTTTATGGCATATGATGGATAAACATGAATAATAAATGATTTAATAAACCTAAACCTTAAGCAAATGACTAGTTCAACAGGATAATAAAATACTACATCTTGTCTTTAAAGAACAACAGCTTGTTAATGATGTAATGACAAGATATCAAGTCAGGAGGACTTACCTTTGGGCTGCACTGGTTGTTTTAGATCTGAATGCTTTTCCAAATGATGTGATAACCTTGTGAGTCTTCAAGAAGATGCTCTGGACTGCTAGAACTGATTTGGACTGTACTGTAATGTTTTTGGTGTTTTGAAGATGGAGATGAATAGCAACTCAGGAGTTGTTTTTGTGATGTTTTGGACCACCTTTGTATGTGATGAGTTGTTTGGTTTAAAGGAAAGTTTGTATGGTGGAGCAATGGGTTGGATTTCTGTTTTGAACAAGAGCAGTTTTTTTGTTTTGAAAATGAGTCAAGGTTGCACAGAATATTGTTTTTCTGCTCAACAAAACTCTCTATTTTTTCTCTCTTTCAAAAATCCAACCTCTTTGTCTTATGAGACAGTCCTCTTTTGTAGACCCCTTGACTGTGGTTTAGGGGGGGAAACAAATAAGTCATTTTGAATTTTTTTTGCATACTGATTTGATACTTTCTGCACACAATTTTCCTTTGCCATTTTGGTACAATTTTGGGGTTGTTGTGGTGCAGGCTTGGGCAGACTGCATATAGCAGTTTTGGACTATAATGGTAGCATGTATCCTTGGGGTGCAGCATAGTTGTAGCATGTGATATATCATATTTTATTCAATTTTGGACAACATAGTTGTAGCATGTCACAAATTTAGTCTTGTGCACATTATGTCAAAGGCAAAAATATTGTGACAAGGTTTTAATCAAGACATAGTTTTAGAATATATAATTTTGCAAAAATGTCACTTTGTAATAACTTGAATTACTTGCATCATCTTGAATTATTTGGAGTTGTAGTAAAATGCCATGAAGCAAATGAAATTAACCAAGTATAGATAATACTTAGAAAAATCTCAAAGTCTTGCGAAGTTGGATTTTTTATTCTCTTGACTTTTGATGATCAAACTTCATTTTTTGGATGCTTTGACATAATGTGATTTTTGGGACTCAAATTTGATCAAAAAGTCAAAGTTTGACTTTCCAGTATGCAATTGACCATTTTGCCCTTGTGCCAATTTCAAGCCTAAATTGATGTATCAGTGCTACAAACTTGACGTCTTAGAATATCTTATGAGCAAATACTTGAAAAATGAGAGGGCAAATTTTGGGGTACAACAACCAGCCTCAAAATAGGTGTGACTTCTACATAAGTCAACTTAGGATTACATAACATAGCGCTAAATTTTGTCCCGATTTGAGAAAATGATCATTCGTGGCCCAAAATTATATTTGCAAGCCCAAGTATGTTGATTTGAACCCTTTGATCCAATAACCTTGAGATTCATTGTTAGGAGGCTTTGGTTCTACTAATCCTCCAATGGATCTTCATCAATTTTGGTCAACATGGATCACTTAAACATCATTGATCATTAAATGTTACCTTGAGGATTCTTAAATGGATGATATACTTGACAAAAAGCAAATGCAACTTGTTGTTGAGAGGCTTTGGTTCTACCAATCCTCTAACGAGTTCCAAATGCAAGTTTCAAGATGGTCATCCAACTAACCATTAACTTCTAACAATTGACTTTATTTTATGCTTTTATCTTCTGCCATTTACTTTATGCACCATTTACTTTAGCATTTACATTCCATGCTATTTTCATCTTTGCTCACTTGAGCATTTACTTTTATTCCATTTTTATTTTGCTCACTTGAGATTTTTTTTTCCTTTTGAAGATACTTAATAATCAACATGAACCATAAAAAACATTAATGATACTTGGACTACTGTGTTACTATCCAGGGAATTATGGAGTATTGGACTTCTTGGACTTAGGAATAGAAACCTTGACCTATGTTGGAGACCTTGTGACCTCAACTTTTATTTTGTCTAGAGCTCTTGGGTTTTACCCCAAGTCATTGGGTTGTTTGTTTGTTTGCTTTGTGTGCAGGTTATTATGATTACATACTTTATCTGTAATATGGAATTCATCTGTATACAGTCGTTACTCTGTCTAATTTTTGTGAAGACTTAATACACTTGAAGTTTGGTCTTCTCAAGAGGTTTAGTATCCTTGCTTGGTTTCAATCCAAAGAATGGGATTTTTATCTTGACTCATAATGTCAAGTGTTGGATTCTTGTTGGTTAGATGGTTCTTCTCCCTAGCTTTTATCTTATGCTTTAGGATAGTTCCTTCATCTCCTCCCATTTTCTTTAATTTCAAAAATCTTCTCCCTCCTTTTGAAAACTATTATTGTTTCTAAACTTGAACCACTTTCATAATAAACTTGGACTTAGGTCCATGCATTTTCAAAACATTTTCATAAATAAACTTCAATCAACTTAATAATACCTTGACATTTTTGTGAGATGACTAAAAGTCAATCAATCTCATTCAAACTATTTTGCCACTTTGGCATTTTACCTTTAAAACTTTTTTCAAAAGATTGGGCTCTTGTCAATCCTTGTAGTGATGCAAACAACTATACTTCTATAATATATAGTGAAGATAGATATTTTCCACTTGGATGTTGAGTAAGGCATTGTTGATTTTAAAATCCAAGCCATATCCTTCACTTTGAGATGATGCAAATTCTCCTTTCTCATGATTGTGGGTAGTAAGTATGATTTCCACACGAACAATGATGATGATGTCTTATCTCATAAAATTAACCAACACACTTGTGTTTAAAATTTATTAAAGAGGAACTATGTGTACCCTGATCCCCTATTGCACGGAAGGTGGTACGTAGGCACTAAAGGTTTACAACTGCGACGGGTGCAAAAAGCATAAAAATACTTCTCTTCTCACCTCCACCATCTATTTTTATACAACATTTTATAGCCAAAATATACAGATTTTACAAAGAGGTTCTTGCGGAGTACCGTAGATGTTTAGGGTACTAATACCTTCCCTTTGCATAACCAGCCCCTTTACCTTGAATATTTCCCCCCTCTTTTGGGTTATTCACTTTTTTCCCATTCCTTTGGAACAATAAAGCGCATTGGTGGTTTTTAATTAGATTTGTATAAGTCTAGTCAATCCAATGGCTTAGTCTTAAACATTTCTACTGCTACAGAAAAATGGTGACTCTGTTGGGGAAATATTGACCTCTTGCTGGTCCATCCCTAAGTGGTTTGAGCCTATCTTTGTTTATACATGTATATGTGTTATTGTTGTATTATGTATATGTTGTATATATGCTTGTCTAGACTTTTCTAGTTTTCAGGATGCTTGGTGATTACTCATGAGTCCTACACCCGGACTTGGGCAAACTTAAGATAGGACGGGCGGTATAGTCATGTTAACATTGAGGGAGTAATCTCAAAAAGGATACATGAGATCCCCCACTCAGTGGAGGCCCCTTTGACTGTAGTGTCGTTTACCGAGTAATCGGGAAGACATACTGCTTTCGACCTGGGAGCCTGCTGAAATTGAGGACCGCAGAATACCTAAACCATCTTGGTCTTTTTAGGTGTAGTGAGGAAGCTATGATGGAGTAATCCGGAAATAGTTTTCACGTGATACTATGCTCGGACGAGTTTTTCTTGAGAATATTACTAACTATCGATTTAATCGGGAAGTTGGTAATATCTGAAGGAAGGATGTAGACTCTGGGAACCTCTAGAACCTTGTTTGGAAGGTGATAAATCTTAGACCATACCTCATGGGTAATACCTTCGACCTCATGCTCGTGACATTGAACCTATGAACCCTATGTTTATGATCTTGTGAGTGATTGTTGCATCATGCATCCATGTACCCATAAGCATCCTCTTAAGGACATTTTGTTTCAAGGGACTTAAAGTTGACTATTTGTGAATATCTCAGGTACTTTTTGACTATGGATTCTGGAAAAAGAAAGACTGAAAAATACAGTTTCAAAGATCCCAAGATAGATAAATTGATGAGTCTGATTCCTGAGATTGAGTGTTCTACAGATTTTTGGAGAAAGTATGGGCCTATCATTTCTCTCATGAAGCTTAGGATGAAGGAGGGTATTCTCTCGACCTTGGTCCAATTCTATGATCTGATTTATCGTTGCTTTACATTCCCTGACTATCAGTTGATGCCTACACTAGAGAAGTATTCTTATCTGCTGGGTTTACCTATTATCGATCGTATTCCTTTTACTAGTTTGGAGGGTGAGCCAAAACCACATGAGATTGCTGCTTTGATCCATCTGGGAAGGTCTAAGATTGAAGCCCACGTGACTACTAAAGGAAGGATTAGAGGATTACCAGCTCAATTTTTATTGGAGAAATCTCATTACTTTTCCATGATGAAGAGTACAGTCACTTTTGAGGCCATCTTTGCTCTACTTGCTTACATGTTGTTCTTATTTCCTAATGTAGATAAGTTTGTTGACATTAATTCCATCAGGATCTTCATGATAGGGAACTCAGTTTCTACCTTGTTAGGTGATGCTTATTACTCTATCCATCTTCTGGATTATTATCATGGGGGATGATTATCTGCTGCACACCTCTGTTGTACCGGTGGTTTACTTCTCATTTTCCTCAGTCTGATGCTTTCTGGGATGTTAAGAAGGAACCCCGTTGGGCTCCTAAAATTATGGCACTTACTTACTCAAATATTGTTTGGTATCATCGGGCTTACCATAATGTAGATATTGTCAACATTTGTGGTAGTTTCCCCAATGTACCTCTTCTTGGTACAAAGGGAGGAATTAACTACAACCTTGTTCTTGCACGACAACAGCTTGGTTATCCGATGAGAGATAAACCAAATAGCATTCATTTGAGTAGTTTATTCCTGAAGGAGGGAGAAGACCATAAGGAAGCTTGGGAGCAGATTGCGAAGGCCTAGCGTCACATTCACAGGAAGAGTAGGAAAGACTTGGGACCTAGGTGGCTTGTTTCTTTGGAGCCTTATCTTCAGTGGGTATAAGAGAGAGCTATTCAGTTGAAGATGTCGTATTCTCGGGAAGCACCTATGCCTGATTTGTTTGTGAAGACCACTCCTCCCTTATTAGATGATGTGGAAGATCTACAACTTGCTTTAGTAAGGATGTAGCAGGAAAAGGAAGCTTGGAAGAATAAGTGCCAAACTTTAGAGACTTCCTTTAGAGCATACTTGAAAGAGAAAGATGATTTGATTGAAATTCTCGAGAGTCGGGTTGTAGAGATGATGGAGAGGAAAGAGGATTTATTTTCCCCTAAGCCTCAGTTAGATTCTAGTTGCTCACTACCTAATTCAGGTGATTGGAAGGAAGTCGCCACCAGATATGCAGAAGAGAACCAGAGGTTGAAGGCTCAGATTGCCAGACTTGCAGTGAAGCGTTAGCATATAGAGTGATCTCCGCCAGATTTTCTTTTTAGGGTTATAGACTTTACTTTCATCTTGTACTTGGGATTATTGAAAATTGTAATCCATTTTGAAGTTATTATAATAAAAAATTTCAATATTTCAAATGTGTTATTACTTTGATATTTGCAATTGTCTATAAATCTTTAGGTCCCTTGAAATATTAATAATAAAATAAATCATATGCATTTCACATCATGCATCATATTGTACATATTTATTGCATTTCTTTTCATATCCAGGTGTCTTACTGAGCCTATTTACTTCGTTCAGCTAGTTGTCTCATCAATACAATATCCGAGCTAATTTCAGAAGGAAGATGGACAATTTAGAACAAGAGAATCGCGAGCTACACGAGGAAGTTTCTGCTCTGAAGGTTGGTATGGCCAATCTCACTGCTCTGATGGAATCTTTGGTGGCTGCTCAGAATCAGCCACCGATTGCTCAGCCTCAATAGACAATAGTTACTACTAAAGCTCTGATTGTTCATGTGTCTGCTACTCCAGCTATTATTCAGAATCACATGTCTCAAGGTTATCCATGGGGAATTCCAGAGAACTTTGTGTCAGAGGGTTTTAATATTGGTCCTCAAGTTACTCCAGTTGTTCAGACTACTGTTACTCCTGCACCTCCTATGGTGCATGTTACCCCTGCTGCTAGAAATGAGATTCATTATGATGCACCTCCCTCGGTGAATATGGTCATGTTTGCTAATGATGATGTGTATCGTCATTTTCCTCCAAAAATTGAAGGCTTGGGTTTCTATGATCGAATGGATGATTTTCAGGATCAGTTTGACAAGATGCAGAGGGAAATGAAGGCCCTCAGAGGAAATGAATTATTTGGGCAGACTGTGAATGATTTGTGCTTGGTCCCGAATGTGAAAATACCTGCAAAGTTTAAAGTTTTGGAATTCGAGAAGTACAAGGGCAATAATTGTCCTCATGCTCGTCTCGTGATGTATGTCAGAAGAATGTCTACCCACACTGATGATCAGCATCTGCTGATTCACTTTTTTCAAGATAGTTTGACTGGTGTTGCATTGAAGTGGTACATGAGTTTGGACAGTGCCAATATTCATACCTTCATCGACTTGGGTGAAGCGTTTATTAGACAATACAAGTATAATGTGGACATGGCGCCTGACTATGATCAACTCAGGTCAATGGTACAGAAAGACAGAGAATCATTTTAGGAATATGCACAGAGATGGCGTGAGCTATCCGCCTAAGTGATTCCTCCAATGAAGGAAAAAGAGATGAAAAAGAGTTTCCTAAAGACTCTGGGTGCTTTCTACTATGAGAGGATGGTAGCGAGTGCGCCAAGTAACTTTACAGAAATGGTGGGCATGGGTGTCCATTTGGAAGAGGCTGTAAGAGAGGGTCGTCTAACAAAAAGCGAAAGTTCTGGAAGTACGAAGAAGCCATCATATGGGTTTTCCAAAAAGAAGTAAGGAGATACCAATGATGTTATTCAATAGAGAAGGGTTAATCCTCCTAGAAGAAATTATCAGCGTCATTAACATGTCGCCTCAGTAACTCCAGTTATTGGTGTGGCTCCAATCGCAATTGCTTATCAAAGACCATCCCATCAGGGGAATCAATGGCAGAATTAGAAGCGAGAGACTTATGACCCTATCCCTATGAGCTATGCAGAATTACTCCCGGAATTAATTCAAAAGAAGTTGGTTCATATTAGACCACCTCCCGCTATACCATCACTGTTGCCTTTGTATTATAAGGCAGAC
The DNA here is from genome assembly GCA_948472305.1 of Vicia faba. Classification (NCBI taxonomy): domain Eukaryota; kingdom Viridiplantae; phylum Streptophyta; class Magnoliopsida; order Fabales; family Fabaceae; genus Vicia; species Vicia faba. The sequence goes on from OX451740.1 coordinate 313,685,986, forward strand.
CAAACATGTGTTTTTCATCAGGGAGCACCAGGGCACAATATTGAGAACTGCTATCCTTTGAAAACTGAAGTACAAAAATTGGTGAGATATGGTATCTTATCCTTTAAAGATGTTGGCCCTAATGTGAAAGATAATCCTTTGCCAAAGCATGGAGGAGCAAATGTTGTGAATATGGTTGCTGGTTGTCTAGGCGACTTCTGGATTTTCGATATTAAATTGGTTAGAGGAGATTTGGTAAAAGTTCATGCTGACCTCTGCGAGTTTAGTTACTATACACATGACCATGCTGGTTGTGGTATTTGCAGCATGGATATACAGGGTTGTGACAAGATAAAGGCAGATCTTCAGGAAATGATGGACGAAGGTCTCATTCATATAATCAGACCTAGGGCAGAGTACGAGGAATATGTGAACATGGTCTTTGGATGTCCAAGAGAATTCCGGATCTTTAATGTAGATCATATGAAAGATGATTTGGTGCAGTTGCATGCCACCTTCTGTCACATGGAAGGTCAAGAAAGGCACCATTATGGATCTTGCTGGATCTGCTGCAGAGATTTGCGTGATTGTTCCATTGTGAGAAAAAGGTATTCAGTTATTGTTACAATGGTACCATTAAGGTTTCAGGAAATAGGGATGATTATGTTAATATGGTTGAAGTTTGTTCGGATGAGACTGCGTCAGATGATGAGTTTGCCTCTGCAGATGAGTTCTTCTCCTCAAATGAAGATATTTTTTCCAGAGATGACTCTGTAATGACTGAATGTGTTGAAGAGGGAGTAAGTTTTATTTTGCCTTGTTTTGGTGCACTCATCCCTTTTGAAGTTGAATATCATGGCAAGCCAGCTATTGCTCCATTGGTGATTAGCCTGTCGGGTCATGTCCCTTACAAGTCAGACAAGGTTGTACCCTATAAGTATAATGCTACAATTTTAGAGGATGGTGTGAAAGTTCCCATCCAACCCTTGTCTGATGTCAAAAATATTGTTGAGGCCAGCCGAGTGACCCACAGTGTTTGTGTGTTTGCGCCTGTCATTAGAAGAAGTATTGATGCTGATAAGAAAATTGTTGAAGAAGTTGAATCCAAGAAGGCTGTAGGAGAATCTAGTGGAGCTACGCTAGAAAAAGATGTGGATGATATATTGAAGATTATAAAAATGAGCGACTACAGGATCATAGATCAATTGTTGCAGACTCCATCAAAAATATCTATACTGGCTTTGCTTATGAACTCCTCTGCTCACAGAGAATCTTTGATGAGGGTATTACACTAAGCTTTCGTGGAAAGTGATATGCCAGTAGACCAATTCAGTAGTGTGGTAGGGAATATTACATCATGTAATAACCTGAGTTTCTGTGATGATGAACTGCCCGATGAAGGAAGGAATCACAATCTGGCCCTCCACATCTCTATGAACTGCAAGAATGATTCATTATCGAATGTACTGAATGATAATGGATCCGCATTGAACGTCATACCGAGGAGCATGCTCATGAAGTGGAAATATCAAGGAACGCCCATGTGCCCGAGTGGCATAATTGTGAAAGCGGTTGATGGATCAAGGAAATCTGTTATTGGTGAAGTGGACTTGCCTATTCATATGGGCCCATATTTGTTTCAGATTACTTTCCAGGTCATGGATATTATACCCGCTTACAGCTATTTGCTGGGCGGTTATGGATACATGATGCAAGGGCTGTCACTTCGACTTTACACTAGAAGTTGAAGTTTGTGTGTGAAGGAAAAGTGGTCATCATAAATGGAGAACAAGCGTTATTGATATCTCACTTGTGCTCTTTCAGTATTGTGGAAGCGGATGAATGTGTTGTTGGAACCCAGTTCCAAGCTTTATACATTGATAATATAAGAGGAAATGAGAATTGTATAGCTTCGTTTAAGGATGCTCAGCAGGTTGGGCGTAATGGCTATAGTGAAGTATGGGGGAAGGTTGTTGATCCACCTGTAAACAAGAATAGAGTTGGATTGGGTTTCTCTGTGAAGAATGATAAAGGTAAGAACATGAAGCCGAAGTCTGTTGCAAGTAGGTATCATGATATCTTTCGTAGCAGGGGTTATCTTCATCCAACTGTTTTCGGGATTAATGCCATTGAGAAAGATGAAGCAGATCCAGAAATGCCAAATTATGTGACGCAGAGTTAAGGTTTAGAATTGGATCACGATTGATGTTCCCTCTTGCATACATGTCTCAAAGTAATTTGTTTTTTTAACCTTTTCAAAAAGCTTTCACTCTGCCCAAGGTGAAAGTATGGATATTGTATGGGCTTATTTGTTTGGTTTGATCTTTAAAATCAATAATAAAAGTTGTATTTGTTTCCCAAATTGTGTTTTTTATTTTTCTACTTTTTCTTGGAAAATGGTAATTAGAAAAAACCTTTCAAAATGAATAATAACTGAAATTAAAATTCATAATCACTTGTTATATGTGTCAGTTTCTAAAAGCAATCATAAATCATATGTGTAGATTAATTAAAAAAACCAGTTGAATACAATGACCTTACACCCTCTTCTAACTTTGAATGTCCTATGTATGGGGCCGAAGAAGAAGACTATGATGAGATTCCGGAAGATGTCTCACGGTTTCTTGAGCGTGAGGAGAGTTCCATTCATCCATATAAAGAACCATTGGAAGTAATCAATTTGGGTTCAGAAGAAAATCTGAAGGAAGTCAAGATTGGAGCATTGTTGCATCCCAATGTGAAGAGTAGGTTAATTGAAATGTTGAAAGAATATGTGGACATATTTGCTTGGTCATACCAAGATATGCCTGGTTTTGATACAGATATTGTAGAGCACCATTTACCGCTGAAGCCAGAGTACCCGCCAATCAAACAGAAATTGCAAAGAACTCACCCAGATATGGCAGTAAAGATCAAAGAAGAAGTTCTAAAGCAGATCAATGCCAGTTTTCTTGTGACATTAGTCTACCCTCAGTGGATTACCAATATTGTCCCAGTACCAAAGAAAGACAGAAAAGTTCTCATGTGTGTAGATTACAGAGATCTAAATAAAGCCATTCCAAAAGATGATTTTCCATTGCCACGCATTGATATGTTAGTGGATAGCACAGCAAAATTCAAAGTTTTCTCATTCAGGGACGGATTTTCTGGATATAATCAAGTAAGGATGGCTCCTAAGGACATGGAAAAAACAACCTTTATCACACCCTGGGGAACATTCTTTTACAGAGTGATGCCCTTCGGGTTGAAGAACGTTGGTGCAACGTACCAGAGGGCTATGACAATCCTATTCCATGATCTGATACACAAGGAAATTGAGTTATATGTTGATGATATGATTTCTAAATCCCAGACTAAAGAAGGGCATGTAGAATATTTGTTGAAATTATTTCAGCGTCTGAGTAAGTATTGTCTCTGCTTGAATCGAAATAAATGTACCTTCGGTGTTCGATCATGGAAAGTTTTTGGTTTCGTTGTAAGCCAAAGAAGGATTGAAGTTGACCTTGATAAAGTCAAATCAATTCAAGAAATGCCAACTCCAAGAACTGAAAAGCAAGTCATAGGTTTCCTCGGGCGTTTGAATTACATCTCCATATTCATTTCCCACATGACTGCAACGTGTGAATCGATGTTTAAGTAGTTAAAGAAATATCAAGTTTGTGTGTGGAGATGACTGCCAAAGGGCATTTGAAAGTATTAAATAATATCTACTTGAACCTCCTATCTTGCTCCCTCCTGTTGAAGGAAGACCATTGATTATGTATCTGACAGTGTTAGATAATTCCATGGGCTGTATTCTGGGACAACAAGATGAAACAGGGAAGAAAGAGTGTTCCATTTATTATCTCAGTAAAAAGTTTACTGACTGTGAGTCACGGTATTCTATGCTAGAAAAGACATGTTGTGTTTTGGCCTGGGCGGCAAAGCGTTTGCGGAAGTATATGTTGAATCACATCACTTGGTTGATCTCCAAAATGGATCCAATCAAGTACATTTTTGAAAAGCCTGCTCTCACTGGGAGAATTGCTCGTTGGCAGATGTTGTTATCCGAATATGACATTGAATACCACACTCAAAAAGCTATTAAAAGCAGCGTGTTGGCAGATTATCTTCCTCACCAACCAGTTAATGATTATCAGTATGTGAAGTATGATTTCCCCGATGAGGATGTGATGTTTCTGAAAGTGAAAGATTGTGATGAACCATTACCTGAGAAAGGTCCTGATCCTGAGTCTCGTTGGAGCATGATATTTGATGGGTCTGTGAATGCTTATGGTAAAGGAATTGGTGTTGTGATTATCACTCCTCATGGATCGCGTATACCTTTTACTGCAAGGTTGACATTCGATTGCACCAATAATATGGCAGAGTATAAGGCTTGCATCATGGGTCTCGAGGAATCTGAAGGGGTGAAAAACACAAGAAGGGGGGGTTGAATTGTAAAACTGAAATCTTAAAGCAATTGACAAGATATTTTTATCCTGGTTCGTTTGATCTCAAACTACTCCAGTCCACCCGTCAAGGTGATTTCGCCTCTCTCCAACGAGGTCTTAATTCACTATATTCAACTGAATATTACAGACTGCTTTAACAACTGCTAAAGCCTTCTTGATTCAAACCACAATCCGGTTTGTCAAGGCAACACTTTCTTACAAAGGTATAAAACAAATGTGTGTGAATGTTTTCTACAAAACTTTATCACAACTGTGATGTATACACAAATGAAGCTTAGAAACTTAGATTGCTAAACACTAATGGAGTATCAGAGTTTGTTGGTTTAGCAAAACTGGTAGATGAAGATTATTGTTCAGCTTTGTGCGTGTAGAGAATTGGAGAGCATTAGCCATTATAATCTTCGAAGCCTTGTTTATATAGCACTTGAGAAGATGAACGTTGAATGCAATATTCTTGATTCAATGCTAATAACAAGCTTTCCTTTTTGAGCAGATCTTGTCTAGAATGATGTTGTTGGAATTAATTAGCGTTCAATGCACAGTACCGTTGCTTCTTCAATGCACGTTCTGGCTTGGCTCATTCTGATTCTGCTTCGCTGCTGATGAACTATTGTTTTTGTATCAGAGTGTTTACGCGCAGTTCTGTTCATCAAGCTTCAGCAAGTACGTGAGTTGATCATCTGATCTTGATGTTCTGATTCAGCAACTTCTGATGCTGGTGTATGAAATCAAATTCTGATGCTGAAGAAGTGATCTTGCTTATTTTAATCAGTGTATCTGCAAGTCAGAGCATAGTAATTTTAGGCAGCATATAGTTCAAACATGAAACATATAAATACTATATCTTTTCACTTTGTTATCATCAAAACTTAAATATAGGGTACTAGATTCAAACATTGTTCTAACAATCTCCCCCTTTTTGATGATGACAAAAACTAGATATTTTAAATAAAAAAAATAACGTGAAAAGGTATCTAGGAAATGTTTCAGAGTTAAGAAGTAAGGAGAAATCAGAGTTAAGAGATACTCCCCCTGAGTTTGTTACTTCCCTCTGATATACGTGTTCTTCAGGATCAGATCTTTTTCTTTCTTTGAACATCAGATTATAAGAGTCTTTGACTTATCAGAGAGCAGAGCTTCAGAGCTTTTCCTGTCAGAGCTTTGCTTTGGATCAGAGTGTTAGGTCGATCAGAACTTCATATTTGATCAGAGCAACATGAGCTTCTATATATTTTGATCAGAGCTTCTAGCTTCTAGTCTTCATAGTGTTCAGGAGCTTCCTTGTGCCTGTAGACTTAAAAACAAAACAGAAAAACATTTCAAGTAATAGAGTTAGAATGTTTGAGAATTTCTGTCTAGTTAGCCGTTATTGATTTTAAATATCATTCTTGTTCTCCCCCTTTTTGTCAGCAATCAAAAAGTGTTGGTGATGTGCTAAAACAATTTAGATCAGAAAAACAAATTATATTAAAATAGTTCATAATCAGAGCAAAAGAACATTACAAAACATAGTCAAAACAGCACAACAGAAAATGAAGAAAACATGAAAAATTATACAAAAAAAAACTTTGAGAATGATTTGAGAGAAAAAGGTTTGGGAGATAAACTCAGAAATATGCAGAAAATACTTGAATGATTATGAGAAAGCATAAAGAATAATCGTGAAGGATTAATGTGCTTAAATAGAGTTTTCAAAAATTATTTTGAAAAATTAAACGTTTTTAAGAGAGAGAGAAAAAAAATAATGATTGCCATTTAACAAGCGTGATTACTTTTCATTAAATGCTTGCTGATTTTGGGGGATTTGAGAAAGATACTTAAAAACGGTTACCAGACATGTGTCTCAATGCACCCCATCAGCGCTTTGCCTTCTCAGAAGCGTGCACGCGTTCTGCTTCAGAGATTTGCTGATGATTGGATGACACTTGTTTGATGTAGTGATCAGCACGTCTGTATTTGAGATTAGACTCTCAGATCTTTAGACTTGCATCTGATACAATCTGCATGTTCTATCTTTCTGAAAGAAGATTGATCAGAAGTTCACAGTAAAATAATTACATTCTGAAGATAAATACATGGAATTAAAACATTTTCATTCTGGGCATACTTTCATGCTGAGATGTTTCAGAATGAAATTGAACCTATCTTCTGAAAGGGGTTTAGTAAAGATATCAGCCCATTGATGGTCTGTATCTATAAATTTCAAGTTTAAAATACCTTTCTGAATATAGTCCCTAATGAAATGATGTTTTATTTCTATATGCTTAGCTCTAGAATGTAAAATAGGATTCTTACTTAAGCAAATAGCAGAAGTATTATCACAAAGAATAGGAATGTTACTCTCAAAAATCTGGAAGTCTTCAAGCTGACTTTTCATCCAGAGCATTTGTGTGCTACATCCTGCTGCTGCTATGTACTCAGCTTCTGCTGTTGACAGAGCAATTGTTGATTGCCTTTTGCTGGACCACGAGATCAGATTTTCTCCCAGAAACTGGCAGCTTCCAGAAGTACTTTTACGTTCCACTCTGTCTCCAGCAAAATCAGCATCGCAGTAGCCTACTAAGCTGTAATCACTAGATTTTCTATAAAACAAACCCAGATTAGTAGTACCTTTCAGATACTTGAAAATTCGCTTAACAGCTGTTAAGTGAGATTCTCTAGGATCTGATTGGAATCTAGCACAAATACATACGCTGAATAAGATATCAGGTCTTGAAGCTGTCAGATAAAGGAGAGAACCAATCATACCTCTGTAGACTTTCTGTTCTACACTTTTGCTTACCTCTTCTCTTTCCAGAATGCACGTGGGATGCATTGGAATCTTTGATGGCTTACATTCTGAGAGGTCAAATTTCTTCAGAAGATCTCTGATGTATTTTCTCTGATGAATGTAAGTTCCCTCTGGAGTTTGATTGATCTGAATTCCTAGAAAGAATTTCAGTTCCCCCATGAGGCTCATCTCAAATTCTGCCTGCATACACTTAGCAAATTTTCTTCCAAGAGAAGGATTAGTAGAACCAAAAATAATATCATCAACATAAATTTGACAGACTAAAATGTCACTCTTAACTGTTTTACAGAATAGAGTAGTGTCCACTTTCCCTCTGGTGAATTCATTTTCAAGCAGAAAGTTACTTAGTCTTTCATACCAAGCTCTGGGAGCTTGTTTCAGACCATACAGTGACTTTTTCAGTTTGAAAACATGTTCTGGATGTTTTGTATTTTCAAAACCTGGGGGTTGGTGAACATAAACTTCTTCTTCTATATAACCATTTAAGAATGCACTTTTGACATCCATCTGATACAGAGTGATGCCTCTATTAACAGCAAATGAAATTAAAAGTCTGATAGATTCTAACCTGGCGACTGGGGCAAAGGTTTCTGTATAGTCTATCCCCTCTTGCTGACTATAACCTTGTGCAACCAGTCGTGCCTTGTTTCTGACGACTTCACCTTGTTCATTTAACTTGTTTCTGAACACCCATCTTGTTCCAATGACGTTGAATCCTTTTGGTCTGGGAACGAGATCCCATACGTCGTTTCTGGTGAATTGATTCAGCTCTTCTTGCATTGCCAGAATCCAGTCATTGTCCAGAAGTGCTTCATCAATAGAAGAAGGTTCAATCAGAGACACAAGTCCCATAAGAGTTTCTTCAGAGTTTCTGAAGCTTGCTCTTGTTCTGATTGGATCTTCCTTTCTTCCTAGGATAGTTTCTTCTGGGTGATCCAAACTGCTTCTGGGTAATCTCTTCTGAGGTTGATCAGCAGCAGTTGTAGGATTTCTAGCATTGCTCCTTTCAGACGTTGAAGGAATGTCTGTGTTGAGAGCTTCTGATGACTTGTCTTCAGAACCTGCAAATTCAATTTCTATACCTGCAAGATTTTCATTCTGCTTTGACTTTTCAGAGTCAAGCTTGTCATCAAAACGAACACTGATTGATTCTTCCACAATCTGTGTTTCTGTATTGTATACTTTGTACCCTCTTGAGCGTTCAGAGTATCCTAACATAATACACTTCTGTGCCTTAGAATCAAACTTGTTCAAATAATTCTTTGTATTTAACATAAAGCAAGTACATCCAAATGGATGAAAATACGAAATGTTGGGCTTTCTGTTCTTCCACAATTCATATGGAGTCTTTTCCAGAATAGGTCTTATTGAGATTCTATTCTGAATGTAGCACGCTGTGTTTATTGCCTCTGCCCAGAAAGTCTTAGCAACGTTTGTCTCATTGATCATGGTTCTGGCCATTTCTTGCAATGTTCTGTTCTTTCGTTCTACAACTCCATTTTGTTGGGGAGTTCTAGGACAAGAGAAATCATGCAGAATGCCTTTGTCATTAAAGAATGACTCAAAATCTTTATTTTCAAATTCTCCACCATGATCACTTCTGACTTTAACGATTCTAAGATCTTTTTCATTCTGAACTTGGTTACAGAAGGTAACAAACACAGAGTGTGACTCGTCCTTGTGTCTTAAGAACTTTACCCATGTCCATCTGCTATAGTCATCTACGATTACTAACCCATACTTCTTACCACTGACTGAAGCAGTTTTAACTGGTCCAAATAAGTCAATGTGCAGAAGTTCTAATGGCTTAGAGGTAGAAACAACATTTTTGGATTTAAAAGAAGGTTTTGCAAATTTGCCTTTCTGACATGCTTCACACAGAGCATCTGAATTGAACTTCAAATTTGGAAGTCCTCTGACCAGATTGAGTTTGTTAATCTGAGATATTCTTCTCATACTAACATGCCCCAATCTTCTGTGCCAGATCCACTGCTCGTTGTTAACAGACAGAAGACATTTTACGTTCTGACTTTTTAGTTCAGAAAGTTTGATTTTGTAAATGTTGTTTTTCCTCTTTCCATTAAACAGGATAGTCCCATCTTTCTGACTAACAGCTTTACATGATTTTTGATTAAAGATTATATCATAACCGTTATCACTTAATTGACTTATGGATAACAGATTATGCATCAATCCATCTACTAGCAGAACATTATTAATAGAGGGAAGATTTCCATTACCTACAGTTCCAGAGCCAATTATCTTTCCCCTCTGATTGCCACCAAAACCAACGTGGCCTCCAGGCTTAAGTTCCAGGCTTTGGAACATATGCCTTCTTCCCGTCATGTGTCGTGAGCAGCCAGAGTCCAGGTACCATGACTGGTGTTTCTGACTTGCTGCTAAAGATATCTGCAACATGTATTATTTTATCCTTAGGTACCCAGATCTTCTTGGGTCCTGATTTGTTAGTTTTACCAAAACTCTGGTTGAATTTTGGTTTCACATAGTGCTTACTGCTAGTGTATTTGATGTCGTGTGTGTGACCATACACAAAGTGTGAATTTAGAGGAGTGTGTTTAATGGTTAAATCCATGACATTCTTAGGTGTAGGAACCTTACCTTGGTATCCTATTCCTTTCCTGTCGTTTCTGCTAACTCCATAGATCATTGAAGCCATTCTGCTTCTATCTATGCTTTTAGCAAGGAACTTCTGGAAACTATGATCATACTCCTTGATGATCTCATCAGCGTTGCTGGGAGTTTCAGAAATTGGTTCCTTCTGAGAGTTTTGTAAAGAGTTTTCTAATTTTAAAATTTTATCTCTCAGCTCAGAGTTTTCCAATTTGAGACTCTCAGACTTATTAGAGTCAGATTCAAGATTCCTTTTCAGGTCTCTGAATTTAGCTCTAATCTGCTGATAACGTTCCAGAATTTCATTGAGGCTTTCAGCAAGTTCAGCCTTTGTAAAATTAACAGCGAAGTTAGGGAATACCTCTTCTGTGTCTGATTCTGAGTCTGATTCAGAAGCTTCACTATCATCTGGAATGTTAGCCATGAGCGCTATGTTTGCCCTTTCATCATCTGATTCTGAGTCAGCTTCAGACGAGTCAGAGTCATCCCATGTGGCCATGAGACTCTTCTTCTTTTCTCTTCCAAACTTCTTTTTGGGCTTTTCCCTCTGAAGCTTTGGGCAGTCACTCTTGTAGTGTCCTTGCTCATTGCACTCGTAGCAGATGATGTCTTTTGTGTTTGGCTTCTTGCTACCGGAGGAGCCTTCAGATCTTCTGTATCCAGAGGAAGAATCTGTCCTTCTGTATCTGGAAGAAGACTCGTTCTGATCAGATCTTCTGGGATTCCTGAACTTCCTTTGTCTTTGCTTCCACAGTTGATTTACTCTTCTGGAGAGAAGGGAAAGTTCGTCTTCTTCTGATGAGGATCCATCAGATGTTTCTTCAACTGCCTGCAAAACTTTAGATTCAGATTTTCTGTTAGATTTTAAAGCTAAAGGCTTACCTTGCTTCTGAGGCTCGTCAGCTTCTAGCTCTATCTCATGACTTCTGAGGGAGCTTATAAGTTCCTCCAGAGTGATTTTGTTGAGATCTTTCGCTAGCTTCAGAGCAGTAACCATAGGCCTCCACTGCTTGGGTAAACTTCTGATTATCTTCTTGACATGGTCAGCAGTAGAGTATCCTTTGTCCAGAACTTTGAGACCAGCTACCAGAATCTGGAATCTAGAGAACATAGTTTCAATGGATTCAGATTCTTCCATTTTGAACGCCTCATACTTCTGAATGAGCGCCAGAGCTTTTGTTTCTTTGACTTGAACGTTGCCCTCATGCGTCATTCTGAGAGAATCAAAGATGTTCTTAGCTGTGTCTCTGTTGGAGATCTTTTCATACTCAGTATAGGAGATGGCACTGAGGAGGATGGTTCTGGCCTTATGGTGATTCTTGAAATCACGCTTTTGTTGATCAGTCATTGATTTTCTATCAATCTTCTGACCAGTTGCATTCACAGGGTGCGTGTATCCATCTGTCACCATATCCCACAGATCAGCATCATGTGCTAGAAAGAAGCTTTCAATTCTGTCTTTCCAGTAATCAAAGTTTTCTCCATCAAAAACTGGAGGTTTGCCGCTGAATCTGTCTCTGTCCTCATTGTTGTCATTGCTGAAATGAGAGTTGTTTCCTGTCATTGTGTTTTTCTGACGCTGGATCTTGTACTGACACGGTTAAGTGTTTTAGCTCAGAACCAGGCGCTCTGATGCCAATTGAAGGGGTGAAAAACACAAGAAGGGGGGGTTGAATTGTAAAACTGAAATCTTAAAGCAATTGACAAGATATTTTTATCCTGGTTCGTTTGATCTCAAACTACTCCAGTCCACCCGTCAAGGTGATTTCGCCTCTCTCCAACGAGGTCTTAATTCACTATATTCAACTGAATATTACAGACTGCTTTAACAACTGCTAAAGCCTTCTTGATTCAAACCACAATCCGGTTTGTCAAGGCAACACTTTCTTACAAAGGTATAAAACAAATGTGTGTGAATGTTTTCTACAAAACTTTATCACAACTGTGATGTATACACAAATGAAGCTTAGAAACTTAGATTGCTAAACACTAATGGAGTATCAGAGTTTGTTGGTTTAGCAAAACTGGTAGATGAAGATTATTGTTCAGCTTTGTGCGTGTAGAGAATTGGAGAGCATTAGCCATTATAATCTTCGAAGCCTTGTTTATATAGCACTTGAGAAGATGAACGTTGAATGCAATATTCTTGATTCAATGCTAATAACAAGCTTTCCTTTTTGAGCAGATCTTGTCTAGAATGATGTTGTTGGAATTAATTAGCGTTCAATGCACAGTACCGTTGCTTCTTCAATGCACGTTCTGGCTTGGCTCATTCTGATTCTGCTTCGCTGCTGATGAACTATTGTTTTTGTATCAGAGTGTTTACGCGCAGTTCTGTTCATCAAGCTTCAGCAAGTACGTGAGTTGATCATCTGATCTTGATGTTCTGATTCAGCAACTTCTGATGCTGGTGTATGAAATCAAATTCTGATGCTGAAGAAGTGATCTTGCTTATTTTAATCAGTGTATCTGCAAGTCAGAGCATAGTAATTTTAGGCAGCATATAGTTCAAACATGAAACATATAAATACTATATCTTTTCACTTTGTTATCATCAAAACTTAAATATAGGGTACTAGATTCAAACATTGTTCTAACAGAATCTATTGATCTCAGAATTAAAATTCTAGATGTGTATGACAATTCATATTTGGTAGTAAATCAGATGAAAGGGGAGTGGGATACTCGTCACCCTGGCTTGATCCCTTACAAAGATTATTCTATAAGGTTGTTACCCTTCTTTAATAAGGTTGAATTCCATCATATCCCCAGAGACTAAAATAAAATAACAGATGCTCTGACAACTCTGGCTTTTATGTATCAAGTGAATACTTGGAATGATATACCTCAAATTACAGTTCGGTGACTGCATAGGCCCGCTCATGTTTTTACAGCAGAGGAAGTAGCAGATGAGAAACCTTGGTATTATGATATCAAGCATTTTCTCCAGACACAGGAATATCCGATTGGTGCATTGAATAAAGAAAGAAAGACATTGAGAAGATTGGCTAGAAGCTTCTTCCTCAATGAAAATGTGTTGTACAAGGGAAACTATGACATAGTCTTGCTCAGATGCGTGGATAGACACGAAGCAGACATGTTGATGCATGAGATTCATGAAGGTTCCTTTGGCACTCATGCCAATGGACATTCGATGGATAAGAATATACTAAGGGTGGGTTACTATTGGCTGACAATGGAATCTGACTGTTACAAATTTGCAAAGAAGTGCCATAAATGTCAGATTTATGCGGATAAAATTCATGTGCCTCCGACACTTCTCAATGTTATTTCTTCCCCGTGGCCTTTCTCTATGTGGGGTATTGACATGATTGGAATGATTGAACCCAAAGATTTGAATGATCACCATTTGATATATGTAGCAATTGATTACTTAACCAAATGGGTGGAAGTTGCTTCATATGCTAAAATTACTAAACAGGTGGTAGTGCACTTCATTAAGAATAATCACATATGTTGGTATGGTGTACCAAGCAGAATTATCACCGACAATGGCTCGAATCTGAATAACAAGATGATGATAGAACTTTGTGAAGAATTCAAGATTGTCCATCATAATTCATCTCCGTACAGGCCAAATATGAATGGGGATGTTGAAGCTGGTAATAAGAATATCAAGAAGATCATTCAGAAGATGGTTGTTACTTATAAAGATTAGCATGAAATGCTCCCTTTTTCTTTACGTGGATATCGGACATCCGTCCGCACTTCAACAGGAGCAACCCCATTCTCCCTTGTGTATGGTATGGAAGCAGTGCTCCTAATTGAGGTTGAGATTCCCTCTTTACGTGTGATAATGGAAACCAAGTTGTTAGAGGCTGAACGGGTCCAGAACTGGTTTGACCAATTGAATTTGATTGAAGAGAAGAGAATGACGGATTTGTGTCATGGGCATTTATATCAGAAGATAATGAATAAATCATTTGATAAGAAGGTCAAACCTCGTGAATTTAGAGAAGGCGACCTCGTGCTTAGGAAGATCATGTCTTTTAACACTGATTCTAGGGGCAAGTGGACTCCCAATTTTGAAGGCCCATATGTTGTCAAGAAAGCCTTCTCTGGCGGTGCATTAATTCTTGAAACTATGGATGGCAAGGAGTTCCCACATTCCATGAATGTTGATGTAGTCAAGAAATACTTCACTTAAAGAAATAAAAGAACAACTCGCTAAGTTGAAAACCTGGAAGGGAGACTTAGGCAAAAAGGAGCGTCTCGGTAGGCCAAAAACCCGAAAGGGCGGTCTAGGCAAAAATTAGAGATATAAACAGAATAAATTTTCCCGCTAAGTTGAAAACCCGCAAGGGCAACATAGGCAAAAGTTAGGGACTTTCTTGGCAAGTAACTACATCAGATAAGACTTGATCATTGAAGCAACAATCTTCTTGGATCCTCACCATACTTCAACAGAAGCTGCTGCTCAGGAATTCAAAGTTGTTAGAGAGAATAGTGGTCATTGTATTTCAATGTATCTTTTCCATTATATATTACCATTTTCCGAACTTTGTAATCATCCATGGAGTCTCGCCATTCGCAAACTACCATTCTATTAATAAAGTTTGAGCTTTTATCCAATTCTTTATAATTCTTATTTTATTCTGCCTACAAAGACTCCATTTATTATTGATAGTAATTTTCAAAGCGAAAAGATTAAATAACAAAATTGTTTTTCGAAAAGAATTTACAAATTACTTTTACTTTAGATTTTATGACTTAAGAGGAAAACAAAAATGGTGATCCCACGAATGGAAGAACTCCAGTAATTTTGGGAAATTTTGTTTTCTCCAGGAAGATTCTCTCAGGTCATTTTTGCTGGTATGCGTATGATCTTCTTGTGTTTCTCAGGTAGTTGGAGATGATACCAATTGTCATAAGGTGCGGTATTGATCTTGTGATCCCATTTGTCCCCAGTCAAGTCTTGGTTTGTTTTTTGATTTTGGGTTTGCATGATCTGAAGCCGCTATCCCAGATTCCCCGGTGAGGTCTTCACTCATATGACAAAAGTTCATTCTCCCTTTGTGTGCTGAGATAGAACTATTTGCAAAATGTCGCTCTTTTTATAGTGTTGGCATTTTTGTTGGTATTTATTTCCCAGGAAACTAGACCAGGGCAATATCTTTTCTAAGAAATGTTGAGACATTTGTCAACTTTTTTGGGTTTTCAC
The DNA here is from genome assembly GCA_948472305.1 of Vicia faba. Taxonomy (NCBI): domain Eukaryota; kingdom Viridiplantae; phylum Streptophyta; class Magnoliopsida; order Fabales; family Fabaceae; genus Vicia; species Vicia faba. The sequence continues at coordinate 313,701,023 of OX451740.1, forward strand.
CCGCCAAGTGTTGGGTTTGATTTAAAATCCCCATAGGTTTGATTTCTTGCTGTAACGTTTGATTTCTTAACTCCCCAAGTTGTTATCCCCATGAGGTTTCATACTTTCTCCCCAGAGAAGTTGGTGCAATACTCACGCTCAATATTGAAGAATGTATCTTGGTTTCCCCTCAACAATGTGGTGTTGTCCTCCCCAATGAAATCAACACGGGATCCTCAGTTGATGTTTTGACGATATGGTTTTCATCTGCCTTATTGAAATCAGTATTGTAATCCCCAGTAGAAGTACAGACCGTTAAACATTTGTTTTCCCCATTAAAGTCTATATGATATTCCTCGGTAAAGCCTGGAGGAGGATGTTATATCCCTGTATCTGTACTAATTTATTGCTATGATTTCATTATTTCCAAATTATGTTCCTTCCCAGTGAAGTTAAGTCGCGAAATAGGAATCTGTCTCCTCAATTGGTGCTTATCTTCTTATGGAATTTTCATCTTGGATGTGACTTAGCCGAGTATTAATTGTACCCATGTTGGGTTTTTTTTTATTATCCCCAATGTTATATGTTTGTTTTGTCAGGATATACGTGATAACATTCCTACATTCCTACATACATCATGCATAGTTGAATTTAGAAAATCACTTCTCATTTGCATTCATTAATTTTTGTTAGCATACTACCCCGTTTTGCAGAGTTGTCTTTTCCTCTCTCCAATAGAGTGTCAACCTTAAGTAGAAAGTGTAAATTCTTTCAATTTCCCCACTGAATTATCCCTCGTGGAAGAATTTTTCTTTATCCTTCCCTACAACTCATTGTCTGGATGGATTGGATTTCCCTCTTGAGTTTATTTCTTAAAGGATGTGTTACGGTTTCATGATTCATTCCGGTTTATTTCATGTTTGAATCTATGATCCCCAGCAATATTATCACTTTGGATTTCTGCAAGCTTTGAGCCCTGGTTTGGGAATGTGCATTTATTTTGCATGAGAAGAATTTATCTCCTCAGCAGGAATATGTTGGCATTTCCCCAGGAAGCCATATTTCTTTCCCCAGTAAGTCATTTTTTACAACTCCTTCTCATAAGAGCAAGTAGCAGGTCTCTTTATTTGAGCAACTTGTACTTCCTCGGTAAGTCTGTTATTTCCCTTAGAAGATTCGTTTGTACTCCAATGAATTGTAGTCTCATCATTGTGGGAGATAGTTTGTTGTTGAGACTCACTTTGCTCTGAGAAGTTCATTTCTTTCCGGTGATAAGTATTGGTTCCAATTATTTATTACCACCCCTAACATTGGTATTACCAGTATTATCTTACCATTCCTATTCAGTAAAAGTTAACGTTACTTTTTTGTTATCTTCTCTATGAGTGGATAATTTGCATTTCGTTGTCAAATTACTCCAATGGATGGAAAGTCTTTTCCATATGATAGAGACAATTTATTGAGAAATCTTTACAAGTGGTAGTCTCTTTATTTGAGACAGCTTATATATTACCCTTTCCAGGCGGAATTCCTTGGTTAAAGAAGAAATTGAGACCCGTTCTAGGTGAAATGTCATAATTTTGGGAAAATTGTCATTGTCAATACGTTTTTTCTCTACCTTCAGTGAAATTTGGTTTCATCTTCAGTAAACATTGGTGTTATTCTTTCTACCTTCAGGGAAAGTTGGTAGTTTCACCTTCAGTAAACGTTGGTGTTATTCTTTTCTCTCTACCTTCAGTGGAAGTTGGTAGTTCAGCTTCAGTGAAAGTTGGTGTTTTCTCTTTCTACCTTCAGTGAAAGTTGGTAGTTCACCTTCAGTAAACATTGGTGTTATTCTTTTCTCTCTACCTTCAGTGGAAGTTGGTAGTTCACCTTCAGTAAGTTGGTGTTATTCTTTTCTTTCTACCTTCAGTGAAAGTTGGTAATTCACCTTTAGTGAAAGTTGGTGTTTTTCTCTCTACCTTCAGTGAAAGTTGGTAGTTCACCTTCAGTGAAAGTTGGTGTTTTCTCTCTCTACCTTCAGTGAAAGTTGGTAGTTCACCTTCAGTGAAAGTTGGTGTTTTCTCTCTCTACCTTCAGTGAAAGTTGGTAGTTCACCTTCGGTAAAAGTTGGTGTTTTCTCTTTCTACCTTCAGTAAAAGTTGGTAGTTCACCTTCAGTAAATGTTGGTGTTATTCTTTTCTCTCTACCTTCAGTGGAAGTTGGTAGTTTAGCTTCAGTAAATGTTGGTGTTATTCTTCTTTTCTACCTTTAGTGAAAGTTGGTAGTTTCACCTTCAGTAAACGTTGGTGTTATTCTTTTTTTTCTACCTTCAGTGAAAGTTGGTTGTTTCACCTTCAGTAAACGTTGGTGTTATTCTTTTCTCTCTACCTTCAGTGAAAGTTGGTAGTTTCACCTTCAGTAAACGTTGGTGTCATCTTTTCTCTCTACCTTCAGTGGAAGTTGGTAGTTCACCTTCAATAAAAGTTGGTGTATCCTTTAATCTTCTACCTTCAACTATTAAGTTGGTAGCTTACCATCATCTGTGAGTCAGTATCTTTGTGATCTTCTACCTTCTACTATTAAGTTGGTAGTTTGCAGTTATCTGTCGATCACTTTTATCCTTTACCTTCTCTCCTCAATGTCTGAGTTGATGCTACCTTGTTTTCTCTTTGGGCTTTACCTCAATAGATTTGAGTCTTTTGTTCACCAGTGATTTATTTTCCTGGTCGGGTTTCTCTTTTGATCCTCATTTTTTATTTCCTACATCCCCAGTGGTGTCTTGTGTTCTTTTGGATCTTTTCATTTGCATGCATAATCATAAGCATTTCATGGTATCTTAGGGCCAAAAGTAGGGCTTGTTTTATATTTAAGTATCTTCAATCGCATCGAAACGAAGATTTTAACCTTCGTATCTCCGGATAGAAGACACTTAAATAAGGGCAGTTGTTGTACCCCAATTCCCCCCCCCCCCTAAGATTCCTCTATCATCTCATACCATCACAATGTAACCAGATCACAAACTAGGGTTTGGAGTTTTTCTTCTACTACATCCTGTCTTTAGGTTTGCCTATGGGAATCACCAAGCACCTCGAAGAACCTATAATGGTGTATCTTGTACATTTATTCTTTTAACTAACCTCAAAATGTGTATATTTGTCTCTGGGAATATCATATTGTAGGTAATGGCACAATTGCCTTCATCTCACCATCTCCTAGCACAGAGGATCAAAACTAGGGTTTGGATTTTAATCAGAAAATATTTGGATTTTTGGGTAATACTTTATCCCATACTTCTCTACATGATCATGAGCATCTATAATTGGAAGTTTGATCATCAACTTTGGCTTGAAAAGGTTCAATTGATGAAAGGGGGTAAAATGGTCATTTTGTCAGAAGATAGCCAAAATCAATTGTTGACCAAGTAGACTTTTGGTCAACTATAAATTCAATATCCCTATTTTCACATTTCATGTTCAATATTGGCAAAATATTAAGAGGAAGTGTGAACTGGAGATAACTTGTCAAGGAAGTTATTTGAAGTTCTGGAATTTTTCTAAGTATTCATAGGGCTAAATTTTGATTGGCCATAACTTTCTCAATTTTTATTGAAAATGTGCAAACTTTATATGCCTAGAAAGAGGATGAAAGATTCTATAACTTTGTAGGAGAGTCCTCAAGTCCAAAAATGAAAGGAAAAATAGTTATGAAGCTTGTAAGTTTTTGACACTTAATGAAATTTTGGATAAAAATGAAAAAATCTGACTTCATGTTTAATTTTGAATGACCATTTGGACTTAAATCAAAAAGTTGGCAACATGAAAGTTGAAGATTGAAGTTTTCTCTTTATTTTTCATTCAATAATCATCTTAAATGGTTAAGTTTAGAAAAATATATGGTGCTTAGGATTTGGAGCTTCAAATGGCCATTTTGCCCAGCACAAGGCAAGTCATGCGCACTAGGCCAGGCATTTTATCAAACGAATAGTGGGCACGCATTCATCATCACTTTTCTATGATAAATATTCATTATTTTGGAAAATGTCAAATGTCAAAGATTAAGCCCTAAATGTGAGGGACAACTTTGCTTCAGAAAGTTTTTCAAAATCCCCACTACATCTTGAGATATAATTGTGAGAAAAAGGCACCATGCAAGCTGAATTCTTACACAGTAAAAGGCATCACGCACGCGCAGAATGCCCATTCAGACCTGGCATTTCATCAAGCAGATTGTAAGCATGCATTCTCAACCAATTATCTCATTGATTCAAGCTTCATTTTGAAAAAATTTGAACATCAAAGTTGGAGTACGTAATGTCCTCTCCATCTTTGATTCAAACTTTGTGACATTTCATCCACTATAGAGATAGATATAAGGAAGCAAAGACATGATCATGGAATGGTAAAACTTGCATGGAAATGCATGAAAATTTTGTGCTAACCAAGTTCCAATTTGCCAGCTCACGCCCCCAGCCTTTGCTCACTTATTCAAAATGCAGGTTTTTCATCCCAAAACCAACACAAAAAGCGCAGCACACCTCACTCTCTTATTTTCCTCATTCTCTCATTCCTCACTCTATAAAAAGGAAGTGGATTCAACAATCAAAGGTTTGGAAACAGAAAGTCATAAGCAAGCTATATCTCTCTCACACGAAGCCTCTCCATCTTTGCAAAGTCCAGAATTACATCTCTCTCTCTTTTTGAACCTCAAGCAAGTGGCATCCATTTTTGTCAAAGCTTCCTCCATTTTTAAAGCTTCTTTCGCATCTCTCACTACTCATAATCCATGAATCTTCAAAGCAAGCTTCTCTCAAGTGCTTGCTCTTTATTTGAGCTCAAGCATAAACAATTTCGCTTCAAGGTAGATAATCCATAATTCCTCACTCTTAACTGCAACTTGTGTTTTTATTTAAATCCATAAACCTTTTGAAGAATCCAAGAGCATATTCATTCCCCTTGCATTTTTGTGATAAATTTTAGTTTTTGGATCGTTTAATTTGGTGGAGAATTGAAGGAGGTATGTGAGTTTTAAATCTGTTTGATGAATTGTCCAAATAAAAACGGTGTTCATGCATCAATATTCACGCGCGTTTTTTTCAATCATCAATGCATCATTTCATGAAGTTTTTGATTATATCATGTTCTGCCAATTTCCATCTGAACATTTGGTTTCAAAACTGGAAAAATTAGAAAAATATGGTTGTTTGGTAGGGATGACTGTGTGGTGCGTTTTGATTGAACATGGCCTTATCTTCTTTTACAACGCATATTGAGAATAACAGGTGTGACAGGCTTTTATGTATTTGAATTTTTTTTGTTTTCTCTATTTTTGTTTTAATATTTTTCTTAATCCAAAAATCACCACAAAAATATTTCAAACTATATTTTCAATATATTTTCATATTCTAATTTTTTATTTTTTAGTTTTATCATTTTTTATGTGTAAATAAATTCAAATATCCTAATTAGGGTTTTTAATCATTTTTATGCTTCTAGATTTTATTCACCTATTTTCTCCTTGATTTAAAAACCCATAAAAAATATTTTTGGGCTCCTCTCTGAGTTTTCTACTTAAAAATATTTTTCGTCCAATTTTATAAAACAAATTAGGTTACACATTAAAATCATTTGAACATTATCATCTTTTATTTGTCTTATTTTTGTTGGTTTATTTAAATAATTTGTATTTCTTTTTTCCTTTTGAGATAAAATTCAAGAAAAATATACTTACTGGTCCTTAGAATTATATTGACATTTAGGTTATTTTACATCCAATTTATTTTAAATTTAGGTCAATTTTTTTAATTTTGGATTTAATTTCTTTCTTTTAGGGTTTTAATTGATCATTCACATTAATTGATTTAAATTTCTAACTTCCTATGCCTATAAAATAAGAGATGAAGTTATTTAGAGTTCTTGAATAATTTGAGGTCATAAAAAACATTTTTATGGAATTTTACAATGTGATTTCATATTTTTCACAAATTATTTTACCAAAACAATCTAGTTTAAGACTTTTACTTGCTAGTTTCAATTCTTGCATTTTAAAACAAAATTCCACTTTAATCTAAGAACCCTAAGCCACATTTCTGACTTTTACAGGTCTTTAGTAAGTTAGGTATTTAATTTCATATTTTTTAAAGTTATTTTACTATTTTAAAACTAATGTTTGACTTAGGTTTTCATTTAGGGTTTTACCTTTGATTAATGCTTGTAATTGAAAACGTGTGTACATGATTCCTGTTTAATTCTTTAAATAGCATGTGATACTGACTTGAGGCATATTTTGAGACAAATTCTTCAACCTCATTGGGTCTTGGTGTTGATAGGTTGATAAACCAAATCCACTAAAATGGACGAATGATGTTGATGATATTTGAAACTCTAATTCATCATCTCCCCTTTCTTATTGTATTACAAGTTATGGGATGATGATCTCTATATCATTTATCCAAACATGAAGTACATAGATTTCTATTGACCATCCTTAAAATAGGTGCGACTTCTACATAAGTCCACTTACGATTTCTTAACATAGCGCTAAATTTTGTCCCGATTTGAGAAAATGATCATTCGTGGCCCAAACTTATGTTTGCAAGCCCAAATATGTTGATTTGAACCCTTTGATCCAATAACCTTGAGATTCATTGTTAGGAGGCTTTGGTTCTACTAATCTTCCAATGGATCTTCATCAATTTTGGTCAACATGGATCACTTAAACATCATTGATCATTAAATGTTACCTTAAGGATTCTTAAACGGATGATATACTTGACAAAAAGCAAATGCAACTTGTTGTTGAGAGGCTTTGGTTCTACCAATCCTCTAATGAGTTCCAAATTCAAGTTTCAATATGGTCATCCAACTAACCATTAACTTCTAACAATTGACTTTATTTTATGCTTTTATCTTCTTCCCTTTACGTTATGCACCATTTACTTTAGCATTTACATTTCATGATATTTTCATCTTTGCTCACTTGAGCATTTACTTTTATGCCATTTTTATTTTGCTCACTTGAGATTTTGTTTTCCTTTTGAAGATACTTAATAATCAACATGAACCATAAATAATATTAATGATACTTGGACTACTTGGTTACTATCCCTGGAATTATAGAGTATTGGACTTCTTGGACTTAGGAATAGAAACCATGACCTATGTTGGAGACCTTGTGACCTCAACTTTTATTTTGTATGGAGCTATTGGGGTTTACCCCAAGACATTGGGTTGTTTATTTGTTTGCTTTGTGTGCAGGTTATTATGATTACGTACTTTGTCTGTAATCTGGAATTCATCTGTATACAGCCGTTACTCTGCCCAATTTTTGTTAAGACTTAATACACTTGAAGTTTGGTCTTATCAAGAGGTTTAATATCATTGCTTGGTTTCAATCCAAAGAATTGGAATTATATCTTGACTCATAATGTCAAGTGTTGGCTTCTTGTTGGTTAGATGGTTCTTCTTCCTAGCTTTTATCTTATGCTTTAGGATAGTCCCTTCATCTCCTCCCATTTTCTTTAATTTCAAAATATTCTCCCTCCTTTTGAAAACTCTTCTTGTTTCTAAACTTGAACCACTTTCATAATATACTTGGACTTAGGTCCATGATTTTCAAAACATTTTCATAAATAAACTTTAATCAACTTAATAATAACTTGACATTTTTGTGAGAAGACTAAAAGTCAATCAATCTAATTTAAACTATTTTGCCACTTTGACATTTTACCTTTAAAACTTTTCTCAAAAGATTGGACTCTTGTCAATCCTCGTAGTGATGCAAACAACTATACTTCTATAATATATAGTGAAGAGGGATATTTTCCACTTGGGTATTGAGTAAGGAATTGTTGATTTTAAAATCCAAGCCATATCCTCCACTTTGAGATTATGCAAATTCTCCTTTCTCATGATTGTGGGTAATAAGTATATTTTCCACACGAACAATGACGATGATGTCTTATCTCATAAAATTAACCAACACACTTGTGTTTAAATTTTTTTAAAGAGGAACTATGTGGACCCTGATCCCCTATTGCACGAAAGGTGGTACATAGGCACTAAAGGTTCGTAACTACGGCGGGTGCAAAAAGCATAAAAAATACTTCTCTTCTCACCCCCACCATCTATTTTTATACAACATTTTATAGCCAATATATACAGATTTTTCAAAGAGGTTCTACAGAGTACCGTAGATGTTTAGGGTGCTAATACCTTCCCTTTGCATAACCAACCCCCTTACCTTGAATCTCCCCCCCCCCCCTCTTTTGGGTTATTCACTCTTTTCCCATTCCTTTGGAAACAATAAAGCGAGGTGGCGATTTTTATTTTGATTTGTATAAGTCTGGTCAAACCAATAGCTTAGTCTTAAACATTTCTATCGCTACAGGCGGCTATACGTCCGTTTATATAAATCAAACAATAAACATAAATATAAGACATGATTATATTGACCGGAGAGGCACCGGAGCCCTATCTCCCGTCATATTCTCCAGTTGCCCTCTTTCATTCAACCTGAAAAATAAGCATTATTATGAAGCAAACAATATCGTACCCCTCTAAATCGAGGGCTACGACTTCAATAGTATAATCGTTTTAGACTGAAAAGGTCTGGTTTTTAAGTTACGATGCAAGCAAATCAAATCGGAGAAAACATGGAATTTTGTGATTTAGCATGCAAGGGACCTCTACGGTTGTTCTATTTTGGATTGTTGGATCTCATGAACACATAACAACCATTAGTAAGCGTTTGAACAAACAGAAAATCAAGATATTAACATTATGAACATTATGCAACCGGAGATGCTATGTAATGTGATTTTACACGTTTTGGATCATTAAAACTGATCCAACCTTACCCTGTATGCTTCTTGAGAGTGAATAGAGTGGCTTTTTTTAGTGAGAGGGTTTGTATTAAGGATTTTGAAATTATAGGGTTCTTGAAAATTTTGATCTTTTTTTTTGACAATTTTGAGGCAGGGTTTTCGTGTCCTCTTTTATGAGAGTTGATGATATTATATAGTGGTAAATTAGGGAAAACATATGTGGGCTTGGACCTTGTAGAAGAAGATATAATTTTATCTTATTTATTTTTCATTATTTAATGAATAAATCAAAAAATAATTTAAATAAATATAATTCATGGGATGTAAGAACAAGATCTAAGGTATAAAGAGTATAATGCTTGTTTGGACTCTTAAACCATGGCCTAATAGACCAAAATATCAAGCTTTCTCAATTTGAACTTCATGCATTTGCTCAAAATTTCCCAACTTACAATGGTCATAACTCTCTCAATTTTCATCTTTTGAAGGTGGTCTTAGACTTTTTGGAAATCTCAAGATGTCCTCTACAACCTCAATGTTGATAATTGTTGATTTTGGAGATTTATATTAATGTAAGTTGCCTTGACAAAAAGTGTATTTTTGTTGACTTTTAAAATGACCTGTAATGTATTGGCTTATATCTCTCAAATGGTGCATTTTTTGGACTTGAGCTTAGAGAGAAAAAGTTGTAGAGAGTTAAATTCCATTAAAAATGAGATTTGGTTGGGGAAAGATTATGAAGCATGTGAAAGTTATGTTTGTTCAAAGTCCAGTTGACTTCTCCTAAGAAAACCCTAATTTGGCAACTTTTGACTTTTGATGATTTGAGGGCTTTTCTTGAGGAATCATGACCAACCCTTTATAAAATGATGAATATGACTTCAAAATGTTGATGTTAACCAAAAACTCTTGAATTTTGAATGTATGTTGACAACAGTTGACTTTTTACCCAATACAGTTGATTTTTAGTCATATGAGCTATTGACTGAGCAAACTTGTGATGCAAAGCATGAAACTTAGTAAGATAATTCTTGAATACATATGAGGAAGCATGAAAGCCACTTGAGACCTTAGAAATCCAATCTTCCTTGAGAAATACAAGACCCTAGTTGTGGACCTCTTGCTGGAGAACTTTCATTGGGTAAACACCTCCAGTAAGGCCTGATCAACAAACTCCTCCTTATTCATGGAAAACAAAACTGGAAAGCTCATCCCAGGTGGTTTGGATGACACTTTAAAAAAACAAACATCAATCAACTACTTAAGTTGATACATCCCCATAGCACACAACCCTTTGGATGCCTTTTTCACTACAACAGAATAAGAGTTCTATGCTCTCATAGACTTGATAATAATATCAAGTTTGAGCAAACAACCTTCATCCTGTTTATAGGAAATACCACCAGACATTATGAGAAAAATAAATTATCACCACAAAGATGTCAAGGCATTATGTCTGACATTTCTTCAAGACCCCTTCACCTCCAGACCAGGGACTTTCTTCAACAGCTGCCAAGAACACCTTCGAGAATCATACATTCTCTCCCTTAAGCAGCATGACTTTTGCACCCCTATAGACATTGATCATAAATAAACTAACCTCGGGAGTACTCAATAGGTTGATCATATCTTGATCAGTCTATTTATCTAAGACATGTTTTCTAGATAAAACATCTTATATACACAGCCCAAATGTCTCCTCTTCCAGACCAGGAGAAGGTTCTAAACATACGTGATCAACAAACATTTGTTTAGCACCCAGAGCATCTGATATGCCAATCCTTTATCCAAACAGGATTCTGCACACTCTGTTGATGAGATGTTCCAACATCTGGTAGAACATCTTTCTGAGAGACACACCAAGGGATCCTTTAACACATATTGGAGGTTGGTTTTTTAGGGTTGGAAGCAAAAATACATTGCTACTAACTTTCTTCATATCTCTTTTCAACAACCTCATTTAAAAGTGACTTTATGAGCGGACTTGAGATAAACCTCAAGTATCTTTGGAAACTTTAGCAAGTTGGTTGAACCTATCCTTCAAGTATCACCATACCATGGGATACACCTCCAGAGAAGAACAGATGACTATAGCCTTAACACCAGAAACTCACAACAACACCAGGATTTTTCCATTAGAAACATATGCAGCAGAACACAAACAAGAAAACTCATCAACAACCTCCAGGCACACTTTAATAACCTTTGCACAAAAATACCACACTCTAGGTGTAACAGGTCAACATAGGTTTGAAAATAAATCAAGCCACAAAGCATCTCACCACCAAATCTACAAGCCTATCATGAATAGTCCATACTCAACTTCAAGGGACCATTCAAATAATAATATAAACTATACAAGTTCAAACAAATTTTCAGTAACAACCTCCTTCCTTGCCCGTGACCATAAAGTATTTTCCCAGGATCTCACCCAGAAACAGAATAGGATGTTTGCTCTGATACCAATTGAAATTCTGGTAAGTTAGATCACAGATGTCCTATAGGATGTCGAGACATCTGTTCTGACAAAAATAAACATGGTAAGGTATAACAAATAAAACAGTACTGAAAAACATAAACACACATAATTATTAACCCAATTCGGTGTACAACAACACCTACTCTAGGGGCTACCTAACCAGGAAGGAAATCCACTAGACAATATCAATTCAAAGCTAAACTAGTCCCAAGTTTATAACTTATCACTTAATCACTACTCTGTGCAACTTCTACCTAGGTCCTCCCTAGATATGAGAAATCCCATCTCACCTCCAATCACCACAGTGATGTCTAACAGTCCTAGTTACTGTATCGATGGCCTTTCATCTAAATGAAGATCACACTTCAAATACAAAAACACCTTAATCAAGACACCCTTGATTAAGAACAGCATAATTTATCTTCTTTCACAACTTTGATCAAGAACAATAATTAGAGTTGCTTAACAACTTCCTCCAAGAAAAATACTATCTCTTTCTTAAAAGCTTTGAGGAGAATAATAATAGAGATTGCAACTCTGTAACACAGTTCAACTCACAATCCGAGTAGATCACATAAACCAACTCTCCTAGAGAGTGGCACAACAATAAATCCCTAATGATTCTACATCATGGACCCGTACCAAATTTAGGTTTATAACCTTCTATTTATAACCTTTTCCCAACTGGATTTGGGCTTCAAAAATGCAGCAAAGAGGCTGCACAAAATCTGCAAAAACTTCTCCAAGAAAATAGGTCTTCAATCATAACTTTCCTAGAATGTCTCCATATTTAGAAAGTTTGAATATCTTGAAAAACCAACATAATATCTCTGATTTATCAATCTTGGACGCCACATAGGATTGCTAAATATTTCCAGAATATTCAGTAATTAAATCGCAATAAGTGATCCAAACTGTCAGTTGTAGCAGACATGATGTCATATACTTTTGGTTAGGACATTCCATTCGACATATTCAAACAGCAAGTTGAAACATCTTCCAAACTGAAAAATTGTAACATACCACATGTCCTTCTCTTCTGGTTAGGACATCACATTTGACATGTTGAAACTGCAAGTTGAAATATTTTCCGAACTGCAAAACTGTAACATACCAGATATCTTATACTTCTGGTTAGGACATCATATTCGACATGTTGAAACTGCAAGTTAAAACATCTTGTTCAACATGTTGCTGCAGAGTTAGTTTTACCAAAATTCATGCCAATCACAATTTCAGAGAAATAACAAGTCTATTTTAGATATGAATATTTAATATATTTTTTATTTAGTTTTTATTTATCAAATACTTTTTGTATTGTAATTTCTTCTTCTTGTGAAGTGTTTGATATACGAGTATTTCCCATCCATTTGTGATAGGCGTGTTCGTGGTCCTATCATTGATGGCTCTCCACAGGCCACTTGATCGAGGGCCAAACATTCACATCCAGGTGGTCTTTAGGAGTACATATAAAAGATCGATGTGCTAACCATAGACAATGTCATATGAACACCATACATGGACCATAACGTGTATCTGAACTTTGATGACATTGCCCTGTTTTCGAGTTATCTGTGATGAGATAGTTCAATGGCTAGATATTTATCTGAGAGGTGTTTGCTCTAGTTTGGGTATGTTCAGGGCATCCCTCGACCAGTCCCAATTGTGCCATCTGATGGCATTGATAGAGGGTTTATGTATAACATTGTCAACAATGTCATTGCTAATAGAGATGATGCATTGGAGGTGCAGTTCCATGGGCACTATCTAGATGGTCACTTAGAGTGATATTTACAATATCACATTCTCACATCATTTAACATGTTCAGCTTGCTAATGATGTTAGACCTTCCCATAATAGAGGACCTTCAAATGACGGGCCTCCACCTACGCCAGGTATGACTGACCAACTGTGATTGTAGAGGATAACACTTCTTTTAGATAACCTCATGGGTTTTGCAAACCTAAATGGTGAGATATATGTCGGGTTATCTCAAATAGAATATATTTTCTATGGTGGACTTGGGTAGATTTTATTTGTTTGTTTATTTTTTGATGTTGCTGACATTATTTATATATTATTTACATTTATCTTAACATTTCATAAGATGAAAATTAGCATTTTATTACTGCAGTATGAACACAACTTAACATTGACATTGTTTAACATAACTTAACAAGAAAATAACATGAACAAAAATTAAACGTTACAAGATGATTCAGGATATTTCAACATCTTGATAATATCTTCGACAGATCTCGTAATTGTCACATCCACCTCGATAAAACCCTTTGTTTTGTATAGGTGATATGTGTTCCACATGACTTTTAAATCTTCATCTGTCTTTAACTCAAACTTTTTGAACCTAATCTTCCCTTCTTTATCGATTGATGGTGAATGATACTCGATCTTAACCATTTTTATGTTGTCGGTATAGAGCAAGAGGGGTGTCCTTTGTAAACCTAAAATCAAGTGCGAATTCCACGTCGTTGAAGTGCACAAATGCGAGATATCAATATTGAGGCATTTTGAGTTAATGATATATATTTATACAATTCTAGAATTGTTATAGACCATACAAAATTATCGGTGCAATCACAATCCTACAACAATGTCGGTAAAATTTCAACCGTTGAAAACTAACACTATTGATTTTTTTCAGAATTATGGTAAAAATTCAATAGTCTTTGAAGTTTATGAAAAGACCGATAAATTAACATTACTAGTTTTTTCAAGGTAATGAGAAAAATCCGATAATCTCAAGGATTTGAAAAACACTCGTAAATTAACACTACTAAATTTTTTAGTTATGAGAAAAATTTAGTAATCTATGAAGTTTTTGAAAAATATCACTAAATTTTGCCACGCATTAATTTTTCTAAAAAAACCCGATAAAAATGCATTCTTAAAATTTTCATTAGCCTACGAATTTTTCATGAGACATTGTTAATGGATGGGAGGATAAATTTTCTATTATGGTGTTGGCCTTTGTTAACTCCAATTGGACTTTGACTTTGGGCCTATGCAAGAGCAAGGTACCCTGTTACTCTATGGTTTTTGCGCACCAAATAATTGAACTATTTGTCCACTCTTTAAAACAATGACTCATTGGGTGTAAAATTGTTTCATATTAAATAGCATTTTGATTAAGTAAATTTGTTCATGTTTTAAAAAGAAGTGATTAGAAGGGTTTTTGTCCCTCAAATAACTTAAATAGTTTCTATCTTCAGAATCGATTGTAGATGATTTTTATATTCAAACATAAATTAATTTTATTAAATTCGATTCTGTTAAAATCAATTCTATCAAGTTCAATTTTATTAGAATTAATTTTATCCACAGTCAATCCAAATCTACATAAATAACATAGGATTGGCATACCTCATTTTTCATTATCTATAGACAAAGTTTTGCAGCTTGCTTAAATTGCAGTAATTGAAAATGAAAGTTTTCCTAAAGTAGGGAAGTGCAAGAGTAAAGATTATGTAAAAGAAGTGAAAAATTAAGAAGAATGTTTGCATTTTCTTCAAGCTAAAATTATTGAACCCTTAATGCCATTTTTGTGTAGAAATACTTGGACCATTTTGTTGTATTTTTAACTTTAGTATTTATGTTAATTTACATCATTATTTGTTACTCATTTGACTTTTATTTCTGTATAAATTTTTATATATTAATAAATTTTAAATAATAAAATTTTTAACCCGATTTTATTATTCGGATTTCCGGAGAATCTTGCCTTCGAATTAACACTTAAAAATAAACATCAAATTTAAACTAAAACATATCTTATCTGTTTTCCACTATCTCTCAATTATATCTATAAGAGCAAACTTATATTTGTTGGTTAGGTTTTTTGTGAACCATTCTTCCAAGAGAAGTTGAAAGCACAATGAGGCTTCGAGCTTACTTTAAGCAAAGTTCATAGGTTGTGTAAACGTCAACATCATAACAAACTCATATATAGTTAAACAAGGACTTCACATAGTCAATATCAAACCAAATTGGGAAAAAAAAATATATCTAAAAGTATATATATATATATATATATATATATATATATATATATATATATATATATATATATATATATATATATATATATATATATATATATATATATATATATATATATATATATACTTTTAGATTCGAAAACAGCATTATTGATATTGCACGCCCTTGTTAAACATATCACTCTCAAAAAGTTAGATTAATCCAAGTATTAATATGTGGCGGATAATGGTGTAGAACTAAAGAACATATAAGTCGAGAACAAAATTAATTGACATTGTTGCATTTTCTATACAACAACTTCTTTAAATATTACTTAGTTACTTTAGTTGTTACATTTTATTCAATATTAAAACCTTTTTTTTCTTCTATTTCTACATCAAATCATTAGAAGCTACCATTTAGATTCATAGGGTTACGTCAACAACAAAAACTTCAAAATGCATCATAATTTACCTAATACTTTTAAGGTCTGTTTGTTTTGAGAGAAATATAAAAAGAGAGAAAGAGAGACGAGAGATTGAAAAGAAAAGTGGTTAATTTGAGTTGTTTCAGAGAAAAAAAAATAAAAAAGAGAGACTAGAATAATGTGAATCTCACACCTTTTTTCTTCTTTCTAAATTAACGGAGAAAAAAAAAAAAGAAAAACTTCATTTTTGTCTTTTTTTTCTTATATTATTTCTCACTACACGTTATTTTATATATATATATATATATATATATATATATATATATATATATATATATATATATATATATATATATATATATATATATATATATATATATATATATATATATATATATATATATATATATATATATATATATATATATATATATATATATATATATATATATATATATATATATATATATATATATATATATATATATATATATATATATATTAATTGCTTAACTATTGAAGAATGAGTTTTAGTTAGTACTATTGGGCTATTGTTTTACTAAGATGGTGAGCTGAAATTAAATATATATATTTTTTAAATCAAAGAGGTAAATGAATATATAACTGGGATTTGATGTGAGTTATTTTAATTTTTAAAATTAAAATTTATAACAAAATTAAAATTAAAATTAATTTTTATTAAAGATTTAGGGGTAATTTGGTATTTTAAAAAATAATCAATACTTTTTTTTTTAATTTCTTCCATTCTTCTTTTATACCAATCAATATATTAAATCAACTCTACTTCTCTTATATTTCTCTCTTTTAACACTCTTTCTCATCTATTTCTTTCTTTTCACTTTCTTCTCATAGCCAAACACAGCTTTAGTGGAGAAGTTAGCTACATAATATAAAAATAACATAAATCTTTTTCACCAACCGATTGGAACGAAGCTTCATAAAAGAGAAAGAGATGATGCAAATGCACCTAGCACTTAGAAAATCAAACAAAGAAACCAAAATGACAATTGCAAAGGCACACCAAATAGTAGTAATAGGAAGCACTTGGGGAATCAAAAACACTTTTCATTCTTTTGTAGCAATCTTAGCCACTCTTTTAGTTATCACGACAATTTATCTAACACGAGATAGAGGAGAAGAAAAACTATCTCAAAAAATAAATGTGTCTATCGAATCTTTGTCTTCATCAAAGTGTGACTTGTTTTCTGGTAAGTGGGTTTTTGATAATGAATCTTATCCATTATACAAAGAGAAGCAGTGTAGTTTCATGTCAGATCAATTGGCTTGTGAGAAGTTTGGAAGGAAGGATTTGAGTTACCAAAATTGGAGGTGGAAGCCTCATCAATGTGACTTGCCTAGGTTCTTTTTTTTCTTCTCTTTCTCTCATCATAAATGACATTATTTTAAGGATTAAATTAACTTTTAGTCACTAAAATTGTAGTTATTCCTCTGTATAAGTGCAACTCAATGATAATACACCACAAAGATATAACATACTAATATGTGAATCCACAATACCTCTCTGTATGCTAGTGTGTGGGTTCGAACGAACCTGTGATATATTTTTTTATAGTACTAGTGTGTTGAATGTTTTTGATATTAACAAAAATTGTTAATGTTTGAGTTTAGTCCCTATATAAATTTTATTAATTTGTTAAAAATTGGCTTCTTTTTATTTTAGTTCCTTTAGTATCTATTAAAGCAAAGTAGGGGCTAAAATTGGAAGAAAAAAAAAACATTTGTAGAGATTAAACTTGATAAATTGTGAATTTGGTGGGAACTACAAATAAATTTAACTTTTAAGAAAAATATTGATTGTTGTTATGGTTTATACATACCTATATTTATGATATGATTAATCAGGGTTGGCTTTGTTTTTGAGCTTTGTGTGGAAATTGGTTATTATTTCTATGTTAAAAAGGTTCAATGCCACAAAATTGCTTGAAAGGCTAAGGAACAAGAGGCTTGTGTTTGTGGGAGATTCACTCAACAGAGGTCAATGGGTTTCTATGGTTTGTCTTGTTGATTCTATACTCCCCTCATCTATCAAATCCATGCAATCTATTGCCAATGGTTCACTAAACATTTTCAAAATTAAAGTAAGTCTTCAACCTCCTAACAAGCATTAGAAATATAAACATTCGTGTTTTCTTTGATTATAATCTATACAAACTTATAAGTCATAACCTTTAATGAAGGAATACAATGCAACCATTGAGAATTATTGGTCTCCATTACTAGTAGAATCAAACTCGGATGATCCGGTAAATCATAGGGTACCTGAAAGAACTGTTAGAATCAAGGCCATTGAAAAGCATGCAAGGTATTGGACTAATGCCGACTATATAGTTTTCAACACTTATCTATGGTGGAGAAGACCTCTTATGAATGTTCTGTAAGTTCAGCTACCTCAATCATCACTATGTACCGACTTCAGAAATTGATTATGATTGTGACAGTTTTAGAACACGTGTAGGTGGGGATCATTCGGGGACACAAATGCAGTTTATAAAAGAGTTGAAATGTTGCGAGTTTATGAAATGGCTGTGAGGACTTGGTCTGACTGGTTGGAAGTTCACGTCGATCGTAACAAGACCAATTTGTTTTTCGTTAGCATGTCACCCACTCATGAAAGGTAAAAACTCAAACTATAATCTATTCAATGCACATACTAGATTTGTAACACAAAAAAAATCCAGGGCTGAGGAATGGGGAGCTACTAAGGGAGATAATTGTTACAAAGAAACCAATATGATTGCAAAAGAAGGGTATTGGGGGAAAGGGTCTGATCCTAAAATGATGCAAGTGGTGGAGAAGGTGCTTGATGATTTGAAAACAAAAGGTTTGAATGTTCAAATGCTTAACATCACACAGCTATCAGAATACAGAAAAGAAGGTCACCCATCTATCTATAGGAAACAGTGGGAACCTCTAACTCAAGAACAGATATCAAATCCAAATGGTTATGCAGATTGCATACATTGGTGCCTACCAGGAGTTCCTGATGTATGGAATGAACTCCTTTATGCATATATTATTAATCAATAACAAAGAATTTCACATGGCAAGCTTGAAAAAAAGTGTCGTGTGTAAAAAATATACAGTTGTACAAACTTCTCGTGCTATTTTACAACTTTATACAACACACATAATTGTGAAGCACATACATACTTCCCTTTTTGTTTTGAACGCGTGAAAAATCAGAGTCGGATAAAAAAATGACAGAAAAATGAGGGCTTGATAATACGGCATGTGGCATAAAAGGGTCTTCGCTTTCTATATATCGTAACAGTGATAGATAATAGATAGATAAATTAGTTCAAGCGACACCACTAACACTAATAAACATTTCAATCCCTAACATCGCTCGTCTTAACATATATAGATACCAGGGACAAGAAAAGAAGAATCAGTAGAAACCAAAACAGATAAACAAGAGCAAATATCATTGATCTATGTCCTTAAAACCAAAGAAGCGTATACGAAATGCAAAATCATTAGCATCACCAAAGTATGAAAAGTTTACAAGTTTTAACGTAAAAAAACTTTGGAACAATCTCACATGTAGGAAACTTTCGCAAGTAAATTACCCGTGACATAGAACAGAAAGCTAAGCAGTGTCTGTTGCGGGTTGAGTCACTCCGGACTTCACCAACAGCTTAGTCAAATTCTCTGGGGAGCAAACTTGATACTTAACTTTTCCAGAGGGTGAAAGAAAAACTTCTGCAAGTTCAAGCTTATCCGAGGTAAGACTAGTGGTGTCCATAGTTTTACTCAGTACCTTCAATGCAAGTTGAACTGCTTCTTCCCTTGTGATATCATCCTTGTAGTCCTGTTTTAGAATTGACTGTGCTGCCTGATTGTTGGCACCAATGGCACCGGCTTTCCAACCGCCGTAATTTCCACTGGGATCACTCATGTAAAGTTGAAAGCCAAAATTTTTGTCCCAGCCTGCAAACAGGAAAGAAACTCCAAAAGGACGGAGACCACCGAATTGTGTGTAACCCTGCTTAGTATCACAGAGAGATTGAACCAACTGCTCAACGGGCATAGGCTC
Organism: Vicia faba; assembly: GCA_948472305.1. Taxonomy (NCBI): domain Eukaryota; kingdom Viridiplantae; phylum Streptophyta; class Magnoliopsida; order Fabales; family Fabaceae; genus Vicia; species Vicia faba. Next base: position 313,720,786 of record OX451740.1, read on the forward strand.
TTGGTACCCAAATGAGTAACGCTGTGCTTGGATCCTAGCGGTATTGATTAGGATGTTGGCGTCGGACATAATCCCGGCAACAGCACATGCAACATGATCATCGATCTTGTACATTTTCTCAGTTGAAGTTGAGGTTTGAAGCAGCTTGGATGTCACCTTCTTCTCGCCAACCAGAACAACTCCATCTTTTGACAAGATTCCTATTGCAGTGCCAGCATTTCCAATAGCTTCCATTGCATACTCCACTTGATAAAGGCGTCCTTCGGGTGAGAATATTGTTGTACGGCTATCATATCTTCGAGACATTTTGATCTGAGTTTTTAGTTCAGAGCAATGGCAAAAACAAGTAGACTGAATAAAGTGTTCATAGCTTCAACCTCAATTAAATAATAATAATAAGCTTCAAAATCAACAAGGAAAAGTCGGAAACATCAGCGAAGTAAGTGTCAAAACCCACGATTCTCTCTGTGTATTTTAGGATGTTTTATATTTGCTATAACAATTGTATCTTGCTATTATTAGGTCTAGGTATTTATGATCAATCCCATAATTACAGGGATTTGTTCCTTTAAGAATTAGTTGTCCATATTTCCTAAAATAGGCTGCAGGCTCATGTATATATACAGGTCTAATGATCTAATAATATAATAAGAAATATATTATTCCTTTTAAATCTGAGATGGTATCAGAGCTCCTGATCCTTGGGAGTCTCTGACCGTGTCTGTAAACCCTAATTTGCAGCCTTCATTGCTGCTTGCAGCCTTCATTGTTGCACCCTCTTTAAGCCCTGTTGCAGCCTCTCTACCTTGATCACATTTGGTCATGGCTGAGATCGTGAATCCCACTCTGGAAACTGGGGACAAACCCCAGACCAATGGAGAATTGCAGAATGTCCATTCTGCTTATCGGCTAAATGGGAAGAATTATCTCAAGTGGTCTCAACTCATTAAGACCATCTTGAAAGGAAAAGGAAAGGTCAGTCACTTGACTGATAATATACCTGATGAAACAGGTCCGAATCCAAATCCTGGGAAAAGAGAAAGTCCCAGGGCTTAATGAAGTGGTAGCCATTATCCGGAGTGAAGAAAGCAGGAGAGGACTGATGCTGGAAACCTCAACCACTGAAAGCTCCGCAATGATAGCTGAAGGAGGAACAATCATGAGGAAAAATGGGGTTCCCAATATGGAGAAAAACCATGAGGAGGTTTGGTGTACCCACTGTAACAAGCCGCGTCACACAAGGGAGAAGTGCTGGAAATTACATGGAAGAACCCCAATCCGAGAATGGGGGCAGAAAGGAGGCCCTCCAAAAAGGGGAGGACAAGGGCAAGCACACATTAGGCAAGGGCAAGCACACATTAGGCAAGGGCAAGCACACATTGCTAATGGTCAAAGGGAAGAATCTGGTCAGCTGAATCAAGAAGAAATAGAACGAGTAAGATCATTCCTTAGCAAACTCGAGAAGCCCACAGGTACATGCTCCTTAATATATTCTGGTAAGTTTCCACTTTCTTTTGGGCTTAATGTTTCAGATACACCCTTTACACATTACTGGATACTAGACTCTGGAGCCACTGACCATATGACCCCTATACCCAAATATTTCTCCACATATTCTCCATGTCCTAGCAACAAGAAAATTTCCACAGCAGATGGAACTCTTATAACTGCAGCAGGACAAGGAGAGGTCCAAATAAGCCCATCCATAATACTAAAAAATGTCCTTCATGTCCCCAAACTGTCCACCAATCTGATTTCTATACAAAAACTCACAAAAGATCTCTCATGTAATGCTGTTTTTTATAACAACTCTTGTATATTGCAGGACAAGAAATCGGGGAGGATGATTGGACATGCTAGAGAATGGAATGGCCTATACTACATGGAGGATCCTAATCTGCCTACCAACAGTCGATCTCTCGTATCTGAATCCACCATGACTAATAAAGAGAAGGTCCAACTATACCATTGCCGGCTAGGACACCCTTCATTTAGAGTTGTAAAAATGCTCTTCCATTCCTTGTTTAAAAATTTAAATGTGGAGAGTCTCAACTGTGAGGTGTGTGAGCTTGCAAAACACAAGCGTGTACCTTTTCCCATTAGCAATAAAATAAGTCCTTCCCCTTTTGTTCTTGTTCACACTGATGTATGGGGTCCGACGTATGTTCCTAATATCTCAGGTGCTAAATGGTTTGTGACCTTCATAGATGATTGTACTCGAGTGACTTGGGTTTTTTTATTAAAACAAAAATCTGAAGTTAGTTCTGTGTTTTTTCAGTTTGTCTCAATGATTAAAAATCAATTTGGAGTTGGTATCAAAAGAATTAGGTCAGATAATGCTAAGGACTACTTTAACCTTATACTAAACTCTTTCTGTCAAAAGGAAGGGATAATCCATGAGTCCTCATGTGTGAACACACCCCAAGAGAATGGGATTGCAGAAAGGAAAAACGGGCACCTATTAGATCAAACTCGGGCTCTACTTTTCCAAAACCATGTTCCTAAGAGATTTTGGGGGGAAGCCCTTCTTACTGCCACCTACCTAATCAATAGGTTACCCACAAAAATATTAGACTCAAAAAGTCCCATGGAAGTCCTATCCTCATTCTACCTACACTTGGATCCTACAAATAAACTCCAACCTAGAATATTTGGGTGTGTATCCTTTGTACATATTCATAGCAATGAAAGGGGAAAATTAGACCCTAGGGCTGTCAAATGTGTATTCTTAGGGTACTCTTCCACACAAAAGGGATACAAATGTTATCAACCCCTATAAAAAAAATTCTATGTGTCAAGAGATGTCACCTTCAACGAACAAGAGAGCTACTTCAAGCAGCCTCATCTTCAGGGGGAGAATGTACGAGAGGAAGATGAGACTCTCGTGCTTCCAAATATGACATTTGGACCTGAAAGTGGGACAAATGGCATTGCTGTCCCTGAAAGACAGACAGAACCAGCACCTGAATGCATTGTTGTCCCTGAAAGACGGACAGAACCAGCACCTGAATGCATTGTTGTCCCTGAAAGACGGACAGAACCTAAATCAACAGCACCGGAATCAACAGCAGGACCTGAACCTGCACCTAATGGTGGAAAATTTGGGGAAAATCTGGTATATACAAGGAGCGAAAAGGCCATTCTAGAATCTGGCAATGTCCAAGAATCCAACCCATCATCTCTGCATGAGGTAATATCTTCAAATCCTATAAACTCCAATGATTCTAATGAGTTTGTTTATGAAAATCTAGAAGCACAGGTAGACCAAAATCTAGACCTACCCATTGCCCTCAGAAAGGGAACTAGAACATGCACCCAACAACCACTTTACCCACTATCAAATTTCTTATCCTTTGAAAAATTCTCACCTACCCATAGAACCTTTCTCACAAACCTCAACTCCACACACACACCTTCATCTGAAGCATTATCTGACAGGAATTGGAAACAAGCCATGGATGTGGAAATGGAGGCATTAAACAAGAATAGGACTTGGGAACTTGTCACCCTACCAACTGAAAAAAAAATAGTAGGATGCAAGTGGGTATATGCAATAAAGTACAGGGCTGATGGGACCATTGAACGCTACAAGGCAACATTAGTGGCGAAAGGTTTCACTCAAACCTATGGAGTAGATTACTTGGAGACATTTGCCCCGGTTGCTAAGATGAACACGGTCAGAGTAATATTGTCATTAGCAGCAAATCATGATTGGGACCTGCAACAATTCGATGTGAAGAATGCTTTTTTACATGGAGACCTTGAAGAAGAAATATACATGGAGTTGCCCCCTGGTTACAGTGGACAGGTTGTTGCTGGAACTGTTTGCAAGTTAAGAAAGGCTCTATATGGGCTGAAACAATCCCCAAGAGCATGGTTTGGAAGATTCACCAAAGTTATGATAAATTTGGGCTACAAACAGAGCCAAGGGGATCACACATTATTTATCAAACATTCAGTTTCAGGGGGAGTAACGATTTTATTAGTGTATGTGGATGATATTATAGTAAGTGGGGATGATAAAAAGGAGCAGCAAGTGCTAAGTGAATGTCTTGCCAAGGAATTCGAGATCAAGACATTAGGGAGACTTAAATATTTTTTGGGAATTGAAGTGGCCCATTCCAAGAAGGGAATCTTCATATCTCAACAAAAATATATTACTGACTTGCTTAAAGAAACAGGTAAGACAGCCTGCAAACCAGCAGTATTCCAGTTGACCCGAATATAAAGTTGGGAAATGCGGAGGAGGATATTGCTGTGGACAAGGAAATGTATCAAAGACTTGTAGGCAAGCTTATTTACCTATCTCACACAAGACCAGACATTGCTTTTGCTGTAAGTTTAGTTAGCCAGTTTATGCACCAACCAAATGAAGCACATTTGCAAGCTGCTCTTAGAATTGTGCAGTATTTGAATGGGACCCCTGGAAGAGGGATTTTGTTCAAACGAAACAAGAGTGTAAGTCTTGAAGCATATACGGATGCAGACTATGCGGGGTCAGTGGTAGATAGAAGATCAACTACTGGATACTGCACCTTCCTTGGTGGAAACCTAGTGACTTGGAAGAGCAAAAAACAGAGTGTGGTAGCTAGATCGAGTGCGGAAGCAGAATTTCGAGCAATGGCCCATGGAATATGTGAACTTCTATGGCTGAAGATTATATTGGAAGACTTGAAGATAAAGTGGGATGAACCTATGAGGTTATATTGTGACAACAAATCTGCAATTAGTATAGCCCACAACCTGGTGCAGCATGATAGAACTAAACACATCGAGGTTGACAAACACTTTATCAAGGAAAAACTAGACAGTGGTATGATTTGCACACCATATGTATCCACTCATAACCAACTTGCAGACATACTCACCAAGGGGCTGAACTGCATTAACTTTGAAAGGATTATATCCAAGCTGGGAATGGAAAACACCTATTCACCGGCTTGAGGGGGAGTGTCAAAACCCACGATTCTCTCTGTGTATTTTAGGATGTTTTATATTTGCTATAACAATTGTATCTTGCTATTATTAGGTCTAGGTATTTATGATCAATCCCATAATTACAGGGATTTGTTCCTTTAAGAATTAGTTGTCCATATTTCCTAAAATAGGCTGCAGGCTCATGTATATATACAGGTCTAATGATCTAATAATATAATAAGAAATATATTATTCCTTTTAAATCTGAGAGTAAGCAACCCTGGATACTGATCTATATTCATCCAAATCCTCCATATAGTTTTTTCAGTTTGAATTAGAGATTAAAGAACTGCTATGAAAGAACAAGAGATAGCTCCACGGTTTATGGTCAAAGAAAATAGTGCTTCAAAATACTAATAAACCGAGAGCAAGACTGAAGTATATGACAACAACATCAAGACTATAGTTTGAATTCACATATGTAACAAGGAGCATTATATACATTCACAAAATAAAACAACTTGTCACAGTCATTCATCCCATGATTTATGGTCAAAGAATACAGTGCTTCAACATACAAGCAGGAAAGTCCAAAAGCAAGACTGAAATATATATGGCAACAACATCAAGACTTTAGTTTTCAAATTCACAAGGAACACTATTGTCATACTCATACAAGCATAAAATCACAAAATAAAACAAATTCACTCAACCCGTTTGATAGAAACTGGTACTTGTAGTGAATAAATTAAAGAAAAGAAAACATAAATGATAGAACAATTCTCTGCAGAATTTCTCAACAACAGTAGTTTATATTATTAATACAGAATTAACACACCAGTACATCAAAGAAAGTTTAGAGAGACAGTGATAAATTAGATATAAAGCAATTTCTATCCAGAGTAGTCAATCCCAGATAGTGGCGCACAGCGGCCGGCACCAAAAATGGAATAGCGGGATAGTGTATAGTAGGATGTCCGCTAATTGATCATTTTTTGGACAAATTACCTGACCAATAATTATAAACATATGAAGTACAAAGAGAAGAATGAAGTGCAGAGAGAGGTGAGGGAGGAACTTGTGATTTTTCTTTGAAACAGCTGAAGTGAAGAAATGTTGGTGAAGGAAATCCCAAACAAAGCCTAACCTTCCTTCACCAACGTTTCTCAACTTCAACTTGATTGAAAAACCCAAAATTACCCTTAAAACGTTTTAAGGAAATTACGGTTTTTCAAAGGGGAAAAGGATAGTGAGGTTTTCCAGAGGAGAAAACGTTTTAGATTTAAGGTATTTCGGTTTTTAAAAGGGGAAAAGGATAGCGCGATAGAAACCGCTACGCCCCCGCTACCCGCTATTTACCCTACAACGGCCACTATAGTTTTCTGCACCGGTAAGGCTCTTCCCATAGCGGACGGCCTCCGCTCTGCTCCACTATAGCTGACTACTCTGTTCCCATCCGAGAAATTCTAGAGTCTTGGTCTCTCCCTCCAAGAATTCTACAGCTTGGTCTCTCCCACCCAAAACCAGTCGATAACTATCCCATAGTCAATTTCTCCTATCATTTCTCTATTTATTACGAAAACTAAACAATATAACTGCCATAACAACTTCCCAAAACTGCCATTAGAAGAACTTAACACATTCATCTCATAGACAATATGTAAAATCAATAGCACAAACAGTTGCAGAATTCAGAAGCTGCAAACAATACAAGGGTCATGATTTTCTTTTCTCTATTCTCTCAAAAATCAATACATACAAATCACATGAATTACACAAATCTGTACCAAGCAAAAAAATAAAACATGGCAGTAACATACAACCGCTAGATTAGAAAATCTTAACAAACACGCTGATAAAAATGAAAGAAGCAAGTTAAAGGGACATTTATCACAAACCTAAATTCCACAAATCACAGTACCATCTGAATCGAAAGTTTAAACCCATTATGAAATCTAGAAACACACATCTTAATTTAAGTTTGTAAACCTAAACATAGAGAGAGAAGAGAGAAATTTACCAAAAGAGGGGAAGACGGTAGCGTCGATTGAAGAGGCGAGAAGAGAGAAAAGAGTGTGAGTGTGTTATGACGTTAAGGTTGAGAATGGAGCTATGAAAAGAGAATAAGCGCTTTTCTTTTTGGACAAGTCACCAAAAATCACTTAACTCAAACGAGGATAAAAGCACGTTATGTTTTAGTTTTTTTATTTTATTTTTTATTTATATTTAGATAGTGTTATAATTTTGTATTTCTCTAGATGTTGTACAAACATGTCAAAAGAGGATGTTCTATTCTATATTTGTTTGAATTTATTTTGTGATTTATGATCTGAGTTATAAATACAGTTGTAGTTGTGACCTGTGTTCTAAGTTATTCAGGGTGGTGTTTGGATACTTATTAAGTTTTCTCTTATGTCACTGGTTGACTGGCGGTTGCTTCATGGTTCTCTCATGCCACCATTTGAAAGATAGACTTATTAATCTGTGACAAGAATAGGTTCTTAAGTTGAAGGGGAGTGTAGACTATCTTCTTCCTCGTGTGCACCAAATGATTTCAGGACTTTCTATTCTCATATCCTGAGGTTGTTGTTCTTTGATGTTGAGTTTTTTGTGTTGCAATGGAGTTGTTATGAAGAAGATGTCGAGCATGATGTCCTAATATCATTATGCTTGTGAAGAGATGTCCCTCCATGTTGATATGCTGCTGTGTTCAGTAGTTTCTGAAGACTATTGTTGATGGATGTATTTTTTATTGTTGTAATCTGGATTGTAATTTATGTTATTTGTTTTAGTCAAACTTTGTCAAAGAGGAAGATTATTAGTTCTTTATTTTTACGATTGGCATTAATTTTAGTAAAACAAATATAGCAGCAATATGTTAAATAGGATGTGATTACTTGCTATGAAGAACTGGTTGAGCAAGAATTCTTATTTTATGTTGAGATGAGAAGTTCTCATCAACTAGAGCAACATATCAGATAAGATATCCTATGTAGAGTCATTCGACATCACGCATGTGTTGGGCTAGACAGTTGAATCAATTCAAGATTTGCAGATGTAGAATATTCTAGGAATATCATGTTATCATATGTGGTGTTGTTTTATAGGTTTGAAAGATTCAAGTCAGGATCAAGAAGAATATTTAAGAATACCGGCTTTCTAATTATGGACATAAAATAAGAAAGATTTGCTTGAAGACATATTTTATAGCAGAAGTTTCTGCTGATTTGTAGCAACTGATATGATGTGATTTGAAGCCCAAATCAAGTTGGGAAAATGTTATAAATAGAAATGTTTGTAACCTAGAAGTGTATCAGCCATGAATGAAAAGATGTAGTTATTAGGGCTGAGTCTGTAAGCCACTCTCTAGGAGAGTTGGTATGTGTGATCCACTCGACATGTGAGTTGGACTGTGTTATAGAGTTGTAAGTCTCTATTATTGTTCATTATTAAGTTGTGAAGTATATAATGTTGATTGTTCTCCTCAAAGCTGTGAGGAAAGAGTGAGTATTGTTCTTAGAAGAAGCTTGTAAGCAAGTCTAAGTATTGTTCTTAGTCAAGAGTCTTGACTAGGTATTGTCATGGAAGTGTGTTTTCTTGTTATGTCATGGAAGTATGTCTTCTTGTTATTTTCCAATCGATGTATGTGATTGATGAGGGATTGAGGATGGCCTCATATTCAGGTGAGTCTTAGGTATAAAGCTAGCATATGTTGTGATTAAGTGAGAAGTTATAAACGAAGGAGTTTAGATTCGAATTGATACTATTATAATGGATTTTATCTCTGGCTTGGTATGTCCCCATAGTAGGAGAGTTGATCTGAACTGAGTTAACAATTCTGGTGTGTTGTTTACTTTTAGGTAATGTTTTTATATGCTTATACCTTACATTGTTGTTTGTTTGGATTCAGATGTCCTAACATGTCATAGGACATCTGAAGTCTGATAATACCAGAATTTCAATTGGTATCAGAGCAGACATCATGTTCTGTTCTAGGTGAGATCCTGGGAAGATACTTTCTGGTTCATGGGAAAGGAAGGAGGTATCTACTGAAAAGTTGTTTGAACTTGGATAGTTTATATTCTTGTTTGAATGGTCTCTTGAAGTGGAGGATGGACTATTTGTAACAGGGTGTGTATTGGACTTGTCTGTTGTTATCAGGCATGTAGCTTTGGTGGTGAGTTGCTGTGTTAGGTTTGATTTATTTTCAAACCTAGGTTGTTTTGTTTGCACCTAGATTGTGGTGGTTGTGTGCAAGAGTTTTATGTTGTGCCTGAAGAATGTTGAGGAGCTTGTATATTTTGTGTTCCGCTGCATGATATCTGATGTAATCCTGGTTGTTCTTTGTGTCTCTGGTGGTGAGACCCTAGTAATATTTTTTCTTAGAAGGGCATTAGGGTTTGGTCTCCTCGGTAGTGTTATTCTATGGTATTGTAATACCTGGAGAATAGCTTTAACCAACTTTTAAAGTTGCCAAAGATACTTGAGGTTTCTCTCAAGTCCACTTGTAAAGGCACGTTCAAATATGGTCGATGAAAAGAGTTCTGAAGGTGGAAAAAGCTCTTATTTGTGGTTGCTTCCAAAGGTATTTTCTTAGTTTGTGGCTAGATTAGGAAAGTGGTCCTGACACTGTTGTTTGTTGATGATGGTATGAAAGATGAAAGCATATCGAAGACCTTGAAGGTGATCAAGGGTTTATTCTGATTTTCTGGGAGAAGTAAGGACTTCATAACCAATATCAACAATGTGTTGATTGGGTATAGGAAAGATGTTCTACAAATGTTGGAACATCTCATCAGCAACTTGAGCAGAATCATATTGGAAAAAGGATTGACTTAGCAAATGCTTTGGGTGCTAAACAAATGTGTATTGATCACATATGTTTGGAACCTACTCCTGGTCTGAAAGATAAGGAATATGGGGTGTTATTTTAGTTGGTCAAGAGATGATCAACCTTTTGAGTACTTCTTGGCTCATTTTATTTCTGACCCAAGTAAGTAGGAGTGTAGAGACTGAGCTTTATATTTTTGTGGAGACTTGTTAAAGGCATCTCAACAAGATCCTTTATATGTGGATATCAAAGTCAAATGTCAAGAACATCCTCTTTGACATCTGGAAGATCCTTCTGATCAAAGGAGCCAGATTCATGGAATCTTGTTTGTGGCCATGGAATAGATTTTGTTTGAGGGGTAGTCCCTGCTGCTCTGGAGTTAGAATACCTTGAAGATATGTCAGACATAATTTCTTGACATCCTAGTGATGAGAAGTTATTTTTCAACATGTCTGACTGGTGTTTCTCTTAAACAGGATGGAGGTTGTTTACTCTAACTTGATATTATTAAGTCTATGAGAGCATGAAACTCTTGTTATGTTGTAGTGGAAGAGAACTTCAAGGGATTGTAAGCATTGGATACGTATCAACCTGAGTTAAGGGGTTGATTGTTGTCTGCACTTTTGGAGTGTCATCCAAACCACCTAGGATGAGTATTTCAGATTTGTGTCTAGAGTAAAGAGGATATGTTGTTTCTGGGACCAAATGGTTATGGTTCTCTGTTGTCTGCGTGAGAAGTTTATCCTCAAGCATGGGTTCATTTATATGGTGTCCTCACATGATGGAACATTTGTTTTTTTGCAAGGATTGAAGGGCATCCTTGTGTTTTGAAGGATTTAGAGAAGTAGACTTAGTCTGAACAGTCTGCTTGTGGCGTATAATGATCATTAAATGTCATGTTTGTTAAAGTATGCTCTAGATACCTGTTATATGGAATCTCCTCTTTAGGTGCAGAAGAATGGAGTCTAACACCTCAAAGTCAGACAGGAGGTCTGGATATTGTGCGAGTAAGAAGAAACTTCTTGAGGTGTGCATGCTCTGCATGAATTTTGATTTGGTATTGAAGGTTGACCAACTACTAATGGTTGATCCTCTTGTATCCCTTGCAAGAGTTGTGTATGGACTTCCATGGATATTATCTCCAAATCCATAGTTAATGATTAAGTCCATGTGTTTTAGTCTGATGTCTGAATTGATGTTAGAATACCATTTCAGTTCTTTGCTTCCTCATCCAAGGAAGTTTCATTTGGAGCCCATGGTGGAAGTGCAAAGTCAAGCAACTGGCCTAATCTGGAATAGTCTGTGAAGTGAATGCTTGTCATGACTGGTTGATATGAAGAAGAATCAGCTAGTGCCAGATGTGTGCAGAAGAAAGAGGTCAGACCAAATGTCCTATATTGCGTGATAAGGTAGCCTTATCCGACTAATAGTAACTACTTGGACGGGGGCTAAGTATTTGTATATCCTCTTATGAGGTTGTGCATCTAATTGATGACAAATACTATGGCGGGAGCTGAGTATGTATATGATATGAGTATGCAAGTCTGCAATGTGAACTCTTTGCTTCAGAGAGGGTGTAAGAGTTTATTTATCTCCATGTTATTCAGGTTTTTGTGATAACCTGAATGAGTTGCACTGGCTATGTTTTTTTAAGCTTCTTGAAGGACGTCTCTGCATAATGAGTCCTATGTATGGTGTTTTTTTAAGAACCAAGGTGATTGGGTACTGTGATGAGAAGTTGATGTCTCAAATGATGTTGTAACATCATGTTTGGTGGTTGTATGGTCATTTTCCCTGAAGGATTATTGGGATTATGGATGTGGATTTGGGACTCAACATTAGTGTCAGAAGACACAGTTCTAACTATGTGAATCAGAATATGCATATTTTGATCTTGTCTAACCGTATTATGCTTGGTGAATGCATGACTACTATATTGAAGACTTCACTAGTATCAACAATTACTAGTGAATATAAGGATAGAGGACTAGGATCAGATAGTGTGATCTAATCAGGAAGATTGTGGAGAAGTGTTTTCCTCTGCTATAAGTGTGTCAACCTGGAGATTGTGAAGCAAGCAAACTGATTGTTTTTGCTTGAGTGATGTCAAAGCAAGTGTGCATGACATCTTGGTCATCTGAAGAGGTATGATGAAGTGTGTGGTTCTGTAAGGCCATGTATCAGACATGTCCTTAAAGAAGTCAGAAGACTTGGAGTTGGAGTATCTAGTTCAGATTGTTTTCACAAGAGTGTGGTTATGGTTCAACATGTGTGTGAAGTGGTAGCTCTTGACTATGAAAATGTGAAGTCTTTAAGTGACTTATCTGGTACTCAAATGATTAATCTTCAACATGAGCATTGTTTATCCATGACAGGGGGTGAAATACTTGTCTGTGGATTGTGACTGCAATGGTGTAGATTTTTTTAAGCTTGCGTGTTGATCAAGCTTGTGAAGAGTATTTATCTCTGGTGAAGTTTTGATGTCAAACAACATGTTGTGACATTAGGCTGTTGGATATGTATGGATCTAGCTATGTGAAGTTAGTTGTTGAATCATGTGCTCACAAGCTTCTTAGGAGGATTCTGAAGGGAAGTTTTATTTGTATCTGAGAGAATTTATTTTTCTCTGCAGTTTTTGGATGGACTTCATCAAAGGTTTCAGTTGAATGGGAGTTGTCACATGTGACGGTCTTGATATTTTGATTTGTGCAGGGCAAAAGGAGTATATGTAGAGACCGGTGAAAGACATTGTGTTTATGCTTCAGAACATGAATATTTTTGTGAAGCATCTTGGTCTGATAGTTGAAGATGTGTGGTCAACTCTTTTTTTTAAAGAAGAAGTAGATAATGTCTGGCTGGATGTCAGGACTTTGTTCATTATATATTTAATTGGAGACCAACGAAGGAGTATTATGGACGGTGTGATCAAGCATGTACCAGAAAGGAGTGCAAAGAGTTTGTTTGACTATGCATGTGCATGTATTGGGATCTGTTATGTTCAGAAGAAACAGTTCAGAGATAATAAAGGAATTCAAAGTTGTTTTAGACGGTGCACATTAATTTTGATGGTAGTTTTTCTCCTCAAATAACGTTTTCTTTGACCAAGAAATTTGTCACACTATTTGATGTTTCCATAATTCTTATGGCTTTTGTTTGGGTCCTGATGAGCTTAGTTTGGATATGGTTTTGTAAAGGTCTTCTTTGTAACGCCCGATAATTTAATTAATTATTTAATTAAATTATTTTTGATTTATTTGTTGAAGTTGTGAGATGTTGAGAATTGTTGGTGTAAGTTGTTAATATTATTATTAATTAATCAATTGGTTGATTAATAATAATAATAATGTTGGAATTATTAGTATTAGTCGTTAGGATTATTTTGGTGGTATGTAGTATTAATGGGGTGTGAGAGTTAGGCCCAATAGAAATACTATTATTATTAAGTTTGGTTATTGTTGTACCCCAAAATTTTCCCTCTCATTCTCAAGAAATTTCTCACAAGATTCTCAATTGCTTAAAATTGCACAAGGACTTATCAACTCAAGACACTTCTTCAAAACTGATGAATCAAATCAGGGTTTGATTTTTCACAAGGATAAATGGACTTTTAATGCCTCATATGACTTTCATGGATCATTTTGGACCTTCAAGAATGCTCATGTCAAATTTCAAGTCTTGCAGATCAAGTTTGCTCAGTCAATTTATCAGATGACCTAAAATCAACTGTATTGGGTAAAAAGTCAATTGTGGCCAACTTACAGTCAAACTTCATGATTGTTAATCCATATCAATATTTTGAACTTGTATGAACCATTTGGTAAAATTTGGATTACAATTCCTCAAGAAATTTTATCAGATCACCAAAGGGGCAAAATGGTCAAAATTAGGGTTTTGACTAAGAAGGCTTGATTTTTGACTTTTGACCAAATACATGACTTATTGGCTTAAGACATGATATAAAGGATTAAAATGCATCATATTAACCTAATTTCATGGTTCAAAACATTTCTCAAGATCAATTGATTGATAATTGAAATTTGGTCAACTGATGAAAAAGTCAATTGTACACTGAAAAGTCAAACTTTGACTTTTTGATCAAAATCAAGTTTCAAAAATCATATTTCATCAAGACATATCAAAATATGAATATTATTCATCAAGAAATTAGAAATTCAAATTTCAGCTTAAAAAAGTCAAAGTTTTCAACACTTAGAAAATAAGTGTTTTAAAACCTTATCTTTTTCACGACTTTGTGCCAAATTTTCACCATGATGCAATATGATTCAAGAAGAACTTACAACATAAAAATTGTAGATCTCAGTGAGATCTAAAACATTTTAGGGAAGTAATTTTTCTAGAAGTGCTTTGATTTCAAGTTATAAATTCATAAAGTCATGTACATGGTATGAAAAACACTTAATGAAATTTTGTCCTAGTTAGACAGATTTTTGGTACCAACTTCATGGAAACGTTTCACATGGTTCCAAGTTGATTCTTTAAAAATGTCAAACATGAAAGTTATAGAGGATGTTCCAATCTTTCCAAAATGTCCAAGAACTTGAAGAGATCATTTTTGAGCTAGGAGATTCGAAGACTTGAAGTTGGCATGATAAACTTGAATTATAAGCCATTTTTGTGATGAACTCATAATTAAATCTCATAACCTTATCATTCAATATCACTTTCCAGGCCATGTTGCTTCTAAATCTCTCCATAATTAAGTAATTACACAGACTCTAAGTGTGTTACACAAGGATTTGATATTTTGTCCAAGTCTTGATACCATTTATAGTTGAAATTGCAAAAAGTAACATATTCATTCTTGTAAAGCAAGATTTTCATAATGCCAACCATTCTTGAGCCTCTCAATAGCTCCTTCTGCATACACTCAACCTAGTAACTCAGAAGAAGCATGTTTAAAGTAATTCAACCACTCTACATAGCTTGTACCATACATTGGGATTTTGGTTTTCCACTTTGCTTAAAAAACAAGCAAAAATGCCATAACATGTGATCTTGGTAATCTGACCATCTCAAGTCTCCAAACGTTTTCCTATATATCAAGACACTCTTATGCAACTGAGGACACGAATTTACAAGCCCTTAAACCATCTCATACACTCTCAAACTCGAATTGGCCAAAAAATCACCATTTTTAAGCTTTTGAAACCTTAACTTTGAAACTCATCACTCTTGCAACTATTGTCCAAACAAATCATCCAAACACTTCATATATATCATATAGAAACTATCCATACCCCTGTTTCCTCCTTGTAACATCATTTTCATCATCCACCATTTTCAAAATCCACCATTGCAACTTGACTTGAGTAGACCAATCTAGATACTTTCAAGGCAAAGTAAGAGTTGCAACATACTCACTAAGGTCCCAGGAAGCTAAAGCAATCATCATATTTCTTCTAGAAGTCATGTAGAGGACATTGAATTTTTGCATCAAGAGGTAAGTTTTTCCAACTTTGGAATCTTTATACGAGCATCATTTGCACTTACTTTTAAAATATAAAATGTAGATATCATGTCTATGAAGCTAACCATATCTTTAAATTTCATTTTAATTGACTGTGGGATGAGAATTTTGAAACTGAATTTTTTGGACATTTAGGTTTTCAGTTTGGTACAGGTAGAAATTCATGAGTTATAGTGGGGATAAATAAAAATTAATTACAATAACTGAGGAATGCAGGAGGAAGAAGAAGGAGGGCTTGGCCATTTTCAAATTTTTACGTCTAAGTTCATTTTATATTTAATGATTGTTGTTTCGTTAATGGATGTAATAGCCACCCCAGTGGCAAGCAGCGTGCGTTTCATGTCACTTCTTACTTTAAGTGCGTGAGTTCGAACCATAGTGAATCCCCTTTTGCATATTTTGTGTGATTTTTGTGATTTTTATGATTTCAGAAAGCAATCTTCTCATATAATGTCATGCAAGCGCATGGTTGACAAGAAAACGCGCCTGGCCTAGTGGTATTCTTTTGAGTTAGCAACCTGAATGTCTTGAGTTCAAGCTTTTGCAGGATCAAAACCTTATTTTTATCACTTGACTCATTTTACATTTTTAACAAACTTCAACAATTTATTTAACCCATCAAATTAATTCATTTTGAACTAATTTTTTGCATACTACTAGTTTATTAGACCTATTTTATGAATATATAAAAATCTCACCAAAAATATTTTTATTTTCATTATTCATCATTTATTCGAAGTAGCGTCTTTTAGGGTTTTTTTTCCTTTATTAAAAACTATAAAAAAACATTTTTCTTAACAAATTTCTTTTCTTGATTAAATTAATTTTTAACTTAGTTTTTTCTTTGAATTTATTTTCTAATTAAATCAACTTAGAATTTAGGGATTTTAATTAATTAAATTATTTCCTTTTATTAGTTTAATTAAATCAAGACTTTTCATAAACAAAAACAATTTTCTTTTCCTTTCACATTGCTTTTATATTCTTGCACATTTTATCTTGCAATATTCAATATGGTTGTAATAGTATAATTAGAACTTTATTGCTTTCATCCTCCATTTGTAAATTGTGTCCCCATCCTCAAATGATGTAATAGCGTAGAATTTTATATTTCCGCAATTTATCGCTTTCAATATAAATGCTAGTAATTAGAGTTTGTATGGCAAGACATAAAATCAACAAATAGAAAACCCTAATTCAAGACAAAAATGCATGAAAAACAAACACTTTGCACACTTGCACCTCTAGGGTTAACCTCACTTGTTGCCTTGAGAAAAATAGTCATGTTCCACACATGGGATACTTTAGCAATGACCCTCGATTACAAGATCATAGTCCTTCGATGATCCATCAAAGTTGCCTTCATAAATGATCTTAGACCCTTACAAAAATTTCTAAGGTATCTCACAATATTGCTTTCTATGACTATACGATGACCCATGCCCGTCCCTTCACATCCAATGATAGGGCTTCTTATCAATCAATGGTAAGATAGAAATATCTAAAGGAGGAGGAAAAGAACTAAGACCTTTTGAGTAGGTAGAACGCTCATAGTTGCTTCCTCACAATCAAATCTTTAAAACATCTTTCAAAAACACACCAAATACTTTCAAAAGAAATATTTTCAAAAGTCCAACACTTTGTATGCATTCTTATAGAGACGAGAATCATTACAAAGTTTGCCTAAACGAAGGCGCCTTTCAATAATACTTTCAAAATCCACCACAAACACATTTCAAACAAAGAATTTTCAAAGTGAGCTAGAAACTAAGAGCCCGTAGATAACCACAGATGAAAAGGGTGCTAACACCTTCCCTTTTCATAACCTACCCCTCGAACTCAAGAAAATATCTCAAAGATATTTCCTGTTCTTTTCACCCTTTCCTTATTGGATAAAATAAAAGTCAGTGGCGACTCTTACTATCCGCAACAATTGTGATAAAACGCAAAACCACCAAGTCAGTTCTCCCACCGTATTAAAGAACTGGCGACTCTGTTGGGAAATTACTTAAAAATGGGGTTACCTTAGAGCTATATCACATTTAATTGATTTCATTGTTTGATTTGTTTGCTTTACATTTATGGGTCCTTGTTTGGGTTTGCATTGATCCTCTACCCGGATCTGGGAACATCATTAGGTAAGTAGCATTAGATTGTGGAAAATGTAGAAAATAGACTGATATGGTTGAAGCAACGGCTACGTTAGTGTGACACATTTGTTGGTACTAGTATCCCTTGTGTTGAATCGAGGAGAATACGGGGCCGCTGAGCAATGTCATGAAGCACTAACTGACCTTAGAACCTTTAATTGAACAACTTGGCCATTAAGAAGTAGTGAGATAGCCGACTTTAGTGTAGAGCCGAATACTGGTTGATACTCGATGCTACGCTAATTGAGATTGGACTTTCGGGATATTTCGGTCGCCAATAAAGAGGCTTGCACTGAAACAATGCCCGATGAAGAAAGATTAATGATATTGAGATTCCCTAGAACCCGATTACTTTCTAGGACAGGTTAAACCAACTAATCTTCAAGAGGGTACTTACCTATGAACTCCATGCAAGCCTAAACCTAGGGAATTGTGTGCTTTATATGTGTATGCTAATTTGCACATATCATCATGACATCACACCATAAGCATTTTCAATAACCAAGGATCTCAAGGGTCTACGGTGCAGAGTTATGTTGAACCAGACGTCTATCAAGGGGAAATAGGATTTATTTTCCTCTAACCAAATATCGTTGAAATAACTAGCTGAAAATCATCAAAAAATGAAGTCTCCATCGGACGTCTTTTATCCCACATGAAAGGAAAGGTAAACATCGAGAAAACCTGAGAAGGGAGAAGTCACAATCTTGTGAAAGAGAGATTGGGTAAGAGAGTCTGTTACGCGAGGGGAAGGTATTAGCACCCCACACGCCCATAGTACTCTATGGTATCCATTCTTGTTATCTATCCTATGGGTGTGTTTAAACTATGCTTACTGTTTACTACTGAGGAAAAATGCATGCAAAAGAAAGGAGAAAATAATGTAGGGAAAATAAATTTGTACTCGCTTGGGCCCTACCCCAATGCCTACATATCCTTTTTGAGGAATCATAGCTACCGTAGTTTGGCTCACATGTTTTTGTTTGTTTTGTGTTTTTATGGACAATGTTAATTCCTCCTTCTGCCGCAGATCGACCTTTGGATACTTATGCGTTGGCATAGAAGTAAATTAAGCATGTCCTTACCTGAAAAAGGGTTTTAGAGAAAAGGTGCTTGGGCGCATAAAAAGGTTTGAGTTGGTTTGTATTTTTGTTGCAGATAATGACTAGTTGACCTCAAGAGAAA
The DNA here is from genome assembly GCA_948472305.1 of Vicia faba. NCBI lineage: Eukaryota > Viridiplantae > Streptophyta > Magnoliopsida > Fabales > Fabaceae > Vicia > Vicia faba. The sequence goes on from OX451740.1 coordinate 313,739,357, forward strand.
GATATTAGCCACTTTCCCACTTATCCATGAAAGGAGTCTTTGAGACTTGAACCAGACCTAGGCCTGAGATGGAGAACAATAAGATCGAGAAGAGACCTGCTTATCATTTCCCATACTCAACAAAGGTATGACTCTCATAAGTAATTTTAAAGTGTTTTAAAGTTTGAAAGGAAAAAGAAGTTTTTGTTTTAATGCAAATGCAAAAGAGGGAAGAAAAGTCAAAGGGAGACTAGCCTATTTCTAAACCTAATGTTATTATGCATCACGGACCTAAAGTTAGAATTTTGAGGGAATTCTACCTAATGTTAGCATGCATAGTTTGCAGTAAAGCCCTACTTCTCATGATTGCTAGAAAAGCGGTAAAGAAATTCGATAAAGTGAAAAAATGAGGGATAAGTTAAGGTCACGTTTATACCAAACTAAGAAGGTATGTTGCCTCTTCATAATCACACAAGCAATAAGAAAACTCTATAGAATCTTCTCCGCGCGAGTGATCATATAATTAATCCTTGAGCATTCCACATTGTGAAAATTACATCAATCATTCTATCACAAAATCTTAGCTAAAAAATGACAACGAAAATGATTACTAACATAAAATAGTAGAAAACTCCAATAAAATTCTAAGGAGGAAACCTAAAAATTTCTAAAATATTCTACTATTTTTGTATCATTATCATTAAAATCATAAAGATGAAGCTAAAATTAATAACATGGAGAGGTAAAAGTAGTAGAAACAGAGGGGGTGTACTGTTGAGCCTAGGAGGTATGCTGCAGCAAGTTGATGCTAAGCCCATCAGCCATTTTTGTTCACCAACCCAGAAATTACCAAAAATGCCATTGGGCCATATGATCTGGTCCATCATTAACCCATCACAATTATCATCCATCACCACTTTAATTACTAAGCTTCCATTATCAAGAGAAAAAACAAAATAATAAAAAAGGGAAAGAAATGGATACGATACGATAGTTCAAGAGATAGGGTTTGCCGATTGGAATCATGGATTTCACACGAGAACGTTGAGTTCTCTTTTACCTCTATCGAGCGTCCCGACCCAATTTCTTTACCATTTCTGCTTCGATCCCTCCAAGTCTCTCCACCTTGGCCGCTCAACCTTAAATTGCGTGCGACTTTGGTTGATTTCCTCATCTTCGCCTTTGTCTCAAACTCAGATCGCGAGTTCGATCCGTTCATCACCTTTGCCTCATCCTTTTTTCGTCTCCGCCGAACTTGCTTCTTCAATCACGCTCAGTTCCACCCGTTGATATTTCATACCACTCAAGTCTCAGCATCGACCTCTGGATCGGTTTTCGACGCGAAGAAGATGATGGGAATTGAAAGGTACTTGCGCTCTTTCTTCTGTTCACTCTTCGCTTTTCCTTTTTTGCATATGTTGCAATTGTGATAAAGTCGTTATTGTTGTTGTAGAGGCTGAAGGATTGAATTGAGGATGATAATTATATGCGAAGTATTTGTTGCTAATGGTTGAAACGTGATGAATGAAGGTGAAGTTGTGTAAGAGATTGAAGGTACATTGAAGATGATGAGGTTGTAGAATGGTGTTTAGAGAAAGGTGCAGAGAATGATGAGATGAAGAATGGTAAGGAAGAGAAGTGAGGTTGAGAGGTGAAAGTGGGGAATGAAGAGAGAGTACATAGAAGCTTTTTTCCTGGTTTTTGGTGATTCTTCTCAGACTGTTGAAGAACGATTGTAGGTGTTTTTATGATTCTGCCAGAAGAAATGGAGAGGGAATTATAGAAGAGAGAGAGAGAGAGAGAGAGAGAGAGAGAGAGAGAGAGAGAGAGAGAGAGAGAGAGAGAGAGAGAGAGAGAGAGAGAGAGAGAGAGAGAGAGAGAGAGAGAGAGAGAGAGAGAGAGAGAGAGTGCAGACAGATGAGAGAGTTCTTGGTGATTTGTGTAGAAAAAAATGTTGTGGAGAAGATGAAGATGGAACTCAGAGAGAGAGAGAGAGAGAGAGAGGAGAGAGAGAGAGAGAGAGAGAGAGAGAGAGATGGAGAGAAAGAATTGAAGGTGTGTGTGAAACTGGAAAAAAATAGTGGGAGAGCCTTTAAATGACGTGTGAAGAAGGTTATTTTATAGAGAGTTGAAGATCGAAGATCAAGATGGAGAGGAGATTCAATCCTAATGAAGGTGAGTTTTCTGTATTTCTGATTTTCTGGTCTTTTAAACTATTTTACTACTGAGCTGGAAATTCTCTTTCGCCTCACTTTCTTCTTTTTCTGTTATAACTTGTCCCCCTTCTAGAAGTTTGTTAGAGCTCGTTTTGATAGTTAGAAATTGGTTAAGGGTAGTTACAGTTGGTTAGGGGCTTAGAATTCTATTTTGATTATAGGTTAGTTGGTTGGGAAAATTTTCTGTTGGGGAATGTTTTGGGAGTTAGTTGGGAAGTTTGTTACTGCAGTTAGGTTTTCCGCTTGCAGTTAGAACAATTGGGGAGTTATGAAATTGGTTAGGAGTTAGGGTGAGTTAGAAACAGTTAGAAAATCTGTTTAGAAAAATGGTTAGGAAAAGTTTGTTAGTTGCTGAGTTATGTTTTCTGTCAAAGAAAATATGTTTGGGGAAAATGGTTGAGAGTTTGTTATGAAGTTAGAGGGTTGGATACTGTTAGGGAAAAACAGTTAGGGACTGTTCTGTTAGCTGTTTATAAGCAGTTAGAATATTTTGTCAGAAACTGGTCATATATTGTTAGTGAACTGGCCTTGTTGAATCTGTTTGATAATGCAGTGGTTTGTGAACTGTTTTGGGCTTCTTCTTAAAACTTGGACAGGTATTGTGCTAATGCGCGTAAGCTTTGATGCCTCTGTCCGCTTCAGAATAGGTAACCATTCTAGCTATGCAACTTTTAAATATTATGTTCAGATTTGGATTTGCCTTTGGTTATGGTTATGTTTGGATTCCTGATGTTTTGTTCTGATACTTTTGCTTCATTTTCTGTCTTGAATGAGTTGGTGCAGGCCATTGGTTAGTTTTATGTTGGGATGGCGTGGTTCTTTAAACCTTGCAGCTTGGTTGTGACACGACTTTGGAGGCGGCAACAAGTGTGTTTGAGTAACAAGGCAGCAAGTTTGAGTCTTAGTCATGGCATAAAAAAATGTTAAGATCATGAAGGAAAAAGAGGTTTAGGACTAGGTTTAAGAATGTATCCAATGTATGGAAATGTAAGATGATATAGTAGTGGATTTTTTTTTTGTAATTCTGTTATTTTGTTCAGGATAATACCGACAATGTAATAGCAAGTTTTCATGTCTCCAAATTTCTCCTGGCCTTGTACTTTTGTTAAGACATGATGATGATTTAGATCTTGATATGGTGCTACACTTGACGTACTTTGTATATATCAAGCTCTTTATTTATCATTTCTTTATTTTGAAAGTGTCAACAGAGTAATAATGTTTTGAGTAATAATGTTTTCCTCTTGAATTCCAAGTAAACAAATGATCATTGCTTCTTTGTTCTTGAATGGTTAGAACCCTTGTTATGTGATGACGATTGACTCACTGCAACTTGTTCCACAAATAAACCCAATCAGAATATTAATCCATGATTGTCTCTTTTCGTCCAAGATGTTGACAATACTAGACAAAGTATTGGTTCTTGAAGCCAATAATATCCCATTGAATAAATGAAGTTCAACCTTTTGTATTATCAATAACAAAAAGAGAACCAATCCTTAATGACAAAACCCTAATCCATGAGAACTCTATGTCCAAATTTAGAATCCTCTCTCACATAAAGCTCATGATCACATGACTTGAGATCCAAGTAAAAAGTGCCTCCTTGTCTGATGAAGAAGAATCATTAGAAACCCTAGATAGCCATGGATAATATCCCCGCCTGATAATCATAACATCACAAATAAATCCTAATTCATATGGGTATGACACGTATTAGGAGACAACTCTTAAAGCTTAAGCTTGTAGCCTTTTGGATGATACTTGTAGATATTTTGTGTCGTAAACGACACAAATCCTCTCTTGTTTGAAGGATTCCAAACAATGTTTAAAAAGAAGAGCTTTAGATTACATGTATCCAAGCCTTGAGCCTTCATCACATGACCTTAAGTATAGGGCTAGAAACCCTAATCACGGCCATTGCATCTTCAATTGAGTTGGCCCTGCAAGAGGTGAGAAAACCCTAATCCACGAATGAACCTATAGTGCACTAGTGAAACCCTAGTTCCTTGAAGATTCTCGATCCCCTGTCAAGTTATGTTGTTAATGAATGTATGCAATGTTAAATAACCTAACAGAAGGTATGTATATGATGATGTGTAAGCCAGATGATCATATAAAGGGGTAGGACAAATTTGGGGTATTACAGCCGTCAAAGACCAAAGCATGATAACTTGAGTCAAGGGTTATGACCCACTTGACATGGTGAGCTTGATTCTCATAGAAATACATTTAATGATACAAAGTTCTACGATCAAAGCTGCGATCAAAATCCAATTTCTAACATTTTTGTGTGTTTACCCCGCAAGATCCTTGAAAACATTGCATCCATATATCATGCATCATATCATGACAAGTTTTCCCCATACAGGTTTTCTCATCCGCTTGCTGTTTATTTCAGTAAAAAATGGCTCTCGAACAAACTGTCCAAGATCTTCAGACCCAAAATGATCAGCTTTAAGATTTGTTCCTGAATTTATCCAAGGGGCAAGAAGATGTGAAGGCACTCCTCATTGAGAGCATCACCAAGACTAATCCTGAAGACGACATGGATGGCCAGCTAAAGCAATTGCAAGCATAGATGGAAACAATGAGAATCCAAATGTTGAGACAAATGGCTCTTATCCAAAACATAGCTCGGGGACAAGAAAAGCTAAGAGCCCTCGTCAACAAGCTTCATCGAGATGGATGCGACCACATGGAGAAAACAACTAGAATTGGGGATCGAGTCATTAACCATCCTCAGATGAAACAAGAAGATTTGGTTGAGAGAGCACCTTTCAAAATGGATATTATGCCAAGAGTCCAACAACGACCTCACCAACCACGACAGGGTGGCCCGTGTAAGCAAGATACGCCCCAAAGGAAATTTACCGAGATCAACATGTCCTTGGCTCAAGCATTGAATCATATGTTGGAATCCAAGCTGGTTACATTAAGGGAGTCTCCTCAAAAACCTAAGACTTCTGCTCCTAACTACAAATACAATGAAAGGTGCGCATACCACTCCAACAGTCAGGGACACGACACTAACCACTATGAGGCGTTGAAGAACAAGATTTAAGACTTGGTTGATAAAGGAGTGTTAGAATTTACACAAGATGGTTAACTGGAGTTTTTCTGTCACCCCTCAAAGACACACTATCTGAAGTGACACAGTTTAGGTGGAGAAATTTTTGTTCATACGAATTTTCAGTTGTAATTTCTTTGTTTGTTTAAACATTTGTCCTTATGTTCGACTTTGGTTGTTCTCATTAATGCATTGCATATGTTTGTCTTGAGTTAATCCATTCGTTTTCACTATACTGAAACTATACTTTTACTCCTTTTTGTATGATATTCAACTCTGAATTACAAGCTGTAAGCCTTTAGAGGGAGGATGACAAAAATAATACCATAATCTCATACAATATGCTTTTGGACAGACTTTGCTGATGATGTACAAGCGTTGTTTCAAATCCCAAAAAATAGTGTAGTTATAAGGAAGATAATCCCTAGTCAACCCCTTTGATCCAAAGAAGTAGGAGTTTTCTTTTCCGCACAAACTGAAACCTTTAATCATAACCTGGGGTAGGGTAGTTTCTCAGTTGATTCAAACGCGTATTCAGTCGCAAGCTGTCACTTCACAACGAAAATATCCTTTTGAATCAAAAGATGGTGTTGGTTCCCCATAAATTAGGTAGTCTTTAGAAAATCCCACTAGGTCAAAACCTATGAAGGAGACTTAAGGAAAAAAACTAGGGTATCCCGCTGACTGTAATCTCAAAACAAGAACAGTCAGGCAAAAATTATGGGTAGGAGATCAAAAAAGAGGTCACTATAAATCCTCGACAATATAAAAAAAATGTTACAAAAATGACTGCCTTCCCAAATGAACTTCTAGTATCCGAACCATCACCAAAATTTCATTCCAGATTCTAGTAGGAGATAAATGCGTGATCGACTAATTTTAGGAATGGAGAACATCATGGAGAACGGGTTGGGTACAAATAAACTTTGAGCCTTATCCTGTGTTTCTTAAACCGTGAACCATACCATGTTACAACCCTTTAAAATTCATAATTGAAGCATAGGTTAGTTTGAAAGCATATTGTCACAAAAGGTATCCTGACTCATGTAAGGCTTACTATAGATCTCGAGTTGAATTCATATTCTTACAAATTTTTGTTGCTCTTTAAAAGTGCATTTTAAAAAAAATTTCTCAAGACAGACATAAACTTTGCATTGTTTGAATACCACTATTTGCATATGGCTAATTGTTTGACAACGGAGAAATTCACACGACGAATATCTAGTGAACGAAAAATCTCTCAATAAACAGAGTCACTTCAAATGGAAAGACGCTTCTAATGACAAATATCTCATAATCAAGGGGCACGACACGATCATTGTCTAACATATCTGGAGCAGTCAAGTCGAGATTCAAAGAATCTCTCAAAGAAATGTTGAATAACCTGGGGCAAATCTCCATCCGAATCACTCGAGGCGCAATGTTACGGCTTGAAAAAAATCCACTATGAAGACTTCTGGTACCACCAAATTGCTTGTCTGTGCCAGTAGTATCAGATGGTGTCAGTATCATGTCTTCGGATCCTTCCATGATAGTTCTTAGAAAATTCAGAGACTTGACCAAAGATCTTGGGTACCACCAAATTTCTTGTATATGCCAGCAATATCAAATGGTGCCAGTATCATGTCTTCAGTTTCTTCCATGACAGTCTTAGAAAACATACCTAGGAAGTTCAAGACTATCGAAAATGTGATCAAAATTTCAAACGTCGAAGTGCACCAGATTAACTCTAGGGGCAAACAGGCTTCCACATGTGAAAGGTCACGTGCGATCGAACAATTGATTTCTAGAATTTCTACAACACTTAATACCACAGACAATGACAATTCTCCACACCATGGACATAGTCAGAAAATACTACGCGTGAAGAGAGAGCCTCTAGGTTGACATACCTAGGCAAAAATAAGGGCATCCTGACGAACCAACAGGTTCGGGAAAAATTAGGGATATATACAAAAGATTGTACACCCGACAAGTTGAAAACCTGAAAAGGCGGCTTGGGAAAAAAAGGTATCATGTTGGAAAAAAAATCTGAAAAGACGGTCCAGGAAAAAGTTAGGGATTAAAGCGTACGACTATGTCCCATTATCTCATCAGTTTATCTATCAGTATAGGATTTGTCACTTTGATAAAGTTCAAACTGTCTACATATCCATACAAGGCCAATTTCATGGATGTCCCCACAAAGTTACTTCAATCAAATTATCCCCATAAATTTGGATTCATGAAATCCCCAACCAGAGTTTCGATCTCCGGAAAACACTCTCCCAAGCTGATTTGGTCTTAAAAGAAGAAGTCTTATGGAGTTCCTTCCTAAAGAATATATTTCCCCCGCAGGTCATCTAAATATTCTCTTCAACATGGTTTATTTCCCCCAACAAACTGCAAATTCCCCAGCTTGAGTTTGCTTCTGAAACTATTACAAATCAATGGACAAAACCCCTTAACCTCCGGTTAAATCATTACAACCCCCAATAGAGTCGTTACTATCCCAGAAAGTTACTTCAAAGCCTGGACCCGACCAGATACTAGTTCAACTTCATCTCTTTCAAAAGCAAGTTACTACGAAGCCTGGACCCGACCAGATACTAGTTCCACTTCAAAGTAATTCACTGCAAAGCCTGGAATCCGACCAAATAGCAATTAACTTCATCTTTCATCTAAGTTACTGCGAAACCTGGACCCGACCAGATAACAGTTAACCTCAAGTTCAAATTGCTGAAACCTGGACCCGACCAGATAACAGTTAAGCTTAATTTTAAATTACTGTGAAACCTGGACCCGACCAGATAACAGTTGATTAAATTTACTGCAAAGTCTGAACCCGACCATAAAATAGTTTGAGTTGCTGAAACCTGGACCCGGCCAGATAACAGTAAATCTCAATTTTAAGTTACTAAATCCTGGACCCGACCATATAATAGTTTAACCTCTTCAATTGCTGAAACTTGGACCCGACCAGATAACTGTTCAAGTTACTATGAAGCCTAGACCCAACCAAATAACAGTTTAATTCCTATAAAATCATTAACAAAAATCCTCTTCCCCAATAGAGTTTGCCACTATCCCCGGTGAGTTGATGTAAAACCTATAATCCAACCAGATAACAGTTAACTTCTTTATCCCCAACAAGTTATCGTGAAGCCTAGAATCCGACCAGATAACAACTAAACTTTCTTCCTCTCAAATCAAGAGAAAGCTTCCCAGTAGAGCAATGGATAGCTATAACTCCTTAACTCTATTCCCCAAGCAAAATCAACACCCCCTGCAGTGTTTCCTCAAGCAAAGAGCCAAAGACAATGTTCCCCGATAGAGTTCTCCTCAAATAAAAAAACAGGAATTCCCAGTGGAAGCATTCTAAGCAAAACTTGAAGATGCACATATTCTTCATCCTCAACAGCCATCTGGGATTTAAACTTTTCAAGGCTCCCTAACACTTATCAAGGATTTATTTTCCAAACAAGGATACGCTGCAATAACTTTTCACGTTCATACATCATAGCATACATGACAAATGCATATAGCATGATCTCATTTTGAGGACATCATTACTCCATGCATACACCTGCATGCAACTAATTCTTTTCCTTGTAAGAAAAGTTCAATCAACAATCAAAGACCTCTTCTGGTTAGATTTATTTCTTCCAGTTAAAGATAGGAGAATCAAAGGCCTCTTTTGGTTAGATTTATTTCTTCCAGTTAAAGACAGGCGAATCAAAGAACTCTTCTGGTTAGATTTACTTCTTCAAGTTAAAGACAGGAAAATATCATTAACATTTACCAAATAGGTCAGAGATTAATTCCCGAAGCAAGTCGGGGAAACTATCTCTATGACCAACCAAAAGCGGGTTCCAGATTAATACCTGAAACAGGACAGGACAACTATATATGGACAAACTGGTTGTAGATTAATACCTGAAATAAGACAGGACAACTATCTACATGAGCAGATTGAAGATTAACTCCCGAAACAGGACGGGGAAACTATCTTTCTTTCTCTTTGGTTATATAAAGATCAATTCTCGAAACAGGACGGGGCGACTATCCTTATCACCAATGGTGTGAACTCCCAAAACAGGATGGGTTTACCAAGAAACTGATTGTAGATTAATACTTGAAACAAGACAGAACAATTATCTACATGAGCAGATTGAAGATTAACTCCCGAAAGAGGACGTGGAAACTATCTTTCTTTCACTTTGGTTAGATAAAGATCAATTCCCGAAACAGGACGGGGCGACTATCTTTATCACCAATGGTGTGAACTCCCGAAACAGGACGAGTTTACCAACAAACTAATTATAGATTAATACCTGAAACAAGACAGGACAACTATCTACATGAGTAGATTGAAGATTAATTCCCGAAACAGGACGGGGAAACTATCTTTCTTTCTCTTTGGTTAGATAAAGATCAATTCTCGAAACATGACGGGTTGACTATCTTTATCACCAATGGTGTGAAATCCTGAAATAGGAGGGTTTACCAACAAAACTGATTCTAGATTAATACCTGAAACAAGATGGGATAACTATCTACATGAGAAGATTGAAGATTAACTCCCGAAACAGGACGACGAAGCTATCTTTCTTTCTCTTTGGTTAGATAAAGATCCATCCCCGAAACAGGACGGGGAGAATATCTTTATCACCAATGGTGTGAAATCCCAAAATAGGACGGGTTTACCAACAAATTGATTATAGATCAATTACCAAAACAAGACAGAGGCGACTATCTACATGAGAAACACTTCCTTCAAGACCTCTGCTGGTTTAGTTTAAATCGACCAATGATTTATCCTGATTCCGTTCTGATAGACACTTTCTCTGGTTCAGATAATCGACCCTAATATTTTCTAATTCTTATCCAGTCGAAGACAAATACGGACATCTGCTTTTTAGTATAAATCAACCAAAGATCTATTCGAATATTTCTTCCAATCTCTATCAACAATCACTTTGGATGGCATCTATAAGCCCATCTCCGACGAATCTCTATCACTTTTAGATGGCATCTATAAGCCCATATCCGACAATATTTCATTATTCTCCAAATGTCATCTTTAAGCCCATTCCCGACACAATCAGCTAACACATCAACTAGTGCAAATTTCTGGGCACTCTAGTGTTCAATCATCTTTCACCTTCAAGTCACGAATGGCGGACCCGTCAATCTAACTTTTCAGGCTTAAGAATATTGAACAGGGGCAGATGTTGTACCCTAAAATTTTCCCTCTCATTTCTCAAGAAATTCTCACAAGATTCTCAATTGCTCAAAATTGCACAAGGACTGATCAGCTCAAGACACTTCTTCAAAATTGATGACTCAAATTAGGGTTTGAGTTTTCACAAGGATAAATTGAATTTTAATACCCCATATGAATTTCATGGATCATTTTGGACCTTCAAGAATTATCATGTCAAATTTCAAGTCTTGTAGTTCAAGTTTGCTTAGTCAATTGATCAGATGACCTAAAATTAACTATATTGGGTAAAAAGTCAACTGTGGGAAACTTACAATCAAACTTCATCCATATCAATATTTTAAACTTATATGAACCATTTGGTCAAATTTGTATTATAATTCCTCAAGAAATTTGATCAGATCACCAAAGGGGCAAAATGGTCAAAATTAGGGTTTTGACTGAGAAGGCTTGATTTTTGACTTTTGACCAAATACATGACTTATTGGCTTAAGACATGATATCAAGGATTCAAATTCATCATATTTACCTAATTGAATGGTTCAAAACATTTCTCAAGATCAATTGATTGATAATTGAAATTTGGTCAACTGATGAAAAAGTAAACTATACACTGAAAAGTCAAACTTTGACTTTTTGATCAAAATCAAGTTTCAAAAATTATATTTCATAAGTGCATGTTAAAATATGAAGATTATTCATCAAGAAATTAGAAAGTCAAATTTCAACTTAAGAAAGTCAAAGTTTTCAACACTTAGAATTTTTTCCAAGTGTTTTAAACCTTATCTTTTTCATGACTTCATGCCGAATTTTCACCATGATGCAAGATGATTCAAGAAGAACTTCCAACATGAAAGTTGTAGATCTCAATGAGATCTAAAATATTTTAGGGAAGAAATTTTTCTAGAAGTGCTTTGATTTCAAGTTATAAATTCATAAAGTCATGTACATGGTATGAAAAACACTTAGTGAAATTTTGCCCTAGTTAGGCAGATTTTTGGTACCAACTTCATGGAAACTTTTCACATGGTTCCAAGTTGATTATTTAAAAATGTCCAACATGAAAGTTGTAGAGGATGTTCCAATATTTCCAAAATGTCCAAGAACTTGAAGAGATCGTTTTTGAGCTAGGAGATTCGAAGACTTGAAGTTGGCATGATAAACTTGAATTATAAGCCATTTTTGTGATGAACTCATAATCAAATCTCATAACCTTATCATTCAATCTCACTTTTCAGGCCATGTTGCTTATAAATCTCTCCATAATTAAGTAATTACACAGACTCTAAGTGTATTACACAAGGATTTGATGTTTTATCCAAGTCTTGATGCCATTTATAGTTGGAATTGCAAAAAGTAACATATCCATTCTTGTAAAGCAAGCTTTTTCATAATGCCAACCCTTATTGAGCCTCAAAATGGCTCCTTCTGCACACACTTAATCTAGTAACTCAGAAGAAGCATGTTTAAAGTGATTCAACCACTCTACATAGCTTGTACCACACGTTGGGATTTTGGTTTTCTACTTTGCTTCAAAAACAAGCAAAAATACCATAACATGTTATCTCGGTAATCTGACCATCTCAAGTCTCCAAACCTTTTCCTATATATCAAGACACTCATATGCAATCGAGAACACGGATTTATAATCCCTTAAACCCTCTCATACACTCTCAAACCCGAATTGGCAAAAAAATCACCATTTTTAAGCTTTTGAAACCTTAACTTTGAAACTCATCACTCTTGCAACTATTGTCCAAACAAATCATCCAAACACTTCATATATATCATATAGAAACTATCCATACCCCTGTTTCCTCACCGTAACATCATTTTCATCATCCACCATTTTCAAAATCTACCATTGCAACTTGACTTGAGTAGACTAATCCAGACACTTTCAAGGAAAAGTAAGAGTTGCAACATACTTACTAAGGTCCCAGGAAGTTAAAGCAATCATCATATTGCTTCCGGAAGTCGTGTAGAGGATATTGAATTTTTGCATCAAGAGGTAAGTTTTTCCAACTTTGAAATCTTGATACAAGCACCATTTGCACTTACTTTTAAAAGATAAAATGTAGATATCATGTCTATGAAGCTAACCATATCTTTAAATTTCATTTTAATTGACTGTGGGATGAGAATTTTGGAACTAAATTTTTTGGATATTTAGGTTTTTAGTTTGGTACAGGTAGAAATTCGTGAAATATAGTGGGAATAAATAAAAACTAATTACATATTTGAAATCCTTGCGAAATTCTAAGAAAGTTTCATTTTTACATTTTTTAAATTTGGTTGAGAAATGAGGAAGTTAGAATTTTTTGAAAAAAATGGAAATATATGTTATTACAGTAATTGTTAGCGTGCAAGAGGAAGAAGAAGGAGGGCTTGGCTATTTTCAAATTTTTACGTCTAAGTTCATTTTATATTTAATGATTTTTGTTTCTAACGGATGTAACAACCACCCCAGTGGCAAGCAACATGCGTTTCATGTCACTTCTTACCTTAAAGGCGCGAGTTCAAACTATAGTGAACCCCCTTTTTGCATATTTTGTGTTATTTTATGATTTTTGTGATTTCAGGAAGCAATCTTCTCATATAATGTCATGCAAGCGTGTGGTTGACAAGTAAACGCGTCTGGCCTAGTGGTATTCTATTGAGTCAGCAACCTGAATGTCTTGAGTTCAAGCCTTGCCAGGACCAAAACCTTATTTTTATCACTTGACTCATTTTACATTTTTAACAAACTTCAACAATTTATTTAACCCATCAAATTAACTCCTTTTGAACTAATTTTTTGCACACTACTAGTTTATTAGACCTATTTTATGAATATATAAAAATATCACCAAAAATATTTTTATTTTCATTATTCATCATTTATTCAAAGTAGCATCTTTTAGGGTTTTTTTTCCTTTATTAAAAACAAAAAAAAACATTTTTCTTAATAAATTTCTTTTCTTGATTAAATTAATTTTTAACTTAGTTTTTGCTTTGACTTTCTTTTCTAATTAAATCAACTTAGAATTTAGGGACTTTAATTAATTAAATTCTTTCCTTTTATTAGTTTAATTAAATCAAGACTTTTCATAAACAAAAACAATTTTCTTTTCCTTTCACATTGCTTTTTATATTCTTGCATATTTTATCTTGCAATATTCAATATGGTTGTAATAGTATAATTAGAACTTTATTGCTTTCATCCCCCATTTGTAAATTGTGTCCCACTCCTCAAATGTTGTAATAGCGTAGTGTTGCATCCCAAAATTTTCCCTCTCATGTTTTCCAAAGTCTTCCCCCTGCATGGTTGATCATAAACCCTTGCCTAAGGAAAAAGAAAATTTTTGAGTGGTGCTTTAAGTATCTTTCGATTGACATTCTGAAGGAGCATTTCGATTGGCATTCTGAAGGAGTATTTCGATTGGCATTCTGAAGGAGCACTTCGATTGGAATTCTGAAAGACCCTTCGATTGGTATTCTGAAGGAGCCTTTCGATTGGCATTATGGACAAGTATTTCGATTGGCATTATAACAGTGTCCTTCGATTGGAATTCCAAAAAGGTCCATTCGAAGAAGCATTCAAAGGGTCCATTCGAAGAAGCTTTCGAAAAGCATTCGAAGGAGGCCATCATCCCATTCGAAAAGAAGCATTCGAAGGAGGCCATCAGCCCATTCGAAGGGGCCATTCGAAGGAGGTCATCAAGAGGGCGCTCAATTCAAAAGTGTCCAGGTTCATTTAAGAGACACTAATGTTTCAAAAAAGGAAATTATTTAATGTGTCCGTTTCTTGTCTCATGGCATTTAATGGCCTGTTTAATGGCTGTCTCTTGCCATTACTGCACCCTCACACCCCTATAAATACAGAGGCCAGCATACATATCCAGGACACGAAAATCATAACAAAAATCACACAAAAAAAACTCTGCAGGAAAATTATACACCCAAATACAGAAAAAAAAACAGAAGCATTGGAGAGACGCTGCCCATACAATCCATCAAAGGTTGTCAGAATTTTCCAGGCCAAAGCAGTCCTTCAGATCGAAGGTGCCCACGCCCATAAGCCCTAAATCAAAAGTGCCTACATCCAGGAAGTGCCCAGATCGAAGGTGCCTACATCCAGGAAGCGCCCAAATTAAAAGTCCAATCTGCTGGTAAGAAAGGGTAAACTATCCAACCTCATTTTTGCATAAAACATCATTACTTGTTGTTACTTTCGATTTGCCATCCTAGACAGGATCAAAGGGCCTGGGTTTGGCACCCAGGTCATGTTTTTCATTTGCTAATATTTGCTGCAGACATAGCCTGAAGAGACCCAGCAAGCGCAGGATCGAAGGGCCAGGGGTTCAATACCCAGGCCCTGCATTTTATTTTGCTAACATACTTTTGCAGGTATAACATCCCAGATCGAAGGAAACCCCTTCTCTGGATCAAACCCATTAGCATGCTGGATCGAAGGAGACATCTCATTCCTGGATCGAAAGCCATGACTTCCATGATCAAAAGACAATCCTCTTCCCTGGATCGAAGGCTACTCACGCCTTGCTGTTTGGCCCAATCGAAAGGACCATGACCCCCTCTGGATCGAAGCTTCCATGCTCTCCCTGGATCGAAACTCCTTTTTTCCCTGGATCGAAGGATCCCCCTTTGCACTTTATTTTTGTTTTCTCATAGACTTCTTTTTATCTTTTTAATTAACATTAAAATCAAAAACACAAAAAACATTAGGCTAGTCTTTTTCTATTAAAATTAACTTTGTTAATTAATCTCTTAATTATCTTAATATTTTCTCAAAAACTAAAATTAAATAAATTTAGGTCTTTTTCACAAAATAAAATAAAACAACAAAAATATTTTTATTCTTAGGATTTTTAGAGTTTATTTTCAGATTCGCGCGCGTTTATTTTATTGTAACTACCTACTGTTTTGTAATAACTTAGCTAAGACTTTTACTTTACTGCTTTTATTTCCCCCAATTTTTGTACATGTAAATAATACCCCTCCCCGAAGCCTTGTAATAGCGTAGGATTTGTAATTCCCCGCACTTTAAATTCCTGTACATATATTAACTGCTTAGATGTATGCTAACTAGGATTGTATGACAAGATTAACTCTTAACTTAAAATCAATAGTAGCTCACCATAACATGTACAAAGATAACATAAACTGAAAATTGACACACTTGCACATACCACTCTTAGGGTACACCTCACTTGGTTGCCTCGAACGTAGTCATTAAGTATAGGATGTTTTAGAGGTCGCCCTCCTGTCCAAAGATCAAAAGTTGCCTCGAAATGGTTGCCTCGATAAAAATGATCTAAGACATTAGGGTTACCGCTAAAGCATCCTAACATTGCTTTAGTGACCACACGTCCCTAAAATCGAATTGACCCAAAAACTCCAACGACGGTGCTACCTACTCCTCAATAGTGGGATAGCACTGTCTAAAGGACATTTGCACAGTTTAGTTCCTTTTTGAGTAGGTAGATGTTCTTAAGTACTTGCTTATTTTAAAAACGAAACAAAACTTTTCACACTTACACTTTTTCGAACAAAGTTTTCAAAACACTTCATTACACTCTTGAGGACAGAAGCAAGAGTTAAATCTAAGTTTCAAACAAAACTCTTTTCAAAACCCACAAACACAAAGAAAAGCAAACTTTTGAAAACACAGTGAGCAAGTACCTAAGAGCCTGTGGATAACCACAGATAGAAAGGGTGCTAACACCTTCCCTTTTTATAATCTACCTCCTGAACCCGAGAAACAATCTCGAAAAGGAATTTTTCTGTGCTTTTGTCCTTTCCTTGTTGGATAAAATAAAAGACGGTGGCGACTCTTGCTTACCGTGACATTTTGCGCAAACAAACGCAAACGCGAACTAGCATTCCAAAACAGTCAGTTCTCATTCCCACCGATCACAGAACTGGCGACTCTGCTGGGGATATTATAAGTGAGGTGTACCTTAGGACTAGATCACTTGTGTTTTCAATTGTATGCTTTGTATGCTTTAAATTTTGTGGGTTTGTATCGAAGTTCTATAGATCCTAACCCGGATCTGGGGATACCCTTTAGGTAAGTAGCAACAAACTGTGAGGGAACTGTGCAGGGTATACCGACATGGTTGAAACAGTAGCTACGTTGATGTGGCACTTTGGTTGGTACCACTAACCCTTGAGTTAAGTCAAGGAGAGTACGGGGCCGCCGCGTGGTATCGTGAAGCATCAATTGACCTTAGAACCTTACTTGACCATCTTGGCCTTTTTTAGGGGTAGTGAGATGACCGACTTTGGTGCAGTCCGAAGTTGGTAGATACTCAATACTACACTCATTGAGGATTGTTTTCTTGGAATATTTTGGTCGCTAGTTCAGTGGCTAAATCAAAACAATGAACATAGAAAACAATCCAATGATATTGAGCTCCTTAGAACCTGGTTACTATTTATAGGACAGGTTTTGAGCCAACTACACTCAAGAGGGTACTTACCTATGAAACTCCATGCCAGCCTAAACTTAAGGCTGTTTGTGTGACTTGTGTGCTTTCAAACTTGAACTACTTGCACATTCTTGTTATCTGACAACATGAGTTCCTTGCAGGTTTTGTTTACAGTCCTTATCCAATAATTTGGACTTATTGCAGGGCTTACTTACACACTTGTGCTTAAACGCATAGCATACACATCATAACATCATGCCTTAACATTTCTTTAACCATTTCAAGGATCTCAAGGGTCTGTGATGCAGGTTATGGTAAATCAAATGGCTAGCAAGGGGCAAAGGGGATTTATTTTTCTCTAGCCAAAGTTGTCTAGAAATCCAAGCATGATAACTTGAGTCAGGGGCTATGACCCACTTGATATGGTGAGCTTGACTCTTGAAGAAGGACTCTCAGCAACATGAAGTTCCTTCAATCAAGCTAACCAGATTCAGATTCTAACAGTTTCTTGTTTACCCCGCGAGATCCTTGAAAACATTGCATACATATATCATACATATCATTTCATAACAGGTCTCTCAGTACAGGTCTCTTATCTTCTTCGCTGTTTATTTCAGCAATCATCATGTCTACTGAACCTTCAACCGAGCAAGCTATCAAGGCCCTCCAGGCCCAGAATGCCCAATTTCAAGAGTTGGTCATGAGCCTAGCTAAGGGTCAGCAGGACCTGAAGACCCTGATTCTGAAAGAGAGGAAGAAGAAGAAAAAGAGGACCATCTTGTTCAACACTGGACGTAGGTTTGGGAACGGGCTGCAGAATGAAATTGACCTGACCACCCCATCTGAAGGGAAAGATAGTCCACAAGAAAGGAGGGCTCCTAGCCCTATGGTCTCCGACAACGAGACAAATTATGATGAAGAACAGTATCCTCCTGCTGAGGATAAGTACAAACAACTGGAAGACCGTTTGAACGCCATGGAAATACAAAAGGTGCCCGGTCTGGACTTCAGAGATCTAGGTCTATCCTCTGGGGTGGTGATTCCCCATAAGTTCAAGGCACCTGCCTTTTCCAAGTATGACGGAGCTTCCTGTCCCAAGTTGCACCTCCGGTCATATGTGAGGAAGATCCAACCTTACACTGCTGATAAGAACTTGTGGATCCATTTCTTTCAAGATAGTCTGTCGGGGACTCAACTTGAATGGTTCTGTCAACTGGAAGGAGCTAGCATCCGCAACTGGGAGGACCTTGCTGCTGCTTTTTACAAGCAATACCAGTATAATGTCGACCTTGCTCCCACGCGTACTCAGCTTCAGGGTATGTCTATGGGTACAGGCGAAGGCTTTAAGGACTACGCTCAGAAGTGGAGAGATCTTGCTGGAAGAGTCCAACCCCCTCTGTCTGATAGGGAGTTGGTGGACATGTTTCTTGGGACTTTGTCTGGTCCCTATTTCAAACACTTGATCGGAAGCTCTTCAGCCGGATTCACCGAGCTAATACTGACCGGCGAAAGGGTCGAAGTTGGCATCAAAAATGGGAAGATTCAAGAAGCTACACCTTCTGATGCTCAGAAAAAGCCCTACAATGGGAAGAAAGAGTCCAACGCTGTGTATGGTCAAAAGGGTCGTCATGACCAATACGTAGGAGAAATCTTGATCTCTAATCCTACGCCTGCTCAACAAAGACAGGGGCATCAGCGTAAGGAGGTCGCGCCTAAAAGATAATTCACTAGGATCAACATGTCACTGGGTCAAGCGCTACAACGCCTGTTGGAGGCAGAGCTGATTACATTAAGGGCTCCTCTCCAGAACCCAAATACTTCTGCTCCTACCTATCATCCCAATGAAAGGTGTGCATACCACTCTGACAGTCCGGGACATGACACAAACAACTGCTAGGCTCTGAAGAACAAGGTCCAAGACATGATTGATGCCAAGGAGATCAAGTTTGACCCTCCGGAGACTCCAAACATAATCACTGCTCCTATGCCAAATCATTGAGAATGCCTTTGTTTCATTTGAATTTTCAAGTTGTAATCTCTTTGTTATTCAAACAATTATCTATTAATGCCAAACTTTGTTTCATTAATGCATGGCATATGTTTGTCTTGATTTGATCCAATCATTTTAATTACATTTAAACTATGCTTTTTACTCACTTTATGACATTCAACTCTTGCTAAAAGTTACAAGCCTTTAGAGGGAGGATGACGAAACAATGACATAATCTCATACAGTATGCTTTTGGGCAGACCTTGCTGACGATGTACAGGCATCTCTTTCAAATCCTAAACACTGGAGTTATAAGGAAGATAATCCCTAGTCAACCCCTTCGAGCCAAAGAAGTAGGAGTTTTCTGTTTTAAACACAAATTGAAACCTTTAATTTAAACTCGGGGCAAGGTAGTCTCTCAGTTAATTTAAAAGAGGCGCATTGAAGTCGCAAAACTCTCAGTTCATAATACAACGAACGACATCAAAAGCGTTCCTCTGGAATCAAAAGACAGTGGTGGTTCCTTATTTCATAGGCAGTCAATCTCTCAAAAGAGAAAAGCCCACTGAGCCAAAACCTATAAAGGAGGCTTAAGAAAGCTGGGGCATCCCGCTGACTGTAATCTCGAAAACAGGAATAGTCAGGCAAAAGTTAGGGATAACAAATCAAAAGAACGAGGTCGCTACAAATCCTCAACAACATGAAAAATGTTGCAAATGATGACTGCCTTCAAAAATCCAACTTGTGTGAACCATCACCAAAACGTCGTTCCAAATTCAAATGGAGTTCAAATGCACAATTAACTGAGTTTAGGATTGAAGAACATCACGAAGAGCGGGTGGGTACAAATATACTTTGAGCCTTTATCCTTTGTTTCTTAAACCGTGAACCAAGCCACGTTACAACCCTTCAAAAGTCCTAACTGAAGCATGGGTTAGTTCAAAAGCATACTGTTACAAAAGGTATCCTGACTCCTGTAAGGCTTGGCCCTAAATCTTGCGTTGAATTTGTCTTATAAAAAGTTTTCTGCTAAAAAACGCATTTTTCAAAACTTCAAGACAAGCATAAACTTTGCATTATTTGAATATCACTGTTTGCATTTGGCTATTTGTTTGACAGCGGAGAAATTCACACGACGAATATCCGATGAACGAAAGCCCTCTCAGTGAACAAAATCACTTCAAAAAGGATGACACTTCCATTGACAAATCTCCTATCAACAAGGGGACTTGACATGTCACTATCCGGCACAACTGGGGCAGTCCAGTCAAGATTTCGAAATCTCTGAAGAAGTGCAGTGTAACCAGGGGCAAGTTTCCATCTCCGTCACTTGGGGCATTGAACATCTCTCAGTGAAGGGTTACGTACAATTAAACATTTCCAGGCAGTGCCACAAACACTTGCTACTAGGGGCAATGACAAATCTCCCCAGAATCCTTCTCATAAGATGACTCCCGGCAATGGAACCAGCTGAATCAACCTCAAGAATCCTCGAGGGCTTCCCCAACGAAGATGTCACCTCTCCAGCGGACTGATGACAAGGTTTATTTCCCCAACAACACCAGGATTCCCCATCTTGAGTTTGCCTCTCCGACTACTACAAATCAAAGGACCACAACTCCTTTTCCCCAGCAGACTCTGGAAGCTTGTCCCCTGTGAAGCACAAATAAGTCTCCTCAGCCAAATCCAGAGATTATCCTCACAAGAGTCTAGCTGGGTTATCCTCAGCAAGTTGCAACTAAAAGATCATCCCCAACGAAGTTCTTTCTATCCCCAACGGAGTTCATCATCAAAATCCCCAGCAAGTTACTGCGAAACCTGGACCCGACCAGATATCAGTTCAACTTCGACTCCCCAGTAGAGCAACGGACGACTAAGACTCCTAAACTCTTTTCCCAAGCAGAAATAAACATACTCCCCACAGAGTTTTCAATATCCCCCAGCGGAGTTCTCCTCAAACAACAAAGCAGGGATCCCCGGTGGAAACATTTTGAGCAAAGTTCAAGACAAAATTACACTTCAACAACATTCATAACATATGCATACGCATCATACAACACAAATCTCATTTATTTTGAGAACATCATGACAATGCATACATCATGACATTGCATACAACTAACTCTTTACCTTTTCAGGAAAGATCAATCAACATGCAAAGATCATCATCTTCTGAGATTCCTTCTAGAGATAGTTCAGATGCGATCCAGATATGGCTGACATTCTGATACTTATTCCAGATTCCTTCTAGAGATAGTTCAGATGCGACCCAGATATGGCTGACATTCTGATACTTATTCCAGATCCCTTCTAGAGACAGTTCAGATGCGACCCAAATATGGATGACATTCTGATACTTATTCCAGATTCCTTCTAGAGATAGTTCAGATGCGATCCAGATATGGCTGACATTCTGATACTTATTCCAGATTCCTTCTAGAGATAGTTCAGATGCGACCCAGATATGGCTGACATTCTGATACTTATTCCAGACTCCTTCTAGAGATAGTTCAGATGCGACCCAGATATGGCTGACATTCTGATACTTATTCCAGATTCCTTCTAGAGATAGTTCAGATGCGACCCAGATATGGCTGACATTCTGATACTTATTCCAGATTCCTTCTAGAGATAGTTCAGATGCGACCCAGATATGGCTGACATTCTGATACTTATTCCAGATCCCTTCTAGAGACAGTTCAGATGCGATCCAGATATGGCTGACATTCTGATACTTATTCCAGATTCCTTCTAGAGATAGTTCAGATGCGACCCAGATATGGCTGGCATTCTGATACTTATTCCAGATTCCTTCTAGAGATAGTTCAGATGCGACCCAGATATGGTTGACATTCTGATACTTATTCCAGATCCCTTCTAGAGACAGTTCAGATGCGATCCAGATATGGCTGACATTCTGATACTTATTCCAGATTCCTTCTAGAGATAGTTCAGATGCGACCCAGATATGGTTGACATTCTGATACTTATTCCAGATCCCTTCTAGAGACAATTCAGATGCGATCCAGATATGGATGGCATTCTGATACTTATTCCAGATTCACTCAAATTACAGTCCAGATACGATCCGGATTCGGATGTCATTCTGTCACTCACTCAAATTACAGTCCAGATACGATCCAGATTCAGATATCATTCTGTCACTCATTCAAAATACAGTCCAGATACGATCCAGATTCAGATGTCATTCTGTCACTCATTCAAAATACAGTCCAGATACGATCCAAATTCGGATATCATTCTGTCACTCATTCAAAATACAGTCCAGATACGATCCATATTCGGATATCATTCTGTCACTCATTTCAAATTACAGTCCAGATACGATCCAGATTCGGATGTCATTCTGTCACTCATTCAAATTACAGTCCAGATACGATCCATATTCAGATATCATTCTGTCACTCATTCAAATACATTTCAGATACGCTCCAGATACAGACGCAATTCTGACAATCATCCAAACTCAACTCCATTCTCCAGCAGCTCCGGGATTTATTTTCCCAGCTAAAACATCACACTCCCCTACGTCATAGTGTGGACGAGTACTATAACCTCAACGGTATACTCCATTGAGCACGAGTCAGTTCCTAGATCTTGATGTTTTCCTCCGTCATAGTGTGGACGAGTTCTATAACCTCAACGGTATACTCTGTTGAGCACGAGACAGTTCCTAGATCTTGGTGAAGATGTTTCCCCCCAGTTGAATTATGGACAGCTGAAACATTCTCTCAGTTGAAGTACAGGCAGGTTCCTAAATCTCAACAAAGTTAGACTTCCCCAGCGGAATCTTCTACAACAACAGGTATGCAAGTTCTCGCTAAGGAATCTCTTATGCGATCGACACTCCTGCAGATGGCATCTATAAGCCCATCCTCCTACCAACGATCTCCAAATGGCATCTGTAAGCCCATTCCTGACATCACAACACTGATACTACACCATGCGAGTGCAAATTTCTGGGCACTCTAGTGTTCAATTATCTTCCACCTTTGAATCACGAAAGGCTCGAAAGCCAATCTACATCCTCAGGTTTAAGAAAATTGAACAGGGGCAACTGTTGCACCCCAAAATTTTCCCTCTCATGTTTTCCAAAGTCTTCCCCCTGCATGGTTGATCACAAACCCTTGCCTAAGGAAAAAGAAAATTTTTGAGTGGTGCTTTAAGTATCTTTCGATTGGCATTCTGAAGGAGCATTTCGATTGGCATTCTGAAGGAGAATTTCGATTGGCATTCTGAAGGAGCACTTCGATTGGCATTCTGAAAGACCCTTCGATTGGTATTCTGAAGGAGCCTTTCGATTGGCATTATGGACAAGTATTTTGATTGGCATTATAACAGTGTCCTTCGATTGGAATTCCAAAAAGGTCCATTCGAAGAAGCATTCAAAGGGTCCATTCGAAGAAGCTTTCGAAAAGCATTCGAAGGAGGCCATCAGCCCATTCGAAAAGAAGCATTCGAAGGAGGCCATCAGCCCATTCAAAAGGGGCCATTCGAAGGAGGTCATCAAGAGGGCGCTCAATTCAAAAGTGTCCAGGTTCATTCAAGAGACACAAATGTTTCAAAAAAGGAAATTATTTAATGTGTCAGTTTCTTGTCTCATGGCATTTAATGGCCTGTTTAATGGCAGTCTCTTGCCATTACTGCACCCTCACACCCCTATAAATACAGAGGCCAGCAAACATATCCAGGACACGAAAATCATAACGAAAATCACACAAAAAAAACTCTGCAGGAAAATTATACACCCAAACACAGAAAAAAAAAACAGAAGCATTGGAGAGACACTGCCCATACAATCCATCAAAGGTTGTCAGAATTTTCTAGGCCAAAGCAGTCCTTCAGATCGAAGGTGCCCACGCCCATAAGCCCCAAATCAAAAGTGCCTACATCCAGGAAGTGCCCAGATCGAAGGTGCCTACATCCAGGAAGCGCCCAAATTAAAAGTCCAATCTGCTGGTAAGAAAGGGTAAACTATCCAACCTCATTTTTGCATAAAACATCATTACTTGTTGTTACTTTCGATTTGTCATCCTAGACAGGATCAAAGGGCCTGAGTTTGGCACCCAGGTCATGTTTTTCATTTGCTAATATTTGCTGCAGACATAGCCTGAAGAGACCCAGCAAGCGCAGGATCGAAGGGCCTGGGGTTCAATACCCAGGCCCTGCATTTTATTTCGCTAACATACTTTTGCAGGTATAACATCCCAGATCGAAGGAAACCCCTTCTCTGGATCGAACCCATTAGCATGCTGGATCGAAGGAGACATCTCATTCCTGGATCGAAAGCCATGACTTCCATGATCAAAAGACAATCCTCTTCCCTGGATCGAAGGCTACTCACGCCTTGCTGTTTGGCCCAATCGAAAGGACCATGACCCCCTCTGGATCGAAGCTTCCATGCTCTCCCTGGGTCGAAACTCCTTTTTTCCCTGGATCGAAGGATCCCCCTTTGCACTTTATTTTTTTTTTCTCATAGACTTCTTTTTATCTTTTTAGTTAACATTAAAATCAAAAACACAAAAAACATTAGGCTAGTCTTTTTCTATTAAAATTAACTTTGTTAATTAATCTCTTAATTATCTTAATATTTTCTCAAAAACTAAAATTAAATAGATTTAGGTCTTTTTCACAAAATAAAATAAAACAACAAAAAGATTTTTATTCTTAGGATTTTTAGAGTTTATTTTCAGATTCGCGCGCGTTTATTTTATTGTAACTGCCTACTGTTTTGTAATAACTTAGCTAAGACTTTTACTTTACTGCTTTTATTTCCCCTAATTTTTGGACATGTAAATAATCCCCCTTCCCGAAGCCTTGTAATAGCGTAGGATTTACAATTCCCGCACTTTAAATTCCTGTACATATATTAACTGCTTAGATGTATGCTAACTAGGATTGTATGACAAGATTAACTCTTAACTTAAAATCAACAGTAGCTCACCATAACATGTACAAAGATAACATAAACTGAAAATTGACACACTTGCACATACCACTCTTAGGGTACACCTCACTTGGTTGCCTCGAACGTAGTCATTAAGTATAGGATGTTTTAGAGGTCGCCCTCTTGTCCAAAGATCAAAAGTTGCCTCGAAATGGTTGCCTCGATAAAAATGATCTAAGACATTAGGGTTACCGCTAAAGCATTCTAACATTGCTTTAGTGACCACACGTCCCTAAAATCGAATTGACCCAAAAACTCCAACGACGGTGCTACCTACTCCTCAATAGTAGGATATCACTGTCTAAAGGACATTTGCACAGTTTAGTTCCTTTTTGAGTAGGTAGATGTTCTTAAGTACTTGCTCATTTTAAAAACAAAACAAAACTTTTCACACTTACACTTTTTCGAACAAAGTTTTCAAAACACTTCATTACACTCTTGAGGACAGAAGCAAGAGTTAAATCGAAGTTTCAAACAAAACTCTTTTCAAAACCCACAAACACAAAGAAAAGCAAACTTTTGAAAACACAGTGAGCAAGTACCTAAGAGCCCGTGGATAACCACGGATAGAAAGGGTGCTAACACCTTCCCTTTTTATAATCTACCTCCCGAACCCGAGAAACAATCTCGAAAAGGAATTTTTCTGTGCTTTTGTCCTTTCCTTGTTGGATAAAATAAAAGACGGTGGCGACTCTTGCTTACCGCGACATTTTGCGGAAACAAACGCAAACATGAACCAGCATTCCAAAACAGTCAGTTCTCATTCCCACCGATCACACGTAGAATTTTACATTTCTGCAATTTATCACTTTCAATATAAATGCTAGTAATTAGGGTTTGTATGGGAAGACATAAAATCAACAAATAGAAAACCCTAATTCAAGACAAAAATGCATGAAAAACAAACACTTTGCACACTTGCACCTCTAGGGTTAACCTCACTTGTTTCCTTGAGAATAAATAGTCATGTTACGCAAAGGTGGGATACTTTAGCAAAAACAATAAAAAACAAGATCATAGTCCCTCGATGATCCTTCAAATGTTACCTTCATAAATGATCTTAGACCCTTACAAAAATTACTAAGGTATCCTACAATGTTGCTTTCTATGACTATGGGATGATCCATGCCCGTCCCTTCACATCCATTGATAGGGCTTCTTATCAATCAACGGTAAGATAGCAATATCTAAAGGAGGAGGAAAAGAACTAAGACCTTTTGAGTAAGTAGAACGTTCATAGTTGCTTTCTCACAATAAAATCTTCAAAACATCTTTCAAAAACACACCAAATACTTTCAAAATAAATATTTTAAAAAGTCCAACACTTTGTATGCATTCTTATAGAGACGAGAATCATTACAAAGTTTTCCTAAACGAAGGCGCTTTTCAAAATTACTTTCAAAACCCACCACAAACACATTTCAAACAAAGCATTTTCAAAGTGAGCTAGCAACTAAGAGCTCGTAGGTAACTATGGATGAAAAGGGTGCTAACACCTTCCCTTTTGATAACCTACCCCCCGAACTCAAGAAAATATCTCAAAGTTCTTTCCTGTTCTTTTCACCTTTTTCTTATTGGATAAAATAAAAGTCTGTGGCGACTCTTGCTATCCGCAACAATTGTGATAAAACGCAAAACAACCAAGTCAGTTCTCCCACCGTATTACAGTTATAATAATAGAAATTAGATTGAAAGTTAGGAAAAAATAGGTTTTGTCAAGGAGAAGAAGAATAAGGGTTGGAAGAGAGAAAAAGAACATAGAAGTTACATAGAAGAGGAAAAGAGGCAAAGTGGGATTCGATCGGAAAATTATAGAGCAACCTTCAATCCAAGGTAAGGGTGGGGTTCTGACTCTATATTTGGGTATATGATGTATGTTATATGGGAATTGGGTTGTGTGAAATTGTTACTGTATGTGATGGTTGTATGAACAAATCGTTTTTTGGTTTATGTGATAGTTGTGCTAACGTTACAATAATTGAAATTCTGGTATCAAATATGTGATATCAGAGGAGATGTCACGACACAAATATCTGAGGATAATGTAAAGTGCAACAATAATAAAAGTAGTAAAAACACAGAGGATTGTTAACCCAGTTTAGTGTACAAGAACACCTACTATGGGGGATACCAAGCCAAGGACAAGTCCACTAAATAGTATCAATTCATAGCCCTCAGTAAACAACCAGTTTACGATCTAATTATGTAATCACTACTCGCGCTATACTTCTACCTAAGACACACCTAGGTATGAGGCCCTCCTTAAATCCCTTCAATCACTAACAGTGAAGAACAACAGAATTATTAAGTTATAAAGACTCCAATCATTCAATACTTAAAAACTTATGAATGATCCATAATTAACAACTCAAATAACAACTCAAGTATTAAACCAATACTAGAGTGTATTACAATTAAAAGACTTAGACTTCTAAAACAGAAGGAATGTATTCTTCTTTAAAAGTTGCAGTTATACAATAAGAATGCAAGTCCTTATAAAGGCGCAACAGTGGGCTTGGGATGAAAAACAAATATTCCAATCTTTTGAATATTTCCATGAAAACAGGCCAAGATATAATCTATAAGGATAATGCAAATAGAAAAATATTCCTCCATATTTTTCGCAACCTATAAGTCACAAATCCTTAATAATGGCACACATAAAAATAGGAAACAGAAAACTTAAACCAGATATGAAGTTCGTTCAGCTCAGGAGGCAGATGTCAAGACATCTGCTTTGACATCATTCAAAACAGTTTGCTTCAAATGTCAAGACATTTAGAAAAACATTATCAAGTCATTGTTTTACCAAAATTGCTGCCAACAAACACTTACAAACTCCACCTTTGGCAAATTTTGGCTAAAACATTATTTGAGCATATTATCAGAGCATTATTAAAGCAGCAGCATAAGCAAAACAAAAAATCAGTTAGCAGTTAGCTGTTAGCATATGAAGATGTCAGTTAGTATAGGAAGATGTCAGAACATCTTCTAAAACATGAGGCTCCCCCTCAAGTATTAAGCTCCCCCTCAATCAGTGGCCAATCAGTTTCTCTCCCCATTTTTAGTCATAATATGCCAAATAAAAGGATGCATTCAAGAGAGTATCAGTAATATAGGTACAAAACAGAATTCAAAAGTCAAGCACATACAAGTGCCAAAAAGAAACAAAGGGGTCAAACAAGTAAACAACAAATAGTCTAACTGTCTTCAGGACCAGTAGACTTGGTAGAGCCAGAACTTCCTTCCTCACTAGAATCTCCTCCTTCAGAGCTCACTCTATCATCAAAGTTTTTATCCTTCTGCAGCTCCTTGATCATCTTTTCAAAAGTTAGCTTTCTTGCTAGGCTAACTCTGATCACATCATTAAGATCTTTGCAAGCTTCCCTTAATCCAGTAATCATGTCATCCTTGGTTGAGGACTTGCTTTCAGCAAATGCAGATATCAAAACAATGTTTGGGGCATGTTTTCCTGGTAGCAATTTTCATCAACCCAGCAGAAGATATCAGCTCCATAATTTCTTTTCACTCTAGTGCACCAGCTCCCAATTCTCTTTCAAGGGAAATTCTTCTTTGAAATACATATTTCCACTTTCCAGCATTCCCAACAGAATGGAAGGAAATGTTGTCAAAAGGGGCATCAGGTACCCTAACAGAAAGCTTTTTGCTTGCAGACTTTTTCACAGGAGAGATGTCCTGGACATCTTCCTCGACATCATAATTAGAGTTATCCTCTTCTATCAATTCAACTTTCTTCTTACCTTTGGATCTCTTTACAGAATCATCATCACCATCTATGGAGCTATCAGGTCTAGCTTTTCTTTTGCTAGAGGGAGGAACCACTTTACTTCTGGGATTTGGGGGACCATACATGGTTTTCTTCTTGATTATCTTGGCAGGGGGTGTGCTATTCACATCCTTCACTTTCCTGAATTTGAGTCTTTTAGCAATTCCAGGCACCACATTAGAAATGAGCTCATTGTCAGACAGCTCATCAACATTAACCACATTTTCAGCATTTTGACCTTCTGCAGCTTTGGAGCCAACAACATCTTCCTTAGCAGGGGATTTATTCTCAACATCTTGTTCAACATCAGCTTCCACTTCTTTTAGAGAAGAAGTAGCAAGCTTGTCAAGTTTGTTTTCAGCAGCATCTTTCTTGAAGATGGATGATTCAACAGCACTTTTAGGGTCATTTCCTTTGTCAGCCGGAGCAGGCATATGAGCAAGAGGAGTAGAAATCCCAAGCACAGGAAAACCTTCATTTAACACTCTATCTACTAGACTTCTAATGCTTCTATCAACATTAACAATCTCTTCTTTTTTCCTATCATCAGTAGCAGTGGAAGCATTACCTTTATCGTCTTTGGATTTCTTTACAGGTGACGATCTGGGTTTCTTGACCTTCTTCTCAAGAGGTGGGATAGTTGTTAGAGGAGTAACATCAAGTACTCTGTCAAGGGAGAGTTCCTCAGGATGGTTGATAAATTTTGAGGGAGACGATGCATGATGTTGAGACATCTTTGAAGATTTTTGAGCAAAGAGATGAAGAATGACAAGGGTTATTTTTTTGTAAAGGAGAATGAAGAGTTTGTGAAAGTAGAAGGATGTGATTTTGTAGCACGTGGGAAAAACTTTAAGACAGTATTAAAATGATTTCTTTTGAAATTTGATTTGTTGGAAACATAAATAATATAATATCACTTTAATGATATTCCCACATGCCCTTAATTGCTACAAACCCTCATGTAAGCAAATCCATAATTTTCCTCTTAAGTTCTCAAATTGATTAGCATCCAAAGCCTTAGTGAAAATGTCAGCCAATTGCAATTCAGTGGCTACATGTTCTAAGGCAACAATCTTTTCTTCAACAAGCTCTCTTATGAAGTGATGACAAATATCAATGTGTTTGGTCCTGCTGTGTTGAATAGGATTTTTTGATATATTTATGGCACTTAGATTGTTACAGAATAATGTCATGACATCTTGTTTGACATTATATTCTGTTAACAGTTGTTTCATCCAAACCAATTGAAAACAACTGCTTCCTACAGCAATATACTCAGCCTCAACAGTGGACAGAGACACATAATTTTGCTTCTTACTGAACCAATATATGAGATTATTTCCCAGAAAGAAGCATCCTTCTGATGTACTTTTTCTTTCGTTAGCACTTCCTGCCCAATCAGCATCACAATAACCAATTAAGGCGGAACTAGATCCATGAGAATATAGCATACCATAGTCACTTGTCCCATTCACATATTTAAGAATTCTCTTCACATGGTTGGCATGGCTAACTTTAGGACCAGCTTGATATCTAGCACGCACCCCTACAGCAAAGGCAATGCCAGGTCTACTAGCTGTGAGATATAGAAGACTACCTATCATACTTCTGTAAAGACTTTGATCCATACTTACTCCTTTTTCATCTTTAGACAACTTCAGATGTGTGAGAGCAGGAGTTCTTTTATATTGGCATTTTCCATCCCAAATTTCTTTACTATATTCTTAGCATACTTGCTCTGAGATAAAAATATGGAATCTTCCATTTGTTTAACTTACAGACCAAGAAAGTAGGTTAATTCACCAACAAGGCTCATCTCAAATTCTGACTGCATTTGCTTGACAAAATGTTGAACCATCTCATTTGACATCCCGCCAAACACAATATCATCAACATAAATCTGTGCAATCATGATCTTCCCTTCTTCTTCCTTGACAAAAAGAGTTTTGTCTTTGCCACCTTTCCTATATCCCTTCTCACCAAGAAATTCTGTCAATCTCTCAAACCAAGCTATTGGAGCCTGCTTAGCTTTCTTTAGTTTGTACATATGTTTAGGAAAACTTGGATCAACAAATCCCTTAGGGTGTTCCATATAAACTTCTTTATTCAGATATCCATTTAAGAAGACACTCTTTACATCCATTTGAAACAATTTAAATTTCACTATGCATGCAACTCCCAAGAGTAGTCTGATTGATTCAAGTCTGGCCACAGGGGTAAAGGTTTCATCAAAGCCAACTCCTTCAATTTGAGTGTATCCTTGTGCAACTAACCTTGCCTTATTTATAGTGACCACCCCTTTTTCATCAGATTTATTCTTGTACACCCATTTAGTGTCAATCACATTTGTCCCTTCAGGTCTTTGAACTAGATCCCAAACTTCATTTCTACTGAATTGTTCTAGCACTTTCTACATATCATTAATCCAGAACTCATCAGTTAAGGCCTCTTTGACATTCTTAGGCTCAATTTTTGACACAAAGCAAGAGTTTGATATCCATTCTCTTGATCTGCTAGTAACTCCTTTATTTAGATCTCCTATGATAAGCTCCTTGGGATAATCTTTCTGAGTTCTAATTTCTGGCCCTTTATTGAGATGACTGGGCTTAGGGTCTTCTTGAGGGAGATTAGAATCAATACTTCTGTCATTGGATTCTCTTGGAATATCAGATAAAGATGTTCCAACATCTTCTAATACATGTTCTTCATCATTCCATCCTTTATCATCAATAATAACATTTATGGATTCCATCATAACCTTGGTTCTGGAGTTAAAGACTCTGTAAGCTCTGCTATTTGTAGAGTAACCTAGGAATATTCCTTCATCACTCTTGGGACCCACCTTCCTTCTTTGTTCACGATCAACTAAGATGTAACATTTACTTCCAAAAACATGAAAGTATTTGACAATTGGTTTTCTTCCCCTCCATATTTCATACAAGGTGGCTGAAGTGCCTTTCCTTAGAGTGACTCTATTATGGATATAGCACGCGGTATTCATAGCTTCATTCCAAAAGTGGTAGGGTAACTTCTTAGCATGAATCATAGCTCTGGCAGATTCTTGAAGGGTTTTGTTTTTGCGTCCCACAATTCCATTTTGCCGAGGAGTAATGGGAGAGGAAAATTCATGATTAATTCCTTCAGAAGAGCAAAAATCAACAAATTTTTTTTTTCAAATTCCTTTCCATGATCACTTCTGATTCTGATGACATGACTATATTTTCCCTTTGAAGTTTTTGACAAAGATCTTTAAACACATCAAAAGTTTCTGATTTTTCTCTGGTAAAACTTGTTGTACCCCAAAATTTGCCCTCTCATTTTTCAAGGCATTTCTCACAAAGATTATCAAGGTTCAAGCTTACACAAGTACATTGGTATTTTCCAAAACCAATATTAAAAGGAAACTGTCAAAAAGGGGAAAACAGATAAAAATAATATTTTGATAAATTTGGAGAAAAACAAGTGTTCTTCGATTCAGCTCCTTCGATTAGCCTTTTGGCCTCTTTCGATGCAAGCTTGGCTTGCATCCTTCGACTGGGCGTGGGCCTCTGGCACGTTGGCTTGGATTCACAAGGCACAAAGCCTCCTGTAGTCTCCTTTAATTCCAAGGCAAAGGCTCCCTTTTTGAATCCTTCAATTTTCACTTTTTGCCTCCTATATGCCTCTTTTGAATCTGGACATGTTGGCCTCCTACATGCACCTTTCATTTGGGCATGTGGTTCCTTCAGTACAAGCTATTGGTCACACCCTTTGTTTGGGCACACGAATCCTTCAGCACAAGGTTTTGGTCAAACCTTTCATTTGGGCATTTGACTCCCTTCATGCTTGCTTCATTTGGGTACATGAATCTTTCAGTACAAGCTACTGGTCACACCTTTCGTTTGGGCATGTTGGTTCTCTTCATGCAAGCTTCGTTTGAACATAGATCTTTTGCATGTTGGAATGAAGTCACAAGGCAGGGACCCCCTATGTACACTCCTTTGTTTATCCACTTGGACCTTTGGGCAGGCAAGCCTTTGACTGGACAGAACCACCTTCACAAGGTTTCCTTACATCCTGTTACCCTTTAAATCAGCATCTTCCGAATCCAACTTTGGGCATCCCATTCGAAGGATATGCTTGGTAGTCCATTCAAAGGATTTACAAGCCAACTTTAAGGCAGGTTGTTGGTGACCCATCCAAGGATCACACTTTGGCTCCTTCGAAGGATGCACAAAAGTGACTCATTCAAAAGGAACTTGCTGGAGAAAAATCAAATAATATTGTTAGGAGAAGATTTTGGTCGAAGAAGAGTCAAAACGAAAGAGTAAAATATTCAAAGATGCTTGCTGCCAAGTTCAGGCCTGGTACACTGGCCAAAACTGCGGCACAACAGTCCTGAAATGTTGTCCTCTTCTTACACCAAAATAGCATACAAGGCATTGTCTCTCGAAAGCTACAAGGAATAGGTTACTCAAATTGTTCAAATTTCTCAAACACCATAATTTCTCAAACACTTAAGCATTTGTGAAAAACACAAACCCAAAAATTTCAAACACTTGTCCCCTTCGAATATGATGTATCCTTACACCTTGTTACCCTTCAAACCCTACAAGAAAAATATTTCATTTGTTTTTCTCCTTCGAGTTAAACAGTAGAAACGTTGCCTCTGGTCCCTTCCTTCGAATCCAATAGCATTCAAGGAAAACACTTCAAGGTCTAGCACACCCTCCAGCCTCCGGCAAGGTAAGTTGTTCCAAACCTTGAGCTTTTCGTATTTTGTATAACATGTAAATAAGCTTTTCTTTTGTTTCAAGCATGTACATACCATTGTTCCTTTCGTTTCCACCCTTTTAATATGTTTTCAGAGCTAACCCTTTAATTTTTCTTCTTGTTTACTTACACATGCATTAAGTATTAAACTGATTGTAAGGCAATACTAGCATGGCCTTAGGCCATGTTGCTATTCAAGAGTTCAAATGAAAGAAACAGGAAACATGAAGTAGGAAACGAAGCTTCTGGCTTCTACACCAATCTCCAGGTCAAACGAAAGAGGCAACCAGAGGGCACACTTGCACTAAGTCCAAGCCCAGATGAAAGGCACTCCCTCACTGCTTTCAGTCCCCAGTCGAAGGAGACAGAATGGAACGCTTGCACTAAGTCCAAGCCTAGACGAAAGGCACTCCCTCACTGTTTTCAGTCCCCAGTCGAAGGAGGTAGAAAGGTAGATTGCATCTTGCATTGGTTCCAGGCCGAATTGAAAGGCACAACCTGCTGACCCTCCATGCCCCAATCGAAAGAAATGCCTACACTGGTGCCATCCCCCAATCAAAGAGAGCCAGAAAGTGCAGAATCGAAGGGTTTTTGGCCTCAATCGAAAGACCTTCATTTTTCTTGCTTTTATCATATTTTTGCCTTTATATTTTCATGTAATTTAATATGGTTGTAATAGTGTAGGATTTTACCTTTTTGCATTTTATTACTTTTGTATGCTTGCTAGTAAATAGGGCATGAATGGCAAGATAAAAACAACAAGTAGATAACCCCTAATTAAAGACTAAATGCATGCAAATCAAACACACTATTCACACATGCACCCTTAGGGTAATTCCATTTGTTGCCTCAGAGAAATAGTCATGTCCCTCGAATATGGGCGTTTTAGAAAAGACCCTCGATAAAAGATCGTAGTCCCTCGATGACCCTCAATGTTGCCTTCGGTAAACAATCTAGTCCCTAAACGACATTTCTAAAATGTCTCATAGGTTGCCTTCTATGACTATACAAAAGTCTCGCGCCTGTCCCTTCACACCCAACGATGGGGCTTCTTACCAAATCAATGGTAAGATAGCAACATCTAAAGGAGGAAAAGAACATTTAAGACCTTTTGAGTACGTAGGTTGCTCCTAGTTGCTCGCTTGCTCACCAAAAAAATATTTTATACACCAACACTCTCATTTTGAAACATTTTCAAAAGATAAACACTTTGTACGCGTTCTTATAGAAACGAGAGCCATTACAAAGACACCTTTTTAAAATCACTTTCAAAAACACATTCCACAAACACCTATTTGAACTATTTTCCAAACAACACTTTGTACGCGTTCTTATAGAAACGAGAGCCATTACAAAGACGTTTTCAAAATACTTTCAAAACCCACACCACAAGCACATTTTCAAACAAAAGAAAGTTATCTAGCAAGCAACTAAGAGCCTGTAGATAACTACAGATGAAAAGGGTGCTAATACCTTCCCTTTTCATAACCTACCTCCCGAACTCAAGAAATAATCTCCAAAGGTATTTCCTGTTCTTTTCAACCTTTCCTTATTGGATAAAGGAAAAGTCAGTGGCGACTCTTGCTATCCACAATAATTGCGATCAAACGCAAAACACCCAAGTCAGTTCTCCCACCATATTACAGAACCGGCGACTCTGCTGGGGAATTTTTTTAAAAAGTAGGGTTAC
This sequence comes from Vicia faba, assembly GCA_948472305.1. Taxonomy (NCBI): domain Eukaryota; kingdom Viridiplantae; phylum Streptophyta; class Magnoliopsida; order Fabales; family Fabaceae; genus Vicia; species Vicia faba. The sequence continues at coordinate 313,774,443 of OX451740.1, forward strand.
CTTAGGGTTAGATCACCTTTACTTGCTTTTCATTGGTTTGACTTGCTTGCTTTACATTTTGGGTCCTTGTTTGGGTTACTGTTAAAAGATCCTACATCCGGATCTGGCGAACCTTTTTAGGTAAGTAGCAATAAATCATGGAAGCTTTACGGCGTAGACCAATATGGACGAAGTGATAGCTACGTTAGCATGGTACTTTGGTCTGTACTAATGTTCCTTGAGTCAATCAAGGATAACATTAGGCTTCCTTAGTGCCATTAAGCGCTAACTGACCTTTAGAACCTTTTAATTGACTCATCCTTGGCCACCAGAGCCATTCGAAAGAGAGCATTCGAAAGTAAAATGTCCAGGTTCATTCAAATTCAAAAAAGGACAAGATCCCATGTTTTTTGCCAACGTTACAAATTCTCATTCATGGCTTTCAAACACATCACAATGGCAGTTAAAATTTTGTCTTCTTGTCCCCTCCCTCCTACTCTATATAAGCAGCATGCTTGCAAGCCAAAAAGAGACAAATACGTTGGAGATACGCTGCCCATAAACCCACCAAAAGTTATCAAAATTTTAATAAGTGATCCAAGTCAAAGCAATCCTTAAACAAAGGTACCCACAACCAGAAGTGCCAAATCGTAGGTACCCACATCCAGAAAGTGCCAAATCGAAGGTCCCAACTATTGGTAAGAGAGGGTAAAAGATCAAACTTTGTATTTGCATAACACATCCACACTTATTATTTCATTCAATTTGTTATTCAAGACTAAAGACCTGGGTTCGATCCCAGGTCTGCCTTTGTTCTACTTTTAACACTTGTGGCAGGTCCAACATAAATAAGGCCAGCACGTACAGAATCGAAGGACCTGGGTTTGGCACCCAGGTCATGTCTTTCGTTTTTGCTAACATGTTTGTAGATGTATCATCCTCACAAGTGATTCATCAAGCAGTTTCCAGCAATGCCCTCTAGCTACATCTTGCCATTAGATTGAAGGGTGACACCCTTCATAGAATTGAAAGGAAACATCTCCCTGGATCGAAGGGTGACACCCTTCATAGAATCGAAAAGCAACCTCTCCATGGATCTAAGGATCCCCTCACTCTCTCATATTTTATTTTTGTTCTTTTTGTTATTTCTTTATTATTCCTTTTTATTTAAATTAATCTTAAATCAAAATCACAAAAAATATTAGGATAGTTTTTATTAATCAAATTAATTTACAAATAAACTAATTAATTATTTTAACATTTTTTTCTTTAAAATTAAAATTAAATAAACTTAGGCTTTATTTTCTTTTATACTAAAAACAACAAAAAAGATTTTTTAAGATTTTTCAGACATCTTTTCTACTTCGCGCATTTACCTATTTTCATATTTTTCCATATTATTGTATCTGCCCACTTGATGTAATAGATTAAAACTAGGACATTTACTGCTTTATCCCCCTCATTCTTGAACAATGTAAATCCCCTCCCCAAAGCATTGTAATAGCGTAGATTTAAATTCATGCACTTTAATATTCTACAATATATATTAACTTCTAGTAATTAGGCGTGTATGATAAGACTAATAATCAAACGCTAGCAAACTTAACAAAAAGATAAATAACTGAATTGAAGACAATTGCACAAAAGCACCTCTAGGGTATCCCACTTTGGTTACCTTTAAGAAATAAAACAGTCATGAGGCAGGAATGCTTTAGCAAAGACCCATAAAATCAAAAAAGAGCATAGTCCCTCGATGACCCTTACAGTTGCCTTTCGGTAAATGATCTAGTCCCTAAAAGAAAATTGCTAAAGTGTTTCCACAAGTTGCCTTCGTGACTGTAAAATGTCCCTTCGATTGTCCCTCAAACATCCGACGATAAAGCTACCTACTCACTAATAGTAGAATAGTATTGCCTAAAGGAAAAGAGGAAAAGAACGACCCTTTTCGAGTAACAAAGTAGATAACTGTTAGAAGTTTGCCCAAAACATATTTACACATACACAAATTCTACTTTTCAAAAACAATTTCAAAACACTTTGTATACTTTCTCTACTATCCCGAGAAACATTACAAAGTTCGCCGCACTAAGGCATTTTCAAAACATTTTCAAAACACAAATCGCAAAGGTATTTCAAAATGAGAAAACCTCTAAGAGCCCGTAGAAAACTACATATGAAAAGGGTGCTAGCACCTTCCCTTTCCATAATCTACCACCTTACTCAAAAAACATCTCGAAAAGGTCTTTTTCTGTTCTTTTCACCCTTTCCTTTGATGGATAAAAGAAAAGTCGGTGGAGACTCTTGCTTACTGCAACATTTGCAAACACAAATGCAAAACCAGTATATTAACAATTGGTTCTGCCACTGTATCACAGAACTGGCAAAAAGAAAAGTGGGGTTACCTTAGAGTTAGTTCATTATTTAACTGCTTTGTGTGCTTTGATTGCTTTACTTTTGAGGACTTTGTTTGGGTTATATAGATCCTACACCCAGACCTGGGTCACCTTTTAGGTAAGTAGAAATATATCGTGGAAACTGTGCGGGGTATACTGACACGATTGAAGCGATAACTACATTGATGTGACACTTTGGTTGGTATCGGTAGCCCTTGAGTAATCAAGGAGAATACAGGGCCGCTGCGTGGTGTCATAAAGCATCAACTGACCTTAGAACCTTTAATTGACCAACTTGTCCATTAAGAAGTAGTGATATAGCCGTCTTTGGTGTAGTCCTAAGTCGGTTGATACTCGATACTACACCCACTGAGATTTGACTCCCGAGTTTTGTTTGGTGGCAAGTCAGTTGTCGATCAGAACGAAACTTGTGGGAAAGATCAGTGATATTGAGATCCCTTAGAACATGGTTACTATTACTAGGACAGGTTGAGCCAACTAAATTTCAAGAGGGTACTTACCTACAAACCCCATGCAAGCCTAAACCTAAGGCTGCTTGTGTGATTTATTTCCTTTCAACTTGAGCTACTTGCAGGGTTTTTATCTAACAACATGATCTCCTTGTAGGATTTGTTTACAGTCATTATTCAGTAACCTGGACTTCTTAGACTCACATATCTTCATCACCTTACACTTTTTCTTAACGCATAACATACACATCATAACATCATGCCACAACATTTCCTTAACCATTTCAAGGATCTCAAGGGTTTGTGTTGCAGGTTATGATAAATTAGATGTCTAACAAAGGGCAAGGGGATTTATTTTCCTCTAGCCAATGTCGTCAAAAGATTAAAACTCAAAAACTTGAGTCAGGGGCTATGACCCACTTGATATGGTGAGCTTGAATTTCTTAGAAGAACACTCAACGATACGAAGTTCTTCAATCAAAGCTGCAAATTTCAACTTCTGACATTTTCTTGTTTACCCCACGAGTCCTTGAAAATATTGCATACACATATCATACATGTCATTGCATAAACAAGTTTCAAAGCAGGGTTCTCATCTTCTTCGCTGTTTATTTCAGCAAGTAAAGAAATGGCTCTTGAACAAACAATCAAAGACCTTCAGGCTCAAAATGCTCAGTTCCAACAAATGTTCCTGACTCTGACCCAGGGGCAAGAATACCTGAAAGCTCTGATCGTCAAAAAGAAGGCTAATAAGGCAAAGAAACCAATTCATGTTTTGAGTATGGGAAGAAGAAGACCAGCTAACCAAGCTCTAGATTTCGCAACCCCGTCAAAGGGAGGGGATAATAAAGAGGAATATGACGAGGAATCAGATGAAGGAGACAACAATCCAGCGTCTGAAGAAGATGAACCTGACTATTCTGAGGAGCAATATCCTCCTCCTGACGATAAATACAAACGACTGGAGGATCGACTCAATGCCATGGAGATCCCAAGGGTTCTTGGTCTGGATTTTGAAGAATTAGGTCTGGTTTCTGGTGTGATCATCCCACAAAAGTTCAAGGTTCCCACGTTCACCAAATATGATAATGTCTCCTGCCCTAAGTTGCACTTAAGGTCATATGTCAGAAAGATCCAACCTCACACTTCTGACCGAAAGTTATGGGTCCATTTCTTCCAAGAAAATTTAGCTGGAACGTAACTAGAATGGTTCTATCAGCTGGAAAGAACAGACATTCATACCTGGAAGACTTAGCTGCTGCTTTCTACAAGTAGTACCAATACAATACTGACCTCGCTCCAACTCGTACATAACTTCAAAGCATGTCTCTGGGTTCTAGCGAAGGCTTCAAGGAATATGCCCAGAAATGGAGGGATCTAGCTGGCAGGGTACAACCTCCTCTTAATGATCGAGAAATGGTAGACATGTTCATGGGCACTCTGATAGGCCCATTCTTTAATCTACTGATTGGGAGTTCCTTATCCGGGTTCAAAGAGATGGTTCTGACTGGAGAAAGGATTGAAAGTGGTATCAAGAGTGGGAAGATCCCGATGGCTACATCTTCTAATGCTGGGAAGAAGCCATTTTCTGGTAAGAGGGAGGCCAATGCTGTGTATGGCCAGAAGGGTCGCAATAAGGTCGATGACCACAATCAATTTGTGGGGGCAATACTGGTCTCTAACTCTACGCCTATGCAACGACACCAACAGGGGAACCAGCATAAAGAGGTCACGCTTAAGAGACAATTCACCAGAATCAATATGTCACTAGCCCAAGCATTACAACACATGTTAAAAGCAGGATGGATTACGTTAAAGGCTTCTCTGTGAAATCCCAATTCTTCTGCTCCTAGTTACCATCCCGACGAAAGGTGTGCATACCATTCTGATAGTCCTGGACTTGATACAAACAACTATTGGGATCTGAAGAACAAAATTCAGGATATGATTGACGCCAAAGAGATTGAATTCGAACCTATGGAAACTCACAAAGTGATCATTTCTCCCAGGCCAAATCATTGAGAACGTCTAGTTCATTTTTTATTTTTTCATTTGTAATTTCATTTGTTGTTCAAACAATTACTGTTATGCCGAATTTTGGTTTTCCCATTAATGCATCACATATGTTTGTCTTGAATGATTTCATTTTCATTTTATTTAAACTATTTTCTTGCTTCCTTTATGTGATATTCGACTCTCGATTAAAAAGCTCTAAGCCTTTAGAGGGAGGATGACGAAAACGACACCACAATCTCACACAGTGTGCTTTTGAACAGACCTTATTGACAATGTACATGCATTGTTTCAAATCTCAAACAGTGGAGTTATAAGGAAGATAATCCCTAGTCAACCCCTTTGAGCCTAAGAAGTAGGAGTTTTTCTTTTCACACAAATTAAAACCCTTAATCATAACCTGGGGAAGGGTAGTTTCTCAGTCAATTCAGACGCGCATTCAGCCGCAATCTTTCGCTTCATACACAATGTATGGCATCGAAGACGTCCTTCCAAATCAAAAGACGGTGATAGGTTCCGCGTAATCATCAAAATAGGCAGTCATTATCTCTCAAAATAGAAGCCCATTAAGTCAAAACTTGTGAAGGGGACTTAAGAAAAACTGGGGCATCCCGCTGGCTGTAATCACAAAAGAAACAATTCAGGCAAAAGAAGGGATAGAAAAAAAAAGAAGAGGTCCTACAAATCCTCAACAAAAAAATGAAGGTCACAAAAATGACTGCCTTCTCAAACAAACGTTCAATTTCTAAACCATCGCCGGAACATCAAGGACATTCCAAAACTCAACTAGGATTCGAAATGCACAATTAACTGAGCATAGGACTGAAGAACATCACGAAGAACATGTGGGTACAAATAAACTTTGAGAATTTATCCTTTGTTTTTTAAATCGTGAACCAGGCCACGCTACAACCCTTAAAAGTCCTAACTGAAGCATGGGTTAGTTCGGAAGCATACTGTTACAAAAGGTCTCCTGAATCCTGTAGAACTTGCTATAAATCCTGAGTTGATATCACCCTCTTGCAAAATTTTGTTTTACTAAAAATTAATTTTCAAACTTCAAGACAAGCATAAGCTTTGCATTATTTGAATATCATTGTTTGCACATAGTTATCTGTTCGACAACATAGAAATTCACATGACAAATATCTAGTGAACAAAAACTTTCTCAATAAAAAGTTTCACCTCAAGTGGAAAAAAACTTCCAACCATGGGGCATAACATGATCATTGTACATCATCTGGGGTAGTCAAGTCAAGATTCAAGGAATCTCTGAAAAATGCCAAACAACCAGGGGAAGATCTCCATCTAAATCACTCGGGGCATTAGACATGAATTCCAACAATGAATCACGTACAATCAAGAAAAATCAATGTTCCTCAATGGATTTCTTCTCAAAATAACAAAACAAGAATTCCCAGCGGAAACATTCTAAATAAAGCAGACCTTCTTATGGAAACAGTTCAGGTACAATGCAAATACGATCCAGAGACGAATGTCATTCTGACACTCATTCAACACATGTTTGAAGTACAGTGCAGATATGATCCAGAGACGGATGCCATTCTGACACTCATTCAACACATGTTCCAAGTATAATGTAGATACGATCCATAGATAGATATCATTCTGACACTCATTCAACACATGTTTCAAATATAGTGCAGATACGACCCAGAGACGGATGTCATTCTGACACTCATTCAACACATGTTCCAAGTACAGTGCAAATACGATCCAGAGACAGATGTCATTATGACACTCAATCAACACATGTTTCAAATACAGTGCAGATACGATCCAGAGATGGATGTAATTCTGAAACTCATTCAACACATGTTTCAAATACAGTGCAGATACGATCCATAGACAAATGTCATTTTGACACTCATTCAACACATGTTCCAAGTACAGTGCAGATACGATCCAGAGACGAATGTCATCCTGACACTCATTCAACACATGTTTCAAATACAGTAAAAATATGATCCAGAGACGGATGTCATTCTGACACTCATTCAACACATGTTTCAAGTACAATGCAGATACGATCCAGAGACGGATGTCATTCTGACACTTACTCCAATATTCTCATCTAGAAACAGTTCGGGTATGATCCAGAGACGGATATCATCCTGATACTTATTCCAGACTATCTTCTAGCAACAATTCAGGTACGATCCAGAGACGAATGTCATCCTGATACTTATTTCAGACTATCTTCTAGCAACAATTCGGGTACGATCCATAAACAAATGTCATCCTGATACTTATTGCTACACCGACTGGCACCATGTTTTGTGTAGAGGGGCACAGTTTGCATGCCGAGGGGCATGAATCCATTAATCGGTATTTCTTTCAATTGTTTCTGGGACTGTATGGCATTCCCGTTACTTAGTAGTTTGTTATAGAAAAAGGTGTAGCAGGGTTAGAAAATGATGAATAATAGTAGATATCATTTATTAGTAACTGAAGCGAATAGTTTGCAGATTTGCATAAGTATAGCAGGTAATATTAATGAATAACAAAGTTGTTAGCATAAAATTAATAATTAGCAGACAGTGCGATGGAAATTGTTGGTAGCAGTGATATAGGAAAGTAATAGCAGTAGATATTTAGCAAGGATAATTAGTAAATTGCAGAATTAATAACTGGTATAGTTTTAGTTGCAGAACTAGCAGTAAATAATAGAAGTATTAGTACCCAAAATATATTAGCAGTAGAGGTGATTTAAGTAGCAGGAAAATATTAGTTTCACTAATTTAGCAGAAAACTATTAATGAGGCTTATGTCAGAATAATTTAATAAACATATTTTAGTAGGATCGTGTTAATAATATTATTGGCATGTGTAAGTTGTTGTATTATTGTTATTAATTGTTGAAGTTGCAGGTAGTGGTGAGTTATGTTGTATTGCATCTATAATTGGCAATTATTAAGTTGTAGGCTTATGGACCATGTTGAATTAAGTTGAATTATTAAGTTGTAGGCTTATGGCCAATGTTGAATTATTAAGTTGTAAGCTTATGACCAATATTGAATTAATTTGAATTATTAAGTTGTACGCCTATGACCAGTGTTGCATTATTATTAAGTTGTTCTTGAGTTGTTGTTATGTTGTAGTTGAATTGTTGTTAAGTTGTTATTGAATTGTTGTTGTTGTGTTGTTGTTGAATGGTTGATGTTGTAGTTGTTGTTGTCGCATGCATAACATAACAAGTTGGTCTGGATTGGAAAAAAGTTGAAGTTGAAGGCTTATGCCTTTTTGACGCCTCTATTAATTAGCAATTTCTAAGTTGGGAGTTCTGCTCCGTTTCTAAGTTAGTAGTTATGCTCCATTTTTAAGTTGGGAGTTCTACTCCGTTGGTACCAAATGCATGTGCATAGTAACAAGTTGCGTTTCATGTTGCATATTGAGTTGTTGTGTTGGTAAATTATTTATTATGTTTTGTTGATGTTTTCGTTGTGATTGACGTCGTTTAAAGTTGTGAAGTGGTGATTTGGCATATACTAATTCTAATGTAATATTATCATACATCTGATTATATTTTTCGATATCTCACCCCTTCTGTTTAAATGTTACCCCAATTTTGGTAACGTGCAGATAATCCAGAGTGAAGACGGTTTACCTTCAGTAGTTCGAGTCAGTGTCATTGCTATGATACGTAACACTCGGGGGGATGAACGCTTGCTTTTTTATTGTTGTTATTATTTCAGTTGATTGAACTTTAAGTTGTTTTTCATTAAATACTTATTATTTGAAGTTGTTTAGTTGGACAAAGATGATATATTCTTTTAAGTTGAATATTTGATTTTGCTGCGTAATTATGATAGTTACTGGTTTAAAAGATTAAAATATGTTACTGTTGGTTCATTCCAGTTTAATGTGTTATGTATCTACAATGAATGCCATTGTTTTGAGTTTAAATTGTAGCATCCTTATTCGAATTGTCGGAAATTTTACAGCTCTGATTTTTATATTAATTGTCGGGTAGAATTGGGGTGTTACAAGTTTGTATTAGAGCAAGTTGGTTCATCCGGCCAAGTTATCTAATGTTGTTTGTTCCTTAGTACACGACAAGTGTGTGAAACACTGCCAGTGCTTGCTTTATTTTCTAATCGCTTGTATGCAGGAGTTGGTTTGAAGATGAGTGGGGGAGAAGCTTTGCTTCTCGAATATGTTTCGCTTGTAAGATGTTAGTTCAATATATTATTGATGGCAACAGTGTGAGTATTATTAAAGTTTTGTTGTTTCCCGAATCCTAAGGTGACATGGATTAAATATTTTGTTTGTTAATCAAGTTGGAGCGTCTTGAGGGAGGATGATCATACATTATTGATGTTTACTTCTCGAAGGATGAGGAGCAATGTAACGGTTGTTGATATACGAGTAGAGTGTAAATCCCTGATGTTTTTGAAGGTGATTGTTAAGTAACAAGGATAATTTTTAGAAGATGGAATTTAGAAAGTTGCGATGTTTCAGCGCTGTTGGTGGACTGTGAAGTTGTCATTTTGAGTAGCCCTTGCATAAGATATCGACGTTGGAACGGTGATTGAGTGAAAGATTGCTATAGACCTTGTCGTGAGATCCTTGTGAGTGATTGTAAAAGTTGTTAAAGTTGTTGGAATGTTTTGAACCGCGAGTCGAAGTCGGAAATGCAAGGAGATGAGTACGATTGTAGGAATGGTAAGTGTTGGTACTGGTACAAAGAAATTATGTTCTGATGTTATCGTAAGGTGTGTAATAGCATGTCGTCGGTGTTCACATTTTCGGATAACTTTGGAAATTTATATCTTGTGTTCCGAGTATCGGATTGGTGTTCTGTTTGAACCTATGGGGAGATAGAAATATATTCTATCCTATGAAAGTGTTTTCAAATATAGTTGATGCATTCCCATATGGGGGAACTCTGAAGTCGTTTATGAAACTAGAGGTTTTTTAGGCATAAATGATTATTATCGCAGTTGTTCGAGACGAGGTCAAGCATAATATGTTGTTGGCTATTAAGTTGAGAAATGAGATGTTTGGCATTAAAAAGGATAGTCATTAATCATTTCAAGTATGGGATATTGCATGTGAAGAAAGTTTTGTAAAACTAAAGAAAAGATTGACGACTGCTCCGGTATTGGTTTTGCCTAATCTGAGTGAGTCATCTGTAGTGTATTATGAATGCGTCTAAGATGGGAATTAGTGGTGTTCTAATGCTGAATGGACAAGTTGTTGCTTGTGCTTCTAGATGACTCATAGTTCATGAGAGGGATTATCCTACACATGACTTAGAGTTAGCAGCAGTGGTGTTTATGTTGAAGATTTGGAGACATTGTCTTTTTGGTTCTATTTGAAGTATTTAGCGACCATAAGAGTTTAAAGTATTTATTTGATCAGAAGGAGTTGAGTATGAGACAACGAAGATGGTTGGAGTTGTTGAAGGACTATGATTTCGGTTTGAATTATCATCCAGGTAAAGCTAATGTGGTGGCTGATGCGTTAAGTCGAAAGACTTTATATATGTCGGCAATGATGATTAAAGAATTGGAATTAATCGAGTAGTTCAGATATATGAGCTTAGTTTGCAAAGTGACACCGAAGAGTGTTATGTTAGGGATGTTGAAGGTTAATAATGATATGTCTTGATCTACATGTTTGATTTGGTGGATTGTTAATATAGGGATGATGTGCCAAGGTATTGTGTTTCTCGTAAACATTTGCTGATTTTATAAGGATACTAATGTGGTTGTTGGTTGATAGTGAGTTATGTGTATAATTGTTGAGTTATACTGTTAAGTTGATGTTATAATTATTTTGTTCCCGTTGCCGTGATGTTGTTATTGGTTACCGTAAATGATGAATAATACTCCATAATATGACGAAGTTGATTATGTTGACTATGTTGATGTCACTATAAGGGTGATACAACAATATTGAAATTCTGGCTGCAGATACTCAATGTCACGTTCAATGTTATGACACCGTATCTGACTTACTATATGACAGTAAATACAAAAGCAATAAAGAACACAGTCAATTGTTTACCCAGTTCAGTGTGCAACAACACCTACTCTGGGGGCTACCAAGCCAGGGAGGAAATCCACTATAAGAGATGTTAATTCAGGAATAAACCAACCAGTTTATCTCCTTCACTTAAGACCTACCCAATGCAATTTCAATCTAAGTACAACTTAAACCTGAGTTCCTACTCACTCCCCCTCAATCACAGCAGTGATACATAAACCAATTTGACTTAAAAATTGATGAAGACACTCTTCAAAAACAAACACTTGATTAAGCTTCACAGCTTGTTAATCGAGCAACACAATCACTCGTGCTTCACAGCTTTGAGTGATGCACACAGCTAACTTGACTCCGCTTCACAGCTTTAGTCAAGGAACATTCAAACACTCTTGCTTCAAAGCTTTGAGTGCTACATAGCCCTTACAATTCGAAACCTATTCCAAGTCACTTATCACAATGATAATTGCTTGGAGTACAATAATCAAATCTATACAGATTATAAATGATCTTCTGATCAATAAAAGGGATGCCTTGAAAAACAGCAGCTCTGTTGAATATATAGCAGCTGCAACTTCAGTTAGGGTTTCCACAAAAACCTAGGGTTAATTCCGTTTGACCTAAAGACCAGGTCACAGGACTTTATTAACCAGGTTAGGGTTGAGTTAGGTTACCCCTCAGAAAACGCAGGATTCTGTTCAGGAAAGACTGAGTTATTTCCTGAAAAAACTCAGACTTATCCAACCTGCAAACCTGTTAGTTCAGAACAGGATGTCATAACATCTGTTATGACATCTGAGAAAACCTGTCTACTGATTTAGCAAAATGTGATCATTTTGCAAAATGCTCAGATACACACTTATAAACATCAGTACTTGAATTACAATATTTTTCTGCAAAGGTACCTAATGAGTCAGTACAAACTAAACTAGAATGTTATGACATTAGTCATGACATTCACACATACACTTGGGATTTACCAAAAATGCAAGCCAATACCTAAACACCTACAAATATGAATAAAGTTGTTGATATTTTGTTGATAATTGACGTGTGTGTGTGTATATATATATATATATATATATATATATATATATATATATATATATATATATATATATATATATAGGGATGAAATTGTGTATGTGTTTTAGTGTTGAAAATGTTGTTAAGATGATAATGTGATGTTGTATATCCAAGTATAAGTGTGTTACCACTTTAAATGTTGATATGTCAAAATATTATTGAAGTGGTTGATAAGTTGTTAACGATTATTTCACGAGGGTGTTGAATGATTAGCATGTGTGTATTTGATTTAAATCATGTTGAGTTATTGTTATATCGAGAAAGTAGTGGTTGAAGTGTTACCAGACGTGACTTAGGGATCAGAAAGTGTGATGCGAAATTCGCATTAAGAGTGGTAATATCGAGTAGATTTTTTAGGACGAAAATATTCTAAGTGGGGAAGAGTTGTAACGCCGATAATTTAATTAAATTATTTTTGGATTATTTGTTGAAGTTGTGAGATGTTGAGAATTATTGGTATAAGTTGTTAAGATTATTATTAATTAATTAATTAGTTGATTAATAATAATAATGTTGGAATTATTAGTATTAGTCGCTGGGCTTATTTTGGTGGTATGTAGTATTAAGGGGGTGTGGGAATTAGGCCCAATAGCAATACTATTATTATTAAGTTTGGTTATAATAATATAAATTAAATTGACAGTTATGAAAAATAGGTTTTGTCAAGGAGAAGAAGAATAAGGGTTGGAAGAGAGAAAAAGAACGTAGAAGTTACAGAGAAGAGGAAAAGAGGCAAAACGAGATTCAATTGGAAAATTATAGAGCAACCTTCAATCCAAGGTAAGGGTGGGGTTCTGACTTTATAATTGAGTATATGATGCATGTTACATGGGAATTGGGTTGTGTGAAATTGTTACCGTATGTGATGGTTGTATGAATAAATTGTTGTTTGGTTTATGTGATAATTGTGATAACGTTGCAGTAATTCAACTGATGAATTGACTGTTGGAAATTATTATGTATTGATGTGGGTATAGTTATTATGTTGATGTGAATACATAGTATTGGTCTGAGATCATGGAAAGGGAAGGAATTACTGATTGCAGGAAGTCTGAACGAAATTACAGAACATGAACTATAGGCATGTGCCGAGTGGCACATGTACATTTGGGAAGGGTGCCGACTGGTACCATGTTCTGTGCCGAGGGGCACGGTTTGTATGCCGAGGGGCATGGATCCCTTAACCAGTATTTCTTTCAATTGTTTCTGGGACTGTATGGCGTTCCTATTACTAAGTAGTTTGTTACAGAAAAAGGTGTAGTAGGGTCAGAAAATGATGAATAACAATAGAGATTATTTATTAGTAACTGAAGTGAACAATTTGTAGATTTGCATAAGTATAGCAGGTAATATTAATGAATAACAGAGTTGTTAGCAGAAAATTAATAATTAGCAGACAATGTGATGGAAATTGTTGGTAGCAGTGATATATGGAAGTAATAGCAGTAGATATTTAGCAAGGATAATTAGTAAATTGCAGAATTAATAACTGGTATAGTTTTAGTTGCATAACTAGCAGTAAATAACAGAAGTATTAGTACCCAAAATATATTAGCAGTAGAGGTAATTTAAGTAGCAGGGAAATAATAGTTTCACTAATTTAGCAGAAAACTATTAATGGGGCTTATGTCAGAATAATTTAGTAAACATATTTTAGTAGGATCGTGTTAATAATATTATTGGCACGTGTAAGTTATTGTATTATTGTTATTAACTGTTGAAGTTGCAGGTAGTGGTGAGTTATGTTGTATTGCATCTATAATTGACAATTATTAAGTTGTAGGCTTATGGCCCATGTTGAATTAAGTTGAATTATGAAGTTGTAGGCTTATGGACAATGTTGAATTATTAAGTTGTAGGCTTATGGCTAATGTTAAATTAAGTTGAATTATTAAGTTGTAGGCCTATGGCCAGTGTTGCATTATTATTAAGTTGTTGTTGAATTATTGTTAAGTTGTAGTTGGATTGTTGTTGTTGTGTTATTGTTGAATTGTTGTTAAGTTGTAGTTGAATTTTTGTTGTTGTGTTATTGTTTAATGGTTGATGTTGTAGTTGTTGTTGTCGCATGCATAACATAACAAGTTGGCCTAGATTGGCAAAAAGTTGAAGTTGAAGGCTTATGTCTTGTTGATGCCTCTATTAATTGGCAATTTCTAAGTTGGGAGTTATGCTCCGTTTCTAAGTTGGGAGTTCTGCTCCATTTTTAAGTTGGGAGTTCTTCTCCGCTGGTACCACATGCATGTGCATAGTAACAAGTTTATTTCATGTTGCATATTGAGTTGTTGTGTTGGTAAATTATTTATTATGTTTCGTTGATGTTTTTGATATGATTGACATCGTTTAAAGTTGTGAAGTGGTGGTTTGGCATAAAATAATTCTAATGTAATATTATCATACATCTGATTATATTGTTCGATATCTCACCCCTTCTGTTTGAATGTTACCCTGATGTTGGTAACGTGTAGGTAATCCAGAGTGAAGGAAATTTACCTGCAGTAGTTCGAGTAGGTGTCATTGCTCTGATACGTAACACTCGGGGGGATGAACTCTTGCTATTTTATTGTTGTTATTATTTCAGTTGATTGAACTTTAAGTTGTTGTTTGTTAAATACTTATTATTTGAAGTTGTTTAGTTGGACAAAGATGATATATTATTTTAAGTTGAATATTTGATTCCGCTGCACAGTTATGAAAATTGTTGATTTAAAAGATTAAAATATGTTACTGTTGGTTCATTCTAGTTTAATGTGTTATGTATCTGGAATGAATGCCATTGTTTTGAGTTGAAATTCTAGCATCCTGATTCAAATTTTCGGAAATTTTATAACTCTGATTTTTATATTATTTGTCAGGTAAAATTGGGGATTTACATTCTTTGCCAACTTTTGGCTAAAAAGGGGGAGAAAGGGTTTACTTAGATATTCAATCTAGAGTTTGTATTTCTAGATGTTATGCAAACATGTCGAACAGGATGTTCTATCCTATGCCTGTTTGGGTTTATTTTGTGACTTGTGATCTGAGTTATGAACATAGTTGTGACTTGTGTTCTGAGTTACCCAAGATGGTGTTTGGATACTTATTAAGTTTCCTATTATGCTACAGGTTGACTAGTGGTTGCTTCATGGTTCTCTTATGCCATCATTTGAAAGGAAGACTTATTCAGCCGTGACAAGAATAGGTTCCTGGGTTAAGGGGGAGTGTAGACTATCTTCTTCCTCGTGTGTACAAAATGACTTCAGGACTTTCTATTCTCATATCCTGAGGTTGTTGTTCTTTGGTGTTAAGTTTTTTGTGTTTCAATCGAACTGTTATGAAGAAGTTGTCGAACATGATATCCTAACATCATTGTGCTTATGAAGAGATGTCCATCCATGTTGCTATGCTACTCTATTCAGTAGTTTCTAAAGTACTATTAATGGGTATATTTTTTATTGTTGTAATCTGGATTGTAATTTATGTTATTTGTTTTAGCTAAAATTTGCCAAACGGGGAGATTGTTAGTACTCTATTTTTAGGATTGACATTAATTTTAGTAAAACAAATATAATAGTACTATATTAAATAAGATGTGATTACTTGCTACGAGGAACAGGTTGAGCAAGAAGTCCTATTTTATGTTGAGATATGTTAAGATGAGAAGTACTCATTATCTGGAGCAACATGTCAGATAAAATATCCTATAGAGTCATTCGACATCATGCCCGTACTGGGCTGGACAGTTAGATCAGTTCAAGATTTAAGAGATGCAGAATATTCTGGGAATATTATGCTTTCATATGTGGCGCTGTTTTATAGGTTTGGAAGATTCAAGTCAGAATCAAGAAGAATACTGACTTTCTAATTATGGAGATAACTTAGGAAATATTTGCTTGAAGATCTATTTTGTAGCAGCTGATATGCTATGATTTGAAGCCCAAGTCCAGTTGGGAAAAAGGTTATAAATAGAATTGTTTGTAACCTAGAAGTGTACCAGCCGTGAATGAAAATATGTAGTTAGTAGGGCTAAGTGTGTAAGCCACTCTCTAGGAGAGTTGGTATGTGTGATCCACTCGACATGTGAGTTGGACTGTGTTATAGAGTTGTAAGTCTCTATTATTGTTCATTCTTAAGTTGTGAAGTATAAAATGTTGATTGTTCTCCTCGAAGCTGTGAGGCAAGAGTGAGTATTTTGTTCTTGGAGGAAGCTTGTAAGCAACTCTAAGTATTATTCTTAGTCAAGATTCTTGGCTAGGTATTGTCATCGAAGTGTGTCTTCTTGTTATATCATGGAAGTGTATCTTCCTGTTATTGTCCAATCATTGCCTGTGATTGATGAGGGATTAAGGAGGGCCTCATACCTAGGCGAGTCTTAGGTAGAAAGTTAGCACGAGTGGTGATTGATTGAGAAGTTGTAAACGGGGGAGTTTAGTTTCAAATTGATACTATTATAGTGGACTTTATCCCTGGCTTGGTATGCCCCCAGAGTAGGAGAGTTGCTCCGAACTGGGTTAACAATTCTGGTGCATTGTTTACTCAGTAATGTTTTTTTATGCTTATACCTTACCATTGTTGTTTGTTCAAATTCAAATGTCTCAACATGTCATAGGACATCTGAAGTCTGATATACCAGAATTTCAGAAGTCCTTTACTTTTTCCAGCAACTTTACTTTTATTTCTTTCATTTACGTACTTAGATTTCATCTTTGTCGAAATCCTTTACTTTTACATAAACTTGTATCAATTTTAGAAAACTTTATGCATTGTGTTCTAGGATTTATTGGTCGATCCTACAAGTAACCTTTTATAAGAGTCTAGCGGTTATTTACCAAATTTCACGGTAAACAAATTGGCACGCCCAGTGACACTTTCTGCTAAATATTTTTTCAAAACTATTTTTCTTACAAATTTTGTGTTTCTTTTTTTGTGATTTGTTCTTTTTGCATACAATTGTTACAATGTTCATTTATGCATGAGTTTAAGAAGTGGAAGATTTCTACCTGAAATGACTCTTCTGACTATGAATAACACTTCTAATCTACCACAGAACACTGCACAAATGTAATAGAAACACCAGACAGTTCGAAGGTTGAGAATGCAATAATTTTGTCTCCTGTAGGGACATCTGCCATTGCTGCATCAATGATGGCAGTTTCGTCAATACTGTCGTAGGGGGAAGTACCCCCACCACCACTACCACCAGGGACTTCCCTTTTAATCTTGGAGTTACGAGACCTATTTTTAGGAACCCTTGATAACCGTTTCAACCAGTTTTCTCAAGGCCTAGAGGCGTAGGATAATACATATATGGCATGTCAACGTCGATGATGGCAAGTATTCACAACACCACATCAATGTACGCAAATAATTCTATGGCCATAGAGCGGCCCTTTAATCCCCAAAATTCCTCGACTTCAACCATAAACAATATAGGTCGACCAATAGGGATAAGTTATATTCCCCAAACTACACCATCATTGAATACAACATCCATGATGGCTATGAGGCAACAAATGGAAGAAAGTAACCCCGAAATGGTGAATACTTCGACCCAGCAAATGGGTACCATATTTAACCCTTTGATTACAAACACTAATCAAAGTTACAAAGTGTTGGCAAAGTAGATGGGTCGTGACCAACACCTTAAATATCAAATGTGACGCCAATTGAAACACCTGACATGGGCTTCCAAGGGGAGTGAGACCCCCAGAACCGACCCTAAATAGAGAGGATGAAGAATACATAGGCCAATATAACCCTAGGCCAATAATGGCACAGCAAAATCAAGATTCTAACCAAGTACTTTAAAATGTCCAACAAAATAACTTAGGGGCATAACAATATATCAAATGTGGTCGAAAATATTTTGGCTCATAGTGGCCTTAATTTAGGCTTGCATATGACAAATTTTGTATCACCCTTGATAGAATATTTTCAACAGACAAAACTCCCCAGGGGTTGGAAAGTCCCAAAATTTACCACGTTTGCTGGAGAGACTAATTAGTCGACAATGGAACATATTTCTAGGTATCAAACTGAAGTCGACAATATTGCAAATAACGAGAATTTGAAAATGAAATATTTTCTTAATTCTCTTGCAAAAAATGATTTTACTTACGCTAGTTTTTTACCTAGGATTCCACATCATTGCATGACATCAAGAGATAATCTCATTCATATTTGCATCACTAACCTTGTTGAAATACAAAGATATGTTTTGTTTATTTGTTGCTTTTGCAAGATAGGAGTCCAAAGGATTGATAAAATCATTGGTCTTAAGAGATTCAAGCTCCTCATTCATTTATGGTGATCAAGTAATAATCATCTTCATCACAACTTCATTACATTAGGGTTTCATCATGAATTCATCAAGTGAATGAAAAAGATTAGAGTTTTGGCTCTTCAGATGAAAATTCATGAATTAGGGTTTGGTATTTGCAAATGTGCATCATTCAAGAGGTCTTTAATATCATCACATAACAATCTTCAAGGTGTCTCAATTTGTTAAAGGTGGCATTATGATCACAAGATTCCATTGAAATTGGAAGAATTGAATTCATTTGGAAAAGTCAACTACTCCGAGTCAAACTTTGACTTTTGGGATTTTTAATCAAATATGGACTCCTCAAGCTAAATTTCATGAAAATGAGATTAATAGGTCAATTTAATCAAGATGAATAAAAAAATTAGAGGTAACTTTCAAGAAGGGTAAAGTTGAAGATGTTGAAAATTCACGAAGTGTCAAAAATTCATGTCCAAGTGCATAACTTTTCAAGCTTATAACTTCTTCCTCAAGCCACAATTTTCCATTCCCAAAAGATCAAATTGAAGATAATCTTTCATACTACACTTTGACATAGGAAGTGAGTTCCAAAAAATGCTTGAATTGAAAGATATGAAGTGATCAAGTTAGCACATCAAAGTTGATTAAAATGTCCAAGGACTTAGAAAATTTTCTAAGTGTTTTTAGCTAAAAACACCATTTTTGTAGGGATTTTTCACCAAGATCCAAATTGACTCAAGAAAAGTTCTCAACTTGAAATTTGTAGAGCATGAGAAAATCTTTCCAAAAATTCCAAGAGCATGAATTTATCATACTTGAGCAAAGAGAATCGAAGAGATGAAGTAGCCATGATAGAAAGGTTTTACAAGGCAGATTTATGGTTCAAAACTCATATCAAACTAACCAAATCCAACATAATCTTGCTTTGAAGCCTATCTTGCTTATAAATCTCACCCTAATCAGAGATTTACACAAGCCTCAACTTATTATCCAAGTGATAGAAGCATTACACAATGATCTATTCCATTTTAAGCATGAAGGCTTTACTTCCATTCTTGAAAAGTTGGCTTTAATCACAAAGTCAATGCTTTGAGACCATACATTGTTTCTTCTGATCAAGAAACATCTCAATGCCAAGAAGAAACCATCTACAATCTGCAAGAAATCCTAGAATCATACCATGCTCACATTTGAACCATTAACTTCCATGTACCTTCACTTACAATCCAACTAAACCAACTTTTAATTGAGAGCTCCGATTGAACTGATTTCTTCTCTCACAAACCAGAAATATTGCCTATAAATAGATGGCATTGCTTTTGAATAAAACATAGTTGAATTATCCCACTCACTACCTCACACAAAGATCATTTTTTCCAAAGTCACAAACTTTTGATTTTACAAAATCCCTCAAGTCCTTTGCAAATAAACCACTCAAACACTTTCCATACATCATATAGAAGTTGTTGTAACCTTGAGATTGCTTCTGTAACCACCCAATCAACACCGTCATTTTTCACTTTTCAAGTTTGCAACTTAAGGTGAGTAGAAGGATTAAGGAAGCTTCAAGACATTCTATCAAATGCTACATGTCTTGGGAAGTTCAGGCAAGCTTATTGGATCATTATTTCTCATTTGTAAGCACGAACAAAAGGCATTGGACCTTCCCGAATAGGTAAGTTTTTCCAAACTTGAAACTCCTTATTCATGCATCATTAGTATTTGCTTTCTGAATATAAAATGTAATTCTTGTTATAATAAAGCTAAACCCTATGCTAATTGGAATATATCATGCTTGTGTGTGAATTTTGGATCGACTAAATTTTGTTAGGATTTCTGGTTTTATTAGAAACTCATGAGTGATAGTCCTTATTAATTTATGATGTTTACATTTTTGAGTTCCTGGTAAAATTTTGAGCAAGTTTGATATATATACTTTTGCATTTGGTTGAGAAATAAGCAAGTTACGAAAATCACCATTTATGAAAGCTTGAGGTTGAAGATGATGGTGATGGTGCATTTTGTTTGAATTACGGACATGTTTTATTACTTATTTAATTTATTTTTGTTCAATAAACTGATGTATCACCACCCAGTGGTTAAAGCACACGTGTTAAGTCTTTGTGTACCATATGGTCTGGGGTTCAAATCTTCCTCGCTCCATACCTTTTGTGTTATTTTTTTTTAAATATATTAAACAATTTGTTTCATATTTTATTAATTGAAATAATGTTATAAACACCACAAGTGTGTGGTCCAATGGTATTACTTTTGTGTTCCAATCAAGAGGAGCTGAGTTCAACACCTTTGGCCACTAACCCTTCTTTTTATTACTTGTTTGTGCTCTTTTTTTCTCTCTTTTTCTTTGAATTATTTCTATATGTAATTTTTATATTTTTGAGCTAATTTTTTACACACTTTCTCTTTATTCCCTTTATTTTATTAATCCATGAAAAAAATGTCAAAAACAATATTTATTTTACCTATTTTTATTTAATTCAAAAATAAGTATTTCTAAGTATTTTCTTTAAGTTCTTGTGATGTTCTTTAATTTCTTCTTTGACTTAATTGTTCTTGTGTGCTTATATGGCTATGGTATAATTTGAGTCTGTCTTGTTTGAGGTTGATGGCATGATTAATTTGGTTTCACTTAGAGTTTAGCATGTTTTAATAAAGTGACTTTGTGTTTGATGATTTCAAAACCCTAATTTAATTATGATGTTTTCCCTTTGCTTTTGATGCAATGTCTTATTGATATTCACTTGTTTCTTCATACAATGATAATGGCTTAATATTTTGGTTATCATAATTTGAAGCCTTCTTTGATCACATGTTTGTGTACACTCCTAACTTGGATGCCTTAACTATTGTTTGATTTTAAAACTTTGATGCTTATCTTGTTTGAAATTCTCTCGATGTTTAAAGTTGATGGTTGACTTGATAAGATGAATTATTTCTTTTCCATGTACCTTGTATGCTTGTTTATATGTCTGTGTTATCCATTATTGAATGTTTTGTCAAAGCATGTTTCTATTTTCTATTTTTTGTCACAACTTTTACTTGATAAGCATGTTGGTTTTCCCTTTTGATTAATACTTGAAAGCCATGCTACTATATGATCTCTGTGATTTGTGTGTTTGTTATTTTGTTAGTGATTAATGTTTGTACCTCATTTGTGTTAATACTAGTGTCAAAGTCCAAGGAAAGGGATAGTATTGTTGACTTTATAGTCATGTGCATATGCACTGTCTTAGGTTTATCCTTTTTTGATTATTTGTGTGTGTTACCTTTGTAAATTGTTTATTGGTGTTTACCCTTTTGTACTTAAACCCTAAATCCTAATTTCAAACTTTAACCTCTTTCATATAAAAACCTTGACTTTGTGTCATTGCTTTTTCAAACTTTCTTTCTGTAATAAATGCTTAAAAATAATTAAGCTTATTAAACAATTTCAAAAGACTAAAAGTGATTCACTCTCATCCAAATATTTTTGCCACTTTGGCTTTTTAAATTAAAAACCTTTTTCTCAAAGAGGTTAGATATAAATCTCTTTATAGTTGAGATGTAATCCTCATATCCCCATAGTAAGGAATGAAGTAAATGTTGATTCTTTCCACCCGAGGGACCTAGTGGCAACTTGTTAATCTTATATCCAAGTTAAGATCCCTTCCCTCATAATGATGCAATATTCATTTTCTCTAAACTTGTTGTCGAATTAGTTAAGTATTCTCATTAAAGATGATGAATATATCTTCTCCTAAAATCAACCACAACAAACTCTTTTGTTATTTTTACCACAAACTACAAGCTTTTGATCCATCATTGGTATGTAGATAGAAGACTATGTCTTTACAAACAAAATATAATAAAAACATCTTCTTTTCTCACCTCCATAATATTTTTGCAGACAAACAAATTTAAACCAAAAAATAGATATTATAATAGGTACCTATATAATACTATAGATACATAGGGTGTTAATACCTTCCCTTTGTATAACCAACCCCTTACCTTAGATATTTTCTTTATGCTTTGCTTTTAGTTTATACTTGATCGGTATAATAGAAAGTGTACTCTTTTGCCTCTATAGTATTAATAAGGAAAGTTACCCAAATTTTGATCTCAAGGACTGCGCATAAATATGAAGTTTAAATTATTGCTCAATTAAACAAAAATTAGCGTTTTTGCCTGTGTAATACGATGGAAGAACTGACTTTTTTGGTTTTATCCAAATGTGCGGATAGCAAGAGTCGCCACTGACTTTTCTTTTATCCAATATAAGGAAAGGATGAAAAGAACAATAAAGACCTTGATAGATTTTGAGTTCGAGGGGTAAGTTATGAAAAGGGAAGGTGTTATCACCTTGTTCATCCGTAGTTATCTACAGGATCTTAATTGCTTAGCTCACTTTTGAAAACTTGCTTTGTGTGTGATTTGTTTGAAAATATTTTGAAATCGCCAATGTAAGGCTGACTATGTAATGATTCTTATATCATTCCTTAAGAATGCGTACAAAGTGTTTGAAAATATTTATTTGAAAGTGTGATGTGTAAAAAATAGATTTTTTTAGAAAAGTTGTGAGCAAGCGATTAAGAGTTCCTTACCCACTAAAGTCTTTCTTATTCTTTTCCTTCTCCTTTAGAGATAGTGTTGTCTATATCATCAGTTGGTAGGTAGCCTTATCTATTGGATGTGAAGGGACATGCAAAGGGTCATCGAATGGTCATTGAAGGTAACTGATAGAGATACTTTAGCAATTGTATCGGAAGGACTAGATCATCTTTCGTAGGCAACATTAAAGGGTCATCGAGGGACTATGATCTTTATTCGAGGGTCTTTGCTAAAGTATCCCTACTTTCGAGGGACATGACCATTACTTCCGAAGGCAACGAATAGAGGTTACTCTAGAGGTGCAAAGTGTGAATGGTGTGTTCAGTTCAATTATTTATCTTGTATTAGGGTTATCTATCGATTGTTTTTAGATCTTGCCATACATGCCTAGTTACTAGCAGTTGAATATATACAGAAAATTAAAGATGCAAAAAGTAAAGACCTAAGCTATTACAGGCTTTGGGGCAATTACATAAAAAATGCAGGAAAGTAAAGTGCGAAATTTAAACCTAAACTATTATATCCTGTGAGCAGTTACATAATAGAAAAAATGCGGAAAGATAAATCTAAGGTATTACAAGAAAAAGTCATGCGACCTATACAATTTCTCTAAGAAAATAAATTGCAAAAGAAATAAGAAAATATTAGAAAAATGTTTGATTGTTTTTTTTAATGTTTTTTAGAAAATAATTTGAAGTTAATTAAATAATGAGAACCCTAAGTCTAATTAATTTTAATTAATAAAAATACATAAACTCTAATTAGTTTTAATTTTAAGAAAATATTAATTAACCTAATTAATTAGTAAATAATAAAATATTAAAATTAATTATTAATTAAAAAACCTAAACCTAATTTATTAGGGTTTTAAAAAAAGATTAAAATGAATTAATGGTTAATTAAGAACATAATTAGGGTTAATAATAATTAGGGTTAATAATTAAAAAAGAAAAGAAAATAGGTTAGCAAAAATAAGGAAAAACATTGCATGGGGTGGGTGTTGAACCCACACCCTCTAGCCTTCACACTGACTTGTTTGCCACCCAGCCAACGCGATGGTTGTGTTTGGAGAATAGGAGCTGCACATTATATAGAAAACTTGCGTAATTTGGAAAAATAGCAAAAAAATATGGTGAAGCGCAGGATCGAACCCACACCCCTTGAGGTAAGAAGTGAATTTGTACGCGCGTGCTTGCCATTGGAGTGGCTATTCATCCGGTAATCAAAAGAAACAAAACGAACATATTATAAAACGCATGGACTGGAGAGACACCGGAGCCCTAGCTCCGACCGTCTTCTCCGTTGAGTTGATTCTTGTTCCCTGCAAAATAATGCACGTAAGGGATCAAGGAAGACCCTACCCCCATAATTTGAGGGCTCCGGACTCATTGGTGGCCTTAGTTCTTGCTAAATCATCCTGTATAAAGAGTGTTGTACCCCAAAATTTGCCCTCTCATTTATCAAGACTTTTCTCACTAGACTTCTTGGACTCAAGACAAGATTAGGGTTTGGTCAGCTCAAGACATCTCATCTTGCACTGATAACCCAAAATTAGGGTTTGAGTTTGCACAAGGATTTTTGGACCACCAATGCTTCATGTGACTTTCATACATCATCTTGGACCTCTAAGATTGCTCATGTTAAGTTTCAAGCCTTGAACCATATTTTTGATCAGTCAATTGGACAGTTGACCTAAAATTCAGCTGTATTGGGGAAAAAGTCAACCATGGCCAATTTACAGTCAAACTTCATAATTTTTGATCCACATCAACATTTTAGACTCCTATGTACCATTTGATCAAGTTTGGATCACAACTCCTCAAGAAATTTGATCAAATCATCAAAAGGGCAAAATGGTCAAAATTAGGGTTTTGACTGAGAAAGGGCAATTTATGATTTTTAACCTAGCCAATGACCAATTGAGTTCAAGCTTAATTTAAAGAGTTCAATGGAATCATCTTGACCTAATTACATGGTTCAAAAGATCTCAAGTTCATTGGATTGACAGATGAATTTTGCAATCAACTGATCAAAAGTCAACTATGCACTGAAAAGTCAAACTTTGACTTTTTGGTCAAAATCAAGTGCCAAGGGTCATAATTCATCAAGATATATCAAAATATGAAACTTGTTCACCAAGAAAACCAATTTTGAAAATTAGGGTTTTGAATTTGAAAATTTTCATAACTTAGAATTTTTCTAAGTATGAAAATTTTCTTATTTGTTCCAAACTTTCCACCACTTTTTCACCATGATGCATTTTGATTCAAAGAAAACTTCCAACATGAAAGTTGTATTCCTCCATGAAATATACAACTTTTCTTCACAAACGTTTCCCAAAATATGCTTGGATCTCAAGTTATAAATTTGTGAATATAGGTCCATGAACTTCTTAACTTAGTGAAATTTTGCCCTAATTTAGGCAATTTTTGGACCCAACTTCATGGACATTTTTCACCTAGTTACAAGAGGTATCTCAAATTTCATTTTAAATATGGATTATAGAGCACATTGCAAGCTTTCCAAAATGTCCAAGAACTCTCCAAGATCAGTTTTGGTTAGGGAGAATCGAAGAAGGAAAGTTGGCATTTTATCACTTTTGTTCAAGACATTTTCACATGAGGCTAAGTTGCAAATCCAATTCATGCTGTTTGTATATTGCTTTACAGGTCCAAAACTCACTTTAAACTCCATAATTAAATGCAAACTCAGAAGCTAAAGGCATTATTTTTGCTTTTGGAGCTTTGTACAAGAGATAATTCCATTTTTGGCCAAAAGTTCACAATGCCATTTTCATAAAGTGCAACTTTTGCAACTTTGTCAATCTTGAGCCTTGGACCTGTCCCTTTGGTGCAAGCAATTCACACAGGTCTTAAGCAATTTGTACAAGCTCTTTGCAGCCCTCAAGCTAGCCAGTATAAGCATGTAGCATTGGTCACTTCACTTTGCTTAAAATGCAAGAAAGGTTGCCAAAAGGTCAGAACTTGTACAACTAGTAAGAAGTGGACTTGGTATCCATTCTATACAAGTATACAAACTTGTCATAATGCTAAGCACGATTGGCTTGCATCCAGAACTCACTCAAACTCAAAAACACGAAAATTCTGCCAAAACACACAGTTGCTGGAAAACCATAGCCAACTCATTTTTGGCTCGTGCGTTTTGTGTTTCAACACTTGAAACATCTCATAAACATCCTACCAAAGCTACCCAAGCCCTTTCCCTGGTTCTGTAACCCCTGTTTCAGCCTTTGCCATTTTCAACCTTGAAGCTTGCAGCTTGACTTGTGCAGAGATTTCCAGCTATCCTCAAAGCAAAGTAAGCATTGGAATTGCTTCAGGGGAGTTCAAGGAAGCTCAAACAATCCTCAGGCCTTCAATAAAGTCCCTGCATTGCTCTACTCGAATCCAGCTGAATGAGGTATATTTATTAAACTCTATCTTTGTATTTAGGCAACTTCAAGCCACAATTTCTGAAGAAAAAATGTAGTTCATAACATGGTGAAGCTGTACATATGCATACTTTTCATTTATATTAACTATGCTGTGAGAATTTGAAGCTTGAAGTTCATGAAATTTTTAGGTCACGAATTGGGGATTCCAAAATTCTCCCTGATCTTTGAGAGTTAGGTTACAAATTTTATATGGTTGGAATCGTGAGCTCAAATGCCACAAGTTTCATGTTATGAATTTTTGTTTTTGTGCAAGCATGTGAAAGTTACAGGTTTGAACATAAAACGCGCGCAAGGGAGACTGGCTGGAGGACATGGACGAAGGCTTGGGCTTTTTTGGCACCTTGGGCCTTTTTGTTTTCACTATTTGTACCCCCTGACTTGATATTTGCACCCCTGACTTATTTCTTATATTTTTGCATTTTCTTGCATATTTTTATATTTATTACTTGCATTTATTTTTTTTAATGATAAAAAATACCCAAAAATAATTTATTTATTTTCACACCTTTATTTTATTTTATTTTATTTATTTTATTTATTTTCTCACATAAAAATAGTTTATTTAATAGAATAGAACTTATTTTCTTAAAATAACTTATAAATATATTTAAAAATGCTTAATATTTTTATTATATTATTTATACTCATAAATACTTATTTTTATACATACTTAATTTTTAATATTTACATATAATATTATTTATTATTTTCTTGTACAAAAAATGGACAAAATAATACCATAAAGCATTATTTTCTTTTAATTAGAAAATTAGGGTTTCACCCCTCCAAAAATAATCTTATTTTTTCCTTGTTTTTAGGGTTTGAATTAAATTATTTTCTCATATAAAAAACAATACCAAAACCTTTTTTACATAAATACATTGCATTTTAAATATTTGTATATTTATTTAATTTGCACAATATTCGATTGGGTTGTAATAATATTTTTAGGTTTATATTTGTGCAAAATCCCCATTCAAAACTTGTATCCCCCCTCCCATAATAATTGTTGTAATAGCTTAGTTTATTTTACGCAATTTATTGCTTTATATACTATGCTTAGTAACTAGGGTTTGCATGACAAGAACAAAAACAAAACAAAATAGAAAACCCTAATTGCAAGACAAAAGCATGAAAATGACACACTTGGCACACAAGCACCCTTAGGGTTTCTCCCACTTGGTTGCCTAAATTAAAATGGCCATGTTACGCACGCGAAGTATCTTGGCAAAACAAAAAAAATATAAGATCATAGTCCCTCGATGACGCTATTCAAGGTTGCCTAAAACAAATGATCTTGGTCCCTCAAAAAAATTGCTAAGATACTTGGCAACATTGCTATCATGGTCATACGATGACCCACGCACGTCCCGTTTACATCCAAAGATAGGGTTACTTACCAAATCAATGGTAAGTCAACAATGTCAAAGGAATAAAAATGCACAAGAAAGACATTTGAGTAGGTAGATAGCTTCTAGTTACTTGTTACATTTCAAAACAATCCTTGCTATTTTCAAAAACAAACACACACACATTTCAAAACAACTTACAAAACATTGAAAACATTTTTAAAATACAAACATCTTTGTATACATTCTTACGAACGAGAATCATTACAAAGATTGCCTAAACGAATGGCCTCTTTTACAAAATAATTTCAAAACCACACCAAACACCATTTTAAACAAAGCAAAGCAAGTGATCTAAACAAGTAACTAAGAGCCCATGGAAAACCATGGATGAAAAGGGTGCTAGCACCTTCCCTTTTCATAATCTACCCCCCGAACTCAAGAAAACATATCAAAGGTCTTTCCTGTGCTTTTTTACCTTTCCTTTTGGATAAAAGAAAAGTCGGTGGCGACTCTTGCTAACCGCAACATTTGCGAACACAAACGCAAAACCTCAAGTTAGTTCTCCCACCGCATCACAGAACTGGCGACTCTGCTGGGGAAAATTTTAAAAGTGGGGTTACCTTAGGGTTTAGATCACCTTTATTTGCTTGTAATTGTTTGACTTGTTTGCTTTACAATTATGGTTCTTTGTTTGGGTTTGAATCCTCCACCCGGATTTGGGAAACATTATAGGTAAATAGCAATACATTATGGAAACTGTGCAAGGTATACCGACATGGTCTAAGCAATAGCTATATTAGTGCGACATATTTGTGGGTACCGGTAGCCTTTGAGTCAATCAAAGAGAATACGGGGCCGCTGAGTGATGTCATGAAGCACTAATGAACTTCTAGAACCTTTACTTGACCAACTTGGCCTTTTAGGATGTAGTGAGATGACCGGCTTTGGTGCAGTCCGAAGTTGGTAGATACTCATTACTAAACTCATTGAGGGTTGGTTTCTTGGAATATTTTGGTCGCCAGTAAAGAGGCTTGAACTGAAACAATGAACAAGGAAACAATCTAGTGATATTGAGCTCCTTAGAACCCGGTTACTATTACTAGGACAGGTTGAGCCAACTAAACTTCAAGAGGGTACTTACCTATGAAACCCCATGCAAGCCTAAACTAGGAACTTGTTTGATTTGCTTGTACATATATACTTGTGCATAACATCATGGACATCATGAACATCATATGCATTCACCAACCATTTCAAGGATTTTGGAGATTCATCTTTGTTCTTGTTTTGTAGTTTATGGATTCACTTCGCAGGAAAACTATCCAAATCAACCTTGTAAGAATTCCTCCACAACTCAAGGAGCTAGCTTCAAGGATTCCTTAGAATTATCCATTCACCGAGAGACATGGTCGTCTACTTAACTTGGTCACCTCCAACACAGAGGAGGATATGATGAAGGTTCTCTTCCAGTTCTTTGACCCTTTGCATCATTGCTTCATATTTCCTGACTATCAACTTGTGCCCACTTTGGAAGAATTCTCTCAACTTCTGAGGATTCCTATTCTCAATCAACTACCTTTCAACGGTACGGAAAGAGATCCAAAGCCAGAAGAGATTGCTCAAGCCTTGCACTTGTACTCATCAGATGTCACAACTTATTGGGAAACTAGAAGTGGTGTCAAAGGCTTCTTGTCAAAGTTTCTGTTTGAGAAGGCCCAAAGCTGTTGGAATTCCCTAGACTTGCAAGATTTTGAGGAGATTGTAGCTCTTCTCATCTATGGGATGGTCTTGTTCCCCAATCCTGACCAACTTATAGATGTGAGCGCTGTCAAAATCTGCAGGTCTCGCAACCCGGTACCTACTTTGCTTGGGGATATCCTCCACTCTTTTCATACTCGTACAATGAGGAAAAGAGGTGTTCTTATGTGTTGTACTCCTCTCCTGGCAAGATGGTTTATTTCTCATCTTCCCCAATCAGTCTTGAAGAATTAGCAAGGTTTGAGGTGGTCACAAAGGTTAATGACGCTTACACATTCAGATATCCATTGGTGTTCTCGATCCAAAGAGAATGTCATTATTGTTGACCGTTGTGGGGAATTCCATAATGTACCTCTACTTGGCATTAGGGGAGGCATCACCTACAACCCTTGTTTAGCTCTGAGACAGTTTAGTTATGCCCGAAGGGATGACCCACATGATATGCTGATTCAAGGATTGGTTTTCGACTACGACAACGACGACCAAGGACTTCGTCAGAGATTCATCCGAGCTTGGAGGATGCCAAACAAGGTGGATAGCAAGACTTTGGAACACAAGAATTCCATCCCTCTTGAGCCTTACCTCAAGTGGGTACGAACTCGCGCTCAAAGTCTTATGATGCCTTTTCCCTCCATTCTCCCAGTGATTATAGAGCCTGTTAAGGAAGGAGAAGTTCCATACACTCTCCTACATCCTGACATGCCGACATCACTCGAAGACCTGCAAAGGAGTTGGATACAGCTCAAGGGAGAGCGTGATACTTTCAAAGCCTAATTCTATGCAAGCGAGAAGAAGGTTTTAGAACTCACTCGGCTACTTCACGAAGAGCAGACTCTCAACACCTACATTGCACCAAAGAGGATGCGCAACGTCTTTTTACCTTAGAATTATGTATTATTTTGCCCAAGGGGCATTGATGTACTTAAATTCTATTTTATTAATATGACGTGTGTTTCTTTTTTTGTTTAAAACAAATTTGAATATCTAAATCCTTGAAAACATTACATGAATACATATCATTCATCATAAGCATAAACAGGTCATTGCAACAAGTTTCCTCATCTCTCTACTATTTATTTCAGTACGATGGATCTAGAACAAATGGTCAAAGATCTGCAAGCTCAGAACTCAAAATTTCAGCAGTTACTCATGACCTTAGCCAAGGGGCAAGAGGAGATGAAGACTCTGCTAGAGAAAGAAAAAGAGAAAAAGAAGAAGAAGCCTGCTGGTGTGGTTATCATGGGCAGAAGATTTCAGGGACAAGCCAGACATACCTTAGATTTTCCAACAACATCTAATGAAGGGGAAAGAAAAGGAAAAGGAATGGCAGTACCATCAGATTTTGAAGAAGAAGAAGAGGAAGAGGAGGACTACTCTGAACAACAATACCCTCTGGCTGATGACAAGTACAAACACCTTGAAGAACGACTCAGCGTTATGGAAATCCAGAGAGTACCAAGGTTAGATTTTGAAGAGTTGGGGTTGGTGTCAGGAATTATAATCCCTCCAAAGTTTAAAGTGCCATTATTTGCCAAGTATGATGGGGTGTCTTGCCCTAAAATGCACCTCAGATCATATGTCAGGAAGATTCAACCACATTCTGCCGACAAAGATTTGTGGGTCCACTTTTTCCAGGACAGTTTGTCAGGAACGCAACTTGATTGGTTCTACCAGTTGGAAAGGGCTGAAGTCCACAATTGGGAAGACCTAGCAGCAACTTTCTATAAATAGTATCAATACAACGCCGACTTGGCACCTACCCGTACTCAGCTTTAGAGTATGGCCATAGTTTCCAATGAGGGTTTCAAAGATTATGCCCAAAAGTGGAGGGATCTAGCCGGAAGGGTGAAACCCCATCTATCTGAGAGGGAGTTAGTGGAAATGTTCTTGGGAACTCTTTCAGGACCTTTTTTCAATCATCTGATTGGGAGTTCTTCTGCAGGGTTTACCGAATTGATTTTAACCGGCGAAAGAGTGGAGGCTGGTATAAGAAGTGGGAAGATTCAAAAGGATGCGTATGCCTTAACAGCTGTGAAAAAACCCTTCACTGGTAGGAAGGAAGTATCTGCTGTCTATTCACAGAGGAATAAGGGAAGAACTGAGCGCCGACCAACAGTGGGGGCCGTTATGATTCCGAAGCCTGCATCAGACCAGCCAAGAAATAATCAGCAAAGGGTAGAAAGGCCGGTTCGGCAATTTACCAAGATTAACATGACTCCAGCTCAAGTTCTACCACATCTTCTGAAGTTGAATCTGACCACTTTAAAAGAGGCCCCAAAAAATCCCAATACTACGTCTCCATATTACCATCCCAACGCCAGATGCGTGTACCATTCTGAAAGTCCAGGGCACGACACCAACAACTGTTGGGCTCTGAAGAACAAAATTCAGGACTTGATATATGCAAAGGAAGTTGAGTTTGAAGCGCCTGAGAAACCAAATGTTATTTCCGCCCCAATGTCGAGGCATGGTCACAATGCCAATGCTATTGAAAAAGATCTATTTGTTGCTACCGTGGATAAACTGTTAACTCCGCTCCCGATTATCAATTTGAATTTGTTGAAAGATGGCATCTTCCCAGGTTGTGACAAAGACTGCCATGTTTGCCTGTCTTCATCATTTGACTGCCCTCTGTTGAAGAAAGGTACCCAACGACTGATGGATAACCAAGAAATTTTGTTTGAGAATGCTCCTGTTTCACCCGTTCCAGTAAAAGAAGTTTCTATAATAACCATCTACGCTAATCCTTCCAGGGCCCCTAAAAGACCCGTTAGGATTACACCTGCTCCAAAGACTGCTCCATTTAAGATTACAATGCCCGGGCCAGCCCCTTACAAATCAGATAAAACAGTACCATGGAATTATGGTGGAGAAATCTACTACCATGGTATTAAACAGGATGAACTGACTGCCGAAGAAGAAAGCTCCGAAGAGGACAATTCCGACATTAGCAATATTGTTGGAACTAGAAAGATCACCCGCAGTGGTAGGATTTTCTCTCCAGAGATTGCTCCTCCAACAGCAGTCTTTGGACCCGTGGCTGTTCCGAAGATTACCTCTGCACCAGTGATTGTACCTACAAGCGTACCCACCGACAAAGACAATACAATTCCTATCCCTACTTCCACTACTGAGAATAAAGGAAAGAATGTTCAAGAGGAGCCTGCCCAGACGAAGGCTCAATCACTAGTTATTCCTGAAACATCCAAGAAGGAGATGAAATAAATCCTGAGGATAATTAAAAAGAGTGATTATGATATGGTTGAACAATTAGGGCATACCCCTTCCAAGATCTCTATGCTAGCCCTTCTTCTATGCTCTGAAGCAAATGCCCAAGCTCTGGTAAAATTTTTGAAGACAGCTCACGTGCCGCAAGAGACGTCTGCTGATCAGTTCCAAGACCGTGTGGCCAGTTTGACAGCTGATAATGGACTGGGTTTCTCTGATGCTGACTTGACACCCAGAGGGATAAAACACAACGAGGCATTACATGTCTCAGTGGAGTGCAGAGGAACAACCCTAGCTCATGTGCTGGTTGATACTGGATCATCTTTGAACGTCTTGCCAAAGAAAGCCCTTGATAGATTGGATTGCAAGGGGATGACTTTAAAACCCAGCAATATAGTGGTGAGAGCTTTTGATGGATCAAAGAGGATGGTCCACGGGGAGGTGGACATCCCAATAAAGGTGGGAACTCAGGTGTTCAACTCGACCTTCTACGTGATAGACATTCGTCCTTCTTATTCCTGTCTGTTGGGACGCCCCTGGATCCACAATGCTGGTGTTGTCACCTCCACCTTGCATCAGATGCTCAAGTACCCTGTTCAAGGAAATATCATAAATGTCCATGGGGAGGAGGAGTATATGATTAGTCATCTGAACTCTTTTCGATATGTGGAGTTGGATGGCGAATTCATTGAGACCCCTTTCCAACATTTTGAAGCAGTCTCTCCAGAAGTAGCGGTGACCAAGGCGGTATCTTTGATTCCTAAGATCACAAGAACTCCACCTCAGATGTCATCTCTAAAGGATGCAAAGGCAGTAGTGGAAGAAGGGGGATGCACCATCTGGGGGCAGCTTCCAGACATTCCGTACAAATCAGACAAGTTTGGCTTGGGGTTTACTTCGACTGGTCAGAAGGCTGTGAACCGTGCCCGTGCTGGGGGGGCACCGATAAAGATTAGAAATCAAAGCGTCAATGCGGTAGAAGACAATGAAGAGGATGGCAGCCTGTAAGATTGGATATTTCCTACTGTCAGCGGAGGACTTCGCAACTGGGAAGCCAGAGACTTCGTTCCCATAACTTTCATATCTCTGTAATTTATCTTTTACATTTCTGTTGGACTTGTAATAAGTCACAAACAATTCACACTTTAAAAACCTTGTGTCTTACCCGAGGCACAATGGTCCATTTGTAAGGGTTTTTATTTCATCTACATATGTCATTCAATGAATCATGGACGCTTTTTCACATATAAACCTTTTGTGCTCATTGTCTTTCTTTTACATTTTGTTGTTTTAAGATGGCTATACCCTTACACACACCCACACTCACAAATGTAGGTACCCTTCCATTTCGGATCCCATGGGTAACGATACTGCTATAGCCTTCAGTGACTCTGAAGATCTGATCTACCAAGCCGAATACGAAGGTGAGGAAGATTGTGAGGTGCCAGGGGAATTGGCCAGACTATTACAACAAAAGGAAAGAGCAATTCAGCCTCATGAGGAGCTATTGGAGACAATCAACTTGGGTTCCGAGGAAGATAAAAAGGAAATCAAAGTGGGTGCCAATCTAGAGCCGAGTGTCAAGGAGAGCCTAATTCAGCTATTGAATGATTATGTTGAGATCTTTGCCTGGTCATACAAAGACATGCTGGGACTCGATACATACATTGTGGTACACCGTCTATCCACAAGAGAAGATTGTCCACCAGTGAAACAAAAGGTCTGCCGCATGAGACCTGACATGTCAAAGAAGATCAAAGCAGAAGTTATGAAACAGTTCAATGTTGAATTTCTGGCTGTTACTTCTTATCCTCAATGGGTGGCCAACATTGTTCCTGTGCCTAAAAAGGATGGCAAAGTGAAAATGTGCGTGGATTATAGAGATTTAAATAGGGACAACCCTAAAGATGACTTTCCACTTCCACACATCGACATCCTGGTCGACAATACAGCCCAGCGCAAAGTATTTTCTTTCATGGACGGATTCTCAGGCTATAACCAGATCAAAATGGCACCTGAGGACATGGAGAAAACTACATTTGTCACACAGTAGGGGACGTTCTGCTACAAAGTGATGCCATTCGGACTGAAGAATGTCGGGGCAACCTATCAACGTGCCATGGTAGATTTGTTTCATGATATGATACATCATGAGATAAAGGTCTACGTAGATGACATGATAGCCCGATCACAAACTGAAGAAGAACACCTTGATCACTTGCAAAAGCTGTTTGTCAGATTAAAGGAGTACAAATTAAGATTGAACCCAAACAAGTGCACATTCGGAGTCCGGTTCGGTAAACTCTTAGGTTTCATTGTCAGCAACAAGGGCATCGAGGTTGATCCTGCTAAGGTTAAAGAAATACAAGAAATGCCTGCTCCTCGCACTGAGAAGGAAGTCAGAGGTTTTTTAGGACGCCTAAACTATATTGCTAGATTAATTTCTCACCTAAAGTCTACTTGTGAACCAATCTTCAAGCTATTGAAGAAAGATCAAGTAGTCAGATGGAATGATGAATGTCAAATTGCTTTCGACAAAATCAAGGAGTATTTACTAGAACCTCCTGTCCTGATGCCACCAGTCGAGGGAAGACCGCTAATCATGTATCTGATCGTCTTAGAGAATTCAATGGGGTGCGTACTGGGGCAGCATGACGAGTCTGGCCGAAAAGAGCACGCTATTTATTACCTAAGCAAAATGTTTACCGACTGTGAAACCAGATATTCACTGCTCGAGAAAACTTGATGCGCTTTGGTATGGGCTGCTCTCTGAATAAGACAGTATATGTTGACTCATACCACTTTGCTGATATCTAAGATGGATCCGATAAAGTACATCTTTGAGAAGCCTGCTCTATCTGGGAGGATAGCTAGATGGCAGATGATTCTAACAGAATACGACATACAATACACTACTCAAAAAGCTATAAAGGGCAGTGTGCTAGCTGATCATCTGGCTCATCAAGCTGTAGAAGATTACCAGTCCATGAAGTTTGACTTCCCTGACGAAGACATCATGACATTGGACAACTGCGAAGAGATCAGACCATATGACGGACCTGAACAAGGATCCCGATGGACCCTGTACTTTGATGGGGCATCCAATGCACTTGGTAACGGTATCGGTGTTGTGCTCATATCTCCGGAAGGATGCCATACTCCTTTCACTTCCAGACTTTGCTTCAACTGTATGAACAACATGGCAGAGTACGAAGCATGCATCTTTGGTCTCAAGGCTTCCATAGACTTTGGAATCAAATCTTTAGATGTGTTTAGGGATTCAGATTTGGTCATCAGTCAGATCAAAGGAGAGTGGGACACTAAGCATCCAAACCTCATCCCTTACAAAGAACATGTTTTGACATTGCTACCACATTACGAGCAGATTACCTTCGAGCACTTCCTGCGAGAAGAAAATCAGCTAGCAGATGCTCTAGCTACAATGTCATCTATGTTTAAACTTAATTGGGATAACGAGGCTCCCCAAATCACCATTGAACGGATGGACGAACCAGCACACTGTCACGAGATTAATACCGAAGAAGTAGTGGACCAACCATGGTTTCATGAAGTCAAAAGGTATCTCGAGACTCAAGAATATCCAGAAGGAGCTTCAGTCAATGACAAAAAGTTCTTAAGGAGATTCTCAGCTAAGTTCTTCCGAAGTAATGGCATCCTGTACAAGCGTAATCATGATTCTATTCTGCTCCGTTGTGTGGACAAGATTGAAGCTGAAAAGATCATGGCTGAATTGCATGAAGGTACCTTTGGCACTCACTCTAGTGGGCATACGATGGCAAAGAAGATTCTACGGGCAGGCTATTACTGGTCTACCATGGAAGCACACTGCTATCAACATTCCCGGACCTGTCATAAGTGTCAAATATATGCAGACAAGGTGAACATGCCTCTGGTTCCTCTAAATGTCTTAACAACTCCTTGGCCCTTCGCTATGTGGGGAATCAACATGATTGGGGAGATCAAGCCTACAACCTCCAATGGACACCGCTTCATTCTAGTGGCCATTGACTATTTCACCAAATGGGTTGAAGCAGCTTCCTTCGCATCCGTTACTAAGAATGTTGTTTGCCGCTTCATCAAGCAGAACCTTATTTGCCGGTACGGTATCCCCGAAAGGATCATCACTGAAAACGGTACAAACCTTAACAATGCTATGATCACCACCTTGTGCGAGCAGTTCAAGATTCAACATCACAATTCATCCCCCTATCGGCCAAAGATGAATGGTGCAGTCGAAGCTGCTAACAAAAACAATAAAAAGATCATACAGAAAATGAAAGTCACCTACAAGGACTGGCATGAAATGTTACCGTTTTCTCTTCACGGGTACCGTACCACGGCTCGCACTTCAACTGGGGCAACACCCTATTCTTTGGTTTATGGCATGGAAGTTGTCTTGCCTATTGAGGTTCAGATTCCCTCTTTGAGAATCATGAAAGATGCAAGTTTGAGTGAAGACGATTGGATCCAAACCCGACTTGATCAATTAAACTTAATTGACGAAAAGAAACTTACTGCTGTTTGCCATGGTCAGACGTATCAAAAACGGATGATCAAAGCTTTCAACAATAAAGTCAGACGCCAGATATATCAAGTTGGAGATCTAGTGATCAAGCGCATCATTTTGCCACAAAGTGATCCCAGGGGAAAATGGACTCCTACCTATGAAGGACCATTTGTAATCAAGAACATCTTTTCTGGTGGGGCAATGATCTTAACCACAATGGACGGTGACGACCTGCCACACCCTGCGAACGCAGACATAGTCAAAAGATACTACGCATAAGAGACCCGCTAGGTTGACACACCTAGGAAAAACAAGGGCATCCCGGTGAACCAAAAAGGTTCGGGCAAAAATTAGGGATAAAATAAAATAAATCTGTACACCCGGCAAGTTGAAAACCGGAAAGGGCGACTTGGGCAAAAAAGGGTTTCCCGGTGGACTGAAAACCCGAAAGGGCGGTCCAGGCAAAAGTTAGGGAATTAAAGCGTATGACTATGTCTCGTCGGATCACTTTAAGAACAATCTCTTCACAGATAAACCTGGAGCTTCTGATCAATTCAATCATCTTCGGACGAAGCAACGAATGGACAAGAAATTCGGAGATACGAAGGCTATAGCAGAATGGGAACCCCATGGGATTATCACATATAACTATCTTTCTTTGTATAAATTTTTCTTACTTTTATGACACCATCCTCTTACTAGGATGTCTTTCTCCTTTGTACAAAACACTTATTTAAAGTAAATACAAAGATATCTCTTTCAAAGTATAGAAAACTATTTTCCTTTTTCTTTACACTTGTGTTTTTTTTTGCAAAAATGTCCAATGATTCATTGATGAACATATGCATTTGAACATAATTATTATTTACAAACAAACAGAATAGAAAAGAACAATTACTGACAGGTTGAAAGAATAGGAAAACGTCTTTAGGCTATTCCATGAGCAATCCCTACAGTACATCATTTAGATCCCCAACGGAGTTAAAACTTCAAACTCTCAATCCCCAGCGGAGCCAAAACTTCTAACTATCAATCCCCAGCGGAAACCATCCAGTTTCTCTAAATTCCCCAACAAGTTATCTTGAAGCCTGAAAATCAACCAGATAACAGTTAACTTTTGTATCTCCCCAACCTAGGATAACTCCCCATTAGAGTGGCAGACGACCGAAACTCCTGAACTTTTTCCAAACAAGAATAAGTTTTCTTCCCCACAGAGTTTTCATTGCTCCCCAACAGAATGAAGATTCTCTTTATTAATTCCCCGCAGAAGTCATCAGAGTTTTCTTTATTCCCCAGCGGAACAAGGATTCCCATTGTGTAATCCCCAGTAGAAGTCATCAAAATTCTCTGGATTTCCCAAGCAGATTACTCAAGCAGTATATGGCATTGCTCTCACAACAGAATTTTGTCATTACTCCAACTTCAAAACATGAAGAATCCACATATCCTCAGCAATCAAGGATTTATTGTCCCCGACAGCAGTCAAGGATTTATTTTCCTCAGCAATACAACACATCAGCTTACATGCGCATACATTACATCCACATATTATAAACATTGATAAAACACATATATTGCATCATACATTTCATGCAATATAACTTTGTGTTTCAGCTAACATTTTACCCTTTTCAGGATAAGATTAACAACTACCATTTAAACAATATGCAATCAGATACAGTTCAGATACGCTCCAGACGCGGATGCCATTCTGTTACTTATTCAGATTCAACTATCAGATACAGTTCAGATACGCTCCAGACACAGTTGCCATTCTGTCACTTATTCAGATTCCAACTATCAGATACAGTTCAGATACACTCCAGACACGGAAGTCATTCTATTACTCATTCAGACCTCAACTTCAAGATACAATCCAGATACGCTCCAGACACGGTTGCCATTCTGTCACTTATTCAGATTCAAGTACAGATACAGTCCAGATACACTCCAGATACGAATGCCATTCAGATACTTATTCAAATTCAGATTTCACACTCTTGATACAATACGGATACGCTCCAGACACGAATGTTATTCTGTTTCTCATTCAGATTTCAAGTCTCCAGATACAACTCAGATACGTTCCAAACACGGACACCATTTTGATACTTATTCTTCTGACTTACAACTTACAACTCAGCAAACATTTTTGGATGGCATCTACAAGCCCATCTCCAACAAGATTCTATCACCTCTCCAAATGGCATCTTTAAGCCCATTCCCTCAACTACACTTCGTCGAGTGCAAATTTATGGGCACTCTAGTGTCCAGTCATCTTTTACCTTCGAGTCACGAACGACAAAACTCGCCAATCTAACTCTTCAGGTTCAAGAAGATTGAACAGGGGCAGCTTTTGTACCCCAACATTTTCCCTCTCATTTATCAAGACTTTTCTCACAAGACTTCTTGGACTCAAGACAAGATTAGGGTTTGGTCAGCTCAAGACATCTCATCTTGCACTGATAACTCAAAATTAGGGTTTGAGTTTGCACAAGGATTTTTGGACCACCAATGCTTCACGTGACTTTCATAAATCATCTTGGACCCCTAATATTGCTCATGTTAAGTTTCAAGCCTTGAACCATATTTTTGATCAGTCAATTGGACAGTTGACCTAAAAATCAACTATATTGGGGAAAAAGTTAACAATGGCAAATTTATAGTCAAACTTCATAATTTTTTATCCACATCAACATTTTAGACTCCTATGTACCATTTGATCAAGTTTGGATCACAACTCCTCAAAAAATTTGATCAAATCATCAAAAGGGCAAAATGGTCAAAATTAGGGTTTTGATTGAGAAAGGGCAATTTCTGATTTTTAACCTAGCCAATGAACAATTGAGTTCAAGCTTGATTTTAAAGGTTCAATGGCATCATCTTGACCTAATTACATGGTTCAAAATATCTCAAGTTCATTGGATTGACAGATGAATTTTGCAGTCAACTGATCAAAAGTCAACAATGCACTGAAAAGTCAAACTTTGACTTTTTGGTCAAAATCAAGTGCCAAGGGTCATAATTCATCAAGATATGTCAAAATATGAAACTTGTTCACCAAGAAAACCAATTTTGAAAATTAGGGTTTTGAATTTGAAAATTTTCATAACTTAGAATTTTTCTAAGTATGAAAATTTTCTTATTTTTTCCCAACTTTCCACCACTTTTTCACCATGATGAATTTTGATTAAAAGAAAAATTCCAACATGAAAGTTGTAGTCCTACATGAAATATACAACTTTGATTCACAAAATTTTCCAAAAAGATGCTTGGATCTCAAGTTATGAATTTGTGAATATAGGTCCATGAACTTCTTAACTTAGTGAAATTTTGCCCTAATTTAGGCAGTTTTTGGACCCAACTTCATGGACATTTTTCACCTAGTTCCAAGAGGTATCTCAAATTTCATTTCAAAGATGGATTATAGAGCACATTGCAAGCTTTCCAAAATGTCCAGGAACTCTCCAAGATCATTTTTGGTTAGGGAGAATTGAAGAA
This sequence comes from Vicia faba, assembly GCA_948472305.1. Taxonomy (NCBI): domain Eukaryota; kingdom Viridiplantae; phylum Streptophyta; class Magnoliopsida; order Fabales; family Fabaceae; genus Vicia; species Vicia faba. The sequence goes on from OX451740.1 coordinate 313,815,084, forward strand.
GGAAAGTTGGCATTTTATCACTTTTGTTCAAGCCATTTTCACATGAGGTCAAGTTGCAAATCCAATCCATGCTGTTTGTATCTTGCTTTACAGATCCTAAACTCACTTTACACTCCATAATTAAATGCAAACTCAGAAGCTAAAGGAATTATTTTTGCTTTTGGAGCTTTGTACAAGAGATAATTCCATTTTTGGCCAAAAGTTCACAATGCCATTTTCATAAAGTGCAACTTTTGCAACTTTGTCAATCTTGAGCCTTGGACCTGTCCCTTTAGTGCAAGAAATTCACACAGGTATTAAGAAATTTGTACAAGCTCTTTGCAGCCCTCAAGCTAGCCAGTGCAAGCATGTAGCATTGGTCACTTCACTTTGCTTAAAATGCAAGAAAGGTTGCCAAAAGGTCAGAACTTGTACAGCTAGTAAGAAGTGGACTTGGTATCGATTCTATACAAGTATACAAACTTGTCACAATGCTAAGCACGATTGGCTTGCATCCAGAACTCACTCAAACTCAAAAACACGAATATTCTGCCAAAACATACAGTTGCTGCAAAACCATAGCCAAGTCATTTTTGGCTCGTGCGTTTTGTGTTTGAACACTTGAAACATCTCATAAACATCCTACCAAAGCTATCCAAGCCCTTGCCCTGGTTCTGTAACCCCTGTTTCAGCCTTTACCATTTTCAACCTTGAAGCTTGCAGCTTGACTTGTGCAGAGATTTCGAGCTATCCTCAAAGCAAAGTAAGCATTGGATTAGGTTCAGGGGAGTTCAAGGAAGCTCAAACAATCCTCAGGCCTCCATTAAAGTCCCTGCATTGCTCTACTCAAATCCAGCTGAAGGAGGTATATTTAGGCAACTTCAAGCCACGATTTGTGAAGAAAAAATATAGTCCATAACATGGTGAAGCTGTACATATGCATACTTTTCATTTATATTAACTATGCTGTAAGAATTTGAAGCTTGAAGTTCATGAAATTTTTAGGTCACGAATTGGGGATTCCAAAATTCTTCCTGATCTTTGAAAGTTAGGTTACAAATTTTATATGGTTGGAATCGTGAGCTCAAATGCCACAAGTTTCATGTTATGGATTTTTGTTTTTGTGCAAGCATGTGAAAGTTACAGGTTTGAACATAAAACACGCGCAAGGGAGACTGGCTGAAGGACAGGGACGAAGCCTTGGGATTTTTTGGCGCCTTGGGCCTTTTTGTTTTCACTATTTGCACCCCCTGACTTGATATTTGCACCCCTGACTTATTTCTTATATTTTTGCATTTTCTTTCAATTTTTTATATTTATTACTTGCATTTATTTATTTTTAATGATAAAAAATACCCAAAAATAATTTATCTATTTTCACACCTTTATTTTTTTTATATATTTTCTCACATAAAAATAGTTTATTTAATAGAATAGAACTTATTTTCTTAAAATAACTTATAAATATATTTAAAAATGCTTAATATTTTTATTATATTATTTATACTCATAAATACTTATTTTTATACATACTTAATTTTTAATATTTACATATAATATTATTTATTATTTTCTTGTACAAAAATGGACAAAATAATACCATAAAGCATTATTTTCTTTTAATTAGAAAATTAGGGTTTCACCCCTCCAAAAATAATATTATTTTTTCCTTGTTTTTAGGGTTTGAATTAAATTATTTTCTCATACAAAAAACAATACCAAAACCTTTTTTACATAAATACATTGCATTGCATTTTAAATATTTGTATATTTATTTAATTCGCGCAATATTCGATTGGGTTGTAATAATATTTTTAGGTTTATATTTGTGCAAAATCCCTATTCAAAACTTGTATCCCTCCTCCCATAATAATTATTGTAATAGCTTAGTTTATTTTACGCAATTTATTGCTTTATATACTATGCTTAGTAACTAGGGTTTGCATGACAAGAACAAAAACAAAGTAAAATAGAAAATCCTAATTGCAAGACAAAAGCATGAAAATGACACACTTGTCACACAATCACCCTTAGGGTTTCTCCCACTTGGTTGCCTAAATTAAAATGGCCATGTTACGCACGCGAAGTATCTTGGCAAAACAAAACAAATATAAGATCATAGTCCCTCGATGACGCTATTCAAGGTTTCCTAAAACAAATGATCTTGGTCCCTCAAACAAATTGCTAAGATACTTGGAAACATTGCTATCATGGTCATACGATGACCCACACACGTCCCGTTTACATCCAAAGATAGGGTTACTTACCAAATCAATGGTAAGTCAACAATGTCAAAGGAATAAAAATGCACAAGAAAGACATTTGAGTAGGTAGATAGCTTCTAGTTACTTGTTACATTTCAAAACAATCCTTGCTATTTTCAAAAACAAACACACACACATTTCAAAACAACTTACAAAACATTGAAAACATTTTCAAAAGACAAACATCTTTGTATACATTCTTACGAACGAGAATCATTACAAAGATTGCCTAAACGATTGGCCTCTTTTACAAAATACTTTCAAAACCACACCAAACACCATTTCAAACAAAGCAAAGCAAGTGATCTAAACAAGTAACTAAGAGCCCATGGAAAACCATGGATGAAAAGGGTGCTAGCACCTTCCCTTTTCATAATCTACCCCCCGAACTCAAGAAAATATCTCAAAGGTCTTTCCTGTGCTTTTTTACCTTTCCTTTTGGATAAAAGAAAAGTCGGCGGTGACTCTTGCTAACCGCAACATTTGCAAACACAAACGCAAAACCTCAAGTCAGTTCTCCCACCGCATCACAAAGAGGTATGGACAAAATAACGCAACACAGTTCAACCATGGTGATGCACGATTATGGAATTATGGGCCTTATGCAAGGGGCCAATCCCGTATCATTACATCTCAGGAACACATTAGAAACGTTAGTTCACATCAAAACATCATGAAAATTAAAATACGAATTTAAACAAAGCCTGAAATCGGCGATGAATGGGACGCGTATTTCAGGCCCTTTTGATCATCAAGAATGATCAAGACTTACTCTGTAACACCCCAAAAGTTGATTTGAATGGATGGCTGGCCTTGAGAATGACTGAAAATAGGATTTCAAGTTTTCCCTAACTTTGATAAAAGTTGATATTTTTGAGAGAGTATTCTTGCAGCCTTTTTTCCGTGTTTTCTCTTGGTCTGAATATGTCATTTATTTATAGGAGAATAGATTAGGTCAACAATATTGAATAAAATCTCGTGCAATCATGGTATAATATTTGATTTGGAATTTGCATGATCAAATATTTCATGATCAAATATTGATGAAATTACAAAAGATTTGAATTTCATGATAAAAAATTCGATTAAAGTTATGCATGAAATCTTTCCTTTTTAGGCCAATCTCATACCAATCACGTTTTTTGCAAGTTGTCATCTGCTTTTTAGACTTATGATTTGATTCAAAAATAGATCTACATGCCTTATATCATTTATTTGATATTTTATTTGATTTATTTTGCTTTTAATTGAACAAAATCAAAATCAAAAGAAATAAAAACCACAAAAATAAATGAACGGATTTAGGAGTCTATTATAAGGTTAAGAACACGTCTGGATCTTAAAAGATAGGCCCATTATCCCAAAAATTAAAATTTTCTCAATTTAGACTTCATGCATTTTCTCAAAAATTGCCCAACTTGCACAAATTATAACTCACTCAATTTTTGTCATATGAAGGTGATATTTGACTCTTTGGAAAGCTCAATATATCCCCTACAACCTTCATGTTGGTAATGTTTTCATTTGAATACTTTAACTTGATGTAAATTGCTTTGAAAAAAGATGTCTTTTTGTTAACTTTTAAAATTACTTGCAATGTTTTGGCTCATACCTCTCAAATGAAGCATTTTTGGCCTTGAACTTAGAGAGACAAAGTTGTATAGAATTGAATTTAATTAAAAATGAGCTTTGATTGATAATTTTCTGATGAAGAATGTGAAAGTTATGCTTGGTCAAAGTTCAGTTGACATCTCCTAAAGAAAACCCTTATTTAGTAACTTTTGACTTTTTGATGAATCTTGAGATTTCTTGATGAATCATGATCAAACCTTGATAAAATGATGAATATGACTTAAAAATGTTGATATTGACCAAAAATCTTGAAGTTTGATTGTAAATTGGTCAACATTGACTTTTTGTCCAATATAGTTGATTTTTAATCATCTGGCTAATTGACTGAGCAAACGTGTGTTGCAAGGCTTGAAATATGGCATGAGGGTTCTTTGAGTCATATGAGAAACCATGAAATGCACTTAAGGCATTATAAGTCCAGTTTTCCTTGAGAAAAACAAAACCCTAGTTGTAGGTCACTGCTTAGGAAGAGGATTTGTCTGGTCAACTCTTGAGTAGTCTTGAGTAATTGAGAACCCTAGGAGCATGAGGAAGTATCTTGAACAAATTTCTCTTGAAAATGGGAGGGAAAATTTTGGGGTACAACAACTACCCCCGTTCAATCATCTCAAACCTGAAGAGTTAGATTGGCATGTCCGCCATTTGTGATCTGAAGGTAGAAGAGGATTGAACACTTAATTGCCCAAAAATTTGCACTCACATGTGCACGAAGTAAAACTGTTGGTTGATTATATTGCTTGAACGGACTTAAATATGCCATTCAGAGAGGTGATAGAGTGTCATCAGAGATGGGCTTACAGATGCCATCCAAAGTAACTTTTGATAGGAGTATCGGAATGAGTCTACGCTTGAATTTATCTGAAGAATGCTTTTTAGAAAATCGCTAAAGGAAATGCTTTTCAGAATTCAGTCTCTGAAGGAAATGATTTTCAGAATAAACCTCTGAAAGAGAATGCTTTTCAGAATGAAGCCCTGAAGGAGATGCTTTTCAGAATTCAGTCTCTGAAGGGAATGCTTTTTAGAACGAAGCCCTGAAGGAGATGCTTTTCAGAATTCAGACTCTGAAGGAAATGCTTTTCAGAATAAAACTTTAAAGGAGAATGCTTTTTAAAATGAATCCCTGAAGGAGATGCTTTTCAGAATTCAGTCTCTGAAGGGAATGCTTTTCAGAATAAACCTCTGAAGGAGAATGCTTTTCAGAATTCAGTATCTGAAGGGGAATGCTTAGAATGAAGCCTTGAAGGAGATGCTTTTCATAATTCAGTCTGAAGAAGATGCTTTTCGAGAATTCAATATCTGAAGGGGAGTGCTATTCAGAACTAGTCTCTGAAGAGGAATGCTTTTCAGAATGAAGCCCTGAAGGAAATGCTTTTCAGAATTCAGTCTCTGAAGGGGAAATGCTTTTCAGAATGAAGTCCTGAAGGAGATGATTTTTCAGAATTCAGTCTCTGAAGGAGATGCTTTTTAGAGTAAACCTTTGAAGGAAATGCTTTTTAGAATTCAATCTCTAAAGGGGAATGCTTTTAAGAATAAACCTATGAAGGAAATGCTTTTCAGAATTCAGTCTCTGAAGGAGAATGCTTTTCAGAATAAACCTCTGAAGGAAATGCTTTTCAAAATTCAGTCTCTGAAGGGGAATGCTTTTCAGAATAAACCTTTGAAGGAAATGATTTTTAGAATTCAGTCTCTGAAGGGGAATGCTTTTTGGAATTCAGTCTCTGAAGGGGAATGCTTTTCAGAATTCAGTCTCTGAAGAGGAATGCATTTTAGAATAAACCTATGAAGGAAATGCTTTTCATAATTCAGTCTCTGAAGGGGAATGCTTTTCAGAATAAATCTATGAAGGAAATGCTTTTCAGAATTCAGTCTCTGAAGGGGAGTGCTTTTCATAATAAATATATGAAGGAAATGCTTTTTAAGAATCCAGTCTCTGAAGGGAATGCTTTTTAGAATTCAGTCTCTGAAGTGAATGCTTTTCAGAATAACTCTCTGAAGGAAATGCTTTTCAGATTTCAGTCTCTGAAGGGAATGTTTTCCAGAATTCAGTCTCTGAAGGGAATGCTTTTCAGAATAAATTTTTGAAGGAAATGCTTTTAAGAATCCAGTATTTAAAGGGAATGCTTTTCAAAATTCAGTCTCTGAAGGGAATTGCTTTTCAGAATAATGCTCGTTAGAATTTAGTCTTTGAGGGGAATGCTTTTTAGAACGAAGCTCTGAAGGAAATTCTTTTCAGAATTGAGTCTCTAAAGGGGAATGAATTTCAATATAAATCTCCGAAGAAATCATCTGGTTATGTAGATAATTTCCCCGTCCTGTTTCTGGAATTGATCTACAACCTATCTCTAAATTGTTGATAATATTCGTCTGTTTGCGAACTTAACCTGAAAAGACAAAGTTAGTTTTATGCAATTTCATGATGTATGTAATGCATTGTGTAATAATGTTCACAAAATAAATGAGAATAGTATATGCGTTTAGTATGCATATGTTATGATATAATTTATGGATGCAATATGTCGTTGGAGCTTATCGGTAGCTTCGTGTAACAATGTCTGGCTGGGGAAAATAAATCCCTGACTGTTGTTGGGGATGAAGACATTAGTTCTTCAATTTTTGTTTAGAACTTCCTTACTAGGGATTTCTTCTTTCTGATTGAGGACACTCTGCTGGGGATGTTCAACTTCTGCTTGGGGATAGAAGCATTCAAGGAGAGTCGGTCGTTCATTGTTCTTTGAAGGATTTGATTCTTATATACACTGATTGGGGATAAAAGGAGATGAATAATCCTTCGATACAATATTTGACCTTGTTTCAGATATGAGTATTAGATCTTCTGGGGAGGACAACATTGAATGATATCTGGCAGGAGAAGAGAATCTTGTCGGGGAATTGCAATATTGGAGAAATAAACTCTGTTGGAGAAATAAACCATGTAGACTATGTTGAGGAAATAATCTTTGATGGGGATTATAAATTCATAGGTTGCACTGAGGAAGCTTCTACCGTATGATGGGGAAATGATCAAACTTCCTTATCTTCTAGGGGACCTATTGGGGAAGATGATCATGCCAAGCTATCCATCAGGGATATGGAGGTGAAATGCTGGAAGATGACCCGATTTTTGTCTGAGGGCATATTATATTTGCTGGGGAATATATCTCTGTTGGGGATGAGTTTGTGAAGATAGCTCTGTAGAGATAGTTCCATGGAGATTTCTCTGTGGGGGATTTATGGATAACTTGAACATCATCCCAACTCCTAAAGTCTTTAGTAAATGTTGATCAGAGTGATAAATCTTCTGCCGATAAACAAGTGATGAGATAACGGGACATAGTCGTACGCTTTAATCCCAAACTTTTTCCTAGACCATCTTTTCAGATTTTCAGTCCACCGGGATACCCTTTCTTGCCTAAGCTTCCTTTTCAAGTTTTTGACTTGCCGGGTGTACAATTTTATTTATATATCCCTAATTTTTTCCCAAACTCTTTTAGTTTGTCGGGATGTCCTTATTTTTGCCTAGGCCAATCAACCTAGCGGGTCTCTTTTTCATGCGTAGTATTTTTTGACTATGTCTGTATTCACAGGGTGCGAAGAATTTTCACTGTCCATGGTAGTAAACGTTGTAGCATTGCCAAAAAATATTTTTTTGATCATACGTGGCCCTTCGTATGTGGGAGTCCCTTTGCACCCGGGATTAGTCTTGTGCACCCGATGCTTGAAGTTATTGATCAACCATTGATTGCCAATTTTCTAATAATCTTGACCTTCATCAGTATTTTTATAAGAACTGTCACAACAGAATGACACCATCTGATACTACTGACATAGACAAGCAATTTGATGATATCGAAGATTCAATTTTATAGTGGCTTTTACAGAAACTCATGATTAATGTAACACTCCCAAGTGATTTAGATGGAGATCTGCCCCTGGCTATTCAACACTTTTGAGAGATTCTTTGAATCTTGACTGCCACAAATGAGTTGGACAATAACATGTCATGCCCATTGGTTTATAACCAATTGGGTCCACGAAAGGCCTGTTACTGGGAGTGTCTTTCTCTTTGACACATCATCTGAAGTAATTATGTCCATTAGGAGAGTTTTCATTCATTGAATATTCGTCATGTGAATTTCTTTGCTGTCAAACACTTAGTCATATACAAATAATGTTATTAAAATGCAAGGCTTTATGTCTGTCTTGAAGTTTAAAAAAAAGATTTTTTAGTAAATTTTTTTTTGTAAGAACATGATATCAACTCATGATTTATATTAAGCCTTATAGGAGTCAGCATACCTTTTTGTAACAGTATGCTTTTGAACTAACCTATGCTTCAGTTAGGACTTTTAAGGGTTATAATGTGACCTGGTTCACGGTTTAAGAAACAAAGGATAAAGGCTCAAAGTTTATTTGTACCCGATCCGTTCTCCATGATGTTCTTCAGTCCTATACTCAAGTAATTATGCATTTAGATTCCAATAGAATTTGGAATTATGGATATAATATTTTGGTGATGGTTCCGAAACCGGGAGTTTATTTGGGAAGGCGGTCATTTTTCTTGTAACATCATTCTTTTATTGAGAATTTATAGCGACCTCTCTTTTTTACTTTATTATCCCTAACTTTTGCCTGAATTGTTTCATTTGAGATTACAGTCAGCGGGATGCCCTAGTTTTTCTCCTAAGTCTCCTTCATAGGTTTTGACTTAGCGGGCTTTTCTTTTGAAAGATAATAACTGCATGAATCAATTATTAGGGGGAACCATCATCGGTTTTTGATTTAGAAGAGTATCTTCGACACTACTCGCCGTGTACGAAGGTAAAGCTTGTGAATGCACAATTGATTTGACTGAGAAACTAACCTGCCCCAGGTTATGTTTAAGGGTTTTAATTTGCATGAAAAAGAAAAAATCCAACTTCTTAGGCTCAAAGGGGTTGACTAGGGATTAACTTCCTTATATCTCCACTGTTTAGGAATTAAAGTAATGCCTGCACATCGTCAACAAGGTCTGTTCAAAAGCATACTGTATGAGATTATGGTATTGTTTTCATCATCCTCCCTCTAAAGGATTATACCTTTAACAAGAGTTGAGTATCACAAAAGGGAAGTAAGAAGCATAATTTAAATATAGTGAAAATGAATGGATCAATTCAAGACAAACATATGCAATTCATTAATGGGGAAAACCAAAGTTTGACATAAAGATAAGTGTTTGAATCAACCATAAAAATTACGAATAAAAATTCAAATGATCTTAAAGCTTCTCCGCCTGAACTTGTCACTTCAGATGGTGTGCCTTGCAGTTTTGATATTTGAGGGATGATAGAAAAACTCAATCTGACCATCTTGTGTAAACTCGAAAACTCCTTCGTCAATCAGGTCCTGAATCTTATTCTTCAAAGCCCAACAACTGTTAGTGTCATGTCCAGGACTGTTGGAGTGATATTCATACCTTGCATTAGGATAATAACTGGGAGAGGAAGTATTGGGATTCCGAGGAGGTTATTTCAATGTATCAGTTCCATCTTTAACATGTGTTATAATGCTTGTGACAATGACATGTTGATTTTGGTAAATTGTCTTTTGAGTGTATCCTGCTTATGCTGATTACCCTGTTGTTGTTGGCAAGGTCGTTGCTGCTTACCCACTAACTAAAGGATTAACAATGTTAACCAAGTCAGTTTCCTGTCTCATTGGAGGCTGGTTAATGATTGGATCTCTAGTTCTAGCATTTCGTTCCATTCGGTTGTATCCGACCTGATGAAGCTTGTTGACGAGGATTCTCAACTCTTCTTGCTCCCAAGCTAAATTTTTGATAAGAGCCATCTGACCAATCATCTGGATTCTCATCTCTGCCATCTCATATTGTAGTCATTCCAACTGGTCATCCTTGTTGTTTTCAGGATTATTCTTGGTAATGTTCTCGACGAGGAGTGCTTTCAATCCTTATTTCCCCTTGGGTAAGCATAGGAACATCTCTTGGAACTGAGCATTCTGAGCCTGGAGATCTTTGATTATCTGTTCGAGAACCATTTTTGCTGAAATAAATAGCAAGAAGATGAGAAACCTATCTTTGGGAACCTGTTAAGCAATGATATGCATGGCATGTAGATGCATATGCAATGTTTTCAAGGATCTCATGGGATTTAAATTTGAAATATTAAAAATTGAAGTTGTTGCAGCTTTGTCAGAAGAACTTTTAGTCTTCATCTTTGAAAGTCCTTCTATAAGAATCAAGCTCACCATATCAAGTGAGTCATTGCTTCTGACTCAAGAAAATATACTTTGATCTTGACGACATCTGGCTAGAGGAAAATAAATCCTCTTGCCCCTTGATAGAAATCTGGCTTACGATAATTCTACACCACATATCCCTAAGATCCTTAAAATGGTTAGTAAAAATTCCATGTTATGATGACATGATGTGATGATGTTATGTTTATGTTAAATAAGAAAACACAAATAAGTCACATAAGAGCCTTAGGTTTATAGGCTTGTATAAAGTCCATAGGTAAGTACCTTTCCCCATTAAAGTCAAGTTAGCTCAACCTGTCCTAAAATAGTAACGGGGTTCTAGGAATCTCATATCATTGATCTTTCTCGCAGGCTTTATTTTAGCACGACAACTGGCTTGCTACCAAAACATCCCGAAAGTCGAATCTCAATGAGCATAGTGTCGAGTATCAACCAACCATGGACTGTACCAAAGCCGACAATATCACTACTTTCTAATGGCCAAGATGGGTCAATTAAGGCTCTAAAAGTAAGTTAGTGTTAATGACACCACGTGGAAGCCTAATGTTGTCCTTGACTGACTCAAGGAACATCAGTACAAACCAAAGTGTCGCACTACTATAGCCATCATTTTAACCATATCAGTCTACGTCGTACAGTCTCAATGATCTATAGCTACTTACCTAAGGAATCCCTAGATCTGGGTGTATGATCTTACAAGCAAATAAACCCAAACAATCTTTAAATTTAAATCAAGCAAAGCATATAAATAAAGAAAGTAAAGTGATATAACCCTAAGGTAGCCCTTTTTTTAAAGTATTTTCCCAACAGAGTCACCAGTTCTGTAATACGGTGGGAGAACTGAATTTTTTAGTCTTTTGCAAATGTGCGGATAGCAAGAGTCACCATCGGCTTTTCTTTTATCCAATATAAGGAAAGTATGAAAAGAACATGAAATACCTTGATAGATTTTAAGTTTAGGGGGTAAGTTATGAAAAGGGAAGGTGTTAGCACCCTTTTTATCCGTAGTTATCTTTGGACTCTTAATTGTTTAGCTCACTTTTGAAAACTTGCTTTGTGTATGATTTGTTTGAATTTTTTTTGAAATCGCCAATGTAAGGCTGACTTTGTAATGATTCTTGTATCAGTCCTCAAGAATGCGTACAAAGTGTTTGAAAATATTTGTTTGAAAGTGTGATGTGTAAAAAATGGGTTTTTTAGAAAAGTTGTGAGCAAGCGATTAAGAGTTCCTTACCCACTAAAGTCTTTCTTATTATTTTCCTTCTCCTTTAGAGATAATGATATCCATACCATCAGTTGCTAGGTAGCTCTACCTATTAGATGTGAAGGGACAAGTGAAGGGTCATCGAATGGTCATTGAAGAAAACAAATAGAGATACTTCAGCAATTGTATCAGAGAGACTAGATCATCTTTCGTAGGAAACATAGAAGGATCATCGAGGGACTATGATCTTTATTCGAGGGTCTTTGCTAAAGTATCCCTACTTTCGAGGGACATGACCATTATTTCTGAAGGAAACGAAGAGAGGTTACCCTAAAGGTGCAAAGTGTGAATGGTGTGTTCACTTCAATTATTTATCTTGTATTAGGGTTCTATATCGATTGTCTTTAGATCTTGCCATACATGTCTAGTTACTTGCAGTTGAATAATAAAATGTCAAAATCAATTATTGATTAAAAAACCTAAATCTAATTTATTAGGGTTTTAAAAAATATTAAAATGGATTTATGGTTAATTAAGAAAATAATCAGGGTTAATAATTAAAAAAGAAAAGAAAATAAGTTAGCAAAAATAAGGAAAAACACTACATTGGGTGGGTGTTGAACCCACGCCCTCCAGCCTTCACACCGACTTGCTTGCCACCCAGCCAACGCGTTGGTTATGTTTGGAGAATAGGTGCTGCATATTATATAGAAAACCTGCGTAATTTGGAAAATAACAAAAAAATATGGTGAAGTGCAAGATCGAACCCACCCCCATTGAGGTAAGAAGTGACTTTGTGTGCACGCGCTTTCCACTAGGATGGCTGTTACATCCGATAATCAAACGAAACAAAACAAATATATTATAAAATGCATGGGCCGGAGAGACGCCGGAGCCCTGGCTCCGATCGTCTTCTCAGGTGAGTTGATTCTTGTACCCTGCAAAATAACGCACGTAAGTGATCAAGGAAGACCCTACCCCCCTAATTTTAGGGCTCTGAACTCATTGGCGGCCTTAGTTCTTGCTAAATCGTCCTGTATAAAGAGGTATGGACAAAATAACGCAACACAGTTCAACCATGGTGATGCACGATTCTGGAATTATGGTCCTCATGCAAGGGGTTAATCTTGTATCATTATATCTCAAGAACACATTAGAAACGTTAGTTCACATCTAAACATCATGAAAATTAAATACGAATTTAAACAAAACATGAAATCGATGATGTATGGGATGCGTGTTTCAGGCCCTTTTGATCATCAAGAATGATCAATAATTACTCTGTAACACCCCAGGAGTTGATTTGAATGGATGGTTAGCCTTGAGGATGACTGAAAATAGGATTTCAAGTTTGCCCTAACTTTGATAAAAGTTAATATTTTTGAGAGAGTGTTCTTGCAGCCTTTCTTTTCCGTGTTTTCTCTTGGTATGAATATGTCATGTATTTATAGGAGAAAAGATTAGGTCGATAATATTGAATCAAATCTTGTGCAATCATGGTATAATATTTGATTTGGAATTTGCATGATCAAATATTTCATGATCAAATATTGATGAAATTATAAAATATTTGAATTTCATGATCAAATATTTGATTGAAGTTTTGCATGAAATATTTCTTTTTTAGGCCAATCACATACCAATCACATTTTTTGTGAGTTGTCATAAGCTTTTTAGAATTATGATTTGATTCAAAAATAGATCTACATGCCTTATATCATATATTTGATTTTTTATTTGATTTATTTTGCTTTTAATTGAATAAAATCAAAATAAAAAGAAATGAAAACCCCAAAAATAAATATTTTGGAGTCTATTATTAGGTTAGGAACACGTTTGAACCTTAAAAGATAGGCCCATTAGCCCAAAAATTCAAATTTGCTCAATTTGGAGTTCATGCATTTTCTCAAAAATTGCCCAACTTGCACAAATCATAACTCACTCAATTTTAGCATATGAAGATGATATTTAACTATTTGGAAAGCTTAATGTATTCCCTACAACCTTCATGTTGGTGATTTTTTCATTTTAAGAATTTAACTTGATGCAAATTGCTTTGACAGAAGATGTCTTTTTGTTGACTTTTATAATGACCTGTAATATTTTGGCTCATATCTCTCAAATGAAGCATTTTTGGCTTTGAGCTTAGAGAGTCAAAGTTGTATATAATTGAATTTAATTTAAAATGAGCTTTGGTTGAGAATTTTCTGATGAAGCATGTGAAAGTTATACTTGGTCAAAGTTCAGTTGACTTCTCCTAAAGAAAACCCTAATTTAGTAACTCTTTACTTTTTGATGAATCTTGGGTTTCCTTGATGAATCATGATCAACCCTTGATCAAATGATGAATTTGACTTCAAAATGTTGATGTGACCAAAAATCTTGAAGTTTGACTGTAAATAGGTCAAAGTTGACTTTTTGTCCAATATAGTTGATTTTTAATCATGTGGCTAATTGACCAAGAAAACTTGTGTTGCAAGGCTTGAAATTTGGCATGGGGGTTCTTTGAGACATATGAGAAACCATTAAATCCACTTGAGGCATTATAATTCCAATTTTCCTTGAGAAAAACAAAACCCTAGTTGTAGGTCACTTTTTAGGAGGAGGGTTTATCTGGTCAACCCTTGAGTAGTGTTGAGTAATTGAGAACAATAGGAGCATGAGGAAGTATCTTGAACCAATTTTGTCTTGAAAATTGGAGAGAAAGGTTTGGGGTAAAACAATATGAATTATGAATAGATAATAATAATTGCGAATAAAAAAAAAGATGCGGAGGTCTGTTTCGACAGATATGAGTAACATGCTAGGGTAGGTGTGTGAATTATCCTGTAACAATTTTGAATTAATATTGAAACAAATTATTTTTCATAATAGATTACTGGTTCTTAAGGATGTTTACTCCTAAGTCCTTAGAGAGGAAAACTTCAATCATTCATCCTAAGCCCTAAGTCTAAAGAAACTTACCGATGAAATTAAGCATCTTTATTTATCAAGAATATCTGGTTGCTATAGAGTATCCTTAGTCCTAGGTGATATATACTGTAGCATAATCTCATAAAAGCATTAATAATGAAGGTGCAGACTAATTTCTAATCATAAATTAAACCCTGTTTGTTTGACAGAGAAGGCACTAGAAACATTAAGAGATTAAATCAATTATGAAAATAAACATTGTTATTGAAATTATCAAATCAATGTCATTAAAGATGCAAATCAAGGACACCACCTAGAATTATGGGGTTTAGATACTCATATTGTTCAAAGAAAACAAAAGGTAAATTATAAACATTACAAGTATTAGGGAGAAATTTGATCTTCAATCGCTTCCGTTCATGAAAATCTCCTTTCATTGAAACCCTTGTCTTCTCCAATCTTTTCTCGTGCAATTCTTCACTTGCCAAAAAGTCCCTTGATCCTTATAAAAAACCACTTAAATAGAAAATATCCACTGACACCGGTTGGAAATGCTCGAAACGCCTTACAATCTAACATTTGAGCAAAACAAGAGAAAACATTGAAATTAATGTTGTTGTACCCCAATTTTTGCCCCTAAGATTCCTCTATCATATCATATCAACTCGATCATAACAAGATAACACTAGGGTTTGGTTCTTCTCCTTATCTTTAGCTTTGCTCCTGAGAAATCACCGAGCAATTTGAATCGTGCGCCTCATATATATGTATTTTATATTTTACTGACTTCTGACCAAAATTCCAAAATATGTTTTATCTGTTTTGTGTCTCGAAAGACAGGGTTTGTGACCAAGAAGTTCAGGTGATGACTCTCCGGTTAGGGTTATGGTTCGTTCAAGCTAAAAATAGTTCCCAAAAGCCTATGGCTCAGAGCGGTGATCTATAATTTTAGGTCGCGTTATCCTTAAGTTTCGTTCAGCATAATTAAGACGAGTCAGGTTGCTTAATTCTCAAGGTTCTTAGAGATAGGTTCATGTGTTTATTTCCATGCTTTCTTTGACGTCTCAAGGTCATATGTGATTAATAGTGTCTTGGGCTGTGAAAAACATCAAGTTCATGATTGGATTTGAAGTTGTTAGACCAAAAGTCAATGTTTGCCAGTTTGAGTCTGAATGATCATAACATCCTTATTGATTAATTTTTTTAAGAGATTATTCGAGCATATGAATCTCCTTGACGTCATCTCCAATTTCTCTTTACGAGTCAAAAGCTAATGATCTGAGGAACAACTTTGCTTCAGAAGGTTTCTCAAAATGATTTCAGCGGTTGCACCTTAAATTTCACCCCTAAATTTTTTTAGTCACACTTTCATATCATATTTTGTTATTTGATCACAATCATTAATAAATAGCTTCATTAATCACATAATCATCATTTAATCATGTTTAAGTTGACCAAAAATCAGTTTAAATCGTCATTTGCATCATTCTGTAGTTGAAAAATAACCGACATTTCACTTCATGCATTTTTATCTCTTTACTCTTTTCTTGCATTGCTCCAAGTTGTTTATATGTCAATAATAAAAACATTTCGGTTTTACAGAAAAATTGGTAAGAGCAATTCGCCACTGTGCGGAAAATTAGCGAGAAAAATATTTCAAGTTTTCACCTTTTACCGATCATTTTTATGAACCTGTGTTTTGCATAGATTATGACGGTATGCTCGCTTTATTTTTTCGGTACAGTTCGAAGTCTCGTTTTTAACTGTAAACGTTTGTTCAGCCTGCTATTTTTATTCTAATTTCATTTCGATTTTTAACTTTTTGAATATTTTTTCTTTAGTCTTTGTGAAATGTAGTTTATTTTAATGTGTTCATTTCATTTTTTAGAATATATTTCTGTTCATTTTTTATCGTTTTCGGTCATTTTGAGTCTTTATTTTTTTATTCAGAAAAGATTCAAAAAATATATATTTTAATTTGAGTTATTTTTTACACTTTCAGGTTTTTATTTCATTTTTGTCATTAAAGGGTGTTTTTGTCATAAAAAAATGTTTATTACACTGTATTATGCTCTCATTGGTTGTTGACAGAATTTACGGATTGATAGAACTGAAGAAATTAATCAACGAATCTGATTGCAATCTGAAATCATTTTTCCTCTTTGTATATAAAGCCCCTTTATTTTCTTTGTAAGGATAATAAATAACACTAACATTAATCCTTTCCTCAATTCCTCTCTCCATCTCGCCATCCTCATCAAATTCTGCTAGCTACAACTCCCACTCAAGTTTCCGCCCTGTTACTCCCCTTTCATCTTCAACATAGCAACTAGCAGCAAACCCCTCCGCCACATAACCCTTCATCTTTCTCGCAAAATCCGAACACCACTTCACCTCTGTACATTCTGCATCAACCAACCTTCAGCCCAACCAATAACCTTCTTCATCTGCTACCCACGCACGATACCACTGTTTAATTTCGCTAGCAATTTTTAACCTTCTATTACTTCGCCTCTGTTTCAAACAAACAGTAATTCCACCAACCTTCACTCGCCGTGACCCAATCAACTGGCATCCACCGAATCTCTGTTCATCCGCATCACCTAACCTCATCAACTCTTCACCATCAATTCATCCGGCCAATCCCTTTTGCAACTCGTGCTCCGACTCTATGTACACCCATCGCTCATCACGACACTTCCTCCGTCCGGACTTTGCGACACAACATCAGCGAGCCATATGCGTTTATGCTCAACACACAATTTGCTTCCAATCTTCCTCAAATCAATTTCTGGTTTCGGTTGTTCGGTAATTTTTCAATTCCTCTTGATTGTTTAAACTGTGTTGTTTTGATTCTGATTAATTATTAGATTGCTGCATGTGCTAGTGTTTTGGTTTTGATTTGAATTAGTAAGCCTTTTGCTGTAAAATAATTGTGACAAAATCTAGTTGAAAATGGCCTGATTGTGCTATGAACATTATGCTATCCGTTGAAATTCATAGCGTATAATTCTGGAAAATAGATTGGATAGTATTACAATGTTGTTGTTCATGTTTGATACAGTTCTAATGAGATTGCAAAGTTTTTTTTCGTAATAAAGATTGTATGAAAATTCTGGTTTTTTCTTGTAAAGATTGTGATGAAGAATTTGTTACTGTTATGCTGTCGGGATTTATCCTTGTTGAAACTTGCACTCAAAACTTATTTTTTAATCAATTTTGAACTCAATGTGAAATTACATGAGTTGATTAATGTTGAATTGTCGGTTTTGATGTTGTCTTGTTGTTTGAGTCATTTTTAAAGTGTTTTGATTAAGTTTTAAGTTGAATTCATTTCACAAAGTTTGTTGGTTTAATATTTGTGTTTGTACATAAGTTTGGAATCACTTGGAAATTGATTTTCATGAGCTTTTTATGCATAATTTGTTGTTGTCCAATTTGTGATAATGCTTTATTTAAGCTTAATTTTTCATGGATTGCATTGAATAATCTCACGAGTTCTTGATTTTGATTTGTGTAAATATTCATTTGTTCATATGCATCATACAAGTTCATTTTTTGTGATTACTAACATAGATTTTTTATTCGTTGCAATTTTGTTTCATTTTAATACCGCTTTTGCTACTAACGAGTTTGTTTAGTGTGAAGGTTTCCGTGAATCATTTCAAGTATTCATTCTAGCATAGCGCATCCATAATTTCTTCTTCATTCCCTTTCTTTTGTATTCTTTATTTTACTATTCCGATTTAATATTTGGTACTGTAAATATATAATTGTACATAGCATTTTTGACTGTATATTTTATTCATTTGTAAATAAATTCAGTTTATGTAAATATTATTTTCATTACGTTACGATTTGAAATTTTAATTCAAATTAACTTCTGAAAATCGTACAGACGCATATAAGTTTTCCCGTGCTATTAGTTTTATCTGTATATTTCATGTGATGTAGGGAATCTTATCCGGTGTCGTGAGCTTCATCTACGATTTCTTTATCCATGATTTATTTTCACGTGTTGCACCTCTCACTTATGATTCATTGCGCTTTATTCGCTGCTTGAAGTATTATCTTACATCTGGTTTTTTGATGCTGTCAGCTGGTGATTTATTTTCACCTCAAGTTTGGTATACTCTTAGTTTATTTTTTTGTTTGTGGCTTTAAACCCAAAGGGATGAGAACACAGTATTGACTTTATCATGATAAGTACTGATTTCTTATTCGCTCAAGATCCTCTTTACCTTACCGTTTACCCTCCTGTACATAGGACACTCTCTTTATTTTCTCCCTATCTTTAATTTTCAAAACCTTCTCATCTTTTTTTAAAAAGCTTCTTTGTTTATAAACTTGAAGCACTTTCGTTATATACTTGGACTTAGGCCCATGCATTTTAAAAACATTTTCATAAATAAAATTTAATCAACTTAATAATATCTTGACATTTTTGTGAGAAGACTAAAATTAAATTAATCTCATTCAAACCATTTTACCACTTTGGCTCTTTACTTTAAAATTTTCTCAAAAGATTAGACTCTTGTCAATCCTTGTAGTGATGCAAATAACTATACTTCTACAATATATAGTGAAGTGAGATATTTTCCACTTGGGTGTTGAGTGAAGCATTGTTGATTTTATAATCCAAGCCATATCCTCCACTTTGAGATGATGAAAATTCTCATTTCTCATGATTGTGGGCAGTAAGTATGTTTTCCACACGGACAATGACGATGATGTCTTATCTCATAAAATCAACCAACACACTTGTGTTTTAAATTTTTTAAAGGTGAACTACGAGTACCCTGATACCCTATTGCACAGAAGGTGGTACGTAGGTGTTGTACCCCAAAATTTGCCCTCTCACTTATCAAGAATTTCTTCACAAGATCTCTTTGACTCAAGACTGCATTAGGGTTTGACCAGCTCAAGACATCTCCTCACACACTGATGACCAAAATTAGGGTTTGAGTTTACACAAGTATTTTTGGACTATCAATGCTTAATATGACTTTCAAGGATCATTATGGACCCCCAATATTACTCATGTCAAGTTTCAAGCCTTGAATCACATTTTTGATCAGTCAATTGGACAGTTGACCTAAAAATCAGCTGTATTGGGGAAAAAGTCAACCATGGCCAATTTACAGTCAAACATCATAATTTTTATCCACATTAACATTTTAAACCCATATGTATCATTTTATCAAGTTTGTACCACAATTCCTCAAGAAATTTGATCAAATCACCAAAAGGGCAAAATGGTCAAAATTAGGGTTTTGACTGTGAAGGGGCAATTTATGATTTTTGACCAAGAAAATGATCAATTGGTTTGAATCATTATTTCAAGAGTTCAATTGCATAATTTTGACCTAATGAAATGGTTCAAAACATTGCAAGTCCGTTGGATTGACAGATGAATTTTTCAGTCAACTGATCAAAAGTCAACTGTATACTGAAAAGTCAAACTTTGACTTTTTTGGTCAAGTTCAAGTGCCAAGGATCACAATTCATCAAAACATGTCAAAATGTGAAACTTGTTCATCAAGAAATCAAGGATTTAAGATTTTGTTTTGAAAAGTTGAAATTTCCTAACTTAGAAATTTTTCTAAGTATAGAAATTTCTTATTTTTTTCTCAACTTTGAGCCAAATTTTCACCATGATGCAAGATGATTCAAAGAAAATTTCCAACATGAAAGTTGTATATATCCATGAAATATACAACTTTCCTTCACACAATTTTGTGAATACATGCTCATGAACCAAAATAACTTAGTGAAATTTTGCCCTAGTTAGGCAGATTTTTGACATAACTTCATGCCATTTTTTCAGATAGTTCCAAAGGGAATTTTCAAAATAAATTCAAAGATTAGTTGTATAGCACATTGCAAGCTTTCTAAAATGTCCAAGAACTCCTTGAGATCCTTCTTGAGCAGGGAGAATTGAAGAGATGAAGTTGGTGATTTATCACTTTGATTTCAAGCCATTTCATGAAGAACAAAAATTCAAATCCAAGCCTAGACTGCATAATCCTTGCTTTGCATGCCTCAAAATTGTTTCTCACTCCATAATTAAATGTTTACATAGTTGATAGAGCTTTAATCCAAGCAATTGAGCCTTTATCCAAGTTACAATTCCATTTTTGGCACAAAGTTGCCATTTCCATTTTGATAAAGCATTACTTTTGCAATTTTCCACTTCTTGAGCCTCTCAATTGTTTTCTCTGCACACAAGCAAAGTAAAAACCAAAAGAAACTTTCCTGAAGCCTCTACCAACTCAGATCAGGCTTGTACCACACTTAGAGACTTGTCTCCTCACTTTTTTTCAAAAGCAAGTTATAGAGCCAAAAGGCTATAACTCAGAAATCTGGAGTGGAGTTGATCTCTAACCTTTTCCATACATATGCACAAGTGTATTGCAACATAAGAAACGAATGTTAAGACTCAGAAACACTCCAAAACACTTTGCCATTGAAAATATGCCATAACTTGACAGTTTTAAACCTTACTCAACCATCTCCAAATCCACTCGTGCGTTTTGAGTTTTAACCACCTAAACACTTAATATACATCACACCTAAGTGATCCAGGCCCCTGTTCCCTCACTGTAACTCCTCCTCCTACATGCACCATTTTCAAACATCAAGCTTGTAGGTTGACTTGAGTAGGGAGATTCAGAAACTTTCAAGACAAAGTAAGGATTGGAACACACTCAGGGAGGTCCAGGCAAGCTAAACAGATCCTCAGGCCTTCTCAAAACTTGCCCAAACTCCATTCACGATCTCAACTGAAAGAGGTAAAAACTCAAACTTCTATATCTTCATACAAGCATCATTTGGTCCTGATTTGTGAAAACAAAATGTAGATATCCTTGCAGTAAAGCTAACCATGTTCATAATTTTCATTTATATTAACTGCGTATAGAGAATTTTGGATTTGAAATTTCTGTAAAAATTAGGTTTCAAATTAGGGCAAGTAAAATTAGCTTTGATATTTGACTTTTAGTTTACATAAATTATATGGTTGAACTCGTGAGAAGAAACACTGTAACTTTCATGTTTGAACTTTCCATTTTTATGGAGAAATGAGAGAGATACAAGTGGTCCGGCCATGGCTCAAGGTTGAAGATGAAGTTGCCTTCAGGGGGCGTTTTCTAATATATATTTATACTTTTGTTTATATAAACGGATGTACAGCCACCCCAGTGGTAAGGCAGCGCACAAAAATGCTATAGGTCACGGGTTCGATCCTTAGCGCCTGCCTTTTGCAATGTTCTCACATTTTCCTTTTTTTTTTGTTTGCAGCGTGGGCCTCTATTTTGTGGGCTTTGTCATCTTTTCTCACATTCACCTCCAGTTTGCTTATGACACCCCTGGCCCATATATTTTTATTATTCATTTTATTTTCATTTTTATTCTATTAAATATATTTTTCTTAATATTAAAAATCATAAAAAAATATAAAAATGATAGATTTATATTTTAACTTATTTTATTTTATTTTTCTCACAAAAGATATTTTTATTTAGTTATATATTATCCATTTTTGTTAATTAAATTTGTAAATTAAATTAGAACTAGTTTAAATATTTATTTTTCTTCACACCCATTAGACATTTTATTTTAGTATAAAAAAGACCAAAATATCTCATAATGCCATATATTATTTTTAAGATAAAAAAATACAAAAATACTTACTTTTTCTTAAAGAAATTTATTTCCTTTTAATCAAATAGAATTAGGGTTTATTCAAAAAATCTTTTCTAAAATAATTTATTTTCTTAATTGATTTAAGTTAATCTTGATTTATTTATTAGGTTTAGGTTAAAACTTTTTTTTTCACATAAAAAAACCAAACAAAAATCTTCTTTGCATTAACATACCTTTGTATATTTAATTCATCTTGTATGTTATTTATTCCAATATTTGTACATATTAAATTTGGTTGTAATAGATTAGTTAGGTTTATATTATTACAATCCACATTCATAAATTGTATACCCCCTCCCACAAATGTTGTAATAGCGTAGTAACTTTAAATTTCGCAATTTATCGCTTTTACATAACATGCTAGTAACTAGGGTTTGTATGGCAAGATAAAACTAATAAAATAGAAAACCCTAATCCAAGACCAAATCAAGCATGCAAATTACACACTTGCACACAAAACACCCCTAGGGTTATCCCACTTGGTTGCCTTATACAAAATGGCCATATTACGCATGTAAAGTGTCTTAGCAAAAACAAACAAATACAAGACCATAGTCCCTCGACGACGTTATTCAAAGTTACCTTACAAAAATGATCTTAGTCCCTAAAAATGCTAATATACTTTTCAACATTGCTAATCATGGTTATACGATGACCCGCGCCCATCCCGTTTACATCCAAAGATAGGGTTGCTTACCAAATCAATGGTAAGACAACAATGTCAAGGGAGAAGAAAATGAACAAGAAAGACCTTTGAGTAGGTAGACTACTTTTAGTTACTTGCTCTAATTCAAAACAAATATCCTTGCTATTTTCAAAACAAACACCTACACATTTCCAAAACATCTTAAAAACATTGAAAACATTTTCAAAAAGATCAACATCTTTGTATACATTCTTACGAACGAGAATTATTACAAAGATTGCCTAAACAATGGCCTCTTTTACAAAATACTTTCAAAACCACACAAAGCACAATTTCAAACAAAACCAAGTGATCTAGCAAGTAACTAAGAGCCCATGGAAAACCATGGATGAAAAGGGTGCTAATACCTTCCCTTTTCATAATCTACCCCCCGAACTCAAGACACAATCTCAAAGGTCTTTCATGTGCTTTTTTACCTTTCCTTTTTGGATAAAAGAAAATTCGGTGGCGACTCTTGCTAACCGCAACATTTGTGATAAAACATAAAACAATCAAGTCAGTTATCCCACCGCATCACAGTAGGCACTAAAGGTTCGCAACCGCGGAGGATGAAAAATTGTAAAAAATACATCTTTTCTCACCTCCACCATCTATTTTTATACAATATTTTATAGGCAAAATATACATATTTTTACAAAAAGGTTCATGTAGAGTATCGTAGATGTTTAGGGTACTAATACCTTCCCTTTGCATAACCAACCCCCTTACCTAGAATCTTTCCCCCCTCTTTTGGGTTATTCGCTCTTTTCCCATTCCTTTGGAAACAATAAAGCACAGTGGCGATTTTGATTTTGATTTGTACAAGTCTAGTCAATCCAATGGCTTAGTCTTAAACATTTCTACCAGCTACAGAAAACATGGCGACTCTGTTGGGGATAAATTGACCTCTTGCTGGTCCATCCCTAAGTGGGTTGAGCCTATCTTTGTTTATACATGTATATGTGTTATTGTTGTATTATGTATATGTTGTATATATGTTGGGCAAACATAAGATAGGACGGGAGGTATAGTCATGGGGGAGTAATCCCAAAAAAGGAGACATGAGATCCCAACTCAGTGGAGGCCTCTTTGACTGTAGTGTCGTTTACCGAGTAATCGAGAAGACGTACTGCTTTCAACCTGGGAGCCTACTGAAACTAAGGACCGTAGAATACCTAACCCATATTGGCCTTTTTAGGTGTAGTGTGGAAGCTATGACGGAGTAATCCGGAAATAGTTGTCACGCGATACTACGCTCGGACAAATTTCTCTTGAGAATATTACTAATTACCGAGTTAATCAGGAAGTTGGTAATATCCGAAGGAAGGGTGTAGACTCTGGGAACCTCTAGAACCTTGTTCGGCAGGTGATAACTCTTAGACCATACCCTATGGGTAGTACCTTCGACCTCATTCTCGTGACGTTGAACCTATGAATCCTATGTTTGTGATCTTGTGTGTGATTGTTACATCATGCATCCATGCACTCATAAGCATCTTTTGAATAAATTTTATTTCAAGGGACTTAAAAGTTGACCATTTGTTAATATCTCAGGTACTTTTTGACTATGAATTCTGGAAAAAGAAAGAACGGAAAGTACAATTTCAAAGATCTAAAGATAGATGAGTTGATGAGTCTGATTCTCGAGATTGAGTGTTCTACAGATTTTCGGAGGAAGTATGGGTCCATCATTTCTCTCATGAAGCTTAGGATGAAGGAGGGTATTCTCTCGACCTTGGTCAAGTTCTATGATCTAATGTATCGTTGCTTTACTTTCCCTGACTATCAGTTAATACCTACACTAGAGGAGTATTCTTATCTATTGGGTTTACCTATTATCGATTGTATTCCTTTGACTGGTTTAGAGGGTGAGCCAAAACCACGTGAGATTGCTGCTTTGATCCATTTGGGGAAGTCTGAGGTTGAAGCCCACATGACTACTAAAGGAGGGATTAGAGTATTACCAGCTCAATTTTTATTTGATAAAGCTCGTTACTTTTCCAGGATGAAGAGTACAGTCGCTTTTGAGGGTATCTTTTCTCTACTTGCTTACGAGTTATTCTTATTTCCTAAAGTAGACAAGTTTGTTGACATTATTTCCATCAGGATCTTCATGATATGGAACCCAGTTCCTACCTTTTTAGGTGATGCTTATTACTCTATCCATCTTCAGGATTCTTATCATGGGGAGATGATTATCTGTTGCACGCCTTTGTTGTACCAGTGGTTTACTTCTCATTTGCCTCAGCCTGATGCTTTCTGGGATGTCAAGAAGGAACCCCGTTAGGCTCCTAAGCTCATGGCACTTGCTCACTCAGATATTGTTTGGTATCATCAGGCTTACCATGATGTAGAGATTGTCGACATTTGTGGTAGTTTCCCCAATGTACCTCTTCTTGGTACAAAGGGAGGAATTAACTACAGCCCTGTTCTTGCACGATGACAACTTGGTTATCGAATGAGGGATAAACCAAATAGCATTCATTTGAGTAGTTTCTTCCTGAAGGAGGGAGAATACCATAAGGAAGCTAGGGAGAAGATTGCAAAGGCTTGGCATCACATTCATAGGAATAGTAGGAAGGATTTGGGACCTAGAGGGGCTGTTTCTTTGGAGCCTTATCTTTAGTGGGTACAAGCGAGAGCTATCCAGTTGAAGATGCCGTATTATCGGGAAGCACATATGCCTGATTTGTCTGTGAAGACCACTCCTCCCCTATTGGATGATATGGAAGAGCTACAACTTTCTTTAGTTAGGATGCAACAGGAAAAGGAAGCTTGGAAGAATAAGTGCCAAACTCTATAGGTTTCCTACCAAGAATACTTGAAGGAGAAAGACAACTTGATTGAGATTCTTGAGAGTCAGGCTGTAGAGAAGATGGAGAGGCAAGGGGATTTATTTTCCCCTAAGCCTCGGTCAGATTCTAGTTGCTCACTTCTTGATTCAGGTGATTGGAAGGAGGTTGCCACCAGATATGCAGAAGAAAACCAAAGGTTAAAGGATCAGATTGCCAGACTTACAGGGAAGCGTCAGCGTATAGAGTGATCTCGATCAACTTTTTTTTTAGGGTTTTAGACTTTACTTTCATCTTGTACTTGGGATTATTGAAACTTGTAATCTATTTTGAAGTTATTATAATAAAATTTTTCAGTATTTCAAATGTGTTATTACTTTGATATTTGCATATGTCTATAAATCTTTAAGTCCCTTGAAAATTAATAATAAAATAAGTCATGTGCATTGCACATCATGCATCATATTTTACATATTTCTTGCATTTCTTTTCATATCCAAGTGTCTTACTGAGCTTCTTTACTTTGTTCAGTAAGCTGTCTCACCAGTACAATACCCGAGCTAATTTTAGAAGGAAGATGGACAACTTAGAACAAGAGAATCGCGAGGAAGTTTCTGCTCTGAAGGCCGGTATGGCCAATCTCACTACTCTAATGGAATATTTGGTGGATGCTCAGAATTAATCACCGATTGCTCAGCCTCAACAGACAATAGTTACTACTGAAGCTCCGACTGTTCCTGTGTCTTCTACTCCAGCTGTTGTTCAGAATCACACGCCTCAAGGTTATCCATGGGGAATGCCAGAGAACTTTATGCCAGAGGGTTTTAATCTTGGTCCTCAAGTTACTCCAGATTTTCAGACTACTGTTACTCCTGCACCTCCTGTGGTGCATGTTACCCCTGCTGCTAGAAACAAGATTCATTACGCTACACCTCCCTCGGTGAGTGTGGTCCCTGTGATACGGTGGGAGAACTGACTTGGGTTTTGCGTTTGTATTCGCAAATGTTGCGGTTAGCAAGAGTCGCCACCGACTTTTTATTTTATCCTAAGGAAAGGTTAAAAAGCACAGCAAAAACCTTTTGAGATGTTTTCTTGGGTTCGGGGAGTAGATTATAGAAAGGGAAGGTGTTAGCACCCTTTCTATCCATGGTTATCCATGGGCTCTTAGTTACTTGCTTAGATCACTTGCCTTTTGTTTTCAATTGTTTTAAATGGTGCTTTGGTGTGTGGGTTTTGAAAATGTTTTGAAAAGATGCCAATGTGGTGGCAACCTTTGTAATGATCCATGTGGGGATGTATACAAAGATATAGGTCTTTTGAAAAGGTTTTCATTTGTTTTTTTGAAAGTTGTTTTGAAAGTGTAGTGGTGTGTGGTTTTTGAAATAGGCAAGTGTTTTTGTTTTGCAAGTTTGATTCAAGTAACTAAGAGGTTATCTACTCCTAAATTTCTCAAAAGATTATGGCTATGTTTTAACCCTTTTAACAAGTTTGTTCCACCATTGTATTTGGTGGACAATCTTGTGTTAGGATGTGAGAGGGACAGGCGCGGGTCATCG
This sequence comes from Vicia faba, assembly GCA_948472305.1. Lineage (NCBI taxonomy): Eukaryota > Viridiplantae > Streptophyta > Magnoliopsida > Fabales > Fabaceae > Vicia > Vicia faba. The sequence continues at coordinate 313,842,068 of OX451740.1, forward strand.
TTTAGACCATAATTGCAACGGCGTTGAATGTCTTCGGGCAATTTCTTTAAGGGACTTGATCATTTGTTTTTGTTTGTTTTGAAAAGTTTTGTCGAGGGACTATGATCATTCAAATTGTTTGCTTTGCCCAAAGAAGTTCAACATACAATATGACCCATTTATTTGAAGGCAACAAGTGGAATACCCTAGGGGTGCAAGTGTGATTTGTGTGTCCATTTTCATGCTTATTTGTCTTGAGATTAGGTCATAACTATTTTTTATCGTTTTTTCGCATACAAACCCTAATTCTAACATGTTATCATTAGAAAGCAATAAAGTGCGAAATTAAATTTACTAAGCTATTACAAAACCAAATATGGGAAGGGGGGTACAAAGGTTCAAATGGGGATATTGACAAGAATTTAAACCTACATTATTACATCATTTTGAATATTTGAAAATTAATCAATGTAAAAAATTAAATAAGAATGCAAGATGCAAAAGAAATGTTTTGTATATATATGGAAAAAATATTATTTATGTAAAAGAGAAAAGAAAATAAAAATATATTATTTTTTGGAGTACTTTGAATTTAGGGCAAAAAACCCTAATTTTAAAAGAAAATGTATTATTATCTAATTTAATACAAATATTTATTTATTATTTATAAAAATAAAAATAATGAAGTATATTATGAAAAAAAGTATTTTTGTATCAAATATTAATAAAAATAAAAATTCAAGTATTTTTATATTTTTAACTTAAATATATTGATAAACATATATATATATATATATATATATATATATATATATATATATATATATATATATATATATATATATATATATATATATATATATATATATATATATATATATATATATATATATATATATATATATATATATATATATATATATATATATATATATATATATATATATATATATATATATATATATATATATATATATATATATATATATATATATATATATATATATATATATATATATATATATATATATATATATATATATATATATATATATATATATATTAAATCTTAAATATGTACACAAAACAAATATTTATTTAATATTTTAATAAAATAAATAAAAAGAGTATTTTTTTATGTGAAATATTTTCAGAAGGTAAATAAAAAATAAAAATGTATTTACACTATTTTTTCTATTTATTCTAATAATAGTATATATATAATATTTGTATGCAAACAAAAGAAATAAATCAAATAAATATGCCATATATTCAAAAAATGATGGAAAAAATATTTTTATTTTTTTAATGTCATGGGAAAAAATAAACAAAGTCAATCAAAAAAGAAAAAGTCAAAAAGAGTCAAAAATGAAGCAAATGGGCTCAGGGGGTGTAATAGCAATTAAGTGGTGTGAATAAGAAAAAATGCACAGGCCCAGCCCAAAGCTCACTGTCTTCAACCTCCAGCACAAATGTTTGAAAAAACGCGCGCCATGTTCAGCTTCTTCTAACTCTTGATTCCTGGCTTTTTAGCAAAAACTCATAACACAACAAATGTTCAGCATGAAGAGACGGTTCTAACCATATATGGAACTTGACCTAACTCTCTAAGATGAGGGAGAATTTCTCCTCCCCCAAATCCTAACCTAATTTTTCTGCCATTTTCAAACTACAAATTCTCCCTACTCAGGCAAAAGAAATGAAATGTAAAGATATGTACATGTTCAGGGCTATGAGTAGAACCTTGTTTCTTCACAAACTTAAGACTAAAGATGCATGATAAGAGAGATACGAGTTCAAAGTTTTACCTGTGCAGTTGAACTTCTATCTGGAGAATGAGGAACTTTCAGTGCAATGTAATGATTGGAAAAGCTTCCTTGAGGTCCAGGGATGCTGTTTCAATGCTTACTTTGTCTTGAGAGCTTCTGAATCAAGCTATGGAACTTCAACTGCAAAAGGAAAAAATGAAAATGGTGGAAACTGTTAGGGTGATTACAGGTCAGATTTTAGGCCATGGTTAGCTTGCATATGTTGTAAGGAAGGTAGAGGAACAGGTTTGGACAAGAATGCTCGAAGGAAATGGGAGTTGACACTCAAACTGCAGAGGCAACTCTGTTTTTGCAGTTTGAGGATGATTCTGAGATGGAGGGTGGGTTGGAGGTCAAAGGCTCGTGTGTTAGCTTGGATATGTTCTATGGAATCTGTTTGATAACTTCTCTCTTGTGTTTCTAGGCTGAGATTCAAGTTGTCACAAGTTATGGTCTTTTCTTCTATGTTAAGCAACAAAATGCCACTTGATGTTTCTAGCCTGTACAGGCCCTCCCACTATGCTGCTATCCCTTGCCTTGATCAGTGCAATTTGCTCACAAACTTGTGCCAAGAAGATCTTGATTGTACCACTTGGATTGCAAACTTGACATAAAGTTCTTCTTTTCAAGAATGGAAATAGTGCTTTTTCTAGTTTAGGCTTAATTCCTTGTGTAATGACCAAAGGCTTAGAAAAACAACTTGGTTCAATGGTTTTGCATTAAATTTATGAGTGTCAAAGGGTTTTAGGGCCTGCAATGTAGCACAAACTATGCTGATTTGAAAATGGTCCAAGTTATGAACATGTTCATGAACCATTCAAAAGTGGATTTTTGCCAACTTGTGAAATTCGAATCTCTCAAGTTATGAGGTTGTTTGATGAGTTCTTGGACATTTTGGAAAGCTTGGAATGTGTACTACAATCCATATTTGAAATGCAAATTGAAATTCTAAGTGGAAGGGTATGAAAAGTGGCCTTGAAGTGGGGTAGAAAACCTTGTCAAAATAGGTTAAAATTTCACTAAGTTAAAAATGGTTTAGTGCCCTTATTCAAAAACTTGTAACTTGAGATACAAGCTTCAAATGAGAAAACTTTGTGAATCAAAGTTGTAGATTATGCAACAAGCTACAACTTTCATGTTTTGACTTTTGTTTGAATCCAAATGGATCTTGGTGAAAAGATGGGGCAAAGTTGGGAAAAAATTAGGGTTTTTCATAACTTAGAAAAATTCTAAGTTATGAAAAATTCCATTTTCAAACCCTAATTTGCATTTTGTGATTTCTTGGTGAAAAAGTTTCATGATTTGGCAAGTTTTGATGAAAAATGGATCTTGACTCTTGATTTTGACCAAAAAGTCAAAGTTTGACTTTTCAGTATACAGTCAAAATTGATCAATTGACTGGGAAATTCAACTGTCAATCTTGTGTACTTGGGATCTTTTGAGCTTGATGAACATGTCAAGATAATTCCATGGGGTCCTTGAGTCCATATGTGAACTTGGTTTTCCATTGGCTAGGTCAAACAGTCAAAAATTGCCTTTGTGCAGTCAAAACCCTAAAAATGACCATTTTGCCCTTTTGGTGATCTGATCAAATTTCTTGGAGAATTGTGATCCAAACTTGATCAAATGGTCCATATGAGTTCAATATGTTGATGTGGGTCAAATTTCATTAGTTTTGACTGTCAATTGGCCACAGTTGACTTTTTCCCCAATACAGCTGATTTCTAGGTCAACTGTCCAATTGACTGGGCAAAACTTGGAATCAAGACTTGAAACTTGGTATAGGTAAACTTGGGAGTCCAATATGAAGCATGAAAGTCATCTTAGGCATTTTAGGTCAAAACATCCTTGGGCAAACACAAACCCTAATTTGAGTCCACAGTGCAAGGAGAAGTCTTGAGCAGAGGAAACCCTAACTGGATCTTGATCTTCAAAGGTCTTGTGATGAGAAAATGTTGAGGAAATGGGAGGGCAAATTTTGGGGTACAACAGTTGCCCCTGTTCAATCTTCTTGGACCTGAAGAGTTAGATTGGCAAGTTTGCCTTTCGTGACTCGAGGGTAAAAGGAGATTGGACACTAGAGTGCCCGGAAATTTGCACTCGCATGCTGGAGTCTCAACGATGTGATGTCAGGAATGGGCTTACGGATGCCATTTGGAGAGGTGGTGGATAGGGAGATGGGCTTATAGATGCCATCTGGAGATGTGACAGAACTTTGTCGGGAATGGGCTTATAAATGCCATTTGGAAGTGTCGGTCGCATAAGAGATTCCTTTGCGAGAACTTGTGTTTTTGAGAAAGACGGATGTTTTCCTGGCTTATTACAGGTGTTTGATCCTCAGTCTCCTTATGCAGATATGCCCTGGTTGGATACAGGTATTGAATCTACAATTGGTTGCTCACAGATATGCCCTGGCTGGATACAGGAGTCGAATCTACGATTGGTTGCTCACAGATATGCCCTGGCTGGATACAGGAGTCGAATCTGGAAATAGTCGTTAATAGATGTGCCCTGGCTGGATACAGGAATAGAATCTTCGAACTCTTCAGACGTGCCCTGGCTAGATACAGGAATCGAGTCTGGAAACGTGGTCAACAGATATGCCCTGGCTGGATACAGGAATCGAATCTGGAGATGTTGTAGTTGATAGATGTGCCCTGGCTGGATACAGGAATCGAATCTTCGAACTCTTCAGACGTGCCCTGGCTAGATACAGGAATCGAGTCTGGAAACGTGGTCAACAGATATGCCCTGGCTGGATACAGGAATCGAATCTGGAGATGTTGTAGTTGATAGATGTGCCCTGGCTGGATACAGGAATCGAATCTTCGAACTCTTCAGACGTGCCCTGGCTAGATACAGGAATCGAGTCTGGAAACTGATCACTCTCAGATGTGCCCTGGCTAGATACAGGAATCGGATCTGGAATTGCGACAGTTGAAGGTAATTGTTTTTGAGATTGTCTTTATCCTGAAAAGGCAAAAAACGTAAGTTGTATGCAATGTCATGATGTATGATATGCATGATGTCATGATGTTCAACATGAGATGGTGTTGTATGCGCTTCATAATATATGTAAGCAAGATGTATGAAAATGTGAAATGTTTATGGATGTAATTCCGCCTTAGGAAAATAAATCCTTGACGGTCGGCCGGAGAATTGCTCTGTGGAAGAGATACTTGGCCGAAGTTTTGATGCGAGGCCTGTTGAGGACTCTAATGGTGGATTCCGCTGGGGATAATGACGATAAACTCCGCTGGGGATTGAAGGAACTTTGCCGAGGGCGGAGTTCCGTGGTTTTTAGCTGAGGATAACCCAGTTATAAGTCCTTGTGAGGAAATAACTCTAAATAAAACTCGGGAGAGACGTCCGTACTCTGCAGGGGATAAGCTTCCAGAATCTACTGGGGATGAGTTTTAAGACCTGCCGGGGAATGCTGTGCTTTTTCAGGATCGACGGGGAATCAACTCCGCTTGGGGAAAGTATTGCCGAATCTTGTTTTACTCTGCAGGGAATTTGAGATGATCTGGCCACATTCTTCAGTTGAACCTACCTTGGTGCCTTGGCGGACAAAACAACCAGACTGCATTAGACAACTTCAATTGCCCCTGTCTCTGATGTCACCTGTAATCAATCTCTCGTTTTATATGCAAATATTTATGAATTAGCAATTTTAATGTCAAATGCATATATCAAAAATGAACATTGGACGTTCTTCGCAAGACAAAACAGAAAAAGGAAAACAATGGTAATTTGTATGGACAAGTGAATTTGTATTGATTTAAACTTTGCCTGTGAATAGGCGTTTTTTGTACAAGAGGCTGACATCCTAGTAAGAGGACGCCGCCAAATAACATAGAGTTTACAATTTGAAAAAGGAAACAAAACAGCTATGTGAACAATCCCACTGGGTTCCAACTCTGCTATCGCCTTTATATCTCCGAACGTCTCATCGCTTTGTTGCCTAATTTGGAGATGAAGCTGATTGGTCAATGCCGAAATCTGGAGCCAGATAGTTGATGCCGAATTCCGGATGCGAAGTGATCCAATGAGACATAGTGTTACGCTTTTATCCCTAACTTTTGCCTGGACCGCCCTTTCGGGTTTTCAGTCCACCGGGATACCCATTTTTGCCCAAGCCGCCCTTTCAGTTTTTCGACTTGCCGGGTGTACAGATTTTTATTCATTTCATCCCTTATTTTTGCCCGAACCCTTTTGGTTCGCCGGGAAGCCCTTATTTTTGCCTAGGTATGTCAACCTAGCGGGTCTTTTATTTATGCGTAGTATTTTTTCACTATGTCTGCATTGGCGGGGTGAGGAAGGTCGTCACCATCCATGGTGGTTAGGATCATGGCTCCTCCTGAGAACACACGTTTAACCACAAATGGCCCTTCGTAAGTAGGGGTCCATTTTCCCCGGGGATCACTTTGAGGAAGGATGATGCGTTTGATTACCAGGTCCCCAACTTGATACTCTTGTGGTCTGACTTTCCTGATCATCCGTTTTTGATACGTTTGACCATGACAGATAGCAGTGAGCCTCTTTTCGTCAATCAGATTTAATTGATCAAGTCGAGTCTGGATCCAATCATCTTCATTCAAGTCTGCATCCTTCATTATCCGGAGAGAGGGTATCTGGACTTCAATTGGCAAGACTGCCTCCATGCCATAGACCAAGGAGAAGGGGGTTGCCCCGGTTGACGTCCTTGCTGAGGTGCGGTACCCATGAAGAGCGAACGGTAACATCTCGTGCCAATCTTTATAGGTCACTGTCATCTTCTGCACAATTTTCTTGATATTTTTATTGGTTGCCTCTACAGCCCCATTCATCTTCGGCCGGTAGGGAGAAGAATTGTGGTGCTGTATCTTGAATTGTTCACAGAGTTCAGTGATCATTTTGTTATTGAGATTGGTACCATTGTCCGTAATGATTCTTTCCGGGACTCCGTACCGACAAATCAGATTATACCAGATGAAACGTGCCACGACGCTCTTGGTTACCGTGGCGTAGGAAGCTGCCTCAACCCACTTCGTGAAGTAATCGATCGCCACCAAGATGAAGCGATGCCCATTGGATGCCGTCGGTCAGATCTCACCAATCATATCGATGCCCCACATTGCGAAAGGCCAAGGTGCTGTCAGGACATTCAAAGGAACCGGAGGGATATGCACCTTGTCAGCATAGACCTGGCACTTATGACAAGTTCGGGAGTGTTGGTAACAATCGGCTTCCATTGTGGACCAGAAATATCCTGCTCGAAGGATTTTCTTAGCCATGGTGTGTCCACTGGAATGTGTTCCAAATGTACCTTCATGCAACTCCATCATGATTTTCTCTGCTTCTGCCTTATCCACACAACGTAGCAGAGTTGAATCATGATTCCGTTTGTAGAGGATGCCGTTGCTGAGGAAGAATTTTGCCGCAAACCTCCTCATGAACTTCTTGTCATTGACAGATGCACCTTCAGGGTATTCCTGAACTTCTAAGTACCTTTTCACCTCATGATACCAGGGTTTTTCGGTCACCTTCTCAGCCTCGAGCTCGCAGCAGTATGCCGGTTCATCCAACTTCCAGATAATGATCCGGGGAGCCTCATTGTCCCATTTAACTTTGAACATTGAAGACATCGTAGCCAGGGCGTCAGCTAGCTGATTTTCCTCTCTAGGGAAGTGCTCAAAAGTTATCTCTTCAAAGTGGGGAAGCAAGGTCGACACATACTCCTTGTAAGGAATAAGATTCGGGTGTTTCGTATCCCACTCGCCTTTGATCTGATTGATCACGAGAGCGGAATCTCCGAAAACACTTAGAAATTTGATCCTTAAGTCGATTGCAGCTTGTAAACCCATGATACATGCCTCATATTCTGCCATATTGTTGGTGCAGCTGAAACATAATCGGGCGGTGAGGGGAGTATGAGTTCCTTTGGGAGATATGATTACAGCGCCGACGCCGTTACCCAAAGCATTGGAGGCTCCATCAAAATGCATAGACCATCGGGATCCTTCCTCAGGTCCTTCATCCGGTCCAGGTACTTCACAGTCAGTTACCACCATGATGTCTTCGTCCGGAAAATCAAAGTTCAATGATTGGTAATCATCCACAGGTTGGTGTGCCAAATGATCTGCCAGTACACTTCCCTTAATTGCTTTCTGAGTTGTATACTGGATGTCATATTCTGTCATATTCTGTCAAGATCATTTGCCATCTCGCTATTCTTCCAGACAGAGCGGGCTTTTCAAATATGTACTTGATGGGATCCATCTTTGAAATCAATAAAGTAGTGTGAGTCAGCATATACTGTCTCAGCCGGCGAGCAGCCCATACAAGAGCGCAGCAAGTTTTCTCAAGCAGTGAGTAACGAGACTCACAGTCGGTAAACTTTTTGCTCAAGTAATAAATAGCGTGCTCTTTTCGGCCAGACTCGTCATGCTGCCCCAGCACACACCCCATTGAATTGTCAAGTACTGTCAAATATAGTATCAGAGGTCTTCCTTCCACCGGTGGCATAAGAATGGGTGGCTCTTGAAGGTATTCCTTTATCCTTTCAAAGGCAGCCTGACATTCATCATTCCAGCGTACTACTTGATCTTTCTTCAGCAATTTGAAGATTGGTTCACAAGTAGCAGTCAAATGTGAGATGAATCGGGCAATATAATTCAGTCGTCCTAGGAAACCTCTGACTTCTTTCTCTGTTTTTGGAGTCGGCATCTCTTGTATGGCTTTTACCTTGGCAGGGTCCACCTGAATACCTTTATCACTTACAATGAAGCCTAGCAATTTTCCGGATCTTACCCCAAAGGTGCATTTGTTGGGATTCAATCTCAGCTTGTACAACTTGAGTCGGTCAAACAGCTTCCTCAGATGGTCAAGGTGCTCCTCCTCAGTTTGAGACCTTGCAATCATGTCATCAACGTATACCTCAATCTCATGATGGATCATATCATGAAATAAAGCAACCATGGCACGTTGATAGGTTGCCCCAGCATTTTTCAATCCGAATGGCATGACCTTATAACAGAAGGTGCCCCACTGAGTTACAAAGGTAGTCTTCTCCATATCTTCTGGAGCCATCTTGATCTGATTATACCCCGAAAAACCATCCATGAAGGAGAACACCTTGTGTTGAGTTGTATTGTCAACAAGGACATCAATGTGAGGTAGGGGGAAGTCATCCTTGGGGCTGGCCCTGTTCAGATCCCTGTAGTCAACACACATCCTGACTTTACCGTCCTTCTTCGGCACTGGCACTACATTGGCAACCCACTGGGGGTAAGAGGTCACTGCAAGGAACCCGGCATCAAACTGCTTCATAACCTCGGCCTTGATCTTTTCAGACATCTCTGGACGCATCCGTCGGACTTTTTGCTTTACTGGAGGGCAATCTTCCTTGGTTGGCAGGTGGTGAACTACAATGTCGGCATCTAAACCAGGCATATCTTCATAGGACCAAGCAAAAATCTCCATGTAATCCTGTAGCATCTAGATCAATCGTTGCTTCACGCTGAGCTCTAGATTGGCACCAATCTTGACCTCTTTCCTATCTGTCTCGGTACCCAGGTTAATTGTCTCCACCGGCTCTTCATGTGGTTGAATAGCCCTCTCTTCCTGGAGTAGCAATCTCGCAAGTTCACCAGGCACTTCGCAATCATCTTCACCTTCGTCTTCGGCCAAGTTGATCGGATTTTCGAAGTCATAACTGGCGGTAGCAGAGCTGTTATCAGTGAGATCCAGAGTGGATTGAAACCTGTATAAGTGAGTGTGTGTAAATATAGCTGTTTTGCAATATATATAACACAGAAAGGAAAAAGAGCACAAGATTTGAAATGCAACAAACGTCCAATGTTTTGATTGATGATATATGAAAATGTCATACAAAAAGCCCTCACAAATGGAGCTACGATGCCCCGGGTAGGACACCGAGCCAACAAAGTTTTAACATATTGTTTGTTACAAATTGGAAATCAAAAGAAATTAATTACTGCGTGACAAATGTGATAGGGGTAAAATCCTTTGCCGTCCAGTTGCTTGGTCCGTTTCTGGTAGTCGGGTAGATCCAACTGTCGAACTCTGCTTCCTCCACATCCTCCTCGATAGCATTCACCCTTGAGCTGGAGATAAACACCGGAGCCTTTCTGATCTTCTCTTTGCGTACAGCTTTCTGAGCCTCTGCAGTAAAGCCTAGCCCAAACTTGTCATTCTTCTGAGTGAAGTCAGGAAGCTGACCCCAGTTTGCACAGTTGCCTTTCTGAACCACAGCCCGGGCATCCCTTAGGGAAGCCATCTTCAAGGAATCATTCTCTTTGACCGTTGTCTCTGCTGCTGCTGAGATTGGATGTACCTCCTCGAAATGCTGAAAGGGGGTTTCAATAAACTCCCCGTCCATCTCAATGTACCTGAAGGAATTCAAATGGCTCACCATATACTCCTCTTCTCCTTGCACAGTGACGATCTTCCCCCTGACGGGATACTTCAGCTTCTGGTGCAAGGTGGAAGTCACTGCCCCAGCTTTATGGATCCAAGGTCGACCCAGTAGACAAGAGTACGATGGACGTATATCCATCACATAAAAAGTAGAGTCAAACACTTGAGATCCTACACGAATAGGGATGTTAACCTCTCCATGAACCATCCTTTTAGAACCGTTAAAGGCCCTGACGATGATATTGCTGGGCTTCAATTCCAGGCCTTCATAATCCAGATGGTCTAAAGCCTTTTTTGGTAGAACATTCAAAGAAGAACCAGTATCCACCAATACATGTGCCAGAGTAGTGCCCCTGCATTCGATAGAGACATGCAGGGCATCATTGTGGTCTCTTCCCTTCGCAGTCAGGTCAGCATCTGAGAAACCCAAGCCATTGTCTGCTGTTAGATTTGCTATGCAATTGGTGAACTGGACTGTAGACGTCTCTTGCGGCACATGGTCCGTCTTGAGAAATGAGATCAAGGCCTTAGCATGGGCCTCGGAGCATAGCAATAAGGAGAGCAGGGAGATCTTGGAGGGCGTATGCCCCAGCTGCTCGACAACATTGAAATCACTTTTCTTTATTATTTTCAGAATCTCCTCCATTTCTTGTCGGGAGGCCTCAGCATTTATGGGTATTGGTGCCTCCATCCGGGCAGGCTCTTCTTCAATCCCTTTGCCCCGAGCATTTGATGACTCGGCAGCAGGGGACACAACTTGATCAGCAACAGGAACAGGTAAACTTGTAGGTTTTATAAGGAGGGGTTTTCGAATAGCGGGCGGTGCAATGTCAGGCGAGAAGAGCCTGCCACTGCGGGTGACCTTGGCTGGACCAGTGATATCGCAGATACTGGCGCCAGTGTTGAATTCTTGTTTGATTCCATTTACATACACGTCTGCCCCATAATGCCAGGGGACAGCTTTATCAGATATGTAGGGGAGAGGCCCCGGGACAGTAATAATCACAGGTGCAACAGTCATGATTTGAACAGGCTTCTTCGGGGGAGCCTTGATTGGATTTTTGAAGATGGTAACCACAGAAATTTCTTTTATCGGGACCAACTGAACAGCAGACTTCTTAAACAGAATCTCCTTGCTATCCATTAGGCTTTGGATGCCTAACCTCAGCAAGGGACAACCAGACAGGGAAACAGCACAGAACAGGCAACCTTCACCGCAACCCGGAAATAAACCGGCCCGCAGTAGGTTCTTCTTAACGGTCTTCAGAGGGGTAACAACTTCATCTACCGAAACAGCGTACATTTCTTCCTCAACGGCATTTACTCTATGCTGGGGCATAGGAGCAGTTACGACATTTGGTCTCTCCGGCGCTTCAAACTGAATTTCCTTTGCGTCAATCAGATCTTGCACTTTGTTTCTCAAGGCCCAGCAATCATCAGTAGTGTGCCCGGGACTATCAGAATGATAAGCACACCGGGCATTTGGGTTATACTTAGGAGACGCAGTGTTGACGACCTTAGGAGCTTCTTTGAGGGTCACCAGGTTGGTGGATAACAGTTGGGGTAAAATTTGAGATAAGGTCATACTCAGTCGGGTATACTGCCTCTTGGGCCTTTCGCTTCTTTGTTGATTGTACTGCTGAGGAGCAGCAACAGGTTTGGAGATGACCAAAGCATTGACGACTTGGCGACTTTCGGGCTTGACTTGTCTTCTAGGACCATAGACGGCACTTGCTTCTTTCTTAAACGGCCTCTTCTCAGCACTTGTGGAGGCAGCCTTTTGTATCTTGCCTGACCTGATGCCAGCTTCAATTCTTTCTCCCGTCAATATTAAATCTGTAAACCCAGCGGAGGAGTTACCAACCAAATGATTGAAAAACGGACCAGACAACGTCCCTAGAAACATATCAACCAGCTCTCGATCAGTTAACGGAGGCTGCACCCTGCCAGCCAAATCTCTCCATTTTTGAGCGTACTCTTTGAACCCTTCACCCGTTCCTAGAGACATACCCTGAAGTTGGGTACGCGTAGGAGCGAGATCAGAATTGTACTGGTATTGTCTGTAGAATGCGGTTGCCAAATCTTCCCAGTGTCGGATGCTAGCTCCATCCAATTGGTAGAACCATTCAAGCTGTGACCCCGAGAGACTATCTTGGAAGAAGTGAATCCAGAGGTTCTTATCTGCCGTGTAAGGTTGGATTTTCCTTACGTACGACCTCAGATGCAGCTTTGGGCAGGAGACCCCGTCATACTTGGCGAAGGCAGGCGCCTTAAACTTGTGTGGAATTACTACTCCGGAAGATAACCCCAAATCTCCGAAATCCAGCCCCGGCACATTCTGAATTTCCATGGCGCTCAAGCGGTCCTCCAATTGTTTGTACCTGTCAGCAGCAGGTGGGTATTGTTCGTCATTATAGTCCGTCTCGTTGTCGGAGACTGCGGGACTAGGAGCTCCTCCCCCTTGGGGACTGTTTTTCTCAGCAGAAGAAGTAGTTGGATCAGCTTCATTGTGGAGTGTGTTCCCAAATCTGCATCCGGTGTTGAACAATGCAGTCCTCTTTTTCTTCTTCTTCTTCATGAGTAGAGTCTTCAACTCTTGCTGACCTTGGGCTAGGCTTAGGACCATCTCTTGAAACTGTGCGCTTTGGGCCTGAAGGGCCTTGATTGCTTGCTCACTGGATGAGTCTGGATTCATGATGACTGTGCACACAAACAGCGAAGAAAATTAAGCAACCTGTGAAATAGGGTACCTGCTATGCATATGGTGCAATGGAATGCGTATGTTTTATGTTTTCAAAGACAATCAAGATTCAACTTTGTAGACAAAAAGGGAAACACACTTCATTAGATTAAAATTTCAATTGTTCAACAACTTGCCCTTAGGCATTACAGGAATGAAAAATACTGGAAAGGAAATAAACTACAAAAGGAAACAATCAAAGCTCATCAATGCTCCCATGGTCTCCTCTTTTCAGTGCTGATGTAATTGTTCAGGACCCGTTCTTCCTCCAATTGCTTAGTCAGCCTCTGGATCTTCCGTTCCTGATCGTTGAACTTCTCCTGATAGAAATCCCGTTCTTCCTTTAGCTGCGCCCAAGATCTCTTCATGGTGTCAAAATCAGTAGGTATCTGAGGAGGGAGGACAGTTGGAGGAACCCCATCTTCATCAGGAGATTCAAGGATGATTGGTCTGACAGCTTCGTAGGGCATACCTAACTTCTGAGCACGGATGCGGACCCATTTTCAATAGGGCTTCAATGGCAGAGAAGTCTTTGGTCCCAACTTATGTGGGCTGGCTTTGTGGATCATGTCCCAAGCTCTAATGAATCCCTGGCGTAGTTTGTCATTGTCTGCCTGAAACTCAAAATGGAAGTGAGGAACCAGCATTTCATGAGGCCCATCTCTTCTGGCTCTTCCAAACTGACGGAGAGCTAAACACGGATTGTAAGAGATTCCTCCTTGGATCCCAATCAACGGGACATTAGGGTATTCTCCGCAACGGTCAATAACAACTACCTCATCCAAACCTCTGAGAGTCCAGGTGATGTCATTATCAGTGAGAGACATTAACCTCCGAGCCCAACCTTCTCCTTCTTCATTCTTCAGCACGAACTTAGGAAGGTGCGAAATAAACCACCTTACTAGCAAAGGAGCACAACACCACGGAGTCCCCCGTTTTCGAGCAGTACGAGCATAGAGTTGTTGTAGAATATCACCCAAAAGAGTGGGTACCGGATTCCGAGACATGAAGATCCTTATGACATGGATACTGATAAAGGTGTCAGGGTTGGGAAACAGCACCAGACCATAGATCAAAAGAGCTAGAAGATCCTCATATGCCTTGAAGTCCAAGTCATTCCAGAAATCATTAGCCTTGCCAACCAGAAATTTGACCAAAAAGCCCTTGATCCCATTTCTAGTTTCCCAGTTGGACAAAACCTCTTCCTTGGTCAAGGGGAGAATTGCAGCAATCTCTTCAGGCCTAAGAGTCTTTTCCAAACCAGTGAATGGAGTTTGTTCCAAGACAGGGATCCCAAGCAAATAAGAAAATTCTTCCAGGGTAGGAACCAGCTGGAAGTCTTGAAAGGTGAAACAATGGTACAGAGGGTCATAAAACTGGGTCAGAACACTTGTCAGTTGTTGGTCCCATTTTGCAGTGACCAAGCCAAGGAGAGAACCATGTCTGTTGATGAAGGAAGAAGTGTTTGGAATCCTTCCAACCAAATCCTTGAGTAAAACTGGTGGTTGAACAAAGTTGAGCCAGACAGTATTTCTACGCACGGGCATCATGATGTCCTGCAAAATAGAGCAAAGATGAAACCTTTTTTGTCTTTGAAATGGGTTAGTCCTTTATACAGGATGCATGCAATGGTATGATGGCATGATGCTATGATGAAGCACACCACAAGTATTCACATAGGCAAATAAGGCACACAAGTCACACAAGACACCCTTAGGTTTCAGGCCAGCATGAGTTTCAGGTATTACCCTCTTTTGGTTTTGTCGGTTAAAACCTGTCCTATCAAAAGTAACCGGGTTCTAGAGGATCTCAAATCATTGGCTACCCTCAATCGGTCATAACTCCAGCATCGCAATCTTTTCTCGCGGCCAGAACCATCTCGAGAGTTTAGCCTCAATGAGTGTAGCATACTGCTACTGTCCTAATAGCCAAGTTGGTCAATTTAGGGTTCTAAGGTTGGTTGGTGTTTAATGACCCCTTAGAAGACCTATATTCTCCCCGTTAGAACACAAGGGATATAGGTACAGACTAAGATGCCACACCAACGTAGCCACTGCTTCACCCATGTCGGTCTACGCCGGACAGGTCCCTCACAGATTATGCTACCTAAAAAGGGTATATCCCAGATCCGGGTTAGGATCTATGAACTCCGATGCAAAGCCCACAAATATAAAAGCAAACAAAGCAAACAATTGAAAACAAAGGTGATCTAAGCCCTAAGGTTACTCCACTTTTAAAAGTTATCCCCAGCAGAGTCGCCAGTTCTGGCGATACGGTGGGAGAACTGACTTGGGTTTTGCGTTTGTATTCGCAAATGTTGCGGTTAGCAAGAGTCGCCACCGACTTTTTATTTTATCCTAAGGAAAGGTTAAAAAGCACAGCAAAAACCTTTTGAGATGTTTTCTTGGGTTCGGGGAGTAGATTATAGAAAGGGAAGGTGTTAGCACCCTTTCTATCCATGGTTATCCATGGGCTCTTAGTTACTTGCTTAGATCACTTGCCTTTTGTTTTCAATTGTTTTAAATGGTGCTTTGGTGTGTGGGTTTTGAAAATGTTTTGAAAAGATGCCAATGTGGTGGCAACCTTTGTAATGATCCATGTGGGGATGTATACAAAGATATAGGTCTTTTGAAAAGGTTTTCATTTGTTTTTTTGAAAGTTGTTTTGAAAGTGTAGTGGTGTGTGGTTTTTGAAATAGGCAAGTGTTTTTGTTTTGCAAGTTTGATTCAAGTAACTAAGAGGTTATCTACTCCTAAATTTCTCAAAAGATTATGGCTATGTTTTAACCCTTTTAACAAGTTTGTTCCACCATTGTATTTGGTGGACAATCTTGTGTTAGGATGTGAGAGGGACAGGCGCGGGTCATCGTTTAGACCATAATTGCAACGGCGTTGAATGTCTTCGGGCAATTTCTTTAAGGGACTTGATCATTTGTTTTTGTTTGTTTTGAAAAGTTTTGTCGAGGGACTATGATCATTCAAATTGTTTGCTTTGCCCAAAGAAGTTCAACATACAATATGGCCCATTTATTTGAAGGCAACAAGTGGAATACCCTAGGGGTGCAAGTGTGATTTGTGTGTCTATTTTCATGCTTATTTGTCTTGAGATTAGGTCATAACTATTTTTTATCGTTTTTTCGCATACAAACCCTAATTCTAACATGTTATCATTAGAAAGCAATAAAGTGCGAAATTAAATTTACTAAGCTATTACAAAACCAAATATGGGAAGGGGGGTACAAAGGTTCAAATGGGGATATTGACAAGAATTTAAACCTACATTATTACATCATTTTGAATATTTGAAAATTAATCAATGTAAAAAATTAAATAAGAATGCAAGATGCAAAAGAAATGTTTTGTATATATATGGAAAAAATATTATTTATGTAAAAGAGAAAAGAAAATAAAAATATATTATTTTTTGGAGTACTTTGAATTTAGGGCAAAAAACCCTAATTTTAAAAGAAAATGTATTATTATCTAATTTAATACAAATATTTATTTATTATTTATAAAAATAAAAATAATGAAGTATATTATGAAAAAAAGTATTTTTGTATCAAATATTAATAAAAATAAAAATTCAAGTATTTTTATATTTTTAACTTAAATATATTGATAAACATATATATATATATATATATATATATATATATATATATATATATATATATATATATATATATATATATATATATATATATATATATATATATATATATATATATATATATATATATATATATATATATATATATATATATACATATATATATATATATATATATATATATATATATATACATATATATATATATATATATATATATATATATATATATATATATATATACATATATATATATATATATATATATATATATATATATATATATATATATATATATATATATATATATATATATATATATATATATATATATATATATATATATATATATATATATATATATATATATATATATATATATATATATATATATATATATATATATATATATATATATATATATATATATATATATATATATATATATATATATATATATATATATATATATATATATATATATATATATATATATATATATATATATATATATATATTAAATCTTAAATATGTATTATACACAAAACAAATATTTATTTAATATTTTAATAAAATAAATAAAAAGAGTATTTTTTATGTGAAATATTTTCAGAAGGTAAATAAAAAATAAAAATGTATTTACACTATTTTTTCTATTTATTCTAATAATAGTATATATATAATATTTGTATGCAAACAAAAGAAATAAATCAAATAAATATGCCATATATTCAAAAAATGATGGAAAAAATATTTTTATTTTTTTAATGTCATGAGAAAAAATAAACAAAGTCAATCAAAAAAGAAAAAGTCAAAAAGAGTCAAAAATGAAGCAAATGGGCTCAGGGGGTGTAATAGCAATTAAGTGGTGTGAATAAGAAAAAATGCACAGGCCCAGCCCAAAGCTCACTGTCTTCAACCTCCAGCACAAATGTTTGAAAAAACGCGCGCCATGTTCAGCTTCTTCTAACTCTTGATTCCTGGCTTTTTAGCAAAAACTCATAACACAACAAATGTTCAGCATGAAGAGACGATTCTAACCATATATG
This sequence comes from Vicia faba, assembly GCA_948472305.1. Lineage (NCBI taxonomy): Eukaryota > Viridiplantae > Streptophyta > Magnoliopsida > Fabales > Fabaceae > Vicia > Vicia faba. The sequence continues at coordinate 313,859,677 of OX451740.1, forward strand.
GAACTTGACCTAACTCTCTAAGATGAGGGAGAATTTCTCCTCCCCCAAATCCTAACCTAATTTTTCTGCCATTTTCAAACTACAAATTCTCCCTACTCAGGAAAAAGAAATGAAATGTAAAGATATGTACATGTTCAGGGCTATGAGTAGAACCTTGTTTCTTCACAAACTTAAGACTAAAGATGCATGATAAGCGAGATACGAGTTCAAAGTTTTACCTGTGCAGTTGAACTTCTATCTGGAGAATGAGGAACTTTCAGTGCAATGTAATGATTGGAAAAGCTTCCTTGAGGTCCAGGGATGCTGTTTCAATGCTTACTTTGTCTTGAGAGCTTCTGAATCAAGCTATGGAACTTCAACTGCAAAAGGAAAAAATGAAAATGGTGGAAACTGTTAGGGTGATTACAGGTCAGATTTTAGGCCATGGTTAGCTTGCATATGTTGTAAGGAAGGTAGAGGAACATGTTTGGACAAGAATGCTCGAAGGAAATGGGAGTTGACACTCAAACTGCAGAGGCAACTTTGTTTTTGCAGTTTGAGGATGATTCTGAGATGGAGGGTGGGTTGGAGGTCAAAGGCTCGTGTGTTAGCTTGGATATGTTCTATGGAATCTGTTTGATAACTTCTCTCTTGTGTTTCTAGGCTGAGATTCAAGTTGTCACAAGTTATGGTCTTTTCTTCTATGTTAAGCAACAAAATGCCACTTGATGTTTCTAGCCTGTACAGGCCCTCCCACTATGCTGCTATCCCTTGCCTTGATCAGTGCAATTTGCTCACAAACTTGTGCCAAGAAGATCTTGATTGTACCACTTGGATTGCAAACTTGACATAAAGTTCTTCTTTTCAAGAATGGAAATAGTGCTTTTTCTAGTTTAGGCTTAATTCCTTGTGTAATGACCAAAGGCTTAGAAAAACAACTTGGTTCAATGGTTTTGCATTAAATTTATGAGTGTCAAAGGGTTTTAGGGCCTGCAATGTAGCACAAACTATGCTGATTTGAAAATGGTCCAAGTTATGAACATGTTCATGAACCATTCAAAAGTGGATTTTTGCCAACTTGTGAAATTCGAATCTCTCAAGTTATGAGGTTGTTTGATGAGTTCTTGGACATTTTGGAAAGCTTGGAATGTGTACTACAATCCATATTTGAAATGCAAATTGAAATTCTAAGTGGAAGGGTATGAAAAGTGGCCTTGAAGTGGGGTAGAAAACCTTGTCAAAATAGGTTAAAATTTCACTAAGTTAAAAATGGTTTAGTGCCCTTATTCAAAAACTTGTAACTTGAGATACAAGCTTCAAATGAGAAAACTTTGTGAATCAAAGTTGTAGATTATGAAACAAGCTACAACTTTCATGTTTTGACTTTTGTTTGAATCCAAATGGATCTTGGTGAAAAGATGGGGCAAAGTTGGGAAAAAATTAGGGTTTTTCATAACTTAGAAAAATTCTAAGTTATGAAAAATTCCATTTTCAAACCCTAATTTGCATTTTGTGATTTCTTGGTGAACAAGTTTCATGATTTGGCAAGTTTTGATGAAAAATGGATCTTGACTCTTGATTTTGACCAAAAAGTCAAAGTTTGACTTTTCAGTATACAGTCAAAATTGATCAATTGACTGGGAAATTCAACTGTCAATCTTGTGTACTTGGGATCTTTTGAGCTTGATGAACATGTCAAGATAATTCCATGGGGTCCTTGAGTCCATATGTGAACTTGGTTTGCCATTGGCTAGGTCAAACAGTCAAAAATTGCCTTTGTGCAGTCAAAACCCTAAAAATGACCATTTTGCCCTTTTGGTGATCTGATCAAATTTCTTGGAGAATTGTGATCCAAACTTGATCAAATGGTCCATATGAGTTCAATATGTTGATGTGGGTCAAATTTCATTAGTTTTGACTGTCAATTGGCCACAGTTGACTTTTTCCCCAATACAGCTGATTTCTAGGTCAACTGTCCAATTGACTGGGCAAAACTTGGAATCAAGACTTGAAACTTGGTATAGGTAAACTTGGGAGTCCAATATGAAGCATGAAAGTCATCTTAGGCATTTTAGGTCAAAACATCCTTGGGCAAACACAAACCCTAATTTGAGTCCACAGTGCAAGGAGAAGTCTTGAGCAGAGGAAACCCTAACTGGATCTTGATCTTCAAAGGTCTTGTGATGAGAAAATGTTGAGGAAATGGGAGGGAAAATTTTGGGGTACAACAGTTGCCCCTGTTCAATCTTCTTGGACCTGAAGAGTTAGATTGGCAAGTTTGCCTTTCGTGACTCGAGGGTAAAAGGAGATTGGACACTAGAGTGCCCGAAAATTTGCACTCGCATGCTGGAGTCTCAACGATGTGATGTCAGGAATGGGCTTACGGATGCCATTTGGAGAGGTGGTGGATAGGGAGATGGGCTTATAGATGCCATCTGGAGATGTGACAGAACTTTGTCGGGAATGGGCTTATAAATGCCATTTGGAAGTGTCGGTCGCATAAGAGATTCCTTTGCGAGAACTTGTGTTTTTGAGAAAGACGGATGTTTTCCTGGCTTATTACAGGTGTTTGATCCTCAGTCTCCTTATGCAGATATGCCCTGGTTGGATACAGGTATTGAATCTACAATTGGTTGCTCACAGATATGCCCTGGCTGGATACAGGAGTCGAATCTACGATTGGTTGCTCACAGATATGCCCTGGCTGGATACAGGAGTCGAATCTGGAAATAGTCGTTAATAGATGTGCCCTGGCTGGATACAGGAATCGAATCTTCGAACTCTTCAGACGTGCCCTGGCTAGATACAGGAATCGAGTCTGGAAACGTGGTCAACAGATATGCCCTGGCTGGATACAGGAATCGAATCTGGAGATGTTGTAGTTGATAGATGTGCCCTGGCTGGATACAGGAATCGAATCTTCGAACTCTTCAGACGTGCCCTGGCTAGATACAAGAATCGAGTCTGGAAACGTGGTCAACAGATATGCCCTGGCTGGATACAGGAATCGAATCTGGAGATGTTGTAGTTGATAGATGTGCCCTGGCTGGATACAGGAATCGAATCTTCGAACTCTTCAGACGTGCCCTGGCTAGATACAGGAATCGAGTCTGGAAACTGATCACTCTCAGATGTGCCCTGGCTAGATACAAGAATCGGATCTGGAATTGCGACAGTTGAAGGTAATTGTTTTTGAGATTGTCTTTATCCTGAAAAGGCAAAAAACGTAAGTTGTATGCAATGTCATGATGTATGATATGCATGATGTCATGATGTTCAACATGAGATGGTGTTGTATGCGCTTCATAATATATGTAAGCAAGATGTATGAAAATGTGAAATGTTTATGGATGTAATTCCGCCTTAGGAAAATAAATCCTTGACGGTCGGCCGGAGAATTGCTCTGTGGAAGAGATACTTGGCCGAAGTTTTGATGCGAGGCCTGTTGAGGACTCTAATGGTGGATTCCGCTGGGGATAATGACGATAAACTCCGCTGGGGATTGAAGGAACTTTGCCGAGGGCGGTCTTCCGTGGTTTTTAGCTGAGGATAACCCAGTTATAAGTCCTTGTGAGGAAATAACTCTAAATAAAACTCGGGAGAGACGTCCGTACTCTGCAGGGGATAAGCTTCCAGAATCTACTGGGGATGAGTTTTAAGACCTGCCGGGGAATGCTGTGCTTTTTCAGGATCGACGGGGAATCAACTCCGCTTGGGGAAAGTATTGCCGAATCTTGTTTTACTCTGCAGGGAATTTGAGATGATCTGGCCACATTCTTCAGTTGAACCTACCTTGGTGCCTTGGCGGACAAAACAACCAGACTGCATTAGACAACTTCAATTGCCCCTGTCTCTGATGTCACCTGTAATCAATCTCTCGTTTTATATGCAAATATTTATGAATTAGCAATTTTAATGTCAAATGCATATATCAAAAATGAACATTGGACGTTCTTCGCAAGACAAAACAGAAAAAGGAAAACAATGGTAATTTGTATGGACAAGTGAATTTGTATTTATTTAAACTTTGCCTGTGAATAGGCGTTTTTTGTACAAGAGGCTGACATCCTAGTAAGAGGACGCCGCCAAATAACATAGAGTTTACAATTTGAAAAAGGAAACAAAACAGCTATGTGAACAATCCCACTGGGTTCCAACTCTGCTATCGCCTTTATATCTCCGAACGTCTCATCGCTTTGTTGCCTAATTTGGAGATGAAGCTGATTGGTCAATGCCGAAATCTGGAGCCAGATAGTTGATGCCGAATTCCGGATGCGAAGTGATCCAATGAGACATAGTGTTACGCTTTTATCCCTAACTTTTGCCTGGACCGCCCTTTCGGGTTTTCAGTCCACCGGGATACCCATTTTTGCCCAAGCCGCCCTTTCAGTTTTTCGACTTGCCGGGTGTACAGATTTTTATTCATTTCATCCCTTATTTTTGCCCGAACCCTTTTGGTTCGCCGGGAAGCCCTTATTTTTGCCTAGGTATGTCAACCTAGCGGGTCTTTTATTTATGCGTAGTATTTTTTCACTATGTCTGCATTGGCGGGGTGAGGAAGGTCGTCACCATCCATGGTGGTTAGGATCATGGCTCCTCCTGAGAACACACGTTTAACCACAAATGGCCCTTCGTAAGTAGGGGTCCATTTTCCCCGGGGATCACTTTGAGGAAGGATGATGCGTTTGATTACCAGGTCCCCAACTTGATACTCTTGTGGTCTGACTTTCTTGTTAAATGCCCTGATCATCCGTTTTTGATACGTTTGACCATGACAGATAGCAGTGAGCCTCTTTTCGTCAATCAGATTTAATTGATCAAGTCGAGTCTGGATCCAATCATCTTCATTCAAGTCTGCATCCTTCATTATCCGGAGAGAGGGTATCTGGACTTCAATTGGCAAGACTGCCTCCATGCCATAGACCAAGGAGAAGGGGGTTGCCCCGGTTGACGTCCTTGCTGAGGTGCGGTACCCATGAAGAGCGAACGGTAACATCTCGTGCCAATCTTTATAGGTCACTGTCATCTTCTGCACAATTTTCTTGATATTTTTATTGGTTGCCTCTACAGCCCCATTCATCTTCGGCCGGTAGGGAGAAGAATTGTGGTGCTGTATCTTGAATTGTTCACAGAGTTCAGTGATCATTTTGTTATTGAGATTGGTACCATTGTCCGTAATGATTCTTTCCGGGACTCCGTACCGACAAATCAGATTATACCAGATGAAACGTGCCACGACGCTCTTGGTTACCGTGGCGTAGGAAGCTGCCTCAACCCACTTCGTGAAGTAATCGATCGCCACCAAGATGAAGCGATGCCCATTGGATGCCGTCGGTCAGATCTCACCAATCATATCGATGCCCCACATTGCGAAAGGCCAAGGTGCTGTCAGGACATTCAAAGGAACCGGAGGGATATGCACCTTGTCAGCATAGACCTGGCACTTATGACAAGTTCGGGAGTGTTGGTAACAATCGGCTTCCATTGTGGACCAGAAATATCCTGCTCGAAGGATTTTCTTAGCCATGGTGTGTCCACTGGAATGTGTTCCAAATGTACCTTCATGCAACTCCATCATGATTTTCTCTGCTTCTGCCTTATCCACACAACGTAGCAGAGTTGAATCATGATTCCGTTTGTAGAGGATGCCGTTGCTGAGGAAGAATTTTGCCGCAAACCTCCTCATGAACTTCTTGTCATTGACAGATGCACCTTCAGGGTATTCCTGAACTTCTAAGTACCTTTTCACCTCATGATACCAGGGTTTTTCGGTCACCTTCTCAGCCTCGAGCTCGCAGCAGTATGCCGGTTCATCCAACTTCCAGATAATGATCCGGGGAGCCTCATTGTCCCATTTAACTTTGAACATTGAAGACATCGTAGCCAGGGCGTCAGCTAGCTGATTTTCCTCTCTAGGGAAGTGCTCAAAAGTTATCTCTTCAAAGTGGGGAAGCAAGGTCGACACATACTCCTTGTAAGGAATAAGATTCGGGTGTTTCGTATCCCACTCGCCTTTGATCTGATTGATCACGAGAGCGGAATCTCCGAAAACACTTAGAAATTTGATCCTTAAGTCGATTGCAGCTTGTAAACCCATGATACATGCCTCATATTCTGCCATATTGTTGGTGCAGCTGAAACATAATCGGGCGGTGAGGGGAGTATGAGTTCCTTTGGGAGATATGATTACAGCGCCGACGCCGTTACCCAAAGCATTGGAGGCTCCATCAAAATGCATAGACCATCGGGATCCTTCCTCAGGTCCTTCATCCGGTCCAGGTACTTCACAGTCAGTTACCACCATGATGTCTTCGTCCGGAAAATCAAAGTTCAATGATTGGTAATCATCCACAGGTTGGTGTGCCAAATGATCTGCCAGTACACTTCCCTTAATTGCTTTCTGAGTTGTATACTGGATGTCATATTCTGTCAAGATCATTTGCCATCTCGCTATTCTTCCAGACAGAGCGGGCTTTTCAAATATGTACTTGATGGGATCCATCTTTGAAATCAATAAAGTAGTGTGAGTCAGCATATACTGTCTCAGCCGGCGAGCAGCCCATACAAGAGCGCAGCAAGTTTTCTCAAGCAGTGAGTAACGAGACTCACAGTCGGTAAACTTTTTGCTCAAGTAATAAATAGCGTGCTCTTTTCGGCCAGACTCGTCATGCTGCCCCAGCACACACCCCATTGAATTGTCAAGTACTGTCAAATATAGTATCAGAGGTCTTCCTTCCACCGGTGGCATAAGAATGGGTGGCTCTTGAAGGTATTCCTTTATCCTTTCAAAGGCAGCCTGACATTCATCATTCCAGCGTACTACTTGATCTTTCTTCAGCAATTTGAAGATTGGTTCACAAGTAGCAGTCAAATGTGAGATGAATCGGGCAATATAATTCAGTCGTCCTAGGAAACCTCTGACTTCTTTCTCTGTTTTTGGAGTCGGCATCTCTTGTATGGCTTTTACCTTGGCAGGGTCCACCTGAATACCTTTATCACTTACAATGAAGCCTAGCAATTTTCCGGATCTTACCCCAAAGGTGCATTTGTTGGGATTCAATCTCAGCTTGTACAACTTGAGTCGGTCAAACAGCTTCCTCAGATGGTCAAGGTGCTCCTCCTCAGTTTGAGACCTTGCAATCATGTCATCAACGTATACCTCAATCTCATGATGGATCATATCATGAAATAAAGCAACCATGGCACGTTGATAGGTTGCCCCAGCATTTTTCAATCCGAATGGCATGACCTTATAACAGAAGGTGCCCCACTGAGTTACAAAGGTAGTCTTCTCCATATCTTCTGGAGCCATCTTGATCTGATTATACCCCGAAAAACCATCCATGAAGGAGAACACCTTGTGTTGAGTTGTATTGTCAACAAGGACATCAATGTGAGGTAGGGGGAAGTCATCCTTGGGGCTGGCCCTGTTCAGATCCCTGTAGTCAACACACATCCTGACTTTACCGTCCTTCTTCGGCACTGGCACTACATTGGCAACCCACTGGGGGTAAGAGGTCACTGCAAGGAACCCGGCATCAAACTGCTTCATAACCTCGGCCTTGATCTTTTCAGACATCTCTGGACGCATCCGTCGGACTTTTTGCTTTATTGGAGGGCAATCTTCCTTGGTTGGCAGGTGGTGAACTCCAATGTCGACATCTAAACCAGGCATATCTTCATAGGACCAAGCAAAAATCTCCATGTAATCCTGTAGCATCTAGATCAATCGTTGCTTCACGCTGAGCTCTAGATTGGCACCAATCTTGACCTCTTTCCTATCTGTCTCGGTACCCAGGTTAATTGTCTCCACCGGCTCTTCATGTGGTTGAATAGCCCTCTCTTCTTGGAGTAGCAATCTCGCAAGTTCACCAGGCACTTCGCAATCATCTTCACCTTCGTCTTCGGCCAAGTTGATCGGATTTTCGAAGTCATAACTGGCGGTAGCAGAGCTGTTATCAGTGAGATCCAGAGTGGATTGAAACCTGTATAAGTGAGTGTGTGTAAATATAGCTGTTTTGCAATATATATAACACAGAAAGGAAAAAGAGCACAAGATTTGAAATGCAACAAACGTCCAATGTTTTGATTGATGATATATGAAAATGTCATACAAAAAGCCCTCACAAATGGAGCTACGATGCCCCGGGTAGGACACCGAGCCAACAAAGTTTTAACATATTGTTTGTTACAAATTGGAAATCAAAAGAAATTAATTACTGCGTGACAAATGTGATAGGGGTAAAATCCTTTGCCGTCCAGTTGCTTGGTCCGTTTCTGGTAGTCGGGTAGATCCAACTGTCGAACTCTGCTTCCTCCACATCCTCCTCGATAGCATTCACCCTTGAGCTGGAGATAAACACCGGAGCCTTTCTGATCTTCTCTTTGCGTACAGCTTTCTGAGCCTCTGCAGTAAAGCCTAGCCCAAACTTGTCATTCTTCTGAGTGAAGTCAGGAAGCTGACCCCAGTTTGCACAGTTGCCTTTCTGAACCACAGCCCGGGCATCCCTTAGGGAAGCCATCTTCAAGGAATCATTCTCTTTGACCGTTGTCTCTGCTGCTGCTGAGATTGGATGTACCTCCTCGAAATGCTGAAAGGGGGTTTCAATAAACTCCCCGTCCATCTCAATGTACCTGAAGGAATTCAAATGGCTCACCATATACTCCTCTTCTCCTTGCACAGTGACGATCTTCCCCCTGACGGGATACTTCAGCTTCTGGTGCAAGGTGGAAGTCACTGCCCCAGCTTTATGGATCCAAGGTCGACCCAGTAGACAAGAGTACGATGGACGTATATCCATCACATAAAAAGTAGAGTCAAACACTTGAGAGCCTACACGAATAGGGATGTTAACCTCTCCATGAACCATCCTTTTAGAACCGTTAAAGGCCCTGACAATGATATTGCTGGGCTTCAATTCCAGGCCTTCATAATCCAGACGGTCTAAAGCCTTTTTTGGTAGAACATTCAAAGAAGAACCAGTATCCACCAATACATGTGCCAGAGTAGTGCCCCTGCATTCGATAGAGACATGCAGGGCATCATTGTGGTCTCTTCCCTTCGCAGTCAGGTCAGCATCTGAGAAACCCAAGCCATTGTCTGCTGTTAGATTTGCTATGCAATCGGTGAACTGGACTGCAGACGTCTCTTGCGGCACATGGTCCGTCTTGAGAAATGAGATCAAGGCCTTAGCATGGGCCTCGGAGCATAGCAATAAGGAGAGCAGGGAGATCTTGGAGGGCGTATGCCCCAGCTGCTCGACAACATTGAAATCACTTTTCTTTATTATTTTCAGAATCTCCTCCATTTCTTGTCGGGAGGCCTCAGCATTTATGGGTATTGGTGCCTCCATCCGGGCAGGCTCTTCTTCAATCCCTTTGCCCCGAGCATTTGATGACTCGGCAGCAGGGGACACAACTTGATCAGCAACAGGAACAGGTAAACTTGTAGGTTTTATAAGGAGGGGTTTTCGAATAGCGGGCGGTGCAATGTCAGGCGAGAAGAGCCTGCCACTGCGGGTGACCTTGGCTGGACCAGTGATATCGCAGATACTGGCGCCAGTGTTGAATTCTTGTTTGATTCCATTTACATACACGTCTGCCCCATAATGCCAGGGGACAGCTTTATCAGATATGTAGGGGAGAGGCCCCGGGACAGTAATAATCACAGGTGCAACAGTCATGATTTGAACAGGCTTCTTCGGGGGAGCCTTGATTGGATTTTTGAAGATGGTAACCACATAAATTTCTTTTATCGGGACCAACTGAACAGCAGACTTCTTAAACAGAATCTCCTTGCTATCCATTAGGCTTTGGATGCCTAACCTCAGCAAGGGACAACCAGACAGGGAAACAGCACAGAACAGGCAACCTTCACCGCAACCCGGAAATAAACCGGCCCGCAGTAGGTTCTTCTTAACGGTCTTCAGAGGGGTAACAACTTCATCTACCGAAACAGCGTACATTTCTTCCTCAACGGCATTTACTCTATGCTGGGGCATAGGAGCAGTTACGACATTTGGTCTCTCCGGCGCTTCAAACTGAATTTCCTTTGCGTCAATCAGATCTTGCACTTTGTTTCTCAAGGCCCAGCAATCATCAGTAGTGTGCCCGGGACTATCAGAATGATAAGCACACCGGGCATTTGGGTTATACTTAGGAGACGCAGTGTTGACGACCTTAGGAGCTTCTTTGAGGGTCACCAGGTTGGTGGATAACAGTTGGGGTAAAATTTGAGATAAGGTCATACTCAGTCGGGTATACTGCCTCTTGGGCCTTTCGCTTCTTTGTTGATTGTACTGCTGAGGAGCAGCAACAGGTTTGGAGATGACCAAAGCATTGACGGCTTGGCGACTTTCGGGCTTGACTTGTCTTCTAGGACCATAGACGGCACTTGCTTCTTTCTTAAACGGCCTCTTCTCAGCACTTGTGGAGGCAGCCTTTTGTATCTTGCCTGACCTGATGCCAGCTTCAATTCTTTCTCCCGTCAATATTAAATCTGTAAACCCAGCGGAGGAGTTACCAACCAAATGATTGAAAAACGGACCAGACAACGTCCCTAGAAACATATCAACCAGCTCTCGATCAGTTAACGGAGGCTGCACCCTGCCAGCCAAATCTCTCCATTTTTTAGCGTACTCTTTGAACCCTTCACCCGTTCCTAGAGACATACCCTGAAGTTGGGTACGCGTAGGAGCGAGATCAGAATTGTACTGGTATTGTCTGTAGAATGCGGTTGCCAAATCTTCCCAGTGTCGGATGCTAGCTCCATCCAATTGGTAGAACCATTCAAGCTGTGACCCCGAGAGACTATCTTGGAAGAAGTGAATCCAGAGGTTCTTATCTGCCGTGTAAGGTTGGATTTTCCTTACGTACGACCTCAGATGCAGCTTTGGGCAGGAGACCCCGTCATACTTGGCGAAGGCAGGCGCCTTAAACTTGTGTGGAATTACTACTCCGGAAGATAACCCCAAATCTCCGAAATCCAGCCCCGGCACATTCTGAATTTCCATGGCGCTCAAGCGGTCCTCCAATTGTTTGTACCTGTCAGCAGCAGGTGGGTATTGTTCGTCATTATAGTCCGTCTCGTTGTCGGAGACTGCGGGACTAGGAGCTCCTCCCCCTTGGGGACTGTTTTTCTCAGCAGAAGAAGTAGTTGGATCAGCTTCATTGTGGAGTGTGTTCCCAAATCTGCATCCGGTGTTGAACAATGCAGTCCTCTTTTTCTTCTTCTTCTTCATGAGTAGAGTCTTCAACTCTTGCTGACCTTGGGCTAGGCTTAGGACCATCTCTTGAAACTGTGCGCTTTGGGCCTGAAGGGCCTTGATTGCTTGCTCACTGGATGAGTCTGGATTCATGATGACTGTGCACACAAACAGCGAAGAAAATTAAGCAACCTGTGAAATAGGGTACCTGCTATGCATATGGTGCAATGGAATGCGTATGTTTTATGTTTTCAAAGACAATCAAGATTCAACTTTGTAGACAAAAAGGGAAACACACTTCATTAGATTAAAATTTCAATTGTTCAACAACTTGCCCTTAGGCATTACAGGAATGAAAAATACTGGAAAGGAAATAAACTACAAAAGGAAACAATCAAAGCTCATCAATGCTCCCATGGTCTCCTCTTTTCAGTGCTGATGTAATTGTTCAGGACCCGTTCTTCCTCCAATTGCTTAGTCAGCCTCTGGATCTTCCGTTCCTGATCGTTGAACTTCTCCTGATAGAAATCCCGTTCTTCCTTTAGCTGCGCCCAAGATCTCTTCATGGTGTCAAAATCAGTAGGTATCTGAGGAGGGAGGACAATTGGAGGAACCCCATCTTCATCAGGAGATTCAAGGATGATTGGTCTGACAGCTTCGTAGGGCATACCTAACTTCTGAGCACGGATGCGGACCCATTTTCAATAGGGCTTCAATGGCAGAGAAGTCTTTGGTCCCAACTTATGTGGGCTGGCTTTGTGGATCATGTCCCAAGCTCTAATGAATCCCTGACGTAGTTTGTCATTGTCTGCCTGAAACTCAAAATGGAAGTGAGGAACCAGCATTTCATGAGGCCCATCTCTTCTGGCTCTTCCAAACTGACGGAGAGCTAAACACGGATTGTAAGAGATTCCTCCTTGGATCCCAATCAACGGGACATTAGGGTATTCTCCGCAACGGTCAATAACAACTACCTCATCCAAACCTCTGAGAGTCCAGGTGATGTCATTATCAGTGAGAGACATTAACCTCCGAGCCCAACCTTCTCCTTCTTCATTCTTCAGCACGAACTTAGGAAGGTGCGAAATAAACCACCTTACTAGCAAAGGAGCACAACACCACGGAGTCCCCCGTTTTCGAGCAGTACGAGCATAGAGTTGTTGTAGAATATCACCCAAAAGAGTGGGTACCGGATTCCGAGACATGAAGATCCTTATGACATGGATACTGATAAAGGTGTCAGGGTTGGGAAACAGCACCAGACCATAGATCAAAAGAGCTAGAAGATCCTCATATGCCTTGAAGTCCAAGTCATTCCAGAAATCATTAGCCTTGCCAACCAGAAATTTGACCAAAAAGCCCTTGATCCCATTTCTAGTTTCCCAGTTGGACAAAACCTCTTCCTTGGTCAAGGGGAGAATTGCAGCAATCTCTTCAGGCCTAGGAGTCTTTTCCAAACCAGTGAATGGAGTTTGTTCCAAGACAGGGATCCCAAGCAAATAAGAAAATTCTTCCAGGGTAGGAACCAGCTGGAAGTCTTGAAAGGTGAAACAATGGTACAGAGGGTCATAAAACTGGGTCAGAACACTTGTCAGTTGTTGGTCCCATTTTGCAGTGACCAAGCCAAGGAGAGAACCATGTCTGTTGATGAAGGAAGAAGTGTTTGGAATCCTTCCAACCAAATCCTTGAGTAAAACTGGTGGTTGAACAAAGTTGAGCCGGACAGTATTTCTACGCACGGGCATCATGATGTCCTGCAAAATAGAGCAAAGATGAAACCTTTTTTGTCTTTGAAATGGGTTAGTCCTTTATACAGGATGCATGCAATGGTATGATGGCATGATGCTATGATGAAGCACACCACAAGTATTCACATAGGCAAATAAGGCACACAAGTCACACAAGACACCCTTAGGTTTCAGGCCAGCATGAGTTTCAGGTATTACCCTCTTTTGGTTTTGTCGGTTAAAACCTGTCCTATCAAAAGTAACCGGGTTCTAGAGGATCTCAAATCATTGGCTACCCTCAATCGGTCATAACTCCAGCATCGCAATCTTTTCTCGCGGCCAGAACCATCTCGAGAGTTTAGCCTCAATGAGTGTAGCATACTGCTACTGTCCTAATAGCCAAGTTGATCAATTTAGGGTTCTAAGGTTGGTTGGTGTTTAATGACCCCTTAGAAGACCTATATTCTCCCCGTTACAACACAAGGGATATAGGTACAGACTAAGATGCCACACCAACGTAGCCACTGCTTCACCCATGTCGGTCTACGCCGGACAGGTCCCTCACAGATTATGCTACCTAAAAAGGGTATATCCCAGATCCGGGTTAGGATCTATGAACTCCGATGCAAAGCCCACAAATATAAAAGCAAACAAAGCAAACAATTGAAAACAAAGGTGATCTAAGCCCTAAGGTTACTCCACTTTTAAAAGTTATCACCAGCAGAGTCGCCAGTTCTGGCGATACGGTGGGAGAACTGACTTGGGTTTTGCGTTTGTATTCGCAAATGTTGCGGTTAGCAAGAGTCGCCACCGACTTTTTATTTTATCCTAAGGAAAGGTTAAAAAGCACAGCAAAAACCTTTTGAGATGTTTTCTTGGGTTCGGGGAGTAGATTATAGAAAGGGAAGGTGTTAGCACCCTTTCTATCCATGGTTATCCATGGGCTCTTAGTTACTTGCTTAGATCACTTGCCTTTTGTTTTCAATTGTTTTAAATGGTGCTTTGGTGTGTGGGTTTTGAAAATGTTTTGAAAAGATGCCAATGTGGTGGCAACCTTTGTAATGATCCATGTGGGGATGTATACAAAGATATAGGTCTTTTGAAAAGGTTTTCATTTGTTTTTTTGAAAGTTGTTTTGAAAGTGTAGTGGTGTGTGGTTTTTGAAATAGGCAAGTGTTTTTGTTTTGCAAGTTTGATTCAAGTAACTAAGAGGTTATCTACTCCTAAATTTCTCAAAAGATTATGGCTATGTTTTAACCCTTTTAACAAGTTTGTTCCACCATTGTATTTGGTGGACAATCTTGTGTTAGGATGTGAGAGGGACAGGCGCGGGTCATCGTTTAGACCATAATTGCAACGGCGTTGAATGTCTTCGGGCAATTTCTTTAAGGGACTTGATCATTTGTTTTTGTTTGTTTTGAAAAGTTTTGTCGAGGGACTATGATCATTCAAATTGTTTGCTTTGCCCAAAGAAGTTCAACATACAATATGGCCCATTTATTTGAAGGCAACAAGTGGAATACCCTAGGGGTGCAAGTGTGATTTGTGTGTCTATTTTCATGCTTATTTGTCTTGAGATTAGGTCATAACTATTTTTTATCGTTTTTTTCGCATACAAACCCTAATTCTAACATGTTATCATTAGAAAGCAATAAAGTGCGAAATTAAATTTACTAAGCTATTACAAAACCAAATATGGGAAGGGGGGTACAAAGGTTCAAATGGGGATATTGACAAGAATTTAAACCTACATTATTACATCATTTTGAATATTTGAAAATTAATCAATGTAAAAAATTAAATAAGAATGCAAGATGCAAAAGAAATGTTTTGTATATATATGGAAAAAATATTATTTATGTAAAAGAGAAAAGAAAATAAAAATATATTATTTTTTGGAGTACTTTGAATTTAGGGCAAAAAACCCTAATTTTAAAAGAAAATGTATTATTATCTAATTTAATACAAATATTTATTTATTATTTATAAAAATAAAAATAATGAAGTATATTATGAAAAAAAGTATTTTTGTATCAAATATTAATAAAAATAAAAATTCAAGTATTTTTATATTTTTAACTTAAATATATATATATATATATATATATATATATATATATATATATATATATATATATATATATATATATATATATATATATATATATATATATATATATATATATATATATATATATATATATATATATATATATATATATATATATATATATATATATATATATATATATATATATATATATATATATATATATATATATATATATATATATATATATATATATATATATATATATATATATATATATATATATATATATATATATATATATATATATATATATATATATATATATATATATATATATATATATATATATATATATATATATATATATATATATATATATATATATATATATATATATATATATATATATATATATATATATATATATATATATATATTAAATCTTAAATATGTATTATACACAAAACAAATATTTATTTAATATTTTAATAAAATAAATAAAAAGAGTATTTTTTTATGTGAAATATTTTCAGAAGGTAAATAAAAAATAAAAATGTATTTACACTATTTTTTCTATTTATTCTAATAATAGTATATATATAATATTTGTATGCAAACAAAAGAAATAAATCAAATAAATATGCCATATATTCAAAAAATGATGGAAAAAATATTTTTATTTTTTTAATGTCATGAGAAAAAATAAACAAAGTCAATCAAAAAAGAAAAAGTCAAAAAGAGTCAAAAATGAAGCAAATGGGCTCAGGGGATGTAATAGCAATTAAGTGGTGTGAATAAGAAAAAATGCACAGGCCCAGCCCAAAGCTCACTGTCTTCAACCTCCAGCACAAATGTTTGAAAAAACGCGCGCCATGTTCAGCTTCTTCTAACTCTTGATTCCTGGCTTTTTAGCAAAAACTCATAACACAACAAATGTTCAGCATGAAGAGACGATTCTAACCATATATGGAACTTGACCTAACTCTCTAAGATGAGGGAGAATTTCTCCTCCCCCAAATCCTAACCTAATTTTTCTGCCATTTTCAAACTACAAATTCTCCCTACTCAGGCAAAAGAAATGAAATGTAAAGATATGTACATGTTCAGGGCTATGAGTAGAACCTTGTTTCTTCACAAACTTAAGACTAAAGATGCATGATAAGAGAGATACGAGTTCAAAGTTTTACCTGTGCAGTTGAACTTCTATCTGGAGAATGAGGAACTTTCAGTGCAATGTAATGATTGGAAAAGCTTCCTTGAGGTCCAGGGATGCTGTTTCAATGCTTACTTTGTCTTGAGAGCTTCTGAATCAAGCTATGGAACTTCAACTGCAAAAGGAAAAAATGAAAATGGTGGAAACTGTTAGGGTGATTACAGGTCAGATTTTAGGCCATGGTTAGCTTGCATATGTTGTAAGGAAGGTAGAGGAACAGGTTTGGACAAGAATGCTCGAAGGAAATGGGAGTTGACACTCAAACTACAGAGGCAACTCTGTTTTTGCAGTTTGAGGATGATTCTGAGATGGAGGGTGGGTTGGAGGTCAAAGGCTCGTGTGTTAGCTTGGATATGTTCTATGGAATCTGTTTGATAACTTCTCTCTTGTGTTTCTAGGCTGAGATTCAAGTTGTCACAAGTTATGGTCTTTTCTTCTATGTTAAGCAACAAAATGCCACTTGATGTTTCTAGCCTGTACAGGCCCTCCCACTATGCTGCTATCCCTTGCCTTGATCAGTGCAATTTGCTCACAAACTTGTGCCAAGAAGATCTTGATTGTACCACTTGGATTGCAAACTTGACATAAAGTTCTTCTTTTCAAGAATGGAAATAGTGCTTTTTCTAGTTTAGGCTTAATTCCTTGTGTAATGACCAAAGGCTTAGAATAACAACTTGGTTCAATGGTTTTGCATTAAATTTATGAGTGTCAAAGGGTTTTAGGGCCTTCAATGTAGCACAAACTATGCTGATTTGAAAATGGTCCAAGTTATGAACATGTTCATGAACCATTCAAAAGTGGATTTTTGCCAACTTGTGAAATTCGAATCTCTCAAGTTATGAGGTTGTTTGATGAGTTCTTGGACATTTTGGAAAGATTGGAATGTGTACTACAATCCATATTTGAAATGCAAATTGAAATTCTAAGTGGAAGGGTATGAAAAGTGGCCTTGAAGTGGGGTAGAAAACCTTGTCAAAATAGGTTAAAATTTCACTAAGTTAAAAATGGTTTAGTGCCCTTATTCAAAAAATTGTAACTTGAGATACAAGCTTCAAATGAGAAAACTTTGTGAATCAAAGTTGTAGATTATGCAACAAGCTACAACTTTCATGTTTTGACTTTTGTTTGAATCCAAATGGATCTTGGTGAAAAGATGGGGCAAAGTTGGGAAAAAATTAGGGTTTTTCATAACTTAGAAAAATTCTAAGTTATGAAAAATTCCATTTTCAAACCCTAATTTGCATTTTGTGATTTCTTGGTGAACAAGTTTCATGATTTGGCAAGTTTTGGTGAAAAATGGATCTTGACTCTTGATTTTGACCAAAAAGTCAAAGTTTGACTTTTCAGTATACAGTCAAAATTGATCAATTGACTGGGAAATTCAACTGTCAATCTTGTGTACTTGGGATCTTTTGAGCTTGATGAACATGTCAAGATAATTCCATGGGGTCCTTGAGTCCATATGTGAACTTGGTTTGCCATTGGCTAGGTCAAACAGTCAAAAATTGCCTTTGTGCAGTCAAAACCCTAAAAATGACCATTTTGCCCTTTTGGTGATCTGATCAAATTTCTTGGAGAATTGTGATCCAAACTTGATCAAATGGTCCATATGAGTTCAATATGTTGATGTGGGTCGAATTTCATGAGTTTTGACTGTCAATTGGCCACAGTTGACTTTTTCCCCAATACAGCTGATTTCTAGGTCAACTGTCTAATTGACTGGGCAAAACTTGGAATCAAGACTTGAAACTTGGTATAGGTAAACTTGGGAGTCCAATATGAAGCATGAAAGTCATCTTAGGCATTTTAGGTCAAAACATCCTTGGGCAAACACAAACCCTAATTTGAGTCCACAGTGCAAGGAGAAGTCTTGAGCAGAGGAAACCCTAACTGGATCTTGATCTTCAAAGGTCTTGTGATGAGAAAATGTTGAGGAAATGGGAGGGCAAATTTTGGGGTACAACAGTCCCGTTTTCTAATGATGATGTGTACCGTCCTTTTCCTCCACCAAGTTAAGGCTTGGGTTTCTATGATCGAATCGATAATTTTCAAGATCAGTTTAACAAGATGCAGAGGGAAATGAAGGCCCTCAGAGGAAAGGAATTGTTTGGGCAGAATGTGAATGACTTGTGCTTGGTCCCGAATGTGAAAATACCTGCAAAGTTTAAAGTTCTAGAATTCGAGAAGTACAAGGGCAATACTTGTCCTCGTGCTCATCTTGTGATATATGTAAGAAGAATGTCTACCCCCACTGATTATCAGTGTTGTACCCCAAAATTTTCCCTCCCATTTTTACTCAAGACACGCTCATTGAGGTTCTCAATTGCTCAAGGTTGACCAAGAATTGACCAGACAAATTCTCTTCCTAAGCAATGGATTTCCATCTAAGGTTTAATTTCTCACAAAGAGTTTTGGTTTGCAAAGGCTTCAAATGATTTCCATGGCACCCTATATGCCTCAGCATAATGGCACATCTGAAAGAAAGAAAAGAAGTGTACATAATAAGGTGTAGGTCGAAAGCTGAAAATCTGCCTAAGAGCTTTTGGGTCGAAGCAGCTTCGACAACAGTATGCAGTCTAATTTGATGCCCAACGAAGCACTAGGATCGAAGGAAGGATAATTAGAAAGAAATCATGATGAGATTTTTGTGAAGTCTTCGATTGATGAAGAGATAGTAAAGAGCGTCATTGAAGGGTCCGTTTTCGAACCATGGAAATATAAGCTATTCGAAGCATTACAAGGAAGACACACTTCGAGTGACACATTGTTTGAATTGTCGCTTGGAAAAGAAGAAAATTTTGAATTTAAAAGCTTCGATCTTATCCAAGGAAACACGTGGAAGTCTAATGGTTCAAAGGACATGCAACCTTCAAACATGGCATGATCGAAGGACAGTTAGAGATGAATCAGCCAAATATGAGTCATCTTAGAGTTTTTGGATCAATGTGTTTCAGGCATGTGCCTGGACAGACAAGGAAGGAGTTGGATGATAGAAGTTAAGTCTTGGTGCTCATAGGTTATCCTTCGATTGGCGCATACAAGCTGTATTCACCAACTGAAGGTGAACTAGTGATCAATACAGATGGTCTTGTAAACGAAAGCAAAAGGTGGGATTGGAGTCAAAACTGTGTTCGAAGGAGGTGAGCAGAATGAAGCATTGAAACAGTCACAACAATCACAACTGTGTTCAAAGGAGGTGAACAAAATGAAGCTTCAAGGAAAGGAAATCAAAAGGAATAAGAATTGAATTCGACTAGGCTGTTTGGATATGAGAATTTTACTGATCAAACAACCAATGCAGATAGACTCAATCGAAGAAGCCAAGATGATGAAACTTTGAGCAATTCGAATTGGAGCTCAGAGCCATCGAAAGGAGAAAAGCATGGGAGCTTATCGAAAGAGCCAACATAAGAAACCATTGGTGTGAAGTGGATCTACAAGGGCATGTTAGCTTTCGATTCCCATCAAGTTGGAGGCCCAAAAAACTCATAGGAAGCTGTCAAAACTGTGTGGAGTATTTTTGGATCAAATCTTGGCTTAAAATAGAAAGAATACATATATTTCCAAGTTAAATATCTCCCATGATTACATATGATATGGTACCATATTTTTTACCCTAATTTGGTCCCATATATATGTACAAGCAAATCAGACCTAACACACGCTACAACTACCTGAAAAAAGCTCCAAAAAATTCCAAAAATTCAAAGAAGAAGTAAAATTCGTATCACACGATTCAACTTCCCTCGATCCATTACAAAGGTTCCATAATCATCCTGAGGATCCCAGGAGTGCATACCAGCCCTTCTCGATGCTTAAAGCATCCCAAAACAAGCAGATCTCGTTGCTCCGGTATGGTAAAATTCTCATGCTCTAATCTTTCAGTTCATGCAATTTAAATGGATTTGATGCATAATTCCATATTCATGTTGTTGTTTAGATTTGTTTTGATGTAGCACATTCAAGGTTTAAGTCAGGAATCAAGAAACACCATTGTTAGGGCAGCCTACGACATTTTGGTCGTATCTCCCTGTACAAGCACTTTCAATCCAAACCAATGCCATGGTTTTAACACCTCAACATTTTATGATGTTTCAAATATATTGTTTTCTTATTGTTTGTATTAATGAATGAACAGATGGCCCAGTGGTGAAGGATGCATGTGTAAGCTTGGAGAGCCTGGGTTCGATCCCCATGTTTTTGTGTTTTTTCCCATTCTTTTTTCCAGATCCAATGTAGCATATTTCAGCGTGCCTGCCATGCCCCTTCAACTCTTAGCCACCAGATTTGTACATATCTGATCCAATGCGTCCAAGAATGTCCCCCATGTTGCAACCCTAGGAGCCAGGCCTCACAGGATCAGGCGCATCATTGGGCTCCCAGATTTGGGCCTTACAAAAATTTCAGAATGCACCCCCATTTTCACTTTAGTAGCAGGCCCAATTTATTTTCTTTTCTTCACTTTATTTTATTTATTTAATTGTCTTATGTTTAAAAAATCATTTTATTTAATTAAAATCAACAAAATCATAAAAAATATTAGAATTAGAATTTTCTAATTAATTTTTATTTTGTAAATTAACTTAGTTAATTGTTTTGGTTTTATTTCATTAATTTAAAAATAATTAGAACTAGGTTCATTTAATTCAATTATTTTCTTAATAAAAAATGCCAAAAAAAATTAGGTTTTGTTTAGATATAATTTTGGTTAATAATTTCTTTTTTTTAATTAAATTTAGTTTTATTTTAATTTAATATTTTCCTAAATAGGCAAAAAATAACAAAAAATAATGTTCTTTTACTTAGAAACATTTTAGGATTTTAGACGTCTTTTCTAATTTGCGTGCGTTTATTATTTTAGCATTGTTATTTTTATCATTAATGTATCTGCTTATGGGTTGTAATAGAATAACTAGGATATTTACTGTTTTTCCCCAATTCCAGGCTTGTAAATTCCCCCTCCCCGAAGCCATGTAATAGTTTAGGATTTACATTTCCTCACTTTTACTTCCTGCAAATTATGAACTCTTTAGATGCATGTTAATTAGGATTGTATGACAAGAACAAAACCAAACGCTAGCAAGCCTAAATGCAAAAAGATAAATAACTGAAAACAACACAATTGCACATGCGCACCTCTAGGGTACCCCACTTCGGTTGCCTTCGGAAAAACAGTCACAACTCTCAAAACATGAGAGATTTTAGTGGCTACCCTCAGGTTTAAAGATCATAAGTCCCTCAATGACCCTCTCGATGTTGCCTCGGTAAAAAATGATCTTAAAACCCTAGGGTAGTTACTAAGGTTTCTTGCCTAGTTTCCTTTGTGACTATAAACGTCCCTTCGAATGTCCCTCAACCATCCAACGACTAGGGCTACCTACTCACTAATAGTAGGATAGCACTATCCAAAGGAAAAGAGGAAAAGAACAACCCTTTTGAGTAAAGTAGATAGTTCCTAGATGCTATGCTCAAGATAAATTTTTACACTTACACAAAACAACTTTCAAAAACATTTTCAAAACGCTTTATCAACACTCTTGAGGACTGATACAAGAGTTATCATAAAGCAAGCTGCCTTACTATTGGAATTTTAAAAAAAATACTTTTCAAAACACACAAAAAACAAGGTATTTCAAAATGAGCTAAGCATCTAAGAGCCCGTAGAAAACTACGGATGGAAAGGGTGCTAACACCTTCCCTTTCCATAATCCACCCCCCTTACTCAGTAAAATCTCGAAAGGTATTTTCTGTTCTTTTCACCCTTTCCTTATTTGGATAAAAGAAAAGTCGGTGGCGAATCTTGATTACTGCAACATTTGCGAATATAAATGCAAAACCAGTATAACAGTCGGTTCTGCCACCGTATCACAGAACTGGCGACTCTGTTGGGAAAAATAAAAAGTGGGGTTACCTTAGAGTTAGATCATTTTAAATTTGCTTTACATTGTGTGTTCTGTATGCTTTACTTTTGAGGGCTTGTTTGGGTTGTTACTAAAAGATCCTACACCCGGATCTGGGGAACCTTTTAGGTAAGTAGCAATAGATCGTGGGGACTGTATGGGGTATACCGAAATGGTTGAAGCAATAGCTATGTTAGTGTGATACATTTGTTGGTACCGGTATCCCTTGAGTTTAGTCAAGGAGAATACAGGGCCGCTGTGTGGTGTCATGAAGCACTAATTAACCTTAAAACCTTTAATTGAATAACTTGGCCATTAGGTAGTAGTGAGATAGCCGACTTTGGTGCAGTCTGAAGTTGGTTGATATTCGATACTACACTCATTGAGATTGGACTTTCGGGATATTTCGGTCGCCAATAAATAGGCTTACACTGAAACAATGCCCGATGAAAAAAGATCAGTGATATTGAGATTCCCTAGAACCCGGTTACTTTCTAGGACAGGTTGAACCAACTAAACTTCAAGAGGGTACCTACCTATGGAACCTATTCAAGCCTAAACCTAAGGACTTGTTTGTATGCTTGTATATATTTGTTTGTACATAACATCATAATATCATAACATGGCATGTCACACTAACCATTTAAAGGATTTTTAGGACTTATATTTGTGTCTGTTTTGTAGGACATGGCTCCCATTCGCATAAATACTATCCAAGTCAACCTCGTAAGAGTGCCTCCTCAACTCAAAGAGTTGGCATCAAGGGTTCCTGAAAATTCTCCATTCACCAAGAGACATGGTTGACTCCTCAATTTGGTTACCTCAAGCCCTGATGAAGACATGGTAAAAGTTCTCTTTCAATTCTTTGACCCTTTACACCATTGCTTTACATTTCCCGATTACCAGTTAGTCCCTACCATGAAAGAGTTTTCTCAGTTATTGGGAGTGCATATTATCAATAAATTACCCTTCAATGGTATGGAAAGAGACCCAAAACCCGAGGAGATTTCTCAAGCTCTGTATTTACAACGGTCTGACGTTGTGGAAAAATTAGGAAACAAGAAGCGGTGTCAAAGGGTTTCTAGCCAAGTTTTTATTTGAGAAGGCTCACTATTTTTGGGATAATCTGGATTTACAAGCCTTTGAAGAGGTGTTGGCCCTTCTCATCTATGGGATGGTACTATTTCCTAATCCGGACCAAATCATAGATGTGAATACGGTCAAAGTTTTTGTCTCATAACCCGGTGCCTACTTTACTTGGGGACATTTTGCACTCTTTTCACACTCACGCCATAAAGAGAAGATGGACCCTTATGTGTTGCACTCCTCTATTGGCTACGTGGTTTATTTTGCACCTACCTCGACCTATTTTGAAGAATGAGCAAGGCATGAGATGGTCTAATAGGTTGATGTCCCTCACGCATTCAGATATTCATTGGTGCCCTCGATATTTGGAATATGTTACCATCATTGATCGCTGTGGAGAATTCCCTAATGTCCCTCTCCTAGGCATTAGGGGAGGAATCACTTATAACCCTTGTTTGGCATTGCGACAGTTTGGGTACGCTATGAGGGATGGTCCTCTTGATGCACTTGTTCAAGTAATTGCATTCGACTATGAGAACAATGTCCAAGGGTACCGTCAGAAGTTCATACGAGCTTGGGGCATAGTGAACAAAGTGGATAGCAAGACATTGGAGCATAAGAACTCCATTCCTTTGGATCCTTATCTTAAGTGGGTACGAGCACGTGCTCAAAATCTCATGATGTCTTATGAGGCCATTCTACCTATCATCATGGAACCTATTGCCGAGAGAGATGTTCCTTACATTATTCTCCATCCTGACATGCTGACTACTCTCGAGGAGTTGCAAAGATCTTGGATTCAACTCAAAGAGGAATGAGACACCTTTGAAACCCAGTTTTACGCAAACGAGAAGAAGGTTTTGGAGCTTACAAGACAACTTCATGAAGAAAAGAGTTCGAATGCCTACATTGCACCAAGGAGGATGCGTTCATGGGAAGCTTGAGTCCTGATTGTTTTAGGAGTTTTGTTTCTTTCATTGTAAGCTCAAGAGGCATTGTTGTAACCGTTTAAACTCATGAATGCAATTAATGTTTGTTCGCTCTTTGTCTAAGAAAATTTAAATCTTAAAAGTCCTTGAAAAAATTGCATAAGCATATCATGCATATCATTACATAAGCAGGTGTTCTAAAACAGGTTTCTTATCTTTTCGCTATTTATTTAAGCAAAAAGAAATGGCTCTTGAATAGAATATCAAGGATCTTCAGGCACAAAATGCCCAGTTTTAGGAAATGTTCTTGGCTCTAGCTAAAGGGAAAGAGGATTTGAAGGCTCTGATTCTCAAAGACAAGAAAAAGAAGACAAAGAAACTAGTGGGTGTCCTGAATATGGGAAGTAGATTCAGAGGACTAGCAAAGAGAGCTGTAGACTTCGCAACTCCGTCAAATAAGGGAGACAATCAGGAGGAGAAGCCAAAAGAAGATAACCCAAGGACTAATGAAGAAGAAGTTGATTACTCTGAAGAACAATATCCTCCTGCTGATGATAAATACAAGCAGCTGGAGGATCGTCTTAATGCTATGGAAATTCAGAGGGTACCTGGTCTGGATTTTGAAGAGTTAGGGATGGTCTCTGGAGTGGTCATTCCCCAGAAGTTCAAGGTTCCCGTATTTGCTAAATATGATGGGGTTTCATGTCCTAAGCTGCATCTAAGATCCTATGTCAGGAAGATTCAACCTCACACTGCTGATAGGAATCTGTGGGTGCATTTCTTCTAGGAAAGTCTATCAGGAACTCAATTGGAATGGTTCTATCAGCTGGAGGGAACCAACATCCGCAGCTGGGAGGATCTGGCTGCCGCTTTCTATAGGCAGTATCAATATAATGCTGACCTCGCTTCAACCTGTACATAACTTCAAAGTATGTCTATGGGTTCTAGCGAGGGTTTCAAAGATTATGCCCAGAAGTGGAGAGATCTTGCGGGAAGAGTCAAGCCTCATATGTCTGATAGAGAGCTGGTATATATGTTCTTGGGGACTTTATCTTGTCCATTTTTCAACCATTTGATTGGAAGCTCTTCAGCCAGATTTACAGAGCTAATATTGACTGGTGAGTAAGTAGAATCTGGTATCAAGAGCGGTAAGATTCAGAAGGATGCATCTTCAAGTACGGTGAAAAAACCATTCTCTGGGAAGAAGGAAGTAAGTGTTGCCTACGGTCAGAGGAATCAAAGAAAAACTGAACACCGTCCAATGGTAGGAGCTGTGATGATCTCCAACCCTGTATCAAATCAACAACGAAACAATCAGCGCAGACAGGATGCACCCAAAAGATAGTTCACCCAGATTAACATGTCCTTATCTCAGGTTTTGCCATACTTGTTGAAGTCTAATCTGGTCACTCTAAAGCAGGCTCCTAAAATCCAAATACTACATCTCCCCGATATAATCTAAATGCTCGACGTGCCTACCTTTCCGACAGTCTGGGGCATGATACAAATGACTATTGGGCAATGAAGAACAAATTGAAATATCTCATTGAGGCAAAGGATATTGAATTTGACCCTCCCGAGACCCCTAATGTGATAACTTCCCCAATTCCCAAGCATGGCCAAGGTGTTAATATTGTTGATGACGACCTGTTTGTTTCTTCTGTTGATGAAATAGTTACTCCTCTACCGATTGTTAAGAGGAATCTTTTACGAGCCGGTTTATTTTCGGGCTGTGGTGAAGGTTGCCACCTGTGTGCGTCCCTACCCAATGGTTGCTTGTTGTTAAAGATGGGTGTTCAGTGACTGATGAACAACAAATAAATTCTTTTTGAGAAAGCTCCCCTGGAAGAAATTTGTGTGAAGATATATCAATAATTAGAATTTCCGACAATCCTCCCAGGGTCTCCTTTAAAAGACTCGTCAGGATTACATCCGTTCCTAAGGTTGCTCCTTTGATTATCACTTTTCCCGGGCCGATACCATATTCCTCCGATAAAGCTGTTCCTTGGAATTATGGGGCTGACATTTACTACCATGGTGTCAAGCAAGACCTATTAGCCATTAAAGATGAAGCTGTTAAAGATGTTGATCCTGACATCGACAACATTGTTGGGACTAGTAAAATTACCAGGAGCGAAAGGATTTTCTCTCCTGAAATCTCTCCGAAGATTATTGTTACTCCTTCGGTTATTCCTGTTGCCACTCCTGTTGCTACTCCTGTTATTACTCCCGTTGCTACTCCTACTGTCATCCCTGTCGTTATCCCTGCTACCGAGTCAACTGAGACTTGGGGAAAAGAGGTACTAGTTGAGCCTGCTCGGACGGAAGCACCTAAAGAAGCCATTCATGAAGCCTCCAAATGAGAAATGGAGGAAATTCTAAAGATTATACGAAAGAGTGATTACAATATGGTGGAGCAATTGGGGCAAACCCCTTCAAAAATATCAATGATGGCCTTACTATTATGCTCTGAAGCCTATGCTAAGGCTTTGGTAAAGTTCCTGAAGTCTGCTCATGTGCCTTAAGAAACTTCCGTCGACCAATTTGAGAATTGCGTTGCTAGTTTGACAGCTGACAATGGACTTGGTTTCTCTGATGACGATTTAACGTCCAAAGGGAGAAAGCATAATGATTCCCTTCATGTCTCTATTGAGTGTAGGGGAACTACCCTAGATCATGTTCTGGTGGATACAGGTTCATCATTGAATGTCTTACCTAAGAATGCTTTGGACAAATTGGACTGTGAAGGACTCACACTGAAGCCCAGTAATATTGTGATGAGGGCTTTCGATGGTTCCAAGAGAATGGTGCACGGGGAGGTGGACATCCCTATTAAAGTTGGTTCTCAGATTTTTGACTCCACTTTCTATGTGATAGACATTCTCCCGTCTTACTCTTGCTTATTGGGACGCCCTTGGATTCATGGGGCCGGTGCTGTTACTTCTACTCTACATCAAATGCTGAAGTACCCAGTTAACGAAAAGATTGTTACGGTCCATGTTGAGGAATAATATATGGTGAGCCACCTGAACTCTTTCAGGTATGTTGAGATGGACGGTGAGTTCATTGAGACCCCCTGTAAATTTTTTGAAGAGGTTCCTTAGACAATTGCTGCAACCAAGACTGCTATCAATGTTCCAAAGATTACCAGACCTCTATTGAAGATGGATTCTTTGAAGGATGCCAAAGCAGTAGTCGAAGAAGGTGGGTGTACCATTTGGGGCCAACTCTCTGATATCCCCTACAAATCTAACAAGTTTGGTATGGGTTTTACTTCAGGAGCCCAAAGATTTGTTCGTCGTTCTCACGCCGGAGGACCACCACTACGCATCAGCAACCATGGAATCAATGCTTTAAAGGACAGTGATAGCGACTGCGACATGGACAAATGGATCTTCCCAACTATCAGTGGTGGACTCAATAATTGGGAGGCTAAGGATTTTGTTCCCATTACTTTTATCTAGGAGTAGTTGTCTTTTTTTGTTTTTGGAATATGTAATATTTGAACAATTCAAACTCTAAAGCCTTGTGCTTTACCCGAGGCATAATGGTCTATTTTGTGAGGGTTATTACTTCATCTTCATATGTCATTAATAAATCATTGGACGTTTTGCATACGAATTTTATGCTCTCTATCTTTCTTTTATGCTTTTATTTTATCAAAAATAGCTATGCTCTCTTGCACACACCCACATATCAAACTGCAGATCCACATCCACTCTGGATCCCATTGATAATGGTTCTGCTATTACCAATTATGACTTTGAAAATCTGATCTACCAAGCCGAGGACGAAGGTGAGGAAGATTGTGAAGTACCAGGAGAACTTTCCAGACTGTTACAACAGGAGGAAAGGGCAATACAGCCTCATGAAGAGCCTATTGAGACAATAAACTTGGGAACTGAGGAGGATAAAAAGGAAGTCAAGATAGGTGCCGATCTGGAGCATAATGTTAAAAAGTGGTTAATTCAGATGTTACATGACTATGTTGAGGTCTTTGCCTGGTCATACGAAGACATACCGGGGCTTGACACTGATATTGTGGTTCATCGCCTGCTGACAAAAGAAGACTGCCTTCCCGTGAAGCAAAAGGTTCGTCGTATGCGGCCAGAGATGTCAGAAAAGATCAAGGTTGAATTTATGAAACAATTCAATGTCGGTTTCTTATTTGTTACCTCTTATCCATAATGGGTTGCTAATTTTGTTCCGGTACCTAAGAAGGACGGTAAGGTACATATGTGTGTGGATTACAGAGACTTGAATAAGGCAAGCCCCAAGGATGAATTTCTGCTTCCCCATATTAATGTTCTGGTTGACAATATCGCATAACATAAGGTATTCTCCTTCATGGATGATTTCTCCAGGTATAATCAGATTAAAATGGAACCTGAAGATATGGAGAAAACAACCTTCGTCACGCAGTGGGGCATTTTCTGCTACAAAGTTATGCCATTTGGGTTAAAGAACGCCCGGGTAACCTATCAGCGTGCCATGGTAGCTTTGTTTCATGATATGATCCATCACGAGATAGAGGTCTACGTCGATGATATGATAGACAGGTCTCGTACTGAAGAGGAACACCTTGATCACCTGCAGAAGCTGTTTGAAAGACTGAAGAAGTACAAACTGAGACTGAACCCGAACACGTGCACCTTTGGGGTAAGATCTGGTAAGCTCTTAGGCTTTGTTGTCAGCGGAAAAGGTATTGAAGTAGACCCTGCAAAGGTTAAAGATATACAAGAGATGCGAACTCCCCGCACTGAGAAGGAGGTTAGAGGATTCTTGGGACGTCTAAACTACATCGCCAGATTCATTTCCCATCTAACCGCTACTTTTGAGCTAATCTTCAAATTACTGAAGAAAGATCAAGCAATGAGGTGGAATGACGACTGCCAGACCGCCTTTGACAAAATCAAAGAATATCTTCAAGAGCCTCCAATTTTGATGCCGTTGGTTGAAGGAAGACCTCTGATCATGTACTTAACAGTGTTAGAGAATTCAATGGGGGTGTGTGCTAGGTCAGCATGACGAGTCTGGTCGAAAAGAGCATGCAATATACTACCTTAGAAAAAAGTTTACCGACTGTGAAACAAGATACTCACTGCTCGAGAAAACTTGTTGCGCTTTGGCATGGGCTGCTCGCCGACTGAGATAATATATGTTGGCTCACACTACCTTGTTGATATCTAAAATAGATCCTATCAAATACATCTTTGAGAAGCCAGCTCTCTCCGGAAGAATAGCAAGATGGTAAATGATCATGACAGAATATGATATTCAATACACAACCCAAAAAGCAATCGAGGGAAGTGTATTAGATGATCATTTGGCTCAACAGGCTGTGGACGACTACCAATCCATGAATTTTGAGTTCCCGTATGAGAACATCATGTTAGTGACTGATTATGAAGAACCTGGACCGGATAAAGGACCTGAAAAAGGATCCTAATGGACTATGGTTTTTGACGGAGCTTCAAACACACTCGGTAATGGCATCGATGCTGTGATCATATCTCTCGAAGGCTGTCATACTCCTTTCAATGCCAGGCTATGTTTCAACTGTACCAACAACATGGTTGAATATGAAGCATGCATTATGGGTCTCAAAGCTGCTATCTATTTGAGAATCAAATTCCTAAGCGTACATGGAGACTCGGCCTTGGTAACCAGTCAAATTAAAGGAGAATGGGACACAAAGCATCCTAATCTCATCCCTTACTGGGAGCATGTTTTGACACTGATCCCGTATTTTGAGGGAGTTACCTTTGAACATGTTCCCCGAGAGGAAAATAAACTAGCGGACGCGCTAGCTACTATGTCATCCATGTTTAAGGTCAGATGGGATAATGAAGCTCCTCAGATCACTATTGAGAGAAATGACGAACCGATATACTGTTATGAGGTTGATACTGAAGGAGCAATGGACAAACCTTGGTTCCACGAAGTGAAAAGGTACCTCAAAGCCCAAGAGTATCCCGAGGGAGCTTCCATTAATGATAAGAAGTTCCTAAGAAGATTCTCTGCCAAGTTTTTCCTTAGTAACAAAATTTTCTACAAGCGCAACCATGATTCTACTTTGCTTCGGTGTGTAGACAAGAACGAAGCAGAGAATATTATGGAAGACATGCACGAAGACACCTTTGGCACCCATTCTAGTGGGCACACAATGGATAAGAAGACTCTGAGGGAAGGATACTACTGGTCCACTATGGAAGCCGACTGTTATCAGCATTCCCGAACTTATCACAAGTGCCAGATCTATGCTGATAAAGTACATGTGCCTCTGCTTCCCTCGAACGTCTTGACTGCTCCCCGGCCTTTCGCAATGTGGGGCGTCGACATGATTGGTGAGATTAGACCTACAGCTTCTAACAGGAACCGCTTCATCCTGGTTTCCATTGATTACTTCACAAAGTGGGTCGAGGCAACCTCATTTGCTTTTGTTACCAAGAACGTTATGGATCGGTTCATCAGACATAACCTTATTTGTAGGTATGGTATTCCAAAAAGAATCATTACAGATAATGGTACCAATCTTAATAATACTATGATCACCAATCTCTGCATACAATTCAAGATTCAGCATCATAACTCTTCTCCTTACCAGCCGAAGATGAATGGGGCTGTAGAGGTTGCTAATAAAAACATCAAGAAGATGACAGTGACATACAAAGACTGGCATGAGATGTTACCATTTTCTCTTCATGGTTACCGTACCTCAATACGCACGTCAACAGGGGCCACTCCTTTCTCTCTGGTATACAGTATGGAGGCTGTCCTACCCATCGAGGTCCAGACCCGTTCCTTGAGAATCATGAAAGATGCAGGGCTGAACAAAGATGGATGGGTTCAGACTCGACTTGACCAATTAAACCTGATTGAAGAAAAGAAGCCCGCGGATGTCTACCATGGTTAAATGTGCCAAAAACGTATGATCAAAGCTTTTAACAAGAAGGTCAGACATCAGGCATATCAGGTTGGTGACTTAGTAATCAAGCGCATCATACTGCCACATACGAAGGACCATTTATGATCAAGAACATATTTTCAGGTGGAGCCATGATCTTAACCACTATGGAGGGTGACGACCTTCCGCACCCTGTAAATATGGGCATAGTTAAAAGATACTACACATGAACAAAGACCCTCTAGGTCGACTAGCCTAGGCAAAAATAAGGGCATCCCAGCAAACCAAAAGGGTTCGGGCAAAAGTTAGGGATATATATATATATATATATATATATATATATATATATATATATATATATATATATATATATATATATATATATATATATATATATATATATATATATATATATATATATATATATATATATATATATATATATATATATATATATATATATATATATATATGAAAGTTTGTACACCCGGAAAGTCGAAAACCTGAAAAGGAGGCTTGGGGAAAAAAGGGTATCCCGGTGGACTGAAAACCCGAAAGGTCGGTCCAGGCAAAAGTTAGGGATTTAAAGCGTACAACTATGTCCTGTTGGATCACCTTACAAACGGACTTCAGTAGCAAGTCTCAAGTTCAAATGATACTAATCAATCCAGTCAGCTTCAGATAAGCAGCAAAGGGATGAGACGCTCAAAGACATAAAGGCAATAGCAGGATGGGAACCCAATGGAATCATTTCACATAGCTGTTTTTCTTTGTTTACTATTTTTGTATAGTTTTAATTCTTATGATGACATTCTCTTACTAAGATGTTTGTCTCCTTGTACAAAAACGCCTATTATAGGCAAAACTTCTTCAAATTAATACAAAACTATCTCTTTGAAAGTGCAAAACTTTTGGTTTTTTATTTTTCTATTTTGTTTGCAAAAATGTCCAGTGATTATTTTTGAACATATGCATTTGAATGTGATTACTGTTTACAAATACACGCATAAAAAATAGAAAGACAGTTACTAATGGCTTTAAGAAACGGGACGGTGTCTAAAAAAGGCCATCTGCAAATCCCCGCAGATACTTTCTCCAGTAGGTACAGAGACAAAGACATCCTACTACAAAGTCACTACCATATCCTCAGTATACAGCCTAATGATGTCAAAGTTTCAGATATCCCCAGTAGAGCAAGAATATCCAATTATTTCCCCAAGCGGTTTATGGGGTTTCCCTTCCCCAACAAAGCTTATTTCTCTAACAACGGAAATCAGTCTCACATCACTTCAACTTCAACAAAATTTGAAGACTTACATTCTTCATCCCCAGTAACAATCAGGGATTTATTTTCCCTAGTTCAACAACACTATAATAGAACAATTGATACATTCACATGTTGCATTTCATACATCATTTCACAATACATCGTAGCATATGCATAACTGAAACGCATATAACATTCTCATTTATTTTGAGAGCATCATGCAATTCATACATCATGACATCGCATGACACTGACTTTACCTTTTCAGGAAATTTCACAAACAGACAAATACTATCAACTATCTACATGAGCAAATTGAAGATTAACTCCCAAAACAGGACGGGGAAACTATCTTTCTTTCTCTAAGGTCAGAGATTAATTCCTGAAACTAGACAGTGCAACTATCTCAACAACCAACAATAGAAAGTTCCAGATTAATTCCTGAAACAAGACAGGACAACTATCTGTGAACAACTGATTATAGATCAATTCCCGAAACAAGACAGGGTGACTATCTACAAGACCAAGTTAGAGATTAATTCCTGAAACCAGATAGGGCAACTATCTCAACGACCAACAATAGCAAGTACCAGATTAATTCCTGAAACAAGACAAGGAAACTATCTGTAAACAAATGATTGTAGATCAATTCCCGAAACAAGACGAGGCGACTATCTACAAGACCAAGTTAGAGATTAATTCTTGAAACTAGACAAGGCAGCTATCTCAATGACCAACAAAAGCAAGTTCCAGATTAATTCCTAAAACAAGACAGGGAAACTATCTGTGAACAACTGACTGTGGATAAATACCCGAAACAAGACGGGGCGACTATCTACATGACTAGATGAAGAAGCCCTACCTAGGCTCCTTCTAATATATTTCCAGATGCAGCTTTACACGGGCTCATCCTGAAGCAATCTTACACGGGTTCCTTCTCATAATCTCCAGAGGCAGCTTTACACAGGTTCATCCTAAAGAAATATTACACAAGTTCCTACTAAGACATTTCCAGATTTAGTCTAACACAGGCTCATCCTGAAGCAGCCTTACACGATTTCCTTCTAATACATTTCTGGACGTGGAAGCCTGGACCCGACCAGATAACAATTCAAGTCACTAAAGCCTGGACCCGACCAGATGACAGTATACCTCAAGTTCAAGTTGAAGCCTGAACTTGACCAGATAATAACTTAATTTATGAAGCTTGGACCCGACCAAATAATAGTTAAACCTCTTCAATTATTGTAAAGCCTGGAAACCGACCAGATAACAGTTAATTTCATATTCCCCAACAAGTTACTGTGAAGCCTGGAATGCGACCAGAAAACAGTCAACGTTATTATCTTCAGCAAGTTACTGTGAAACCTGGATTTCGACCGGATAAACAGCTAACTTTCATCTCGCCAGTCTAGAGATAACTCCTCAGTAGATCCATGGACAACTAAAGCTCCTAGAATATATTTCCCCATAAAGTTCTCCTCAAGCAAAAGAACATAAATCAACATTCCCCAGTGGAGTCCTCCTCAGACAACGGGAACATGAATCCCCATAAAGAGATCTCTTATGAAGTCATCATCTACTTTGGATGGCATCTTTAAGCCCATTTCCGAAAACTCTCAGTTATATTCTCCAAATGGAATCTGTAAGCCCATTCCCCAATATCATCAACCAATAGTGTTTCTTCTTTTATATGTGAGTGCAAATTTCTGGGCACTATAGTGTTCAATCATCTTCCACCTTCAGATTAACGAAAGGCAGACAAGCCAATCTAAATCCTCAGGTTTAAGAAGATTGAGCAGGGGCAGCTGTTGTACCCCAAAATTTTCCCTCCCATTTTTACTCAAGACATGCTCATTGAGGTCCTCAATTGCTCCAGGTTGACCAAGAATTGACAAATTCTCCTCCTAAGCAATGGATTTCCATCTAAGGTTTCATTTCCCACAAAGAATTTTTGTTTGCAAACGCTTCAAATGATTTCCATGGCACCCTATATTCCTTAGCATAATGGCACAACTGAAAGAAAGAAAAGAAGTATACATAACAAGGTGTAGGTCGAAAGCTGAAAATATGCCTAAGAGCTTTTAAGTCGAAGCAGCTTTGACAGCAATGTGCAATCTAATTTGATGCCCAACGAAGCACTAGGATCGAAGGAAGGATAATTCAAAAGAAAGCGTGAGGAGGCTTTTGTGAAGTCTTCGATTGATGAAGAGATAGTAAAGAGCGTCATCAAAGGGTTCATTTTCGAACCATGGAAATGTAAGATATTCAAAGCATTACAAGGAAGACACACTTCGACTGACACGTTGTTTGAATTGGCGCTTCAAAAAGAAGAAAAATTTGAATTCAAAAGCTTCGATCTTATCCAAGGAAACACGTGGAAGTCTAATGTGTAGTGACTGGTTTTTTAATCAGAGCCGCCACTATTAGTTTTTATCCTAGGGAGGGAATCTAACAGAAAACCCTAATTCGCAGACAGAGATTCCAGGTTTCAGACTTCTTTAGACGAAAGGAAGGTGTTAGGCACTTTTCATCTACCTTGTTCACAAGGATACTAGGTTTTAGGTTAGAGTTGGGGAACTCGCTACGATTTTTGATTGTATGCCTACGTATCCTGTTATGAGGAATCAGAGTCCCAATTTGTAGTTCGTATGGGGTTGGTGTTTTTTAAAGGTCACAAACATATTTTGAATCACCTCGCACTTTGGTCGGGAATAGTGATTGCGGAGATTTTGACTAAATGCGTGGTAAGTCAAAATCTGTTTGAAACCCTTTTGCAAAAACAGTTGATTAGCTTAGTTGATTGCGAAAAATAGTTTGTTGTTTGTTGCGTGTTTTTTAATCATATTAACTGCAAAATTCTTGATTAATGCATGATAACAATATTTAATGCAATATATAAGAAAATAATAGATGTACATGAGTTTTAAAAATAATTTATTTATGATAATATAAATATTATCTATATGTAATAAATAATAATGATATATAAAATATATTACTAATAATAATTAATATGATTATAAAAATTAATATTAATAAGAATTATAATTAATAACAATAATGATAATAATATAATATAATAACAATAAAATATAATTATAATATATAATAAGAAATAATTAAATTAAAATCAAGGGGGGGGGGTGTAATTCTAGTTATGTAGTAAAAGCTGGGGGTGTCTAAAGGAATACTGGCTAGGCCCATTAACAACTCAGAACAGGGGGGGTGCTAAATGTTTTGAGTTTTAGTTAAATAATGAAAGGAGGTGCGCGAAGAAGAAACGGGCTTAGGCTCAGGCGTTTGGGAGAGGGCTGATTGGATCTGATGCTGCGAGGGTGTACGTTAGCTACCATGTGACTTGGCCTAGCGGCCGTCACATTAAGGCCGTGTGGGTAAGATTTGAGGGAGCATGTTAGCTAGCACACAGACACGCGCACTGGATCATTAAGGAATACAAATGTTGTTTTTAATTATTTCACCCTTATTTTGTTTTTTGTTTTTTATAGCAAGCGTTATCCCTCTCTCACTTAACTCTTCCCTCTATCCTTCTCTAACCCTAAGGCTTTAACAATCACCGCGGCGGCGCCGGAAAACCAACCCTCCCCTATTACAAACCCACAACCCTTAATCAAGATCAAAGCCAAACAAAGAGCTGAGTGCAGTTTTTCTTTACCCCTTCGTGC
Source organism: Vicia faba (assembly GCA_948472305.1). Taxonomy (NCBI): domain Eukaryota; kingdom Viridiplantae; phylum Streptophyta; class Magnoliopsida; order Fabales; family Fabaceae; genus Vicia; species Vicia faba. Next base: position 313,895,628 of record OX451740.1, read on the forward strand.
AAGTTCTCGTTCTGACTTCTTTTCTCCGAGTTTCATTAATCTGTCTTCTCCTTCTTGTTTACAGGCTACGATGATGGTCGAAGATGGTGGTGGATGGTCAATTGTCAGCGGTGGGGATGGCTAGCGATTAGGTTTTCGGATATCGAAACCCTAATCACATCAATCTTTGGTCTTCAGCGCGAGATGGCATTCTTGGTTCTTATGTATTTCTTCTTTTGCTCTCTGTACTGTATTTTTTGATTCCCCCCCGTTCTGTTCCTTCTTGTTAGTATTTATAGTTTTTTAGGGTTTTTATAAATTTGTTAGAGTTAGCAATCATAGAAAATTAGGGATTATAATCTTTTGTAATTGATTTCGTTGTGATTGTAATTTGCTTAATTAAGTGTTCTATGAGATTTTGTGCTTAGATTAGTAAAAAACAATGATTCTGTATTATTCTAGATTTGGACTGTAAATAATAATTAATTTGATATTGTTTTAGTTATAATCTGTCAAGATTTGATTTTATTGACTTAATCTTGTTTTTTTGCAAGTTAGGATTTAGTTTAAGATTTGATCCAAACAGTAAGTGTTAGTGCTTAAAATCATGCGTTGGTTTTGTTAATTGGTAAAATTGTTGTTTTTGGTTCAGGGCCTACGCGTTAATTGTTTCATACAGCAAAAAAACAATTTTTAATTCAATTGGGCCAACATGTTTAACGAAATTGGGCCTTCAGTTATATTTCTGTTTAGCCTAGCAACACAATATTTTCTCACAGCCAAAACCAATTTTAGTTCAAATGGGATTTTTATAATTTGGCCCAGTATCATTGCTTCCCCCTTTTTTTATTACAACAAAAACAATTCTAATTTTAAATCAGGCCCAACTGGCCTTTCTCCAAAAAAATGTAGATTAAAAACAACCAAAACAACCAAAATTTCAGCATTAATTTTCGTTTCCTTTTTTCCTTAAAACAAATATACTACTTATCTATTCATTCAAAATAATAATAATAAAAATGATTTTTTAATAATAATACTTCTTTCTTTCCAAAAATATTATATGGGCCAACTTAACGGACCTCATAAGCACACCCCCTTTTGTTGTTTTGCTGCTTAAAAGAAATGGACCAATATAATTGCATCTCACCTCTACTTTTATTAACAACAACCATTCTTAAACTGGCTTACATAATTAAAAACCTAATAATTATTTGAAATAATTTTCCATTTTCGAATCGCATGGGCCCTTGGCCAACATGCCTGGCAAATGGGTTTAAGGAAACACAAGTCTTTCTGATTTAGAAAGCCCCGCTTTCCTGAATTTAAGGTACACCTCCCTAGTCGGATGAAGATGGACCATCAAATACTGATGTACCATCTTTAATTGAATATTTCTTCAATTTTAATCTCGAAAAATAAAATCATCGAGGTAGGACAAATTTGGGGTACGACAGCTTCCCATATTCAATTATCTTCCAATCGAATAGCGTGAGAAAACTCGAGTCTTGCGCATTCTGATTGGGAGTTTATTGAATACTTGGAATACCCCAAAATTTGTCCGACAAACATAAGGTTACACTGATGTAGCATACCCTTGTGAGTCTCAATGAAGTAGGGAAAGCTGATTATGTATCACTTACCAGGGTTTGATAACAAGGCAGCACTTACCAGGGTTTGATAACAAGGCAGATGGTTTTGAACTTAAGAGCGCAATTTCGTATGTCTTGGTTTGGTTTTGATCATTCACCCATTTGGAGGATGAATACAACAGTAATTGATGATGCATGATTGCTTGAAGACTGAGGCCATGGGTTATGTTTGTAAATCGCTGCATGACGTCTGAGACGATTGGCTAGATTTTTTTTATTTTTCGAGCATCGTTGCATGAAGTCTGGGGCGATGATCAGTGTCGTGAAATAAAGAAATACATTGTTGTATGAAGTTTTTAGGCAATGAGCTTAGGTTCACAAATTGATGCGTGAAGTATGAGGCGATAACCTAGATTTTGGTTTTCGAGTATCACTGCATGAAGTCCGAGACGATGGTCTGGAGCTTGGAATAAAGAAACACATTGCTGCATGAAGTCTGAGGTAATGGGTTAAGTTTGTGAATTGAGCTAAATTTTGTATTTTTGAGCATCGCTGCATGAAGTTTGAGGCGGCGGTCTGTGTATCTGAATAAAGAAACATATTGCTGCATGAAGTCTGAGGCAATGGGTTTGGTTTTCAAATCGCTACATGAAGTCTGAGGCAATAAGTTAAATTTGTTTTCGAGCATCGCTGCATGAAGTATTAGGCGATGGTCTATGTCATGGAAAAAGGAAACGCATTACTGCATGAAGTCTAAGGCAATGGGTTAGGTTTGCAAATCGCTGCATGAAGTCTGAGGCGATAGGCTGGGCTTTGTATTTTTCAAGCATTGCTGCATGAAGTCTGAGGCGATGATCAGTGTTATGGAATAAAGAAACACATTTTTGCATGAAGTCTAAGGCAATGGGCTTGGTTTGCAAATCGCTGCGTGAAGTTTGAGGCGATAGGCTGGGTTTTGTATTTTTCGAGCATCGCTACATGAAGTCTTAGGCGATGGTCTGTGTCGTGGAATAAGGAAACACATTGTTGCATGAAGTCTAAGGCAATGGGTTAGGTTCTCAAATCACTGTGTGAATTCTGAGGCGATAAGCTAAGTTTGGTTTTCGAACATTGCTGCATGAAGTCTTAGGCGATGGTATGTGTCGTGGAATAAGGAAACGCATTGTTGCATGAAGTCCGAGGCAATGGGTTAGGTTTGCAAATCGCTGCGTGAAGTGTGAGGTGATAAGCTAAGTTTGGTTTTTGAGCATCAATGCATGAAGTTGTAGGCGATGATCTGAACGTGTCACGACATGAAGACTTAGGTGACGGGTTGAATCATAGGAGAAGTTTTTTTGTTGGTTGACCCTTAGATAGCTAAATCGAGGGCGAGATTGTTTGTTTGCTGCATGATACATGCGTATGATGTCTGATATTGAGATGTTTGGATGTATGCAAAATGTATGATGTTTGACATTGAAGGGATCCTATTCGGAAGCCCAATACCTCCGCTCCTAGCTATCATCCTGACGTATTTTGTGTATACCACTCCTATAGTTTGGGACATGACACCGACGACTGTTGGGCCTTGAAGAACAAGATTCAAGATCTGATTGACATTGGAGTGCTGAGATTCATGCCAGATGGCAAGATGAAAATCTTCCGTTAAGGGTTTCTCCACCTGAAGTGACAAAGTTCAAACTGAGAGACTTTTGTTCCATTTGAATTTTCAAAGTTGTAATTTCTTTTGTGATTCAAACAATTATCTGTTGATGTCAAACTCTGTTTCATTAATGCATTGCATATGTTTGTCTTGAATTCATCCATTTGTTTTCACTACTCTTATGATTTCTTTATGATGTTTAACTCTTGATAAAAAGCTGCAAGCCTTTAGAGGGAGGATGACGAAACAATACCATAATCTCATACAGTATGCTTTTGAACAGACCTCGCTGATGATGTACAGGCATTTATTTCAATTCCCAAACACTGGAGTTATAAGGAAGATAATCCCTAGTCAACCCCTCTGAGCCAAAGAAGTAGGAGTTTTCTGTTCTAAACAAATTGAAACCTTTAAATCTGGGGCAGGGTAGTCTCTCAGTTAATGCAAAAAAGATGCGCATTGAAGTCGCAAACTCTCAGTTCGTAATACAATGAACAATATAAAAAAAGAAAGACATTCCTTTGGAATCAAAAGACAATGATGGTTCCTTATCTCATAGGCAGTCATTACCTCTCAAAAGAGAAAGGCCCACTAAGCCAAAACCTATAAAGGAGGCTTAAGAAAGCTGGGGCATCCCGCTGACCGTAATCTCGAAAACAGGAACAGTCAGGCAAAAGTTAGGGATAACAAATCAAAAGAACGAGGTCACTACAAATCCTCAACAACATGAAAAATGTTGCAAAAAAAATGAAATGATGATTGCCTTCCATAAAATTCAACTTGTGTGAACCATCACCAAAAAAAAAAAAGTCGTTCCAAATTCGAATAGAGTTTGACGCACAATTAACTGAGTTTAGGGTTGAAGAACATCACGAAGAGCGGGTGGGTACAAATATACTTTGAGCCTTTATCCTTTGTTTCTTAAACCGAGAACCAAGCCACGTTACAACCCTTCAAAAGTCCTAACTAAAGCATGGGTTAGTTCGAAAGCATACTGTTACAAAAGGTATCCTGACTCCTGTAAGGCTTTGTCCTAAATCTTGTGTTGAATTTGTCTTATGAAAAGTTTTCTGCTAAAAAACACATTTTTCAAAACTTCGAGACAAGCATAAACTTTGCATTATTTGAATATCGTTGTTTGCACATGGTTATCTGTTAGACAGCGAAGAAATTCATACGGCGAATGTTCGGAGGAATGAAAACTCTCTCAGTGAACAAAATCACTTCAAAAAGGATGACACTTCCATTGACAAATCTCATATCAACAAAGGGGCATGACATGTCACTATCCAATTAACCTGGGGCAGTCCAGTCAAGGTTTCAATAGATCTTTCAAAGTTCAGTTAACCTGGGGCAGTCCAGTCAAGGTTTCAACAGATCTTTCAAAGTTCAGTTAACCTGGGGCAGTCCAGTCAAGATTTCAACAAATCTTTCAAAGTTCAGTTAACCTGGGGAAGTCCAGTCAAGATTTCAACAAATCTTTCAAAATTACAGATTAACCTGGGGTAAGTCTCCCTCACCATCGCTTGGGGCATTCGAATGTCAATCTCAAGGGTTACGAACAGTCCAAGTTTCCTGGCAATATCACAAGCATCTGATACTAGGAGCAGTGATGAAACCTCTCCGAAATCTTTTTGAAAAGACATTCAAACGTCCTCAAGGAGTTCATCACCTCTCTATCAGACCTGCAGTCATGGGTTTATTTCCCCAACATTTGTCAAGGATTTATTCTCCAAAACAAATTACATTTCAAATTGATCGGTCGTTCAAAAGTTCCTTCATCACCTGTTGGAAGCTACGGTCGTCAATCTGATCGGTGGAAATAGAACTGACTGTTTTTTAGCTGGTTTCGCAAAATGTCGCGGTAAGCAAGAGTCGCCACCGTCTTTTATTTTCTCCAACATGGACAGGACAAAAGCATAGCAAAATTCCTTATGAGAATATTTCTCGGTTCGGGAGGTAGATTTATAGAAAGGGAAGGTGTTAGCACCCTTTCTATCCGTGGTTATCCACAGGCTCTTAGGTACTTGCTCTTATGTTTTCAAAATTGTTTTCTTTTCAAAATGTGAATGGGTGTGAAAAAGTTTCTTTGAAAGATTTCTGAATAACTCTTGTATCTGTCCTCAAGAGTGCTTGAAAATTTGTTTTGAAAGCTTTTGAAAGTGTAAGGTGTGAAAAGTATTTTGTTGGTTTTTGAAAAGAGCAAGTACCCATGAGTCATCTACCTACCCTAAGGAATTAAGCTATGTAAGAGTCCTTTAGATAGTGCTATCCCACCATTGAGAGGTAGGTAGCACCATCGTTGGAGTTGTTCGGGTCAATTCGATTATCGGGACTGTGTGGTCACCGAAGCAATGGTAGGACACTTTAGAAGTAACCCTAATGTCCTAGATCCTTTTTAATCCGAGGCAACCGTTTCGAGGCAACTGTTTCGAGGCAACCGAATCTTTAGACAAAGGGTGACCTCTAAGACGTCCTATACTTGATGACCACGTTTCGAAGGCAACGAGTGAGGCGTACCCTAGAAGTGGTGTGTGCATTGTGTGTTGTATTCAGTTAATGTTTGTCTTTGTAATTAGTGAGCTACGAGTTGTTTTTATTTACCATACATTCTTTCATGCAAGTTTAGCAGTTAAGGGGGTGCGGAAAGTAAATTGCGGAAACATAAATCCTACGCTATTACAAGGCGCGGGTCTATACATCGCCAAAAATTACAAAGACCCGTTTTGATAAATAAGTACGGAAAGTAAATAAAAACAGTAAAAGTCCTAGTTACTATTACATCCGGAGGCAGTTACATAATAATCCAAAATAAGGAATTAAATTTAAAATGCGCACGAAAGAAGAATCGGGAATGTCTTAAGGGTGTTGACCCTTTTTAGAAAAAGAAATTGATTTTTTTGGCTTTTTGGAATAAAATGCAATTAATTAAATAAACCTAATCTAATTAATTAAAAGAAAATATATTTTTGTGTTTTTTATGTTTTTTATGAAATAAAATAAAAAAGAAACAAAATTAAGTTAACCTAATTCTAAATTATTTTAATTATTAAAAGAAAAGTCAAAATTGCCTAATTAAACTATTTCAGTTAATGTTTATTTACAAAATAATATAATAATAATAATAATGATGTTAGTTCTATTTTTTGATTTTTTTATGAAAATATGTTAATTAAATTAATTATTAATAATAAAAATAATTAAAAGGTTAATAGTTAAAATAAGAGAAAATGACAAAACAAAATAAAAATGGTAGTAAAAACCAAGAGGGGGTGTGGGCTGAAATGGAGGTTTATTGTTGAGATTTGAGGCCCACTTGAACAAGCCACGTTTGACTTTCCTTGATTGCCTGCAGCACGCTTTGACTGAGCACATGGTATTCCTCATCTTTCGTCCTTTGGATCTGCACTGATGACACATGGCCTGTTGGATGTGTGAGGTGCATGGTGTTCAGCGCTTTGGAAACTGCACAGGAAAGCATGAAGAAAAATAATATGGAAATTATAGGGGGACCTGGGAATCGAACCCAGGTCCTAGTGGTGAACCAACACATCACCAACCACTGCATCACTTTGTTGCGTTTGTTAGTAATATAGAAAACAAATATTGTATAAAACAAAAGCGTTATATGCTGGAAATAAGAAAACGCGCGCGCCCAGTTTGAACTGACCACTCCACGCTTGCCACGCCATCGTCTTCAAGCTTTTCCTACAACATAAAGAACACATAGCGGGGGTTTTAAACCCCCACAAAATACCAGCATTATGAAAATAGCGATTAGCCTCTCATACAATATAAAAAGGGCGCGAGTATCTCATTCGATTCGTCTTGTCCCTCTCAATTCAACCATGGGTGTCCTGAAGGCCAATTTTTCTGTATGTGAGAAACCCCAATTCCAAAAGCTCTGAAAACCTAGAAGTCGCTAATGGTGGATTCTTGTTCAGGGCACTACAAGCAAATTGGATTAAGCCAAAAGCTTCAGAACATCCCTATTAACATAAATCAATTCAAAAGAATGGTTAAAAACACGTGAATGATGATATGTAATTTTGAAAAATAATTCAAACCGTGTGAGTTGTGTGCTTTGATTCTGATGGTGTTAGGCCTCGTTCTTGATTGCAATGGCTTCCTGGAAGGGTCAGGAGTGTGTTTGGATTGAAAGGGAAGGTTGAATTACACTGTAAAGTGGTTTTCAGTTTCACCTTTTTCTCTTGAAAATTTGGAAATGGCTTATGCTATTTTAGAGTGCTCTAGCTCGTGAATTCTGTAAGGAATGCTTGCACATCTGTATATCAATGAGTATCAATCAAAATAAAGAGCCTTGAAGCCTTGCCATTATGGTTTGGATTTTGCCATGAACACCATTTAAACAACTTGCCATTCTTGTCAAAATTTGAATTTCTTGCTTGGAATAGGCCTTGCACGAATTTGGAAGGTGAATGATGGTGTATCAAAGCAATTCAACACAAAATATACCCCTTAATTAATTTTCTTGATTTTCATTTGAATTTTAAAGATTTAAAATGAATTAAATCAAATAAAATTAAATAAAAATGGGAAAATTAATTTTTAATCTTGAAATAAATTGTGGGACACGTGGGAGGCATGGCCAAGCTGAAACAAGTGGAAAAAGTGGGCCCCTTTTGTCAAAAATGAAGTTTCAAGGATAATTGACTTTGGCCATTTCACAAAAATTTCCCAACTTCTCCAATGCACATCTTGCTCAATTTTGAAGCTATGAACATGTTATTTGACATTTTGAAAAGGTCTTGAAGTCCTCTAACCAATTTCTTTGGTCCCATGTCATTTTGATTTACCAATCTCAAGTTATGGTCTTTGACTTAAAGTGTCTTTTTGTTGACTTTTGAAAATGACCTATAATGTTGAAATTGATAACTTTTTGTGAGGGCATTTATTGGACTTGGAATGTGAAGATGAATTGTAGGAAATGTCTTCCTCTTCAAAATGAGCATTGGATGGGATTTTTCTGATGAACCATGAAAAAGTTATGCCTTGGTCAAGTTACAGTTGACTTTTCAACTGTCCAAAAATAGAAACTTTTGCAGCTTGATGACTTTTTGAGCCATGCTTGTGGAATCATGATCAAGACTTGATCAAATGATGATTGTGGCTTCAAAATAAGATGTTGACCAAAAATTTTGACTTTTGACTGCCAAATGACCATTTTGCCCCTGCAGTTGACTGTGGAGCAATTAGGGTTTTTGACTGTGCAACTTGACCTTGTGAGCCTTGAAACTTGACATGTATGTGCTTGACAATGTGTATGAGCCTATGGGACTTGATTGAGCCCTTGAAAACCTCAACTTCCTTGCAGGAACCAAAACCCTAATTGAACTGGCTTAGGAGGATGGTTGACTGTGTAACCCTTGAGTAGACTTTGAGCCATTTGAGGTGATGCTTGTCAAAAACTTGAAGAATATGGGAGGGCAAATTTTGGGGTACAACAGTTTCCCCTGTTCAATCTTCTTAGACCTGAGGATGTAGATTGGCTGGCGTGCCTTTCGTAATCCGAGGGTAGAAGATGATTGAACACTAGAGTGCCCAGAAATTTGCACTCACATAGTAGAGTGTCAGCAGCGTGACAGCGGGAATGGGCTTACAAATGCCATTTGGAGAGATGGTGGATAGGAGGATGGGCTTATAGATGCCATCTGGAGGTGTGACAAAACCTTGTCGGGAATGGGCTTATAGATGCCATTTGGAGAGATGATGGATAGGAGGATGGGCTTATAGATGCCATCTAGGGACTGTTGGTATGTGGATGGGCTTATAGATGCCATCTAGGTGTCGATCGTGTAAGAGATTCCTTAGCGAGAACTTGCGTACCTGAGAAATAAAGATAATTACCTGGCCTGTTACAGGGGTTGATCTTCAAACTCTTCAGGCGTGCCCTGGCAGGATACAGGAATCGAGTCTGGAAATAGTCGTCAACAGATACGCCATGGATGGATACAGGAATCGAATCTTCAAACTATTCAGACGTGCCCTGGCAGGATACAGGAATCGAGTCCGGAAAATAGTCGTCAACAGATACACCCTGGCAGGATACAGGAATCGGATCTTCAAACTCTTCAGACGTGCCCTGGCAGGATACAGGAATCGAGTCCAGAAATAGTCGTCAACAGATACGCCCTGGCTGGATACAGGAATCGGATCTTCAAACTCTTCAGACGTGCCCTGGCAAGATACAGGAATCGAGTCCGGAAATAGTCGTCAACAGATACACCCTGGCAGGATACAGGAATCAGATCTTCAAACTCTTCAGACGTGCCCTGGCAGGATACAGGAATCGAGTCCGGAAATAGTCGTCAACAGATACACCCTGGCAGGATACAGGAATCGGATCTTCAAACTCTTCAGACGTGCCCTGGCAGGATACAGGAATCGAGTCTGGAAATAGTCGTCAACAGATACGCCCTAGCTGGATACAGGAATCAGATCTTCAAACTCTTCAGACGTGCCCTGGCAGGATACAGGAATCGAGTCCGGAAATAGTCGTCAACAGATACGCCCTGGCTGGATACAGGAATCGGATCTTCAAACTCTTCAGACGTTCCCTGGCAGGATACATGAATCGAGTCCGGAAATAGTCGTCAACAGATACACCCTGGCAGGATACAAGAATTGGATCTTCAAACTCTTCAGACGTGCCCTGGCAGGATACAGGAATCGAGTCCGGAAATAGTCAGTTGATAGTAATTATCTTTGGATTGACCTTTTTCCTGAAAAGGCAGAACATTAGTTGTACGCAAATGTCATGATGTATGAATTGCATGATGTCATGATGTTCTCAAAAATAGACGAGATTGTGTGATATGATGCGTATGTGCATGCATGGTGTATGTAAGCAAGTGTATGAAAATGTGATATGTTTATGAATGTATTTTCGTCTAGGAAAATAAATCCTTGACGAATGCCGGGAAGCTGAATCCTGGGCTGACGTTGAAGAGTGAAGTTCTTCATTTCTGCTGGGGATGATGGTTGCAAGAATAAACCGGTAGGAGAAGATGACTCTGTTGAGGAATAAACTTTGCGAAGAGATTACTCTGCGGGAAATACTCTGTGGGAAGAGATACTTCGCTGAGGTTTTTGATGAGAACTCCACTGGGGATACCGTTGATATGTTATGTTGGAAGATTTGGTGAACTCCGCTGGGGGATAGGAAGAACTTCGCCGAGGATGATCTTTCCGTGGCAATTGGCTGAGGATAACCCAGTTATAAGCTGGTGGGGAATAACCTTTGAATAAAATCCGGGAGACGCGTTCGTGCTCTGCAGGGGATTGCTTCCAGAATCTACTAGGGATAAGCTTCCTACTGGGGAGATGGTTCAACTCTCCTGGGGAGACTTTTTGAGACTGTACTGGGGAAGTGGCTCCACTGGGTGTCTGGTATTCCGCCGGGGAACAATCTTATGATCAAGACTGCCGGGGATGCTTGCTTAGGAATGTTTGCATACTCCGTTGGGGAATATTGAGATCTGCTGGGGATACCCAACTTCCATAAGGCTGACTGTAGGCTAACTCTGCTTGGGGAGAGTGTTGCTGACTTGCTGGAGATATTGTGCCTTGTTAGGGCTGACGGGAGACCCACTATGCTCAGGGAGTATTGTTGAGTCCTGACTTACTCTGCGGGGAATGAAGGTATCCTGATCGTTCTTCAGCTGAACCTACCTTGGTACCTTGGTGGATAGAGCAACTAGATCGCTTAGACAATTCAATATCGCCCCTGTTTCTAATATCACCTGTAATTAATCCTTTGCTTTGTATGCAAATATTTGTGAGTTAGAAATTAGTGTCAAATGCATATATCACAATTGAACATTGGACGTTCTTCGCAAAACAAAACAGAAAAAGGAAAAACAATTGGCAATTGGTCTGAAAAGTGAATTTGTATTGATTTGGATTTTGCCTGTAAATAGGCGTTTATGTACAAGAGGCTGACGTCCTAGTAAGAGAACTCCGCCGAACAACAGAGTTTATACATTTTTGTGAAAAGGAAAACAAAACAGCTATGTGAAAATCCCACTGGGTTCCAACTCTGCTATCGCCTTTATGTCTTCAAACGTCTCACTTTGCTGCTCAGTTGAAGATGAAGCTGATTGATCGATGCCGTCTGAACTTGATGTTGATACCGGATTCTGGATGCAAGGTGATCCAATGGGACATAGTATTACGCTTTATCCCTAACTTTTGCCTGGACCGCCCTTTCGGGTTTTCAGTCCACCGGGATACCCATTTTTGCCCAAGCCGCAGTTTCAGGTTTTTGACTTGCCGGGTGTACAGATTTTTTTTCATTTCATCCCTTATTTTTGCCCGAACCCTTTTGGTTCGCCGGGAAGCCCTAATTTTTGCCTAGGTATGTCAACCTAGCGGGTCTTTTATCATGCGTAGTATCTTTTTACTATGTCTGCATTGGCGGGGTGAGGAAGGTCGTCACCGTCCATGTTGGTTAGAATCATGGCTCCTCCTGAGAACACATATTTAACCACAAATGGCCCTTCATACGTGGGGGTCCATTTGCCCCTGGGACCACTTTGAGGAAGAATGATGCGCTTGATTACCAGGTCTCCGACTTGATACTCTTGTGGTCTGACTTTCTTGTTAAATGCCCTGATCATCCGTTTTTGGTACGTTTGACCATGACAAATAGCAGTGAGCCTCTTTTCGTCAATTAGGTTTAACTGATCAAGTCGAGTCTGGTTCCAGTCATCTTCGCTCAAACCTGCATCCTTCATTATCCGGAGAGAGGGTATCTGGACTTCAATAGGCAAGACTGCCTCCATGCCATAGACCAAGGAAAAGGGAGTTGCCCCGGTTGACGTTCATGCTGAGGTACGGTACCCGTGAAGAGCAAACGGTAACATCTCGTGCCAATCTTTATAGGTCACTGTCATCTTCTGCACAATCTTCTTGATATTCTTATTTGTTACCTCTACAGCCCCATTCATCTTCGGCCGGTAAGGAGAAGAGTTGTGGTGCTGTATTTTGAATTGCTCGCAGAGCTCAGCGATCATCTTGTTGTTGAGATTGGTACCATTGTCTATAATGATCCTTTCCGGGACGCCGTATCGATAGATCAGGTTATGCCGAATGAACCGTGCCACGACGTTCTTGGTTACTGTAGCATAGGAAGCTGCTTCAACCCACTTCGTAAAGTAATCAATCACTACTAGGATGAAGCGATGCCCGTTGGATGACGTAGGTCTGATCTCACTGATCATATCAATGCCCCACATTGCAAAAGGCCAAGGTGCTGTTAAGACATTCAGAGGAACTGGAGGGACGTGCACCTTATCAGCATAGATCTGGCATTTGTGACATGTCTGAGAATGTTGGTAACAGTCAGCTTCCATTGTGGACCAGAAATATCCTGCCCGAAGGATTTTCTTTGCCATGGTGTGTCCACTGGAATGCGTTCCGAAGGTACCTTCATGCAGTTCTGCCATGATCTTTTCTGCTTCAGTTTTATCCACACAACACAGTTGTGATACGGTGGGAGAACTGACTATGGTTTTGCGTTTGTTTTCTCAAATGTTTCGGTTGAGCAAGAGTCGCCACCGACTTTTTATTTTATCCTAAGGAAAGGTTTAAAAAGCACAGCAAAAACCTTTGAGATTTTTCTTGGGTTCGGGGAGTAGATTATAGAAAGGGAAGGTATTAGCACCCTTTCTATCCATGGGCTCTTAGGTACTTGCTTAGATCAACTTGCCTTGGTTTTCAATTGTTTGAAATGGTGCTTTGTGTGTGGCTTTGAAAAGGTTTTGAAAAAGATGCCTTGTCTAGGCTACCCTTGTAACAATTCTTTACTCGAATGTTTTACAAAAGGTGTTTGTCTTTTTGAAAAGATGTTTCAAGGTTTTTTGAAAGTTTGTTTTGAAAGTGTTTGTGAAGTGTGGTTTGAAAATAGGCAAGTGTTTTCTTTTGCAAATGGACAAGTACTTAAGAGCTATCTACCCTAAAGTTCTCAAAGATTTATGCTATGTTTTAACCCTTTTGACAATTTTGTTCCACCATTGCATTTGGTGGACAATCTTGTATTAGGATGTGAAAGGGACGGGCGCGGGTCATCGTTTAGACCATAATTGCAATAGTGTTAAATGTCTTTGGGCAATTTTTTCTTTGAAAGGGACTTGATCATTTTAGGCAACTTTTCGAAAGCGTCATCGAGGGACTATGATCATTTGATTGTTTGTTTTTACCCAAAGAAACCTAACATGCAACATGGCCCAATTATTTGAAGGCAACAAGTGGAATACCCTAGGGGTGCAAGTGTGAGATGTGTTGTCCATTTTCATGCTTGTTTATCTTTGAAATTAGGTCAAACTATTTTGTTCTTTTTATTTGCATACAAACCCTAATTCTAGCATGGTATATTTAGAAAGCGTTTAAAGTACAAAAAGTAAAATTCCTACACTATTACAACACAATATGGGAAGGGGGTACAAATGTTCAAATGGGGGGATATTTAGACAAAGAAATTAAACCTAGCTATTACATCATTTTTGGCATATTTACAAATAATTAATTGTATAAATTAAATGGAAAATAAAATAAAGATGCAAAATGCAAAAAGGGTTTTTATATGTATGAAAAAAAGGTATTATTTATGTTAAATAAATAAAATAAAAAAAGAAATATTTTTGGAGTTTTTGTCTTTTAAGGGTAAAACCCTAATTTTTATTAAGTAATATATATATATTATTTAATTTATACAAGTATTTGTTTATTATGTACAAAAATAAAATAAAATGAAGTATATTTATAAAAAGTATTTTTTTATGTCAAATATTAATAAAATAAAAATATATGTATTTTTGTATTTTTAACCTAAGTATTCTAATAAATAAATAAATATATATATATATATATATATATATATATATATATATATATATATATATATATATATATATATATATATATATATATATATATATATATATATATATATATATATATATATATATATATGTACAAATGTCCATATAAGCAAATAAATACCTAAAAAATATAAAAATGGTGTAAAAAATATTTTTCATGTTTTTAATATTATTAGCAAAAATAAATAAGTCAAAATGAAAAAAGAAAAGTCAACAAATCAAGCAAATAAATAAAATGGGCTCAGGGGGTGCAAAACCAAAAATATGGTGTGGAAAGAAAATCAGAAGCAAGCCCAGCCCATGAAGCTTCTTCTTCAACTTCTGAACAAAAACGTTCAAAAAACGCGCGCCTGTACTTCCAATTCAAACACCTGGATTCTTTGATCTTTTGCACAAACTTCCAACATAAGAAATGTTAAGCATTGAATCACGATTCTAAATATATAAAAAACTCATCCTAACTCTCAGAAATGAGAGAGAATTTTGACATTCCCAAATCCTGACCTAAGTTTTCTGCCATGTTCAGACTCAAAATTCTTGCAACACACATAATATAAATGAAATCTAATTACATGGGCATGTTAAGGGCTATGAATGTGACATATTCTCTTCAAAAACCTAAAGCTAACAATGCCTAATAAGAGAGATACGAGTTCATGAACTTAACTGTTCAGTTGAAGTTCTATCTGGCAATGGAGAAGCTTTCAGTGCAAGGTGATGATTGGTATAGCTTCCTTGATGTCCAGGGATGCTATTCCAAGCTTTACTTTGTCTTGAAACCTTTTGAATCGTGCTGGAGCACTTCACCTGCAAATCAGAAAAGTGAAAATGGCCAAAAGGATTAGAGGAGTTACAGATTGCTTCTAATGCTTTGGATAGTTTGGATTGATGGTAGGGAAGGTGTCTGAAGTGGTTTGGGCAAGAATGCTTGAAAGGATTGAGAGTTGGAACTCAATCTGCAGGGGTTTCTCTGTTTGGGCAGTTTTAGAGTGATTCTGAGTTTGTCAAGGTATTGGAGGCCAAAGGCTCGTGTTCTAGCTTGTGTTTGATGTTTGGAATGTGCTTGATAACTTTCTCTAAGGCTTGGTTGACAGGAATGGAAGTTGGTGTATGTTATGATACTTTTCTTCACCCTTAAGCAAGCAAAGCCAAGTTGATGTTTTAGGCAAGTAGAGGACCCCTAAACATGCTGCTAACCTTGTCTTGATCAGAGTGTTTTGCTCATAATCTTGTGCCAATTAGATTTCATATGTACTTGTTGGATTTTCAATTGGACATAAAGCTTGCTTTTGCAAAAATGGTTATTTTACTTTTTCCATAAATGGCTTTATTCAACATGTAATGCATAAGCTCATGAAACAAGGCCTTAGCACAATGAACATGCATTAAGTTATTGAGTGTTGGATGGTTTAAGGACCTGTAATGTAGCACAAACTAAGCTGACTTGAAAATGGCATAAGTTATGAACATGTACATGACCAATTCAAAAGTGAGTTTTTGCCATATTGTGAAATTCGATTCTCTCAAGTTATGAAGTTGTTTGATGAGTTCTTGGAAATTTTGGAAAGCTTGGAATGTGTACTACAATCCATATTTGTAATGCAAATTGAAATTCCAAGTGGAAGTGTATGGAAAATGGCCTTGAAGTTAGGTAGAAAACCTTGCCAAAATAGGTTGAAATTTCACTAAGTTAAGAATGGTTTAGTACCCTTATTCCAAAAATTGTAACTTGAGATACAAGCCTCATTTGGGAAAACTTTGTGAATCAAAGTTGTAGATTATGCAACAAGCTACAACTTTCATGTTTTGACTTTTGCTTGAATCCAAATGAATCTTGGTGAGAAAGTGAGGCAAAGTTGGGAAAAATTAGGGTTTTTCATAACTTAGAAAAATTCTAAGTTATGAAAAATTCTCATTTCTAACCCTAATTTGCATTTTTGATTTCTTGGTGAACAAGTTTCATGATTTGGCATGTTTTGATGAAAAATGAATCTTGACCCTTGATTTTGACCAAAAAGTCAAAGTTTGACTTTTCAGTATACAGTCAAAATTGGTCAATTGACTGGGAAATTCAACTATCAATCTTGTGTACTTGGGATCTTTTGAACTTGTTGAGCATGTCAAGATAATTCCATGGGGTCCTTGAGTCCATATGTGAGCTTGGTTTGCCATTGGTTGGGTCAAACAGTCAAAAATTGCCTTTGTGCAGTCAAAACCCTAAAAATGACCATTTTGCCCTTTTGGTGATCTGATCAAATTTCTTGTGGAATTATGATCCAAACTTGATCAAATGGTTCATATGAGTTCATAATGTTGATGTGGGTCAATTTTCATGAGATTTGACTGTCAATTGGTCACAGTTGACTTTTTCCCCAATACAGCTGATTTCTAGGTCAACTGTCCAATTGACTGGGCAAAATTTGGAATCAAGACTTGAAACTTGATGTGGATAAACTTGGGAGTCCAATATGAAGCATGAAAGTCATCTTAGGCATTTTAGGTCAAAACATCTTTGTGCAAACACAAACCCTAATTTGGGTCAACAGTGCAAGGAGAAGTCTTGAGCAGATGAAACCCTAATTGGATCTTGATCTTTAAGGGCTTTGTGGTGAGAAATCAATGAGAAATGGGAGGGAAAATTTTGGGGTACAACAGTTGCCCCTGTTCAATCTTCTTGAATCCAAAGAGTTAGATTGGCAAGTTTGCCTTTCGTGACTCGAGGGTAAAAGGAGATTGGACACTAGAGTGCCCTTAAATTTGCACTCGTCAAAGCAATGGATGCGGGAATGGGCTTAGAGATGCCATTTGGAGATGGGCTTAGAGATGCCATCTGGAAGGGTGACAGAAATCTTGTCGGGGATGGGCTTAAAGATTCCATCTGGAATGAGTATTAGGAAGGTGTCCATGCTTGCGACCATCTCTGAACTGGGGATATGAATAAGCAATAGATTGACATCCGTTGTTGGGAGGAATCCGTAAGCTGTTTTCAAAAAAATCTTGAGAAGAAACTGAACAAGTGATAGGTTAACATCCGTTACTTGGAGAACCCGTGAACTGTTTTCAGAAATCTTGAAGTTGAATAAGCAATAGAGCAGCATCCGTTGTTGGGAAGCGTCCGCAAACTGTTTTCAAAGGTTGCATCTGAACAAGTGATAGATTAACATCCGTTGTTGGGAAGAATCCATAGACTGTTTTCAGAAGCCTTGAGAAGAAACTGAACAAGTGATAGGTTAACATCCGTTACTTGGAGAACCCGTAAACTGTTTTCAGGAATCTTGAAGTTGAATAAGCAATAGAGCAGCATCCGTTGTTGGGAAGCGTCCGTAAACTGTTTTCAAAGGTTGCATCTGAACAAGTGATAGATTAACATCCGTTGTTGGGAAGAATCCATAGACTGTTTTCAGAAGCCTTGAGAAGAAACTGAACAAGCGATAGGTTAACATCCGTTACTTGGAGAACCCGTAAACTGTTTTCAGGAATCTTGAAGTTGAATAAGCAATAGAGCAGCATCCGTTGTTGGGAAGCATCCGTAAACTGTTTTCAAAGGTTGCATCTGAACAAGTGATAGATTAACATCCGTTGTTGGGAAGAATCCATAGACTGTTTTCAGAAGTCTTGAGAAGAAACTGAACAAGTGATAGGTTAACATCCGTTACTTGGAGAACCCGTAAACTGTTTTCAGAAATCTTGAAGTTGGAAGAAGAACCGGTGTAAGGTTCCCTGATGATGGGCTCGTGTAAAACTGCATCTGGATAAATCTGGAATAAGCATTAGAATGTTGCCATGTCTGGGTCACATCTGAACTATTCCTGGAAAGAATCTTGGAAGATAATGATTTTAGTCTTTCGACTGATCCTACCTGAAAAGGTAAAGAGTTAGTTATATGCAATGTCATGATGCATGATACAATGTATGTTATGTGATATGAATATAAATGGATGCGCATGTAAGCTGGAGAGCTGTCTTGCAAAGGATAGATGAATCCGAGATGGCTGAAGATAAAAAGTTTGACTGCTGCCGGGAAGAATAATTCTTGGTTGCTGCTGGAGAAAAAGGAGCTTGGGTTGTATACCAATCTTCTGGGGAATTCCTGATGACTTCTACTGGGGAGTTCCAATCTAATAGACTCATGCTGGGGAGGTAAGACTGAGAATCTTTAGCTTGGAGGGAAGTATCTCTGGCGACTTCACTGGGGAACCCAAGATTTTCCTTCCTAAAATTCTGTGGGGAAAAGGTTCATTAGTCTGGCTCCGCTGGGGATTGACAATTTGAAGCTTTAGCTCGGCTGGGGATACTGAAACTTAAACTCTGAGAGGAACTGAGTTCTGGAGGATCCTCTGGCTGAGGATGTACAAAGACAACCTCCTCTGGGGATTGTATTGATAAGTTATGTTCGGGAACTCTGATCAACTCCGCTGGGGATAGGAAGAATTTTGGCGAGTGCGATCTTCCGTGGCAATAAGCTGAGGATAACCCAGTTATAAGCCCTTGTGAGGAATAACTTTGAATAAAACTCGGGATAGACGTCCATACTCTGCAGGGGATAAGCTTCCAGAATCTACTGGGGATAAGCTTCAAGACTTGCTGGGGATATGGATTCCACATCTCCTGGGGGTTTCCTTCGAAAGGGTATCAAGATATCCAACTGCACCTTTGACCTATCAGTAATCCTCTTTCTTGGTTCATAAGGAAATGATTATGTTCAAATGCATATGCCTATTTAACAAAATATTGGACGTTTCTCAAAATAAAACAAATAGTGCAAGAGAAAAGAAAAGGAAACGACACAAATTTCTGGGAAAAGTATTTGTATTGACTTTCTATGAGTATATTTGTACAAGGGAGACAACCATCCTAGTAAGAGGATTTTGTCGTAAATATTTGAAAAATTTACAAAAATAAAGATGGCTATGTGAAATAATTCCATGGGATTCCATTCTGCTATGGCCTTCATAACTCTGAATATCTGTCCATTCAACGCTTTGTTGGCCAATGACTGGATTGATCAGAAACCTGGAACTGGTTGATGAAGAGATTTCCTTTGAAGTGATCCGACGAGAAATAGTCATACGCTTTAATTCCCTAACTTTTGCCTGAATCGCCCTTTCGGGTTTTCGATCCACCGGGAAACCCCTTTTTGCCCAAGCCGCCCTTTCGGGTTTTCGACTTTCCGGGTGTACAGATTTTTTTGTTTTTATCCCTAATTTTTGCCTGAACCGCCCTTTCGGGTTTTCGGTTCACCGGGATGCCCATTTTTGCCCAAGCCGCCCTTTCGGGTTTTCGACTTGCCGGGTTATTTTATGCATAATATCTTTTGACTATGTCTGCGTTCGCAGGGTGCGGCAAATCGTCACCGTCCATGGTGGTCAGAATCATTGCCCCACCAGAAAATATACTCTTGATCACAAATGGTCCTTCATATGTAGGAGTCCATTTGCCCCTGGGATCACTTTGCGGTAAGATAATCCGCTTGATTACGAGATCTCCGACTTGATACACTTGACGTCTGACTTTCTTATTGAAGGCCTTGATCATCCGTTTTTGATACGTCTGACCATGGCATATAGCAGCGAGTCGCTTCTCGTCGATCAAATTGAGTTGGTCAAGTCGGGTCTGCATCCAATCATCTTCATTCAAACCTGCATCCTTCATAATCCTTAGAGAAGGAATCTGGACTTCCATAGGCAAAACAGCTTCCATGCCATAAACCAAAGAAAATGGGGTTGCCCCAGTTGAAGTACGTGTCATCGTACGGTATCCATGCAGAGAAAACGGTAACATCTCATGCCAGTCTTTGTAAGTGACCGTCATTTTCTGAATGATCTTCTTAATGTTTTTGTTCGCAGCTTCAACAGCACCGTTCATCTTCGGCCGATAGGGAGATGAATTGTGATGATAAATCTTGAACTGTTCGCACAATGCGGTGATCATCGTGTTATTCAGATTTGTACCGTTGTCTGTGATGATCCTGTCTGGAACACCATACCGACATATGAGATTTTGCTTGATAAAGCGGGCAACCACATTTTTAGTAACAGAGGCGAAGGAAGCTGCTTCGACCCATTTGGTGAAATAGTCAATGGCAACCAGGATAAAGCGATGTCCGTTGGAAGCCGTGGGCTTGATCTCTCCAATCATATCAATGCCCCACATTGCAAAGGGCCACGGAGCAGTCAGAACGTTGAGGGGAACCAGAGGGATATGAACTTTATCAGCATAAACTTGGCATTTGTGGCAAGTACGGGAATGTTGATGGCAGTCAGCTTCCATGGTAGACCAGTAATAGCCTGCCCTTAGGATCTTCTTAGCCATTGTATGCCCGCTCAAGTGAGTGCCAAATGTGCCGCTGTGTATATCGGTCATGATCAACTCTGCTTCAGCTTTATCTACGCATCAGAGTAACACACAATCATGGCTTCGTTTGTAAAGGATGTCGTTGCTCAGGAAGAATTTAGCAGCAAATTTCCTTAAGAACTTCTTGTCATTTACGGAAGCTCCTTCGGGATAATCTTTAGTCTCGAGATACCTTTTGATTTCATGGAACCAAGGTTGTTCCACTACTTCTTCGGTATTAATCTCGTGACAATGCGCAGGTTCATCCATCCGCTCAATGGTGATTTGGGGAGCCTCGTTATCCCAGTTGAGTTTAAACATGGAGGACATTGTGGCTAGAGCATCTGCTAGCTGATTCTCTTCTCGCGGGAAATGCTCAAAGGTAATTTGCTCGAAATGAGGCAACAACGTCAAGACATGTTCTTTGTATGGGATAAGATTAGGATGCTTGGTATCCCACTCTCCTTTGATTTGACTGATAACCAAAGCCGAGTCCCCAAATACGATCAAAGATTTGATCCCCAAGTTTATAGCAGCTTTGAGACCAAAGATGCAAGCTTCATACTCAGCCATGTTGTTTGTGCAACTGAAGCAAAGTCGGGCCGTGAAAGGTGTGTGACAACCTTCCGGAGAAATGAGTACTGCGCCAATACCATTCCAAGTGCATTTGAAGCACCATCAAAGTACAGGGTCCATCGGGATCCCTTTTCGGGTCCGTCATACGGTCCGTTACCTTCAATGTTGTCCAAATTCATGATGTCCTCGTTTGGGAAGTCAAATCTCATGGGTTGATAATCTTCGATAGCCTGATGAGCCAGATGGTCAGCTAGTACACTCCCTTTTATAGCTTTTTGGGTGGTGTACTGGATGTCATATTCAGTTAGGATCATTTGCCATCTAGCTATCCTTCCAGATAAGGCGGGCTTTTCGAAGATATACTTGATAGGATCCATTTTGGAAATCAACAAGGTAGTATGAGTCAACATATACTGTCTTAGTCGGCGAGCAGCCCATACCAAAGCGCAACAAGTTTTCTCGAGCAGTGAGTAGCGAGTCTCACAGTCGGTAAACTTTTTGCTAAGGTAATAAATAGCATGCTCTTTTCGACCAGACTCGTCATGCTGGCCCAAAACACACCCCATTGAGTTATCCAAGACGGTCAGATACATGATCAATGGTCTTCCTTCGACGGGTGGCATCAGAATAGGAGGTTCTAGCAAATACTCCTTGATTCTATCAAAAGCAGCTTGACAATCGTCGTTCCATTCAACTACCTGATCTTTCTTCAAGAGTTTGAAAATTGGCTCACAGGTAGAAGTTAGATGCGAGATGAATCTGGCAATATAGTTTAAGCGCCCCAAGAATCCTCTAACCTCCTTTTCAGTACGGGGAGCAGGCATTTCTTGTATTGCTTTTACTTTTGCTGGATCAACTTCAATGCCTTTGTTGCTTACAATGAATCCCAGGAGTTTACCAGACCTAACCCCAAAAGTGAATTTGCTTGGATTCATCCTGAGCTTGTATTCTTTCAATCTGGAAAACAGCTTCTCTAGATGTTCATGGTGCTCTTCCTCTGTTTGTGACCGAGCTATCATATCGTCTACGTAAACTTCAATCTCACGAGGTATCATATCATGAAATAAAGCTACCATGGCGCGTTGATAAGTTGCCCCTGCGTTCTTCAGCCCGAACGGCATCACCTTGTAACAGAAAGTGCCCTATTGTGTGACAAAAGTTGTTTTCTCCATATCCCCGGGGGCCATTTTGATTTGATTGTAGCCCGAGAATCCATCCATGAAGGAAAACACTTTGTGCTGAGCTGTGTTGTCGATCAAAATGTCAATATGAGGTAGCGGGAAATCATCTTTGGGGCTGGCCCTATTCAAATCCCGGTAGTCCACACACATCCTGACTTTGCCATCTTTCTTAGGTACTGGCACGATGTTAGCGACCCATTGAGGATAGGACGTAACAGCCAGAAAGCCAACGTCGAATTGCTTCATTACCTCTGCTTTGATCTTTTCAGACATGTCAGGCCTCATTCGGCGAACTTTTTGCTTGATCGGTGGACAGTCTTCTCTTGTGGGGAGACGGTGAACCACAATGTCTGTGTCTAAACCCGGCATGTCTTCATAAGACCAAGCGAAGATTTCAACATACTTATTCAACAACTGTATTAGGCGCTCCTTGACACTCGGTTCCAGATTGGCACCCACTTGCACCTCCTTCCGGTCTTCCTCGGTTCCCAAGTTGACAGTTTCCAATGACTCTTCATGCGGTAGGATGGCCCTTTCCTCTTGCTGTAGAAGTCTGGCTAGTTCCCCGGGTACTTCACAACCTTCGTCATTTTCATACTTGGCTTGATTGACCAGATCTTCAGAGTTATTGAAAGATACAACAGAATAGTCACCCATGGAATCTGGAGTGGATGGGTACCTGCATTGGTGAGTGTGGGTGTGTGTAAGGGATAGCCATCCTTAAACAAAATGCAAAAGGAAAGAAAATGAACACAAGTAGTTTATCAAATGAAAAACGTCCAATGAATCATTAAACATGGCATATGGATATGAAAAATAATCAAAACCCTTACAAGGGGACCTACATGCCCCGGGCAAGGCATGAGGTGAAAAGATAGTGTACGGATTGTTTAAACATAAATATTACAGACCAAATAAGAAATGTTTGACAGATAAATTATTGATGAATAAAAGTGATGGGGACAAAGTCTTTTGCCTCCCAGTTGGTCAATCCTCCTTTGACAGTTGGATAAATCCACTCTTCGATGTTGCTCTCTTTGTCTTCATCCTCCAAAGCGTTGATTCCGTAGGGAGAAATTTTGATTGGCGCCCTTTCAATCTTCGCACGGCGCATAGCTTTCTGGCCTGCGGTAGTGAACCCTAATCCAAATTTGTCTGTCTTATGTGGAATGTCAGGTAACTGCCCCCATGCTGAATTCTTCCCTTCCTTTATTGCGGCCCTTGCGTCTTCCAGAGATGCCATCCTAGCCATCTGCCTCGGTGTCTCATCTGCCAACTTTGCTACTGCTATTTCAGGAAGGACTTCTTCGAAATGCTGAAAAGGCGTTTCAATGAATTCCCCTTCAACCTCCACATACCGGAAAGAATTTAAGTGGCTAATCATGTACTCTTCTTCGCCATGGACAGTAATGATCTTTCCCTTGACAGGATACTTCAACATCTGATGTAAGGAGGAGGTGACTGCCCCAGCATGGTGTATCCAAGGTCTACCCAGCAAGAAAGAGTATGACGGACGGATGTCCATCACATAGAAAGTGGATTTGAACACCTCAGTGCCTATCTTGATGGGAATTTCAACCTCTCCATGGACCATTCTCTTCGAACCATCGAAAGCTCTGACAACAATATCACTCGGCTTTAATTCCAACCCTTTACAATCTAGTCGGTCCAAGGCCTTTTTAGGCAGTACATTCAGCAACGAACCAGTGTCGACCAAGACGTGTGTGAGAGTAGTTCCTCGACACTCGACTAAAATGTGTAAAGCATCATTGTGGTTTCTACCTTTAGGAGTTAGGTCGGCATCGGAAAACCCTAATCCATTGTCCGCAGTAAGGCTAGCCACGCAATTCTGAAATTGATCTGCAGAGGTTTCCTGGGGCACATGGGCTGTCTTCAGGAATTTTATCAGAGCTTTAGCGTGCGCTTCTGAGCAAAGTAGTAGTGCCAGCATGGAGATCTTTGAGGGGGTTTGCCCCAGCTGTTCTACCACATCGTAATCACTTCTTTTGATTATCCTTAAAATCTCATCCATTTCCTTCTTGGAGGTTTCCGGGATGACCAAGGGTTGAGCCCTCGTCCTGACGAGCTCATCTTGGATTCCCTTACCTTTGTCATCAGCGGTAGGAGAGACAGTACTAGGAACAACAACGTCTACAATCAAAGGAGTTCTAGCAGAAAGTTTTATTGGTGCAGGGATGACCTTATCAGCTGATGAGGGTCCAAAGATTTCTCTTGGAGGGGCAATCTCTGGAGAAAATATTCTCCCGCTCCTGGTGATTTTACTCGTGCCTGCAATGTTACCAATGCTGACTTCTTCATCATCCGAACTCTCTTCAGTTATTTCGATTTGTTTGATACCATGGTAGTAGACGTCACCGCCATAGTTCCATGGTATGGACCTCTCAGAAATATAGGGGACAGGCCCTGGCATTGTTATCTTCAAAGGAACAGATTTCGTAGCTGGTGTAATCTTAACAGGCTTTTTGACGGCCTTGGAAAGATTGGCGTGAATGGTTATGATTGAGACATCTTCAGTATGAACTGGAACAACAGAAACTTTTTCAAACAAAATTTGTCGACTATCCATAAGGCCTTGGATGCGTTTCTTCAGTAACGGACAATCAAACGGTAGAGAGTAACAACAATAGCAGTCTTCCTTACATCCCGGGAAGATCCCGGCCCTTAACAGATTCAACTTAATGGTTAGAAATGGAGTAGTCAGATCATTGACATCAGCAACATACAAATCTTCTTCAATGGCATTGACATTTCGGCCGTGCTTCGACATGGGTGCAGATATCACATTAGGCTTCTCCGGAGCATGAAACTCCACCTCCTTCGCCTCTATCAGGTCTTGGATTTTATGCTTGAGTGCCCAACAATCATTGGTGTCGTGCCCAACACTGTCTGAATGGTAGGCGCATTTAGTATTAGCATGATAATGCGGAGAGGATGTATTCACATTCTTTGGTGCCTCCTTGATGGTGGCGAGATTCAACTTCAATAGATGGGGAAGCACTTGCGCTGGAGTCATATTAATATGGGTGAACTGCCGTTGTGGCGGTTCCACCCGTTGCTGATTTGGTCTGGACTGGTTATAGCGAGGCTGCTCACTTGGAGTGTTTTGAATCATTACAGCCCCCACAGTTGGCCGACGCTCCGTCTTCCCTGCTCTTCTCTAAGAATATACCACAGATGTTTCCTTCTTAAAAGGCTTCTTCTCAACACTTGCAGCAACACCCTTCTGAATCTTTCCTGACTTGATGCCAGCTTCTATTCTTTCACCTGTTAAGATGAAATCGGTAAACCCCGCGGACGAGTTACCAATCAGATGATTGAAAAATGGCCCAGATAGGGTCCCTAGAAACATATCAACAAGTTCACGGTCGGTTAAAGGAGGCTGCACCCTGCCAGCCAAATCCCTCCATTTTTGTGCATATTCTTTGAATCCTTCGCTTGTTCCTAATGACATACCCTGAAGTTGGGTACGAGTAGGAGCAAGGTCTGAATTATACTGGTATTGTTTGTAGAAGGCGGTGGCTAAGTCTTCCCAATTTCGGACGCTGGTTCCCTCTAGCTGATAAAACCACTCCAATTGAGCTCCAGAAAGGCTGTCTTGAAAGAAATGAATCCAAAGATTTTTATCTGCCGTATAGGGTTGAATCTTTCTTACGCAGGACCTGAGATGCATTTTTGGACAGGACAATCCATCATACCTCACAAACACTGGCACCTTGAACTTTGGGGGAATCACAATCCCGACAACCAAACCCTAGTCTTCAAAATCCAAACCCGGTACTCTCTGTAGTTCCATGGCGGCCAACCTTTCTTCTAGCCCTTTGTATTTATCATCGGCTGGAGGGTATTGCTGATCAGAATAATCTTCATCCTCTTCGACTTCTTCTTCTTCCGCATCAGACTCGGAAGGTACCGCAGCTCCACCTCCTTTGCTGGTTCCTTCATCAGAGATAGGAGGAAATTCAAGCACTCTCCGAGCTTCTCCGTCAAATCTTCTCCCCAAAGTAGCCACCCCGAGTCTCTTTTTCTTCTTCTTCACTGGGTCTTTGTTCCCCAATTGAGTTTTGATATCCTCCTGACCCTTAGCCAAGGTCATCAAGAGTTGCTGGAACTGTGCATTCTGAGCTTGTAGGTCTTTGACTGTTTGCTCGAGATCCATCCTACTGAAATAAACAGCAGACAGATAAGGAAACCTGGAGTGAGACCTGCTTATGCACATGATGAATGGTATGCTTATGTATGCAATGCATTCAAGGATTTAGAACATTCAAAATTGTTGCAGACAAAGAAGAACGCACGTCATATTAATAAGAAGGACTTTGTTAGTACATAAATGCCCCATGGGCCAAATATTACAAAACAAATTCTCAAGGCAAAAAGACATTACGCATCCTCTTTGGTGCGATGTAAGTGTTGAGGGCCTCTTGCTCATGGAGTCGGCGGGTAAGCTCTAGAACCTTCTTCTCACTGGCGTAGAAGCTAGCTTCAAAAGTGTTCGGTTCCTCCTTGAGCTGAATCCAACTTTTCTGCATTTCCTCCCACGATGTAGGCATGTCAGGATGTAGGATGGTGTAGGGAACCTCTCATTCCTTGACGGTCTCTTTAATCACAGGGAGAACATGAGGATAAGGCATCATCAGACTTTGGGCTCGGGCTCGTACCCACTTGAGATAAGGCTCAAGAGGGATGGAGTTCTTGTGTCCCAGAGTCTTGCTATCAACCTTGTTGGGTCTTCCCCAAGCTCTGATGAATCTTTGGCGAAGTCCTTGCGCATCGTTGTCGAAGTCAAAAACTAGGTCAGAAATCAACATGTCATGAGGGCCATCCCTCCGTGCATATCCAAATTGCCTCAAAGCTAGGCAAGGGTTGTAGGTGATACCTCCTCTAATTCCAAGTAAAGGAACATTAGGAAATTCTCCGCAACGATCGACAATGATGACATTCTCTCTGGACCGAGAACACCAATGCACATCAGAGTGAGTAAGAGTCATCAACCGTTGGGACCACCTTGAGCCTTGGTCATTCTTCAAGACAGATTGTGGAAGGTGCGAAATAAACCACCTTGCAAGGAGAGGAGTACAGCACATGAGAACACCCCTCTTTCTCATTGTTCGTGTGTAAAATGAGTGAAGAATGTCCCCAAGCAATGTTGGTATTGGGTTTCTGGACAAGAAGATTTTGACGGCGTTGACATCTACCAATTGGTCAGGATTTGGGAACAAGACCAACCCATAGATAAGGAGTGCCACAATCTCTTCAAAGGCTTGTAGGTCCAATGAGTTCCAACATTCTTGTGCCTTCTCAAACAAGAATTTTGCTAAGAATCCTTTGACGCCGCTTCTGGTTTCCCAATGCCCCTTGATGTCGGATGGTTGTAGATGTAATGCTCGAGCAACATCTTCCGGCTTTGGTTCCTTTTCCGTACCGTTGAATGGTAGTTGATTAAGGATAGGGATTCTTAGGAGTTGAGAAAACTCCTCCAAAGTGGGTACCAATTGGTAATCAGGGAAAGTGAAACAGTGGTGAAGAGGGTCAAAGAACTGAAATAGCACTTTCATCATGTCTTCTTCAATGTTGGTGCTGACTAAGCTGAGCAGTCTACCATGTCTTTCACTGAAGGATGAGTTTTCCGGAATTCTTGAGGTGAGCTCCTTGAGTTGAGGAGAGATTCTCACAAGATTGACTTGAATGGTATTTCTGCGAGGAATTTCCATGACCTACAAAACAAGAACAAAGATGAATATCCAAACCCTTGAAATGGTTAGTGAATGCATATGATGTTTTATGATGTTTATGATGTATGCACAAAACATATGTACAAACAAATCACACCAAACCCTAGTTTCAGGCTTGCATGGGGTTTCATAGGTCAGTACCCTCTTGAGTGTAGTTGGCTTAAAAACCTGTCCTATAAATAGTAACCGGGTTCTAAGGAGCTCAATATCATTGGATTGTTTTCATTGTTCATTATTTTGGTTTAGCCACTTAACTAGCGACCAAAATATTCCAAGAAAACAACCCTCAATGAGTGTAGTATCGAGTATCTACCAACTTCCGACTGCACCAAAGCCGGTCATCTCACTACCCCTAATAAAAGGCCAAGATGGTCAAGTAAGGTTCTAGGTCATTAGTGCTTAGTGACATCACTCAGCGGCCCCGTACTCTCCTTTATTGAACTCAAGGGTTACCGGTACTCACAAATATGTCGCACTAATATAGCTATTGCTTCGACTGTGTCGGTATACCCCGCACAGTTTCCACAATGTATTGCTATCTATGAATGTTTCCCAAAATCCGGGTGTAGGATTGCAAACCCAAACAATAGAGCCAAGATATAAAGCAAGCAATTCAAACAATTAGTAATGCAAGAAGGTGATCTAAGCCCTAAGGTTACTCCACTTTTAAAATTATCCCCAGCAGAGTCGCCAGTTCTGTGATACGGTGGGAGAACTGACTATGGTTTTGCGTTTGTTTTCGCAAATGTTTCGGTTGAGCAAGAGTCGCCACCGACTTTTTATTTTATCCTAAGGAAAGGTTTAAAAAGCACAGCAAAAACCTTTGAGATTTTTCTTGGGTTCGGGGAGTAGATTATAGAAAGGGAAGGTATTAACACCCTTTCTATCCATGGTTATCCATGGGCTCTTAGGTACTTGCTTAGATCAACTTGCCTTGGTTTTCAATTGTTTGAAATGGTGCTTTGTGTGTGGCTTTGAAAAGGTTTTGAAAAAGATGCCTTGTCTAGGCTACCCTTGTAACAATTCTGTACTCGAATGTTTTACAAAAGGTGTTTGTCTTTTTGAAAAGATGTTTCAAGGTTTTTTGAAAGTTTGTTTTGAAAGTGTTTGTGAAGTGTGGTTTGAAAATAGGCAAGTTTTTTCTTTTGCAAATGGACAAGTACTTAAGAGCTATCTACCCTAAAGTTCTCAAAGATTTATGCTATGTTTTAACCCTTTTGACAATTTTGTTCCACCATTGCATTTGGTGGACAATCTTGTATTAGGATGTGAAAGGGACGGGCGCGGGTCATCGTTTAGACCATAATTGCAATAGTGTTAAATGTCTTTGGGCAATTTTTTCTTTGAAAGGGACTTGATCATTTTAGGCAACTTTTCGAAAGCGTCATCGAGGGACTATGATCATTTGATTGTTTGTTTTTACCCAAAGAAACCTAACATGCAACATGGCCCAATTATTTGAAGGCAACAAGTGGAATACCCTAGGGGTGCAAGTGTGAGATGTGTTGTCCATTTTCATGCTTGTTTATCTTTGAAATTAGGTCAAACTATTTTGTTCTTTTTATTTGCATACAAACCCTAATTCTAGCATGGTATATTTAGAAAGCGTTTAAAGTGCGAAAAGTAAAATTCCTACACTATTACAACACAATATGGGAAGGGGGGGTACAAATGTTCAAATGGGGGGATATTTAGACAAAGAAATTAAACCTAGCTATTACATCATTTTTGGCATATTTACAAATAATTAATTGTATAAATTAAATGGAAAATAAAATAAAGATGCAAAATGCAAAAAGGGTTTTTATATGTATGAAAAAAAGGTATTATTTATGTTAAATAAATAAAATAAAAAAAGTATTATTTTTGGAGTTTTTGTCTTTTAAGGGTAAAACCCTAATTTTTATTAAGTAATATATATATATATTATTTAATTTATACAAGTATTTGTTTATTATGTACAAAAATAAAATAAAATGAAGTATATTTATAAAAAGTATTTTTTTATGTCAAATATTAATAAAATAAAAATGTATGTATTTTTGTATTTTTAACCTAAGTATTCTAATAAATAAATATATATATATATATATATATATATATATATATATATATATATATATATATATATATATATATATATATATATATATATATATATATATGTATTAATTTCTAAATATGTATTATATATATAAAAATAATAATATTTAATATTTATAAAAAAAGTATATTTTGCATAAAATATTTTCAAAAAGGAAAATGTAATAAAAATCAGAAAAGAAAGTATATTTGCATTATTTTTCCTATCTATTCTAAATAATATATATATATATATATATATATATATATATATATATATATATATATATATATATATATATATATATATATATATATATATATATATATATATATATATATATATATATATATATATATATATATATATATATATATATATTTATGTACAAATGTCCATATAAGCAAATAAATACCTAAAAAATATAAAAATGGTGTAAAAAATATTTTTCATGTTTTTAATATTATTAGCAAAAATAAATAAGTCAAAATGAAAAAAGAAAAGTCAACAAATCAAGCAAATAAATAAAATGGGCTCAGGGGGTGCAAAACCAAAAATATGGTGTGGAAAGAAAATCAGAAGCAAGCCCAGCCCATGAAGCTTCTTCTTCAACTTCTGAACAAAAACGTTCAAAAAACGCGCGCCTGTACTTCCAATTCAAACACCTGGATTTTTTGATCTTTTGCACAAACTTCCAACATAAGAAATGTTAAGCATTGAATCACGATTCTAAATATATAAAAAACTCATCCTAACTCTCAGAAATGAGAGAGAATTTTGACATTCCCAAATCCTGACCTAAGTTTTCTGCCATGTTCAGACTCAAAATTCTTGCAGCACACATAATATAAATGAAATCTAATTACATGGGCATGTTCAGGGCTATGAATGTGACATATTCTCTTCACAAACCTAAATCTAACAATGCCTAATAAGAGAGATACGAGTTCATGAACTTACCTGTTCAGTTGAAGTTCTATCTGGCAATGGAGAAGCTTTCAGTGCAAGGTGATGATTGGTATAGCTTCCTTGATGTCCAGGGATGCTATTCCAAGCTTTACTTTGTATTGAAACCTTTTGAATCGTGCTGGAGCACTTCACCTGCAAATCAGAAAAGTGAAAATGGCCAAAAGGATTAGAGGAGTTACAGGTTGCTTCTAATGCTTTGGATAATTTAGATTGATGGTAGGGAAGGTGTCTGAAGTGGTTTGGGCAAGAATGCTTGAAAGGATTGAGAGTTGGAACTCAATCTGCAGGGGTTGCTCTGTTTGGGCAGTTTTAGAGTGATTCTGAGTTTGTAAAGGTATTGGAGGCCAAAGGATCGTGTTCTAGCTTGTGTTTGATGTTTGGAATGTGCTTGATAACTTTCTCTAAGGCTTGGTTGACAGGAATGGAAGTTGGTGTATGATATGATACTTTTCTTCACCCTTAAGCAAGCAAAGCCAAGTTGATGTTTTAGGCAAGTAGAGGACCCCTAAACATGCTGCTAACCTTGTCTTGATTAGAGTGTTTTGCTCATAATCTTGTGCCAATTAGATTTCATCTGTACTTGTTGGATTTTCAATTGGACATAAAGCTTGCTTTTGCAAAAATGGCTATTTTACTTTTTCCATAAATGGCTTTATTCAACATGTAATGCATAAGCTCATGAAAAAATGCCTTAGCACAATGAAAATGTATTAAATTATTGAGTGTTGGATGGTTTAAGGACCTGTAATGTAGCACAAAATAAGCTGACTTGAAAATGGCATAAGTTATGAACATGTACATGACCAATTCAAAAGTGAGTTTTTGCCATATTGTGAAATTCGATTCTCTCAAGTTATGAGGTTGTTTGATGAGTTCTTGGACATTTTGGAAAGCTTGGAATGTGTACTACAATCCATCTTTGAAATGCAAATTGAAATTCCAAGTGTAAGTATATGGAAAATGGCCTTGAAGTTAGGTAGAAAACCTTGCCAAAATAGGTTGAAATTTCACCAAGTTAAGAATGGTTTAGTACCCTTATTCCAAAAATTGTAACTTGAGATACAAGCCTCATTTGGGAAAACTTTGTGAATCAAAGTTGTAGATTATGCAAAAAGCTACAACTTTCATGTTTTGACTTTTGCTTGAATCCAAATGAATCTTGGTGAGAAAGTGAGGCAAAGTTGGGAAAAAATTAGGGTTTTTCATAACTTAGAAAAATTCTAAGTTATGAAAAATTCTCATTTCTAACCCTAATTTGCATTTTTGATTTCTTGGTGAACAAGTTTCATGATTTGGCATGTTTTGATGAAAAATGAATCTTGACCCTTGATTTTGACCAAAAAGTCAAAGTTTGACTTTTCAGTATACAGTCAAAATTGGTCAATTGACTGGGAAATTCAACTGTCAATCTTGTGTACTTGGGATCTTTTGAACTTGTTGAGCATGTCAAGATAATTCCATGGGGTCCTTGAGTCCATATGTGAGCTTGGTTTGCCATTGGTTGGGTCAAACAGTCAAAAATTGCCTTTGTGCAGTCAAAACCCTAAAAATGACCATTTTGCCCTTTTGGTGATCTGATCAAATTTCTTGTGGAATTATGATCCAAACTTGATCAAATGGTTCATATGAGTTCATAATGTTGATGTGGGTCAATTTTCATGAGATTTGACTATCAATTGGTCACAGTTGACTTTTTCCCCAATACAGCTGATTTCTAGGTCAACTGTCCAATTGACTGGGCAAAATTTGGAATCAAGACTTGAAACTTGATGTGGATAAACTTGGGAGTCCAATATGAAGCATGAAAGTCATCTTAGGTATTTTAGGTCAAAACATCTTTGTGCAAACACAAACCCTAATTTGGGTCAACAGTGCAAGGAGAAGTCTTGAGCAGATGAAACCCTAATTGGATCTTGATCTTCAAGGGATTTGTGGTGAGAAATCAATGAGAAATGGGAGGGCAAATTTTTGGGTACAACAGCAGTAAAGTTGAATCATGGTTTCGCTTGTACAAAATGCCGTTGCTAAGGAAGAACTTTGCCGCGAACCTTCTCAGAAACTTCTTGTCATTGACAGATGCACCCTCGGGGTATTCTTGAGCTTCCAGGTACCTCTTCACCTCATGGCACCAGGGTTTTTCAGTTACCTCTTCAGCCTCAAGATCACAACAATATGCAGGTTCATCTAACTTCCAGATAATGATCCGGGGAGCCTCGTTGTCCCATTTGACTTTGAACATAGAAGACATCGTAGCCAACGCGTCCGCCAACTGATTCTCCTCTCTCGGGAAGTGTTCAAAAGTTATCTCTGTGAAATGGGGGATCAACGTCAACACACACTCTTTGTAAGGAATAAGATTCAGATGTTTCGTATCCCACTCGCCTTTGATCTGATTGATCATGAGAGCGGAATCTCCGAAGACACTCAGAAACTTGATCCTTAAGTCAATTGCAGCTTGAAGACCCATGATGCATGCCTCATACTCCGCCATGTTGTTGGTGCAGTTGAAACATAGTCGGGCAGTGAGTGGAGTATGAGTGCCTTTGGGGGATATGATTACAGCGCCAATACCGTTACCCAAAGCGTTTGAGGCTCCGTCAAAGTGCATAGACCATCGGGATCCTTCCTCAGGTCCTTCATCCGGTCCAGGTACTTCACAATCAGTCACTACCATGATGTTCTCGTCCGGAAATTCAAAGTTCATTGACTGGTAGTCGTCTACTGCCTGGTGTGCCAAATGGTCTGCCAATACACTTCCCTTGATTGCTTTCTGAGTCGTGTACTGGATGTCGTATTCCGTCAAGATCATCTGCCATCTTGCTATTCTTCCAGACAGAGCAGACTTTTCGAATATGTACTTTATTGGATCCATTTTAGAAATCAACAGAGTAGTATGAGTCAGCATATACTGTCTCAGCCGGCGAGCAGCCCATACAAAAGCGAAGCAAGTTTTCTCGAGCAGTGAGTATTGGGTCTCACAGTCGGTAAAATTTTTGCTAAGGTAATAAATGGCATGCTCTTTTCGGCTAGACTCGTCATGCTGCCCCAGCACACACCCCATTGAGCTGTCAAGTACTATCAAGTATAGTATCAGAGGTCTCCCTTCAACCGGTGGCATAAGAATGGGTGGTTCTTGGAGATACTCTTTGATTCTGTCGAAAGCGGCCTGACATTCATCGTTCCAACGTACTACCTGATCTTTCTTCAGCAGCTTGAAGATTGGTTCACAGGTGGCAGTTAGATGCGAGATGAATCAGGCAATATAATTCAGACGTCCTAGAAAGCCTCTGACTTCTTTCTCTGTCTTGGGAGTTGGCATCTCTTGTATGGCTTTAACCTTGGTAGGGTCCACTTGAATACCTTTGTCGCTCACAACGAAGCCTAGCAACTTCCCAGATCTTACCCCGAAGGTGCACTTGTTCGGGTTCAACCTCAGCTTGTACAACTTCAACCGATCAAACAGCTTCTGTAAATGGTCAAGGTGTTCCTCCTCAGTTTGAGACCTTGCAATCATATCATCGACGTATACTTCAATCTCATGATGGATCATGTCATGAAATAAAGCAACCATGGCACGTTGGTAGGTTGCCCCAGCATTTTTCAACCCGAATGGCATGACCTTGTAGCAGAAGGTGCCCCACTGAGTAACAAAGGTAGTCTTTTCCATATCTTCAGGAGCCATTTTGATCTGATTATAACCTGAAAAACCATCCATGAAGGAGAACACCTTGTGCTGAGCAGTATTGTCAACCAGAACGTCGATGTGAGGCAGAGGGAAGTCATCCTTGGGGCTGGCCCTGTTCAAATCCCTGTAATCAACACACATTCGGACCTTACCATATTTCTTTGGCACCGGAACCACGTTGGCAACCCACTGAGGGTAAGAAGTCACTGCTAGAAAACCTGCGTCAAATTGCTTCATAACCTCAGCTTTGATTTTCTCGGACATCTCTGGACGCATACAGCGGACCTTTTGTTTAACCGGAGGGCAGTCTTCCTTGGTAGGCAGGTGATGAACCACAATGTCGGTATCCAACCTAGGCATGTCTTCGTAAGACCAGGAAAAGATTTCCACATAGTCATGCAGCATCTGGATCAACCGTTGTTTCACACTGAGCTCTAGGTTGGCACCAATCTTAACTTCCTTTCTATCTGTCTCAGTACCCAGATTTATCGTTTCCACTGGCTCTTCATGTGGCTGAATGGCCCTCTCTTCCTGGAGTAACAGTCTTGCAAGCTCACCAGGAACTTTGCAATCATCTTCACCTTCATCTTCGGCTAAGTTGATCGGATTTTCGAAGTCATAACTGGCAGTAGCAGAGTCGTTACCAGTGAGATCCAGAGTGGATTGAAACCTGTATGAGTGAGTGTGTGTAAATATAGCTGTTTTGCAATATATATAAAGAAATAAAGGGAGTGCAAGATTTGAAATGTGAGAAACGTCCAATGCTTTTATTCATGATATATGAAAGTGACAAACAAAAGCCCTCACAAATAAAACCACGGTGCCCCGGGTAAGACACCGGGCCATAAAGTTTAGAATTATTGTTTATTACAAATCCAAAATAAAGAAGTTCATTACTGGGTGACAAAAGTAATAGGTGTAAAGTCTTTTGCAGTCCAGTTGCTAGGTCCACCGTTGGTCGTTGGGTAGATCCAGCTGTCGAACTCGGATTCTTCCACTTCGTCTTCATCCCCAATAGCATTCACTCCTAGATTGGTGATGAGCACAGGAGGTCTTCCAATCCTTGCCTTGCGCACAGCCTTCTGAGCTTCTGCAGTGAAACCCAAGCCAAATTTGTCAGTCTTTGGAGTGAAATCAGGAAGCCTGCCCCAGTTTGCGTACTCACCCTTCTCAATTACAGCCCGGGTGTCCTTTAAGGAGGCCATCTTCAAAGGAGAACCCTCTTCAGTCACTGTTTCTGCTGCTGCCAATGTTTGTGGCACCTCTTCAAAATGTTGAAAGGGGGTCTCAATGAACTCCCCGTCCATTTCCACGTACCTGAAGGAGTTGAGGTGGCTGACCATGTATTCCTCTTCCCCTTGCACTGTTACAATCTTCCCCCTGACCGGGTATTTGAGCTTCTGATGTAAAGTTGAAGTCACAGCTCCAGCCTTGTGGATCCACAGGCGACCCAGCAAACAAGAATAGGAAGGAAGGATGTCCATCACATAGAATTTTGAATCAAATACCTGTGAACCAACCCTGATCGGGATGTCAACCTCACCATGTACCATCCTTTTGGACCCGTCAAAGGCCCGAACAACAATGTTACTTGGTTTGAGCTCTAAGCCTTCACAGTCTAGCCTGTCTAGAGCCTTCTTGGGTAGTACGTTCAGTGAAGAACCCGTGTCAACCAGCACGTGAGCAAGAGTAGTGCCCCTGCATTCAATGGAGACATGCAGGGCATCATTATGGTTCTTCCCCTTGGCCGTCAGATCAGCATCAGAGAAACCCAGACCGTTATCAGCGGTTAAGTTGGCCACACAGTCGGTGAATTGATCAGCAGACGTTTCTTGGGGCACGTGGGCCGTCTTCAGGAAAGCAATCAGGGCCTTGGCATGGGCCTCTGAACACAGCAACAGTGATAGCATGGAGATTTTGGAGGGGGTGTGCCCCAACTGTTCAACGACGTTGAAATCACTTTTCTTTATAATTTTGAGGATCTCTTCCATCTCTTGCTTGGAAGCCTCAACAGTGGTCTTTGGTGCCTCCGTCCGGGCAGGCACATCAGTAGCAATTCCCTTACCCCGAGTGTCAGATGACTCGGCAGCAGGGGTAGAAACTTGATCAGGGGGGGAAACAGGCACATTGGCAGGTGTGATGACAAGAGGCCTTTGAATTGCTGGAGGAGCAATGTCTGGTGAGAACAGTCTTCCACTACGAGTGACCTTAGCAGGCCCGGTGATATTGGTGACACCGGTACCAGTGTTGAACTCTTGCTTCACTCCCAGAACATAAACATCTGCCCCATAGTGCCATGGGACAGCTTTATCAGACTTGTAGGGGATGGGCCCCAGAACAGTAATGGTTATAGGAGCAATCTTATGAACATGCATAATTTTGATAGGCTTCTTTGAAGGAGCCTTGGAAGGGTTGTTGAAAATGGTAACAATTGAAACTTCTTCAATAGGGGCAGCAGGAACGGCAGTCTTCTTGAACAAGATCTCTTTACTATCCATCAGGTTTTGGATGCCTGATTTCAGCAAAGAACAACCAGCAGGGGAATCAGCACATAAAGGGCAACCTTTTCTACATCCCGGAAATAAAACGGCTAGCAACAGGTTCCTCTTGACGGTCAGCAGCGGAGTAGCAACATCATCCACAGAAGCTACATACAAATCCTCCTCAACAGCGTTCACCCCATGCTGGGGCATGGGAGCGGTCACAACATTTGGCCTTTCGGGCGCCTCGAATTGTATTTCCTTGGCATCAATAAGGTCCTGAACCTTATTCCTCAGGGCCCAACAATCATCAGTAGAATGTCCCGGGCTATCAGAGTGATACGCGCAACGGGCGTTGGGGTTGTACTTCGGAGATGCTGTGTTTACCATCTTCGGAGCTTCCTTGATTGTTACCAGGCTGGTTGACAGCAGTTGCGGCAGGATCTGAGAGAGAGTCATACTGAGCCGAGTATACTGCCTTTTGCGTCTCTCAACTCTGGGCTGGTTGTATTGCTGAGGAGCAGCAGCAGGCTTAGAAATAACCACCGCGTTGACAGCTTGGCGGCGTTCTGGTTTGTTCTGTCTTCTGGGACCATACACAGCACTGGCCTCCTTCTTGAAGGGCTTCTTTTCAGCATTTGAGGAGGCACCCTTCTGTATCTTTCCCGATTTTATACCAGCTTCGATCCTTTCACCAGTCAGGATCAGGTCTGTGAACCCAGCAGAGGAATTACCAATGAGATGATTGAAGAATGGACCGGATAGGGTCCCCAAGAACATGTCCACTAGTTCACGGTCAGTCAGCGGTGGCTGCACCCTGCCATCCAGATCTCTCCACTTCTGTGCGTACTCCTTAAAACCTTCACCCGATCCTAACGACATACCCTGGAGTTGGGTACGCGTGGGAGCGAGGTCGGAATTATATTGATACTGCTTGTAAAAAGCAGTGGCCAAATCCTCCCAGTCACGAATGTTGGTTCCATCCAGCTGATAGAACCATTCGAGATGAGTCCCTGAAAGACTCTCCTGGAAGAAGTGGATCCATAAGTTCTTGTCTGCTGTGTAAGGATGGATCTTCCTTACATAAGAACGGAGGTGCATCTTAGGACAGGAAGCCTCGTCATACTTCACAAAGGCAGGCGCCTTGAACTTGTGTGGGATCACCACCCCAGAGGATAACCCCAAGTCTCCGAAATCCAACCCAGGCACACGTTGAATTTCCATAGCATTTAACTTGTCCTCCAGCTGTTTGTACCGGTCCTCAGCAGGAGGGTACTGTTCGTCATTGAAGTCTGTCTCAGTGTCAGAAACCACAGGACTAGGGACCTCTCTCCCTTGGTGACTGCCTTCCCCCACAGATGGAGTAGTCCTCTCAGCTTCATTTTACAGCGTATTCCCGAGTCTATGCCCGATGTTGAATAGCACAGTCCTCTTCTTCTTCTTATTCTTCTTCAGGAGCAAAGCCTTCAGCTCTTGTTGTCCCTGGGCCAAGTTCATGACCATCTCCTGGAATTGGGCGTTTTGGGCCTGGAGGGCCTTGATAGCTTGCTCGGTAGTGAGTTCAGGATTCATGATGCTTGAGTGCTGAAATAAACAGCGAAGAAGATTAAGCAACCTGTAGAAAAAGGGTACCTGTTATGCACATGATGCATGATATGCTATTTATGCAATGCATTCAAGGGTTCGAAAGTTCAAATTCGTTGTAGCCAAAAAAGAACACACTTTTTATTAGGAAATGAATTATTCAGTACATCAAGGCCTCATGGGCAAAACATTACAAAATAATTAATCCCAAAAGACACTGCGCATCCTCTTTGGAGCAATGTAAGTGTTGAGAGTCTTTTCCTCGTGTAGTAGACGCGTGAGCTCCAAGACCTTCTTCTCACTGGCATGTAGATTGGCTTCAAGAGAATTCCGTTCTTCCTTGAGTTGGATCCAGCTTTTCTGCATTTCTTCCCAGGATGTAGGCATGTCAGGATGCTGAATAGTGTAGGGCACTTCTCCTTCCAAGGCTGGCTCTTTGATCACAGGGAGAACATGAGGATATGGCATCACCAGCTTCTGGGAGCGGGCTCGTACCCACTTGAGATAAGGCTCCAGGGGGATGGAGTTCTTGTGCCCCAGTGTCTTGCTGTCTACCCTGTTGGGCATCCTCCAAGCTCTGATAAATCTCTGGCGAAGTCCTTGTGCATCGTTATCGAAGTCAAAAACTATGTCAGGAATCAGCATATCATGAGGGCCATCCCTCCGAGCATATCCAAACTGTCTCAAAGCCAAGCATGGGTTGTAATTAATACCTCCTCTGATTCCAAGTAAAGGAACATTAGGAAACTCCCCGCAACGATCAATGATAGTGACGTCTTCTCTGGACCGAGAACACCAATGTATATCAGCATGCATAAGAGTCATTAATCGTTGTGACCATCTCAAACCCTGCTCATTCTTCAAAACTGATTGTGGAAGGTGCGAAATAAACCACCTTCCCAGGAGAGGAGTGCAGCACATAAGAACACCTCTTTTTCTCATGGTTCGAGTGTAACATGAGTGAAGGGTGTCCTCAAGCAACGTAGGTATAGGATTCCTGGACATGAAGATCTTGACAACATTGATATCTATAAGCTGATCTAGCTTAGGGAACAACACCAACCCATAGACAAGGAGGGCTACAACTTCTTCAAAGGCTTGTAGGTCAAGGGAATTCCAACACTCTTGGGCCTTCTCAAACATAAACTTTGCCAAGAACCCTTTGATACCACTTCTGGTTTCCCAATGTCCCTTGATGTCAGATGGTTGTAGGCATAATGCTTTAGCAACCTCTTCAAGTTTTGGTTCCCTTTCCATACCATTGTAGGGTAGTTGACTGAGAAGGGGAATCTTCAGAAGCTGGGAAAACTCTTCCAAAGTAGGCACCAGTTGATAATCTGGGAAAGTAAAACAGTGGTGCAGAGGGTCAAAGAATTGGAACAACACTTTCACCATGTCCTCTTCAATGTTGGTATTGACCAAGCTGATGAGTCTACCATGCCTTTCACTGAATAAAGAGTTCTCGGGAATCCTGGATGTAAGTTCCTTAA
Source organism: Vicia faba (assembly GCA_948472305.1). Lineage (NCBI taxonomy): Eukaryota > Viridiplantae > Streptophyta > Magnoliopsida > Fabales > Fabaceae > Vicia > Vicia faba. Next base: position 313,935,876 of record OX451740.1, read on the forward strand.
GCTGAGGAGGGACCCTTACAAGGTTGACCTGAATTGTCTTTCTGCGGATAGTTTCCATGTCCTACAAAACAAGAACAAAGATGAAGATTCGAACCCCTGAAGTGGTTAGTGGATGTATATGATGTTGTATGATGTTATGATGCTATGATAAAACACACCACAAGTATTCATAAAAGAAAACATGATAAGGCACACAAGTCACACCACAACCCTTAGAGTTTAGGCCAGCATGAAGTTTGGGGTACTACCCTCTTGAAGTTGGTGGGCTCAAACCTGTCCTATCAAAGTAACCGGGTTCTAAGGAGCTCAATATCATTGGATTGTTTTCTGTGTTCATTGTTTCGATTTATCCACTGAACTGGCGATCAAAATATTCCAAGAAAACAACCCTCAATGAGTGTAGTATCGAGTATCAACCAACTTCGGACTGCACCAAAGTCAGTTATCTCACTACCCCTAAAGAGGCCAGGATGGTTCAATTAAGGTTCCTAAGGTCAGTTGATGCTTCACGACACCACGCGGCGGCCCCGTACTCTCCTTAACTTGACTCAAGGGTTACCGGTACTCACCAAAGTGCCACATCAACGTAGCAGACTGCTTCAACCGTGTCGGTATACCCCGCACAGTTCCCTCACAGTCTTGTTGCTACTTTCTAAGAAGGTATCCCCCAAATCCGGGTTAGGATCTATAGAACTCCCAAGACAGGCCCAATAATATTAAAGCAAGCAAAACAAAGCAATTGAAAACACAAGTATGAGCTATCCTAAGGTACACCTCACTTTAAGTCTCCCCAGCAGAGTCGCCAGTTCTGTGATCGGTGGAAATAGAACTGACTGTTTTTTAGCTGGTTTCGCGAAATGTCGCGGTAAGCAAGAGTCGCCACCTTCTTTTATTTTCTCCAACATGGACAGGACAAAAGCACAGCAAAATTCCTTATGAGAATGTTTCTCGGTTCGGGAGGTAGATTTATAGAAAGGGAAGGTGTTAGCACCCTTTCTATCCGTGGTTATCCACGGGCTCTTAGGTACTTGCTCTTATGTTTTCAAAATTGTTTGCTTTTCAAAATGTGAATGGGTGTGAAAAAGTTTCTTTGAAAGATTTCTGAATAACTCTTGTATCTGTCCTCAAGAGTGCTTGAAAAATTTGTTTTGAAAGCTTTTGAAAGTGTAAGGTGTGAAAAGTATTTTGTTGGTTTTTGAAAAGAGCAAGTACCCATGAGTCATCTACCTACCCTAAGGAATTAAGCTGTGTAAGAGTCCTTTAGATAGTGCTATCCCACCATTGAGAGGTAGGTAACTTTGTCCCATTTTTTCACCAAGATGCAAAGGGATTCAAACAAAACTTGAAACATGAAAGTTGTAGTCCATTGCAAAATCTACAACTTTGATTCACAAAGTTTTCTCAAAGGAAGCTTGTAGCTCAAGTTATGATTTTTGTAACAAGGGTGCAAAACATTTTTAACTTAGAAACATTTTGACCTATTCTAGGCAGGATTTTTGTCCAACTTCTTGGCCATTTTTCACATGCTTCCACTTGGAGTTTCAATTTGCATTACAAAGATGGATTGTAGTACACATTCCAAGCTTTACAAATTGTCCAAGAACTTCTCAAACACCCTTGTGGTTAGGGAGAATCGAATTTGCAAAGTTGGGCAAAATTCACTTTTGTTCATAACCAAATGCATGTTCATACAAGTTCCATTTTCAAATCAGCATGCTTGGTACTTGCTTGCAGGCCTCTAAACCAAGTTTTAACTCCATAATTAAATGCCTAACCATTGTGTTCAAGCATTGTTTTGTGCATTTAGTCATTACACAAAGAATTATCCCTTAAGTAGAAAAAGCAAACTTGCCATTTTTGAAAAGTAGTGCTTTATGTCAAATACCAAATCCAAGAAGTACAAGCCAGATCTTTGAGGCAAGAGTTTGTAAGCAAATCCCACTGATCAAGAGCAAAGGGTGCAGCATAGATAGAGAGGGTATACAGGCCTGCATAAGGACTTGAGCTTTCTTACTTCAAAAAAAAGCAAGATTGCAAAACAACTAGAACTCTCACTTCCTGCAAGCACAGCCAAACACAAACTTTTTTCACACCTTCCATACATCCCAACTAACCTAAAGCACGATTGATTGATCCCTCACACCTCCTAAAACCCCAAAACACCATTTTGCTGCACAAAACAGGGCATCCCTACAGATTGAGTTGCACAACTCAGTTTGCTCGTGTGTTTTGGCCAAAGCTTGTTCAAACACATTCCCTACCATCCACTGAAACTAGCCCAAGCCCTAAACACCAGCTGTAACACCCCTAACCTCACTTGCCATTTTCAATTTTCAGTTTTCCAGGTGGACTTCCATAGCACGATTCAGAGTGATTCAAAGCAAGCTAGGTACTTGGGAAGCATCCTTGGACCTCAGGCAAGCTGTGCAAATCCTCAAACTCCATTGAAGTTGGCCACATTGATGTACACGAGTCAAGCTGAAACAGGTAAAACCATGGACTTCTATCTCTCTATCCGGGCATGTTTAAGCTTAGGTTTGTGAAGGAAACATGTTCTACTCATAGCCCTGAAGCCATCCATGTATTTACTTTTCATTTATATTAAGCATGCTGTGAGAATTTTGGCCATGAACATTGAAGAAAAATTAGGTCAGAAATTGGGGGAGAAGAAATTCTCCCTGGTTTCTTAGAGTTAGGACAACTTTTTTATATGTCTGAATTCGTCTCTTGATGCTCTACATTATTGGTGTTATGAGTTTTTGCTAAAAGTCAAGGAATCAGGAGTTAGCTTTGGTGCAAGAGGCGCGCGCGTTTTGTTATTCAAACAGAAGCTGGAGGTTGAAGATGGTGGCTTGGGCTGGGCCTAAGTCATCCTTACTTTTTGCACCCTTTTTTTAGCTTTGCACCCCCTTGGCCCATTATCTGAAATACTTGTCATTTTTGCATTTTTCTTTTTGATTCTGATTTTATATTTTTATTCAAACATGAAAAAACCCTAAAAATATTTTTCCACGTTTTTTTGCATTTATTTGGCATTTATTTACCTTTTAAGCATATATATGTAAATAATATAAATCTTTTCATTTATTAAAACCCTAGAAAATAATACAAAAATATTTATTTTTTAGTTATTATTTTTTTATTTTATTTTACATTTTGAAAACATTTTCTAAAAAAATACATTTTTTGTAAATAATTAATATTTTATTTTTTGTACATATTTAGCATATTAAATATATATAAATATACATATACATACTTTATTAAATATTTAAGACAAAAATATAAAAATAATACATTTTTATTTTTATTAATATTTGACATCAAAAATACTTTCTTACAATATACTTTTTATTTTTTGTATATAATTAAAAAATATTGTATATAATTAATAAATAAATACTATTTATTCAAAAACTAGGGTTTTGCCCTAAATGACAAAAATACTCAAAATTTGACCTTTTTATTTTTGTTTATATTTTACATTGAAAAATACTTTCACATACATAAAAAATCATTTTGTGCATAATACATTTTGCATATTTATTGTATTTATTTAATTATTGTACAATTAAATATTTTGTATATTCGATATGGATGTAATAGCTTAGAATTTAATTTCTTGTCAAACATCCCCAAATTCAAACTTGTACCCCCATCCCCATAATCATTGTTGTAATAGCTTAGCATTTAAATTTCCGCATTTAAAAGCTTTCAAAATTATGCCATGATAGACCTAGGGTTTGTATGCAAATAAAATCAATAAATAGCTTGACCTAAATTCAAGATAAACATGCATGAAAAACAAACACCAATCACACTTGCACCCTTAGGGTTACTCCACTTGTTGCCTTCAAAAATAGGCCATGTTTGCATGTTGAATGTCCTTGGCAAAACAAAAAAACAAATTAAATGATCATAGTCCCTCGATGACGCTTTCTCAAGTTGCCTAAAAATGATCAAGTCCCTTAAAGAAAAAATTTTCAAAGACACTTGACACTATTGCTTTCACGGTCTAAACGATGACCCACGCCTATCCCGTTAACATCCTAACACAAGGTTGTTCACCAAATACAATGGTGAAACAACACTGTTAAAAGGGTTAAAAACATAAGGAAAGATCTTTGAGTAATTTAGGGGTAGACAACTCTTAGTTACTTGATCAAACTTGCAAAATACACTTGCCTACTTTCAAAACACACTCCACAATACAACTTTCAAAACAACTTTCAAAAAAACATTGAAACATCTTTTCAAAAAGAGAAACACCTTTGTAAAACATTCGAGTAAAGAATTGTTACAATGGTTGCCTAGACAAGGCATATTTTTCAAAACATTTTCAAAACCACACACACAAAGCACCATTTCAAACAATTGAAAAGCAAAGGCAAGTGGTCTAAAACAAGTAACTAAGAGCCCATGGATAACCATGGATGAAAAGGGTGCTAGCACCTTCCCTTTTCATAATCTACCCCCCAAACCCATGAAAACATCTCAAAGGTTTTCCCTGTGCTTTTTAACCTTTCCTTTAGGATAAAATAAAAAGTCCGTGGCGACTCTTGCTCAACCGAAACAAGTGCAAAAACAAATGCAAAACCTCAAGTCAGTTCTCCCACCGTATCACAGAACTGGCGACTTTGCTGGGGATTGACATAAAAGTGGGGTTACCTTAGGGTTTAGATCACCTTTACATACTTGCTTTGATTGCTTTGATTGTTGGGTCCTTGTTTGGGTTTGTTGTAAATCCTACACCCGGATTTGGGGGCACCTTTTTAGGTAAATAGCAATAAAACTGTGAGGGAACTGTGCGGGGTATACCGACATGGTTGAAGCAGTAAGCTATGTTAGTGTGACATATTTGTGAGTATCGGTAGCCCTTGAGTAGTCAAGGAGAATACGGGGCCGCTGAGTAATGTCATGAAGCACTAACGAACTGTTAGAACCTTAATTGACCATCTTAGCCTTTTTAGGGGTAGTGAGATGACCGACTTTGGTGCAGTCCGAAGTTGGTAGATACTCGATACTACACTTATTGAGGATTGTTTTCTTGGAATATTTTGGTCGCCAGTTAAGTGGCTAAACCAAAACAATGAACACAGAAAATAATCCAGTGATATTGAGCTCCTTAGAACCCGGTTTCTATTTTAGGACAGGATGAGCCAACTAACTTCAAGAGGGTACTTACCTACAAACCCCATGCAAGCCTAAACCTAAGGACTTGTTTGCTTTGTGTGAATATGATTACCTGTATATACACTTACTTGCTTTTGCATACATGTACATAACATCATAACATCATACCATAGCATTTACAATAACCATTTCAAGGATCTCAAGGGTCTTTTGATGCAGGGTCACGTTGAACCAGACGTCTACCAAGGGGCAAGAGGTTTCTCCTCTAAACAAATGCCATCAAAGATCAAGTGCAACAACTTGAATCAGGGGCTATGACCCACTTGACATGGTGAGCTTGATTCTCGTGGAAAGACATCCACCGGTGCAAAGTTCTCCAATCAAAGATCGAAGTTCAACCTCTAACATCTTTCTTGTGTTTACCCCAAGAGATCCTTGAAAACATGCATCCACATATCATGCATTGCATCATAACAATTTTTTCCTTTTCAGGTTTCCTTATTCTCCTACTGTTTATTTCAGTAGAGATGGCTCTAGAGAGGACTGTCAAGGATATCCAAGATCAAAATGCTCAACTTCAGGAAATGTTCTTGAACCTGTCCTTGGGGCAAGAAGAAGTGAAAGCTCTCCTCACAAGGGGCATGGTCCAAGGGAATTCAAGCAATGCCAGGAGTGATCAGTTGGAAGAGCTTCAGTCTGAGCTGACTGCAATGAGGATCCAAATGATGGGACAACTGGTGGGCCAGATGGCTCTCATCCAGGACTTGGCTCAAAGACAAGAGGAGCTCAGAGTTCTCGTCAACCAACTGCTTCAGGACAACCAAGTGGGGCAAACATCTGAGGTTGAAGAGCAAGTCATCATTCAACCCCCTTTGAGACAAGAAGACAAGGGAAAGGCTCCTCTACTTGCTTCAGGGTCACAAGCTCAACAACAACCTCGTCAGCGTCAACGGGGTAATCGGTGTAAGCAAAATACATCGGGAAGACAGTTCACTGAGACTGACATACCGTCATCTCTAATACTGGAACGCTTGTTGGAGGTCAATCTAACTGCTTTAATGGATCCTATTCGGAAGCCCAATACCTCCGCTCCTAGCTATCATCCTGACGCATTTTGTGTATACCACTCCTATAGTTCGGGACATGACACCGACGACTGTTGGGCCTTGAAGAACAAGATTCAAGATCTGATTGACATTGGAGTGCTGAGATTCATGCCAGATGGCGAGATGAAAATCTTCCGTTAAGGGTTTCTCCACCTGAAGTGACAAAGCTTAAACTGAGAGACTTTTGTTCCATTTGAATTTTCAAAGTTGTAATTTCTTTTGTGATTCAAACAATTATCTGTTGATGTCAAACTCTATTTCATTAATGCATTGCATATGTTTGTCTTGAATTCATCCATTTGTTTTCACTACTCTTATGCTTTCTTTATGATGTTTAACTCTTGATAAAAAGCTGCAAGCCTTTAGAGGGAGGATGACGAAACAATACCATAATCTCATACAATATGCTTTTGAACAGACCTCGCTGATGATGTACATGCATTTATTTCAATTCCCAAACGCTGGAGTTATAAGGAAGATAATCCCTAGTCAACCCCCACCGAGTCAAAGAAGTAGGAGTTTTCTGTTCTAAACAAATTGAAACCTTTAAATCTGGGGCAGGGTAGTCTCTCAGTTAATGCAAAAAAGATGCGCATTGAAGTCGCAAACTCTCAGTTCGTAATACAATGAACGACATCAAAAAAGAAAGACATTCCTTTGGAATCAAAAGACAGTGATAGTTCCTTATCTCATAGGCAGTCATTACCTCTCAAAAGAGAAAGGCCCACTAAGCCAAAACCTATAAAGGAGGCTTAAGAAAGCTGGGGCATCCCGCTGACTGTAATCTCGAAAACAGGAACAGTCAGGCAAAAGTTAGGGATAACAAATCAAAAGAACGAGGTCACTACAAATCCTCAACAACATGAAAAAAGTTGCAAAAAAAATGAAATGATGACTGCCTTCCATAAAATTCAACTTGTGTGAACCATCACCAAAAAAAAAAAGTCATTCCAAATTCGAATAGAGTTTGACGCACAATTAACTGAGTTTAGGGTTGAAGAACATCACGAAGAGCGGGTGGGTACAAATATACTTTGAGCCTTTATCCTTTGTTTCTTAAACCGAGAACCAAGCCACGTTACAACCCTTCAAAAGTCCTAACTGAAGCATGGGTTAGTTCGAAAGCATACTGTTACAAAAGGTATCCTGACTCCTGTAAGGCTTTGTCCTAAATCTTGTGTTGAATTTGTCTTATGAAAAGTTTTCTGCTAAAAAATGCATTTTTCAAAACCTCGAGACAAGCATAAACTTTGCATTATTTGAATATCGTTGTTTGCACATGGTTATCTGTTAGACAGCGAAGAAATTCATACGGCGAATGTTCAGAGGAACGAAAACTCTCTCAGTGAACAAAATCACTTCAAAAAGGATGACACTTCCATTGACAAATCTCCTATCAACAAAGGGGCATGACATGTCACTATCCAATTAATCTGGGGCAGTCCAGTCAAGGTTTCAACAGATCTTTCAAAGTTCAGTTAACCTGGGGCAGTCCAGTCAAGGTTTCAACAGATCTTTCAAAGTTCAGTTAACCTGGGGCAGTCCAGTCAAGATTTCAACAAATCTTTCAAAGTTCAGTTAACCTGGGGAAGTCCAGTCAAGATTTCAACAAATCTTTCAAAATTACAGATTAACCTGGGGTAAGTCTCCCTCACCATCGCTTGGGGCATTCGAATGTCAATCTCAAGGGTTACAAACAGTTCAAGTTTCCTGGCAATATCACAAGCATCTGATACTAGGGGCAGTGATGAAACCTCTCCGAAATCGTTTTGAAAAGACATTCAAACGTCCTCAAGGAGTTCATCACCTCTCTAGCAGACCTGCAGTCATGGGTTTATTTCCCCAACATTTGTCAAGGATTTATTCTCCAAAACAAATTACATTTCAAATTGATCGGTCGTTCAAAAGTTCCTTCATCACCTGTTGGAAGCTACGGTCGTCAATATGATCGGTGGAAATAGAACTGACTGTTTTTTAGCTGGTTTCGTGAAATGTCGCGGTAAGCAAGAGTCGCCACCGTCTTTTATTTTCTCCAACATGGACAGGACAAAAGCACAGCAAAATTCCTTATGAGAATGTTTCTCGGTTCGGGAGGTAGATTTATAGAAAGGGAAGGTGTTAGCACCCTTTCTATCTGTGGTTATCCACAGGCTCTTAGGTACTTGCTCTTATGTTTTCAAAATTGTTTGCTTTTCAAAATGTGAATGGGTGTGAAAAAGTTTCTTTGAAAGATTTCTAAATAACTCTTGTATCTGTCCTCAAGAGTGCTTGAAAAATTTGTTTTGAAAGCTTTTGAAAGTGTAAGGTGTGAAAAGTATTTTATTGGTTTTTGAAAAGAGCAAGTACCCATGAGTCATCTACCTACCCTAAGGAATTAAGCTGTGTAAGAGTCCTTTAGATAGTGCTATCCCACCATTGAGAGGTAGGTAGCACCATCGTTGGAGTTGTTCGGGTCAATTCGATTATCGGGACTGTGTGGTCACCGAAGCAATGGTAGGACACTTTAGAAGTAACCCTAATGTCCTAGATCCTTTTTAATCCGAGGCAACTGTTTCGAGGCAACTGTTTCGAGGCAACCGGATCTTTAGACAAAGGGTGACCTCTAAGACGTCCTATACTTGATGACCACGTTTCGAAGGCAACGAGTGAGGCGTACCCTAGAAGTGGTGTGTGCATTGTGTGTTGTATTCAGTTAATGTTTGTCTTTGTAATTAGTGAGCTACGAGTTGTTTTTATTTATCATACATTCTTTCATGCAAGTTTAGCAGTTAAGGGGGTGCGGAAAGTAAATTGCGGAAACATAAATCCTACGCTATTACAAGGCGCGGGTCTATACATCGCCAAAAATTACAAAGACCCGTTTTGATAAATAAGTACGGAAAGTAAATAAAAACAGTAAAAGTCCTAATTACTATTACATCCGGAGGCAGTTACATAATAATCCAAAATAAGGAATTAAAATTAAAATGCGCGCGAAAGAAGAATCGAGAATGTCTTAAGGGTGTTGACCCTTTTTAGAAAAAGAAATTGATTTTTTTGGCTTTTTGGAATAAAATGCAATTAATTAAATAAACCTAATCTAATTAATTAAAAGAAAATATATTTTTGTGTTTTTTATGTTTTTTATGAAATAAAATAAAAAAGAAACAAAATTAAGTTAACCTAATTCTAAATTATTTTAATTATTAAAAGAAAAGTCAAAATTGCCTAATTAAACTATTTCAGTTAATGTTTATTTACAAAATAATATAATAATAATAATGATGTTAGTTCTATTTTTTGATTTTTTATGAAAATATGTTAATTAAATTAATTATTAATAATAAAAATAATTAAAAGGTTAATAGTTAAAATAAGAGAAAATGACAAAACAAAATAAAAAAGGTAGTAAAAACCAAGAGGGGGTGTGGGCTGAAATGGAGGTTTATTGTTGAGATTTCAGGCCCACTTGAACAAGCCACGTTTGACTTTCCTTGATTTCCTGCAGCACGCTTTGACTGAGCACATGGTATTCCTCATCTTTCGTCCTTTGGATCTGCACTGATGACACATGGCCTGTTGGATGTGTGAGGTGCATGGTGTTCAGCGCTTTGGAAACTGCACAGGAAAGCATGAAGAAAAATAATATGGAAATTATAGGGGGACCTGGGAATCGAACCCAGGTCCCAGTGGTGAACCAACACATCACCAACCACTGCATCACTTTGTTGCATTTATTAGTAATATAGAAAACAAATATTATATAAAACAAAAGCGTTATATGCTGGAAATAAGAAAACGCGCGCGCCCAGTTTGAACTGACCACTCCACGCTTGCCACGCCATCGTCTTCAAGCTTTTCCTGCAACATAAAGAACACATAGCGGGGGTTTTAAACCCCCACAAAATACCAGCATTATGAAAATAGCGATTAGCCTCTCATACAATATAAAAAGGGCGCGAGTATCTCATTCGATTCGTCTTGTCCCTCTCAATTCAACCATGGGTGTCTTGAAGGCCAATTTTTCTGTATGTGAGAAACCCCAATTCCAAAAGCTCTGAAAACCTAGAAGTCACTAATGGTGGATTCTTGTTCAGGGCACTACAACCAAATTGGATTAAGCCAAAAGCTTCAGAACATCCCTATTAACATAAATCAATTTAAAAGAATGGTTAAAAACACGTGAATGATGATATGTAATTTTGAAAAATAATTCAAACCGTGTGAGTTGTGTGCTTTGATTCTGATGGTGTTAGGCCTCGTTCTTGATTGCAATGGCTTCCTGGAAGGGCCAGGAGTGTGTTTGGATTGAAAGGGAAGGTTGGATTGCACTGTAAAGTGGTTTTCAGTTTCACCTTTTTCTCTTGAAAATTTGGAAATGGCTTATGCTGTTTTAGAGTGCTCTAGCTCGTGAATTCTGTAAGGAATGCTTGCACATTTGTATATGAATGAGTATCAATCAAAATAAAGAGCCTTGAAGCCTTGCCATTATGGTTTGGATTTTGCCATGAACACCATTTAAACAACTTGCCATTCTTGTCAAAATTTGAATTTCTTGCTTGGAATAGGCCTTGCATGAATTTGGAAGGTGAATGATGGTGTACCAAAGAAATTTAACACAAAATATATCCCTTAATTAATTTTCTTGATTTTCATTTGAATTTTAAAGATTTAAAATGAATTAAATCAAATAAAATTAAATAAAAATGGGAAAATTAATTTTTAATCTTGAAATAAATTGTGGGACACGTGGGAGGCATGGCCAAGCTGAAACAAGTGGAAAAAGTGGGCCCCTTTTGTCAAAAATGAAGTTTCAAGGATAATTGACTTTGGCCATTTCACAAAAATTTTCCAACTTCTCCAATGCATATCTTGCTCAATTTTGAAGCTATGAACATGTTCTTGGACATTTTGGAAAGGTCTTGAAGTCCTATAACCAATTTATTTGGTCCCATGTCATTTTGATTTACCAATCTCAAGTTATGGTCTTTGACTTAAAGTGCCTTTTTGTTGACTTTTGAAAATGACCTATAATGTTGAAATTGATAACTTTTTGTGAGGGCATTTCTTGGACTTGGAATATGAAGATGATTGTAGTAAATGTCTTCCTCTTAAAAATGAGCATTGGATGGGATTTTTCTGATGAACCATGAAAAAGTTATGCCTTGGTCAAGTTACAGTTGACTTTTCAACTGTCCAAAAATAGAAACTTTTGCAGCTTGATGACTTTTTGAGCCATGCTTGTGGAATCATGATCAAGACTTGATCAAATGATGATTGTGGCTTCAAAATAAGATGTTGACCAAAAATTTTGACTTTTGACTGCCAAATGACCATTTTGCCCCTGCAGTTGACTGTCGAGCAATTAGGGTTTTTGACTGTGCAACTTGACCTTGTGAGCCTTGAAACTTGACATGTATGTGCTTGACAATATGTATGAGCATATGGGACTTGATTGATCCCTTGAAAACCTCAACTTCCTTGCAGGAACCAAAACCCTAATTGAACTGGCTTAGGAGGATGGTTGACTGTGTAACCCTTGAGTAGACTTTGAGCCATTTGAGGTGATGCTTGTCAAAAACTTGAAGAATATGGGAGGGCAAATTTTGGGGTATAACAGTCAAAGATCAAATTCTCATAAAGTTCAAGTTATGAAGCCCGGATTTGACCGGATAGTATCTTGATCTCTACAACATATTGTGAAGCCCGGAGTACGACCGGATAACAATGTCAGACTACCGCCAAGCCTGGATTACGACCAGATAGTGGTATCCCCTAAAAGCAAGCTATGAAGCCCGAATTCGATCGGATATTAGTTTAATCCCTAACAAGTTTCTGTGAGGCCTGGATTACGACCAGAAAGCAGTCAAGAATACTACGAAACCTGGAGTCGACCAGATAGTGGTATATCTTTAACACAAGCCGTGAAGCCCGGATTTGACCGGATAACAACTTAGCAAGCTATTGTGAAGCCTGGATTATGACCAGATGACAATACAAGTTTATGTGAAGCTTGGATTACGACCAGACAGCAGTCAAGAATACTACGAAGCCTGGAGTCGACCAGATAGTGGTATATCTTTAACACAAGCCGTGAAGCCCGGATTTGATAGGATAACAGCTTAGGAAGCTATTGTGAAGCCTGGATTACGACCAGATGACAATACAAGTTTCTGTGAAGCCTGGATTACGACCAGACAACAGTCAAGAATGCTACGAAGCCTGGAGTCGACCAGATAGTGGTATATCTTTAACACAAGCCGTGAAGCCCGGATTTGACCGGATAACAGCTTAGCAAGCTATTGTGAAGCCTGGATTACGACCATATTACAATATAAGTTTCTGTGAAGCCTGGATTACGACCAGACATCAGTCAAGAATACTACGAAGCCTGGAGTCGACCAGATAGTGGTATATCTTTAACACAAGCCGTGAAGCCCGGATTTGACCGGATAACAGCTTAGCAAGCTATTGTGAAGCCTGGATTATGACCAGATGACAATACAAGTTTCTGTGAAGCCTGGATTACGACCAGACAACAGTCAAGAATGCTACGAAGCCTGGAGTCGACCAGATAGTGGTATATCTTTAACACAAGCCGTGAAGCCCAGATTTGACCAGATAACAGCTTAGCAAGCTATTGTGAAGCCTGGATTACGACCAGATGACAATACAAGTTTCTGTGAAGCCTGGATTACGACCAGACAGAAGTCAAGAATACTACGAAGCCTAGAGTCGACCAGATAGTGGTATTTCTTTAACACAAGCCGTGAAGCCCGGATTTGACCGGATAACAGCTTAACAAGTTATTGCAAAGCCTGGATTATGACCAGATGACAATACAAGTTTCTGTGAAGCCTGGATTACGACCATACAGCAGTCAAGAATACTACGAAGCCTGGAGTTGACCAGATAGTGCTATATCTTTAACACAAGTCGCGAAGCCCAGATTCGACTGGATTGCAGTTCAACAAGTTATTGTGAGGCCTGGATTACGACCAAATAGCAATACAAGTTTCTGTGAAAGCCTGGAGTTCGACCAGATAACAGTTAAGCGTTATCAGAATGAAGACTCTCATCCTTGATGCCTCAGAAGATTGGTATACACCCAGTTTCTGACCCTTAACAGAATGAAGACTCTCATTCTCAGTTCCTCACAGGATATTCAGATATTCCCCAGTGAAGATCTCCTCAAGACAGGAATCCCCAGTAGATTGGCATACAACCCAAGCTCCTGATTCCCCAACAGTGGTTCCAGGACTTCTCATTTTCAGCAATCAAAAGATTTCCAATCCCTTGCAGCAGTCAAGGATTCACTTTCCCTGACAGCAGTCAAGATTCTATTATATCCGGCTATCCAGGATTTACCTATCCTCAGCAAGACAGCTCATCAGCTTACATGCGCATTCATTACATTCATATCATAAACATTGATATAACATGTATTGCATCATACATTTCATACATCATAACTTAGTGTTTCGGCTAATATTTTACCCTTTTCAGGATAAGATTAATAAGCTTCAATTTCAAGACTTCTGAAAATAGTTTACGGGTTCTCCAGACACGGATGTTAGCCTATCGCTTGTTCAGATTCTTCAACTTCTGAAAACAGTTTACGGATTCTCCAAACACGGATGTTAATCTATCGCTTGTTCAGACTCAACTTTTGAAAACAGTTTACGGACGCTTCCCAACATGGATGCTGATCTATTGCTTATTCAACTTCAAGACCTATGAAAATAGTTTACGGGTTCTCCAGACACGGATGTTAACCTATCGCTTGTTCAGATTCTTCAACTTCTGAAAACAGTTTACGGGTTCTCCAGACACGGATGTTAACCTATCGCTTGTTCAGATTCTCTAAGACTTCTGAAAATAGTTTACGGGTTCTCCAGACACAGATGTTAACCTATCGCTTGTTCAGATTCTTCAACTTCTGAAAACAGTTTACAGGTTCTCCAGACACGGATGTTAACCTATCGCTTGTTCAGATTCTCCAAGACTTCTGAAAACAGTTTACGGGTTCTCCAGACATAGATGTTAACCTATCGCTTGTTCAGATTCTTCAACTTCTGAAAACAGTTTACGGATTCTCCAAACACGGATGTTAATCTATCGCTTGTTCAGACTCAACTTTTGAAAACAGTTTACGGACGCTTCCCAACATGGATGCTGATCTATTTCTTATTCAACTTCAAGACCTCTGAAAACAGTTTACGGGTTCTCCAGACACGGATGTTAACCTATCGCTTGTTCAGATTCTTCAACTTCTGAAAACAGTTTACGGATTCTCCAAACACGGATGTTAATCTATCGCTTGTTCAGATTCAACTTTTGAAAACAGTTTACGGATTCTCCAAACACGGATGTCAATCCATTGCTTATTCAAGATCCCCAGTTCAGAGATATTCCAAACATGGATACCTTTCTGATACTCGCTCACTCATCAACGACATACAGTTCAACAAGCATTCCAGATGGCATCTTTAAGCCCATCCCCCGACAAGATTCTGTCACTTTCCAGATGGCATCTTTAAGCCCATCTCCAAATGGCATCTTTAAGCCCATTCCCGCATCCATGTTTTGACGAGTGCAAATTTACGGGCACTCTAGTGTCCAATCTCCTTTTACCTTCGAGACGCGAAAGGCAAACTTGCCAATCTAACTCTTAAGGTACAAGAAGATTGAACAGGGGCAACTGTTGTACCCCAAAATTTGCCCTCCCTTTTCATCAACATTTTCTCACCACAAGACTCTTGGAGCTCAAGATCAAGTTAGGGTTTGCTCTGCTCAAGACCCCTCCTTGCATGGTTGACCCAAATTAGGGTTTGAGTTTGCACAAGGATGTTTTGACCTAAAGTGCCCAAGAGGACTTTCATGCTTCATGTTGTACTTACAAGTTTATCCATACCAAGTTTCAAGCCTTGATTTCAATCTTTGCCCAGTCAATTGGACAGTTGACCTAGAAATCAACTATATTGGGGAAAAAGTCAACTGTGGCCAATAGACAGTCAAACCTCATGAAATTTGACCCACATCAACATAATGAACTCATATGAGCCATTTGGTCAAGTTTGGATCACAATTCCACAAGAAATTTGATCAGATCACCAAAAGGGTAAAATGGTCATTTTTAGGGTTTTGACTGCACAAAGGCAATTTTTGACTGTTTGACCTAACCAATGGAAAACCAAGCTCACATATGGACTCAAGGACTCAATGGCATTGTCTTGATCCATTCAACAAGTTCAAAATATCTCAAATGCACAAGATTGACAGATGAATTTTCTAGTCAACTGATCAAAATTTGATTGTATACTGAAAAGTCAAACTTTGACTTTTTGGTCAAAATCAAGTGCCAAGGTTAATTTTTCATCAAGACATGTCAAATTATGAAACTTGTTCATCAAGAAACCCAAAATTGCAAATTAGGGTTTAAAATGAGAAAATTTCATAGCTTAGAATTTTTCTAAGTTATGAAACTTCCTTATTTTTTTCTAACTTTGTCCCATTTTTTCACCAAGATGCAAAAGGATTCAAACAAAACTTGAAACATGAAAGTTGTAGTCCATTGCAAAATCTACAACTTTTATTCACAAAGTTTTCTCAAAGGAAGCTTGTAGCTCAAGTTATGATTTTTGGAACAAGGGTGCAAAACATTTTTAACTTAGAAAAATTTTGACCTATTCTAGGCAGGATTTTTGTCCAACTTCTTGGCCATTTTTCACATGCTTCCACTTGGAGTTTCAATTTGAATTACAAAGATGGATTGTAGTACACATTCTAAGCTTTCCAAATTGTCCAAGAACTTCTCAAACACCCTTGTGGTTAGGGAGAATCGAATTTACAAAGTTGGGCAAAATTCACTTTTGTTCATAACCAAATGCATGTTCATACAAGTTCCATTTTCAAATCAGCATGCTTGGTACTTGCTTGCAGGCCTCTAAACCAAGTTTTAACTCCATAATTAAATGCCTAACCATTGTGTTAAAGCATTGTTTTGTGCATTTAGTCATTACACAAAGAATTATCCCTTAAGTAGAAAAAGCAAACTTGCCATTTTTGAAAAGTAGTGCTTTATGTCAAATGCCAAATCCAAGAAGTACAAGCCAGATCTTTGAGGCAGGAGTTTGTAAGCAAATCCCACTGATCAAGAGAAAAGGGTGCAACATAGATAGATAGGGTACACAGGCCTGCATAAGGACTTGAGCTTTCTTACTTCAAAAACAAGCAAGATTGCAAAACAACTAGAACTCTCACTTCCTGCAAGCACAGCCAAACACAAACTTTGTTCTCACCTTTCATACATCCCAACAAACCTAAAGCATGATTGATTGATCCCTCACACCTCCTAAAACCCCAAAACACCATTTTGCTGCACAAAACAGGGCATCCCTGCAGATTGAGTTGCACAACTCAGTTTGCTCGTGCGTTTTGGCCAAAGCTTGTTCAAACACATTCCCTACCATCCACTGAAACTAGCCCAAGCCCTAAACACCAGCTGTAATACCCCTAACCTCACTTGCCATTTTCAATTTTCAGTTTTGCAGGTGGACTTCCATAGCACGATTCAGAGTGATTCAAAGCAAGCTAGGTACTTGGGAAGCATCCTTGGACCTCAGGCAAGCTGTGCAAATCCTCAAACTCCATTGAAGTTGGCCACATTGATGTACACGAGTCAAGCTGAAACAGGTAAAACCATGGACTTCTATCTCTCTATCCGGGCATGTTTAAGCTTAGGTTTGTGAAGGAAACATGTTCTACTCATAGCCCTGAAGCCATCCATGTATTTACTTTTCATTTATATTAAGCATGCTGTGAGAATTTTGGCCATGAACATTGAAGAAAAATTAGGTCAGAAATTGGGGGAGAAGAAATTCTCCCTGGTTTCTTAGAGTTAGGACAACTTTTTTATATGTCTGAATTCGTCTCTTGATGCTCTACATTATTGGTGTTATGAGTTTTTGCTAAAAGTCAAGGAATCAGGAGTTAGCTTTGGCGCAAGAGGCGCGCGCGTTTTGTTATTCAAACAGAAGCTGGAGGTTGAAGATGATGGCTTGGGCTGGGCCTGAGTCATCCTTACTTTTTGCACCCTTTTTTTAGCTTTGCACCCCCTTGGCCCATTATGTGAAATACTTGTCATTTTTGCATTTTTCTTTTTGATTCTGATTTTATATTTTTATTCAAACATGAAAAAACACTAAAAATATTTTTCCACATTTTTTTGCATTTATTTGGCATTTATTTACCTTTTAAGCATATATATGTAAATAATATAAATCTTTTCATTTATTAAAACCCTAGAAAATAATACAAAAATATTTATTTTTTAGTTATTATTTTTTTATTTTATTTTACATTTTGAAAACATTTTCTAAAAAAATACATTTTTTGTAAATAATTAATATTTTATTTTTTGTACATATTTAGCATATTAAATATATATAAATATACATATACATATTTTATTAAATATTTAGGACAAAAATATAAATATAATACATTTTTATTTTTATTAATATTTGACATCAAAAATACTTTCTTACAATATACTTTTTATTTTTTGTATATAATTAACAAATATTGTATATAATTAATAAATAAATACTATTTATTCAAAAACTAGGGTTTTGCCCTAAATGACAAAAATACTCAAAATTTGACCTTTTTATTTTTGTTTATATTTTACATTGAAAAATACTTTCACATACATAAAAAATCATTTTGTGCATAATACATTTTGCATATTTATTGTATTTATTTAATTATTGTACAATTAAATATTTGTATATTCGATATGGATGTAATAGCTTAGAATTTAATTTCTTGTCAAACATCCCCAAATTCAAACTTGTACCCCCATCCCCATAATCATTGTTGTAATAGCTTAGCATTTAAATTTCCGCATTTAAAAGCTTTCAAAATTATGCCATGATAGACCTAGGGTTTGTATGCAAATAAAATCAATAAATAGCTTGACCTAAATTCAAGATAAACATGCATGAAAAACAAACACCAATCACACTTGCACCCTTAGGGTTACTCCACTTGTTGCCTTCAAAAATGGGCCATGTTTGCATGTTGAATATCCTTGGCAAAACAAAAAAAACAAATCAAATGATCATAGTCCCTCGATGACGCTTTCTCAAGTTGCCTAAAAATGATCAAGTCCCTTAAAGAAAAAATTGCCAAAGACACTTGACACTATTGCTTTCACGGTCTAAACGATGATCCGCGCCTGTCCCGTTAACATCCTAACATAAGGTTGTTCACCAAATACAATGGTGAAACAACACTGTTAAAAGGGTTAAAAACATAAGGAAAGATCTTTGAGTAATTTAGGGGTAGACAACTCTTAGTTACTTGATCAAACTTGCAAAACACACTTGCCTACTTTCAAAACACACTCCACAACACAACTTTCAAAACAGCTTTCAAAAAAACATTGAAACATCTTTTCAAAAAGACAAACACCTTTGTAAAACATTCGAGTAAAGAATTGTTACAATGGTTGCCTAGACAAGGCATCTTTTTCAAAACATTTTCAAAACCACACACACAAAGCACCATTTCAAACAATTGAAAAGCAAAGGCAAGTGGTCTAAAACAAGTAACTAAGAGCCCATGGATAACCATGGATGAAAAGGGTGCTAGCACCTTCCCTTTTCATAATCTACCCCCTGAACCCACGAAAACATCTCAAAGGTTTTTCCTGTGCTTTTTAACCTTTCCTTTAGGATAAAATAAAAAGTCGGTGGCGACTCTTGCTCAACCGAAACAAGTGAGAAAACAAACACAAAACCTCTAGTCAGTTCTCCCACCGTATCACAGCAGGCGTAAACGTAGATGTATGTATTGGCATATGCGTAGATTCGTATGTTGTAAGCGCAAACGTAAGCGTAGACGTATGTATTGGTATATGTGTAGACTTTTATGTTGTAAGTGAAGGCATGGATGTGGCCATGTGTATAGAGTTTGCAGGAGTACACATGTGCGTGGACACATGTGGGGACGTAGACTTTGTGTTGCAAGTGTAGGCATAGGCGCTGACATGTATATGGACGTTGTGATCGGTGGATCTGGAACTGACTGTTTAACGCTGGTTCGCGAAATGTCGCGGAAGCAAGAGTCGCCACCGTCTTTTATTTTCTCCAAATGGAAAGGACAAAAGCACAGAAAAATTCCTTAAAGAGATTGCTCTCGGTTCGGGAGGTAGATTATAGAAAGGGAAGGTGTTAGCACCCTTTCTATCCATGGTTATCCATGGGCTCTTAGATACTTGCTCAATGTGTTTTCAAAATGTTTGCTTGCTTTTCAATGTGGGTTTTAAAAAGTTTCTTTGAAAAATTTCAGATCGACTTGTACGTTAGAGCGTTTGAAAAATTTGCTTTGAAAGCTTTTGAAAAGTGTCAGTGTGAAAAGTCTTTTTGAGTTTGTTTTGAAGAGAGCAAGTATCCTTGAGAACCTACCTACCCTAAGGAATTCGTCTGTGTAAATGTCCTTAAAAGTAGTGCCATCCCACCATTGAGAGGTAGGTAGCACCACCGTTGGAGGTGTTCGGGTCAATTCGAGGTTCGGGACATGGTGATCACCAGAGCAATGGGAAGACACCTTAGAAGCTACCCTCATGCCAGGTTCCCGGATCATGAGGACTTACTAAGACGTCCTCTACTCGACGATCACCTTTCGAAAGGCAACAGTGAGGCGTACCCTAGGGGTGGTGTGTGCGATTCGTGTGTCGTTTTCATTTGTATTTGTCTTGTCATGTTGGTTGTGATCTACGCTTTATTTTAATTAGGACATTCATTCTTGCATGCTTTTTAACAGTTATAAAGTTTGCGGGAAAATAAATCTAAAGCTATTACAGATGGCGCGGGTCCACATCGCCAAAATTAAACCGGACCCGATTTGACAGAAAAGGTAAATAAAGAAAATAACGGTGCGAAAAATTAAATTGTTACAAAGCTTTGGGAGAATTACATAATTACTTAAGCAATAAAGTAAATACGCAAATTAACAAATTAAAAATATGGGCGTTGGACCCTTTTGCAAAATATTAGATTACATGACTTAATTAATTAGAATTAATGGAGAATTAGAATTAAAATTAAAAGAAGAATGTTTTTTTTTGGTATTTTTAGTGTTTTTTTAGATTTAATGAAAAAGAGGATTAATTAAGATTAACTAACCCTAATTCTAATTATTTTTAAGTTTACTATGAAAGATATTGAAATTTAACCTAATTTAAACCCTAATTTATTTATGTACAAATTTAATTATAAAAAATAAATAAATAAATAATTATTACTGTGAAAAAGGGGGAAAATATGAAAAGGAATCAAAATTGTTAATTAACCTAATTCTACATTTTTATATTTATTATGAAAAGAATTAAAATTGCAAAAAATCCTAACTAAAGCTAAATTCATTATATGTTAATTTATTTGCAAGAAAATAATTACAATAAAAATATTTATTATTTTTTTGGTCTTTTCTGATTTTTATAAAGTTTTTGTATTTTGTAAAAAAAATTAATTAGATTGAGTTAATAAATTAAATAAAATTGCAATTGAAAATAAGATATATAAAAAAAAAATGAAAAGAAAATGCAAACCAGGGGGGGGGTAGCCCCAAAATTGGAGGTAAGGCCTTAGCACTTCAGGCCCATTTAATATTCAGATTCATTGACTTTCCCAATCATGTATGATGCATTGACTGGCGTGTATTGTGTTCTTTGATCTATGGCCCTTGATCTGATGATGGGATGGACGTGGCATGCTGATTACTGAAGGTGTACCATGGTGTTCACCATTGGCGCTGCATATGAACATAAATAGGAAAATAATATTGAACTTGTTGAAGACCTGGGAATCGAACCCAAGTCTTGTGGATTGTCCATGCGTTCACTTGCCATCTGTGCCACTTAACCAATTTGTCAATAAAATAAACATAAACATTATAACGTAAAACGAAAACTAATGCATATTTCCGCGCGCGATTTCAAATTCCCCAATCCGCTTGTGCCACGCTATCATCGTCTTCGTGGTCCCTGTAAACAAAAGCATATGGCAACGGTTTTGTGTGCGTTTTCTTAGGGCCTCTACCAGAAAATAACGAATAGCCCCTCGACGCTCATAAATTGAGCGCGAGGGCTGGAATCTCTCCGTCTAGATATGCTGAGTCCAATGGCATTAATTTCGTGGGCTAATTTTTCCCTATTGTGAAAACCCTAAATTCCAGTCCTGCAAACCCTAATTTTTAAGCATGGTGAAATCGCGTATGGTCAACAAAAATACAATCAAACACAATGGTTAGCTTGGAAACTTCATACTGAACAAGAATTCATAAACAAAAATGCAAAAAGATGTATGAATTATGATATACGATTTCAAAAGTTTTGAGATACAGTCTGAGTTTTATCTACCAATTCCTGGAGCTTTGTTTGTTGTTTGTGATTGGCACACGTTCAGAGAATCACAATGAAGCTATTGGAATGGAAATCAAGGCTTGAATCGACCTAGAACACTGAATTCAGTTCTTGAGTTTTATGGCAATTTTCAAGTTTTGTAGAGAGCTTCTTGCGCAGCTTTTTCAGTCTCTTGGCATTAGGGTTATCATCCTGAATATGTAGCAAAGCTATTAGGTTAAAAATATCAATCAAATCTCTTTCATTCAATGGTTTTTGCAAATTGATTTTTCAAGATTTTTTCATATCTTTTCCATGTGCATTTTTGTTCAATCATGCTCAAATCAACCAAATCTTGCCATATTGGGATGTGCACGAAATCTTGAGTCTAGAATGTGCATAAAAAGATTTTTTTAGGTCAAGCTTTATATTTTTCATGTATTTAAATAATTTAAATGAATTAATATTAATATAAATTCAAATAAGTAATTAAAAAAATGAGAAAATACTTCCCTTTGGGCCTAATGGTCGTGCATAGGCTTGGCATGAAGAAACTTGGAAGAAAAATGGGCCCATTAGCATTTTTGGATCATTTGCATCAATGTTGACTTTTCAAAATTCCCAAAAATTTCCCAACTTCCACAAGGCATAACTTGCTCAATTTTTAAGCTTTTCACATGTTCTTGGACATTTTGGAAAGGTCTTTGAGTCCTTTAATCAATGCCTTTGGTACCATGTCATTTTGATTTACCAATCTCAAGTTATGGCCTTTGACTTAAAGTCCCTTTTTGTTGACTTTTGAAAATGACCTATAATGTTGAAATTGATAACTTTTTGTGAGAGCATTTCTTGGACTTGAAGTATGAAGATGAGTTGTAGGAAATGTCTTTCTCTTCAAAATGAGCTTTGGATGGAATTTTTCTGATAATCCATGTGAAAGTTATGCCCTGGTCAATTTCAGTTGACTTTTTCAGCTGTCCAAATATAGTAACTTTTGCATCTTTGATGATTTCTGAGCCAAATTTTGAGAATCATGATCAAGCATTGATCAAATGATGTTTGTGGCTTCAAAATGATATGTTGACCAAAAATTTGAACTTTTGACTGTCAAATGACCATTTTGCCCCTACAGTTGACTGTAGTGCAATCTAGGGTTTTGACTGTGCAATTTTGAGCTGAATGCCTTGAAACTTGATATGAGGATGCTTGACCATGTTTGTAAGCATATGAGACTTGATTGGGCCTTTGGAAACTTCCTTTTCTTGATCAGGACACAAACCCTAGTTTTGACTGTATAGGAGACAGTTGAACTGCATAACCCTTGGGGAATTTTGTGACTTGGCTTGGCAATTTCTTGAAGAATATGGGAGGGCAAATTTTGGGGTACAACAGACGTGGACTTTGTGTACGGACGCGTAGACGTAGGAGTAGATATGCATAGATTTTGTGTTATAAGCGCAGGCGTAGACATGGACATGTGTATAGAATTTGTATTGTAGACGCAGGAGTAGACATGTGCGTGGACCTAGACGTAAATTTTCTTTTGATGTTTTTCTAACCCAAAATGATTTTTCGATGTTTTGTCAAATGCTTTTATTTTTTTAATCCCACGAAATGATTTCAAGACAATATTCACAAGTAATGATCGTAGTATTTTGTAAACAAGTCGTAGAAAAGAAAAAATGCAATTTGAAAGATGCAAAGAAAGCAAATGTTTTATTGATATGCCTCTGAATAGGCGAGAATACAAGATGGAATTCCTAGAAATAGGTAATGACAGATGGTTTTAAAACTGTAAATGGCAATAAAAATGATAATTGCTACTGTTAATCCCCAATATCCTTTTAATGATATTATCTCCTTTGCTTCTGAGTTGTATGATTAAGATCTATCTCTCCCTTTGTGGTTTGTAGTCGCAGTTCTTAGATCGCAATATTTTTGTTCTTTATTTCTTTGTATGAAATCCCTAACTTTTGCCTGGATTGCCCTTTCGGGTTTTCAATCCACCGGGATAATTTTTTTTATATGCCCCTAATTTTTGCCTGGATCGCCCTTTAGGGTTTTCGATCCACCGGGACGCTCCTCTTTGCCTAAGTCCCCTGTTTGAGGTTCGAGCTTAGCGAGCTTCTTATACATAGTATTTTTTGACTGCGTCTGAGTTTGCCGGATGCAGTAGTTCTTCCCCATCCCTTGTTGTGAGGATAAGACCACCTCCGGAGAATGCTGTTTTGACTACGTATGGACCTTTGTAGTTGGGTATCCATTTACCCCGTGAGTCGAGGCAAGGTAGCAGAATCTTCTTGAGCACTAGACGATGTTGTGGTTCATCTTTTGTAGTACACCGTTACTCTAAAAGAAACCTGAGGCTAATTTCCATAGGGCTCATTTGTCGAAGCTAGAGGCGTTTTCTGGATGTTCTTGTTTTCTGAGGTTCTTCTTGATGTCGTAAAACCAAGGATTGTCATTCGGTCTTTCTTTGATAGCAAGACAGTGTGTGGGCTCTTGATTGTGATGCGTGGTTTGTGGTTTGACCAAGTTACTTTGAACATAGCTAAGAGAGTTTCCAGGGCGTCTACCATTTGATTTTCTTTTCGTGGGATGTGGCTGAAAATGATCTTTGTAAATTCCATAGCCAGTTTCAAAACATGATCCCGATATGGAATCAGTTTTGGATATTTAGTATCCCATTCGCCATTGACCTGGCATATGGCTTGCGAGAATTATTTGGAGAATCCAAAACTTCCCCTATATCGTGCCCCAGTGTATTTGAAGCCCCATCGAACATGAATGTCCAACATGCCCCTGGATCGGGTTTTTCGCTAGGTCCTGGTATTTCGCAGTCGCTTATTTTTGCCTAACTGGCGAACAACCTTCTTTAAAGAGGTGATTTATCCACCATCATGTCTGTATCTAACCTTGGCCTATTTCTGTAGGAACAAGCAAATATGTGCAATAATTTGATCAGCTTCTTTGTGGCTCCGCTCTAACATTTCCCCTTAGCTTGATTTCTTCCTTTGTACATAGACTAACGGCCTTAATAGCCTCTTCATACGGTTGTACGTTGTCGTCCTTTTTCTCTATTTCCCTCTCCATTTTCTCAGAGAGTTCAAGATATTCATCACTTTCCTCTTCGGCTTGGTTGATGGGAGCATCAAAATTATATCGGGTTGCAGCAGTAACATTATCGGTGGTTCTGGGCATGAATTTGCACACTTATCATGTTTTGGTGCAGATTTAGTATATGTAATTTGAAAATGCATATTCAGAGAAAGTATTGCCATTTTTAAATTTACGGAATAAATGCAAGAGAAAAACAAGGATCTTAATTGAAAACAAAATATAACTTTTATTAATTGCAAATATTGCCTGAAACAAAACGGGGGAACCCTTACAAGCAACCCCTATGCCCCGGGCTTGACATAGGTTCTTTCAAAAAACAAGAAAAATTACTTAGGAAAGAAAAAAGATCTCAGGAATCTCCACGACCGTCCATCTTTTGAGTTCTTCTCCTAGGATGCATTCTCGAATGAAGTCATTGGCCCCTTTTGGTATTGACTTTGTTGGATATCTTTGCTACATGCCCACCCTGCTCTATTCCCTTGTTAACAAAGGTTTCCTGGGTTGGAGATACCCATGCTTTATCCCTTAGAGTATCTACGTATTTCTCTTTAGGGTATTGTCCGAACTGGACTATCCCCTGGTCCACTAGCTTTAGCGGAGTTTTCTTGAAGGCTTCATTATGCTCCAATAGGAATCCACACTCCCATAGATATTCCTTCAACAAGCTTATCAGGGCTTTTGCTTGTCTTGTTGCTCCACAGTCGGCGACTAATTCAATTTCCTTTATTGTTGGTCCACCGTGTGGAGGCGTAGGGTTTGATTTGATGTTAGGTCCATAAAAAGTGATGTCTTGTCATTATAACAATTCTTGTACATTATGTTTAAATGCCCAATATTGTTCTATGGTGTGCCCTGGAGAGTTAGCATGGTATTCACACCTGGCATCGGCATTATATCTTCGTGGGAGTGGCCCGACTAGAGGAGCTAGAGGCTTGACTTCCACCAAGGATGCCTTAACCAGCTGTTGCAATAACTGGCTAGGTGGCATAGGGAGCAGATCAAATTTTCTGGGTGGCCTTCTGCCTTGCTGCTGTCCTTGTGGGATCACTAATGGTCGTGGTATCCTTGCTTGTGAGGCTACGACATTAATTTCTCCCTCTTGTCTCTTTGGGGGGGGGGTCTGAAACAGGCCTTTTTGGATTAAAGGGTCTTGCTTCTGGCTCTTTTCTTAGTTGGTGACCGCTTGATGCACTAATTGTTTTGAGCTACTTCTTCGAAAGCTACCCTGGGGATCTGGTCTTGTTTGTCAGTGAAGTTCTTTAAGGCTAGGAGAACTTGACTAAGATCTCGTTTCATCGAACTCACATCACCTTTGACTTGGTCTAGATCTTCCTTGAATGCAGTCTGGTTTTCCTCGATCTGTTCCAAGGTTCTTTATTGATAGGCCCTTACTTGATATGGAGGCCAAAGGAGGTGGATATCTTCTTCTACCCATGGCTTAACTGGAGAGATTTTTTTTGGAAAAATGAGTTTTGATATGATATACAGGTGTTCGTGAATGCATGCGTGCGAACAGATGTGTATGAACATGAAATGGTTTCTTGTTTTAAATGTCTTATTCATTTGGGTACATGTTTATCTTTTGCTTATTATTTTACTTGGTGACTAGCTTTAAAATAGATAAGCCAATGAGATAGGGAAACAAAATGTATTTATTGAAGGTAACATAATTCATATATTGAAAAATATTACAATCTTAAACCAAAACTTGTTTGCATAAAATTAAACCAAGGGAAATAAGTCTTCTAGGTGCGCTTGCGGATGTCTGCTCTTGAAATCATCCCTCATTGCTGGACAAAGCTTGAGAAAGTCTTCAGCACATTATTTCCCTTTTGTGGCTTTGATTTCAGACATGTTTGGCGCATTGACGTGGATAAGTTGTTTCCTTTGGTATCCATTTTTAAGGACAATCACCAAAAATCTTGTTATTATTTTTTGTACCCAGTGAATAAGACAAATAAGTGGGTGACGAATATATGAAATGCATGATTAATATATAAAATGTATGAATACATAGGTGTAGGGTTGAGTGACGGGGTTTTGTGATAAGTATCCTTATAAGGTAGGGATGTATGGTTCAGTGACGGGGTTTTTGTGATAAGTACCCTTAGAAGGTAGGCTCCTTAATTTTGACCTACGGTTAGTCTACCCTCCCAAAAGGTGGTTTCCTTAAAGGTATCATGAATAACACCAGAGGGAAAAGGCACAAGGGCCTTCCTTAGTTGGAGCCTCTTTACGGACCGAAACTTTCGTCTCAAAGTCGTGAAAGGTCTCGTCATGAGATTTTAGGTTAAGGCCGTTACAAATAGTCATGGGTGACCTTCCAAAGTCCTACTCGTCAAGAGGATATCTGTCGATAAGTATTCCTTTTTCGGAAGTTCACCGACTCTAGGCGAAGTCATCACATAAACTCGCAGGGATGATGTACTCCCTAAGCTAATAGACAAACCTTCTTTCTAAGGGTTATCGAAAATATTTTTTTTTGAAATAAAAACCCGCCACATAGTAAATATATAATAATAAATAAAAATAGACAAGAAAATAAAAAAATGCAATAAATAAATTAATGCAAATAAATAAATAAAAATAAAAACCCAAAATAGACCTAAAACCTAGGGTTAAGGAGAGTCCCCAGTAGAGTCGCCAGCTGTAGCGATTGGTTTTTTAATCAGAGCCGCCACTATTAATTTTTATCCTAGGGAAGGGAATCTAACAGAAAACCCTAATTCACAAACAGAGATTCCAGGTTTCAGACTTCTTTAGACGAAAGGAAGGTGTTATGCACCTTTCATCTACCTTGTTCACAAGGATACTAGGTTTTAGGTTTGAGTTGGGGAAATAGGATTTAAATTTTATTAGGGGAAGGGTTTAAATTTTTTATAGGGGAACTCGCTACGATTTTTGATCGTATGCCTACTTATCCTTTTATGAGGAATCAGAGTCCCAATTCGTAGTTCGCATGGGGTTGGTGTTTTTTAGGGGTCACAAACGTATTTTGAATCACCTCGCACTTTGGTCGGGAATAGTGATTGCGGAGATTTTGACTAAATGCGCGGTAAGTCAAAATTTATTTGAAACCCTTTTGCAAAAACAGCTGATTAGCTTAGTTGATTGTGAAAAATAGTTTGTTGTTTGTTGCGTGTTTTTTAATCGTATTAACTGCAAAATTCTTGATTAATGCCTGATAAAAATATTTAAAGCAATATATAAGAAAATAATATATGTACATGAGTTTTAAAAATAATTTATTTATGATAATATAAATAATATCTATATGTAATAAATAATAATGATATATAAAATATATTACTAATAATAATTAATATGATTATAAAAATTAATATTAATAAGAATTATAATTAATAACAATAATGATAATAATATAATATAATAACAATAAAATATAATTATAATATATAATAAGAAATAATTAAATTAAAATCAAGGGGGGGTGTAATTCTAGTTATGCAGTAAAAGTTGGGGGTGTCTAAAGGAATACTGGCTAGGCCCATTAACAGCTCAGAACATGGGAGGTGCTAAGAGTTTTGAGTTTTAGTAAAATAATGAAAGGGGGTGCGCGAAGAAGAAACGGGCTTAGGCTCAGACGTTTGGGAGAGGGATGACTGGATATGATCCTGCGAGGGTGTACGTTAGCTACCATGTGACTTGGCCTAGCGGCCGTCACATTAAGATCGCGTGGGTAAGATTTGAGGGAGCATGTTAGCTAGCACACATACGTGTGCACTGGATCATTAAGGAATACAAATGTTGTTTTTAATTATTTCACCCTTATTTTGTTTTTCGTTTTTTACAGCAACCCTTCTCCTTCTCTCACTTAACCCTTCCCTCTATCCTTCTCTAACCCTAAGGCTTTAACGATCACCACGGAAGCGCCGGAAAACCAACCATCCCCTATTACAAACCCACAACCCTTAATCAAGATCAAAGCCAAACAAAGAGATGAGTGTAGTTTTTTCTTTACCCCTTCGTGCGAGTTCTCGATCTGACTTCTTTTCTCTGAGTTTCGTTAATCCGTCTTCTCCTTCTTATTTACAGGCTACGACGATGGTCGAAGATGGTGGTGGATGGTCAATTGTCAGCGGCGGGAGTGGCTAGCAATTAGGGTTTAGGATATCGAAACCCTAATCGCATCAATCTTTGGTCTTTAGCGCGAGATGGCATTCTTGGTTCTTTTGTATTTCTTCTTTTGCTCATTGTACTGTATTTTTTTATTCCCCCCCGTTTTGTTCCTTCTTGTTAGTATTTATAGTTTTTTTAGGGTTTTTAGAAATTTGTTAGAGTTAGCAATCACAAAAAACTAGGGATTATAATCTTTTATAATTGATTTCGTTGTGATTGTAATTTGCTTGATTGAGTGTTCTACGAGATTCTGGGCTTAGATTTGTAAAAAACAATGATTCTGTGTTATTCTGGATTTGGACTGTAAATAAGAATTGATTTGATATTGTTTTAGTTATGATCTGTCAAGATTTGATTTTATTGATTTAATCTTGTTTTTTTTTGCAATTTAGGATTTAGTTTAAGATTTGATCCAAACAGTAAGTGTTAGTGCCTAAAATCATGTGTTGGTTTTGTTAATTGGTACAGTTGTTGTTTTTGGTTCAAGGCTTGCGTGTTAATTGTTTCATACAACAAAAAAACAGTTTTTAATTCAATTGGGCCAACATGTTTAACGAAATTGGGCCTTCAGTTATATTTTTGTTTAGCCCAACAACACAGTATTTTCTTATAGCCAAAAACAATTTTAGTTCAAATGGGCTTTTTATAATTTGGCCCAGTATCATTGCTTCCCCCTTTTTTTATTACAACAAAAACAATTCTAATTTTAAATCAGGCCCAACTGGCCTCTCTCCAAAAAAAATGTAGATTAAAAACAACCAAAACAACCAAAATTTCAACATTAATTTTCGTTTTCTTTTTCCCTTAAAACAAATATACTACCTATCTATTCATTCAAAATAATAATAATAAACATAATTTTTTAATAAAATACTTATTTCTTTCCAAAAATCTTATATGGGCCAACTTAACGGACCTTATAAGCACACCCCCTTTTGTTGATTTGCTGCTTAAAAGAAATGGACCAATATAATTGCATCGCACCTCTACTTTTATTAACAACAACCATTCTTAAATGGGCTTACGTAATTAAAAACCTAATAATTATTTGAAATGATTTTCCATTTTCGAATCGCATAGGCCCTTGGCCAACATGCCACGCGAATGGGTTTACGGAAACACGAGTCTTTCTGATTTAGAAAGCCCCGCTTTCCTGAATTTAAGGCACACCCCCTAGTCGGGTAAAGATGGACCATTAGATACTGATGTACCATCTTTAATTGAATATTTCTTCAATTTTAATCTCGAAAAATAAAATCATCGAGGTAGGACAAATTTGGGGTACGACATAATGGTTCGAAGGACATGCAACCTTCAAACATGGCGGGATCGAAGGACAGTTAGAGATGAATCAGCCAAATATGAGTCATCTTAGAGTTTTGGGATCAATGTGTTTCAGGCATGTGCCTGAACAGACAAGGAAGGAGTTGGGTGATCGAAGTAAAGTCTTGGTGCTCATAGGTTATACTTCGATTGGCACATACAAGTTGTATTCACCAATCAAAGGTGAACTAGTGATCAATAAAGTTGGTCTTGTAAACGAAAGCAAAAGGTGGGATTGAAACCAAAACTGTGTTTGAAGGAGGTGAGCAGAATGAAGCTTCGACACAGTCACAACAGTCACAACTGTGTTCGAAGGAGGTGAACAGAATGAAGCTTCAAGGAAAGGAAATCGAAAGGAATAATAATTGAATTTGACTAGGCTGTTTGGATATGAGAGTTTTGCAGATCAAACAACCAATGCAGATGGACTCAATCGAAGAAGCCACGATGATAAAACTTTGAGCAATTCAAATTGGAGCTCAGAGCCATCGAAAGTAGAAAAGCTTGGGAGCTTATCGAAAGATCCAAAATAAGAAACCATTGGTGCAAAGTAGATCTACAAGGGCATGTAAGCTTTTGATTCTCATCAAGTTGGGGGCCCAAACAACTCATAGCAAGCTGTCAAAACCGTGTGGAGTATTTTTGGATCAAATCTTGGCTTAAAATAGAAAGAATACATATATTTCCAAATCAAATATTTCCCTTGATTACATATGATATGGTACCATATTTTTTATCCTAATTTGGTTCCATATATATGTACAAGCAAATCAGACCTAACACATGCTACAACTGCCTAATAAAAGCTCCCGAAAATTCAAAGAAGAAGTGAAATTTGTATCACACGATTCAGCATCCCTTGATCCATTCCAAAGTTTCCATCATCATCCTGAGGATCCCAGAAGTGCATACCGCCCTCCTCGATGCTTAAAGCATCCCAAAACAAGCAGATCTCGTTGCTCCGGTAGGGTAAAATTCTCATGCTCTAATCTTTTAGTTCATGCAATTTAAATGGATTTGATGCATAGATCCATATTCATGTTGTTGTTTAGATTTGTTTTGACTTAACACATGCAAGGTTTAAGGCAGGAATCAAGAAACACTATTGTTAGGGAAGCCTGCAACGTTTTGGTCGTATCTCCCTGTACAAGCACTTTCAGTCCAAACCAATGCCATGGTTTTAACACCTCAGCATTTTATGATGTTTCAAATATATTGTTATCTTGTTATTTGTATTAATGAATGAAAATATGTCCTAGTGGTGAAGGATTCGTGTGTAAGCTTGGAGAGCCTGGATTCAATCCCCAGTTTTTTGCATTTTTTCTCATTCTTTTTTTTCCAGATCCAGCGTAGCATGTTTCAGCGTGCCTACCATGCCCCTTCAACTCTCAGCCACCAGATTTGTACAGATCTGATCCTACGCACCCAGGAATGTCCCCCATGGTACAACCCCAGGAGCCAGGCCTCACAGGATCAGGCACAGCATTGGGCTCCCTGATTTGGGCCTTACAGAAATTTCAGAACACACCCCCTTTTTCACTTTAGTAGCAAGCCCAATTTATTTTCTTTTCTTCACTTTATTTTATTTATTTAATTGTCTTATGTTTAAAAAATCATTTTATTTAATTAAAATCAACAAAATCATAAAAAATATTAGACTTAGGATTTTCTAATTAATTTTAACTTTGTAAATTAACTTAGTTAATTGTTTTGGTTTTATTTCATTAATTTAAAAATAATTAGAACTAGGTTCATTTAATTCAATTATTTTCTTAATAAAATTCCAAAAAAATATTAGGTTTTGTTTAGATTTAATTTTGGTTAATAATTTCCTTTTTTTGATTAAATTTAGTTTTATTTTAATTTAATATTTTCCTAAATAGGCAAAAAACAACAAAAAATAATGTTCTTTTACTTAGAAACATTTTAGGATTTTAGACGTCTTTTCTAATTCGCGCGTGTATTATTTTAGCATTGTTATTTTTATCATTAATGTATCTGCTTATGGGTTGTAATAGAATAACTAGGACATTTACTGTTTTCCCCAATTTCAGGCTTGTAAATTCCCCTTCCCCGAAGCCATGTAATAGTTTAGGATTTACATTTCCGCACTTTTAATTTATGCAAACTATGAACTGTTTAGATGCATGCTAATTAGGATTGTATGGCAAGAATAAAACTAAACGCTAGCAAACCTAAATGCAAAAAGATAAATAACTGAAAACAACACAATTGCACATGCATACCTCTAGGGACCCCACTTCGATTACCTTCGGAAAAACAGTCACAACTCTGGAAATATGAGAGATTTTAGTGGCTACCCTCCGGTTTCAAGATCATAAGTCCCCCGATGACCCTCTCGACGTTGCCTTGGTAAAAAATGATCTTAAACCCTATGGTAGTTACTAAGGTTTCTTGCCAAGTTACCTTTGTGACTATAAAGGTCCCTTCGAATGTCCCTAAAAAACCCAACGACTAGGGCTACCTACTCACTAATAGTAGGATAGCACTATCCAAAGGAAAAGAGAAAAAGAATAACCCTTTCGAGTAAAGTAGATAGTTCCTAGATGCTATGCTCAAGACAAATTTTTACAGTTACACAAAATAACTTTCAAAAACATTTTCAAAACGCTTTATCAACACTCTTGAGGATTGTTACAAGAGTTATCTTAAAGCAAGCTCCCTTACTATTGGCATTTCATAAAAAAATACTTTTCAAAACACACAAAACACAAGGTATTTCAAAATGATCTAAGCATCTAAGAGCCCGTAAAAAACTACGGATAGAAAGGGTGGTAACACCTTCCCTTTCCATAATCTACCCCCTTACTCAGAAAACTCTCGAAAGGTCTTTCTCTATTCTTTTCACCCTTTCCTTAGTTGGATAGAATAAAAGTCGGTGGCGACTCTTGCTTACCGCAACATTTATGAATACAAATGCAAAACCAATATAACAGTCAGTTTTGCTACCGTATCACAATCAGTGTCTGCTGATTCACTTTTTTCAAGATATGTTGACTGGTGCCACGTTGAGGTGGTACATGAGTTTGGAAAGTGCCAATATTCATACTTTCAACGACTTGGGTGAAGCATTTATTAGACAGTACAAGTATAATATGGAAATGGCACCTGACCGTGATTAACTTAGGTCAATGGTCAAGAAAGATAGAGAATTATTTAAGGAGTGTGCACAAAGATAGCGTAAGGTAGCCACCCAAGTGATTACTCCAATGGAGGAAAAAGATATGACAAAGATTTTTCTAAAGACTCTAGGTGCTTTCTACTATAAGAGGATGGTAGCGAGTGCGCCAAGTGACTTTACTGAAATGGTGGGCATGGGTGTCCGTTTGGATGAGGCTGTAAGAGAGGGCCGTCTAACAAAAAGAGAAAGTTCTGGAAGTACGAAGAAGCCATCATATGGGTTTGCCAAAAATAAGGAAGGAGATACAAATGTTGTTATTCAAGAGAGAAGGGTTAATCCCCCTAGAAGAAATTATCAGCGTCATCAACAGGTCGCCTCAGTAACTCCAGTTGTTGGTGTGGCTCCAACCACCGTTTCTTATCAAAGACCATCCCATCAGGGGAATCAAGGGTATAATTAAAAGATAGAGACTTATGAACCTATCCCTATGAGCTATGCAGAATTACTCCCGGCGTTAATTTAAAAGAAGTTGGTTCAGACCAGACCACCTCCCGTTATACCACTAATGTTGCCTTGGTATTATAAGGTAGATCAAACACGTGCTTTTCACCAGGGAGTACCAGGGCACAGTGTTGAGAACTATTATCCTTTTTAAACCGAAGTACGAAAATTGGCGAGGTCTGGTTTCTTATCCTTTAAAGATGTTGGCCCTAACGTGAAAGATAATCCTTTACCAAAGCATGGAGGAGCAAATGATGTGAATATGGTTACTGGTTGTCCAGGCGACTTCCAGATTTTCGATATTAAATTGGTTAGGGGAGATTTGGTAAAAATGCATGCTGACCTCTACGAGTTTAGTTGTGGTATTTGCAGCATGGATATACAAGGTTGTGACAAGATAAAGGCAGATCTCAGGAAATGACGGACGAAGGTCTCATTCATATAACCAGACCTAGGGCAAAGTACGAGGAAGATGTGAACATGGTCTTTGGATGTTCAGGAGAATTCCGGATCTTTGATGTAGATCATATGAACAATGATTTGGTGCAGTTGCATGCCACCTTTGGCCATATGGAAGGTCAAGAAAGGCACCATTATGGATCTTTCCAGATCTGTTGTAGAGATTCACGTGGTTATTCCATTGTGAGAAAAGGTATTCAGTTATTGTTGGACAATGGTACCATCAAGGTTTCGGGAAATAGGGATGATTAGTTAATATGATTGAAGTTTGTTCGGATGAGACTGCGTCAGATGATGAGTTTGCCTCTGCAGATGACTTCTTCTCCTCATATAAAGATATGTTTTCTAGAGATGACTCTGTAATGACTGAATGTGTTGAAGAAGGAGTAAATGTTATTGTGCCTTATTTTGGTGCACCCACCCCTTTTGAAGTTGAATATCATGGCAAGCCAGTTATTTCTCCATTGGTGATTAGCCTGCCAGGTCCTGTCCCTTATAAGTCAGACAAGGCTGTACCCTATAAATATAATGCTACAATTTTAGAGGATGGTGTGGAAGTTCCCATCCAACCCTTGTCTGATGTCAAAAATATTGTTGAGGCCAACCGAGTGACCCGTAGTGGTCGTGTGTTCGCGCCTGTCAATAGAAGAAGTGTTGATGCTGATAAGAAAATTGTTGAAAAGGTTGAACCCAAGAAGGCAGTAGGGGAATCTAGTGGAGCTACTCTATAAAAATAATGGATGATATATTGAAAATTATAAAGATAAGCGACTACAGGATCGTAGATCAATTGTTGCAGACTCCATCAAAAATATTTATTTTGGCCTTGCTTATGAACTCCTCTGCTCACAGTGAATCTTTGATGAGGGTTGTTGTACCCCAAAATTTGCCCTCCCATATTCTTCAAGATTTGCCAAAAGCATGCTTCAAAATCTCCCCAAGGGTTGCACAGTTCAAGGGCCTCCTAACAGTAAAAAATTAGGGTTTTGGTTCTGACAAAGAAATTGAAGTTTCCAAGGGTCCAATCAAGTCCCACATGCCTACAAAAATGGTCAAGTATCCTCATACCAAGTTTCAAGACTTACAGCACAAAATTGCACAGTCAAAAACCCTAATTGCTCAACAGTCAACTATAGGGGCAAAATGGTCATTTGACAGTCAAAAGTTCAAATTTTTGGTCAACATCTAATTTTGAAGCCATAAACATCATTTGATCAATGCTTGATCATGATTCTCAAAGCTTGGCTCAAAAAGTCTCAAGATGCAAAAGTTTCCATATTTGGACAGTTGAAAAAGTCAACTGTAACTTGACCAAGGCATAACTTCCACATGGATTATCAGAAAAATTCCATCCAAAGCTCATTTTGAAGAGAATGACATTTTATACAACTCCTCTTCAAACTTCAAGTCCAGGAAATGCTCTCACAAAAAGTTATCAATTTCAACATTATAGGTCATTTTCAAAAGTCAACAAAAAGGGACTTTAAGTCAAAGGCCATAACTTGAGATTGGTAAATCAAAATGACATGGGACCAAAGGCATTGGTTAGAGGACTTCAAGAACTTTCCAAAATGTCCAAGAACATGAGCAAAGCTTATAAATTGAGCAAGATATGCCTTGTGGAAGTTGGGAAATTTTTGGATATTTTGAAAAGTCAATATTGCTTCAAATGTCTTAAAAATGCTAATGGGCCACATTTTCTTCCAAGAATCATCACCCAAAGCATGTGCACGACCATTTGGCCCAAAGGGAAGTTTTTCATCATTTTTATTTATTTATTTGGATTTTTAATTGCTAATAATTCATTTAATTAATTAAAATACATGAAAAATACCAAACCTAAGTTTTTAAATCTTTTTGTGCATGAAATAGTCTCAAGATTTCGTGCATGATCTGATTTAGAAAGAATCCATGTGATTGGACATGATTTGAAGCAAATTTGCATGAAAAAGATTGGAAAATATATGCCATAAAAATCAAATATCTCTTCATCAATACAAAGGCTCTTTGGATCAATTTCTCAACCCTAATCACTCATACATATATATACATGCTAACCCTAGTGATCAGGACCACAAAGCTGCGCAGAAAAGCCATAGCCAAACTTGCAATTTTCTCAAAAAAGTCAAATACTGAAAACCATCTTCCAGTGCGATTCAAGGCCAAATAATTATTCTATCGTGTTTCTGAAGCTTCAAGGAAGGAGTTTGAATCAAAATCATAAGCTCTAACACCAAGAAACGTGAGAGCAATCGTGTCTTGTACATAATTTTTTTCACATTCTTGCATCATGATTCATGCGTTTTCTGTAGTTTTTAATATTTGATTTGTGTTATTTGACTCATTACGAAGCTAACTACATGATTTAATTGAGTTTTTAAGCATTGTGCGTGATTTCACCATGGATGCATGCTAGGGTTACCAAGCTGTGGAATTGGGCGTTTTTGAATCTTGTAAAATTAGGACACCTTAATACCATGGATGAAATCAGGGAGCTTGGACGAATACAACACACCCCTCGCGCCTAATTTATGTGATACCATAGCCTAATCGCTATTTTGAAAAACGGCATATTTTGGGGGGGTTTAAAACCCCCGCTAACCTTTGTTATGTTTCAGGAAAAAAACAAAACGAGGAAGAAGACGCTGATGTGTAAGGCAGTGATTGAGTCATTTGAATTTTCGCGCTAAAGTCCCACTAACGCTTATTTTACCTTATGTTAATTGTTACCCATTATACATACAAAGTGCATCAGCAGCGCAGCTGGCAAGGAACGCGTTGGTAATCCCTGGGACCTGGGTTCGAATCCCAGGTCCCCCTCCCTTTCCATATTATTTTGCTAACCATGCTTATGTGCAATTCGCTTCTAGAGTTCCACCATACTCTCCACATCCAGGCCTTCCACGTGCTTGCTGAGATCAATCAAAGGGCCATAGTTGGAAGAATATCATGGACGTTAGTCAACGCGCCTACACGCTTCCTGAAAAAGTCAGAAGGGCCGGGGTCTATTGGGCCTGATTACTACAATTCAAACCTCCAATATTGGGGACAGAACCCCCCTTGGTATTGTATTTCTTTCTAGTTCCTTTGTTTTATTTTTATTATTTGTTTTAATTCCATTGTTTTCTTTTAATTCAATAAAAAATTAATTTCATATAAAAATAATATAAAAATCAGAAAAGACAAAATTAAAAATATATTTTATTTTAATATTTTTTTAAGTAAATATCATTAATTAATTTAGCTTTGTAAAATTAGGTTTAATTCAAACATTTTTCTTAATAAATTAAAAATTTGTAGAATTAGGGTTTTAATCA
Organism: Vicia faba; assembly: GCA_948472305.1. Taxonomy (NCBI): domain Eukaryota; kingdom Viridiplantae; phylum Streptophyta; class Magnoliopsida; order Fabales; family Fabaceae; genus Vicia; species Vicia faba. The sequence goes on from OX451740.1 coordinate 313,973,505, forward strand.
ATTTTTATCCTTTTTCTTTTCTTTTCACTAATAATTAATTATTTATTTTTATAAATCAAATTGCTTTAATTAATTAGGTTAATTTAGGTTTAACTTTAATATTTTTTCTTAATAAATAAAAGTTGTAGAATTAGGGTTAATTAGTTAATTTCATTTAATTCATATAAAAAACCATAAATCCAAAAAATCTCCAAATAACTTCTTTTTTTCATTTTTATTTAATTTAATAATCTTAATTTAATTAAAAAGGGTCCAACACCCTCGCTTGCCATTTTTTTATTCTCTTTGCGCATTTTATTTATTTCCTTCTTTTAAATATTTATGTAATTCTCCCAAAGCCGTGTAAATTTAATTTCTCGCACTTCTTTATTTTCTGTCAAATCGGGTCCCTGGATTAAATTTGGCGATGTGGACCCGCGCCTTTGTAATAGCTTAGGAACTTTTTATTTCTCGCAATCTTTAACTGTTAATAATGGCATGCAAGAATGAATGACAAAATAAAAACAAACGCGTAGATCACCTGACATGACAAGACAAAATAACATGAAAATAACACACCAATTCACACACTACCCCTAGGGTACGCCTCACTGTTGCCTTGCCTCGAAAGGTGATCGTCGAGTAGAGGATGTCTTAGTAAGTCCTCATGATCCGGGAACCTGGCATGAGGGTAGCTTCTAAGGTGTCTTCCCATTGCTCTGGTGATCACCATGTCCCGAACCTCGAATTGACCCGAACACCTCCAACGGTGGTGATACCTACCTCTCAATGGTGGGATGGCACTACTTTAAGGACATTTACACAGACGAATTCCTTAGGGTAGGTAGACGACTCTAGATACTTGCTCTAATTTCCAAACCAATCAAAAAATACTTTTCACACCGACACCTTTTCAAAAAGCTTTCGAAAGCAATTTTTCAAACACTCTTGAGGACCGATACAAGAGTCGAACTGGAATTTTCAAAGAAACTTTTTAAAACCCACAGTTGAAAAGCAAACAAACCACTTTTGAAAACACAATGAGCAAGTATCTAAGAGCCCATGGATAACCATGGATAGAAAGGGTGCTAACACCTTCCCTTTCTATAAATCTACCTCCCGAACCGAGAAACTATCTCATAAGGAATTTTGTTGTGCTTTTGTCCTGTCCATGTTGGAGAAAATAAAAGACGGTGGCGACTCTTGCTTACCGCGACATTTCGCGAACCAGCGTTAAACAGTCAGTTCCAGATCCACCGATCACAGAACTGGCGACTCTGCTGGGGAATAATCTTTATAAAGTGAGGTGTACCTTAGGACTAAGATCACTGTGTTTTCAATTGCTTTCTTTGCTTGGTTTATTATTGTGGGATTGTCTCGGGAGTTCTATAGATCCTAACCCGGATCTGGGGGATACCTTCTTAGAAAGTAGCAACAAGGCTGTGAGGGAACTGTGCGGGGTATACCGACATGGTTGAAACAGTCTGCTACATTGATGTGGCACTTTGGTGTGTACCGGTAACCCTTGAGTTCAGCCAAGGAGAGTACGGGGCCTCCGCGTGGTGTCATGAAGCATCAACAGACCTTAGGAACCTTAATTGAACTATCTTGGCCTCTTTAGGGTAGTGAGATAACTGACTTTGGTGCAGTCCGAGGTTGGTTGATACTCGATACTACACTCAATTGAGGGTTGCTTTCCTGGAATATTTCGGTCGCCAGTTCAGTGGCTAAATCGAAACGATGAACAATGAAAGCAATCCCGTGATATTGGGACCCTTAGAACCCGGTTACTTCTGATAGGACAGGTTGAACCCACCAACTTCAAGAGGGTACTACCCAGACCCCATGCTGGCCTTAAACCCTAAGGGCTTGTCTTGTGTTCCTTGTGTGCCTTACATGTTTGTCTTTGTAAATATCTGTGGTGTGTTTAATCATAGCATCCTGACATCATCCAGTATCATATGCATTGACTAACCATTTCAGGGGTTCGAATCTTCATCTTTGTTCTTGTTTTGTAGGACATGGAAACTGTTCGCAGAAAGACAATTCAAATCAGTCTCGTAAGGGTCCCTCCTCAGCTTAAGGAACTAATATCCAGGATTCCCGAGAGCTCTTCATTCAGTGAGAGACGTGGAAGACTCATCAGCTTGGTCAATACCAACATTGAGGAAGATATGATAAAGGTCCTGTTCCAGTTCTTTGACCCTCTGCATCATTGTTTCACCTTCTTGGATTATCAGCTGGTACCTACATTGGAGGAGTTCTCCCGGCTCCTGAAGATCCCTATCCTTGATCAACTACCCTACAACGGTACAGAAAAGGAACCCAAGCTTGAAGAGATTGCTAAAGCCTTACACCTACAATCATCTGACCTCAAGGGACGTTGGGAAGTTAGAAGTGGTATCAAAGGGTTCTTAGCCAGGTTTCTGTTTGAAAAGGCCCATGAATGTTGGAATTCCCTTGACTTACAAGCTTTTGAAGAAGTTGTGGCCCTCCTTGTCTATGGTTTGGTGTTGTTCCCTAACCCAGATCAGCTTATAGATATCAGCGCTGTCCAGATCTTCATGTCCAGGAATCCTATACCTACGTTGCTGGGGGACATCCTTCACTCATGTTACACTCGAACCATGAGAAAAAGAGGTGTCCTTATGTGTTGCACTCCTCTCCTGGGAAGGTGGTTTATTCCGCACCTTCCACAATCAGTTTTGAAGAACGAGCGGGGTTTGAGATGGTCACAACGGTTGATGACTCTTACACATGCAGATATACATTAGTGCCCTCGATCCAGAGAGGATGTCACTATCATTGATCGTTGCGGGGAGTACCCTAATGTTCCCTTACTTGGAATCAGAGGAGGTATTACTTACAACACATGCCTGGCTTGGAGACAGTTTGGTTATGCTCGGAGGGATGGCCCTCATGACATGTTAATTCCTGACATAGTTTTTGACTTCGACAATGATGCACAAGGACTTCGCCAGAGATTTATCAGAGCTTGGAGGATGCCAAGTAGGATAGACAGCAAGACACTGGGGCACAGGAACTCCGTCCCATTGGAACCCTATCTCAAGTGGGTACGCGCCCGCTCCCAGAAGTTAGTGATGCCTTATCCTCATATGCTCCCTGTGATCAAAGAGCCAGTCTTGGAAGGAGAAGTGTCCTACACCATTCAGCATCCTGATATGCCCACATCCTGGGAAGAGATGCAGAAGAGCTGGATCCAGCTTAAGGAAGAACGGAATTCTCTCGAGACTAGTCTACATGCTAGTGAAAAGAAGGTCTTGGAGCTCACCCACCTATTGCATGAGGAGAGGAATCTCAACACCTACATAGCTCCAAAGAGGATGTGTAGTGTCTTTTGGGATTGATTTGCTTTGTAATTTGTGCCCATGAGGCTTTGATGTACCAAACAATTATTTCCTTAATAATAACGTGTGTTCTTTTTTGTCTACAACAAATTTGAACTTTCGAACCCTTGAATGCATTGCATAAGCACATATCATTCATCATGTGCATAGAAGGTTTTCTTCTTTTCAGGTTGCTTACAGTTCTTCGCTGTTTATTTCAGCATCATGAATCCTGACTCATCATCAACTGAGATGTCCATCAAGGCTCTTCAGGCGCAGAATGCGCAATTTCAGGAACTAATCATGGGTTTGGCTCAGGGCCAAGAAGAGCTGAAGGCTCTGCTCCTGAAGAAGGAAAAGAAGAAGAAGAGGAGAACTGTTCTTTTCAACTCGGGCCGAAGGTTTGGCAACACTCTGCAGAATGAAGAGGTTGGTTCTTCTATAGGCAAGGGTAGTCCCCAAGGGGGAAAAGGTCCAAGACCGGTAGTCTCTGACAACGAGACTGATTTTGATGAGGAGCAATATCCTCCTGCAGAAGACAGATATAAGCAGTTGGAAGACAGGCTGAACGCTATGGAGATTCAACAAGTGCCTGGGCTGGATTTCGGAGATTTGGGTTTGTCTACTGGTGTGATCATCCCTCATAAGTTCAAAGCACCATCTTTTACCAAGTATGACGGGGCGTCTTGTCCCAAGCTACATCTCAGATCCTACGTGCGGAAGATTCAACCGTACTCAGTGGATAAGAACTTGTGGATCCACTTCTTCCAAGAGAGTCTTTCAGGGACTCATCTCGAATGGTTCTATCAGCTGGATGGGACCAAGGTTCGTAACTGGGAGGAGTTGGCTACTGCTTTCTATAAGCAGTATCAATATAATGCCGACCTTGCCCCTACACGTACCCAACTCCAGGGTATGTCGTTAGGTTCAGATGAAGGTTTTAAAGAGTACGCACAGAAGTGGAGGGACCTGGCTGGCAGGGTGCAGCCTCCATTGACTGATCGGGAGTTGGTAGACATGTTCTTGGGGACCCTATCTGGGCCGTTTTTCAACCATCTTATCGGGAATTCGTCTGCAGGGTTCACTGATCTTATTCTAACTGGAGAGAGAATTGAGGCTGGGTTGAAGTCTGGTAAGATTCCGAAGAGTGCATCGTCAAGTTCTGAGAAGAAACCCTTCAAGAAGGAGGCCAGTGCTGTATATGGCTCTAGAAGACAAGAAAAACCTGAGCGCCTCCAGTCTGTCAACGCGGTGATGATTGTCAAGCCTGCTGCTGCTCCTCGGCAAACCAATCCTCAAAGGGCTGAAAGACCTAGAAGGGAGTTCACCCGGCTAAGTATGACTCTATCACAAATCTTGCCGCAGTTGCTGTCCACCAACCTAGTGACTGTTAGAGAGGCCCCCAAAGTTGTAAACACTGCCTCTCCAAAATACAACCCAAATGCCCGTTGTGCTTATCACTCTGATAGCCCGGGGCATTCCACTGATGACTGTTGGGCCTTAAGGAATAAGGTGCAAGACCTTATTGATGCAAAAGAGATACAGTTTGAAGCGCCCGAGAGGCCGAATGTGGTGACTGCTCCTATGCCCCAGCATGGAGTAAATGCTGTTGATGAGGATGTATACGCTGTTTTTGTGGATGATGTGGCTACTCCCTTAACGACTGTTAAGAGGAACCTACTGCTGGCTGGTTTATTTCCGGGTTGCAGTGAGGGTTGCCTGTTTTGTGCTGTTTCTCTCTCTGGTTGTCCTTTGCTGAAGTTGGGCATCCAAAGCCTAATGGACAGCAAAGAGATTTTGTTTAAGAAGTCCGTTGTTCAGTTGGTTCCGGTAGAAGAAGTTGCTGTTGTTACAATCTTCAATAATCCAATCAGGGCTCTCCCAAGGAAGCCTGTCCAAATCATGACCGTCGCACCTGTTGTTATTACTGTTCTGAGGCCTCTCCCATACGAATCTGATAAGGCTGTCCCCTGGCACTATGGGGCAGACGTGTATGTGAATGGAATTAAACAAGAGTTCAACACTGGCACCAGTATCAGCAATATCACTGGTCCAGCAAAGGTTACCCGCAGTGGCAGGCTCTTCTCGCCTGACATTGCACCACCCGCTGTTCGAAGACCCCTTACTATAACACCTACAAGTGTACTTGTTCTTGTTTCTGATCAAGTTGTTTCCCCTGCTGCCGAGTCATTTAATGCTCGGGGCAAAGGGATTGAAGATGAGCCTGCCCGGACGGAGGCACCAATACCTGTAACTGTTGAGGCCTCCCAACAAGAGATGGAGGAAATCCTGAAAATAATCAAGAAGAGCGACTTTAACGTTGTCGAGCAGCTGAGGTATACGCCCTCCAAGATCTCAATGCTCTCCTTATTACTGTGCTCAGAGGCCCATGCTAAGGCCTTAATTTCATTTCTCAAAACGGCCCATGTGCCACAGGAGACATCTGCCATCCAGTTCACTGATTGCGTAGCAAATCTGACAGCGGACAATGGTTTGGGTTTCTCAGATGATGACCTTACTGCCAAGGGAAGGGACCACAATGATGCCCTGCATGTCTCTATCGAATGCAGGGGCACTACTCTGGCCCATGTATTGGTGGACACTGCCTCTTCCATAAATGTGCTACCCAAGAAAGCCTTAGACCGTTTGGATTGTGAAGGCCTGGAGCTGAAACCTAGCAACATTATTGTTAGAGCCTTTGACGGTTCTAAGAGGATGGTTCATGGAGAGGTTGACATTCCTATTCGTGTGGGCTCTCAGGTGTTTGACTCGACTTTCTATGTGATGGATATCTGTCCATCGTATTCTTGTCTACTGGGTCGACCTTGGATCCACAAAGCTGGGGCAGTGACCTCTACCTTGCACCAGAAGCTGAAATACCCCGTCAGAGGGAAGATTGTCACTGTGCAGGGAGAGGAGGAGTATATGGTGAGCCATTTGAATTCCTTCAGATATATTGAGATGGACGGGGAGTTTATTGAAACCCCCTTTCAGCATTTCGAAGAGGTACTTCCAATTTCAGCAGCAGCAGAAACAACAGTCGAAGAGGATGTTCCTTTGAAGATGGCTTTCCTAAAGGATGCCCGGGCTGTGATTCAGAAAGGTGAATGTGCTAACTGGGGCAGGCTCCCTGATTTTAAACAGAAAACTGACAAGTTCGGACTGGGTTTTACTTCAGAGGGACAGAAAGCTATGCGGAAGGCAAAGACCAGAAGACCTCCTGTGCTCATTACCAATCCAGGAGTGAATGTTGTTGGGGAGGATAATGAAGTGGATGAAGCTGAGTTCAATAGCTGGATCTACCCGACAACTGATGGCGGATTGACCAATTGGATTGCCAAAGACCATACTCCTGTTACTTTTGTTACGCAGTAATAAACTTCTTTGTTTTGTTATTTGTAATAAACAATTAAAAACTCTATGGCCCGGTGTCTTACCCGGGGCACCGTGGCTTCATTTGTGAGGGCATATAAATTGTCATTTCATATATCATGAATAAAGATCTTGGACGTTTTCTCTCATTTCAAATCTTATGCTCCTTTTCTTTCTTTCCTTCCTTTATATATTTCAAAACAGCTGTATTTACACACACTCACTCATACAGGTTCCAATCCACTCTGGATCTCACTGGTAACGACTCTGCTACTACCAGTTATGACTTTGAAAATCCGATCAACTTAGCCGAAGACGAAGGTGAAGATGATTGCGAAGTACCTGGCGAGCTTGCAAGACTGTTACTCCAGGAAGAGAGGGCAATTCAACCACACGAAGAGCCAGTGGAAACAATAAACCTGGGTACTGATACAGACAGAAAGGAGGTAAAGATTGGTGCCAACCTAGAGCTCAGCGTGAAGCAACGGTTGACTCAGATGTTACATGACTATATGGAGATCTTTGCCTGGTCCTACGAAGACATGCCCGGGTTGGATACCGATATTGTGGTCCATCATTTGCCTACTAAGGAAGACTGCCCTCCGGTTAAGCAAAAGGTCCGCCGTATGCGTCCAGAGATGTATGAGAAGATCAAAGCCGAGGTTATGAAATAGTTTGATGTCGGGTTTCTTGCAGTGACTTCTTATCCTCAGTGGGTTGCTAATGTGGTGCCGGTACCTAAGAAAGATGGAAAGGTCAGAATGTGTGTTGACTACAGGGATCTGAACAGGGCCAGCCCCAAAGATGACTTCCCCCTACCTCACATTGATGTCCTTGTTGACAATACAGCTCAGTATAAGGTGTTCTCTTTCATGGATGGCTTTTCAGGTTATAATCAGATCAAGATGGCACCTGAAGACATGGAAAAAACTACCTTTGTTACTAAGTGGGGCACCTTCTGCTACAAGGTCATGCCTTTTGGACTGAAGAACGCTGGGGCAACCTACCAACGTGCCATGGTTGCTTTATTTCATGACATGATCCATCATGAGATAGAAGTGTATGTTGACGACATGATCGCAAGGTCCCAGACTGAGGAAGAGCACCTAGATCATCTGCAGAAGTTGTTTGACCGTCTGAAACTGTACAAGCTGAGGTTGAACCCGAACAAGTGCACCTTCGGGGTAAGATCTGGAAAGTTGCTAGGCTTCGTTGTAAGCGATAAGGGTATTCAAGTGGACCCTGCCAAGGTTAAAGCTATTCAAGAGATGCCAGTTCCTAGGACAGAGAAAGAGGTCAGAGGCTTTTTAGGACGCCTGAATTACATTGCTTGATTCATCTCACACCTGACTGCTACCTGTGAGCCAATCTTCAAGCTGCTGAAGAAAGATCAGGTAGTACGTTGGAATGATGAATGCCAGGCTTCTTTTGACAGAATCAAGGAGTATCTCCAAGAACCACCCATCCTTATGCCACCGGTTGAAGGGAGACCTCTGATACTATACCTGACAGTACTCGACAACTCAATGGGGTGTGTGCTGGGGCAGCATGACGAGTCTGGCCGAAAAGAGCATGCCATTTATTACCTTAGCAAAAATTTTACCGACTGTGAGACCCGATACTCACTGCTTGAGAAAACTTGCTGCGCTTTGGTATGGGCTGCTCGCCGGCTGAGACAGTATATGCTGACTCACACTACCTTGTTGATCTCAAAAATGGATCCTATAAAGTATATATTTGAAAAGCCTGCCCTGTCCGGGAGAATAGCAAGATGGCAAATGATCTTGACGGAATACGACATTCAGTACACAACTCAGAAAGCCATCAAGGGAAGTGTATTGGCAGACCACTTGGCACATCAGGCCATAGACGACTATCAGTCCATGAACTTCGAGTTTCCAGACGAGAGCATCATGATAGTGACTGATTGTGAGGTACCTGGACCGGATGAAGGACCTGAGGAAGGATCCCGATGGTCTATGCACTTTGACGGAGCCTCCAACGCTTTGGGTAACGGTATTGGCGCTATAATCATATCCCCTCAAGGAACTCATACTCCACTCACTGCCCGGCTATGTTTCAACTGCACCAACAACATGGCGGAGTATGAGGCATGCATCATGGGTCTCCAAGCTGCGATCGACTTAAGGATCAAGTTTCTGAGTGTCTTCGGAGATTCCTCTCTCGTGATCAATCAGATTAAAGGAGAGTGGGATACGAAACATCCGAATCTTATTCCTTACAGAGAATGTGTGTTGACCTTGATCCCCCACTTCACAGAGATAACCTTTGAACACTTCCCGAGAGAGGAGAATCAGCTGGCGGACGCGTTAGCTACAATGTCTTCTATGTTCAAAGTCAAATGGGATAATGAGGCTCCCCGGATCATCATCTAGAAACTGGACGAACCGGCATACTGTTGTGATCTCGAGACTGAATTAGTTACTGAGAAGCCTTGGTACCATGAGGTGAAGAGATATCTGGAAGCTCAGGAATACCCTGAAGGTGCATCTGTCAATGATAAAAAGTTTCTGAGAAGGTTCGCAGCGAAGTTCTTCCTTAGCAACGACATCCTGTACAAGCGAAACCATGATTCGACCTTACTGCGTTGTGTGGATAAGACTGAAGCAGAAAGGATCATGGAAGAGCTACATGAAGGGACCTTCGGGACACATTCCAGTGGACACACTATGGCAAAGAAAATCCTTCGGGCGGGGTATTTCTGGTCCACCATGGAAGCTGACTGCTACCAACACTCTCGGACATGCCATAAGTGCCAGATATATGCAGATAAGGTGCATGTTCCTCCAGTTCCTCTGAATGTTCTAACGGCGCCTTGGCCGTTTGCAATGTGGGGCATAGACATGATCGGTGAGATTAAACCTACGGCGTCTAACGGGCATCGCTTCATCCTGGTAGTGATTGATTATTTCACGAAGTGGGTTGAAGCAGCATCTTACGTTACGGTAACTAAGACTGTTGTGGCACGGTTCATTCGGCATAATCTGATCTGTCGATACGGTGTCCCGGAAAGAATCATTACAGACAACGGTACCAATCTCAATAACAAGATGATCACTGAGCTCTGCGAGCAGTTTAAGATACAGCACCACAACTCTTCTCCTTACAGACCGAAGATGAATGGGGCTGTAGAAGCAGCAAATAAGAATATCAAGAAAATCATGCAGAAAATGACAGTGACTTATAAAGATTGGCACGAGATGTTACCGTTTGCTCTACATGGGTACCGTACCTCAGCCAGGACGTCAATCGGGGCAACTCCTTTCTCCTTGGTTTATGGTATGGAGGCAGTCTTACCGATCGAAGTACAAATAACCTCTCTCCGGATAATGAAGGATGCAAATATGAATGAAGATGATTGGATCCAGACACGACTTGATCAGTTAAACCTTATTGATGAAAAGAGGCTTGCTGCTATCTGCCACGGTCAGACGTATCAGAAACGGATGATCAGGGCATTTAACAAAAAGGTCAGACCACAAGAGTATCAAGTTGGGGATCTGGTAATCAAGCGAATCATCCTTCCTCAGAGTGATCCAAGGGGAAAATGGACCCCTACGTATGAAGGGCCATTTGTGGTTAAACATGTGTTCTCAGGAGGAGCCATGATTTTAACCAATATGGATGGTGACGACCTTCCTCACCCCGCTAATGCAGACATAGTCAAAAGATACTACGCATGAAAAAAAGACCCGCTAGGTTGACATACCTAGGCAAAAATTAGGGCTTCCCGGCGAACCAAAAGGGTTCGGGCAAAATGAAGGGATGAAATGAAAAAAATCTGTACACCCGGCAAGTCGAAAACCTGAAAAGGCGGCTTGGGCAAAAATGGGTATCCCGGTGGACTGAAAACCCGAAAGGGCGGTCCAGGCAAAAGTTAGGGATAAAGCGTAATACTATGTCTCATTGGATCACTTTGCATCCAGAATCCGGTATCTGCATCAAGTTCAGACGGCATCGATCAGTCAGCTTCATCTTCAACCAAGGTCATCAAGTGATGAGACGCTCGGAGTTATAAAGGCAATAGCAGAGTTGAAACCCAGTGGGATCATTCATTTCACACAGCTGTTTTAGTTTCTCTTGTACAAATTTGTATAAACTCTTTTGTTCGGCGGTGTTCTCTTACTAGGACGTCAGCCTCTTGTACATAAACGCCTATTTACAGGCAAATTCAAAATCAATACAAAAATCACTTTTCAGTAAAAATTGCCAATTGTTTTTTCTTTTCTGTTTTGTTTTGCGAAGAACGTCCAAGGTTCAATTTGTGATATGTGCATTGACAATAATTTGCTAACTCATGAATATTTGTATACGAAACAAAGGATTAATTACAGGTAACATTAGAAACAGGGGCAATAAAGAGTTGTCTAAGCGATCTAATTGTTCCGTCCACCAAGGTACCAAGGTAGGTTCAGCTAAAGAGTATAACCAGACATCTTAATTCCCCAGAGAGTGAGCCAGCAAGCCAGTGCACTTTCCCCAAGCAAAGCTATACTATCAACCGTAAGGAAGTTGGGTATCCTCCAGCAGATCTCAACATTCCCCAGCAATATATATGCATTCTTAACAAGCATCCCCGACAATCCTGGCCTAAAGATTGTTCCCCGGAGGTATATCAAACATTCAGTGGAGTCACTTCCCCGATACAGTTCAGAGCTTCCCCAGAAGAGTCCAATCTAGTTCCCCAGGAAAGTTGGAATCCATCTCCCCAAGTAGCAAGCTTATCCCCAGTAGATTCTGGAAGCTTATCCTCGCAGGGCACGAACGCGTCTCCCGGCTTTATTCAAAGAGTTATTTCCCTACCAGGATATAACTGGGTTATCCTCAGCCAAAAGCCACGGAAAGAGCGTCCTCGACGAAGTTTTCTTATCCCCAGCGAAGTCTATTAACACTTCCAACACAACAAGGGTATCCCCAGCAAGTTATTATCAACACTCAGCAAAGTATCTCTCTCCCCACAGAGCATTGCCTCCTAGCAAGATCGCTAGAGTAATTTTATCCCCGCAGAGTAATCCATTCGCCAAGTTTATTCCCCAACGGAGTTATCTTCTCCTACCGGTATTCTTGCAACTATCATCCAGCGGAAGCAAAATTTGTTCTTCAACATCAGCCCAGGAGTGACTTCCCGGCACCCGTCAAGGATTTATCTTCCTAAAGACGAAAACATACATTCATAAACATCGCATTTTCATACATTATAGTATGCATATAGGCATTACACCTTACAAATCTCATTTATGTTGAGAACATCATTGCTTGATCCATATCATGCATTGAGTATAACTGACCTTTACCTTTCAGGAAGAATTCAGTTAAGTTCCCAGCTATATTCAAGACCTTGACCGGTTCAGTTAAGTCGACCCTAAGACTTTTCTGTTTCTTATCCAGTCCAAGGCCTTCTCTGGTTCAGTCAGATCGACCCTAAGATCTCCCTGTTTCTTATTCAGTTGAAGACATTTCAAGACCTAGACCGGTTCAGTTAAATCGACCCTAAGATTTCTCTGTTTCTTATCCAGTCCAAGGCCTTCTCTAGTCCAGTTAAATCGACCCCTAACAGATTTCCCTGATAAAGACTCAGCAGAAGTTATCCAAGATTCTCTCAATGATACTGTTGAGGTTGTAGTCGCCTGTGGTTCTCTCCCCGTTACTGCGGAGGTAGTAATCGTCCCCAGATTCTCTCAGCGTTACTGTTGAGGTTGAAGTCGTCCAAGATTCTCTCAATGATACTGTTGAGGTTGAAGTCGCCTGTGGTTCTCTCCCCGTTACTGCGGAGGTAGTAATCGTCCCCAGATTCTCTCAGCGTTACTGTTGAGGTTGAAGTCGTCCAAGATTCTCTCAATGATACTGTTGAGGTTGAAGTCGCCTATGGTTCTCTCCCTGTTACTGCGGAGGTAGTAATCGTCCCCAGATTCTCTCAGTGTTACTGTTGAGGTTGAAGTCGTCCAAGATTCTCTCAATGATACTGTTGAGGTAGAAGTCGCCTATGGTTCTCTCCCCGTTACTGCGGAGGTAGTAATCGTCCCCAGATTCTCTCAGCGTTACTGTTGAGGTTGAAGTCGCCCAAGATTCTCTCAGCGTTACTGTTGAAGTTGAAGTCGCCCAAGATTCTCTCAGCGTTACTGTTGAGGTTGAACTCGCCCAAGGTTCTCTCAGCGTTCCTGTTGAGGTAGTAATCATCCAAGGTTATCTCACCGTTCCTGTTGAGGTAGTAACCATCCCTGGTTCATTCATCACCGTTTGAAGCTCCAGATTTAGCTCTTGTAACCAGTCAGGATACATCCTTACAAAGAGCTTGAAGACCACTCCTGTAACAGGCCAGGTAATCATTTTTCTTTTGCAGGTACGCAAATTCTCGCTAAGGAATCTCTTACGCGATCAACATCCAGATGGCATCCATAAGCCCATCCACCATCCATCATCTCTCAGCATGGCATCTATAAGCCCATCATCCTATCCATCAATCTCCAAATGGCATCTATAAGCCCATTCCCATCATCACACTACTATGTGAGCGCAAATTTCTGGGCACTATAGTGTTCAATCATCTTCCACCTTCGGATTACGAAAGGCACGTCGGCCAATCTGCATCCTCAGGTCTAAGAAGATTGAACAGGGGCAACTGTTGTACCCCAAAATTTGCCCTCCCATATTCTTCAAGATTTGCCAAAAGCATGCTTCAAAATCTCCCCAAGGGTTGCACAGTTCAAGGGCCTCCTAACAGTCAAAAATTAGGGTTTTGGTTCTGACAAAGAAATTGAAGTTTCCAAGGGTCCAATCAAGTCCCACATCCTACAAACATGGTCAAGTATCCTCATACCAAGTTTCAAGACTTACAGCACAAAATTGCACAGTCAAAAACCCTAATTGCTCAACAGTCAACTGTAGGGGCAAAATGGTCATTTGACAGTCAAAAGTTCAAATTTTTGGTCAACATCTCATTTTGAAGCCATAAACATCATTTGATCAATGCTTGATCATGATTCTCAAAGCTTGGCTCAAAAAGTCTCAAGATGCAAAAGTTTCCATATTTGGACAGTTGAAAAAGTCAACTGTAACTTGACCAAGGCATAACTTCCACATGGATTATCAGAAAAATTCCATCCAAAGCTCATTTTGAAGAGAATGACATTTACTACAACTCCTCTTCATACTTCAAGTCCAAGAAATGCTCTCACAAAAAGTTATCAATTTCAACATTATAGGTCATTTTCAAAAGTCAACAAAAAGGGACTTTAAGTCAAAGGCCATAACTTGAGATTGGTAAATCAAAATGACATGGGACCAAAGGCATTGGTTAGAGGACTTCAAGACCTTTCCAAATGTCCAAGAACATGAGCAAATCGTATAAATTGAGCAAGATATGCCTTGTGGAAGTTGGGAAATTTTTGGATATTTTGAAAAGTCAATATTGCTTCAAATGTCTTAAAAATGCTAATGGGCCACATTTTCTTCCAAGAATCATCACCCAAAGCATGTGCACGACCATTTGGCCCAAAGGGAAGTTTTTCATCATTTTTATTTATTTATTTGGATTTTTAATTGCTAATAATTCATTTAATTAATTAAAATACATGAAAAATACCAAACCTAAGTTTTTAAATCTTTTTGTGCATGAAATAGTCTCAAGATTTCGTGCATGATCTGATTTAGAAAGAATCCATGTGATTGGACATGATTTGAAGCAAATTTGCATGAAAAAGATTGGAAAATATATGCCATAAAAATCAAATATCTCTTCATCAATACAAAGGCTCTTTGGATCAATTTCTCAACCCTAATCACTCATACATATATATACATGCTAACCCTAGTGATCAGGACCACAAAGCTGCGCAGAAAAGCCATAGCCAAACTTGCAATTTTCTCAAAAAAGTCAAATACTGAAAACCATCTTCCAGTGCGATTCAAGGCCAAATAATTATTCTATCGTGTTCCTGAAGCTTCAAGGAAGGAGTTTGAATCAAAACCATAAGCTCTAACACCAAGAAACGTGAGAACAATCGTGTCCTGTACAGAATTTTTTTCACATTCTTGCATCATGATTCATGCGTTTTCTGTAGTTTTTAATATTTGATTTGTGTTATTTGACTCATTACGAAGCTAACTACATGATTTAATTGAGTTTTTAAGCATTGTGCGTGATTTCACCATGGATGCATGCTAGGGTTACCAAGCTATGGAATTGGGCGTTTTTGAATCTTGTAAAATTAGGACACCTTAATACCATGGATGAAATCATGGAGCTTGGACGAATACAACACACCCCTCGCGCCTAATTTATGTGATACCATAGCCTAATCGCTATTTTGAAAAACGGCATATTTTGGGGGGGTTTAAAACCCCCGCTAACCTTTGTTATGTTTCAGGAAAAAAACAAAACGAGGAAGAAGACGCTGATGTGTAAGGCAGTGATTGAGTCATTTGAATTTTCGCGCTAAAGTCCCACTAACGCTTATTTTACCTTATGTTAATTGTTACCCATTATACATACAAAGTGCATCAGCAGCGCAGCTGGCAAGGAACGCGTTGGTAATCCCTGGGACCTGGGTTCGAATCCCAGGTCCCCCTCCCTTTCCATATTATTTTGCTAACCATGCTTATGTGCAATTCGCTTCTAGAGTTCCACCATACTCTCCACATCCAGGCCTTCCACGTGCTTGCTGAGATCAATCAAAGGGCCATAGTTGGAAGAATATCATGGACGTTAGTCAACGCGCCTACACGCTTCCTGAAAAAGTCAGAAGGGCCAGGGTCTATTGGGCCTGATTACTACAATTCAAACCTCCAATATTGGGGACAGAACCCCCCTTGGTATTGTATTTCTTTCTAGTTCCTTTGTTTTATTTTTATTATTTGTTTTAATTCCATTGTTTTCTTTTAATTCAATAAAAAATTAATTTCATATAAAAATAATATAAAAATCAGAAAAGACAAAATTAAAAATATATTTTATTTTAATATTTTTTTTAAGTAAATATCATTAATTAATTTAGCTTTGTAAAATTAGGTTTAATTCAAACATTTTTCTTAATAAATTAAAAATTTGTAGAATTAGGGTTTTAATCAATTTTTATCCTTTTTCTTTTCTTTTCACTAATAATTAATTATTTATTTTTATAAATCAAATTGCTTTAATTAATTAGGTTAATTTAGGTTTAAATTTAATATTTTTTCTTAATAAATAAAAGTTGTAGAATTAGGGTTAATTAGTTAATTTCATTTAATTCATATAAAAAACCATAAATCCAAAAAATCTCCAAATAATTTCTTTTTTTCATTTTTATTTAATTTAATAATCTTAATTTAATTAAAAAGGGTCCAACACCCTCGCTTGCCATTTTTTTATTCTCTTTGCGCATTTTATTTATTTCCTTCTTTTAAATATTTATGTAATTCTCCCAAAGCCGTGTAAATTTAATTTCTCGCACTTCTTTATTTTCTATCAAATCGGGTCCCTGGATTAAGTTTGGCGATGTGGACCCGCGCCTTTGTAATAGCTTAGGAACTTTTTATTTCTCGCAATCTTTAACTGTTAATAATGGCATGCAAGAATGAATGACAAAATAAAAACAAACGCGTAGATCACCTGACATGACAAGACAAAATAACATGAAAACAACACACCAATTCACACACCACCCCTAGGGTACGCCTCACTGTTGCCTTGCCTCGAAAGGTGATCGTCGAGTAGAGGATGTCTTAGTAAGTCCTCATGATCCGGGAACCTGGCATGAGGGTAGCTTCTAAGGTGTCTTCCCATTGCTCTGGTGATCACCATGTCCCGAACCTCGAATTGACCCGAACACCTCCAACGGTGGTGCTACCTACCTCTCAATGGTGGGATGGCACTACTTTAAGGACATTTACACAGACGAATTCCTTAGGGTAGGTAGACGACTCTAGATACTTGCTCTAATTTCCAAACCAATCAAAAAATACTTTTCACACCGACACCTTTTCAAAAAGCTTTCGAAAGCAATTTTTCAAACACTCTTGAGGACCGATACAAGAGTCGAACTGGAATTTTCAAATAAACTTTTTAAAACCCACAGTTGAAAAGCAAACAAACCACTTTTGAAAACACAATGAGCAAGTATCTAAGAGACCATGGATAACCATGGATAGAAAGGGTGCTAACACCTTCCCTTTCTATAAATCTACCTCCCGAACCGAGAAACTATCTCATAAGGAATTTTGCTGTGCTTTTGTCCTGTCCATGTTGGAGAAAATAAAAGACGGTGGCGACTCTTGCTTACCGCGACATTTCGCGAACCAACGTTAAATAGTCAGTTCCAGATCCACCGATCACAAGGGTATTGGACCAAGCTTTCATGGAAAGTGATATTCCAGTAGACCAATTCAGCAGTGTGGAAGGGAATATTACATCATGTAATAACCTGAGTTTATGCGACGACGAACTGCCCGATGAAGGAAGGAATCATAATCTGGCCCTCCACATCTGTATGAACTGCAAGAATGATTCATTATCCAATGTGCTGATAGACAATGGATCCACATTGAACGTCATACCGAGGAGCACGCTCATGAAGTTAAAATATCAAGGAACGCCCATGCACCCGAGTGGCTTAATTTTGAAAGCGTTTGATGGATCAAGGAAATCTATTATTGGTGAAGTGGACTTGCCTATTCATATAGGCCCACATTTGTTTCAGATTACTTTCCAAGTCATGGATATTATACCCACTTATAGCTGTTTGCTGGGACGACCGTGGATACATGGGGTATGGGCTGTCACTTCAACTTTACACTAGAAGTTGAAGTTTGTGCATGAAGGAAAAGTGGTCATCATAAATGGAGAATATGCATTATTGATATCTCACCTGTCCTCTTTCATTATGTGGAAGCGGATGAAGCTGTTGTTGGAACCCAGTTCCAAGCTTTATCCATTGATAATATAAGAGAACATGAGAATTCTATAGCTTCATTTAAGTATGCTCAGCAGGTCGTGCATAATGGCCATCGTGAAGTATGGGGACAGGTCGTTGATCCTCCAGTGAACAAGAATAGAGTTGGCTTGGGATTCTTTGTGAATAATGATAAAGGTAAGAACATGAAGCCGAAGTTTGCTGCAGGCAGGTATCAAGATATCTTTAGTAGCGGGGGTTATCTTCACCCAACTGTTTCCGGGATTAATGCCATTGTGGAAGATGAAGCAGAGCCAGAAATGCCAAATTATGTGACACACGGAGTTAGGGTTCATAATTGGATCACCATTGATGTTCCCTCCTGCATACATGTCTCAAAGTAATTTGTTTTTGTTAAACTTTTCGAAAAGCTTTCACTCTGCCCAAGGTGAAAGTATTGATATTGTATGGGCTTATCTGTTTGCTTTGATCTTTAAAATCAATAATAAAAGTTGTCTTTGTTTCCCAAATTGTTTTTATTTTATTTTATGCTTTTCTTGGAAAATGGTAATCAGAAAAAAAAACCTTTCAAAATAAATAATAATTGAAATTGAATCTACATAATCACTTGTTATATGTGTCAGTTTCTAAAAGCAATCATAAATTGTGTGTGCAGATTAATTAAAAAACCCGTTGAATACAATGACCCTGCACCATCTCCCAACTTTGAATGTCTTGTGTATGGGGCCGAGGAAGAAGATTGTGATGAGATTTTGGAAGAGGTATCACGGTTGCTTGAGCGTGAGGAGAGTGTCATTCATCCATATAAAGAGCCATTGGAAGTAATCAATTTGGGTTCAGAAGAAGATCCGAAGGAAGTCAAGATTGGAGCATTGCTACATCCCGATGTGAAGAGCATGTTAATTGAAATGTTGAAAGAATATGTGCACATCTTTGTTTGGGCATACCAAGACATGCCTGGTTTAGATACAGATATTGTAGAGCACCATTTACCATTGAAGCTAGAGTGCCCGCCAATCAAACAGAAATTGTGAGGAACCCACCCAGATACGGCAGTAAAAATCAAAGAAGAAGTTCTAAAGCAGATCAATGCTGGTTTTCGTATGACATCAGTATACCCTTAGTGGATTGCCAATATTGTCCCAGTACCGAAGAAAGACAGAAAAGTTCGCATGTGCGTAGATTACAAAGATCTAAATAAAGCTAGTCCGGAAGATGATTTCCATTGCCACACAGTGATATGTTAGTGGATAGCACAACAAAATTCAAAATTTTCTCGTTCATGGACGGATTTTCCAGATATAATCAAATAAGGATGGCTCTTGAGGACATGGAAAAAACAACGTTTATCACACCCTTGGGAATATTCTATTACAGAGTGATGCCCTTCAGGTTAAAGAACACTGGTGCAACATACAAGAGGGCTATGACAGCCCTATTCCAGGATCTGATGCACAAGGAAATTGAGGTATATGTTGATGATATGATTGCTAAATCCCATACTGAAGAAGGGCCTGTAGAAGATGTTAGAACATAGTTTGAGTCTACAACCCTTGTAAGAGTTTTGATGATAACAAACACAAAAACAATTATGCTCCCTAAATTTATATTCTGTTTTACAGAGAAGTTCTGATGGAAGAAGATCAGAAGATGCGCTAAAAAGCTGTTTCAACTCTGATTATAAACATCTCTGAAAGAAGTTCTAACGCTGCAAACAGGACTCTGTATTTTTTATCTACAAAGCTCTGGAAAGAAGCAACATATACTTTCATCTTCTGAAGCAAGTATGTTCTGAAGCGTTACAAATCAATTATTTCCATTTCAAGAGTAACGGCTGGAAGGGAACAAGGATCTTTATTTTTGGAAAGCACCTTAATTGTCATTAATCAACATTCCAAATGCTCCTACATGCTTTTCCTATTTAAACAAAGTTTGGAGGATAAATCGTACACGATTTTTTCACGCACAGTAACGCTGCTATCACTATTTTATTCAAAATGCTCCTACATACTATTTTATTAGAAAACATTCTTATACACTTTTATTCAAATATTGTTTAAATAAATTCCTTGAGAAAAATTGGCTTGTGGTTTATACTCAAGAAGACTTTGACGATTGTCATAGTAGATTTGTAATCAAGATTGATTAGTGGATTAAGACCTCATTGAGAGAGGCGAAATCACCTTGGCAGGTGGACTGGAGTAGTTTGAGTTCAAACGAACCAGGATAACCAATGTGTTCTTTTCTTTAAGTTTGAAAAATCCCAATTCAAACCCCCCATTTCTTGTGTTTTTCCATTCTTCAATTGGCATCAGAGCGCATGGTTCTGAGTTCAAGCACTTAACTGTGTCAGTAAAAGATCCCAGCTAAGAAAAACACTATGGTGGGGCCAAGTCAGAACATCAGCAATGACTACCATGATGAGAAAGACAGAATCAGCGGAAAACCTCCAATCTTTAATGGAGAGAACTTTGATTACTGGAAAGACAAAAACAAAAGTTTCTTTCTGGCTCATGACACTGATCTCTGGGATATGGTGATTGACGGGTACGTACATCCTATTAATGAAAGCGGTCAGAAGATTGACAGAAAAAGAATGTTAGATCATCAAAAGCGAGACTTCAGAAATCATCACAAGGCCATAACTATTCTCTTGAGTGCTATATCATACACAAAGTATGAGAAGATCATAAACAGAGAGTTAGCAAAGCACATGTTTGATTCCTTGAGAATGACGCATGAAAGAAACACACAAGTCAAAGAAACCAAAGCCCTTGCGCTCATTCAGAAGTATGAAGCCTTCAAAATGGAAGAAGATGAAACCATTGGAACAATGTTCTCAAGATTTCAAATTCTGGTTGCTGGGCTAAAAGTTCTGGATAAAGGGTACTCAATTACTGATCATGTAAAGAAGATCATCAGAAGTTTACCAAAGAAACAGAGGCCCATGGTCACTGCTCTCAAATTGGCAAAAGATATGAACAAAATCTCTCTAGAAGAACTTGCCAGCTCTCTCAAAAGTCATAAGATAGAGTTAGAAGATGATGAGCCCCATAAGCAAGGTAAGTCTTTAGCCCTTAAATCTAACAAAAAATATGATTATAAAGTTTTTCAGGCAATAGAAGAAAACTCTGGTGGATCTTCATCAGATGAAGACAAATTGTCTCTTCTCTCCAGAAGAGTCAATCAGTTGTGGAAGCACAGGAAAAGGAAGTTCAAAAATTCCAAAAGAACAGGGACTCAGTATGAACCATCGTCTGGATACAGAAAGTCTGAACCATCTTTTGGATACAGAAAGTCTGAATCATCTTCTGGGTACAGAAAGTCAAGCAACAGAGACATTGTCTTCTACGAGTGCAATAAACAAGGGCACTACAAAAGCGATTGCCCAAAGCTTCAAAGGGAAAAACCTAAAAATAAGTTCTTTAAGGAGAAAAAGAAAAGTCCCATGGCAACATGGGATGACTCAGACTCTTCTGAAGCAGACACAGAATCAAAAGATGAAAAATCCAACATTGCCCTTATGGCCAATGTGCCAGAAGATACTGAATCATCTGGATCAGAATCAGACTCAAAGGCAGAAGAGGTATTTTATAAATTTTCTAGATCTCAATTAGAAGAGAGTCTGTCAGAAATTCTAAAAAGGTATCAGAAACTTCGAGTCATAAACAAGAACCTGAAAAAGGATCTAGTTTTTGACTCTGAAGAAACTAAGAAACTGAGATCGGGAAATTTTGAGTTGAAAGAAAAAATTTCAAAACTAGAAAATGAATTACAAAATACTCAGAAGGAAACTATCTTAGAAGTTCCTAGTAACCCTGATAAGATCATAAAGGAATATGATCATAACTTTCAGAAATTTCTTGCTAAAAACATAGAAAAGGAATAGGATACAAAGGTAAAGTATCCCAACCTAAGAAAGTTAAGGATTTGGTAATTAAACGCACTCCTTTAAATTCTCACTTTACCTATGGGCACACACATGACTTAAAGTATACTAGTAATCCTTTTTCTGCTAAACCAAAATTCAAACAAAATTTTGGTAACTCTAACAAACAAGGACCCAAAAAGATATGGGTACCTAAGGATAAAATTGTCTATGTTGCAGATATCTTTAACAGCAAGACTGAAACACCAATCCTAGTACCTGGACTCTGGATGCTCTTGACACATGACGGGAAGAAAGCATATGTTCCAAAGCCTGGAGCTTAAATCTGGAGGCTACGTAGGTTTCAGAGGTAATCAGAAATGGAAAATCACTGGCTCTGTAACTATTGGTAACTGTAATCTTCCCTATATAACTAATGTTTTGTTAGTAGATGGATTAATGTATAAATTTTTATCCATAAGTCAATTAAGTGATAACGATTATGATATAATATTCAACCAAAAGTCCTATAAAGCAGTTAGTCAGAAAGATGGATCTATCCTCTTTAATGGAAAGAGAAAGAACAACATTTACAAAATAAAAATTTTTGAACTGAGAAGTCAGAATGTAAAATGCCTATTGTCTATTAACAATGAGCAATGGGTCTGGCACAGAAGATTGGGGAATGTTAGTATGAGAAGAATATCTCAGATTAACAAACTCAATCTGGTCAGAGGACTTCCTAACCTGAATTTCAGCTCAGATGCTCCGTGTGAAGCATGTCAAAAAGGCAAATTTGTAAAACCCTCTTTTAAAGCAAAAAATGTTGTTTCTACCTCTAGACCATTAGAACTTATGCATATAGATCTATTTGGACCATTGAAAACTGCATCCATTAGTGGCAAGAAGTATGGATTAGTGATCGTAGATGACTATAGCAGATGGACATGGGTAAAGTTCTTAAGACACAAGGACGAGTCACACTCTATGTTCTTTTCCTTCTGTAACCAAGTCCAAAACAAAAAAGATCTTAGAATTTTTAAAGTCAGAAGTGGTAATGGTGGAGAATTTGAAAACAAAAAAATTAAACTATTTTTTAATGAGAATGGCATCTCTCATGATTTATCTTGTCCTAGAACTCCCCAACAAAATGGAGTTGTAGAACGAAAGAATAGAACTTTGCAAGAAATGGCCAGAACCATGATCAACGAGACTAACATTGCTAAGAACTTCTGGGCATAAGCAATTAACACAGTGTGTTACATTCAAAATAGAATCTCCATAAGACCTATTCTGGATAAGACTCCATATGATTTATGGAAGAACAGAAAGCCAAACATCTCGTATTTCCATCCATTTGGATGTATTTGTTTTATTCTTAACACTAAAGAACATCTGAACAAGTTTGACTCTAAAGCACAAAAGTGTATTATGTTAGGATACTATGAACACTCAAGAGGCTATAGAGTATACAACACAGAAACACGGATTGTAGAAGAGTCAATCAGCGTCACATTTGATGATAAGATTGGCTCTCAAAAGTCAAAGCAAGATAAATCTTTTGTAGATATAGAAGTCCAATTTACAGGTACTGAAGACATTGCCTCAGAAGTTTATCACAAAGAATCACAAACAACACCAGAAGATGTCACAAATGTTACAACAACATCTGAAGAGCCTCTCCAAAAAAGACAATCCAGAAGCAGCTTAGCTCATCCGGAAGACAAAATTCTGGGAAAGAAAGAAGACCCAATCAGAACAAGATCCACATTCAGAAACTCTGAAGAATATCTTATGGGATTAGTGTCTCTGATTGAGCCAACTTCCATTGATGAAGCTCTTTTGGACAATGATTGGATACTTGCAATGCATGAAGAATTAAACCAATTCACCAAAAATGATGTGTGGGATCTGGTTCCCAAACCAAAAGGGTTCAACATCATTGGAACCAAATGGGTATTCAGAAACAAGCTGAATGAACAAGGAGAAGTCATCAGAAACAAAGCACGGCTGGTGGAACAAGGTTATAGTCAGCAAGAGGGGATAAAATATACATAAACCTTTTCTCTAGTCGCCAGGTTAGAATCTATCAGACTTTTAATTTCTTTTGTTGTAAATAATGGCATCACTCTCTATCAGATGGATGTCAAAAGTAAATTCTTAAAGGGATATATTGATGAATAAGTTTATGTGCACCAACCCCCTGGTTTTGAAAATTCAAAACATCCAGAATATGCATTTAAACTAAAGAAATCACTATATGGTCTGAAACAAGCTCCCCGAGCTTAATATGAAAGACTAAGTAGATTTCTGTTAGAAAATGATTTTACCAGAGGAAAGGTGGACACAACTTTATTCTGTAAGCCATTTAAAAATGACATTCTAGTTTTTCAAATTTATGTAGATGATATTATATTTAGATTTACTAAAGCCTCTCTGGGAAGAGAATTTGCTAAGTCTATGCAGGTAGAGTTTGAAATGAGCTTGATGGGAGAACTCAAGCTCTTTTTGGGCATTCAGATCAATCAAACTCTATAAGGAACATACATAGACCAAAGCAAGTACATCAAAGAACTGTTGAAGAAATTCGACATATCAGAATATAAGCCAGACAAAACTCCAATGCATCCTACATGCATTCTCGAAAAGGAAGAGGTAAGTAAAAAGGTAGAGCATAAGATCTATAGAGGTATGATTGGTTCTCTCTTATATCTTACAGATTCAAGACCTGATATTCTTATAGTGTATGTCTATGTGCTAGATTCTAATCAGATCCTAGAGAATCTCACTTAACAGCTGTTAAGTGAATTTTCAATTATCTGAAAGGTACTACTAATCTTGATCTGTTTTATAGAAAAACCAAAGAATACAAATTAGTAGGGTATTGTGATGCTGACTTTGCTGGAGACAGAATAGAAAGAAAAAGTACTTCTGGAGCTGCCAGTTTCTGGGAGAAAATATGATCTCATGGTCCAGCAAGAGGCAATCCACAATTTCATTATCAATCGCTGAAGCTGAATATATAGCAGCAGCTGGATGCAACACACAAATGCTCTGGATAAAAAGTCAGCTTGAAAACTTCAATATATTTGAGAGTAACATTCCTATACTCTGATAATACTTCTACCATTTGTTTATCTAGAAATCCTATTTTACATTATAGGGATAAGCATATAGAAATAAAACATCACTTCACTAGGGACTATATTCAGAAAGGAATTCTTTCATTAAAATTTATTGACACATACCATCAATGGGCCGATGTCTTCACTAAACCCCTTTCTGAAGATAGGTTTAATTTCATTCTGAAACATCTCAACATGAAATTGTGTCCAGAATAAGAGTTTTATTTATGTATTCTTTAACCCTCAGAGTTTTATGTTTTTTTCTTTTGAACATCTGATCAATAATTCTTCATAAGTTAGAAGGACGGTTGTATCAGGATCTATCTAAGAAGATCTGAACAGTTCCCAAATGGTTCATTTCAAAGATAAAAACATATAGTTCACAACATCAACATTTTTCATCCTCTCACAAGAGTTTCTTCTAAGGCTGGACACGTGTTTAAATTATGGAGATACTAAAGCGTTGATTGGATGCATTGAGACTCGTGTTGTATCGATAACTATTCTATATCTCCACACCATCTCCCTATTTTCAGGAATCATTAATGCTATGTAATCATTTCTTTTCACTCTTTTCTTGCTAATTATGTTTTCTATTTGTTTAAAATCACTGCTCACTTTCACTTTCACTTTTTCACTCTTACTTATTCTCTCTATTATTTGTGTGCAATTTTATTTCAAAAACCTTCAAAAAGTCTGTGTGAATAATGGCTTCTTCTCAAACTGCTCAAAGCTCTCAAAGTGTTCCTGGATCTTCTTCTTCAAGAGCAGAAAGGTATGAAGAACCTTCATGAACACTCCTGACTCCCATTGATTCTCTAGAAGTTCTTTGTGAACTCATTGTGGACTTTGTTAGTATGAATAAAAATGGTTACGATCTTACTCCTGATGTTGAACTTCAAGGGTAGACAAAGTATTTTGATAATCTACTGGGTCCAGCCTTTCCAAGATTAGTTAAAGAATTCTGGATTCGCGCTACTACTTTAAACCATCAAGTTACTTATTTTGTGATGGGAAAGAAAATAGTGATTTCTGAAGATCTTATTGCACGCTTGATAGGTCATGACGGCGGAGGCATTCGTTGCAAAGACATGGAAGAAAAATGCTTTGACCTAACAGTAATTTCAAAAGAGATTTTTTCTTCTGGCCAACCTTCAAACAAAATTAAAGATCTGAAATACTACTTCATAATTTGGTCAAAAATCATCTTGGGCTGCATCAACCACAGAAAACCCACAAGTTCTCCTGATTATATCAACATTGACCAGTAATTTCTTATGTACTTCATTGCAATCAAGGCAAAGGTCAATCTTCCTCATCTTATGTTTAATTATATGAAGACAACCGTTAAAGAGACTAGAGAAGATGAAAGGACTAAGAGGGATTGGATACCTCTGGGAAGGCTCATATCAGATATTCTGACGGAAAACAAACTGGTAGAATATCTGATTGAGGCTCAACAGGTCAGCACTCTGGAAGCATGTGCTGGTAAACCTCTGAATGCAAAGAATCTGAAGAAGATAAAGATCATTGATACCATCAAGAAGGATCCAACTGTTACAACCAAGGAAGTCATTACAATAAGAAGAGTTCCTCTGAAGGATTTCCTTATTTTCTCTCAAACAGATGCTTCTCCAGAAATTATTGTCAGATATCTGGAAGCTTGCAAAATGGACGAGACTAATCCATAAGTGAACATTTGCGATCTGCGACAACAGGCTCGAGAGATTGTTCTCAAGAAATCAAGGAAATGGAAATCAGCTGGAGAAGGATCTTCTCAGAAGGTTCCCAATTCTGCTAAGAAGAAAGGTAATTCTTTTTTTATTTATGTTATGGAATCAGTTCTTTTATCAACATCTAAAACCCCCTCCTCTCCAAAACCCACATAAAACCCTTCACCACAAACCTTTGAAAATTTTGATATTAAGTTTTACCCTTCACTTACTCTAGAAAACATTTTGGACGGACCACATTCTACTACCCATCTTGACCAAAATCAGCCAGAACTTGTTCAAGTTCTTTATGATATTGATCAATTTGATCTAATGTTCCAAGCTTCCCAATCAGAAAATCCAAACTTTCAAACTCCTCACTCTGAAAATCCAAACTTTCACGCTCCCCAACCAGAAAATCCAAATCTTGGCTCTGATACCACTTCACCCATTTCTGGAATAAACATGCCCTCTCATGGTCCAACAACCAATCACATTCCATGACATTTCAGAAATTCCATCTCCCTACCATTCCACTCCACCAAACACACCTCATTAACCCATTATCATTTATGATTCTCCCTCTCCAATCAACCCTCTAGAAGATTACCTTCTTACAGTAATAG
The DNA here is from genome assembly GCA_948472305.1 of Vicia faba. NCBI lineage: Eukaryota > Viridiplantae > Streptophyta > Magnoliopsida > Fabales > Fabaceae > Vicia > Vicia faba. The sequence goes on from OX451740.1 coordinate 314,000,441, forward strand.
ACTTAGAAGCGCTGGACAATATTGCCTCTAGCTCTAAAAAAATTTCCATCCCAAAACCAAAACCAAAACTCACCAAGGCATATATTGGTAAAAATTTGCTGATTTTTGAAACATAGATAATTGAATGGGTTAACTCTATGAAGCTAGCCTGCTTAGAGAATCTAAATCCTGCTGCTTCTGATTTACACTGAAACCAGTTTAGAAAATGGTTCAATTTTGAATCCCAAAAACTTGAGTTGAGTTATGAAATTTCTCAACAGAACTCCTGTAATCAGCTGAAAGTTTTCAAGGATCAAGTTCTGCGCCACTGGGAAAAGAAACCTCTTCTTCTGCTGGACAATGCCCCTTGGGAAGATCACCAGCCTTCAGAAGTTGATAAAACATGTTCTGATACTCTTCCTCTGGTTACTGTTCAAGACAAAGGCAAGGGAAATGAAGAAGTTACTGAGTCAGAATCTGCCGCAGCTTGCTCTGAAAAGGTGGCACCTTCTGTTGATATACCTTCTTCATCTCTGGTTCTGTAAACTCTAGAGGAGTTGAAGAAAGAAAATGCAGTGTTCAAGGAGAGACTAGACAAGCAAGATGACACATGCAAGGAAATCAAAAGGATGCTGGGAAAACAAGAAGAGCCAAACACTCAGATTAAGAATTTGTTGGAAGCCCTGTTCACACGAATTCCTCCACCTCAATCTTAGTTTTGAAAATTATTTTCTTTACTGTCCAATTTTTTGTGTTGTTTTCTTCTGAATGTGTTATTGCAATCCTTTTTAATACAACTCATCTTTTATTGCTTAAAGTGTTTATATTGCTTTTTGATTCTTGACAAAAATGGGGAGAACGTAAGATATTTCTAATAACAGTATCGAGACGCAGTCTCAAACATTTTGAATATCATAAATTCTAATTTTTTTTCTAAAAGCAAAACAGGAACAAAACTATGGTAAAGACAGAAGCAGATGCATCAAAAACTCTGATCAGAATAAACTTCAGGGAAGTATTTCTTCTCTATCTGAGTATTCAACTCAGGGGGAGATCTTAAAATTCTTTATGTTCTTTCTGTTCCTATTGAAATATCCTAGTTTTTGTCATCATCAAAAAGGGGGAGATTGTTAGAACATGGTTTGAGTCTACAACCCTTGTAAGAGTTTTGATGATAACAAACACAAATAAAAATTATGCTCCCTAAATTTATATTCTACTTCGCAGAGAAGTTCTGATGGAAGAAGATCAGAAGATACGCTAAAAAGTTGTTTCAACTCTGATTATAAACATCTCTGAAAGAAGTTCTAACGCTGCAAACAAGACTCCATATTTCTGATCTACAAAGCTCTAGAAAGAAGCAAAATATACTTTCATCTTCTGAAGCAAGCATGTTCTGAAGCGTTACAAATCAATTATTTCCATTTCAAGAGTAATGGCTGGAAGGGACTAAGGATATTTATTTTTGGAAAGCACCTTAATTATCATTAATCAACATTCCAAATGCTCCTACACGCTTCTCCTATTTAAACAAAGTTTAGAGGATAAATCGTACACGTTTTTTTCATGCACAGTAACACTGCTATCACTATCATCCTCAAACATACAAAATTCAACTGTGTAAAACATCCTTTTGATACTGTTTTATTAAAAAACATTATTGTACACTTTTATTAAAATATTGTTTAGAGAAATTCCTTGAGAAAAATTGGCTTGTGGTTCATACTCAAGAAGACTTTGACGATTGTCATAGTAGATTTGTAATCAAGATTGATTAGTGGATTAAGACCTCATTGAGAGAGAAGAAATCACCTTGGCGGATGGACTAAATTAGTTTGAGTTCAAACAAACCAGGATAACCAACGTGTTCTTTTCTTTAAGTTTGAAAAATCCCAATTCAAACCCCCTTTCTTGTGTTTTTCCATTCTTCAATTGGCATCAGAGCGCCTGGTTCTGAGTTCAATCACTTAACAGTGTCAGTAAAAGATCCAAGCTAAGAAAAACACTATGGTGGGGATAAGTCAGAACATCAACAATGACTACGATGATGAGAAAGAAAGAATCAGCGGAAAACCTCCAATCTTTGATGGAGAGAACTTTGATTACTGGAAAGACAGAATCAAAATTTTCTTTCTGGCTCATGATGCTGATCTATGGGATATGGTGATTGATGGGTACATACATCCTGTTGATGAAAGCGATCAGAAGATTGATAGAAAAAGAATGTCAGATCATCAAAAGCGATACTTCAGAAATCATCAAAAGTCCAGAACTATTCTCTTGAGTGCTATCTCATACACAGAGTATGAGAAGATCACAAATAGAGAGTCAGCAAATCACATGTTTGATTCCTTAAGAATGACGCATAAAGGCAACACGCAAGTCAAAGAAACCAAAGCCCTTGCACTCATTCAGAATTATGAAGCCTTCAAAATGGAAGAATATGAAACCATTGAAACAATGTTCTCAAGATTTCAAATTCTGGTTGTTGGGCTAAAAGTTCTGAATAAAGGGTACTCAACTGCTATTGATCTCAGAACTAAAATTCTAGATGTGTATGGAGATTCAGCTTTGGTAGTAAATCAGATTAAAGGAGAGTGGGATACTCGTCACCCTGGTTTGATCCCTTACAAATATTATGCTAGAAGATTATTACCCTTTATTAATAAGGTTGAATTCCATCATATCCCCAGAGACAAAATTCAAACGGCGGATGCTCTGGTAACTTTGGCTTCTATGTATCAAGTGAATACTTGGAATGATATACCTTGAATTAAAGTTCGAAGATTGGATAGGTCTGCTCATGTGTTCACAACAGAGGAAGTAACAGATGAGAAACCTTGGTATTATGATATCAAGCATTTTCTCCAGACACGAGAATATCTGATTGGTGCATCAAATAAAGATAGAAAGACATTGAGAGGATTGGTAGGCAGCTTCTTCCTCAGTGAAAATGTGTTGTACAAGATAAATAATGACATGGTCTTGCTCATATGCATGGACAAACACGAAGCAGACATGTTGATGCATGAGATTCATGAAGGTTCCTTTGGAACTCATGCCAATGGACATTCGATGGCTAAGAAGATGCTAAGGGAAGGTTACTATTGGATGACAATGGAATCTGACTGTTACAAATTTGCAAAGAAGTGCCATAAATGTCAGATTTATGCGGATAAAATTCACGTGCCTCCGACACTTCTCAATGTTATTTATTCCCCATGGCCTTTCTCTATGTGGGGTATTGACATGATTGGAACGATTAAACCCACAACTTCGAATGGGCACTATTTTATCTTGGTAGCAATTGATTATTTCACCAAATGGGTGGAAGCTGCTTCATATGCTAGTGTTACTAAAAAGGTGGTAGTGCGATTCATTAAGAATAATCTCATATGACGGTATGGTGTGCCAAGCAGAATTATCACCAACAATGGCTCGAACCTGAATAACAAGATGATGACAAAACTTTGTGAAGAATTCAAGATTGTCCATCACAATTCATCTCCGTACAGGCCAAAGATGAATGGGGCTATTGAAGCTGCCAATAAGAATATCAAGAAGATCATCTAGAAGATGGTTGTTACTTATAAAGATTGGCATGGAATACTCCCTTTTGCTTTACATGGATATCAGACATTTGTCCGCTTCAACAAAAGCAACCTCATTCTCTCTTGTGCATGGTATGGAAGCAATGCTCCCAATCGAAGTTGAGATTCCCTCTTTACGTGTGATAATGGAAACTAAGTTGTCAGAGGCTGAATGGGTCCAGAACAGGTTTGACCAATTGAATTTGATTGAAGAGAAGAGAATGGCGGATTTGTGTCATGTGCAGTTATATCAAAAGAGAATGAAGAAAGCATTTGATAAGAAGGTCAAACCTCGTGAATTCAGAGAAGGCGACCTAGTGCTCAGGAAAATCATGTCTTTTAACACTGATTCTAGGGGCAAATGGACTCCCAATTTTGAAGGCCCGTATGTTGTCAAGAAAGCCTTCTCTGGCGGTGTATTAATTCTTGAAACTATGGATGGAGAGGAGTTCTCGCGTCCCATGAATGCTGATGTAGTCAAGAAATACTTTGCCTAAAGAAATAAAAGAACAGCTCGCTAAGTCGAAAACCTGAAAGGGCGACTTAGGCAAAAAGGAGCGTCTCGGTAGGCCGAAAACCCGAAAGGGAAGTCTAGGAAAAAATTAGAGACATAAACAGAATAAATTTTCCCGCTAAGTTGAAAACCCGCAAGGGAAACTTAGGCAAAAGTCATGGACTTTCTTGGCAAGTAACTATATCAGATAAGACTTGATCATTGAAGTAACAATCTTCTTGGATCATCACCATACTTCAACAAAAGCTTCTGCTCAGGAATTCAAAGTTGTTAGAGAGAATAGTGGGCATTGTATTTCAATGTATCTTTTCCATTATATATTACCATTTTTCGAACTTTGTAATCATCCATGGAGTCTCGCCATTTGCAGACTACCATTCTATTAATAAAGTTTGAGCTTTTATCCAATTCTTTTTAATTCTTATTTTATTCTACCTACAAAGACTCCATTTATTATTGATAGTAATTTTTAAAGCGGAAAGATTAAATAACAAAATTGTTTTTCGAAAAGAACTTACAAATTAATTTTACTTTAGATTTTATGACTCAAGAGGAAAACAAAAATGGTGATCCCACGAATGGACGAACTCCAGTAATCTTGGGAAGTTTTATTTTTCCCAGGAAGGTTCTCTTAGGTCGTTTTTGCTGGTATACGCATGATCTTCTTGTGTTTCTCAAGTAGTTGGAGATGATACCAATTGGCATAAGGTGCGATATTGAGCTTGTGATCCCATTTATCACCAGTCATGTCTTGGTTTGTTTTTTGATTTTGGGTTTGCATGGTCTGAAACCTCTATCCCATATTCCCCAGTGAGGTCTTCACTCATATGATGAAAGTTCCTTCTCCCTTTATGTGCTGAGATGGAACTATTTGCAAAATGTCGCTCTTTTTACAGTGTTGGCATTATTGTTGGTATTTATTTCCCAGGAAACTAGACCGGGGCAGTATCTTTTCTAATAAGTGTTGAGACATTTGTCAACTTTTTGGGTTTTTCACCCGCCAAGTGCTGAGTTTGATTTAAAATCCCCATAAGTTTTATTTCTTGCTGTAATGTGTGACTTCTTAACTCCCCAAGTTTTTATCCCGTGAGGTTTCATACTGTTGTACCCCAAAATTTTCCCTCTCATTTTACTCAACACATGCCCATTGAGGTCCCCAACTTGCCCATGGATGACCAAGAATTGACCATACAAATTTTCCTCCAAAAGGCAATGAACCTCTAACTAGGGTTTCAATTTTCATCAAGATGTGTGAAATCCAATGGTCTCAAATGTTGTACATGGTCCTAATATGTCCTCAAGGTTATCCATGCCAAATTTCACGCCTTGCACAACAAGTTTGCTCAGTCAACTGCTCAAATGCTTGGAAATCAACTATACTAGGTCAAAAGTCAACAGTGGCCTATAATACAGTCAAACTTCAAGATTTTTTGTCAACATCAACATTTTGAAGTGATATCCATCATTTGATCAAGGGTTGATCACGATTCTTCAAGAAATGCTCCTAACTCATCAAAAGTCAAAAATTGCAAATTAGGGTTTCTATAGGAAAAGTCAACCAAACTTTGACCAGGCATAACTTTCTCATACTTTATCAAAAAAATTTACACCAAAGCTTATTTTGAAGAGAATCCAATTCCCTACAAATTATCTTCATCTGTCAAGTTCAAGAAATGCCCCAAATGAAATATACAAGCTCATACATTATGGGTCCTTTCAAAAAGTCAACAAAAATACCTTTTGGGTCAAAGCTTGGTACATGAACATGGAAGATTTAATTGAGATCAAACTAAAAGGGTTGTTTAGAGGACATCCCAAGCTTTCTAAAAAGTACAAGAACACCCCCATAAGGTTAAAATTGAGAGAGATATATGAATTGCTAAAGTTGACCAATTTTTGGAAAAATGCATGAAGCAAATATTGAGCTAACTTGGAATTTTTCCAAATGGGCCTATCTTTTTATGTTTGAAACTTGTTTCTAACATAGTCCACGACCTCCAAGCTCATCCATCAATTATTATATTATTTATGCCATTTATTTTGATATTTTATTCATTAAAATTCAAAATTAAATGAATAAATAATGTAGATAACATAAGACTTGATTTGAAAGCTTTTTCCCATTAAATCATGGAAAAATATGCTGATCATATCAAGGAAAAACGTGCAAGCCAAGAGGAGAAAGAAATCTTCAAATTTGGAAAGTTTTTCAAGTGAATATTTGAAACAAATCATGTACTCAATGCCATGGATTCTTGCTCCTTTTGTTGACCTAATGTGATATACTATATAAGCACAACCATTCAGAAGTACAAGGACACACTGCTGCCTCCTAAAATCCTAGAAGAAGTTTCAAAAAATTTCAAAAGGAGTGCAATTCTGTTTCACACGAGTCAGCCAATTTCAATCAGATCCAAGAATTCAATCATCCTTCTGAGGATCCCAGGGGTGGAACCAACCCATTCTTGAAGGCCAAAGCATACAAAATACTCCCCTCCAATAATTCACGGTTTGGTAAAATTCTCAAACCTCAAAATTTTGATTCATGTGATATAATCTATTTCTTTGCATTGGTATATGTTCACAATGATGTTCTAAGTTGTTTTGAGCCATTAGTTCCAAGCATGCACGCAGAATCCCCAACTTGCCATTGTTAGGGCACGAGGTTTCTTTTTCTTCGTATTTGGGTTTACAAGCTATTTTAGCCAAAAAGAAGACCACCATGGTGATCGCAGCCCTCCAAATAGGGGGTAGAGTACCATTTGCGCCTTTATTCAGTGTTTTTGTAGGTTTGGAATTTGAGTCGGCCGGAGAAGGTGACCGGAGCTAGGCTCCGGCATCGTTGACTAGCTTGTACTCCAGTGACTTAAATGGCATGTTATCATTGCTCCATGCGAGATCTGATCTGGCGCGTTTTGAAAAGTTGAAGCTTTGACCAAGTTATCATTATATTATTTGTGTTTCATTACGTAAATGAATAACCATGCAACGCAGTTGGCAAAGGCATAAACATGTGAAGGAAGGGACCTGGGTTCGATCCCAGGTCCAGCATTTTTCGATTTTCTTAATGTTTCTTGCAACTTTCAATATGTGTCATTCCAAGACGACCATCCTACATCCTCATTCTCAACCACCAGATCATCCATTGATCCAGATCTAGCGCCCAACAAGCAATCCCCATGGTGAACCCTCAAACACATCCCCCACTGAATAGGCGCAATCATTGGGCTTGTGTTGATCTTGGCCTAGCAGATTCAGCTTCACACCCCCAAACTACTTCACAATCACAGGCACGTTGCTTTTCTTTTTTTAATTTCATTATCTTAGTTTGTTTTAATTATTTTATCTTTTTAGATTCATCTTTTTTATTATTTTCATAAAATAAAAAAAAATAGATTTAAGTTTTTTTTAATTAAAATTGATTTTTGTAAATTAATTTAATTTAATTACTTTAACTTGTTTTCTTTAAACTAAAATTAAATAGAATTAGGTTAAAACTTCAAATATACTTTTCAATAAAAATACAAAAATATTTTTTAAATCAATTAGATTTTTAGGTTTTTTAACTTATTCTCGTTTTAATCTTCGTACGTTTATTATTTTCCGTTTTATTATTTTTCAATTATGTAATTGTTTCCCGGTTTATAATAGTTTTAATTAGGTTTATAATTCCACATTTTTATTTTTCTTGTGTTATTTATGTAATTGCCCCAAGGCCTTGTAATAACTTAGGAGCTTTATTTTCTCTACACTATTAACTGCATAGATTAATAGGATTGCATAGAAAAGACTGAAAAGAAAACAATTAGATAACCCTAAAATTCAAAGATAATATATCTGAATCAATACACTTGCACACGCTCACCCCTAGGGTATCTCCCACTTCGGTTGCCTTCGAAAACGGTCACAATTCTCGAAACATGAGAATTTTTAGTGACTGTCCTTGAGTTCACGAGATCACAAGTCCCTCGACGACCCCTTCGATTGTTGCCTCGGTTAAAAAAGTGATCTTGAAACTTTAGGACAAATACTAAGAGTTCTTGCCCAGTTGCCTTAGTGACTGTAAACATCCCTTTGATAGTCCCTCAACATCTAACGATAAGGCTACCTACTCACTAATAGTAGGATAGCACTATCTAAAGGAAAGGAGGAAAAGAGAACCTTTTTCGAGTAGGTAGATAACTGTTAAGTACTTGCTCAAAAATTATCTCTTTCACACCACACTTTCAAACATTTTCAAAAACGCTTTATCAACACTCTTGAGGAATGATACAAGAGTTATCATAAAGAAAACAAACTTTTCAAAACACACAAACACGAAAGCAATTTTAAAAAATGAGCAAGTACCTAAGAGCCCGTGGAAAACCATGGATGGAAAGGGTGCTAACACCTTCCTTTTCCATAATCTACCCCCCTTACTCAGAAAATCTTGATAAAGGTCTTTTTATGTTCTTTTCACCCTTTCCTTTGTTTGATAAAAGAAAATTCGGTGGTGACTCTTGCTTACCGCGACATTTGCGAATACAAAACAAACCAGTATAACAGTCGGTTCTACCACCGTATCATAGAACTGGCGAATCTACTGGGGATGAATAAAAAGTGGGGTTTACCTTAGGGTCTAGTTCATTTCTAAATTTCTTTCCTTGTTTGTTTTGATTTCTTTACTTTTAAAGGCTTGCTTGGGATACTATAGATCCTATACCCGGATCTGGGGCTTCTTTTTTAGGTAAACAACAAAATATCGTGGAGACTGTATGGCGTAGACCAATGTGGTTTAAGTGATGGTTGTATTGGTGTGACACTTTGGTTGGTACCGGTATCCCTTGTGTTGAATCGAGGAGAATACGGGGTCGTCGCGTGGTGTCGTGAAGCACTAACAAACCTTATAACCTTAGTTGAACAAACTTGGCCATTAGAAAGTAGTGAGATAGCTGGCCTCGTTATAAAGCTGGGAATCGGTTGATACTCGATACTGCACTCATTGAGATTGGACTTTCGGGATGTTTTGGCCGCAAGAAAAGATTGATAAGCTGAAATATACCGATAAAGAAAGATCGGTGATATTGAGATTCCTTAGAACCTGGTTACTATTTCTAAGACAGGTTGAGCCAACTAAACTTTAAGAGGGTACTTACCTATGGAATCCATGCAAGCCTAAACCTAAGGTTACTTGTGTGACTTGTTTGCTTTCTTTACCTAACAATTTACACTCATTGCAAGGATTTGTTTGCATTCCTTGCAGAACCTTGTTTGTATAAATCCAATAAATTGGTTTCTTACCCTACATTTTTGCTTGATGCATAGCATACACATCATAACATCATGCCACAATATTTCCTTAACCATTTCAAGGATCTCAAGGGTTTGCGATGCAGGTTATGATAAATCAGACGTCTAGCAAGGGGCAAGGGGATTTATTTTCCTCTAGCCAACACCGTCAAAAGACAAAAGTGACAACTTGAGTCAGGGGCTATGACCCATTCGATAGGGTGAGCTTGACTCTCATAGAAGGGCCTTCAAAAAATACGAAAATTCTCCAGTCAAAGTTGCAGTTCAACTCCTGACATATTCTTGTTTACCCTGCGAGTCCTTGAAAACATTGCATACGCATATCATACATGTCATTGCATAAACAGATTTTAAAGCAGGGTTCTCATCTTCTTCGCTGTTTATTTCAGCAAGTAAAGAAATGACTCATGAACAAACAATCAAAGACCTTCAATCTCAAAATGCTCAATTCCAACAAATGTTCCTAGCTTTGACCCAAGGGCAAGAAGACCTGAAAGCTCTGATCGTCAAAGAGAAGAAAAAAAAGGCAAAGAAACCGGATAGCATCCTGAATATAGGAAGAAGACTCAGAGGACAGGTTAAAGTATCTCTAAATCTCTCAACTCCATTAAATAAGATGGATAATCATGAAGAAGATAGCAACCCGAAGGCTGATGATGACGAAGCTGATTATTCGGATGAGCAATAGCCTCCCGCTGATGATAAATATAAATAGTTGGAGGATCGTCTAAATGCTATGGAGATTCAGCAGATACCTAACTTAGACTTTGAAGAATTAGGGCTGGTTTCTGGCATGATCATCCCACAAAAATTCAAGGCTCCCACGTTCGCCAAATATGACGAGGTCTCTTGTCCTAAACTTCACTTGAGATCATATGTCAGAAAGATCCAGCCTCACACTGCTGACCGGAAGTTATGAGTTCATTTCTTCCAAGAAAGTTTAGCTAGCACGCAACTGGAGTGGTTCTATCAGCTACAAAGAACAGACATTTATACCTGGGAAGACTTGGCTGCTTCCTTCTACAAGCAGTACCAATACAATGCTGACCTCACTCCAACTTGTACACAACTTCAAAGCATGTCTATGGGTTCTAGCGAAGGCTTCAAAGAATATGCCCAGAAATGAAGAGATCTAGCTGGCAAGGTACAACCTCCTCTGAATGATCGGGAAATGGTAGATATGTTCATGGGCACTCTGACAGGCCCGTTCTTTAATCTCCTGATTGGGAGTTCCTCATCCGGGTTCATATAAATGGTTCTGACTAGAGAAAGGATCGAAAGTGGTATCAAGAGTGGGAAGATCCCGATGGCTACATCTTCTAATGCTGAGAAGAAGCCATTTGCTGTTAAGAGGGAAGCCAATGTTGTGTATGGCCAGAAGGGTCATAATAAGGCAGATGACCACAATCAATACGTGGGGGAAATACTGGTCTCTAATCCCACATGTTGTACCCCAAAATTTTCCCTCCCATATTTCTCAAAACATTTCAAGAAAGATCCTCCAAATTGCTCAAGGAAGTCCAAGGGTTGGCCAGACAAGCTCTCTCCTAAGGCAGTCTACCCCAAATTAGGGTTTCATGTTGCATCAAGATACTTGAGTCCAAATGACCCCAAGTGCTCACCCATGTACTAATATTTTCTCAAGATCATCCATTTTAAGTTTCAAGCCTTGCAGAGGAAGTTTGCCCATTCAATTGCTCAAGAGGCCCAAAAATCGACTGTGCTAGGGCAAAAGTCAACTGTGACCCACATACAGTCAAACTTCAAGATTTTTGGCCAACATTCTCATTTTGAAGTATATTTCATCATTTTATCAAGGGTTGATCATGATTCCTCAAGGATTTCTCACAATTCATCAAGATTCAAAAGTTGCTAAATTAGGGTTTTTTTAGGAAAAGTCAACCCAACTTTGACCAAGCATAACTTTCTCATACTTTATGAGAAATGACCCATACAAATCTCATTTTGAATAGGATGCAATTACCTACAATCCATATTCATCTCCCAAGTTCAAAATATGCACTCACAAGAAGTTATGAATTTGGACATTATAGGTCATTTTGAAAAGTCAACAAAAACACCTTTTTTGTCAAAGCTTCATACATGAGCATGGAATATCAAAATGATATGAGACCAAACGGGTTGCTTATAGGACATCTCAAGCTTTATAAAAAGTCAGAGAACACCTCCAAAGAGTCAAAATTGAGGAAGTTATGAATTGTTGAAGTTGACCTTTTTTGCAAAATTGCCAAAAGTCAACTATGCCCAAAACTTCAAATTTTGCCAAATGGGCCCATTCTTTTTCACTTGTTTTGAGTTGGCATCATAGCCCACGTGCTCTAGCCTTTTCCACTTGTCCATATCATATTTTTATTAATTATTTTGATTTTTGATTTGAATTAATTTGATTTAAATCAAAATAAATCAAATAAAAATCCAAAGCATTGATAACAAAGAATCTTGTGATTGTTTCAGGCTCAGCTAGCAAGGCATTCAAATTCGCGTCAAAGCTTGTGTTCACAAAAAGATTGGAAATAATCCATGTTTGGAAAGTTGTTCAAAGCAAATCAAATCAATATCCAAAGCATTAAAAGAGAGGGATTTGGACACAATAATCAACCCCAATGCATTGTCTAATACATAAGGGTTGCGTGCAGATCAAAATAAAGGTTAGAAAGGCGCGCTAGAGCAAGAACAGAATTGGAAAAAACAAGCAAAAATTGTGAGATCGAATTGGTGATTAGAGGCGTCCTCAAGGATTGGTATCTGCCCCAATCGTTTCCTGGCAGTCTCCACAACCTAAAGTAATCAAAACCAAGTGCTTTCAAGCCTTCCTACGCATTGTAAGTCCATGGAGGTATCACCCTTTTCTTGAATTCGAATAGCCTTGTTCTTGCATCCATAGTGTGAAATAATTGCATATTCTTAACCTATGAAGCATTTGTAAACTTTCTGCAATATTTGATTTCATTTATATAGCTCGTGGCGTTACTCACCATTGTTAGGTTTTCAAGCTTTGGTTTAGGGCTTTTTGTTTCAGGAACAATTAGCCTTCATAATGGGCATGGTTGTGATCAGGAAGACGAGACGGACACAACCATGGCTTTAGATTGTATTTCTATGGCTTGTAGAGGATTTTGGAAATACACAGATTTGTAGCAACGGACATTTGTCCGTGGGTATAGATATTGCAGGTTTTAGCCACAAAGAGGGGAAGGGGATGAAGGCGTGTCACTCCCTTATTGTCCTGTTTGAATTTCGCGCAGAAAATCCCATTAATTTGTTTATTTCTTATATTATTATTATTTCATATTATGATAACAAATAGAAACAAGTGCTTCAGTGGTGGCCACACAGGTTTTCAAGGCATTAGAGGCTGGAGGTCAGGGGTTCGATCCTCGCCTCCAGCATTTGTTATTTTTCCTTGTTATTTCAGGTAATCCAGTGCATGCATAAGCCATGCACTCACCATGGACCTTCCTCATCAACACGCCAGATGGCCAGATCTGGTGGCTACCACTGAGGGTGCACCAAAGGCCCAGTCAAACGCCTGCATACAGGATCCAAAAAGTCAAACGGACCTCCTCAATTGGGCCCAGAAAACTGCTATTCACACCCTAAAATCAGGCCCATTTCTCACATTTTATTTCCTTTTTCTATATGTTTCTTTAATTAATTTATTTATTATTTTTACTAACCAATAAAACAATTTTCTTTTTTATCAAAAAATCACAAAAAATATTTTTTATGTCCAAATAAATTTAGAATTTTATTTTTCATTAATAAATATTAATTAATTTAATTAGGTTAATTTTAGATAACTTTCATTTATTTTGCAAATAATTAAAAATCAATTAGAATCAATAGGTTTTAACACTAATTTAATTATTTTATTTTCTTTCCTAAATTAACAAAACTCCAAAAATATGTCACTTAAATTATTTTTCATTAATTAATTTAATAACCAATTAATTTATCATTTTAATTTTAGGTAGATTAGTTCTTAGATACTTGCTCATCCAAAACAAAACTTTTTTCACACTTACACTCTTTTACAAACAAGTTTTCAAAAACACTTCATTACACTCTTGAAGACAGACGCAAGAGTTAAATCGAAGTCAAAACAAAAACTTTTCAAAACCCACAAGCACAAAGAAAACAATTTTGAAAATGATGAGCAAGTACCTAAGAGCCCGTAGATAACTACAGATAGAAAGGGTGCTAATACCTTCCCTTTCTATAATCTACCCCCCGTACTCAGAAATATCTCGAAAAAGGAATTTTTCTGTGCTTTTTTCCTTTCCTTATTGGATAAAATAAAAGATGGTGGCGACTCTTGCTTACCGCGACATTTTGCAAACACAAACACAAAACACAAACCAGCATTCCAAAAACAGTCAGTTCTTTCCACCGTATCACAGAACTGGAGACTCTGTTGTGGAAATTAATAAGTGGGGTGTACCTTAGGAATAGTTCATTATATTGTTTTCAATTGTTTGATTTGTTTGCTTTATATTTATGGGCTTTGTATCAGAGTTACTATAGATCCTAACCTGGATCTGGGGATACCTTTTAGGTAAGTAGCAATAGACTGTGAGGGAACTGTATGGCGTAGACCAATACGGTTGAAGCAGTAGCTACGTTGGTGTGGCACTTTAGTTTGTACCGATATCCCTTGTGGAGGAGCAAGGAGAATATGGGGCTGCTAAGGGGTCATTAAGCACCAACTGACCTTAGAACCTATAATTGACCAACTTGGCCATAGAAAAGTAGCAATATGCTACACTCATTGAGACCAAACTCTCGCGATGATTCCGGCCGCAAGAAAAGGTTGCTAAACTGGAATTATGATCGATCGAGGGTGGTCAGTGATAATGAGATCCTCTAGAACCCGGTTACTATTACTAGGACAGGTTGAACCAACTAAACTGAAAGAGGGTAATACCTAAACTCCATGCCAGCCTGGAATCTAAGGGCTACTGTGTGACTTGTTTACCCTTACCATGTTTGCTATCTGTGAATACTTGTGGTGTGTTTCTCTCATAACATCATGCATTATGACATTGCATGCATATTTCATCAGACTAACCCATTTAAAAGACCGAGGGGATTCATCTTTGTTTTGTTTTGTAGGTCATGGCATCTATGTGCAGAAACACTATTCGGATCAACTTCGTACAAATTCCTGCTCAACTTAGAGAGTTGGTTTCTAAAGTTCCAGATACTTCTTCCTTTGTCAGAAGACATGGTCACCTCCTTGGTTTGGTCACTTCTAAGATGGATGAGCAAATGATGAGCGTCTTGTTCCAGTTCTTTGACCCGTTGCACCACCGTTTCACCTTCCCGGACTATCAGTTGGTCCCTACTTTGGAGGAGTTCTCTGATTTACTTGGTATTTCTATTCTAGAGCAGACACCATTTACAGGTTAGTAGATAGCTCTTAGGCCAGAGGATGTTGCTACAGTCCTACATATGACAAAGGCTGATGTAATGTCTAACTGGGAGACCCGAGTGGGGTAAAAGGCTTCTTGGCTAAGTTCTTGATTGATCAGGCTCAACAGTTTTTGGACAGTTTGGACTTTCAAGCATTCGAAGATATCCTGGCACTTCTCATATATGGCCTGGTTTTGTTCCCTAATTCAGATTCTTTTGTCGACGTGAACACAATGAAGATCTTCATGGCCCGTAATCCAGTGCCTACTCTCTTAGGTGACATTCTACATGCTCTTTATGCCCGTACTGCTCGGAAACGGGGAACCCTTATGTGCTGTGCACCATTGCTGGCGAGGTGGTTTATTTCTCACCTCCCCAAATCTGTTTTGATGAACAAGGAAGGTATGGGTTGGGCCTACAGAATTATGTCCCTTGCTCATACGGACATCATATGGAGCACTAAAGACATGGAAGAAGTAGCTGTTATTGACCGGTGCGGGGAATACCCCAATGTTCCTTTTCTTGGAATTAGGGGAGGAATAACCTATAATCCTTGTCTGGCCTTATGACAGTTTGGGCGAGCTCGAAAGGATGGTCCTCATGAGTTGCCGATTTCGAGCATTGTCTTTGACTTCCAAGGGGATGTTGAGGGACATCGTCGCAGGTTCATACGAGCTTGGAATAAGGTTAACAGGCCTGATCCGCATGAACTAGGAATGAAGACCTCTCTCCCGATGGAACCGTATCTCCGGTGGGTTCGAGCCCGTGCTCAAAAACTGGGGATGCCATACGAAGCTGTCTTACCGGTAATTGTTGAGGGTACTGATGAAGAAGGGGTTCCTCATACTGTCCTCCATCCATACATTCCTACTGACATTGGGGCATTAAAGAGGTCTTGGATACAGTTGAGAGAAGAGTGGGATACTTACAGAGAAAAGTATCATGAGCAGGAGCGGAAGATCCTGAAGCTTACAAGGCAGCTGGAGAATGAGAAAGTTCTCAACGACTATGTCAGCACCAACGGAAAACAACCATGGGAGCGCTGATGTCTTTTGCTATTTCTAGTTTTGATTTACTTTTCAGTTTTTCTCTTTGTAATGCCTTAAAGGCATTTTTCAAACATTGTTTCAAGTTTTTAATCCAATAAAAGTGTGTTTCATTTTGGTTTACGAATTTGAATCTCCTGACGTCTTTGAAATCATATCATACGTATTTCATTCCCATGCACCTCATTACAGGTACCCTTACAGGTCTCTTATCTTCTTCGCTGTTTATTTCAGCATCATGTCTGCTGAAACATCCACTGATCAAGCTATTAAGGCTCTTCAAGCTCAAAATGCTCAGTTCTAGGAAATGTTCATGAACCTGGCCAAGGGGCAGAAAGATCTGAAGACTCTTATCTTGAAGGATAAGAAGAAGAAGAAGAAGAAGACGGTCCTCCTGAACATGGGTCACAGGTTTGGAAACAGGTTGCGAGAGGAAGTTGATTTATCTCAATCATCTGGAGGGGGAGAGAATCAAGAAGAGAGAAGGGCTCCTAGCCCTATTGTTTCTGACAATGAGACTAACTTTGATGAAGACCAGTATCCTCCTGCCGAAGACAGGTATAAGCAACTTGAAGACCGGTTAAGCGCGATGGAGATCCAGAAGATACCTGGGCTGGATTTTGGAGAGTTGGGTTTGGCATCTGGGGTGGTGATTCCCCACAAGTTTAAAGCACATGTCTTTGCTAAGTACAGCGGGATCTCCTGCCCAAAGTTACACCTCCGCTCGTATGTTAGAAAGATTCAACTGTATACTGCTGACAAGAACCTCTGGATCCATTTCTTTCAAGATAGTCTTTCAGGGACTCAACTTGAATGGTTCTATCAACTAGAAGGAGCTAACGTTCGCAACTGGGAGGACCTTGCTGCTGCTTTTTACAAGCAGTACCAATATAATGGCGACCTTGCTCCCACGCGTTCCCAACTTCAGGGTATGCCTATGGGTGCGAGCGAAGGTTTTAAGGATTACGCTCAGAAGTGGAGATATCTTGCTGGTAGAGTCCAACCCCCTCTGGCTGACAGGGAGTTGGTGGATATGTTTCTGGGGACCTTGTCTGGTCCGTATTTCAACCATTTGATCAGAAGTTCATCGTCTGGTTTCACCGAATTGATTATGACTGGGGAGAGGGTTGAAGTCGGTATTAAGAGCGGCAAAATACAGAAGGGTGCTTCATCAAGTACCGAGAAAAAGCCTTTCAAGAAGGAATCTAGTGCAGTTTACAGCTTAAGGAGCCAAAACCGTCCTGAACACCGCCAAGCGGTTAATACGGTAGTAATTGCAAGACCAACTATCGCCCCAGAACACAACACTCAGCAAAGGGGAGAGAGGCCTCAAAGACAATTTACTCGACTTAGTATGACTTTATCCCAAATTCTGCCACAGTTGTTAAAGACTAATTTGGTGGCTCCGAGGGAAGCTCCAAAGAATCCCAACACCACGTCACCTCTGTATAATCCGAACGCCCGCTGTGCCTATCACTCTGATAGCCCAGGGCATGATACCAATAACTGTTGGGCCTTGAAGAGTAAGGTACAGGATCTGATCGATGCTAAGGAGATCGAGTTTGAAGCACCGGAAAAGCCTAATGTCATAACGGCTCATATGCCGAAACATGACGCGGGAGTGAATTCTATTGGGGAAGATGATGTGGAAGAGTCTCAGTTTGACAGCTGGATTTACCCGACTACTGATGGAGGACTAAGCAATTGGACGACAAAAGACTTCGTGCCGATTTCTTTTATTAAACAGTAATAGACTTTTGTTTTGAATTTATAACAGACAATTTTAAACTTTATGGCCCGGTGCCTTACTCGAGACACCGTGGCTTTGTTTGAGGGCTTATTATGTGTCATTTCCATATATCATTAATAAAAGCATTGGACGTTCTCTTGCATTACAAATTTTGTGATCCTTGTTTTTATTTTTATCTTGCGAAACAACTATTTTACACACACTCACATATACAGGTCTACATCCACTATGGATCCCACTGATAACGACTCTGCTACTGCCAGTTATGAATTTGAAAGTCCGATCAACCAAGCCGAGGACGAATGTGAGGATGATTGCAAAGTGCCTGGTGAACTTGCTAGATTGTTACTGCAAGAAGAGAGGGCTATACAGCCGCATGAAGAGCCAGTGGAAACAGTAAATCTGGGTACAGAGGTAGACAAGAAAAAGGTCAAGATCGGTGCAAATCTGGAGTCTAGTATTAAACAACAGTTGATTCAGATGCTGCGTGACTATGTGGAGATCTTTGCCTGGTCTTATAAAGATATGCCTAGTTTGGATACTGATATCGTGGTTCACCACTTTCCTACCAAGGAAGATTGTCCTCCAGTAAAACAGAAAGTTCGCCGAATACGCCCAGAGATGTCTGAGAAAATCAAGGTTGAGGTTATGAAACAGTTTGATGCCGGTTTTATAGCAGTTACTTCTTAACCGCAGTGGGTGGCCAACATGGTTCCGGTACCGAAGAAGGATGGTAAGGTTCGAATGTGTGTTGACTATAGGGATCTGAACAGGGCGAGTCCCAAGGATGATTTCCCTCTGCCTCATATCGACGTTCTGGTTGACAACACTGCACAACATAAGGTCTTCTCCTTTATGGATGGTTTCTCCGGTTACAATCAGATTAAAATGGCTCCCGAAGATATGGAGAAGACAACCTTTGTTACTCAATGGGGTACCTTTTGCTACAAGGTCACGCCTTTCGGATTGAAGAATGTTGGGGCAACGTACCAGCGCGCCATGGTAGTTTTGTTCCACGACATGATCCATCATGAGATTGAGGTATACGTTGATGACATGATTGCCAGGTCCCAGACTGAGGAAGAACATCTTGACCACCTTCAGAAGCTATTTGACAGGTTGAAGTTGTACAAGCTGAGGTTAAACCTGAACAAGTGCACCTTCGGCGTGAGATCTGGTAAGCTGTTGGGTTTCGTCATAAGTGACAAAGGTATTCAAGTGGATCCTGCAAAGGTGAAGGCTATACAGGAAGTTCCAGCTCCCCGAACAGAAAAAGAAGTCAGAGGCTTTCTGGGACGTCTGAACTATATTTCCCGATTCATCTCGCACCTGACTGCTACTTGTGAGCCAATCTTCAAGCTACTGAAGAAAGATCAAGTGGTAATACGGAACAATGAGTGTCAGGCCGCTTTCGAAAGGATCAAAGAATATCTCCAAGAGCCACCTATTCTGATGCCTCCAGTTGAAGGGAGACCTTTAATCTTATACTTGATAGTACTCGATAATTCAATGGGGTGCGTGCTGGGGCAGCATGAGAGTCTGGCCGAAAAGAGCATGCTATTTATTACCTTAGTAAAAAGTTTACCGACTGCGAGACTCGATACTCGGTTCTTGAGAAAACTTGCTATGTTTTGGCATGGGCTGCTCCCCGACTGAGACAGTATATGCTGACTCACACTACTCTATTGATATCAAATATGGATCCAATTAAGTATATCTTCGAAAAGCCTGCCTTGTCTAGAAGAATAGCGAGATGTCAGATGATCTTGACTGAGTATGACATCCAATATATGACCCAAAAAGAAATCAAGGGAAGTGTGTTGGCAGATCATTTGGCACATCAGGCAGTGGACGATTACCAGTCTATGAACTTTGAATTTCCGGATGAGAACATCATGTTGGTAACTGACTGTGAGACACCTGGACCAGATGAAGGACCTGAGGAGGGATCCCGATGGTCTATGTACTTTGATGGAGCTTCCAACGCTTTAGGTAATGGCATTGGCGCCGTGATCATATCTCTTGAAGGCTCTCATACTTCGTTCACCGCCCGACTATGTTTCAACTGCACCAACAACATGGCGGAGTATGAAGCATGCATTATGGGTCTTCGAGCAGCTATTGACCTGAGGATAAAGTTCTTAAGTGTATTCGGAGATTCCTCTCTCGTGATCAGTCAGATCAAAGGCGAGTGGGATACGAAACACCCTAATCTTATTCCTTACAAGGAGTATGTGTTGACGTTGCTTCCACACTTCGAGGAGATAACCTTTGAACACTTCCCCAGAGAGGAGAATCAGTTGGCGGGCGCGCTAGCTACGATGTCTTCTATGTTCAAGGTCAGATGGGACAATGAGGCTCCCCAGATTACCATTGAGAGGTTGGACGAACCTGCACATTGCTGTGATATTGAGACTGAATAGGTAGCAGAAAAACCCTGGTTTCACGAGGTAAAAAGGTATCTTGAGGCTCAGGAGTACCCTGAGGGTGCATCTGTTAATGACAAGAATTTTCTAAGGAGGTTCGCGGCGAAGTTCTTCATCAATAACGGTATCCTTTACAAGCGTAACCATGATTCAACCTTATTGCGTTGTGTGGATAAGAATGAAGCATAAAGGATTATGGTAGAGTTACATGAAGGTACTTTTGGGACTCATTCCAGTGGACACACCATGGCAAAGAAAATCCTACGGGCAGAATATTACTGGTCCACCATGGAAGTCGACTGCTATCAGCATTCTCGGACCTGTCATAAGTGCCAAGTCTATGCTGATAAGGTGCACATACCTCCAGTACCTCTGAACGTCTTAACAGCTCCTTGGCCGTTTGCAATGTGGGGCATCGACATGATCGGCGAGATCAGACCTACGACATCTAACGGGCATCGTTTCATTCTGGTAGCTATTGATTACTTTACGAAGTGGGTTGAAGAAGCTTCCTTTGCTATAGTGACCAAAAACGTCGTGGCACGGTTTATTCGGCACAATCTGATATGTCGATATGGTGTACCAGAGAGGATCATTACAGACAATGGTACAAATCTCAACAATAAGATGATCACCGAGCTCTGCAAGCAGTTCAAAATACAGCATCATAACTCTTCTCCTTACCGGCCGAAGATGAATGGGGCTGTAGAAGCGGATAATAAGAACATTAAGAAGATTGTGCAGAAGATGACAGTGACGTACAAAGACTGGCACGAGATGTTACCTTTTGCACTTCACGGGTATCGTACCTCAGCACAGACGTCAACAGGGGAAACACCCTAGTCCTTGGTTTATGGCATGGAGGCCGTCTTACCCATTGAAGTTCAGATACCCTCTCTTCGGATTATGAAGGATGCAGGTTTGAGCAAAGATGACTGGATTCAGACCCGGCTTGATCAGCTGAACTTAATCGATGAAAAGAGACTTATTGCTATTTGTCATGGTCAAACGTATCAAAAGCGAATGATCAAGGCATTTAACAAGAAGGTTAGACGACAAGAGTATCAAGTTGGGGATCTAGTGATCAAACGCATAATACTGCCTCAAGGTGATCCCAGGGGAAAATGGACCCCTACTTACGAAGGGCCATTTGTGGTTAAGAACATTTTCTCAGGAGGAGTGATGATTCTAACCACCATTGATGGTGACGACCTTCCTCACCCCGTCAATGCAGGCATAGTGAAAAAATACTACGCATAATCAAAGACCCGCTAGGTTGACTGGCCTAGGCAAAAATAAGGGCTTCCCGGCGAACCAAAAGGGTTCGGGAAAAAATAAGGGATGAAAATGAAAAAAGCTGTACACCCGGCAAGTCAAAAACCTGAAAAGGAGGCTTGGACAAAAAAGGGTATCCCGGTGGACTGAAAACCCGAAAGGACGGTCCAGGCAAAAATTAGGGATTAAAGCGTAACACTATGTCGCATTGGGTCACCTTGCAACCAGACTTCGGTATCGACTATCAAGCTCGAACGACACCAATCAATCTGATCTACCTTCAACCAAATAGCAAAGTGATGAGATGCTCGAGGACATAAAGGCAATAGCAGAGTTGGAACCCAGTGGGATTGTTCACATAGCTGTTTTTCTTTGTTTTTCACAAATTGAATAAATTCTATTTGTTCGGCGGCGTTCTCTTACTAGGACGTCAGCCTCTTGTACCAAAGACGCCTATTTACAGGCTAACTTCAAAATCAATATAAGTCATTTTTACAAAGAAATTTCAAACTGTTTTCCTTTTTCTATTTTGTTTTGCGAAAACGTCCAATGTTCATTTTTGATATATGCATTTGACATCGATTGCTGCTCACAAATATTTACATGCGAAACAAAAGACAATTACTTGTAATATCAGAAACAGGGGCAAACGAAAAATGTCCATACCATATAGTTGCTCTGTCCACCAGGTATAGGGATAGACCTAGCTGGAGGAAACGATTGAAAGTACATTCATTCCCTACAGAGTAAGAGAAAGACAATAATGTTAACTCTCCCCAGTTGAGACTCACAATTGTGAATGAATCGGTAATATTCTCCCCAAGCAGAGTTTATCTACCATCAGCACTGAAAAGTCTTATCATCCCCAGCGGAGTATAAAAATATCCCCAGTGGAGTTGGAAGAATTTTCCCCAGTAGACTCCGGAAGATCATCCCCAGTAAAGTCTAAAAAGGGCTATCCCCAGTAAAGTCGCAACTAGAAAATCATCCCCAGCAGAGTTCTTTCCTTTCACAAAACAGGAATTCAATCCCCAACAGGTTTCATTATCACCAGCAACGATAATTCATCCCCAGCTAAATTTATCAGCGGAATCCTCAGCAGATCAGCTCTTCCCCACAGAGTCATTCTCTCGTCAGTTTATTCCCCAGAGAAGTTATCCTCTCCTGCAGGTTTATTCTTACAATCATCTTCACCCGCTATCTCCGGCAGAAATGAAGAATCCAATTCCTTTCTCCAGCAGCAATCCGGGATTTATTTTCCCCAGCTAAAAACATCACATTTCCATACATCATGACATGCATACGCATCATACGACACAATCTCATTTATTTTGAGAACATCATTGCTTAATACATAGCATGCATTACATACAACTAACCTTTACCTTTCAGGAAAGATACTATTAAATTCTCATAAAGTTCAAGCTATGAAGCTTCTATCACAGTCGAATTACGGACGAGTTCCTAAATCTCGACATAGATGTTTTCTCAGTTGAATTACGGACAAGTTCCTAAATCTCAGCAAAGTAGTTGAATTACGGATGAGCTCCTAAATCTCAGTGAAGTTATTTTCTCAGTTGAATTACAGACAAGTTCCTAAATCTCAGCAAAGTAGTTGAATTACGGACGAGCTCCTAAATCTCAACAAAGTTTGTTTCCTCAGTTGAATTACGGACGAGTTCCTAAATCTCAACAGAGATGTTTCCTCAGTTGAATTACGGACAAGCTCCTAAATCTCAGTAAAGTAGTTGAATTACAGACAAGTTCCTAAATCTCAGCAAAGTAGTTGAATTACGGACGAGCTCCTAAATCTCAGCGAAGTTATTTCCTCAGTTGAATTACGGACAAGTTCCTAAATCTCGACAGAGATGCTTCCTTAGTTCAATTAAGGACGAGTTCCTAAATATCAGCAGATTTGTTTCCTCGGTTGAATTACGGACGAGTTCCTAAATCTCAGTAGAGATTTTTCATCAGTCAAATTACGGACAAGTTCTTAAATCTCGACAGATATGTTCCTTAGTTGAATTACAGACGAGTTCCTAAATCTCAGCAGAGATGTCTTCTCAGTTGAATTACGGAAGAGCTCCTAAATCTCATCAAAGTTGATTCCCCAGTTGAGTACGGACGATTGAAGTTCCTAAATATCAACAAAGACGACTCACCAATAGAATAGTGGACGACCAAAGCTCCTAAAATTCTACTTTTCTCAACAAAGATCAGACTTCCCCGGCGGAATCTTCCTCAACAACAGGTATACAAGCTCTCGCTAAGGAATCTCTTATGCGATTGACACTCTTCCAAATGGAATCTATAAGCCCATTCCCGGCATCACAAGACAATTATCACTTCATGCGAGTGCAAATTTCTGGGCACTCTAGTGTTCAATCATCTTCCACCTTCGGATCACGAAAAGCACGAAAGCCAATCTACATCCTCAAGTTTAAGAAGATTGAACAGGGGAAGCTGTTGTACCCCAAAATTTTCCCTCCCATATTTCTCAAAACATTTCAAGAAAGATCCTCCAAATTGCTCAAGGAAGTCCAAGGGTTGGCCAGACAAGCTCTCTCATAAGGCAGTCTACCCCAAATTAGAGTTTCATGTTGCATCAATATACTTAAGTCCAAATGACCCCAAGTGCTCACCAATGTCCTAATATGTTCTCAAGATCATCCATGTCAAGTTTCAAGCCTTGCAGAGGAAGTTTGCTCAGTCAATTGCTCAAGAGGCCCAAAAATCGACTGTGCTAGGGCAAAAGTCAACTGTGACCCACATACAGTCAAACTTCAATATTTTTGGCCAACATTCTCATTTTGAAGTATATTTCATCATTTTATCAAGGGTTGATCATGATTCCTCAAGGATTGCTCACAATTCATCAAGATTCAAAAGTTGTTAATTAGGGTTTTGCAGGAAAAGTCAACCCAACTTTGACCAAGCATAACTTTCTCATAATTTATGATAAATGACCAATCCTAAGCTCATTTTGAAGAGGATACAATTTCCTACAATCCATCTTCATCTCCCAAGTTCAAAATATGCACTCACAAGAAGTTATGAATTTGGACATTATAGGTCATTTTGAAAAATCAATAAAAACACATTTTTTGTCAAAGCTTCATACATGAGCATGGAATATCAAAATGAGATGAGACCAAACGGGTTGCTTAGAGGACATCTCAAGAATTCTAAAAAGTCAAAGAATACCTCCAAAGAGTCAAAATTGAGGAAGTTATGCATTGTTGAAGTTGACCTTTTTTGCAAAATTGGCAAAAGTCAACTATGCCCAAAACATCAAATTTTGCCAAATGGGCCCATTATTTTTCACTTGTTTTGTGTTGGAATCATAGCCCACGTGCTCTAGCCTTTGCC
Organism: Vicia faba; assembly: GCA_948472305.1. Classification (NCBI taxonomy): domain Eukaryota; kingdom Viridiplantae; phylum Streptophyta; class Magnoliopsida; order Fabales; family Fabaceae; genus Vicia; species Vicia faba. Next base: position 314,025,112 of record OX451740.1, read on the forward strand.
ACTTGTCCATATCATATTTTTATTAATTATTTTGATTTTTTTATTTGAATTAATTTGATTTAAATCAAAATAAATCAAATAAAAATCCAAAGCATTGATAACAAAGAATCTTGTGATTGTTTCAGGCTCTAATTACAGCTAGCAATGCATTCAAATTCGCATCAAAGCTTGTGTGCACAAAAAGATTGGAAATAAGCCATGTTTGGAAAGTTGTTCAGAGCAAATCAAATCAATATCAAAAGCATTGAAAGAGAGGGATTTGGACACAATAATCAACCCTAATGCATTGTCTAATACATAAGGGTTGCGTGCAGATCAAAATCAAGGTTAGAAAGGCGCGCTAGAGCAAGAACAGAATTGGAAAAAACAAGCAAAAATTGTGAGATCGAATTGGTGGTTAGAGGCGTCCTCAAGGCTTGGTATCTGTCCCAATCGTTTCCTGGCAGTCTCCACAACCTAAAGCAATCAAAACCAAGTGCTTTCAAGCCTTCCCACGCACTGTAAGTCCATGGTGGTATCACCCTTTTCTTGAATTCGAATAGCCTTGTTCTTTCATCCATAGTGTGAAATAATTGCATATCCTTAACCTATGAAGCATTTGTAAACTTTCTGCAATATTTGATTTAATTTATATAGCCCGTGGCGTTACTCACCATTGTTAGGTTTTCAAGCTTTGGTTTATGGCTTTTTGTTTCAGGAACAATTAGCCTTCATAATAGGCATGGTTGTGATCAGGAAGACGAGACGGACACAACCATGGCTTTAGATTGTATTTCTATGGCCTGTAGAGGATTTTGGAAATACACAGATTTGTAGCAACGGACATTTGTCTGTGGGTATAGATATTGCAGGTTTTAGCCATGGAGAGGGGAAGGGGATGAAGGCGTGTCACTCCCTTATTGGCCTGTTTGAATTTCGCGCGGAAAATCCCATTAATTTGTTTGTTTCTTATATTATTATTATTATTATTTTGTATTATGATAACAAATAGAAACAAGTGCTTCAGTGGTGGCCACGCAGGTTTTCAAGGCATTAGAGGCTGGAGGTCAGGGGTTCGATCCCCGCCTCCAACATTTGTTATTTTTCCTTGTTATTTCAGGTAATCCAGTGCATGCATAAGCCAGGCACTCACCATGGACCTTCCTCATCAACACGCCAGATGGCCAGATCTGGTGGCTACCACTGAGGGTGCACCAAAGGCCCAGTCAAACGCCTGCATACAGGATCCAAAAAGTCAAACGAACCTCCTCAATTGGGCCCAGAAAAGTGTTATTCACACCCTAAAATCAGGCCCATTTCTCACTTTTTATTTCCTTTTTCTATATGTTTGTTTAATTAATTAATTTATTATTTTTACTAACCAATAAAACAATTTTCTTTTTTATCAAAAAATCACAAAAAATATTTTTATGTCCAAATAAATTTAGAATTTTATTTTTCATTAATAAATATTAATTAATTTAATTAGGTTAATTTTAGATAACTTTCATTTATTTTGCAAATAATTAAAAATCAATTAGAATCAATATGTTTTAACACTAATTTAATTATTTTATTTTCTTTCCTAAATTAACAAAACTCCAAAAATATGTCACTTAAATTATTTTTCATTAATTAATTTAATAACCAATTAATTTAGCATTTTAATTTTAGGATTTAATTTCTTTTCTTAAAAAATATTAAAAACAACAAAAACATTTTCTTTTAATTAAGAGGGTCAAAACCCTAATTTCGCATTCGATTTAATTTCACATCGTGCGCTTTATTATTATTTTGTCCAATTATTGTAGCTGCTCCCGGCTTGTAATAATTTAATTAGGACATTTACTTTACCGCTTTTAAATTTCAAAGGGTTTGTTTTTGGCGATGTAAATACCCGACGCCTTGTAATAGTTTAGTTTAAATTCCGCATTTTAATTCTGCAAAATATACAACTGCTAGATGTTTGATAATAGGGTTTGCATGACAAGAATGAATGTCTAATTTTTAAAACAGTTAGATCACCCTTAATTGTGCAAAGATAAAAATAACTGAAATTAACACATTCACACATGCGCACTCCTAGGGTACACTCCCACTTGGTTGCCTTCGTAAACGGCCATTGAGTATAGGTTGTTTTAGAGGTTGCCCTCTTGTCTAAAAGATCATCGTTGCCTCGAAATGGTTGCCTCAGATATTGTTGCCTCGAATAAATGATCTAAGACATTAGGGTTACCTCTAAGATGTCCTAACGTTGCTTTAGTAACCGTATGTCCCTCTTTCGAATTGACCCTCAAACTCCAACGACGATGCTACCTACTCACTAATAGTGGGATAGCATTGTCTAAAGGAAATAAACATAGAACGATTCCTTTTTCGAGTAGGTAGATTAGTTCTTAGATACTTGTTCATCCAAAACAAAACTTTTTTCACACTTACACTCTTTTACAAACAAGTTTTCAAAAACACTTCATTACACTCTTGAAGACAGACGCAAGAGTTAAATCAAAGTCAAAACAAAGACTTTTCAAAACCCACAAGCACAAAGAAAACAATTTTGAAAATGATGAGCAAGTACCTAAGAGCCTGTAGATAACTATGGATAGAAAGGGTGCTAATACCTTCCATTTCTATAATCTACCCCCCGTACTCATAAATATCTCGAAAAATGAATTTTTCTGTGCTTTTTTCCTTTCCTTGTTGGATAAAATAAAAGACGGTGGCGACTCTTGCTTACCGCGACATTTTGCAAACACAAACGCAAAACACAAACCAGCATTCCAAAAACAGTCAGTTCTTCCCACCGTATCACACCACGCCTATGCAACGACACCAACAGGGGAACCAACATAAAGAGGTCATGCCTAAGAGACAATTCACCCGAATCAACATGTCACTAGCTCAAGCGTTACAACATATGTTGAAAGTAGGATTGATTATGTTAAAGTCCCCTCTGTGAAATCCCAATACTTATGCTCCTAGTTACCACCCCGACGAAAGGTATGCATACCATTCTGATAGTACTGGACATGATACAAATGGCTACTGGGCTCTGAAGAACAAAATTTAGGATATGATTGACACCAAAGAGATTTAATTCGACCCTTCATAGACTCACAAAGTGATCACTTCTCCTAGGCCAAATCATTGAGAGCGTCCAGTTCATTTTTTATTTTTCATTTGTAATTTCATTTGTTGTTCAAACAATTATTGTCATGCCGAACTTTGGTTTTCCCATTAATGCATCGCATATGTTTTTCTTGAATGATTTCATTGTCATTTTATTTAAACTGTCTTCTTGCTTCCTTTATGTGATATTCGACTCTCGATTAAAAAGCTATAAGCCTTTAGGGGGAGAATGACGAAAATGATACCACAATCTCACAATGTGCTTTTGAACAGACCTTGCTGACGATGTACAGGCGTTGTTTCAAATCCCAAACAGTGGAGTTATAAGGAAGATAATCCCTAGTCTACCCCTTTGAGCCTAAGAAGTAGGAGTTTTTATTTTCACACAAATGGGTAGTTTTCTCAGTTAATTCAGATGTGCATTCAGTCGCAAGCTTTCCCTTCATACACGACAAATAGTGTAGAAGATGCTCTCCAAAATATGGTGATGGTTCCACATAATCATTAAGAATAGATAGTCATTATCTCTCAAAATAAAAGCCCATTAAGTCAAAACCTATGAAGGATACTTAAGAAAAAAAACGGGGGCATCCCGCTGGCTGTAATCACAAAAGAAACAGTTTAGGAAAAAGACAGAGATAACAAAATTAAAAAAGAAAGAGGTCTTACAAATCCTCAACAAAAAGGTCACAAAAATGACTTCCTTCTCAAAAAAACGTTCAAATTCTGAACCATCACCGGAACATCGGGCCCAACATTCCAAAACTCAACTGGGATTTGAAATGCACAATTAACTGAGCATAGGACTGAAGAACATCACGAAGAACAGGTGGGTACAAATAAACTTTGAGCCTTTATCCTTTGTTTCTTAAACCGTGAACCATGCCACGCTACAACCCTTAAAAGTCCTAACTGAAGCATGGGTTAGTTCAGAAGCATACTGTTACAAAAGGTATCCTGATTTCTGTAGGACTTGCTATAAATCCTGAGTTGATATCACCCTCTCGCAAATTTTGTTTTACTAAAAAATGGATTTTCAAAATTCAAGACAAGCATAAACTTTGCATTATTTGAATGTCATTGTTTGCATATAGTTATCTGTTCGACAACAGAGAAATTAATATAACGAATATCTAGTGAACAAAAACTTTTTCAATAAAAAGGTTCACCTCAAGTGGAAAAACATTTCCAACCAAGGGGCACTACATGGTCATTGTCCATCATATGGGGCAGTCAAGTCAAGATTCAAGGAATCTCTCAAAAATGCCAAATAGCCAGGGGCAGATCTCCATCTGAATCACTTGGGGCATTAGACATGAATTCCAGCAACGAATCATGTACAATCAAGCAAAATCAATCCAGAAACGATTTAGGTACGATCCAGAGACGGATGTTATCCTGATACTTATTCCAAATTTCTCTTCTAGAAATAGTTCAGGTATGATCCAAAGACGGGTGTTACCCTGATGCTTATTCAGATTCTCTTCTAGAAACAGTTCAGGTACGACCCAGAGACGAATGTTATCCTGATACTTATTCCATATTTCTCTTCAAGTACAGTTCAGATACGATCCAGAGACTGATATCATTCTGATACTCATTTAACACATATTTCAAGCACAGTTCAGATACGATCCAGAGACGGATGTCATTCTGACACTCATTCAACACATGTTTCAAGTACAGTTCAGATATGATCCAGAGACAGATATCATTTTGACACTCATTCAACACATGTTTCAAGTACAGTTCAGATACGATCCAAAGACGGATGCCATTCTGAAACTCATTCAACACATGTTTCAAGCACAATTCTGATATGATCCAGAGACAGATGTCATTCTGACACTCATTCAACACATGTTTCAAGTACAGTTCAGATATGATCCAAAGATGAATGTCATTTTGACACTCATTCAACACATGTTTCAAGTACAGTTCAGATACGATCCAGATACGGATGTTATTCTGACACTCATTCAATACATGTTCCAAATGCAATTCAGATACGATCCAGAGACGAATGTCATTCTGACACTTATTTCAACACAGAGATCCATCCATAAAATCTCTGCAGGTACTTTCTCCAGCAGGTACAGGGGCAGAAACATCCTGATGCAAAGTCACTACTACATCCCTAGCATACGTCCTAGTGATGCCTATGTCCCTGCAGAGTGAAAACAACCAAAGTTTTGACCTCTTCTCCCCCAAGCAGGAATTACCTCCTCCAGCCAAGTTTCCTCAGAGAGCTGAAATGCATGTTCCCTAGCTAAGTTTTTATAATCTCGAACAATTTATAAAGCCTTATCCCCGGTATAGTTTATTTCTCTAGCTGTGGAAGTTTATCCCCCAACAGAGTTTATTTCTCTATATTGGTAAAATCTTCCAACGGAGCATCTTTTTCCCCCACAGAGTCATTCTCAAGCAGAGTCAAGGATCCTCGGTAGAATATCCTCAAACGGAAAGAGGAAATCCTCAGAAAATCATCTCCATTCATCATCCCCAGCGGAAATGAAAGAATCACTTTCCTCATCTACCAAACAACAGTCTAGGATTCAACTTCCCAGTACTCTCCAATAGCAGTCAGAGATTTATTTTCCCAGACTAGGAAATATCGCAACAGCATTCCATATTCATACATCATGGCATGCACATACATATTGTGTTATACCCCAAAAATTTCCCTCTCATATTTCTCAAAACATTGCAAGAAAAAATCTCCAAGTGGCTCAAGATTGCTCAAGAGTTGGACAGTCAAGCTATCTCCTAAGGCAGTCAACCCCAAATTAGGGTTTTGTGTTGCATCAAGATCCTCAAGTCCAAATGACCTCAAGTTCTCACCAATGTCCTAATATGTTCTCAAGGTCATCCATGTCAAATTTCAAGCCTTGCAGAGGAAGTTTTCTCAGTCAATTGCTCAAAGGGTCCAAAAATCGACTATGCTAGGGCAAAAGTCAACTGTGACCTACAAACAGTCAAACTTCAAGATTTTTTGCCAACATTCTCATTTTGAAGGTTATTTGATCATTTTATCAAGGGTTGGTCATGATTCATCAAGGATTGCTCAAAATTCATCAAGACTCAAAAGTTGCTAAATTAGGGTTTTGTAGGAAAAGTCAACTCAACTTTGACCAAGCATAACTTTATCATACTTTATGATAAATGACCCATACAAAGCTCATTTTGAAGATAATGAAATTTCCTACAATCCATCTTCATACCACAAGATCAGAAAATGCACTCACAAGAAGTTATAAATTTGGACATTATAGGTCATTTTTTAAAGTCAACAAAAACACCTTTTTTTCCAAAGCTTATAACTTGAGAATGGAATATAAAAATGATATGATACAGAAAGGGTTGGTTATAGGACATCTCAAGATTTCTAAAAAGTCCAAGAACCCCTCCAAAAGTTCAAAATTGAAGAAGTTATGCATTGTTGAAGTTGGGCATTTTTGCAAAATTGCCAAAAGTTAACTATCCCCAAAACTTCAAATTTTGTCAAATGGGCCCATTCTTTTCCACTTGATTTGAGCTTGCATCATTGTCCACGTGTCCTAGCTTCAGCCATGTGTCCATTTATCAATTTTATTATTTTATTTGATTTTTTAGTGAATTATTTCATTTTAAATCAAATAAAATCCAAAACTTTGATTACATGAGATTTTTTGCTATTTTTAGGATTGGATTCTCATCAATATCATCATCAAATTCGTACCACACAAAATCATGTGCAAAAAGATGGGTTTTTGACCAATTTGGCAAGTTTTCAAATGGAAATCAAATCGAATATGCAAGCCATGATGGAAGAAGATTTGGACCATAATTCTTGACCTAATGCATTCCATGATACATATAGAAGCCAAAGGACACGAAATATAGGTTGGAGGCTGCAAGAATAATCAAAACCAAACTTGAAAAAGTGGTGAAAAAGCTTGAATCTGAAATCATAGCAAGAGGGGTTTTCAGAAGCCAAGAAGCATCCCAATCAACTCCTAGAGGTCCACTGAGTTGAAACCGATCAAAAGCAAGCTCCTATACACACTCAAACACGCTGTAAGTATCACGTTTCTTGGCCTTGTATTCGAAATCATAGCTCTCTATTCTTGCATCATTCTGGCAAATCATTGATATATTTGTGATCCTCATGAGATTTCAAAGCTTTTAGCAATACTTAATTTGATTTATATGGACTGTAACCTCATAACAGCATGGCTAGGATTATGTTTTGGATTTTAGGGATTTGTGTTTCAGGTGAAATTGATTCTCGTGATAGGCATGGTTGCACTCAGGAGAGGGAGACGAACCTAACCATGCCTTTGGGGGTCGTTTTTATGGCCTGGAATTAATTTTTGGGTCGAGCTACGCATTTAGCTGCGGATCCAAATCCACAGGAAATTTTACAGTGGCTGGAGGTAGGGGATGATGACGTGTCGCCTCCCCAGTGGACAATTCGAACCATGGCGCGCTTTGTTTTATATGCTGGCATATTAGTTTGTTTTCTCTTATTATTATTCTTTTGTATATAATTAACAAATGAAACACAATAGCCAAGTGGTAAGCGTGCTTGCCAATGACCAACAGGACCTGGGTTCGAATCCCAGGTCCCCCATGCACTTTGTTATTTTTCTTCTTCATATAATCTGGTACAAATCCAAGCGTGATGCCTATCATACATCCTCAAGCATTTGATGTCCAGATGGCCACAGGCCAAATCTGGTGGCCAGAAACTGATGGTCTACCATAGACCAAGTCAACATGCGCGTAGGGAATCTCAGAGGTCAACCAGGCCAGCGCTTAGTGGGCCTTGGAATTTCTATTCTGACCTCCTTTTCAGGCCCATACCCTTTCTCTATTTCTTTTATTTATTTTGTTTATTTTTTTTATTTGATTTAACTATTTTCATTATTTTCTAACCAATCAAATTTTTTCCTTTAATAAAATTAAAACCAAAAAAATATTTTCTTTATTAAATTAAATTTTAGTATTTTATATTTTTTTAACAAATCCTTTAATTAATTTAGGCCATTAATTAGAATTAACTTTAACATATTTCTTTGTAAATAATTAAAATCAATTAGATTTAATTAGGTTTTTACTAACATTGATTTATTTTATTTTATTTCTTTAAATACCAAAAATATTTATTTTCATTAATTAATTAATTTAGGATAGTTTCTTTCTTAAAATAAAAAACAACAAAAAATCTTTCCTTTAATAACAAAGGGTTAAAACCCTAAACTCGCACTCGATTTAATTTTCCGCACGCGATCTATTTATTCAATATTGTACTTGTTCCCGAAATGTAATAAATAATTAGGACCATTTAATTATTTTTATCGCTTTATTTATTTTTCCGCATTTAAATTTCAAAGGGTTGCTTTTGGCGATGTAAATACCCGACGCCTTGTAATTTAATTTCCGTAATTTATTTTCCGCAAAATATAACTGTTAGATGTTTGATAATAGGGATGCATGACAAGATTGAATGTTAACCTAAAATCAACTTAGATCACCATTGACATGTACAAAGATAAAATTAACTGAAAAACGACACACTCGCACATGCACACTCTTAGGGTACAGCCCACTTGGTTGCCTTCGTACGCGGTCATTGGGTATAGGTCACTTTAGAGGTCGCCCTCTTGTCTAAAAGATCATAGTCGCCTAGAAACGGTTGCCTCGGATATTGTTTCCTCAAAACAAATGATCCAGGACATTAGGGTTACCGCTAAGGTGTCCTAATATTGCTTTGGTGACCGTAAGTCCCTAATTCGAATTGACCCTTAAACTCCAACGACGGTGCTACCTACTCATTAATAGTAGGATAGCATTGTCTAAAGGAAGCTAACATAGAACGATTCCTTTTTCGAGTAGGTAGATGGTTCTTAGATACTTGCTCTTTCAAAAAACAAAAACTTTTCACACTTACACTTTCGAACAAAGTTTTCAAAAACACTTCGTACACTCTTGAGGACAAAAGAAAGAGTTAAATCGAAGTTTTCAAACAAAAACTTTTTTCAAACCCACAAGCACAAAGAAAGTAATATTTTGAAAACAATTGAGCAAGTACCTAAGAGCCCGTGGATAACCACGGATAGAAAGGGTGCTAACACCTTCCCTTTCTATAATCTACCCCCCGAACCCGAGAAATATCTCAAAAAGGAATTTTTCTGTGCTTTTTTCCTTTCCTTGTTGGATAAAATAAAAGTCGGTGGCGACTCTTGCTTACCACGACATTTTGCGAAAACAAACGCAAAATGCAAACCAGCATTCCAAAAAACAGTCAGTTCTTTCCCACGGTATCACAGAACTGGCAACTCTGCTGGGGACGCTTATAAGTGGGGTGTACCTTAGGATTAGATCATTGTGTTTTCAATTGTTTGCTTTGTATGCTTTATATTTGTGGGCTTGAATCGGAGTTACTATAGATCCTAACCCGGATCTGGGGGATACCCTTTAGGTAAGTAGCAATAAACTGTGAGGGAACTGTACGGCGTAGACCGATACGGTTGAAGCAGTAGCTACATTGGTGTGGCACTTTAGTATGTACCGATATCCCTTGTGGCGTAACGAGCAGAATATGGGTCTGCTAAGGGGTCATTAAGCACCAACTGACCTTAGAACCTTTAAATTGACCAACTTGGCCATAGAACAGTAGCAGTATGCTACATTCATTGAGACTAAACTCTCACGATGATTCCGGTCGCAAGAAAAGGTTGTTAAACTGGAATTATGACCGATCGAGGGTAGTCAGTGATATTGAGATCCTCTAGAACCCGATTACTATTTTTAGGACAGGTTTGAACCAACTGGACTGAAAGAGGGTAGTACCTAAGCTCCTTGCCAACCTGAAATCTAAGGGCTCTCTGTGTGACTTGTGTGCCTTTACCATGTTTGTTATTTGTGGATACTTGTGGTGTGCTTTCTATCATGACATCATGACATCATAACATTGCATGTATCTTGCATTGTACTAACCTATTTCAAAGACAGGAGGGATTCATCTTTGTTTTGTTTTGTAGGTCATGGCACCTATGCGTAGGAACACCATCCGGATCAACTTTGTCCAGGTTCCCACTATGCTTAAAGAATTGGTTGCAAAGATGTCAGATACTACTTCCTTTATCATAAGACATGGGCATCTTCTTAGTTTAGTCACCTCGAAATTGGACGAGCAGATGATGAGTTTCCTAGTCCAGTTCTTTGATCCACTTTACCATTGCTTTACTTTTCAGGACTACCAGTTGGTCCCCACCTTAGAAGAGTTCTCTGATCTGCTTGGTATCTCTATTCTGGAGCAAACCCCGTTCACGGGTTGGGAGAAGATCCTTAGGCCAAAAGAGATTGCTTCAGCCCTTCATATGACAAAGGATGAGATAAGGGCTAATTGGGAAACTCGTAGTGGAGCAAAGGGCTTTCTGACTAAGTTCTTGGTTGGTAAGGCTAATCACTTCTGGGATAGTATAGACTTTCAGGCATTCGAAGATATTCTGGATCTTCTGATATATGGCTTGGTATTGTTTCCTAACTCTGACTCCTTTGTTGATGTTGTTGTACCCCAAAATTTTCCCTCCCATATTCTTCAAGAAATTGCCAAGTCAAAGCTCCAAAAGTTCCCCAAGGGTTGCACAGTGCAAGAGCCTCCTGCACAGTCAAAATTAGGGTTTTGGTTCTGATCAAGAAAATGAAATTTCCAAAGGTCCAATCAAGTCCTACATGCCTACAAATATGGTCAAGCATCCTCATACCAAGTTTCAAGACATTCAGCACAAAATTGCACAGTCAAAAACCCTAATTGCACTACAGTCAACTGTAGGGGCAAAATGGTCATTTGACAGTCAAAAGTTCAAATTTTTGGTCAACATATCATTTTGAAGCCACAAACATCATTTGATCAATGCTTGATCATGATTCTCAAAGTTTGGCTCAGAAATCATCAAGATGCAAAAGTTTCCTTATTTGGACAGTTGGAAAAGTCAACTGTAAATTGACCAGGGCATAACTTTCACATGGATTATCAGAAAAATTCCATCCAAAGCTCATTTTGAAGAGAAAGACATTTCCTACAACTCATCTTCATACTTCAAGTCCAAGAAATGCTTTCACAAAAAGTTATCAATTTCAACATTATAGGTCATTTTCAAAAGTCAACAAAAAGGGACTTTAAGTCAAAGGCCATAACTTGATATTGGTAAATCAAAATGACATGGGACCAAAGGCATTGGTTAGAGGACTCAAAGACCTTTCCAAAATGTCCAAGAACATGAGAAAAGCTTAAACATTGAGCAAGTTATGCCTTGTAGAAGTTGGGAAATTTTTGGATATTTTGAAAAGTCAACATTGATTCAAATGACCTAAAATTGCTAATGGGCCCATTTTTCTTCCATAATTCATCATCCATGATATGTGCACGACCACTTGGCCCAAAGGGAAGTTTTATTCATTTTTTATTTATTTATTTGAATTTTTATTTATATTAATTCATTTAAATCAAATTAAATATATGAAAAATACTTAACCTAAAGTTTTAAATCTTTTTGTGCATGTTTTACCCTCAAGATTTCGTGCATATGCAAATAAGGAAAGATTTGGAGAGATTGGAGATGATTTGAACCAAAAACACATGGAAAAAGATATGGAAATCATGGTGAAAAAATCAAATATTGAATTCTTTAATTCATGGATCTTTGGACAATTTCTTTGACCTAATCTATTCTATACATAAGCAAAAACACAAACCTAATGCTCACACACACGCAGCTGCTCAAAAACCTGAAAATCAAACTTGAAATTTTTCTCTAAAAACTCAATTCTGAAAACTAACTTGCAGGTTGATTCAAGGCTTAATTTTTATTTCATTAGCTTGCTGAAGGTCCATTGAACGTGTCCCAATCAAGAACATCCATCAAAACCTCAGGAATTGGTATACTGAACTGGAAATATCTCATGAAAAATCCATGATCGTGTCTTGACATCTAGGCATTCTTAGGGCATTTTAATTGTTGATTTACATTCCTTATGCCTTTCTAATGCTAACCATATGATTCAATTGTGTTTTTATGCTGTGTACACGATTATGCCATTGATGATTTTTAGGGTTTGTAGAGCTTCAGATTAGGGGTTTTGTAACAAGGAAAAATTGGAACCCCTGACCATCACCATTCAAATCATCACGTTCAGACGATTACAAAGCTATGCTCGCGCTCAATTTATGAGCTTCATAGGCCTAATCGCTATTTTCCCTAAAGTGGCCTAAGAGAACACATCCAAAACCGTTGCCTATGTTTCTCTTATTTCAGGAAAATAAAACACGCGAAGAAGACGACCTCGTGGCGAATGGTGATAGGCTGGTTCAAATTTCCGCGCGCGGACCCACTAACATTCTTGTTTTTATTTATTATATTTGTTTGTTTATTATATATCAAACGCGTGAACTGGCACAGATGGCAAGCGAATCTATTGACAAAGCACATGACCTGGGTTCGAGCCCCAGGTCTTCCATGTTTCCATATTATTTTTCAATAACAATTCCTATGCAGTTTCAATAACAAAGACCACCATGCACCTTCCAAATCCAGCATGCCACGCGTCCTGGAACCTTAGATCAAAGGCATAGATTGGAGGAACACCCTAAACCCTAGTCAAAGGTGCCACATGGTGTCTGGAAAAGTCAGCGGACCTGAAGGTTATTGGGCTCAGATTTCTTGGGCTATACCTCCACTTTGGGGACTACTACCCCCCTAGGTTTGCATAATTTTTGCTTTCTTTATATTTTTATTTTTTATTTTTTATTTTAATTATTACTTGTTTAATTAATTTATTATTTTCACAAAATACAATAAAAATCAGAAAAAAGGAAAACACAATAAATATTTTTGTTTTAATATTTTCCATAATTAAATTTGCATGTAATTAAATTTAGTTTTAAATTAGGTTAATTTTAATTCTTTTAATAAAAATCTAAAAAAATGTAGAACTAGGGTTTAATTAATAATTTTTCATCCTTTTTATTTTTCTTTCAAATAATTAAATATTTATTTTATTTATTTTATAATTAAATTTGCATATAAAAATTAGGATTAATTTTAGGTTAAAAAACTTCAATATTTTCTTAATAAATTAAAAATAATTAGGATTAGGGTTTGCATCTTATTTTAATTAATTCTCCTTTTTGCTATTAAATCCTAAAATACTAAAAATACCAAAAAAATAATTCCTTTTCATTTTTATTAATTAATGCCATGTAATTTTAATTTCGCAAAAAGGGTCCAACGCCCTCGTTCCGTTTAATTCTCATTAATTCGCGTATTTATTTTATTTCATTATAATACTTATGTATCTCTTCCGAAGCCTTGTAAATAATTACTCGCATTTTTAATTCTTTTACTTTCTTTATTTTTCTGTCAAATCGGGTTCGAGAAACTTTTGGCGATGTGGACCCGCGCCATTTGTAATAGCTTTAGATTTACTTTTCCCGCAAATATTTTAACTGTTAATCAAAAGCATGAAAGAATGTATGGACAAAATAAAAACAAGCGTAGAACACCAATGACATGACAAGATAAATACAAATAAAAACGACACACAAATCGCACACACCACCCCTAGGGTACGCCTCACTGTTGCCTTGCCTCGAAAGGTGATCGTCGAGTAGAGGATGTCTTAGTAAGTCCTCATGATCCGGGAACCTGGCATGAGGGTAGCTTCTAAGGTGTCTTCCTATTGCTCCGGTGATCACCGTGTCCCGAACCTTCGAATTGACCCGAATACCTCCAACGGTGGTGCTACCTACCTCTCAATGGTGGGATGGCACTACTTTAAAGGACATTTACACAGACGAATTCCTTAGGGTAGGTAGACGACTCGTGGATACTTGCTCTAATTCAAAACAAAACAAATCAAAAATACTTTTCACACCAACACATTTTCAAAAAGCTTTCGAAAGCAATTTTTCAAACACTCTTAAGGACTGATACAAGAGTCGAACTGGAATTTTCAAATAAACTTTTTAAAACCCACAGTTGAAAAGCAAACAAACCATTTTTGAAAACACAAATGAGCAAGTATCTAAGAGCCCATGGATAACCATGGATAGAAAGGGTGCTAACACCTTCCCTTTCTATAACCTACCTCCCGAACCGAGAGCAATCTCTTTAAGGAATTTTTCTGTGCTTTTGTCCTTTCCATTTGGAGAAAATAAAAGACGGTGGCGACTCTTGCTTCCGCGACATTTCGCGATCCAGCGTTAAACAGTCAGTTCCAGATCCACCGATCACAGATGTGAATGCGGTAAAAATCTTCATCTCTGGTAATCCTGTACCCACTCTCTTGGGTGACATTCTTTATCAGCTTTATGCCCGTACTGCTCGGAGGCGGGGAACCTTGATGTGCTGTGCCCTGTTGTTGGCGAGGTGGTTTATTTCTCACCTCCCCAAATCAGTTCTGAAGAACAAAGAAGGCATGGGCTGGGCTTATAGGGTTATGTCTCTCTCTCTCTCTCTCACAATGACATCATTTGGATCATTAAGGGTATGGACGAGGTGGCCGTTATTGATCGCTGTGGGGAATACCCCAATGTTCCACTGATAGGAACCAATGGAGGGATCACTTATAATCCGTGCTTGGCCTTAAGTCAGTTTGGGCGTGCTAGGAGGGAAGGTCCTCATGAATTGCTGATGCCTAGTATCATCTTTGATTTTCAAGGGGACAGTCATGAGCAACACCGCAGATTCATAAGGGCTTGGGATAGAGTTCACAGATCTGATCCACACGAGTTGGGTCCGAAGACTTCTCTACCAATGGAACCATATCTCCGATGGGTTCGCATACGTGCCCAAAAGCTGGGAATTCCCTATGAAGCCGTCTTACCTGTTATTGTTGAAGTTGCTGATGAGGAAGGGGTTCCTCCTACTATCTTACACCCTTACATGTCTATCGATATTAGGGCATTGAAGAGGTCCTGGATGCAGCTAAGGGAAGAACGGGATACTTATAGAGAAAAGTATCACGAGCAATACCAGAAGATCCAGAAGTTAACTAGGAAGTTGGAGAACAAGCGGATCCTCAATGACTATGTCAGCACTAAAGGAAAACGACCATGGGAGCGCTGATGTCCTTTGATTATTTCCAGTTTTTATTTACTTTTCAGTATTTCCTTTCTTGTAACACCTTAAGGGCAATTTGTGGAACAATTGAATTTCAAGTTTATCTAATAAAAGTGTGTTTCATGTTTGGTTTACGAATTTGAGTCTCTCGATGTCTTTGAAATCATAGCATACGCATTTCATTCCATGCACCTTATAACAGGTACCCTTACAGGTCTCTTATCTTCTTCGTTGTTTATTTCAGCATCATGTCTTCTGAACCATCAACTGAACAAGCAATCAAGGCTCTGTAGGCTCAAAACGCCCAGTTCCAAGAGTTGTTCATGAATCTAGCTAAGGGTCAACAAGATCTGAAGGCCCTTATCTTGAAAGAGAAGAAGAAGAAGAAGAAAAAGAAGATGGTCCTGTTCAACTGGGCCACAGGTTTGGAAACAGGCTACGAGATGAAGTTGATTTGACCACCTCATCTGGAGGGAAAGATAGTCAGAAAGAAAGGAGGGCTCCTAGCCCTGTGGTTTCAGACAACGAGACGGATTTCGATGAAGACCAGTATCCTCCGGCTGAGGATAAATATAAGCAACTGGAAGACCGGTTGAGTGCGATGGAAGTACAGAAAGTGCCTGGTATGGACTTTGGTGATCTGGGTCTGTCATCTGGGGTGGTGATTCCCCACAAGTTCAAAGCACCAGCCTTTTCTAAATACGATGGAGTTTCTTGTCCGAAACTGCACCTCCGTTCGTATGTTAGGAAGATTCAGCCATACACCGCTGACAAGAACCTATGGATCCACTTCTTTCAAGACAGTCTCCCAGGGACTCAGCTTGAATGGTTTTACCAACTAGAAGGAGCCAGTATCCATAGTTGGGAAGATTTGGCTGCTGCTTTCTACAAGCAGTACCAATACAATGCTGACCTCGCTCCCACGCGTACCCAACTCTAGGGTATGTCAATGGGTGCGGGCGAAGGTTTCAAAGATTATGCTCGGAAGTGGAGGGACCTCGCTGGAAGAGTGAAACCACCCTTGGCTGATAGGGAGCTAGTAGATATGTTTTTGGGGACCTTGTCTGGTCCGTATTTCAACCATCTGATTGGAAGTTCTTTGTTCGGGTTTACGGAGCTGATTATGACCGGGGAAAGGATTGAGGCTGGTATTAAGTCTGGTAAAATACAGAAGGGTGCTTCATCAGGCACCGAGAAGAAGCTTTTTAAGAAGGAGTCCAGTGCTGTTTACAGTTCGAAAAGCCATAATAGACCTGAACGCCGCCAAGCTGTTAATGCGGTTGTTATTTCAAGACCTGCTGGTACTCCTCAGTGCAACAATCAGCCAAAGGCGGAGAGACCACGAAGACAATTCACTCAACTCAACATGACTTTATCCCAAATTTTGCCGCAGTTATTGAAAACCAACTTGGTGGTTCCAAGGGAGGCTCTGCAGAATCCCAACACTACATCACCAAAGTATAACCCTAACGCCCGCTGTGCTTTTCACTCTGATAGACCAGGGCATGATACAGATGATTGTTGGGTTTTGAAGAATAAGGTACATGACTTAATTGATGCTAAGGAGATTGAGTTCGAAGCACTTGAAAGACCTAATGTTGTGACAGCTTCTATGCCCAAGCATGGAGTAAATGCTATAGAGGAAGACTCGTTTGTGGTTTCTGTGAAGAATATTGCTTCTCCATTGATGACTGTGAAAAAGAACCTTTTGCTAGCCGGTTTATTTCCGGGCTGTGATGAAGGTTGTCGTATGTGTTCTGTCCTACCTACCAGTTGCCATCTTTTGAAGTCACGTATCCAACGCCTGATGGATAATAAAGAAATCCTGTTTGAGAAGACTATTGTCCCTTTAGTTCATACTGAAGAAGTTGCTATAATCACCATTTTCGACAATTCTTCCAAGGCTCCCGCGAGAAAGCCTGTTAGAATTACATCTGTTCCAAGAATCGTGCCGTTGATCATCACTGTTCCAGGGCCTATCCCCTATACATCTGATAAAGTTGTCCCTTGGCACTACGGGGCTGATGTTTATTATCACAGAGTTAAACAAGATTTGGATGCTGATACTGACGTCAGCAACATTGTTGGACCTTGTTGTACCCCAAAATTTGCCCTCCCATATTTCTCAAAACATTTCAAGAAAAATTCACAAGTCCAAACCGGCGCGTCATATTCAGGTATTCTTTCGCCAAGATATCTCTGATAACATATTCTCAAATTCAGGTTCGGCTCAAGAGTCAATTCTTTAAAGAAGGTATCCGAATGTGTGAGTTTTCTTGAAGAAATATAGTGAAAAAGTGTGCTGAAAGTGCAGTTTTTACGCGCTAAAAAATTCATAACTTGAAGATCGTGACTCGTTTTGAACCCGTTCCGGTGGCCAAAATTCCATCTTGACATTATCTATGTTTTCATCTCTCACGGCTGGAAGCCAATTTCGATCAGAAGGTCTTCAAAAATGTGGATTTATCAAGTATTTTCGTGCAGAAAATTTGTGACAGAAGTTTATTTGTGTCATGTTCAAAAAATCATAACTTGGTCGATTTTCATCGTATCGAGCTGGTTCTGGCGCCAAAATTTCACAAATTGAGTTGGCTACATTTTCACAGAAGGTATTGAGTTCAAACGGTATTCAAAAGGCCTTCGTTTCTTTGCTCAGAGTGCGTGACACGCTGAAAATTCTGAATGCTGAATATTATTTCATCTGGGCCGAAACTTCGAAAATTCATAACTCGGTCAATTTTTATCGGATTGGACTCATATTTTTACACAAGGTCACTGACTCATAGATCTACAACTTTTCTTCAAAAGTCGAGACCAAATTATGCACCGATCAATACCAGTTTTTTATTGAAGAACGTGTCAGAGTCGACACTGGAGCCAAAAATAAGTTTGTCAGAGCTGAAACTTCAAAAATTCATAACTAATTCACCGTTTATCCGATTGAGTCGATTTTCGGATAGGAGTTAGTTCTCGATGCCGGCTACATTTTGTTTTCACATTTCAACTTCAAAAATTGCACTTAAGTCCCTGCGATTTAGCCTGGAAAGTGACGAATTCAAGTGAATATTGGAGGCCCAATTGCACATTCAAAGCCCATTTGCTTTACCCTAATTTCCATTATATAATCACCTTCTTTTCACACAAACCGAAAAAAAGAGAAGAGGAGAAAAAGAGAGAAAAAACCTTGCCACAACACTGTTAAAATATCAAACTCTTTCAAGAACCCTAAAACCTTGAAATCCTTATTACAAATCCCTCTCTCACTACAAACAAGCCATCTCAGTTACAAACCAACATCTTATTACTTCTTCAGTAAGGGTAAGGCTGGCTTGATCTCCATGATCCAAAGGGCATAAAAGCATTCATGTCACTACTTTTCCAGTAAGGGTAAGGTTGATTTGATCTCCATGATCAAAAGGGTATAATCATTCATACATGCCATATTGTGCCTAAACATTAAATTTCTTCATATATTGGCTTTATTTGCATTTTATGATTTTATTTAATGTGTTCGTGAGATTCAACACTGCAGATTTAGACAGGATCCCATGCAGGTTCATTAAGGAACGTTGAGGCCAAAAGCCAAATGGCCAAAAGCCAAAAGCCAAATGGCCAAAGTAGAAAAACTTATGCATGACACTAATACATGGCGAGACAGACATCCTGAGAAGATTAAGGAACAGTGAGGCCAAAATGCAAATGGCCAAATGGCCAAAGTAGAACAACTTATGCATGATGAGGTCAGAACACAAATGGTCAAACCACTCCAATTCACCTCCAAAAAGGGGACAGAAACCCCCCAAGGTATTGTATTTTCTTTCTTTTCCTTATTTTATTTATTTCAATTATTTCTTTTTTTAATTAATTCCTTTAATTTAACTTATTTTCATAGTAAAAAACAGAAAAGTCATAAAAATTAAAATATATTTATTTAATTAATATTTTTTTGTAAACAAATTTCACTAATAATTAATTATTTATTTTTATAAATCAAAATTGCATGTAAATAATTAGATTAATTTTAGGTTTAATTTTAACATGTTTTTCTTAATAAAAAAAAATTAGAATTAGGGTTAATATTTTAATTTCATTTAATCTTTCTCATAAAAATACATAAAAAACATAAATACCAAAAACTCAAAAAAAAAAAAATTTCTTTTTTCTCTTTAATTTCATTAGTTTAATCATTTAATTTAATTTCATTAAAAAGGGTCAAACGCCCTCGTTTCCAATTTTAATTCCTATTCGCGCATTTTTATTTATTTCCTTCTTTTAAATATTTATGTAACTCTCCCAAAGCCTTGTAAACTTAATTTCTCGCACTTTATTTTATTTCTTTATTTACTTTCCGTCAAATCGGGTCCTGGATTTTAATTTTGGCGATGTGGACCCGCGCCTTTGTAATAGTTTAGAACTTTCAATTTCCGCATCTTTTTTAACTGTTAAATAAATGCATGCAAGAATGAATGACAAAAATAAAAACAAACGCGTAGCTCACTCATAACCTGACAAGACAAAAATAAATGAATCTGACACACAAATCACACACCACCCCTAGGGTACGCCTCACTGTTGCCTTGCCTCGAAAGGTGATCGTCGAGTAGAGGATGTCTTAGTAAGTCCTCATGATCCGGGGACCTGGCATGAGGGTAGCTTCTAAGGTGTCTTCCCATTGCTCTGGTGATCACCATGTCCCGAACCTCGAATTGACCCGAACACCTCCAACGGTGGTGCTACCTACCTCTCAATGGTGGGATGGCACTACTTTAAAGGACATTTACACAGACGAGTTCCTTAGGGTAGGTAGACGACTCTAGATACTTGCTCTAACTTTCAAATAAATCAAAAGAATACTTTTCACACCAACACATTTTCAAAAAGCTTTCGAAAGCATTTTTTCAAACACTCTTGAGGACCGATACAAGAGTCGAACTGGAATTTTCAAAGAAACTTTTTAAAAACCCACATTGAAAAGCAAACAAACCATTTTTGAAAACACAATGAGCAAGTATCTAAGAGCCCATGGATAACCATGGATAGAAAGGGTGCTAACACCTTCCCTTTCTATAACCTACCTCCCGAACCGAGAGCAATCTCTTTAAGGAATTTTTCTGTGCTTTTGTCCTTTCCATTTGGAGAAAATAAAAGACGGTGGCGACTCTTGCTTCCGCGACATTTCACGAACCAGCGTTAAACAGTCAGTTCCAGATCCACCGATCACAGAACTCGCGACTCTGCTAGGGACTCTTATAAAGTGAGGTGTACCTTAGGACTAAGATCACTGTGTTTTCAATTGTATTGACTTGCTTGCTTTATTATTGTGGGACTGTCTTGGGAGTTCTATAGATCCTAACCCGGATCTGGGGGATACCTTCTTAGAAAGTAGCAACAAGGCTGTGAGGGAACTGTGCGGGGTATACCGACATGGTTGAAACAGTCTGCTACGTTGATGTGGCACTTTTGTGTGTACCGGTAACCCTTGAGTTCAGTCAAGGAGAGTACGGGGCCTCCGCGTGGTGTCGTGAAGCATCAACAGACCTTAGGAACCTTAATTGAACTATCTTGGCCTCTTTAGGGTAGTGAGATAACTGACTTTGGTGCAGTCCGAGGTTGGTTGATACTCGATACTACACTCAATTGAGGGTTGCTTTCCTGGAATATTTCGGTCGCCAGTTCAGTGGCTAAATCGAAACGATGAACAATGAAAGCAATCCTGTGATATTGGGACCCTTAGAACCCGGTTACTTCTAATAGGACAGGTTGAGCCCACCAACTTCAAGAGGGTAATACCTAGACCTCATGCTGGCCTAAACTCTAAGGGCTTCTCTTGTGTGACTTGTGTGCCTTCGTACTTGACTATTTGCATGCTTGTTGTCTGACACTTGAGCTTCTTGCAGGTTTTGTTTGTAGTCCTTAATTAGGACTCATAACAAGGTCTACCGAGTTTCTTGCAGGTTTCGTTTATAGTCCTTAATTGGGACTCATGACAGGGTTTACTAAGTTTCTTGCAGGTTTTGGTTTGCAGTCCTTAATTGGGACTCATAACAGGGCTACTCACATTACCCCATGCATACCATAACATCATACCATTGCATACATCCTAACCCATTTCAAGGATCTCAAGGGCTTGTGATGCAGGTCATGGTGAATCAACTATCCCAGCAAGGGGCAAAGAGGATTTATTTTCCTCTAGCCAAGATAGTCAGGGGCTATGACCCACTTGAGATGGTGAGCTTTGACTCCTGAAGAAGGTTCCCCTAACCAAGGTTGTTTGGAAAGACATGATGACTAAAGTCAGGGGCTATGACCCACTAGATATGGTGAGCCTTTGACCCTTGAAGAAGAATTCTCAATAACATGGGTTTCCTTCAATCAAGCTACCGGACCCAAGTTCTAACAATATTTTCTTGTTTATCCCGCGAGGTCCTTGAAAATATTGCATGCATACATACACATCATTGCATAACAGGTACCCTTGTTGCAGGTTACTTACCTTTCCCGCTGTTTATTTCAGCAATGGCTTCCCAACCAGAGAATCAGGACCTTCTTGCTCAAGAGACTCGGTTCAAGGAAATCCTCCTGAATCTATCCAAAGGGCAGGAGGAGCTAAGGACACTTCTCATGGAGACTTTGGTCAGGAATAGTGCTGAGGATGAACGGCTGAAACATCTGCAAGCTGAAATGGATACAATGAAAGTCCAGATGCTGGGGCAGGCGACTGCCATTCAAAGGTTAGCTCAAAGACAAGACGAGCTCGGGGTTCTCATCAACCAACTGCTTCAGGGTAACCAACTGGGGCAAACGTCTAAGGGTAAAAAGCCAGTCATCGCTCAACCACCTTTGAGACAAGGAGATAAGGGGAGAGCTCCTCAAATGGCTCCAGTGTCACAAATTCAGCATCAACCTCACCAGTTTCAGCCAGACAAGCCCAGGAGGCAATTCACCCAGCTCAACATGTCGCTGTTCCAAGCTTTACAACGCCTGTTGAGGTTGAACCTGATCACGTTAAGGGCTCATCCCCAGAACCCCAACACAGCACATCCTGCTTATGATCCCAATAAAAGGTGTGCCTACCACTCTGCCTGTCCAGGACATGATACAAATGAGTGTTGGGCTCTGAAGAACAAGATCCAGGACCTGATTGATGAAGGGGCATTGGAGTTCACCCAAGACGGTCAGGCTGAATTTTTCTACCATCCCTCCAAGGCTCACCATTTGAAGTGACAAGCCCTGAGACTAGAAATCTTTTGTTCATTCAAATGTACAAGTTGCAATTTTCTTTTGTTCAAACATTTACTCATGTTAAACATTGTTATTTCATTAATGCATCGCATATGTCTGTTCTGAAACAATATATTCGTATTCACTAAATGCAAATTATTTTCATATTTTTTCTGATGTCAACTCTCAAATAATTCTAAGCCTCTTGAGGGAGGATGACGAAAACGATACCACGATCTTTACAGTATGCTTTTGAACCGACCCCGCTGATGAGGTACAGGCATTGTTTCAATCCCTAAACACTGGAGTTATAAGGATGATAATCCCTCGTCAACCCCTCTGAGCCAAAGAAGTAGGAGTTTTTTCTTTTCGAAATTTAAAACCCTTAATCATAACCTGGGGCAGGGTAGTCTCTCAGTTGATCCAAGTGCATAACGAATGGCACCAAAGAGATCCTTACAAAACGAAGAAAGACAGTGATGGTTCCGAATAATCAATAAAGAAAGGTAGTCATTATCTCAAAAAAATAAAAAAAAATCCATTAAGTCAAAACCCATGAAGGAGACTTACAAAACTGGGGCATCCCGCTGACTGTAATTCCAAAAAAGGAAACAGTTCAGGCAAAAAAAAGAAAGGGATAACAAAAATCAAGAAAGAGGTCTTACAAACCCTCAACAAAAAAGGAATGACTGCCTATTCAAAATAAGTTATCAATATCCGAATCATCACCGGAAATCAGAGCGAAGACTCAAACAAGGTCTAACGTATGATCAACTGAGTTTAGGTTTGGAGAACATCACGAAGAGTGGGTGGGTACAAATAATTTGAGCCTTTATCCTTTGTTTCTTAAACCGTGAACCAGGCCACGTTATAACCCTTAAAAGTCCTAGCTGAAGCATGGGTTAGCTCGAAAGCATACTGTACGAAAGGTATCCTGACTCCTTAAGGCTTACGGTAAAATACGGAGTTGACATCACGTTTTACAAACAATCACTTGTTTTATGAAAAGAAGGCATTTTCAAAATCTTCAAGACAGACATAAGCTTTTCATTTTTAACATAACTTTGTTTGCATATGACTTTTTGTTAGAACAGCAGGGAAATTTGCACGATGAATACCTAGTGAACAAAAGCATTTCCAATCAAAGGGCATGGCATGAGCATGGTCCATCATCTGGGGAAATCTAATCAAGATTCGGAGAATCTCTCAAAGGCCAAATAAGCCTGGGGCAAATCTCCGCCTAAGTCACTTGGGGCATTCCAACAACGAATCTTGCCTGATCAAACACTTTCTGGTGGCATGACAAAACACTTCTAACAGGGGCAACTCCTTGCATTCTGAAAGCACGGACATAGTCGAAAAAATACTACGCAAAATCAAAGACCCGCTAGGTTGACGTACCTAGGCAAAAATAAGGGCTTCCCGGCGAACCAAAAGGGTTCGGGCAAAATGAAGGGATGAAATAAAAAAAATCTGTACACCCGGCAAGTCGAAAACCTGAAAAGGCGGCTTGGGCAAAAATGGGTATCCCAGTGGACTGAAAACCCGAAAGGGCGGTCCAGGCAAAAGTTAGGGATCAAAGCGTACGACTATGTCCTGTCATCTTGTCACCTGCCTACCAGAAGAAGGTTTGTCCATCAACAACTATCAGCACCTCACAGGTCTTCCTCTCCCACCTCAGAAACAGGGGCAATAAAGAGTTATCTAAACGGTCTAATGGTTCTGTCCATCAAGGTACCAAGATAGGTTCAGCTAAAGAACATAACCGGCATATCTTAATTCCCCAGAGAGTGAGCCAGCAAGCAGTATACTCTCCTCAAGCAAAGCAGTTATCAACCTTAAGGAAGTTGGGTATCCTCCCGCAGATCTCAACCTTCCCCAGCAGCATACAGTCTTAACAAGCATCCCCGGCAGTCTTGATTTAAGATTGTTCCCCGGCGTTCTATCAACATTCAAAGGAGTCACTTCCCCAGTACAGTTCAAAACTTCCCCAGGAGTCCAGCCCAGTGTCCCCAGGAAAGTGGAATCCATCTCCCCCAAGCAGTAAGCTTATCCCCAGTAGATTCTGGAAGCTTATCCTCACAGAGCACGAACGCGTCGTCCGGCTTTATTCAAAGAGTTATGCCCTTACCAGGATATAACTGGGTTATCCTCAGCTAAAAGCCACGGAAAGATCGTCCTTGACGAAGCCTTCTTATCCCCAACGAAGTCTATCAATACTTCCAACACAACAAGGGTATCCCCAGCAAGTTATTATCAACGACTCAGCAAAGTATCTCTCTCCCCACAGAGTATTGCTTCCTAGCAAGATCGTTAGGGTACTTTTCTCCCCACAGAGTATTGCTCCCCAGCAAGATCACTAGAGTACTTTTCTCCCCGCAGAGTAACCCATTTGCCAAGTATATTCCCCAACGGAGTTATCTCCTCCTACTGGTATTCTTGCAACTATCATCTCCAGCGGAAGCAAAATCTATTCTCCAACATCAGCCCAGGAGTGACTTCCCGGCACCCGTCAAGGATTTACTTTCCTAGACGAAAAATACATTCATAAACATCGCACTTCTATACATCATTATAGCATGCATAGACGCATCGTATCTTACAAATCTCATTTATGTTGAGAACATCATTGCTTGACCCATATCATGCATTGCGTATGACTGACCTTTACCTTTCAGGAAAGATCCATGATAAGTTCTCAAGCTACATTCCAAAGACCTTGTCTGGTTCAGTTAAATCAACTCCCAAAGATTTTCCTGGTTATTATCCAGTCAAAGGCGTTCTCTGGTCTAGTTAAACCGACTCCTAAAGGTTTTTCTTTTGAAGACTCAGTTGAAGACTCCAAAGACCTTGTCTGGTTCAGTTAAATCGACTCCAAAGATTTTCCTGGTTATTATCCAATCAAAGGCGTTCTCTGGTCTAGTTAAACCGACTCCTAAAGGTTTTTCTTTTGAAGACTCAGTTGAAGACTCCAAAGACCTTGTCTGGTTCAGTTAAATCGACTCCAAAGATTTTCCTGGTTATTATCCAGTCAAAGGCGTTCTCTGGTCTAGTTAAACCGACTCCTAAAGGTTTTTTTTTGAAGACTCAGTTGAAGACTCCAAAGACCTTATCTGGTTCAGTTAAATCGACTCCAAAGATTTTCCTGGTTATTATCCAGTCAAAGGCGTTCTCTGGTCTAGTTAAACCGACTCCTAAAGGTTTTTCTTTTGAAGACTCAGTTGAAGACTCCAAAGACCTTGTCTGGTTCAGTTAAATCGACTCCAAAGATTTTCCTGGTTATTATCCAGTCAAAGGCGTTCTCTGGTCTAGTTAAACCGACTCCTAAAGGTTTTTCTTTTGAAGACTCAGTTGAAGACTCCAAAGACCTTGTCTGGTTCAGTTAAATCGACTCCAAAGATTTTCCTGGTTATTATCCAGTCAAAGGCGTTCTCTGGTCTAGTTAAACCGACTCCTAAAGGTTTTTCTTTTGAAGACTCAGTTGAAGACTCCAAAGACCTTGTCTGGTTCAGTTAAATCGACTCCAAAGATTTTCCTGGTTATTATCCAGTCAAAGGCGTTCTCTGGTCTAGTTAAACCGACTCCTAAAGGTTTTTCTTTTGAAGACTCCAAAGACCTTGTCTGGTTCAGTTAAATCGACTCCCAAAGATTTTCCTGGTTATTATCCAGTCAAAGGCGTTCTCTGGTCTAGTTAAACCAACTCCTAAAGGTTTTTCTTTTGAAGACTCAGTTGAAGACTCCAAAGACCTTGTTTGGTTCAGTTAAATCGACTCCAAAGATTTTCCTGGTTATTATCCAGTCAAAGGCGTTCTCTGGTCTAGTTAAACCGACTCCTAAAGGTTTTTCTTTTGAAGACTCAGTTGAAGACTCCAAAGACCTTGTCTGGTTCAGTTAAATCGACTCCAAAGATTTTCCTGGTTATTATCCAGTCAAAGGCGTTCTCTGGTCTAGTTAAACAGACTCCTAAAGGTTTTTCTTTTGAAGACTCAATTGAAGACTCCAAAGACCTTGTCTGGTTCAGTCAGATCGACTCCAAAGATCTCCCTCTCTCTTATCCAGTTGAAGACATTCAAGACCTAGACCGGTTCAGTTAATCGACTCCAAAGATTTCTTATCCAGTCCAAGGCCTTCTCTAGTCCAGCTAAATCGACCCCAAACAGATTTTCCTGATAAAGACTCAGTAGAAGTTATCCAAGGTTCTCTCAATGTTTGCTGTTGAGGTGGTAATCGCCTATGGTTCTCTCCCCGATCCTGCGGAGGTGGTAATCCCAGATTTCGCTCAACGATTGCTGTTGAAGTTGAAGTTATCCAAGGTTCTCTCAATGTTTGCTGTTGAGGTGGTAATCGCCTATGGTTCTCTCCCCGATCCTGCGGAGGTGGTAATCCCAGATTTCGCTCAACGATTGCTGTTGAAGTTGAAGTTATCCAAGGTTCTCTCAATGTTTGCTGTTGAGGTGGTAATCGCCTATGGTTCTCTCCCCGATACTGCGGAGGTGGTAATCCCAGATTTCGCTCAACGATTGCTGTTGAAGTTGAAGTTATCCAAGGTTCTCTCAATGTTTGCTGTTGAGGTGGTAATCGCCTATGGTTCTCTCCCCGATACTGCGGAGGTGGTAATCCCAGATTATCTGAATGATTGCTGTTGAGGTTAAAGTCATCCAAGGTTCTCTCACCGTTCCTGTTGAGGTAGTAAACATCCCTGGTTCATTCATCACCATTTGAAGCTCCAGATTCAGCTCCTGTAACCAGTCAGGACACCCCTACACATCTATACAAAGCATCTGAAGACCAGATCCTGCAACATGTCAGGTACTCATTTTTCTCTTGCAGGTACGCAAGTTCTCGCTAAGGAATCTCTTATGCGATTGACATCCAGATGGCATCTATAAGCCCATCATCCTATTCATCAATCTCCAAATGGCATCTATAAGCCCATTCCCATCATCACACTACTATGTGAGCGCAAATTTCTGGGCACTCTAGTGTTCAATCATCTTCCACCCTCGGATTACGAAAGGCATGTCAGCCAATCTGCATCCTCAGGTCTAAGAAGATTGAACAGGGGCAACTGTTGTACCCCAAAATTTGCCCTCCCATATTTCTCAAAACATTTCAAGAAAAATTCACAAGTCCAAACCGGCGCGTCATATTCAGGTATTCTTTCGCCAAGATATCTCTGATAACATATTCTCAAATTCAGGTTCGGCTCAAGAGTCAATTCTTTAAAGAAGGTATCCGAATGTGTGAGTTTTCTTGAAGAAATATAGTGAAAAAGTGTGCTGAAAGTGCAGTTTTTACGCGCTAAAAAATTCATAACTTGAAGATCGTGACTCGTTTTGAACCCGTTCCGGTGGCCAAAATTCCGTCTTGACATTATCTACGTTTTCATCTCTCACGGCTGGAAGCCAATTTCGAACAGAAGGTCTTCAAAAATGTGGATTTATCAAGTATTTTCGTGCAGAAAATTTGTGACAGAAGTTTATTTGCGTCATGTTCAAAAAATCATAACTTGGTCGATTTTCATCGTATCGAGCTGGTTCTGGCGCCAAAATTTCAGAAATTGAGTTGGCTACATTTTCACAGAAGGTGTTGAGTTCAAACGGTATTCAAAAGGCCTTCGTTTTTTTGCTCAGAGTGCGTGACACGCTGAAAATCCTGAATGCTGAATATTATTTCATCTGGGCCGAAACTTCGAAAATTCATAACTCGGTCAATTTTTATCGGATTGGACTCATATTTTTACACAAGGTCACTGACTCATAGATCTACAACTTTGCATCAAAAGTCGAGACCAAATTATGCACCGATCAATACCAGTTTTTTATTGAAGAATGTGTCAGAGTCGACACTGGAGCCAAAAATAAGTTTGTCTGAGCTGAAACTTCAAAAATTCATAACTAATTCACTGTTTATCCGATTGAGTCGATTTTCGGACAGGAGTTAGTTCTCGATGCCGGCTACATTTTGTTTTCACATTTCAACTTCAAAAATTGCACTTAAGTCCCTGCGATTTAGCCTGGAAAGTGACGAATTCAAGTGAATATTGGAGGCCCAATTGCACATTCAAAGCTCATTTGCTTTACCCTAATTTCCATTATATAATCACCTTCTTTTCACACAAACCGAAAAAAAGAGAAGAGGAGAAAAAGAGAGAAAAAACCTTGCCACAACACTGTTAGAATATCAAACTCTTTCAAGAACCCTAAAACCTTGAAATCCTTATTATAAATCCCTCTCTCACTACAAACAAGCCATCTCAGTTACAAACCAACATCTTATTACTTCTTCAGTAAGGGTAAGACTGGCTTGATCTCCATGATCCAAATGGCATAAAAGCATTCATGTCACTACTTTTCCAGTAAGGGTAAGGTTGATTTGATCTCCATGATCAAAAGGGTATAATCATTCATACATGCCATATTGTGCCTAAACATTAAATTTCTTCATATATTGGCTTTATTTGCATTTTATGATTTTATTTAATGTGTTCGTGAGATTCAACACTGCAGATTTAGACAGGATCCCATGCACGTTCATTAAGGAACGTTGAGGCCAAAAGCCAAATGGCCAAAAACCAAAAGCCAAATGGCCAAAGTAGAAAAACTTATGCATGACACTAATACATGGCGAGACAGACATCCTGAGAAGATTAAGGAACGTTGAGGCCAAAACGCAAATGGCCAAAAGCCAAAAGCCAAATGGCCAAAGTAGAACAACTTATGCATGATGAGGCCAGAACACAAATGGTCAAACCACTCCAATTCACCTCCAAAAAGGGGACAGAAACCCCCCAAGGTATTGTATTTTCTTTCTTTTCCTTATTTTATTTATTTCAATTCTTTCTTTTTTTAATTAATTCCTTTAATTTAACTTATTTTCATAGTAAAAAACAGAAAAGTCATAAAAATCAAAATATATTTATTTAATTAATATTTTTTTATAAACAAATTTCACTAATAATTAATTATTTATTTTTATAAATCAAAATTGCATGTAAATAATTAGATTAATTTTAGGTTTAATTTTAACATGTTTTTCTTAATAAATAAAAAAAATTAGAATTAGGGTTAATATTTTAATTTCATTTAATCTTTCTCATAAAAATACATAAAAAACATAAATACCAAAAACTAAAAAAAAAATAATAATTTCTTTTTTCTCTTTAATTTCATTAGTTTAATCATTTAATTTAATTTCATTAAAAAGGGTCCAACGCCCTCGTTTCCAATTTTAATTCCTATTCGCGCATTTTTATTTATTTCCTTCTTTTAAATATTTATGTAACTCTCCCAAAGCCTTGTAAACTTAATTTCTCGCACTTTATTTTATTTCTTTATTTACTTTCCGTCAAATCGGGTCCTGGATTTTAATTTTGGCGATGTGGACCCGCGCCTTTGTAATAGTTTAGAACTTTCAATTTCCGCATCTTTTTTAACTGTTAAATAAATGCATGCAAGAATGAATGACAAAAATAAAAACAAACGCGTAGCTCACTCATAACCTGACAAGACAAAAATAAATGAATCTGACACACAAATCACACACCACCCCTAGGGTACGCCTCACTGTTGCCTTGCCTCGAAAGGTGATCGTCGAGTAGAGGATGTCTTAGTAAGTCCTCATGATCCAGGAACCTGGCATGAGGGTAGCCTTTAAGGTGTCTTCCCATTGCTCTGGCGATCACCATGTCCCGAACCTCGAATTGACCCGAACACCTCCAACGGTGGTGCTACCTACCTCTCAATGGTGGGATGGCACTACTTTAAAGGACATTTACACAGACGAATTCCTTAGGGTAGGTAGACGACTCTAGATACTTGCTCTAACTTTCAAACAAATCAAAAGAATACTTTTCACACCAACACATTTTCAAAAAGATTTCGAAAGCATTTTTTCAAACACTCTTGAGGACCGATACAAGAGTCGAACTGGAATTTTCAAAGAAACTTTTTAAAAACCCACATTGAAAAGCAAACAAACCATTTTTGAAAACACAATGAGCAAGTATCTAAGAGCCCATGGATAACCATGGATAGAAAGGGTGCTAACACCTTCCCTTTCTATAACCTACCTCCCGAACCGAGAGCAATCTCTTTAAGGAATTTTTCTGTGCTTTTGTCCTTTCCATTTGGAGAAAATAAAAGACGGTGGCGACTCTTGCTTCCGCGACATTTCGCGAACCAGCGTTAAACAGTCAGTTCCAGATCCACCAATCACAGACCTGCTAAAGTCACCCGCAACAGAAGACTTTTCTCACCTGATATCTCTCCACCAACTGCCCGGAAACCTGTTGTTATTACATCTACCAATGTACCTACTACTATTCCTGCTCAAGTTCCCATTCTTACCCCTGTCGCCGAGTCATCTAACGCTCGGGGCAAAGGGACCACAAGTGAGCCTGCCCAGATGGAGGCACCGAAGAAGATTACCGTTGAAGCCTCTAGACAAGAGATGGAGGAGATTCTGAAGATCATCAAAAAGAGCGACTACAATGTAGTCGAGCAGCTGGGGCAAACCCCATCCAAAATCTCCATGTTATCACTGTTACTATGCTCAGAGGCCCATTCCAAGGCTCTGATTGCTTTCCTGAAGACTGCACACGTACCTCAAGAAACATCAGCTGATCAGTTTAAAGATTGTGTGACCAGTCTGATTACTGATAATGGGTTGGGTTTCTCTGACAGTGACTTGACTGCTAAAGAGAAGAATCACAATGACGCCCTACATGTCTCCATTGAATGCAGTGGCACTAATCTAGCCCATGTATTGGTGGATACTGGTTCCTCATTGAACGTTTTACCTAAGAAAGCTCTAGACCGGTTGGACTATGAAGGTTTAGAATTGAAGCCAAGTAACATTGTTGTTAGGGCCTTTGATGGGTCAAAGAGAATGGTACATGGAGAAGTTGATATCCCGATTAAGGTTGGTTCTCAGGTTTTCGCATCTACATTCTATATGATGGACATTCGGCCATCTTATTCTTGTTTGCTGGGTCGCCCATGGATCCACAAAGTTGGGGCAGTGACGTCTACGCTCCACCAGAAGTTGAAGTACCCAGTGAAAGGGAAGATTGTGACTGTGCAAGGATAGGAAGAGTACATGGTGAGCCACCTCAACTCTTTCCGATATGTAGAGATGGATGGGGAGTTCATTGAGACCCCGTTTCAACATTTTGAATAGGTTCCCCAGATGCTGGCATCAACTGAGACTGTTGTTGAAGATCCTCCTATGAAGATGGTTTCCTTCAAGGATGCTCGGGCTGTTGTTGAGAAAGGTGGGTGTGCAAATTGGGGCCAAATCCCTGATTTTGCACATAAGACTAACAAGTTTGGTTTGGGTTTCACTACAGAAGCTCAAAGGGTTGTTCGGAGTGCACGGATCGGAAGACCTCCCCTGTTCATCAGCAATTCAGGAGTGAATACCATTGAAGACGATGTGGAAGAGTCTGAGTTCGGCAGTTGGATCTATCCTACTACCGATGGTGGACTAGGAAACTGGACAGCAAAGGACTTCATCCCAATTTCTTTTGTTACCCAGTAATGAGACTTTTTGTTTTGAATTTGTAACAGACAATGTTTTAAACTTTATGGCCCGGTGTCTTACCCGGGGCACCGTGGCTTCATTTGTGAGGGCTTTATGTGTGTCATCTACATATATCATTAATAAAAGCATTGGACGTTTTCTTGTATTTCAAAATTTTGCGCTCCTTGTCTTTCTTTTATTATATATTACAAAACAGCTATTTTACACACACTCACATATACAGGTCTACATCCACTCTGGATCTCACTGGTAACGACTCTGCTACTGCCAGTTATAACTTCGAAAGTCCAATCAACTTAGCTGAAGACGAAGGTGAAGATGATTGCGAAGTTCCTGGTGAGCTTGCAAGACTGCTACTCCAAGAAGAGAGGGCTATACAGCCACATGAAGAGTCAGTGGAAACAGTGGACCTAGGTACAGAGATAGACAAGAAAGAATTCAAGATCGGTGCAAACCTGGAGCTTAGTGTGAAACAACGGTTGATTCAGATGCTGCGAGACTACGTTGAGATCTTTTCCTTGTCTTATGAAGATATGCCTGGGTTGGATATCGATATTGTGGTTCACCGCCTGCCTACCAAGGAAGACTGTCCTCCAGTGAAACAAAAGGTTCGCCGAATGCACCCAGATATGTCTGGGAAAATCAAGGCTGAGGTTATGAAACAGTTTGACGCCGGTTTTCTAGCAGTTACTTCTTACCCTCAGTGGGTGGCCAACGTGGTCCCTGTGCCGAAGAAGGATGGTAAGGTTCGAATGTGTGTTGACTACAGGGATATGAACAGGGCGAGTCCCAAAGATGATTTCCCTCTGCCTCATATCGACGTTCTGGTTGACAACACAGCTCAACATAAGGTATTCTCCTTTATGGATGGTTTCTCCGGTTATAATCAGATTAAAATGGCTCCCGAAGACATGGAGAAGACAACCTTTGTTACTCAATGGGGTACCTTTTGCTACAAGGTCATGCCTTTTGGACTGAAGAATGTTGGGGCAACATATTAGTGTGCCATGTTTGCTTTGTTTCATGACATGATCCATCATGAGATTGAGGTATACGTCGACGATATGATTGCAAGGTCCTAGACTGAGGAAGAACACCTTGACCATCTGCAGAAGTTATTTGACAGGTTGAAATTGTACAAGCTGAGGTTAAACCCGAACAAGTGCACCTTCGGGGTGAGATCTGGTAAGCTACTGGGTTTCGTCGTGAGCGATAAGGGTATTCAAGTGGATCCTGCCAAAGTGAAGGCTATACAGGAAATGCCATCTCCCAGAATAAAAAAAGAAGTCAGAGGATTTCTGGGACGTCTGAACTACATTCCCGATTCATCTCGCACCTGACTGCTACTTGTGAGCCAATATTCACGTTATTGAAGAAAGATCAAGTGGTAAGATGGAACGATGAATGCCAGGCCGCTTTCGAAAGGATCAAGGAATATCTCCAAGAGCCACCCATTCTGATGCCTCCAGTTGAAGGGAGACCTTTGATTTTATACTTAACAGTACTCGACAATTCAATGGGGTGTGTGCTGGGGCAGCATGACGAGTCTGGCCGATAAGAGCATGCTATTTATTACCTTAGCAAAAAGTTTACCGACTGCGAGACTCGATACTCGTTGCTCGAGAAAACTTGTTGCGCTTTGGCATAGGCTGCTCGCCGGCTGAGACAGTATATGCTGACTCACACTACTCTATTGATATCAAAAATGGATCCAATCAAGTATATCTTCGAAAAGCCTGCCTTGTCCGGAAGAATAGCAAGATGGCAGATGATCTTGACTGAGTATGACATCCAATATACGACCCAGAAGGCAATCAAGGGAAGTGTGTTGGAAAACCATTTGGCACATCAGGCAGTGGATGATTACCAGTCTATGAACTTTGAATTTCCGGATGAGAACATCATGTTGGTAACTGATTGTGAAACACCTGGACCGGATGAAGGACCTGAGGAAGGATCCCGATGGTCTATGTACTTTGATGGAGCTTCGAACGCTTTGGGCAATGGCATTGGCGCCGTGATCATATTTCCTAAAGGCTCTCATACTTCATTTACCGCCCTACTATGTTTCAACTGCACCAACAATATGGCGGAGTATGAAGCGTGCATCATGGGTCTTCGAGCAGCTATTGACCTAAGGATTAAGTTTCTAAGTGTTTTCGAAGATTCCGCTCTCGTGATCAGTCAGATCAAAGGCGAGTGGGATACGAAACACCCAAATATTATTCCTTACAAGGAGTATGTATTGACGTTGCTTCCCCATTTCGAGGAGATAACCTTTGAAAACTTCCCAAGAGAGGACAATCAGTTGGCGGACGCGCTAGCTACGATGTCTTCTATGTTCAAAGTCAATTGGGACAACGAAGCTCCCCGGATTATCATTGAAAGATTGGACGAACCTGCACATTGCTATGACATTGAGACTGAAGAGGTGGCAGATAAACCCTGGTTTCATGAAGTAAAGAGGTACCTTGAGGCGCAGGAATACCCCGAGGGCGCATTTGTTAATGACAAGAAGTTTCTGAGGAGGTTCGTAGCAAAGTTCTTCATCAATAATGGTATCCTTTACAAGCGTAACCATGATTCGACCTTACTGCGATGTGTGGATAAGAACGAAGCAGAAAGGATCATGACAAAGCTACATGAAGGTACTTTCGGAACTCATTCCAATGGACACACCATGGCGAAGAAAATCCTACGGGCATGATATTACTGGTCCACTATGGAAGCCGACTGTTATCAGCATTTCCGGACCTGTCACAAGTGCCAAGTCTATGCTGATAAGGTGCACATCCCTCAAGTACCTCTGAATGTCTTGACGGCTCCTTGGCCTTTTGCAATGTGGGGCATTGATATGATCGGCGAGATCAGACCTAAAGCATCCAACAGGCATCGTTTCATCCTGGTAGCAATTGATTACTTTACGAATTGGGTTGAAGCAGCTTCCTTTGCTACTGTAACCAAGAACATCGTGGCATAGTTCATTCGGCACAATCTGATTTGTCAATATGGTGTACCAGAGAGGATCATTACAGACAATGGTACAAATCTCAATAACAAGATGATCACTGAGCTCTGCAAGAAGTTCAAGATATAGCATCACAACTCTTCTCCCTACCGGCCGAAGATGAATGGGGCTGTCGAAGCGGATAATAAGAACATTAAGAAGATCGTGCAGAAGATGACAGTGACATACAAAGACTGGCATGAGATGTTACCATTTACTCTTCATGGGTACCGTACCTCAGCGCGGACGTCAACAGGGGCAACACCCTACTCCTTGGTTTATGGCATGGAAGCAGTCTTGCCCATTGAAGTTCAGATACCCTCTCTTCGGATTATGAAGGATGCAAGTTTGAGTGAAGAAGACTGGATTCAGACTCGGCTTGATCAGCTGAACCTAATCGACGAAAAGAGACTTACTGCTATTTTTCATGGTCAGACGTACCAAAAACGGATGATCAAGGCATTTAACAAGAAAGTCAGACGACAAGAGTATCAAGTTGGGGATATGGTAATCAAGCGCATCATACTACCTCAAGGTGATCCCAGGGGAAAATGGACCCCTACTTACGAAGGGCCATTTGTGGTTAAGAACATTTTCTCAATAGGAGCTATGATTCTAACCACCATTGATGGTGACGACCTTCCTGACCCCATCAATGCAGACATAGTGAAAAGATACTACGCATAATCAATGACCCGCTAGGTTGACTGGCCTAGGCAAAAATAAGGGCTTCCCGGCGAACCAAAAGGGTTCGGGCAAAAATAAGGGATGAAAATGAAAAATCCGTACACCCGACAAGTCGAAAACCTGAAAAGGCGACTTGGGCAAAAAAGGGTATCCCGGTGAACTGAAAACCCGAAAGGGCGGTCCAGGCAAAAATTAGGGATCAAAGCGTAACACTATGTCTCATTGGATCATCTTGCATCCAGACTTCGGTATCGACTATCAATCTCAAACAACACTAATTA
This sequence comes from Vicia faba, assembly GCA_948472305.1. Classification (NCBI taxonomy): domain Eukaryota; kingdom Viridiplantae; phylum Streptophyta; class Magnoliopsida; order Fabales; family Fabaceae; genus Vicia; species Vicia faba. Next base: position 314,061,066 of record OX451740.1, read on the forward strand.
ATCTGATCTACCTTCAACCAGTAGCAAAGTGATGAGGTGCTCGAGGACATAAGGGCAATAGCAGATTTGGAACCCAGTGGGATTATTCACATAGCTGTTTTGCTTAGTTTTTCACAAATTGTAAATTCTATTATTCGGCAGCGTTCTCTTACTAGGACGTCAGCCTCTTGTACAAAAATGCCTATTCACAGGCCAAACTTCAAAAATCAATACAATTCATTTTCAAAGAAATTTCAAGCTATTTTTCCTTTATCTGTTTTGTTTTGCAAAGAACGTCCAATGTTCATTTTTTATATATGCACTTGACATTAATTGCTGCTCATAAATATTTGCATGCGAAACAAAAAGATGATTACTGGTAATATCAGAAACAGGGGCAATAAAATTGTCCAAACTGTATAGTTGCTTTGTCCACTAGGTACAAGGTAAATCCAGCTGAAGAATATGGCTAAGATACTTTCACTCCCCGCAGAGTAAGACAGTAAAGATAGCTCTCCCCAGCTGAGGCTTGCAACTGTGAATGAGTCGGTAATATTCTACCCAAGCAGAGTTTATCTACCATCAACACTGAAAAAGCTTAATATCCCCGACATTCTTAATATTCCTCAGCGGACTATAAGGATATTCCCCAGCAGAATACAAGATATCCCCAGTGGATTTAAAATTTTCCCAGCGCAGTATGAAAAAGCTTCCCCAGTGGAGTTGAAGAATCATCCCCAGTAGACTCTGGAAGGTCATCCCCGGCAGAGTATAAAAATAAATATCCCCAGTCGAGTTCGAAGGAATATTGTACCCAGCAAAGCTCAAAGGATCATCCCCACAAGAGTCTAATAGGTTATCCCCAGTGAAGCCGCAACTGAAAGATCATCCCCAGCGGAGTTCTTTCCTTTCACAAACAGGAATTCAATCCCCAACATATTCGATATCCCCAGCAACGGTAATTCGTCCCCAACAGATTTTATTAGTGGAATCCTCAGCAGACCATCTCTTCCCCACAGAATAATCTCCTCTTCAGTTTATTCCCCAACGGAGTTATCATCTCCCGCAAGCCTATTCTCGCAATCATCTTCGTTCGTCATCCCCAGCGGAAGCGAAGAATTCAACTCTTTTCTCCAGCAGCTATCTGGGATTTATTTTCCCCAGCTAAAACATTACATTTTCATACATCATGACAAATGCATATACGCATCATACAATACAATCTCATTTATTTTGAGAACACCATTGCTTGATATATATCATACATTGCATATGAATGACCTTTACCTTTCAGAAAAGATGCAGTTAAGTTCTCAGCTTAGTCGAAGACCTGACCGGTTCTTAAATCTCAACTGAATTATCCTCGGTTGAATTTCAGATAAGGTTCTCAATCTCGACAATTTTCCTCCATCAAAGTGTGGACGATTTCTACAATCTCAACGGTATACTACGTTGAAGACCAGACAGTTCCTAGATCTTGATGAAGATGTTTCCCTCTGTCATAGTGTGGACGAGTTCTACAATCTCAACGGTATACTACGTTGAAGACCAGACAATTCCTAGATCTTGATGTTTTCCTCTGTCATAGTGTGGACGAGTTCTACAATCTCAACGGTATACTACGTTGAAGACCAAACAGTTCCTAGATCTTGATGTTTTCCTCCGTCATAGTGTGGACGAGTTCTGCAATCTCAACGGTATACTACGTTGAAGACAAGACAGTTCCTAGATCTTGATGAAGATGTTTCCTCCATCATAGTGTGGACGAGTTCTGCAATCTCAACGGTATACTACGTTGAAGACCAGACAATTCCTAGATCTTGATGTTTTCCTCCGTCATAGTGTGGACGAGTTCTACAATCTCAATGGTATACTCCGTTGAAGACCAGACAGTTCCTAGATCTTGATGAAGATGTTTCCCTCCGTCATAGTGTGGACGAGTTCTACAATCTCAACGGTATACTACGTTGAAGACCAGAAAGTTCCTAGATCTTGATGTTTTCCTCTGTCATAGTGTGGACGAGTTCTACAATCTCAATGGTATACTCCGTTGAAGACCAGACAGTTCCTAGATCTTAATGAAGATGTTTCCCTCCGTCATAGTGTGGACGAGTTCTACAATCTAAACGGTATACTATGTTGAAGACCAGACAGTTCCTAGATCTTGATGTTTTCCTCCGTCATAGTGTGGACGAGTTCTACAAACTCAATGGTATACTACGTTGAAGACCAGACAGTTCCTAGATCTTGATGAAGATGTTTCCTCCGTCATAGTGTGGACGAGTTCTGCAATCTCAACGGTATACTACATTGAAGACCAGACAGTTCCTAGATCTTGATGTTTTCCTCCATCATAGTGTGGACGAGTTCTACAATCTCAACGGTATACTACGTTGAAGACCAGATAGTTCCTAGATCTTGATGAAGATGTTTCCCTCTGTCATAGTGTGGGCGAGTTCTACAATCTCAACGGTATACTATGTTGAAGACCAGACAGTTCCTAGATCTTGATGTTTTCCTCCGTCATAGTGTGGACGAGTTCTACAATCTCAATGGTATACTTCGTTGAAGACCAGACAGTTCCTAGATCTTGATGAAGATGTTTCCCGCAGTCGAAGACCTGACCGGTTCTTAAATCTCAACTGAATTATCCTCGGTTGAATTTCAGATAAGGTTCTCAATCTCGAAAATTTCCCTTTGTCATAGTATGGACGAGCTCTACAATCTCAACAGTATACTCTGTTGAAGACCAGACAGTTCCTAGATCTTGACGAAGATGTCTCCCCCAGTTGAATTATGGACAAGTTCTTAAAACTCAGCAAAGATGTTCTCTTAGCTGAGGTACATGCAAGTTCCTAAATCTCAATAAAAGTTAGACTTCTCCAGCGAAATCTTCTATAACAACAGGTATGCAAGTTCTCGCTAAGGAATCTCTTAGGCGATCGACACTCCTGTAGATGGCATCTGTAAGCCCATCCTCCTACCAACAATCTCCAAATGGCATCTATAAGCCCATTCCCGACATCACCAGGCTGATACCACTTCACGCGAGTGCAAATTTATGGGCACTCTAGTGTTCAATCATCTTCCTCCTTTGGATCACAAAAGGCACGAAAGCCAATCTACATCCTCAGGTTTAAGAAGATTGAACAGGGGCAGCTGTTGTACCCCAAAATTTCCCCTCTCATATTTTTCAAAACATTGCAAGAAAAAATCTCCAAGTGGCTCAAGATTGCTCAAGAGTTGGACAGTCAAGCTATCTCCTAAGGTAGTCAACCCCAAATTAGGGTTTTGTGTTGCATCAAGATCCTCAAGTCCAAATGACCTCAAGTGCTCCCCAATGTCCTAATATGTTCTCAAGGTCATCCATGTCAAATTTCAAGCCTTGCAGAGGAAGTTTGCTCAGTCAATTGCTCAAAGGGTCCAAAAATCGACTGTGCTAGGGAAAAAGTCAACTGTGACCTACAAACAGTCAAACTTCAATATTTTTTGCAAACATTATCATTTTGAAGGTTATTTCATCATTTTATCAAGGGTTGGTCATGATTCATCAATGATTGCTCAAAATTCATCAAGACTCAAAAGTTGCTAAATTACGGTTTTGTAGGAAAAGTCAACTCAACTTTGACCAAGCATAACTATCTCATACTTTATGATGAATGACCCATCAAAAGCTCATTTTGAAGATAATGCAATTTCCTACAATCCATCTTCACACCCCAAGATCAGAAAATGCACTCACAAGAAGTTATAAATTTGGACATTATAGGTCATTTTTGAAAGTCAACAAAAACACCTTTTTTGCCAAAGCTTATAACTTGAGCATGGAATATAAAAATGATATGATACAAAAAGGGTTGGTTATAGGACATCTCAAGATTTCTAAAAAGTCCAAGAACCCCTCCAAAGGTTCAAAATTGAAGAAGTTATGCATTGTTGAAGTTGGGCATTTTTGCAAAATTGCCAAAAGTCAACTATCCCCAAAACTTCAAATTTTGTCAAATGGGCCCATTCTTTTCCACTTGATTTGAGCTTGCATCATTGTCCACGTGTCCTAGCTTCAGCCATGTGTCCATGTGTCCATTTATAAATTTTATTATTTTATTTGATTTTTTAGTGAATTATTTCATTTTAAATCAAATTAAATCAAATAAAATTCCAAACTTTGATTACATGAGATTTTTTGCTATTTTCAGGATTGGATTCTCATCAATATCATCATCAAATTCGTATCACACAAAATCATGTGCAAAAAGATGGTTTTTTTAAACCAATTTGGCAAGTTTTCAAATGGAAATCAAATCGAATATGCAAGCCGTGATGGGAGAAGATTTAGACCATAATTCTTGACCTAATGCATTCCATGATACATATAGAAGCCAAAGGACACGAAATATAGGTTGGAGGCTGCAAGAATAATCAAAACCAAACTTGAAAAAGTGGTGAAAAAGCTTGAATCTGAAATCATAGCAAGAGGGGTTTTCAGAAGCCAAGAAGCATCCCAATTAACTCCTGGAGGTCCACTGAGTTGAAATCGATCAAAATCAAGCTCCTATACACGCTCAAACACGTTGTAAGTATCACGTTTCTTGGCCCTGTATTCAAAATCATAGCTCTATATTCTTGCATCATTCTGGCAAATCATTGATATATTTGTGATCCTCATGAGATTTCAAAGCTTTTGGCAATACTTAATTTGATTTATATGGACTGTAACCTCATAACAGCATGGCTAGGGTTATGTTTTGGATTTTAGGGATTTGTGTTTCAGGTGAAATTGATTCTCGTGATAGGCATGGTTGCACTCAGGAGAGGGAGACGAACCTAACCATGCCTTTGGGGGTCGTTTTTATAGCCTAGAATTAATTTTTGGGTCGAGCTACGCATTTAGCTGCGGATCCAAATCCGCAGGAAATTTTACAGTGGCTGGAGGTAGGGGATGATGGCGTGTTGCCTCCCCAGTGGACAATTTGAACCATGGCGCGCTTTGTTTTCTCTTATTATTATTCTTTTGTATATAATTAACAAATGGAACACAATAGCCAAGTGGTAAGCGTGCTTGCCAATGACCAACAGGACCTGGGTTCGAATCCTAGGTCCCCCATGCGCTTTGTTATTTTTCTTCTTCATATAATCAGGTACAAATCCAAGCGTGATGCCTATCATACATCCTCAAGCATCTGATGGCCAGATGGCCACAGGCCAAATCTGGTAGCCAGAAACTGATGGTCTACCATAGACCAAGTCAACATGCGCGCATGAAATCTCAGAGGTCAACCAGGCCAGCGCTTAGTGGGCCTTGGAATTGCTATTCTAACCTCCTTTTCAGGCCCATACCCTTTCTCTATTTCTTTTATTTATTTTGTTTATTTTTTTATTTGATTTAACTATTTTCATTATATTCTAACCAATCAAATTTTTTCCTTTAATAAAATTAAAACCAAAAAAATATTTTCTTTATTAAATTAAATTTTAGTATTTTATATTTTTTTAACAAATCCTTTAATTAATTTAGGCCATTAATTAGAATTAACTTTAACATATTTCTTTGTAAATAATTAAAATCAATTAGACTTAATTAGGTTTTTTTACTAACATTGATTAATTTTATTTTATTTCTTTAAATACCAAAAAATCCAAAAATATTTATTTTCATTAATTAATTAATTTATTTATTAATTTAATAATTAATTTAGGATAGTTTCTTTCTTAAGATAAAAAACAACAAAAAATCTTTCCTTTAATAACAAAGGGTCAAAACCCTAAACTCGCACACGATTTAATTTTCCGCACGTCATCTATTTATTCAATATTGTACTTGTTCCCGGAATGTAATAGATAATTAGGACCATTTAATTATTTTTATCGCTTTATTTATTTTTCCGCATTTAAATTTCAAAGGGTTGCTTTTGGCGATGTAAATACCCGACGCCTTGTAATTTAATTTCCATAATTTATTTTCCGCAAAATATAACGGTTAGATGTTTGATAATAGGGATGCATGACAAGATTGAATGTTAACCTAAAATCAACTTAGATCACCATTGACATGTACAAAGATAAAATTAACTGAAAAACGACACACTCGCACATGCGCACTCTTAGGGTACACCCTACTTGGTTGCCTTCGTACGCGGTCATTGGGTATAGGTCACTTTAGAGATCGCCCTCTTGTCTAAAAGATCATAGTCGCCTCAAAACGGTTGCCTCAGATATTGTTGCCTCAAAACAAATGATCTAAGACATTAGGGTTACCGCTAAGGTGTCCTAACATTTCTTTGGTGACCGTAAGTCCCTAATTCGAATTGACCCTTAAAATCCAACGACAGTGCTACCTACTCATCAATAGTAGGATAGCATTGTCTAAAGGAAGATAGCATAGAACGATTCCTTTTTCGAGTAGGTAAATGGTTCTTATATACTTGCTCTTTCAAAAAACAAAAACTTTTTACACTTACACTTTCGAACAAAGTTTTCAAAAACACTTCGTACACTCTTGAGGATAGAAGTAAGAGTTAAATCAAAGTTTTCAAACAAAAACTTTTTTCAAACCCACAAGCACAAAGAAAGCAATATTTTGAAAACAATTGAACAAGTACCTAAGAGCACGTGGATAACCACAGATAGAAAGGGTGCTAACACCTTCCCTTTCTATAATCTACCCTCCGAACCCGAGAAAAAATGGAATTTTTCTGTACTTTTTTCCTTTCCTTGTTGGATAAAATAAAAGTCGGTGGCGACTCTTGCTTACCGCGACATTTTGCGAAAACAAATGCAAAACGCAAACCAGCATTCCAAAAATAGTCAGTTCTTTCCCACCGTATCACATATTTCATACAGCATAATCTCATTTATTTTGAGAACATCATTACAAAATGCATTTCATATATCATGACATTGCATACGAATAACTCTTTACCTTTTCAGAAAAGATCAAATCAACAAACATCATTGACTACTTATATGACCTGACAGTCTTCTCAAAGGCTATGTCTGACGAAGGGTAATTTCAGCATTTTCCTCAGAAAGATCATAATTTGAGACCTCTATTGGTTCAGTTTAAATCGACCAATGATTTATCCTGATTTGTTTCTGGTAAACAATTCCTCTGGTTCAGTTAAATCGACACTAAGATTTTTCTGATTCCTATCCAGTTGAAGACAACTCAAGACCTCTGCGGGTTCAATTTAAATCGACCAATGATTTATTCTGATTATGTTCCGGTAGATACTTTCTCTAGTTCATTTAAATCAACACTAAGATTTTATAATTCTTATCTAGTCAAAGATAACTCAAGACCTCTGCTAGTTCAGATTAAATCGACCAATGATTTTTTCTGATTCTTTTCCGGTAGATACTTTCTCTAGTTCAGTTAAATCGACACTAAGATTTTCTGATTCTTATCCAGTCAAAGATAGCTCAAGACCTCTGCTGGTTTAATTTAAATCGACCAATGATTTATTTTTTATTCTTTTTTGGTAGATACTTTCTCTGGTTCAATTAAATTGACCCTAGATTTTCTGATTCTTACCCAATTAAAGAAACTGTAAAGCCTGGAGTCCGACCAGATAATAGTTCAATGTCCATAATTACTGCAAAGCCTGGAACCAACCAGATAGTAGTTAATTTCATATTCCCCAGTAAGTCGCTGTGAAGCCTGGAAGATGACCAGATAGTGTTCAGCCTTATTGTCCTCAACAAGTCATTGTGAAGCCTGGATTCCGATCAGATATCAATTTGCTTTTGTCTCTCCAGTCAAGAGATGACTCCCCAGTAGAGTAATGGACAACTGAAGCTCCTAGACTCTATTTCCCAAAACAGAGACCAACATTCCTCAGCGGAGTCCGCCTCAACTACAGGAACAAGAATCCCCACAAAGGAATGTCTCATGAAATCAACATGTTCTCTAGATGGCGTCTTTAAGCCCCTCTTCGATTACTCTTCGTCATTTTCTCTGGATGACATCTTTAAGCTCATCTCCGAAAATCTTCTGTCATCTTTTCCAAATGGCATCTATAAGCCCATTCCCGATATTATCCATCAACAATGCTACTTCAGACGAGTGTAAATTTCCAGGCACTCTAGTGTTCAATCATCTTCCACCTTCAGATCACGAAAGGCAGACAAGCTAATCTACATCCTCAATTTTAAGAAGATTGAACATGGTCAGATTTTATAACCTAAAACTTTCCCTCTCATTTTACTCAACACATTCCCATTGAAGTCCCCAACTTGCCCATGGATGACCAAGAATATACCAGACAAATTCTCCTCCTAAAGGAAATGAACCTCTAACCAGGGTTTCAATTTTCATCAAGATGTGTGAACTCCAATGGTCTCAAATGTTGTACATGGTCCTAATATGTCCTAAAGGTTATCCATTCCAAATTCCATGCCTTGCACAACAAGTTTGCTCAGTCAACAACTCAAATGCTTGGAAATCAACTATACTAAATTAAAAGTCAACAGTGGCCTATATACAGTCAAACTTTAGGATTTTTCGTCAACATCAACATTTTGAAGTGATATCCATCATTTGATCAAGGTTTTATCACAATTCCTCAAGAGATGGAGGAGATTCTGAAGATCATCAAAAAGAGCGACTACAATGTAGTCAAGCAGCTGGGGCAAACCCCATCCAAAATCTCCATGTTATCACTGTTACTATGCTCAGAGGCCCATTCCAAGGCTCTGATTGCTTTCCTGAAGACTGCACACGTACCTCAAGAAACATCAGCTGATCAGTTTAAAGATTGCGTGACCAGTCTGATTGCTGATAATGGGTTGGGTTTCTCTGACAGTGACTTGACTGCTAAAGAGAAGAATCACAATGACGCCCTACATGTCTCCATTGAATGCAGTGGCACTAATCTAGCCCATGTATTGGTGGATACTGGTTCCTCATTGAATGTTTTACCTAAGAAAGCTCTACACCGGTTGGACTATGAAGGTTTAGAGTTGAAGCCAGGTAACATTGTTGTTAGGGCCTTTGATGGGTCAAAGAGAATGGTACATGGAGAAGTTGATATCCCGATTAAGGTTGGTTCTCAGGTTTTCGCATCTACATTCTATATGATGGACATTCGGCCATCTTATTCTTGTTTGCTGGGTCGCCCATGGATCCACAAAGTTGGGGCAGTGACGTCTACGCTCCACCAGAAGTTGAAGTACCCAGTGAAAGGGAAGATTGTGACTGTGCAAGGATAGGAAGAGTACATGGTGAGCCACCTCAACTCTTTCCGATATGTAGAGATGGATGGGGAGTTCATTGAGACCCCGTTTCAACATTTTGAATAGGTTCCCCAGACGCTGGCATCAACTGAGACTGTTGTTGAAGATCCTCCTATGAAGATGGTTTCCTTCAAGGATGCTCGGGCTGTTGTTGAGAAAGGTGGGTGTGCAAATTGGGGCCAAATCCCTGATTTTGCACATAAGACTAACAAGTTTGGTTTGGGTTTCACTACAGAAGCTCAAAGGGTTGTTCGGAGTGCACGGATCGGAAGACCTCCCCTGTTCATCAGCAATTCAGGAGTGAATACCATTGAAGACGATGTGGAAGAGTCTGAGTTCGGCAGTTGGATCTATCCTACTACCGATGGTGGACTAGGAAACTAGACAGCAAAGGACTTCATCCCAATTTCTTTTGTTACCCAGTAATGAGACTTTTTGTTTTGAATTTGTAACAGACAATGTTTTAAACTTTATGGCCCGGTGTCTTACCCGGGGCACCGTGGCTTCATTTGTGAGGGCTTTATGTGTGTCATCTACATATATCATTAATAAAAGCATTGGACGTTTTCTTGTATTTCAAAATTTTGCGCTCCTTGTCTTTCTTTTATTATATATTGCAAAACAGCTATTTTACACACACTCACATATACAGGTCTACATCCACTCTGGATCTCACTGGTAACGACTCTGCTACTGCCAGTTATAACTTCGAAAGTCCAATCAACTTAGCTGAAGACGAAGGTGAAGATGATTGCGAAGTTCCTGGTGAGCTTGCAAGACTGCTACTCCAAGAAGAGAGGGCTATACAGCCACATGAAGAGTCAGTGGAAACAGTGGACCTAGGTACAGAGATAGACAAGAAAGAATTCAAGATCGGTGCAAACCTGGAGCTTAGTGTGAAACAACGGTTGATTCAGATGCTGCGAGACTACGTTGAGATCTTTTCCTTGTCTTATGAAGATATGCCTGGGTTGGATATCGATATTGTGGTTCACCGCCTGCCTACCAAGGAAGACTGTCCTCCAGTGAAACAAAAGGTTCGCCGAATGCACCCAGATATGTCTGGGAAAATCAAGGCTGAGGTTATGAAACAGTTTGACGCCGGTTTTCTAGCAGTTACTTCTTACCCTCAGTGGGTGGCCAACGTGGTCCCTGTGCCGAAGAAGGATGGTAAGGTTCGAATGTGTGTTGACTACAGGGATATGAACAGGGCGAGTCCCAAAGATGATTTCCCTCTGCCTCATATCGACGTTCTGGTTGACAACACAGCTCAACATAAGGTATTCTCCTTTATGGATGGTTTCTCCGGTTATAATCAGATTAAAATGGCTCCCGAAGACATGGAGAAGACAACCTTTGTTACTCAATAGGGTACCTTTTGCTACAAGGTCATGCCTTTTGGACTGAAGAATGTTGGGGCAACATATCAGTGTGCCATGTTTGCTTTGTTTCATGACATGATCCATCATGAGATTGAGGTATACGTCGACGATATGATTGCAAGGTCCCAGACTGAGGAAGAACACCTTGACCATCTGCAGAAGTTATTTGACAGGTTGAAATTGTACAAGCTGAGGTTAAACCCGAACAAGTGCACCTTCGGGGTGAGATCTGGTAAGCTACTGGGTTTCGTCGTGAGCGATAAGGGTATTCAAGTGGATCCTGCCAAAGTGAAGGCTATACAGGAAATGCCATCTCCCAGAATAAAAAAAGAAGTCAGAGGATTTCTGGGATGTCTGAACTACATTCCCGATTCATCTCGCACCTGACTGCTACTTGTGAGCCAATATTCACGTTATTGAAGAAAGATCAAGTGGTAAGATGGAACGATGAATGCCAGGACGCTTTCGAAAGGATCAAGGAATATCTCCAAGAGCCACCCATTCTGATGCCTCCAGTTGAAGGGAGACCTTTGATTTTATACTTAACAGTACTCGACAATTCAATGGGGTGTGTGCTGGGGCAGCATGACGAGTCTGGCCGATAAGAGCATGCTATTTATTACCTTAGCAAAAAGTTTACCGACTGCGAGACTCGATACTCGTTGCTCGAGAAAACTTGTTGCGCTTTGGCATAGGCTGCTCGCCGGCTGAGACAGTATATGCTGACTCACACTACTCTATTGATATCAAAAATGGATCCAATCAAGTATATCTTCGAAAAGCCTTCCTTGTCCGGAAGAATAGCAAGATGGCAGATGATCTTGACTGAGTATGACATCCAATATACGACCCAGAAGGCAATCAAGGGAAGTGTGTTGGAAAACCATTTGGCACATCAGGCAGTGGATGATTACCAGTCTATGAACTTTGAATTTCCGGATGAGAACATCATGTTGGTAACTGATTGTGAAACACCTGGACCGGATGAAGGACCTGAGGAAGGATCCCGATGGTCTATGTACTTTGATGGAGCTTCAAACTCTTTGGGCAATGGCATTGGCGCCGTGATCATATTTCCTAAAGGCTCTCATACTTCATTTACCGCCCTACTATGTTTCAACTGCACCAACAATATGGCGGAGTATGAAGCGTGCATCATGGGTCTTCGAGCAGCTATTGACCTAAGGATTAAGTTTCTAAGTGTTTTCGGAGATTCCGCTCTCGTGATCAGTCAGATCAAAGGCGAGTGGGATACGAAACACCCAAATATTATTCCTTACAAGGAGTATGTATTGACGTTGCTTCCCCATTTCGAGGAGATAACCTTTGAACACTTCCCAAGAGAGGACAATCAGTTGGCGGACGCGCTAGCTACAATGTCTTCTATGTTCAAAGTCAATTGGGACAACGAAGCTCCCCGGATTATCATTGAAAGATTGGACGAACCTGCACATTGCTATGACATTGAGACTGAAGAGGTGGCAGATAAACCCTGGTTTCATGAAGTAAAGAGGTACCTTGAGGCGCAGGAATACCCCGAGGGCGCATTTGTTAATGACAAGAAGTTTCTGAGGAGGTTCGTAGCAAAGTTCTTCATCAATAATGGTATCCTTTACAAGCGTAACCATGATTCGACCTTACTGCGATGTGTGGATAAGAACGAAGCAGAAAGGATCATGACAAAGCTACATGAAGGTACTTTCGGAACTCATTCCAATGGACACACCATGGCGAAGAAAATCCTACGGGCAGGATATTACTGGTCCACTATAGAAGCCGACTGTTATCAGCATTCTCGGACCTGTCACAAGTGCCAAGTCTATGCTGATAAGGTGCACATCCCTCCAGTACCTCTGAATGTCTTGACGGATCCTTGGCCTTTTGCAATGTGGGGCATTGATATGATCGGCGAGATCAGACCTAAAGCATCCAACAGGCATCGTTTCATCTTGGTAGCAATTGATTACTTTACGAATTGGGTTGAAGCAGCTTCCTTTGCTACTGTAACCAAGAACATCGTGGCACAGTTCATTCGGCACAATCTGATTTGTCAATATGGTGTACCAGAGAGGATCATTACAGACAATGGTACAAATCTCAATAACAAGATGATCACTGAGCTCTGCAAGAAGTTCAAGATATAGCATCACAACTCTTCTCCCTACCGGCCGAAGATGAATGGGGCTGTCGAAGCGGCTAATAAGAAATTTAAGAAGATCGTGCAGAAGATGACAGTGACATACAAAGACTGGCATGAGATGTTACCATTTACTCTTCATGGGTACCGTACCTCAGCGCAGACGTCAACAGGGGCAACACCCTACTCCTTGGTTTATGGCATGGAAGCAGTCTTGCCCATTGAAGTTCAGATACCCTCTCTTCGGATTATGAAGGATGCAGGTTTGAGTGAAGAAGACTGGATTCAGACTCGGCTTGATCAGCTGAACCTAATCGACAAAAAGAGACTTACTGCTATTTGTCATGGTCAGACGTACCAAAAACGGATGATCAAGGCATTTAACAAGAAAGTCAGACGACAAGAGTATCAAGTTGGGGATATGGTAATCAAGCGCATCATACTACCTCAAGGTGATCCCAGGGGAAAATGGACCCCTACTTACGAAGGGCCATTTGTGGTTAAGAACATTTTCTCAATAGGAGCTATGATTCTAACCACCATGGATGGTGACGACCTTCCTGACCCCATCAATGCAGACATAGTGAAAAGATACTACGCATAATCAATGACCCGCTAGGTTGACTGGCCTAGGCAAAAATAAGGGCTTCCCGGCGAACCAAAAGGGTTCGGGCAAAAATAAGGGATGAAAATGAAAAATCCGTACACCCGGCAAGTCGAAAACCTGAAAAGGCGACTTGGGCAAAAAAGGGTATCCCGGTGAACTGAAAACCCGAAAGGGCGGTCCAGGCAAAAATTAGGGATCAAAGCGTAACACTATGTCTCATTGGATCATCTTGCATCCAGACTTCGGTATCGACTATCAATCTCAAACAACACTAATTAATCTGATCTACCTTCAACCGGTAGCAAAGTGATGAGGTGCTCGAGGACATAAGGGCAATAGCAGATTTGGAACCCAGTGGGATTATTCACATAGCTGTTTTGCTTAGTTTTTCACAAATTGTAAATTCTATTATTCGGCAGCGTTCTCTTACTAGGACGTCAGCCTCTTGTACAAAAATGCCTATTCACAGGCCAAACTTCAAAAATCAATACAATTCATTTTCAAAGAAATTTCAAGCTATTTTTCCTTTATCTGTTTTGTTTTGCAAAGAACGTCCAATGTTCATTTTTTATATATGCACTTGACATTAATTGCTGCTCATAAATATTTGCATGCGAAACAAAAAGATGATTACTGGTAATATCAGAAACAGGGGCAATAAAATTGTCCAAACTGTATAGTTGCTTTGTCCACCAGGTACAAGGTAAATCCAGCTGAAGAATATGGCTAAGATACTTTCACTCCCTGCAGAGTAAGACAGTAAAGATAGCTCTCCCCAGCTGAGGCTTGCAACTGTGAATGAGTCGGTAATATTCTACCCAAGCAGAGTTTATCTACCATCAACACTGAAAAAGCTTAATATCCCCGACAGTCTTAATATTCCTCAGCGGACTATAAGGATATTCCCCAGCAGAATACAAGATATCCCCAGTGGATTTAAAATTTTCCCAACGCAGTATGAAAAAGCTTCCCCAATGGAGTTGAAGAATCATCCCCAGTAGACTCTGGAAGGTCATCCCCGGCAGAGTATAAAAATAAATATCCCCAGTCGAGTTCGAAGGAATATTGTACCCAGCAAAGCTCAAAGGATCATCCCCGCAAGAGTCTAACAGGTTATCCCCAGTGAAGCCGCAACTGAAAGATCATCCCCAGCGGAGTTCTTTCCTTTCACAAACAGGAATTCAATCCCCAACATATTCGATATCCCCAGCAACGGTAATTCGTCCCCAACAGATTTTATCAGTGGAATCCTCAGCAGACCATCTCTTCCCCAAAGAATAATCTCCTCTTCAGTTTATTCCCCAACGGAGTTATCATCTCCCGCAAGCCTATTCTCGCAATCATCTTCGTTCGTCATCCCCAGCGGAAGCGAAGAATTCAACTCTTTTCTCCAGCAGCTATCCGGGATTTATTTTCCCCAGCTAAAACATTACATTTTCATACATCATGACAAATGCATATACGCATCATACAATACAATCTCATTTATTTTGAGAACACCATTGCTTGATATATATCATGCATTGCATATGACTGACCTTTACCTTTCAGAAAAGATGCAGTTAAGTTCTCAGCTTAGTCGAAGACCTGACCGGTTCTTAAATCTCAACTGAATTATCCTCGGTTGAATTTTAGATAAGGTTCTCAATCTCGACAATTTTCCTCCATCAAAGTGTGGACGATTTCTACAATCTCAACGGTATACTACGTTGAAGACCAGACAGTTCCTAGATCTTGATGAAGATGTTTCCCTCTGTCATAGTGTGGACGAGTTCTACAATCTCAACGGTATACTACGTTGAAGACCAGACAATTCCTAGATCTTGATGTTTTCCTCTGTCATAGTGTGGACGAGTTCTACAATCTCAACGGTATACTACGTTGAAGACCAAACAGTTCCTAGATCTTGATGTTTTCCTCCGTCATAGTGTGGACGAGTTCTGCAATCTCAACGGTATACTACGTTGAAGACAAGACAGTTCCTAGATCTTGATGAAGATGTTTCCTCCGTCATAGTGTGGACGAGTTCTGCAATCTCAACGGTATACTACGTTGAAGACCAGACAGTTCCTAGATCTTGATGTTTTCCTCCGTCATAGTGTGGACGAGTTCTACAATCTCAATGGTATACTCCGTTGAAGAC
Source organism: Vicia faba (assembly GCA_948472305.1). Classification (NCBI taxonomy): domain Eukaryota; kingdom Viridiplantae; phylum Streptophyta; class Magnoliopsida; order Fabales; family Fabaceae; genus Vicia; species Vicia faba. The sequence goes on from OX451740.1 coordinate 314,076,545, forward strand.
CAGACAGTTCCTAGATCTTGATGAAGATGTTTCCCTCCGTCATAGTGTGGACGAGTTCTACAATCTCAACGGTATACTACGTTGAAGACCAGAAAGTTCCTAGATCTTGATGTTTTCCTCCGTCATAGTGTGGACGAGTTCTACAATCTCAATGGTATACTCCGTTGAAGACCAGACAGTTCCTAGATCTTGATGAAGATGTTTCCCTCCGTCATAGTGTGGACGAGTTCTACAATCTAAACGGTATACTATGTTGAAGACCAGACAGTTCCTAGATCTTGATGTTTTCCTCCGTCATAGTGTGGACGAGTTCTACAAACTCAATGGTATACTACGTTGAAGACCAGACAGTTCCTAGATCTTGATGAAGATGTTTCCTCCGTCATAGTGTGGACGAGTTCTGCAATCTCAACGGTATACTACATTGAAGACCAGACAGTTCCTAGATCTTGATGTTTTCCTCCATCATAGTGTGGACGAGTTCTACAATCTCAACGGTATACTACGTTGAAGACCAGATAGTTCCTAGATCTTGATGAAGATGTTTCCCTCTGTCATAGTGTGGGCGAGTTTTACAATCTCAACGGTATACTATGTTGAAGACCAGACAGTTCCTAGATCTTGATGTTTTCCTCCGTCATAGTGTGGACGAGTTCTACAATCTCAATGGTATACTTCGTTGAAGACCATACAGTTCCTAGATCTTGATGAAGATGTTTCCCGCAGTCGAAGACCTGACCGGTTCTTAAATCTCAACTGAATTATCCTCGGTTGAATTTCAGATAAGGTTCTCAATCTCGAAAATTTCCCTTTGTCATAGTATGGACGAGCTCTACAATCTCAACAGTATACTCTGTTGAAGACCAGACAGTTCCTAGATCTTGACGAAGATGTCTCCCCCAGTTGAATTATGGACAAGTTCTTAAAACTCAGCAAAGATGTTCTCTTAGCTGAGGTACATGCAAGTTCCTAAATCTCAATAAAAGTTAGACTTCTCCAGCGAAATCTTCTATAACAACAGGTATGCAAGTTCTCGCTAAGGAATCTCTTAGGCGATCGACACTCCTGTAGATGGCATCTGTAAGCCCATCCTCCTACCAACAATCTCCAAATGGCATCTATAAGCCCATTCCCGACATCACCAGGCTGATACCACTTCACGCGAGTGCAAATTTATGGGCACTCTAGTGTTCAATCATCTTCCTCCTTTGGATCACAAAAGGCACGAAAGCCAATCTACATCCTCAGGTTTAAGAAGATTGAACAGGGGCAGCTGTTGTACCCCAAAATTTCCCCTCTCATATTTTTCAAAACATTGCAAGAAAAAATCTCCAAGTGGCTCAAGATTGCTCAAGAGTTGGACAGTCAAGCTATCTCCTAAGGTAGTCAACCCCAAATTAGGGTTTTGTGTTGCATCAAGATCCTCAAGTCCAAATGACCTCAAGTGCTCCCCAATGTCCTAATATGTTCTCAAGGTCATCCATGTCAAATTTCAAGCCTTGCAGAGGAAGTTTGCTCAGTCAATTGCTCAAAGGGTCCAAAAATCGACTGTGCTAGGGAAAAAGTCAACTGTGACCTACAAACAGTCAAACTTCAATATTTTTTGCAAACATTATCATTTTGAAGGTTATTTCATCATTTTATCAAGGGTTGGTCATGATTCATCAATGATTGCTCAAAATTCATCAAGACTCAAAAGTTGCTAAATTACGGTTTTGTAGGAAAAGTCAACTCAACTTTGACCAAGCATAACTATCTCATACTTTATGATGAATGACCCATCAAAAGCTCATTTTGAAGATAATGCAATTTCCTACAATCCATCTTCACACCCCAAGATCAGAAAATGCACTCACAAGAAGTTATAAATTTGGACATTATAGGTCATTTTTGAAAGTCAACAAAAACACCTTTTTTGCCAAAGCTTATAACTTGAGCATGGAATATAAAAATGATATGATACAAAAAGGGTTGGTTATAGGACATCTCAAGCTTTCTAAAAAGTCCAAGAACCCCTCCAAAGGTTCAAAATTGAAGAAGTTATGCATTGTTGAAGTTGGGCATTTTTGCAAAATTGCCAAAAGTCAACTATCCCCAAAACTTCAAATTTTGTCAAATGGGCCCATTCTTTTCCACTTGATTTGAGCTTGCATCATTGTCCACGTGTCCTAGCTTCAGCCATGTGTCCATGTGTCCATTTATAAATTTTATTATTTTATTTGATTTTTTAGTGAATTATTTCATTTTAAATCAAATTAAATCAAATAAAATTCCAAACTTTGATTACATGAGATTTTTTGCTATTTTCAGGATTGGATTCTCATCAATATCATCATCAAATTCGTATCACACAAAATCATGTGCAAAAAGATGGTTTTTTTAAACCAATTTGGCAAGTTTTCAAATGGAAATCAAATCGAATATGCAAGCCGTGATGGGAGAAGATTTAGACCATAATTCTTGACCTAATGCATTCCATGATACATATAGAAGCCAAAGGACACGAAATATAGGTTGGAGGCTGCAAGAATAATCAAAACCAAACTTGAAAAAGTGGTGAAAAAGCTTGAATCTGAAATCATAGCAAGAGGGGTTTTCAGAAGCCAAGAAGCATCCCAATTAACTCCTGGAGGTCCACTGAGTTGAAATCGATCAAAATCAAGCTCCTATACACGCTCAAACACGTTGTAAGTATCACGTTTCTTGGCCCTGTATTCAAAATCATAGCTCTATATTCTTGCATCATTCTGGCAAATCATTGATATATTTGTGATCCTCATGAGATTTCAAAGCTTTTGGCAATACTTAATTTGATTTATATGGACTGTAACCTCATAACAGCATGGCTAGGGTTATGTTTTGGATTTTAGGGATTTGTGTTTCAGGTGAAATTGATTCTCGTGATAGGCATGGTTGCACTCAGGAGAGGGAGACGAACCTAACCATGCCTTTGGGGGTCGTTTTTATAGCCTAGAATTAATTTTTGGGTCGAGCTACGCATTTAGCTGCGGATCCAAATCCGCAGGAAATTTTACAGTGGCTGGAGGTAGGGGATGATGGCGTGTTGCCTCCCCAGTGGACAATTTGAACCATGGCGCGCTTTGTTTTCTCTTATTATTATTCTTTTGTATATAATTAACAAATGGAACACAATAGCCAAGTGGTAAGCGTGCTTGCCAATGACCAACAGGACCTGGGTTCGAATCCTAGGTCCCCCATGCGCTTTGTTATTTTTCTTCTTCATATAATCAGGTACAAATCCAAGCGTGATGCCTATCATACATCCTCAAGCATCTGATGGCCAGATGGCCACAGGCCAAATCTGGTAGCCAGAAACTGATGGTCTACCATAGACCAAGTCAACATGCGCACATGAAATCTCAGAGGTCAACCAGGCCAGCGCTTAGTGGGCCTTGGAATTGCTATTCTAACCTCCTTTTCAGGCCCATACCCTTTCTCTATTTCTTTTATTTATTTTGTTTATTTTTTTATTTGATTTAACTATTTTCATTATATTCTAACCAATCAAATTTTTTCCTTTAATAAAATTAAAACCAAAAAAATATTTTCTTTATTAAATTAAATTTTAGTATTTTATATTTTTTTAACAAATCCTTTAATTAATTTAGGCCATTAATTAGAATTAACTTTAACATATTTCTTTGTAAATAATTAAAATCAATTAGACTTAATTAGGTTTTTTTACTAACATTGATTAATTTTATTTTATTTCTTTAAATACCAAAAAATCCAAAAATATTTATTTTCATTAATTAATTAATTTATTTATTAATTTAATAATTAATTTAGGATAGTTTCTTTCTTAAGATAAAAAACAACAAAAAATCTTTCCTTTAATAACAAAGGGTCAAAACCCTAAACTCGCACACGATTTAATTTTCCGCACGTCATCTATTTATTCAATATTGTACTTGTTCCCGGAATGTAATAGATAATTAGGACCATTTAATTATTTTTATCGCTTTATTTATTTTTCCGCATTTAAATTTCAAAGGGTTGCTTTTGGCGATGTAAATACCCGACGCCTTGTAATTTAATTTCCATAATTTATTTTCCGCAAAATATAACGGTTAGATGTTTGATAATAGGGATGCATGACAAGATTGAATGTTAACCTAAAATCAACTTAGATCACCATTGACATGTACAAAGATAAAATTAACTGAAAAACGACACACTCGCACATGCGCACTCTTAGGGAACACCCTACTTGGTTGCCTTCGTACGCGGTCATTGGGTATAGGTCACTTTAGAGATCGCCCTCTTGTCTAAAAGATCATAGTCGCCTCAAAACGGTTGCCTCAGATATTGTTGCCTCAAAACAAATGATCTAAGACATTAGGGTTACCGCTAAGGTGTCCTAACATTTCTTTGGTGACCGTAAGTCCCTAATTCGAATTGACCCTTAAAATCCAACGACAGTGCTACCTACTCATCAATAGTAGGATAGCATTGTCTAAAGGAAGATAGCATAGAACGATTCCTTTTTCGAGTAGGTAAATGGTTCTTATATACTTGCTCTTTCAAAAAACAAAAACTTTTTACACTTACACTTTCGAACAAAGTTTTCAAAAACACTTCGTACACTCTTGAGGATAGAAGTAAGAGTTAAATCGAAGTTTTCAAACAAAAACTTTTTTCAAACCCACAAGCACAAAGAAAGCAATATTTTGAAAACAATTGAACAAGTACCTAAGAGCACGTGGATAACCACAGATAGAAAGGGTGCTAACACCTTCCCTTTCTATAATCTACCCTCCGAACCCGAGAAAAAATGGAATTTTTCTGTACTTTTTTCCTTTCCTTGTTGGATAAAATAAAAGTCGGTGGCGACTCTTGCTTACCGCGACATTTTGCGAAAACAAATGCAAAACGCAAACCAACATTCCAAAAATAGTCAGTTCTTTCCCACCGTATCACATATTTCATACAACATAATCTCATTTATTTTGAGAACATCATTACAAAATGCATTTCATATATCATGACATTGCATACGAATAACTCTTTACCTTTTCAGAAAAGATCAAATCAACAAACATCATTGACTACTTATATGACCTGACAGTCTTCTCAAAGGCTATGTCTGACGAAGGGTAATTTCAGCATTTTCCTCAGAAAGATCATAATTTGAGACCTCTATTGGTTCAGTTTAAATCGACCAATGATTTATCCTGATTTGTTTCTGGTAAACACTTCCTCTGGTTCAGTTAAATCGACACTAAGATTTTTCTGATTCCTATCCAGTTGAAGACAACTCAAGACCTCTGCGGGTTCAATTTAAATCGACCAATGATTTATTCTGATTATGTTCCGGTAGATACTTTCTCTGGTTCATTTAAATCAACACTAAGATTTTATAATTCTTATCTAGTCAAAGATAACTCAAGACCTCTGCTAGTTCAGATTAAATCGACCAATGATTTTTTCTGATTCTTTTTCGGTAGAACTTTCTCTAGTTCAGTTAAATCGACACTAAGATTTTCTGATTCTTATCCAGTCAAAGATAACTCAAGACCTCTGCTGGTTTAATTTAAATCGACCAATGATTTATTTTTTATTCTTTTTTGGTAGATACTTTCTCTGGTTCAATTAAATTGACCCTAGATTTTCTGATTCTTACCCAATTAAAGAAACTGTAAAGCCTGGAGTCCGACCAGATAATAGTTCAATGTCCATAATTACTGCAAAGCCTGGAACCAACCAGATAGTAGTTAATTTCATATTCCCCAGTAAGTCGCTGTGAAGCCTGGAAGATGACCAGATAGTGTTCAGCCTTATTGTCCTCAACAAGTCATTGTGAAGCCTGGATTCCGACCAGATATCAATTTGCTTTTGTCTCTCCAGTCAAGAGATGACTCCCCAGTAGAGTAATGGACAACTGAAGCTCCTAGACTCTATTTCCCAAAACAGAGACCAACATTCCTCAGCGGAGTCCGCCTCAACTACAGGAACAAGAATCCCCACAAAGGAATGTCTCATGAAATCAACACGTTCTCTAGATGGCGTCTTTATGCCCCTCTTCGATTACTCTTCGTCATTTTCTCTGGATGACATCTTTAAGCTCATCTCCGAAAATCTTCTGTCATCTTTTCCAAATGGCATCTATAAGCCCATTCCCGATATTATCCATCAACAATGCTACTTCAGACGAGTGCAAATTTCCAGGCACTCTAGTGTTCAATCATCTTCCACCTTCAGATCACGAAAGGCAGACAAGCTAATCTACATCCTCAATTTTAAGAAGATTGAACATGGTCAGATTTTATAACCTAAAACTTTCCCTCTCATTTTACTCAACACATTCCCATTGAAGTCCCCAACTTGCCCATGGATGACCAAGAATATACCAGACAAATTCTCCTCCTAAAGGAAATGAACCTCTAACCAGGGTTTCAATTTTCATCAAGATGTGTGAACTCCAATGGTCTCAAATGTTGTACATGGTCCTAATATGTCCTAAAGGTTATCCATTCCAAATTCCATGCCTTGCACAACAAGTTTGCTCAGTCAACAACTCAAATGCTTGGAAATCAACTATACTAAATTAAAAGTCAACAGTGGCCTATATACAGTCAAACTTTAGGATTTTTCGTCAACATCAACATTTTGAAGTGATATCCATCATTTGATCAAGGTTTTATCACAATTCCTCAAGAAATTCTCCTAACTCATCAAAAGTCAAAAATTGCAAATTAGGGTTTCTATAGGAAAAGTCAACCAAACTTTGAACAGGTGTAACTTTCTCATACTTTATCATAAATTTTTCCACCAAACTCATTTTGAAGAGAATCCAATTCCCTACAGATTCTCTTCAGCCGTCAAGTTCAAGAAATGCCCCAATTGAAAGATACAAGCTCAGACATTATGGATCCTTTCAAAAAGTCAACAAAAACACCTTTTGGGTCAAAGCTTGGTACATGAACATGGAAGATTCAATTGAGATGAAACAAAAAGGGTTGTTTAGAGGACATCCTATGCTTTCTAAAAAGTACAATAACACCCACATAAGGTTAAAATTGAGACAGATATGCATTGCTAAAGTTGACCAATTTTTGGAAAAATGCATGAAGCAAGTATTGAGCTAACTTGGAATTTTTCCAAATGGGCCTATATTTTTATATGTGAAACTATTTTCTAACATGGTCCACGACCTCCAAGCCCACCCATGCATTATTATATTATTTATGACATTTATTTTGATATTTTATTCATTAAAATTCAAAATTAAATGAATAAATAGTGGAGATAACATAAGACTTGATTTGAAAGCTTTTTCCCATTAAATCATGGACAAATATGCTGATCATATCAAGGAAAAAAGTGCAAGCCAAGAGGAGAAATAAATCTTCAAATTTGGAAAGTTTTTCAAGTGAATATTTGAAACAAATCATGTACTCAATGCCATGGATTCTTGCTCCTTTTGTTGACCTAATGTGATATACTATATAAGCACAACCATTCAAAAGTACAAGGACACGCTGCTGCCTCCTAAAACCCTAGAAGAAGTTTCAAAAAAATTCAAAAGGAGTGCAATTCTGTTTCGCACGAGCCAACCAATCTCAATTAGATCCAAGCATTCAATCATCCTTCTGAGGATCCCAGGGATGGAACCAACCCATTCTTGAAGGCCAAAGCATACAAAATCGTCCCCTCCAACAATTCACGGTTTGGTAAAATTCTTAAACCTCAAACTTTTGATTCATGTGATATAATCTATTTATTTGCATTGGTATATGTTCACAATGATGTTATAAGTTTTTTTGAGCCATTAGTTCCAAGCATGCACGCGGAATCCCCAACTTGCCATTGTTAGGGCATGAGGTTTCTTTTTATTCGTATCTGGGTTTATAGGTTGTTTCAGCCAAAAAGAAGACCACCATCGTGATCGCAGCCCTCCAAATAGGGGGTAGAGTACCATTTGCGCCTTTATTCACAATGTTTTTGTAGGTTTGGAATTTGAGTCGACCGGAGAAGGTTACCAGAGTTGGGCTCCGGTACCATTGACTAGCTTGGACTCCGACGACTTAAATGGCATGTTATCGTTGGTCCATACGAGATCTGATCTGGCGCGTTTTGAAAAGTTGATGCTTTGACCAAGTTGTCATTATATTATTTTTGTTTCATTACGTAAATGAATAAACAGGCAGTGCAGTTGGCATAGGCATAAACGTGTGAAGGAAGGTACCTGGGTTCGATCCCAGGTCCAGCATTTTTCTATTTTCTTAATGTTTCCTGCAGGTTCCAGTATGTGTCATTCCAAGACGACCATCCTACGTCCTCATTCTCAACCACCGGATCATCCATTGATCCAGATCTAGCGCCCAACAAGAAATCCCCATGGTGAACCCTCAAACACATCCCTCACTCAATCAGGCGCAGTCATTGGCCTTGTGTTGACCTGGGCCTAGCAGATTCATCTTCACACCCCAAACTACTTCACAACCACAAGCCCATTGCTTTTCTTTTTTTAATTTCATTATCTTAGTTTGTTTTAATTATTTTATCTTTTTAGATTCACCTTTTTTATTATTTTCATAAAATCAGAAGAAAAAAATGGATTTAAGTTTTTTTAAATTAAAATTGATTTTTGTAAATTAATTTAATTTAACTACTTTAACTTGTTTTCTTTAAACTAAAATTAAATAGAATTAGGTTAAAAATTTAAATATACTTTTCAATAAAAATACAAAAATATTTTTAAATCAATTAGATTTTTAGGTTTTTAACTTATTCTCGTTTTAATCTTCGCGCGTTTATTATTTTCTGTTTTATTATTTTTCAATTATGTAATTGTTTCTCGGTTTGTAATAGTTTTAATTAGGTTTAAAATTCCGCATTTTTTTATTTTTCTTGTGTTATTTATGTAATTGCCCCAAGGCCTTGTAATAGCTTAGGAGCTTTATTTTCCATAATTTATTCTCTACACTATTAACTGCGTAGATTAATAGGATTGCATGGAAAAGACTGAAAAGAAAACGATTAGATAACCCTAAAATTCAAAGATAATATATCTGAATCAATACACTTGCACACTCTCACCCTTATGGTATCTCCCACTTCGGTTGCCTTCGAAAACGGTCACAATTCGCGAAATGTGAGAATTTTTAGTGACAGTCCTTGAGTTAAAGAGATCACAAGAACCTCGATGACCCTTTCGACTGTTGCCTCGGTTAAAAAATGATCTTGAAACTTTAGGACAATTACTAAGAGTTCTTGCCCAGTTGCCTTAGTGACTGTAAACATCCCTTCGATAGTCCCTCAACATCCAATGATAAGGCTACCTACTCACTAATAGTAGAATATCACTATCTAAAGGAAAGGAGGAAAAGAACACCTTTTTCGAGTAGGTAGATAGTTGTTAAGTACTTGCTCAAAAATAATCTCTTTCACACCACACTTTCAAACATTTTCAAAAATGCTTTATCAACACTCTTGAGGACTGATACAAGAGTTATCATAAAGCAAACAAACTTTTCAAAACACATAAACACGAAAGCAATTTTCAAAAATTAGCAAGCACCTAAGAGCCTGTGGAAAACCACGGATGGAAAGGGTGCTAACACCTTCCCTTTCCATAATATACCCCCCTTACTCAGAAAATCTCGATAAAGGTCTTTTTCTGTTCTTTTCATCCTTTCCTTTGTTGGATAAAATAAAAGTAGGTGGCGAATCTTGCTCACCACGACATTTGCGAATACAAAATGCAAACCAATATAACAGTCGGTTCTGCCACCGTATCACACATACTTTCTCCCCAAATAAGTTGGTGCAATACTCACGCTCAATATTGAAGAATGTATCTTGGTTTCCCCTCAACAATGTGGTGTTGTCCTCCCCAATGAATTCAGAACGCGATTCTCAGTTGATGTTTTAACGATATGGTTTTCATCTGCCTTATTGAAATCAATATTGCAATCCCAAGTAGAAGTACAAACTATGAAACATTTGTTTTTCCCATTGAAGTCTGTGTGATATTCTCCGGTGAAGCCTGGAGGAGGATGTTATATCCCTGTATCTGTATTGATTTATTACTATGATTTGATTATTTCCAGATTATATTCCTTCCCAGTGAAGTTAAGCCGCAAAATAGGAATCTGTCTCCTCAGTTGGTGCTTATTTTCTTATGGAATTTCCATCTTGGATGTGATTTAGTCGAGTATTGATTGTACCCATGTTGGTTTTTTCTGATTATCCCCAGTGTTATATGTCTGTTTTGTCAGCATATACATGATAACATTCCTACATTCATACATACATCATGCATATTTGAATTTAGAAAATCGTTGCTCATTTACATTCATTAATTTTTGTTAGCATACTACCCCGTTTTGCAGAGTTGTGTTGTCCTCTCTCCAATAGAGTGTCAACCTTAAGCAGAAAGTTTATATTCTTTCAATTTCCCCACTGAATTATCCCTTGTGGAAGAATTTTGCTTTAGCCTTCCCTGAAACTCTTTGTCTGGATGGATTGGATTTCCCTCTTGAGTTTATTTCTCAAAGGATGTATTACAGTTGCCTGATTCATTCCAGTTTATTTCTGGTTTGAATCTATGATCCCCAGCAATATTATTGCTTTGGATTTCTACAAGCTTCGAGCCCTAGTTTGAGAATGTGCATTTATTTTGCACGAGAAGACTTTAGCTTCCCAACAGGAGTATGTTGGTATTTCCCCAGGAAGCCATTTTTCTTTCCCCAGGAAGCCATTTTTCTTCCCCAGGAAGTCATTTTTTACAACTCCTTCTCATAACAGCAAGTAGCAGGTCTTTTTATTTGAGCAACTTGTACTTTCCCGGTAAGTTTGTTATTTCCCTGAGAAGATTCGTTTGTACTTGTTGTACCCAAACATTTACCCTCTCATTTCTCAAGGCATTTCTCACAAGGATTCTCAAAAATTCAAGCTTACACAAGTACAATTGGATTTTTTAGCATCAAGTTAAAGAGGAAATTATTAAAAAGGGAAAAGCTGATGGAAATATTTTTTTTGACAAAATTGAAGAAAAAAAAACAAGTTTTCTTCAATTTTACATCTTTCGATTGGGCACTTTGGCTCCTTCGATGCAAGCTTTGGTTACACCCTTCATTTGGGCACTGGACTTCTTTTGGGCAAGTTCATTTCCTACTTCGTTTGGGCACTGGACTTCTTTTGGACAAGTTCGATTCCATCTTCGTTTGAACATCTTAGTCTCTTTGTGCAAGATTGGTATACATCTTTCGTTTGGCCATAAAGCCTCTTTCCTGCATGTTTGCCAAAATTCACAAGGCAGGATTTCCCACCATGCTAGCAGGCACACAGCCAAAGCCTCCCTTTGAAACAACTTGTTGCAAGCTTTGATAGGGCAACACTTATCTTCAACTAGCTTCAATTCACAAGGCAAAAAGCCTCATGTAGATGTCCTTCGATTCAGGAGGCAAAGGCCTCTTTTCTGGTCTCCTTCGATTGCACCTTTTGCCTCCTGCATGCCACATTCGTTTGGGGCATGTGGCCCTCCTTTGATGCAAGCCTCGTTTGGACATTTTTACTTCCTGCATGTCTCTTTCGTTTGGGCATATGGCCCCATTTGTTGCAAGCTTCATTTGGGCATTTAGACCCCATGCATGCATCTTTCGTTTGGGGCGTGTGGCCCCCTTCAATGCAAGTTTTGGTTATACCCTTCGTTTGAGCAAAGGCTCCTTGCATGTTTGCTTGGAGTCATAAAGCAATAGCCTCCTAAAGCTTTTCTTCAATTCAGAGGCCATTTTCCCTTTGCATGATCCCTTCGAATCACAAAAACCAAGACTCCCTTTAGGCCAGAATGCACAAGGCAAAAACTTCCCCATGGCTAACATTCACAAGGCAATGGCGCCCACAAAGCATTGGCAACTTTCATTCTAGTTTCGACTGGGCAGTATCTCCCTTGGAAATAATTTGCTTCAACACACAATTTCTATACTATGACACATAGACATTATCTCGTTCGAAAGAAGTACCATGGTGGCACATTCGAAGGACTTTCCATACATACCTGGATGTCCCAATCGAATGACATACTTTGGTGATCCATTCCAGGGGCATGCATTTGGTACATTTGAAGGAACATACAAAAGGCCTATTCGAAATACACCTATTTGGGCCCCTTCAAAGGATACACATATGAGCTATTCGAAGAGCACTTTGATTTGAAAAGAAATATTGTTGTTTGAAAAGAAGTCTGGTCGAAGGATAGGGCTAGGGGGTCAAAACAAAAGGTTGAGATATCCAAAGATACTTGCTAGCCAGAGTCCCATGTGCTGCCAAGTTCAGGCCTGATCCACTGGCCAAAACACTCCAAAACTACTACACAGCAGTCCTGCAACACTGCCCTTATTCTTGCACCAATTAGGCATATGAATACTGCCCCTCGAAAGCTACAAGAACATGCCATTTTTGTTCAAAATTTTTGTTTTCCCTCCTAAAACATCAGCCAAAATCATCTATAAATATGAGCCTCCACCACACATCTTAGGGCCCTTGGATAGTTGCAAGAAAACTCTGGTTGTGAGAAATTTCTCAAAACTCTCAAACATCCATCCAACGTTTTTTTTCCAAATATTCCTAACATTCCTAAAAAAACTCAGACCCCTTCATACACTAAGTGAACCCTTCGATTCACTCCTCTAGTGGCCACATAACTAACCTTCGACCCATTCCCCCAACCATAATATAATAATCTTTTGATTCATTCCCTTACCTGTTCAGACTAACCTTCGATTCACTCACATACCCTCCTTCGATTCAGTGACTGTTCAAACAAGGTAGTAATTGAACTAGCCTCGGGAAGACCCCAACGAACTTCATTTCACCACCAAGAAAGTCACTTGCAGTTTCCTTCGATTTAAGCGCTTCAAGAGGTAAGTTCTCTCTAAAATTGGAACTATTTCATTTAAATATCATGTGTGCATACCAATAAAGAGAAAACATAGATATTTCATCTAGGGAGTTTGACCATGCTTTAACCTTCGATCCTGACTGCCTATATGTTGAAAGTCTCAACCCTGACTAGTTAGACATTGGATTTTGAGACCCAATAATCTTGTGCTAACCCCTGGACTGTAGCTTTCGAAATTTACACTTGAATGTTGCATGTTTAAAAGTTTAAAACAGGTTCTCTGTGTCCTTCGATTGGATAAATACTCAAGCCTTTCGAATCTCAACCCGAGGGCCTAGCATTCCTGCAGTCGAAGGAGGCAACAAGGAGCCTGAGGCAAAGAGTGCACCTCACATTGACCCCAGGCCTCAAACGAAAGAAGTAGCTAGTAGGATGTCCACACTGACTTTCAGGTCTCAAATGAAAGAAACATCCAAAAGGATGGTCACGCTGACTTCCAGGTCCCAATCGAAAGAAGCAGGAAAAAGGTGAAATCAAAAGGCATGACCTTACTGACTCCAAGCCCAAATTGAAGGAAGCCAAAAAGTGCAGAATCAAAGAGTGTTGCTGCCTGAATCGAAAAAAGCCCATTTTCCTTTTCTTTATTTTATTTTGTCTTTATATTTTCTTTCTATTCAATATGGTTGTAATAGTGTAGGATTTATTTTTCTGCATTTTTATTGCTTTTGTACAAATGTTAGTAATTAGGATGTATGGCAAGTTAAAACCAACAAGTAGATAACCTAAAATTAAAATACAAAATGCATGCAATCAAACACACTATTCACACACATGCACCCCTAGGGTAATCTCACTTGTTGCCTCAGAAAAATAGTCATGTCCCTCGAATATGGGCGTTTTAGCAAAGACCCTCAATAAAAGACCATAGTCCCTCGATGACCCTCAATGTTGCCTTCGGTAAAAGATCTAGTCCCTAAATGGAAATTGCTAAAACGTCCCATAGGTTGCCTTCTATGACTATACAAATGTCCCACGCCCATTATTTCACATCCAATGACGGGGCTTCTTACCAAATCAATGGTAAGATAGCAACATCTAAAGGAGGAGGAAAAGAACATAGACCTTTAGAGTAGGTAGGATGCTCCTATTTTCTCGCTTACTCACAACAAAAACACTTTATACACCAACACTTTCATTTGAAACATTTTCCAAAGACAAAGCTCTTTGTACACGTTCTTATAGAAACGAGAACCATTACAAAGACACTTTTCAAAATACTTTCAAAACCCACATCACAAGCACATTTTCAAACAAAAGCAAGTGATTTAGCAAGAAACTAAGAGCTCGTAGATAACTACGGATGAAAAGGGTGCTAACACCTTCCCTTTTCATAACCTATCCCCCGAACTCAAGAAAATAATCTCAAAGGTCTTTCCTGTTCTTTTCACCCTTTCCATATTTCATAAAAGAAAATTCGATGACGACTCTTGCTATCCGCAACAATTGTGATCAAACGCAAAACACCCAAGTCAGTTCTCCCACCGTATTACAGCACTCCAATGAATGGTAGTCTCGTCATTGTGGGAGATAGTTTGTTGTTGAGACTCACATTCCTCTGAGAAGTTCATTTGTTTCCAATGATAAGTACTGGTGCCAATTATTTAATACCACCCCTAATATTGGTATTTATAGGTATTATCTTACCATTCCTATTCAGTAAAAGTCGACATTACTTTTTTTGCTATCTTCTCTATGAGTGGATAGTTTGCAGTTCATTGTCAAAATACTCCAATGGATGGCAAGTATTATCAATATGACAGAGATAGTTTATTGAGAAATATATACAAGTGGCAATCTCTTTATTTGAGACAACTTATATATTACCCTTTCCAGGCAGAATTCATTGGTTAAAGAATAAGTTGAGACCCGTTCTAGGTGAAACGTCAGAATTTTGGGAAACTTGTTATTGTCAATACATTTTATTTCTACCTTCAGTGAAAGTTGGTAGTTTCACCTTCAGTAAATCCGTTGGTGTTATTCTATTCTATCTACCTTCAGTGGAAGTTGGTAGTTCACCTTCAATAAACGTTGATGTCATCTTTTCTCTGTACCTTCAGTGAAAGTTGGTAGTTTCATCTTCAGTAAACGTTGGTGTTATTCTTTTATCTCTACCTTCAGTGGAAGTTGGTAGTTCACCTTCATTAAATGTTGGTGTCATCTTTTCTCTCTACCTTCAGTGAAAGTTGGTAGTTTCACCTTTAGTAAATGTTGGTGTTATTCTTTTATCTCTATCTTCAGTGAAAGTTGGTAGTTTCACCTTCAGTAAACGTTGGTGTTATTCTTTCTCTCTACCTTCAGTTGAAGTTGGTAGATCACCTTCAATACACTTTGGTGTCATCTTTTCTCTCTAACTTCAGTGAAAGTTGGTAGTTTCACCTTCAGTAAACGTTGGTGTTATTCTTTTATCTCTACCTTCAGTGGAAGTTGGTAGTTCACCTTCAGTAAACGTTGGTGTCATATTTTCTCTCTACCTTCAGTGAAAGTTGGTAGTTTCACATTCGGTAAACGTTGGTGTTATTCTTTTCTCTCTACCTTCAGTGGAAGTTGGTAGTTCACCTTCAATAAACGTTGGTGTCATCTTTTCTCTCTACCTTCAGTGAAAGTTGGTAGTTTCACCTTCAGTAAATGTTGGTGTTATTCTTTTATCTCTACCTCCAGTGGTAGTTGGTAGTTCACCTTCAGTAAACGTTGGTGTCATCTTTTCTCTCTACCTTCAGTGAAAGTTGGTAGTTTCACCTTCAGTAAACGTTGGTGTTATTCTTTTATCTCTACCTTCAGTGGAAGTTGGCAGTTCACCATCAGTAAACGTTGGTGTCATCTTTGCTCTCTACCTTCAATGAAAGTTGGTAGTTTCACCTTCAGTAAACATTGGTGTTATTCTTTTATCTCTACCTTTAGTGGAAGTTGGTAGTTCACCTCCAGTAAACGTTGGTGTCATCTTTTCTCTCTACCTTCAGTGAAAGTTGGTAGTTTCACCTTCAGTAAATGTTGGTGTTATTCTTTTATCTCTACCTTTAGTGGAAGTTGGTAGTTCACCTTCAGTAAACGTTGGTGTCATCTTTTCTCTTTACCTTCACTGAAAGTCAGTAGTTTCACCTTCAATAAATGTTAGTTTTATTCTTTTATCTCTACCTTCAGTGGAAGTTGGTAGTTCACCTTCAGTAAACGTTGGTGTCATATTTTCTCTCGACCTTCAGTGAAAGTTGGTAGTTTCACCTTTAGTAAATGTTGGTGTTATTCTTTTATCTCTACCTTCAGTGGAAGTTGGTAGTTCACCTTCAGTAAACGTTGGTGTCATCTTTTCTCTCTACCTTCAGTGAAAGTTGGTAGTTTCACCTTTAGTAAACGTTGGTGTTATTCTTTTATCTCTACCTTCAGTGGAAGTTGGTAGTTCACCTTCAGTAAACGTTGGTGTCATCTTTTCTCTCTACCTTCAGTAAAAGTTGGTAGTTTCACCTTCAGTAAACGTTCGTGTTATTATTTTATCTCTACCTTCAGTGGAAGTTGGTAGTTCACCTTCAGTAAACGCTGGTTTCATCTTTTCTCTCTACCTTCAGTGAAAGTTGGTAGTTTCACCTTCAATAAACGTTGGTGTTATTATTTTATCTCTACCTTCAGTGGTAGTCGGTAGTTCACCTTCAATAAACGTTGGTGTCATCTTTTCTCTCTACCTTCAGTGAAAGTTGGTAGTTTCACCTTCAGTAAACATTGGTGTTATTCTTTTATCTCTACCTTCAGTGGAAGTTGGTAGTTCACCTTCAGTAAACGTTGGTGTCATCTTTTCTCTCTACCTTCAGTGAAAGTTGGTAGTTTCACCTTTAGTAAACGTTGGTGTTATTCTTTTATCTCTACCTTCAGTGGAAGTTGGTAGTTCACCTTCAGTAAACGTTGGTGTCATCTTTTCTCTCTACCTTCAGTAAAAGTTGGTAGTTTCACCTTCAGTAAACGTTGGTGTTATTATTTTATCTCTACCTTCAGTGGAAGTTGGTAGTTCACCTTCAGTAAACGCTGGTTTCATCTTTTCTCTCTACCTTCAGTGAAAGTTGGTAGTTTCACCTTCAATAAACGTTGGTGTTATTATTTTATCTCTACCTTCAGTGGTAGTCGGTAGTTCACCTTCAATAAACGTTGGTGTCATCTTTTCTCTCTACCTTCAGTGAAAGTTGGTAGTTTCACCTTCAGTAAACATTGGTGTTATTCTTTTATCTCTACCTTCAGTGGAAGTTGGTAGTTCACCTTCAATAAAAGTTGGTGCATATTTGTTCGTCTACCTTCAACTATTGAGTTGGTAGTTTACCGTCATTTGTGAGTCGGTATCTCTTACTTTTCTACCTTAAACCATTGAGTTGGTAGTCTACCGTCATCTGTGAGTCGGTATCTTATTACTTTTCTACCTTCATCCATTGAGTTAGTAGTTTACTATCCCTTGTTGATTCTGTACTATTCTGTTTTTTTTTCTTTTCTACCTTCATCTATTGAGTTGGTAGTTCATAATTATCTGTCGATCGTTATCATCCTTTACTTTTTCCTCAATATTTTAGTTGATGATGCTTTATCTCCTCTTTGGGATTTACCTCAATAGAGTCGAGTCTTTTTTTCACCAGTGGTTTATTTTCCTGGTCGGGTCTTCCTTTTGGTCCCTGTTTTTATTTCCTACGTCCCTAGTGGTGTCATGTGTCCTTTTGAATTTGTTCATCTACATTCACATTCATAAGCATTGCATGGTATCTTAGGGCAAAAAATAGGGCTTGTTTTATATTTAAGTATCTTCAATCGCGTCGACACGAAGATTTTTAATCTTCACATCTCCGGATGGAAGACACTTAAATAAGGGCAGCTGTTGTATCCCAATTTTTGCCCCTAAGATTCCTCAATCATATCATATCAACTCAATCATTACAAGATCATACTAGGGTTTGGTTCTTCTCCTTATCTTTAGCTTTGCTTCTGAGAGATCACCAAGCACTTTGAATCGCGTGCCTCGTATATATGTTTTTTATATTTTACTGACTTCTGACCAAAATTCAAAAATATGTTTTGTCTGCTTTGTATCTTGAAAGACAGGTTTTGCGACCAAGAAGTTCAGGCGATGACTCTCTGGTTAGGGTTATGGTTTGTTCAAGCCAAAAAGAGTTCCCAAAATCCTATGGCTCAGAGCGGTGATCTATAATTTTAGGTCGTGTTATCCTCAAGTTTCGTTCAGCATAGTTAAGACGAGTCTGGTTTCTTAATTCTCAAGGTTCTTCGAGATATGTTCGTGTGTTTATTTCCATGCCTTCTTCGATGTCTCAAGTTCATATGTTATTAATAGTGTCTTGGGCTGTGAAAAAGATCAAGTTCGCGAGTGGATTTGAAGTTGTCAGACCAAAAGTCAACGTTTGCCAGTTTGAGTTCGAATGATCATAACATCCTTATTGATCAATTTTTTGAGAGATTCTTCGAGAATATGAATCTCCTTGACGTCATCTCCAACTTCTCTTTACAAGTCAAGAGCTAATGATGTGAGGAACAACTTTGCTTTAGAAGGTTTCTCAAAATGATTTCAGCGGCTGCACCTTAAATTTCACCCCTAAATTTTTTTAGTCGGACTTTCATATCATATTTTATTATTTGATCACAATCATTAATAAATAGCTCCGTTCATCACATTTGCATCATTTAATCGTGTTTAAGTTGGCCAAAAGTCAGTTTAAATCGACATTTGCATCATTTTGTAGTTGAAGAATACCCGACATTTCACTTCATGCATTTTTATCTCTTTACTCTTTTCTTGTATTGCTCCAAGTTGTTTATATGTCGATAATAAAAATATTTCAGTTTTACAGACAGATTGTTAAGAGCAATTCGACACTGTGCGGAAAATTAGCGAGAAAAATATTTCAAGTTTTCACCTTTTACCAATCATTTTATAAATCTGCGTTTCGCATAGATTATGACGGTATGCTCGCTTTATTTTTTCGGTACGGTTCGAAGTCTCGTTTTTAACCGTAAACGTCTGTTCAGCCTGATATTTTTATTCTCATTTTATTTCTATTTTTGACTTTTTGAATATTTTTTTTAATCTTTGTGACATGTAGTTTATTTTAATGTGTTCATTTCATTTTTTCGGATAAATTTTTGTCCGTTTTTTTTATCATTTTCGATCATTTTGAGTCTTTAATTTTTTATTCAGAAAAAATTCAAAAAATTATTTTAATTTGAGTTATTTTTTACTTTCAGGTTTTTATTTCATTTTTGTCATTAAAGGGCGTTTTTGTCATAAAAAATGTTTATTACACTGTATTATGCTCTCATTGGTTGTTGACAGAATTTGCGGATTTACAAAATTGGAGAAATTAATTAACGGATCTGATTGCAATATGAAATCATTTTTCCTCTTTGATATTTTTATATAAAGCCCCTTTATTTTCTTTGTAAGGACAACAAATAACACTAACAATAATCCTTTCCTCAATTCTTGTCTCCATCTCGCCATCCTCATCAAATTCTTCTAGCTACAACTCCCTCTCAACCTTCCGCCCTATTACTCCCCTTTCATCTTCAACACGGCAACTAGAAGTAAACCCCTCCGCCAAATAACCCCTCATTTTTCTCACAAAATCCGAACACAACTTCACCTCTGTACATTTCGCAACAACCAACCTTCAACCCAACCAACAACCTTCTTCATCTGCTACCGACGCACGATACCTCTATTCAATTCCGCTAGCAATCTTCAACCTTCTATTCCTCCGCCTCTGTTTCAAATAACCAATAATTCCACAAACCTTCACTCGCCGTGGCCCAATCTGCCGGCATCCGCCGAATCTCTGTTCATCCGCATCACCTAACCTCATTAACTCATCACCGTAAATTCTTATGACCAGTCCCTTTTGCAACTCGTGCTCCCACTCTGTGTACACCCATCTCCCATCTCGATACTTCCCCCGTCTAGATTTTGCGACACAACATCAGCAAGCCATCTGCACTTCTGCTCAACACGCAATTTGCTTCTAATCTTCCTCAAATCA
Source organism: Vicia faba (assembly GCA_948472305.1). Taxonomy (NCBI): domain Eukaryota; kingdom Viridiplantae; phylum Streptophyta; class Magnoliopsida; order Fabales; family Fabaceae; genus Vicia; species Vicia faba. Next base: position 314,096,483 of record OX451740.1, read on the forward strand.
ATATCCAGTTTTGGTTGTTCGGTAATTTTTCTATTCCTCTTGATTGTTTAAACTGTGTTGTTTTGATTCTGATTAATTATTGGATTGCTTCATGTGCTAGTGTTTTGGTTTTGATTTTAATTAGTAAGCATTTTGCTGTAAAATGATTATGACAAAATCTAGTTGAAAATGGCCTGATTGCATTGTGAACATTATGCTGTCCGTTGAAATTCATAGCGTATAATTCTGGAAAATAGATTGGGTAGTGTTACAATGTTTTTTTCGTGTTTGATACAGTTCTAATGAGATTGCAAAGTTTGTTTTCGTAATACATATTGTATGAAAATTCTGGTTTGTTCTTGTAAAGATTGTGATGAAGAATTTGTTACTGTTATGCTGTCTAGATTTATCCTTGTTGAAACTTCACTACGCCAAAAATGATTTTTTGTATCACCTAATTTAATAGCACTTTTAAAAAAAATGCTATTAAAATGGAAAAAACACATTTATAATAGCACTTTTTAATCGGGCGCTATTATATAATACAGACTATGTAATTTTGATAGCACTTTGTACCAGAACGCTATTATTAAACTTCTTTAAGATAGCATTTTGTATAAAACGCTATTATTTGACTACCTATATAATAGCATTTATTAAAAAGCGCTATGTTATATATATAATATTAAAAAAACCTTAAACTATATTTATATAAAAAATGAATGAACTAAGATCAAAGTTAACATTTCTTTAGCAGCAGCATTGAGTTAACTCAAAACCATAAAGAAACAAAAATTTCAAGGATTTGAGTCAGTTGGCAATACAAAGCCTGAGCTGAAGTAAAGAGGAAGGGAAAAAAAATGACAGAAGCAAACAACCTGAGAGACGCCCGGAGAAGAAGAAGAATCCTCCAACAAGGATCCGACCGTCTTGCCTTCATCCAGGGTCGGATCCAAACCCTCCCTCCTCCCGGTAACTACCTCTTCTCTTCTCTTTCATTTCAATTTTCTCTCTTCTTATTGCTTCTGTAATCATCCATCTACAAACCCTAGAATTCAATTTTGATTTTACAACTGTTTTTCTTCATATCTGCCTCACGCCAACGACGAGGAGCATGAGTATCCGAATTCCGTTTTGCAGAATCACGTTGATGCCGAAATTTTGCCTGAAAAACAACACAGTGAAAGTGAGATTTTAAGTTTCCCCAATTCTGAAATTGAACCTGAACATGTACAAGAATCACAACCTCTATTTCAACCTCAACCACCAACAACACATCAAGATTCATCTGATGAAATTTCCCAGCTCGAAGAACCTAGAAGTTTCGATTTCATAAGCCTTAGGGATGTGACGAATGCCGTTGATGCCTCAAGGTTTACGCGTCTTTGTTGTTCGATTATAGTTGCCTTATTGGTTGTTGCCTCTTGTCTAGGATTCTCTTTGATTAAGACTATTATAAGCTTTAGACCACTTTACTTGGTTCTCCTCACAAATTCGTCTTTTGTTGTTGCGAAAATTATTTCTGGGAAACAAAGAGGCTCTGATGAAAGGTTGAGGAGGAGACGGAACAACGCCAGTGCCAGCGCCAGCGCTGATTCTTCTGATCAATATGCACAGCTTGCAAAAACATTGGAAATTGGAATGGTGCTGAAGACTGTGGCTGATGCTGTCTTCATAGATTGTGCTGTCTATGCTATTGTGCTCATATGCAGCCTTTCCCTTGTGCATCACTGATATAAGGGCTTCTTGTACTTGGTTTGAAATTTTGAACCCTTTTTCTTTTGTTCATCGACTTCATTGTTTTTGTGATCTAGGATTATTAACTAGTATTAGTGCACTGATTACTTCTATTTTGTGTTAATTTTATTGCTTTTTGCTAACACTACTCATTCGCGCATCTTATATAGACTAGTATTACAGTAGAAATATCTGTGTTATATATAATAACTTTTCTAACAAGAGCTATCCTCTTTGACAGATTATTGAATATAATATCATGTATTCATTTTTCCTTTGTATAAAACTTATAAAAATATTTCTGATACTCATGGGATTTGCAACAAAATATAGGCTAATATTTCCTTACTATATTGAATTCACAATAATATTCTTGTCTTGTAGTGATAGGAGTGGGAGTTATGGTGGTAGAATTGGCAAGTAAATAAAAAGGTACACTGTCAAATAAATAATGAAGGTGCACTGTGGAGATTGGTTGTTTTGTCCTGTCTATTAAACTCAGTGTTACCCTTTGGAACAAGTGAATAAGGCTATAAGAACAAACCCAAGTTCCAAATTTGTTGCAAATTCATTTCCCTTTTTGTTTCTTTTGTTATCCTGTGCAAAAAGCTTCCCTATGGAGCCTTCTCAAGATTTAGCATCAGAAGGAGAATTCAGTGGCACTGAGTCTGGATGGACCACTTACATTGGATCTCCTATCCCTAGTGAAATTTACCACGAGGAGGGAAGTGTAAACATGGAAGAATATGTCAACAAGTTCAAGAATGCTGATCGGATTCCCTTCGGTTCAGATTCAGATTCACTTCTCAAACGACACTCAAACAGAAGGAGGAAACACCGGCCTCACATGTTGAAGTTGAAAGATTGGCCTCCTTCTGAATCATTTAAGGAATGTTTACCTATTCATTTTAAGAACTTCGTATCTTACTTGCCGTATAAAGAATACACACATCCTGTAAGTGGTTCTCTTAACCTTGCCGTGAAGTTGCCTGATGGTTGTCTGAAGCCAGACATGGGGCCAAAAGCATACATTGCTTATGGAGTTGCTAAGGAGCTTGGGCGCGGTGATTCTGTGACAAAGCTCCATTGTGACATGTCTGATGCAGTATGCTTCAATTCTTGTTGTCTTTCATGGCCTTTTTTTTTGTTGCAGAATTTATTTGCAATTATTGTGAAAAAATTGTTATTTTTTAATCAAATGATGTATTCTGATTTTTTTTGTTGGAATCTGGCATTTTAAGGTAAACGTGTTGACTCATGTTGCTAAAGTGAAATTGGGTTCTGAGAATGTTACTGCCATTGAGAAATTGATGCCAAAGAACCTTGAGCAAGACAAGAGGGAATTACATGATATTCATCAGGATGGGGAGGCTAATGATGATGGCACATCTGGGTCTAAGCTCAAAGAAGTTGAAAAAGGTACAGTGGAGCAAGGAGATAGTTTGTTGGATGCAATGGATTCTTTGGATGGTGCTCTCTGGGATATTTTTCGAAGAAAGGATGTACCTATATTGGAGGGATATTTATACAAGCATTTCGGAGAGTTTAGTCATTTTGACTGCCATCCTTTAACGAAGGTAAATCAGTTACCACTATTTTGCATTTTCTATCTGGATGCCCTTGTTACCAGTCAGTTTTATTGGGATGCATCTTGAATGAAATATTCATTGATTATGTAGGTTACTCACCCCATCCATGATCAGACATTTTATCTGACTATGGAGCATAAGAAGAAGCTTAAGCAGGAGTGTGGTTAGTAATATTATACAGATTTTCCTATATTGTTTGGGGGCTGGACTTGTTTGGTTAGTCAAATTGTACCAATTTTGTTGATAGTTTGACATTGACTTGTAGGAATTGAGCCCTGGACCTTCACTCAGAAGCTAGGAGATGCTGTTTTCATTCCAGCTGGTTGTCCTCATCAAGTCAGAAATCTGAACGTAAAGTTTACATTCCCACTAAACATATACATTTTTTTTACTATATAGGTAGTCAGATATTTGTTCCCTCCAGTGCATGAAAAATCATGAAAACAAATTGTAAAAGACAAAGGTTTGTTGTTGGTTTTGAAATTTCTATTTTTCTATTGTAATATCTAGTGTTAATGTAGCTTAGCTTTTTCATGTACTTTACATGGTTCTGTCATTAAACGTTTCTATTTTGATTTAGATTTTTTTTATAACCAAAATGTCAGTGGGGGTGGGTGAATGTTGGATTCCAGGATTTGGACGAGACTCTTGTTTGGGAACTGTGAGATTTTGTTTGCTTCAAGTTTTTCCTCTCATTTTTTATTTATTTTATAAATAAAGTTGATAGTATGCTTAACCACGATTCTTGTATGTGCAGTCGAAGAAGAAACTTTTAATTTTTGATATAAATGGGGTGCTTGCAGACGTAGAATTTGTCTGTACATCTGATGGAACACCTGAGTTTTCTCCAAAACCAGACAGGATATTGGTAAATGACAAAAATGAACAAAATAAACAGTTAGTGTACATGAGAAAGAATTGTCATGAGTTTTTGGAATTCTGTTTTGAAAACTTTGTAGTGGCTATTTGGTCTTCAAAAGAAAGGTACTTTATTCATCTCTAATTTTCATTTTATTAAATTATAATGTTGGGTCTGTCCCCATTTTTTCTCTTGGTTGGCTCTTTCCACTATTCTTTATTTGCATTTACCTTTTGTCATTTATCTGCATTGTAGAAACTTATATCCATAATTTCTGTTTTGTAGGATCAATGTTAAGAAGTTGGTTGATTTTTTATTTAAAGATAGGCAAAAAGAGTTACTTTTCTTTTGGGTGAGCACACACACTCTTATATTTGATTATTCCTAGCTTGAACTTTAGTACACACTCTTCCATTGTGTCTCTCAGCCGCGCGTGGCGGCTCCTCTCTGGCGGTGCTTCCACCCGCTGAATCGGTTTTTCCTCCTGGATCCAGATCTGGTCTTGGTGTTTCCAAGAATTCAATTTATCTGTTCCAAGCCTAGAGCATTCAGTTGCTTCAGCTGGAGGAGGAGCATTGGATTTAGTCTTGTTGGAAACATAATTAGGAGTGTTGGAAATAGGATATGATTAATGTTGCACATCCTAAGAATTCTTTTTTGATAAGACATTCATTCAAAGGATTACTTTTGCAGGATCGTTTGTACTGTACAAAAAGTACTTTTCATGTACCTACTCGACCAAATAAAAAAATGGTGTTTAAGGATTTGAAGTTTGGGATCAGTTTAGAAGTTTTAATGCTAAAAACACTCTGCTTGTTGATGATTCTCCCTATAAGGCATTGCTTAATCCCGTAAGTCAAGTATTTTATGTTAACACATTAGAATGGGATGTTGCTACTGTATTTATTTCTAGTCTAACTCAATTTCTGAATGTTTTTTGTAATCATTTCAGCCACACACAGCAATCTTCCCTCATACATATAAGTTTTGGCACAAAACTGACAATTCAATAGGCAAGCTACATACCCTTACATCTTGTTCAAAATTTCCTTAATCCTCCATGTGACTATATTGAAAACTACAACGGTTGTCCGATATTAATCAATATTCCTTCTATGATACAGGAAAACAAGAAGCAATTATTTTGCCTAATTAGTGATTGTATCTATGAGTTCAACGCTTTTGGATCATGAAGGTGGTTACTACATGGGATTGTTTTGTTATCCTTTCTTATTTTTTTGGTGTTTTGTTTAGAGAATTTGATTGTATGTTTTTGGATTTGGATTGAAGTACTCATAGATGGGCATCTACAAATTTGGCTATGCAAACGCCCTCTTAATATTCTATATGTTATGATATTTGGAAACAATAGGATTTGGTAATTTAAAATGTTATTTGGTATTTGATGGATCATAATATATATGCAATGAGTAACTTAAAGCGTTATTTGTGTTGAATTGAATATAGTTATTTTATATTTACACCAAAAAAAATGATTGTGTAAGAAAAAATATTGTACTGTACTTATTAAAAATATTGTACCAAATATGTACCATTTATTAGCACTTTATTTGAAAGCGCTATCAAACATATGTTATATATTAGCGCTTTTTGTTTAGAGTGCTATAAAAAAACAAACAAAAAACATGCAAAATACTGACTTTGATAGCACTTTAATTAAAACGCTATTATAAATTGGTACTTTAATAGCGCTTTTAAAGTGCTATTAAATAAGAAATATTTACAATAGTGGCGCGGTTAATAGCACTTTTAAGCGCTATCAAAAACAAAAAAAAAGCGCTATTAAATAGCTTATTTGGCGTAGTGCTTGCACTCAAAACTTATTTTTTAATCACTTTTGAACTCAATGTGAAATGACATGAGTTGATTAATCTTGAATTGTCGGTTTTTACGTTGTCTTGTTATTTGAGTCATTTTTAAAGTTTTTTGATTAAGTTTCAAGTTGAATTCAATTCAAAAGTTTGTTGGTATAATATTGGTGTTTGTACATAAGTTTGGAATCACTTGGAAATTGATTTTCATGAGCTTTTTATGCATAATTTGTTGCTGTCCAATTTTTGATAATGCTTGATTTAAGCTTGATTTTTCATGGATTGCATTGAATAATCTCATGAGTTCTTGATTTTGATTTGTGTAAATATTCATTTGCTCATATGCATCATACAAGTTCATTTTTTGTGATTACTAACATAGATTTTTTATTCATTTCATTTTAATACTGCTTATGCTACTAACGAGTTTGTTTAGTGTGAAGGTTTCCGAGAATCATTTCAAGTATTCATTCTCGCATAGCGCATCCATAATTTCTTCATCATTCCCTTTCTATTGTATTCTTTATTTTACTATTCCGATTTAATATTTGGTACTGTAAATATATAATTGTACATAACATTTTTGACTGTATATTTTATTTATTTATAAATAAATTCAGGTTATGTAAATATTATTTTCATTGCGTTATGATTTGAAATTTTAATTCAAATTAACTTATGAAAATCGTACGAAAGGATATAAGTTTTCTCGTGCTATTAGTTTTGTTTGTATATTTCATGTGATGTAGGGAATCTTATCCGATGCCGTGAGCTTCATCTACGATTTTTTTATCTATGATTTATTTTCACGTGTTACACCTCTTGCTTATGATTCATTATGATTTATTCGCTGCTTGGAGTATTATCTTACATCTGGTTTTTTGATGCTGTGAGCTTGTGATTTATTTTCACCTCAGGTTTGGTATACTCTTAGTTTATTTTTCTGTTTGTGGCTTTAAACCCAAAGGGATGGGAACACATTATTGACTTTATCATGACAAGTACTAATTTCTTATTCGTTCAGGATCCTCTTTACCTTACCATTTACCCTCCTGTACATAGGACACACTTTTCATTTTCTCCCATTCTTTAATTTTCAAAACCTTCTCATCTTTTTTTAAAAAGCTTCTTTGTTTATAAACTTGAACCACTTTTGTAATAAACTTGGACTTAGGTTCATGGATTTTCAAAACATTTTCATAAATAAACTTTAATAAACTTAATAATACCTTGACATTTTTGTGAGAAGACTAAAATTCAATCAATCTCATTCAAACTATTTTTCCACTTTGCCTCTTTACTTTAAAATTTTCTCAAAAGATTAGACTCTTATCAACCCTTGTAATGATGCAAACAACTATGCTTCTACAATATGTAGTGAAGTGAGATATTTTCCACTTGGATGTTGAGTGAGGCATTATTGATTTTAAAATCCAAGTCATATCCTCCACTTTGAGATGATGCAAATTCTCCTTTCTCATTATTGTGGGTAGTAAGTATGTTTTCCACATGGATAATGATGATTATGTCTTATGTCATAAAATCAACCAACACACTTGTGTTTTAAAATTTTTAAAGGTGAACTACGAGTACCCCGATCCCCTATTGCACGGAAGGTGGTACGTAGGCACTAAAGGTTCGCAACTGTGGCAGGTGCAAAATTGTAAAAAATACCTCTTTTCTCACCTCCACCATCTATTTTTATACAACATTTTATAGCCAAAATATACAGATTTTTACAAAGAGGTTCCCGTGGAGTACCGTAGATGTTTAGGGTGCTAATACCTTCCCTTTGCATAACCAACCCCCTATCCTAGAATCTTTCCCCCTCTTTTGGGTTATTCACTCTTTTCCCATTCTTTTGGAAAAAATAATGTGCAGTGGCGATTTTTATTTTGATATTTATAAGTCTAGTCAATCTAATGGCTTAGTCTTAAACATTTCTACCGCTACAATTGTCACCATGCACTACGGCCCGTAGAAGTTACTACGGGTGACCGTAGCACACCACTGGATGCGAGCTTTTTGAAATCGAGTCCCAAAACCTGTGCTACGGCTCGTAGCATGTGCTACGAGTGCCCGTAGTATACCACAACCATTTGACCTTTTGAATACTTGAGTGAGGCTTCCATCCTGTTACGACTCGTAGCAGGCCTCCTGTAGGTGATGAGAAACTTCTCTGACATTCCAGATTTTTTCCGCTTTTTCGAACCGATTTTTTCTTGCATCTTTCATTTGAACCTAAAAACATTGAAGAGACACAACTAAAGCATAAAATGTGGCAAGAGAAAGTAAAGCGCTTAAAAACAATGTGAAGATTAACTAAACCTACTAGTAAATAAAGGTGCAAAACCACTGATCAAACTCCCCCCAAACGTAGCCAGTTGCTTGACCTCAAGCAACAAATAAAAGAGCTCATGAAATGTAGAGTATATCGGTACTCATATGCGAGAATTTCGTTCACATTGGTCAAGAGGTAGTTTGTTTGGTATTCACATGACACAAAGAATTTTTTTGAGAACATTTTAAACCTGAGCTCCCCTTTCAGATACCTCTTTAACTATGCTTTGTATTTAAGCCTTTTCCAGATTTTCCTTATTTTTTCATTCGGACAATCACATTAAGGAAATGAAAATTATGATGATCATCACATTCACAAGAATAATCAAGATTTTATTTGATTAGGCACCAAATAAGCAACAATTGCAACTTTTAATTACCGATGAAATTTTCAAAACTTTTTAGTTTATATTGTTATTTATCTGAAATTATTATTGGCATATTATAATACAGTGGGAGAACTTACTTGGTGTTTTGAGTTTTATCGCAAGTATTGAAGATAGCAAGAGTCGCCACCGACTTTTCCTTTATCTAGAAAAGGAAAGGGTGTGTGATACGGTGGGAGAACTGACTTGAGGTTTTGCGTTTGTGTTCGCAAATGTTTCGGTTTAGCAAGAGTCGTCACCGACTTTTTATTTTATCCTAAGGAAAGGTCAAAAAGCACAGGAAAGACCTTTGAGATGTTTTCTTGGGTTCGGGGAGTAGATTATGAAAAGGGAAGGTGCAAGCACCCTTTTCATCCATGGTTATCCATGGGCTCTTAGTTACTTGTTTAGATCACTTGCTTTTGCTTTTCAATTGTTTGAAATGGTGCTTTGTGTGTGGTTTTGAAAGAAGTTTTGAAGAGAGGCCATCGTTGTGGCAACCTTTGTAATGATTCTTGTTTGAATGTATACAAAGGTGTTTTTGTCTTTTGAAAAAGTTTCAATGTTTGAAAGTTTGATTTGGGAAATGTTTTGAAATTGTGTTGTGAAGTGTGTTTGAAAATAGCAAGGATGTTTTGCAAGCTTTTGATCAAGTAACTAAGAGTTATCTACCCAATTTTACTCAAAGATATTTCCTAATGTTTTTAACCCTTTTGACAGTGTTGTTTCACCATTGCATTTGGTGAACAACCTTGTGTTAGGATGTTAAACGGGACAGGCGCGGGTCATCGTATAGACCATGATAGCAATTGTGTCAAGTATTTTTGGCAAATTTTTGAGGGACTTGATCATTTTTGTTTAGGAAACCAAGATAGCGTCATCGAGGGACTATGATCTTTTGTTTCGCCAAAGTACTCAACATGCATAACATGGCCAATTTTTGAAAGCAACAAGTGGATTGTAACCCTAGGGGTGCAAGTGTGCATTGTGTTTGATTTTCATGCATTTTGTCTTTGATTAGGTCAAACTATTTGTTGATTTTAATTTTGGCATACAAACCCTAATTCTCTAATCATGGCATAATTGAAAGCGTAAAGTGTGAGAATTTAAAAGTCTAAGCTATTACAACATGATTATGGGGATGGGGGTACAATCTTTGAATGGGGGGGGGGGGGGTATTTGACAAGAAATATAAACCCTAATTTACTATTACATCCAAATTGAATTTAATTGCATGAATAATAAATGAATAATATTTAAATAAACAAAATAAATAAATATATCAAAGGAAATGGAATATGCAAAAAAAGGTTTTTGTTTCTTTATGTATGTAAAAGTATTTTATGTAAAAATAAGGAAATAAATAAAAGATTTATTTTAATTGTTTAAGGGTAAAACCCTAATTTCTTTAAGAAAATAAAATGTTATATTATTTATATACAATAAAATATATTAATATATACAAAATAAAATATACTTAAAAAAAAAAGTATTTTTTAGTATAAATACTAATGAAAATAAAAATGTAATATTTTATATTTTTATTCTAAAGTATTTATTAAAAAGAAAAGTATATGTGTGTGTGTGTGTGTGTGTGTGTGTGTGTGTGTGTGTGTGTGTGTGTGTGTGTGTGTGTGTGTGTGTGTGTGTGTGTGTGTGTGTGTGTGTGTGTGTGTGTGTGTGTGTGTGTGTGTGTGTGTGTGTGTGTGTGTGTGTGTGTGTGTGTGTGTGTGTGTGTGGGTGTGGGTGTGGGTGTGGGTGCGTGCGTGCGTGCTTGCGTGCGTGCGTGCGTGCGTGCGTGCGTGTGTGCGTGCGTGTGTGTGTGTGTGTTAATTATATTAAATATGTATAATATAAAATAAAATATATACAAAATAAATTATATTCATAATAATATTTTCAGTGTGAATAAAAAATAATAAAAGAATAATTTACATATTTATTTTTAAGCTTGAATAAATGAAATAAAAGTATTTAAATTGTTTTTTAGGTTAGAAAAATTAAAATAAAATGCCAAATAAATGTAAAAAATTTATGAAAATATTTTTAAGCATTTTTTATATTTGGAAATAAATAAACAAAATCAGAAATGAAAACAAAAATGCAAAAATGTAAAAATACAAGAAATTGGGCCAGGGGTGCAAAAATGAAAATGGGAGGTGTTAAAAGCAAGTCAGGCCAAGCCCAGTCCAAGCCAGCTTCGTCTTCAACCTCCAGATTTGAAAAACGCGCGCGCCTGTACAAACTTGGGACATCCTGTATACGTGATCTATTGCAAAAACACACAACATCAAACTTGTAGAGAATTTCAATACGATTCCAACCATATAAACAACTTGTTCTAACTCTCAAAGACCAGAGAGAATTTCTCTGACCCTAAAATCTGACCTAGTTTTTTCAGCATGTTCATGGATGAAATTCTCCTAGCACACTTAATATAAATGAAAATTGAGCATATGTACAACTTCATGGCAATGAACACTACATTTTTTATTCACAAACCTAAGGCTAAATGTTCCTAAATAGAGAGATAGAAAGTGAAGAAAAACCTATTTCAGTTGGATTCGTGTAGGGCAATGTAGTGCTTTTCAATAAGGCTTGAGATGTCTGGTAGCTTGCCTGAACTTCACTTGACCTTCTCCAATAGCTAGCTTCCCTTGAATGTCCTTGAATCAGTCTATAGAACTCAACCTGCACAAGCTCAAAATGAAAATGGTGAACACTGTAAATGGAGTTACAATTGGTATTTGAGGTTTGGGATAGCTTAAGTGAGTTGAATGGAAGGTGTTTGAAGCAACTTAGGGAAAAACGCACGAGCCAAATGAGCTATGGCACTCAAGTTGCAGAACCTGCCTTGTTTTGCCAAAGGAATGTGATTTATGGCTATGGGGTGTTTAAAGGCTCAAGCAATCGTGTTTCTAGCTCAAATTGGTGTGAGAAAGATGTTCATACTGTTTGTGTAAGTTGGTGTTGGCTGGTTTTCAAGTTCTAAGGATTTGGACAAGTTTCTTGTTTTTGAAGTAAGAAAGTGGAAGTGAACTTACAGGCCTGTACAGGCCATATTATCACCTTGCATACAATCCTCTTGGCCCCTCTAATTTGTGGATTTGTTTAGCTGCAAGAGATTTGGCTCTATGCTCAAGGTTTGTGGTTTTGACATCAAGCATACTTTTGTAAAAATGGAAATGTGCCTTTTACCATTTAGGGATTAAACTTGTGTACAATGCTCTAATGACCAAAACAATGTATTAACCCAATGGATTTGCATTAAATTATTGAGTGTGAAGTGGTTTAGAGGCCTGCAAACTAGTGTAAGGCATGCTGGTTTGAAAATGTAACATGAGTGAACATGAATATGCCATGGAGACAAAGTGAGTTTTTGCCAACTTCAAGCCTTCGATTCTCCCTAACCACAAATGAGTTTGAGGAGTTCTTGGACAATTTGGAAAGCTTGCAACATGCTCTATAATCCATATTTGAAATGCAACTTTAGATTCCAAGTGGAACTATGTGAAAAATGGCCAAGAAGATGGGTCAAAATCCTGCCTAAATTTGGGCAAAATTTCACTAAGTTAAAAGTTTTAGGTACCCTTGTTCCAAAAATCATAACTTGAGATCCAAACTTCTTTTGAGAAAACTTTGTGAATAAAAGTTGTATACTTTGTGTAGGACTACAACTTTCATGTTTTAAGTTTTTTTTGAATCCATTTGCATCATGGTGAAAATGTGGGGCAAAGTTAGGAAAAATTAAGAAAATTTCATAACTTAGAAAAATTCTAAGTTATGAAAATTTTCAACTTTAAACCTTAATTTGTAATTTTGGGTTTCTTGATGAACAAGTTTCATAATTTGACACATCTTGATGAAAAATGACCCTTGACACTTGATTTTGACCAAAAAGTCAAAGTTTGACTTTTCAGTGTACAGTCAAATTTTTATCAGTTGACTGAAAAATTCATCTGTCATCCCATGCATTTGAGATCTTTTGAACTTGTTGAATAGGTCAAGATGATGCCATTGAGTCCTTGAGTCCATGGTTGAACCTAATTTTCCATTGGTTAGGTCAAAAAGTCAGAAATTGCCTTTGTACAGTCAAAACCCTAAAAATGACCATTTTGCCCTTTTCGTGATCTGATCAAATTTCTTATGGAATTACAGTCCAAACTTGATCAAATGGTTCATATGAGTTCATAATATTGATTTGGGTCCAAATTCATGAGGTTTGACTTTAAATTGACCACAATTGACTTTTTCCCTAATACAGTTGATTTCTAGGTCAACTGTCCAATTGACTGGGCAAAAATTTGATTCAAGGCTTGAAACTTGGTATGGACAAACTTATGAGTCCAACATGAAGTATGAAAGTCAATTTGAGCATTGAAGGTCCAAAAATCCCTGTGCAAACTCAAACCCTAATTTAGGTCATCAGTGCAAGGAGATGTCTTGAGCAGAGCAAACCCTAGCTTGATCCTAAGTTCCAAGAGCCTTGTGATGAAAAAATGTTGATAAAATGAGAGGGCAAATTTTGGGGTACAACAGTTGCCCCTGTTCAATCTTCTTGAACCTGAAGAGTTAGATTGGCAAGTTTTCCTTTCGTGACTCGAAGGTAAAAGAGGATTGGACACTAGAGTGCCCGTAAATTTGCATTCGTCAAAAATGTAGCTGAGGGAATGGGCTTAAAGATGCCATTTGTAGATGGTAGAATCTTGTTGGAGATGGGCTTATAGATGCCATCCATAACTGTTTGTTGAAAACCAGGAGAATGAACATCAGAATGATATCCGTATTTGGAACGTATCTGAGTTGTATCCGAAATTGGATTCATATGAGCAAAGGAATGGCGCCCGTGTCTAGAGCGTATCCGAGCTGTAACTGTATTTGATTCTTGAATGAATATCAGAATGACTGCCGTGTTTAGAGTGTATATGTATTTTGAATGGGTGACAGAGAAACATCTGTGTATGGAGCATCTATGTGCTGGGAATAAATTCTGAATGAGTGACAGAATGGCAACCGTGTCTGGAGCGTATCTGGACTGTATCTGAAGTTGAGATCTGTATGAGTAGCAGAATGACTTCCGTGTTTGGAGTGTATCTGTACTGTAACTGGGATCCGAACAAGTGACAGAATGACTTCTGTGTCTAGAGTGTATCTGAACTTGAAGTTGATAGTTGAATCTGAATGAGAAATAGAATGGTCGCCGTGTCTGGAGCGTATCTAGTCTGTATCTGATTGCTGAAGTCTGAATGAGTAATAGAATGATCGTCGTGTCTGGGGTGTATCCATATTGTATCTTGACTTGAAATTCTGAATGAGTAATAGAATGATCGCCGTGTCTGGGGGTGTATCCATACTATATCTGAAATCTCTGCATAGTTGTTAACGATAGCTTTTCAATCTTATCCTGAAAAGGGTAGAATGTTAGCTAAAGCACAAAGTTATGTTGCATGATATGTATGATGCAATGAAATGTGTTCCATCAATGTTTATGATATATGAATGTAATGGATGTGCATGTAAGCTGATTAGCTGTCTTGCTGAAGAAAATAAATCCTTGATAGCTGGAGATAATGAAATCTTTGACTGCTGCCGGGGAAAGTAAATCCTTGACCGATGCTGGGGATTCCAAAAATATTTGATTGTTGAAGATGAGAGAACCTTGTTGATTACTGTTGGGGATAGAAAATCCTTGGCAACCTGCGGGGATTATCAAAACTTTGACAACTTATGTGGGGATGTGAGAATCCTTTATGACTTTCCTGGGGAAATAAGGAAAAATCCGATGACCTCTACTGGGGATTTAAAACCTGGGAGGCTTCAAATGGAGAGACAGGAACTAGAATCTTCATTCTGTCGGGAAATAACTTTGTGGGGAGAGTGCTTATTCCGCCGGGGAAATCAGGAGCTTGGGTTGTATACCAATCTACTGAGGATTCCTTGTTTTGTGGAGAACTCTGCTGGTGATGAAAGTTTAGAGTATTCGGGCTCCACTGGGGAAGAAAGTTTAGAATATTCTGGCTCCGCTGGGGATCGGGAGTTTTTTAGAAACTTAGCTCTGATGGGAATTTTGAAATTTAACTCCGTTGGGGATATATACTCCAAGGTTTTAGCTCTGTTGAGGATCTGAATGACATACTGTAGGGGGATTTCTTCTGGAATAGCTTAAAGACGTTTTCCTATACTTTCGACCTATCAGTAATTATCCTTTCTCATTTTGTTTTATTTGTAAGCAGTGATTATATTCAAATGCATATGCTCATTTAACAAATCATTGGACGTTTTCAAATAAAACATAATTGTAAAAAGAAAGAAAAGGCAAGCAAATTTATGCACTTTGAAGTATCTTTGTATTAACTTTGTAAGTATTTTTGTACAAAGGAGACAGGCATCCTAGTAAGAGAATGTTGTCGTAAAATTGAGAAAAATTTTATACAAAGAAAGATGGCTATGTGAAAAAATTCCATGGGGTTCCCATTCTGCTGTAGCCTTCACAACTCTAAGTATCTTGTCCATTCGTTGCTTTGTCCGCGGGTGATTGGATTGATCAGAAGCTTGGAGCTTGTTGGTGAAGAGATTGTCCTTGAAGTGATCCGACGAGACATAGTCATACGCTTTAATTCCCTAACTTTTTCCTGGACCGCCCTTTCGGGTTTTCAGTCCATCGGGAAACCCTTTTTTTCCCAATTCGCCCTTTCGGGTTTTCAACTTGCCGGGTGTACAAATTTTTTTATTTATCCCTAATTTTTTCCTGAACCTCCCTTTCGGGTTTTAGATTCACCGGGATGTCCATTTTTGCCCAAGTCGCCCTTTCGAGTTTTCAACTTGTCGGGTCATTTTATGCGTAGTATCTTTTGACTATGTCTGCATTTGTAGGGTGCGGCAAGTCGTCACCGTCCATGGTGGTCAGAATCATTGCCCCACCAGAAAACATGTTCTTGATCACAAATGGTCCTTCGTAAGTAGGAGTCCACTTGCCCCTGGGATCACTTTGCGGCAAGATGATCCGCTTGATTACAAGATCTCTGACTTGATATACCTGACGCCTGACTTTCTTATTGAAAGCCTTGATCATCCGTTTTTGATACGTCTGACCATGACAAACAGCAGTAAGTCGCTTCTCGTTGATCAAAGTAAGTTGGTCAAGCCGGGTCTGAATCCAATCGTCTTCACTTAAACCAACATCCTTCATAATCCTCAAGGCAGGGATCTGAACTTCCATAGGTAAAACAACTTCCATGCCATATACTAAAGAAAAGGGGGTTGCCCCAGTCGAAGTACCCGCCGTGGTACGATATCCGTGCAGAGCAAACGGTAACATCTCATGCCAGTCCTTGTAGGTGACTGTCATCTTTTGAATGATCTTCTTGATATTTTTGTTCGCGGCTTCAACAACACCATTCATCATTGGCCGATAGGGAGATGAATTGTGATGTTGAATCTTGAACTGCTCGCAAAGAGCGGTGATCACAGTGTTATTCAGGTTTGTACCGTTGTCCGTGATGATCCTGTCAGGGATACCATACCGGCATATGAGATTCTGCTTAATGAAGCGGGCAACCACATTCTTTGTAACTGAGGCAAAGGAAGCTTCTTCGACCCACTTGGTGAAGTAATCAATAGCCACCAGGATGAAGCGATGTCCGTTGGATGTCGTAGGCTTGATCTCTCCAATCATGTCGATTCCCCACATTACGAATGGCCAAGGAGCTGTTAGAATGTTGAAAGGAATCGGAGGAATATGTACCTTGTCAGCATAGACTTGGCATTTGTGACAAGTACGACCGTATTGATGACAGTCAGCTTCCATGGTAGACCAGTAGTAGCCTGCCCTTAGAATCTTCTTAGCCATCGTATGTCCGCTCAAGTGGGTGCCAAATGTACCGCTATGTATTTCAGTCATGATCAACCCAGCTTCGACTTTGTCCACACAATGAAGTAGAACACAATCATGGTTGCGCTTATATAGGATACCATTACTTAAGAAGAACTTGGTAGAAAATCTCCTTAAGAACTTTTTGTCGTTGACTGAAGCTCCTTCAGGGTATTCTCGAGTCTGGAGATACCTTTTGATTTCATGAAACCAGGGTTGTTCCACTACTTCTTCGGTATTAATCTCATGACAGTGCGCAGGTTCGTCCATTCGCTCAATGGTGATTTGGGGAGCCTCATTATCCCAGTTGAGTTTAAACATGGAAGACATTGTAGCTAGAGCATCAACTAGCTGATTTTCTTCTCGCAGAAAGTGCTTGAAGGTAATCTGCTAGAAATGAGGCAAAAATGTCAGGACATGTTCTTTGTATGGGATAAGATTAGGATGTTTAGTGTCCCACTCTCCTTTGATTTGACTGATAACTAAAGCCGAGTCTCCAAATACGACCAAAGATTTGATTCCCAAGTCAATAGCAGCCTTGAGACCGAAGATACAAGCTTCATATTCGGCCATATTGTTGGTGCAACTGAAGCAGAGTCTAGCAGTGAAAGGTGTATGGAAACCTTCTAGAGAGATAAGTACTGCGCCGATACCGTTGCCAAGTGCATTTGAAGCACCATCAAAGTACAGGGTCCATCGGGATCCATTTTCAGGTCCGTTATACGGTACGTTACCTTCAATGTTGTCCAATGTCATAATGTCCTCGTCAGGGAAGTCAAATTTCATAGATTGGTAATCCTCGACGGCTTGATGAGCTAGATGGTCAGCTAATACACTCCCCTTTATAGCTTTTTGGGTTGTGTACTGGATATCATACTCAGTCAGGATCATCTGCCATCTAGCAATTCTTCCAGATAAAGTAGGCTTCTCGAAGATATACTTGATCGGATCCATTTTGGAAATCAGCAAAGTGGTATGTGTCAACATATACTGCCTTAACCGGCGAGCAGCCCATACCAAAGCGCAACAAGTTTTCTCGAGCAGTGAGTAGCGAGTCTCACAGTCGGTAAACTTTTTGCTAAGGTAATAAATGGCATGCTCTTTTCGGCCAGACTCGTCATGTTGGCCCAGTACGCACCCCATTGAATTATCCAAAACGGTCAGATATATGATTAAAGGCCTTCCTTCGACGGGTGGCATTAAGATAGGAGGCTCCAGAAAATAATCCTTGATCTTATCAAAAGCAACTTGACAATCATTGTTCCATTTAACCACCTGATCTTTCTTCAACAGCTCGAAGATTGGCTCACAGGTAGATGTTAAGTGAGAGATGAACGTTGCAATATAGTTCAAGCGTCCCAAGAAACCTCTAACCTCCTTCTCAGTGCGGGGGGCAGGCATTTCTTGTATAGCTTTGACCTTGGCATGATCAACTTCAATGCCTTTGTTGCTGACGATAAATCCCAAAAGTTTACCGGACCTGACTCCGAAAGTGCACTTGCTAGGATTCAGTCCGAGCTTATATTCCTTCAATCTGACAAACAGCTTTTGCAGATGGTCGAGGTGCTCTTCTTCTGTCTATGAACGGGCTATCATGTCGTCTACGTAGACTTCAATCTCATGATGTATCATGTCATGAAACAAAGCTACCATGGCTCGTTGATAGGTTGCCCCGGCATTCTTCAGTCCGAATGGCATCACTTTATAGCAGAAGGTACCCCATTGCGTAACAAAAGTAGTCTTCTCCATGTCTTCGGGGGCCATTTTGATCTGGTTGTATCCTGAGAATCCATCCATGAAGGAAAATACCTTGTGTTGAGCTGTGTTGTCAACCAAGATGTCGATGTGTGGTAGTGGAAAATCATCTTTAGGGCTAGCCCTGTTTAGGTCTCTGTAGTCCACACACATTCTGACTTTGCCGTCCTTCTTAGGCACGGGCAAAATGTTAGCAACCCATTATGGATAGGAAGTAACAGCCAGAAAGCCAACATTGAATTGCTTCATTACCTCAGCTTTGATATTTTCTGACATGTCGGGCCTCATTCGACGAACTTTTTGTTTGATTGGTGGACAATCTTCTCTTGTAGGGAGACGGTGAACCATAATATCTGTATCCAGTCCCGGCATGTCTTCATAGGACCAGGCGAAGATCTCGACATATTCATTCAACAGCTGAACTAGACGCTCTTTGACACTTGGCTCCAGGTTGGCACCCACTTTAACCTCTTTCTTGTCTTCATCTGTTCCCAAATTGATAGTTTCCAACAATTCCTCATGGGGCAGAATAGCCATTTCCTCTTGTTGCAAAATTCTAGCTAACTCTCCAGGCACTTCACAGTCTTCATCACCTGCGTACTCGGCATGATTGACCAAATCTTCAGAGTCACCGAAGGCCAAAGCAGAATAGTCACCCATGGAATCCGGAATGGATGGGTACCTGCATTTTGTGAGTGTGGGTGTATGTAAGGGATAGCCATCCTTCAAACAAAACAAAATGTAAAAGGAAAGAAAATGAACACAACAGTTTATAGATGAAAACGTCCAATGATTCATTAAAAATGGCATATGATAATGAAGAAATCAAGCCCTTACAAATGGACCTATATGCCCCGGGAAAGGCACAAGGTAAAAAGAAGTGTACGAATTGTTTAATTATTACAGACCAAACAGGAAATTATTCAAAGATAAATTACTGATTGATGAAAGTGATGGGAACGAAGTCTTTCGCCTCCCAGTTGCTTAATCCTCCTTCAATGGTTGGAAAGATCCAATCTTCAAAGTTGTCTTCTTCATCATCATCTTCTAAGGCATGAATTCCATGGTGAGTGATTTTTAAGGGTGGTCCTCCAGCCCGGGAGCGACGTACAGCTTTCTGGCCTGTGGCAGTGAAACCCAATCCGAACTTGTCCGTCTTGTGAGGAAATTTTGGAAGTTGCCCCCACACTATACTCCCTCCTTCTCTGATTACAGCCTCCGCATCCTTGAGGGACGACATTCGGGGAACCGGCTTGGTAATGATAGGAACATCAGTTATTTTCTTTGCTAGTGCGACCTCAGGAGAAACCTCTTCAAAGTGTTGGAAAGGTGTTTCAATGAATTCACCGTCTAACTCCACATAGCGAAAAGAGTTAAGGTGGCTTATCATGTACTCTTCCTCTCCATGAACCGTTATGATCTTACCCTGGACTGGGTACTTTAGCATCTGGTGTAGAGAAGAAGTGACTGCCCCAGCATTGTGGATCCATGGCCTTCCCAACAAACATGAATATGAAGGACGGATGTCCATCACATAAAAAGTAGAGTTGAAGATCTCTGTACCCACTTTGATTGGGATGTCCACTTCTCCGTGAACCATCCGTTTAGAACCGTCGAAGGCTCTAACAATGATGTTGCTGGGTTTTAAGGTCAAACCTTCACAGTCTAGCCTGTCCAATGCCTTTTTTGGTAGGACATTCAAAGATGAACCGATATCAACCAGGACATGAGCCAGTGTAGTCCTTCTGCACTCTACTGAGACGTGCAGCGCATTGTTATGCTTTCTTCCTTTAGCGGTTAAATCAGCGTTAGAGAAACCCAGACCATTATCGGCTGTAAGGCTAGCCACACACTCTTGAAACTGATCTGCAGAAGTTTCTTGAGGCACATGTGCTCTTTTCAGAAATTTAATCAAGGCCTTGGCATGTGCCTCAGAGCAAAGCAATAGAGCTAGCATGGAGATTTTTGAAGGGGTTTGCCCTAGCTGTTCTACGACATTATAGTCGCTCTTCTTGATTATCTTTAAGATTTCCTCCATCTCCTTTTGGGTGGTCTCGGGAATAACCAAAGTCTGAGCCCTCGTCCTGACGGGTGCTTCTTCGATTCCCTTACCTTTACCAGTAATAATAGCAGAGGGTTCAACTTCAGGAGTAACGATTTCTTCGATCACTGGACCTTGCACAGATATCCTGACAGGCCCAGAAGCACTTGAGGGTCCGAAGACTGGCCGTGGAGGAGCAATCTCCGGAGAGAAGATTCTTCCACTACGAGTTATCTTACTCGTCCCTGCAATATTCCCTACATCAGGGGTTTCATCATCGGAGTTCTCTTGGACTGATTCGATCTATTTGACACCATGGTAGAAGATCTCTCCTCCGTAATTCCATGGTATCGTCTTGTTGGATTTATATGGGATAGGCCCCAACATGGTGATTTTCAGCGGCACAGGCTTAGGATCAGGCGTGATCTTAACAGGCCTTTTGCAGGTCTTGTAAAGATCGTCGGAGATGGTTATTATAGCAATGTCATTGGTTGAAATAACAAAGGTAGCAGGAGTAACATGAGTGATAGTAGCAACAAGAGTCTTTTGAAATAGGATCTCTTGGGTATCCATCAGGCATTGGATGCCTGATTTCAATAGTGGGCAGTCAGTTTGCAATTTTGAACAAAAGTAACAGTCTTTTCCACAGCCTGGGAATATCCCGGCTTTCATCAAATTCACTTTAATCACTGGTAGCGGAGTCAAGAGGTCATCAACAATGGTAACATGAAGATCTTCCACAATGGCATGGACATTATGACCATGTTTCGGCATAGGAGAGGATATCACGTTGGGTTTTTTGGGAGAATCAAACTCTACTTCCTTGGCGTCTATTAGGTCTTGGATCTTGTTTTTAAGAGCCCAACAGTTGTTGGTATCATGCCCTTCACTGTTCGAGTGGTATGCACATTTTGCATTGGAATGATAATAAGGAGAAAAGGTATTGGTGTTTTTCGGCGCTTCTTTCAAGTTGGTAAGATTCAGCTTTAACAAATGAGGGAGGACTTGAGCCGGTGTCATATTGATTCGGGTGAATTGCTGTTGTGGCCTTTCTACCCTTTGCTTGTTAGCTCTTGGTTGATTACTGCGAGGTTGATCGACTGAGGAGTTTTGAATCATCACAGCCCCTACCGTTGGTCGACGCTCCGTTCTTCCTTGATTTCTCTGGGAATAAACAGCAGAAGCTTCGTTCTTGGCTGGGAAGGTCTTCTTAACAGCAGTGGAAGCAGTTGCATCCTTCTGAATTTTACCACTCTTAATGCCCGCTTCGACCCTTTCACCTGTCAGTATTAATTCGGTGAACCCTGCAGATGAGCTCCCGATTAAATGATTAAAGAATGGACCTGACAGGATCCCCAAAAACATGTCAACCAGCTCTCTATCCGACAATGGTGGCTGCACCCTTCCATCCAAATCCCGCCACTTCTGGGCGTACTCCTTGAATCCTTCATTAGAGGTCATACCCATACTCTGTAGTTGAGTACGAGTAGGCACTAAATTCGCGTTGTATTGGTATTGTCGGTAGAAAGCAGCAGCTAAGTCCTCCCAGTTATGAACATCAGATGTCTCAAGTTGATAGAACCAGTCCAATTGCGTGCCTGACAAACTATCTTGAAAAAAGTAGACCCAAAGATCCTTATCAGAGGAGTGATGTTAGATCTTTCTGACGTAGGACCTTAGATGCATTTTTGGACAGGATAAACCGTCATACTTAGCAAATGTAGGTACTTTGAACTTAGGAGGAATGACGATCCCAGCAACCAATCCTAGTTCTTCAAAATCTAAACCAGGTACCCTTTGCAACTCCATGGCTGCCAACCAATCCTCAAGATTTTTATACTTATCATTCACCGGGGGATATTGCTGTTCGGAGTAATCTTCATCCTCTTCCTCTTCTTCTTCTTCAGCTTCAGATTCAGAAGGCATCACAACTCCTTTTCCTTTACCAACCCCTTCATCAGACGTCGAAGGGAACTCGAGAACCTTTCTAGCCTGGCTTTCAAACCTTCTTACCATAGTGGCCATACCAGTCCTTTTCTTCTTTTTCTCTTTGTCTTTCTCTTTCTCCAACAGTGCTTTAAGGTCCTCTTGACCTTTTGCTAAGGTCATGAGGAGTTGCTGGAATTGAGAATTATGCGCTTGCAGATCTTTAACCGTCTGCTCTATATCCATCTGGCTGAAATAAACAGCAGAAAGATAAGGAAACCTGGTGTGAAGACCTGTTTATGCATATGATGAATGATATGTTATTCATGTAATGCATTCAAGGATTCAGAAAATTCAAATTTGTTGCAAACAAAAAGAACACATGTCATATTAAGAAGAAATTTGTTAGTACATAAATGCCCCATGGGCAAAATATTACAAAGTTCTTAATGTAAAAAGACATTGCGCATCCTCTTTGGTGCGATGTAAGTGTTGAGAGCTTCCTCTTCGTGAAGCCGGCGGGTAAGTTCCAAAACCTTCTTCTCACTGGCATAGAAGTTGGCTTCAAAAGTATTCTGCTCTTCTTTGAGTTGTATCCAACTCTTTTGTAATTCTTCCAATGATGTTGGCATGTCTGGATGTAGGAAGGTGTATGGAACCTCTCCTTCCATAACAGGCTCTTTGATCACATGTAGAATGTGTGGGTAAGGCATCATAAGACTCTGGGCGCGGGTTCGTACCTACTTGAGATAAGGCTCAAGGGGATGGAATTCTTGTGCCCCAGTGTCTTACTATCCACTTTGTTGGGCATCCTCCATGCTCGGATAAACCTTTGTCGAAGTCCTTGAGCGTCGTTGTCAAAGTTAAAAACCAAGTCAGGAATCAGCATATCATGAGGGCCATCCCTTCGAGCATATCCAAACTATCTTAGAACTAAACAAGGGTTGTAGGTAATGCCTCCCCTAATGCCAAGTAGTGGGACATTAGGGAATTCCCCACAACGATCAATGATGATGACATTTTCTATGGACCGAGAACACCAATGAACATCAGAATGTGTGAGGGTCATCAACCGTTGCGACCACCTTAAACCCTGTTCATTCTTCAAAACTGACTGGGGAAGGTGAGAAATAAACCACCTTGCTAGAAGAGGAGTACAACACATGAGAACACCTCCTTTCCTCATTGTTCGTGTGTAAAATAAGTGTAGGATGTCCCCAAGCAATGTAGGCACATGATTCAGAGATATGAAAATCTTGACAGCATTCACATCTATAAGATGATCAGGGTTTGGGAACAAGACCAACCCATAGATGAGGAGTGCCACAATCTCTTCAAAAGCTTGCAGATCTAGAGAATTCCAGCAGTCTTGTGCCTTCTCAAACAGAAACTTTTCCAAGAAACCCTTGACACCACTTCTGGTTTCCCAATGTCCTTTGATATCAGATGGTTGCAAGTGTAATGCTTGAGTAACATCTTCAGGCTTTGGTTCTTTTTCCGTACCGTTGTAGGGTAGTTGATGAAGAATAGGAATCCTCAGAAGTTGAGAAAATTCCTCCAAAGTAGTTACTAGTTGGTAATCAGGGAATGTGAAACAGTGGTGTAGGGGGTCAAAGAATTGGAAGAGAACCTTCACCATGTCTTCTTCAATGTTGGAGTTGACCAAGTTGAGAAGTCTACCATGTCTTTCACTGAAGGGAGAATTCTCTGGAATCTTGGAAGTAAGCTCCTTGAGTTGAGGAGGGATTCTCACAAGGTTGACTTGAATTGTTTTTCTGAGAAGAGATTCCATGACCTACAAAACAAGAACAAAGATGAAGATCCAAACCATTGAAATGGTTAGTGGATGCATATGATGCTTTATGATGTTCATGATGTATGCTCAAACATATGTACAAGCAAATCACACAAGATCCTAGTTTCAGGCTTGCATGAGGTTTCATAGGTAAGTACCCTCTTGAAGTTAGTTGGCTCAACCTGTCCTATAAATAGTAACCGGGTTCTAAGGAGCTCAATATCACTGGATTATTTTCTGTGTTCATTGTTTTGGTTTATCCACTTAATTGGCGACCAAAATATTCCAAGAAAACAACCCTCAATGAGTGTAGTATTGAGTATCTACCAACTTCAGACTGTACCAAAGCCGGTCATCTCACTACCTCTAAAAAGGGCCAAGATGGTCAAGTAAGGTTCTAAGAGTGCATTAGTGTTTCATGATATCACTCAGCGACCCTGTATTCTCTTTGATTGACTCAAAGGCTACCGGTACCCACAAATATGTCGCACTAATATAGCTATTGCTTCAACCATGTCGGTATATCCCGCACAGTTTCCACAACGTATTGTTATTTACCTATGAATGTTTCCCAAATCCGGGTGGAGTATTCAAGCCCAAACAATTGGACCAAGTGTAAATCAATCAAAGCAAACAAGATAATCATGCAAAGGTGATATAAACCCTAAGGTTACTCCACTTTTAAAGTTTTCCCCAGCAGAGTCTCCAATTCTGTGATACGGTGAGAGAACTGACTTGAGGTTTTGCGTTTGTGTTTGCAAATGTTTCGGTTTAGCAAGAGTCGCCACCGACTTTTTATTTTATCCTAAGGAAATGTCAAAAAGCACAGGAAAGACCTTTGAGATGTTTTCTTGGGTTCGGGGAGTAGATTATGAAAAGGGAAGGTCCAAGCACCCTTTTCATCCATGGTTATCCATGGGCTCTTAGTTACTTGTTTAGATCACTTGCTTTTGCTTTTCAATTGTTTGAAATGGTGCTTTGTGTGTGGTTTTGAAAGATGTTTTGAAGAGAGGCCATTGTTGTGGCAACCTTTGTAATGATTCTTGATTGAATGTATACAAAGGTGTTTTTGTCTTTTGAAAAAGTTTCAATGTTTGAAAGTTTGATTTGGGAAATGTTTTGAAATTATGTTGTGAAGTGTGTTTGAAAATAGGAAGGATGTTTTGCAAGCTTTTGATCAAGTAACTAAGAGTTATCTACCCTATTTTACTCAAAGATCTTTCCTAATTTTTTTAACCCTTTTGACAGTGTTGTTTCACCATTGCATTTGGTGAACAACCTTGTGTTAGGATGTTAAACGGGACAGGCGCGGGTCTTCGTATAGACCATGATAGCAATTGTGTCAAGTATTTTTGGCAACTTTTTGAGGGACTTGATCATTTTTGTTTAGGCAACCAAGATAGCGTCATCGAGGGACTATGATCTTTTGTTTTGTTTTTATTTTGCCAAAGTACTCAACATGCATAACATGGCCCATTTTTGAAAGCAACAAGTGGATTGTAACCCTAGGGGTGCAAGTGTGCATTTTGTTTGATTTTCATGCATTTTGTCTTTGATTACGTCAAACTATTTGTTAATTTGAATTTTGGCATACAAACCCTAATTCTCTAGTCATGGCATAATTGAAAGCGTAAAGTGCGAGAATTTAAAAGTCTAAGCTATTACAACATGATTATGGGGATGGGGGTATAATCTTTGAATGGAGGGTATTTGACAAGAAATATAAACCCTAATTTACTATTACATCTAAATTGAATTTAATTGCATGAATAATAAATGAATAATATTTAAATAAACAAAATAAATAAATATATCAAAGGAAATGGAATATGCAAAAAAAAGTTTTTGTTTGTTTATGTATGTAAAAGTATTTAATGTAAAAATAAGGAAATAAATAAAAGATTTATTTTAATTGTTTAAGGGTAAAACCCTAATTTCTTTAAGAAAATAAAATGTTATATTATTTATATACAATAAAATATATTAATATATACAAAATAAAATATACTTAAAAAAAATTTATTTTTTAGTAAAAATAATAATGAAAATAAAAATGTAATATTTTATATTTTTATTCTAAAGTATTTATTAAAAGAAAAGTATATATATATATATATATATATATATATATATATATATATATATATATATATATATATATATATATATATATATATATATATATATATATATATATATATATATATATATATATATATATATATATATATATATATATATATATATATATATATATATATATATATATATATATATATATATATATATATATATATATATATATATATATATATATATATATATATTATATTAAATATGTATAATATAAAATAAAATATATACAAAATAAATTATATTCATAATAATATTTTCAGTGTGAATAAAAAATAAGAAATAAAAAATAATAAAAGTATAATTTACATATTTATTTCTAAGCTTGAATAAATGAAATAAAAGTATTTAAATTGTTTTTTAGGTTAGAAAAATTAAAATAAAATGCCAAATAAATGTAAAAAATTTATGAAAAAATTTATAAGCATTTTTTATATTTGGAAATAAATAAACAAAATCAGAAATGAAAACAAAAATGTAAAAATGTAAAAATACAAGAAATTGGGTCAGGGGGTGCAAAAATGAAAATGGGAGGTGTTAAAAGCAAGCCAGGCCAAGCCCAGCCCAAGCCAGCTTCGTCTTCAACCTCCAGATTTGAAAAATGCGGGCGCCTGTACAAACTTGGGACATCCTGTATACGTGATCTATTGCAAAAACACACAACATCAAACTTGTAGAGAATTTCGAGACGATTCCAACCATATAAACAACTTTTTCTAACTCTCATAGACCAGAGAGAATTTCTCTGGCCCTAAAATATGACCTAGTTTTTTCAGCATGTTCATGGATGAAATTCTCGTAGCACACTTAATATAAATGAAAACTGAGCATATGTACAACTTTATGGCAATGAACACTACATTTTTTATTCACAAACCTAAGGCTAAATGTTCCTAAATAGAGAGATAGAAAGTGAAGAAAAACCTATTTCAGTTGGATTCGTGTAGGGCAATGTAGTGCTTTTCAATAAGGCTTGAGATGTCTGGTAGCTTGCCTGAACTTCACTTGACCTTCTCCAATAGCTAGCTTGCCTTGAATGTCCTTGAATCAGTCTATAGAACTCAACCTGCACAAGCTCAAAATGAAAATGGTGAACACTGTAAATGGAGTTACAGTTGGTATTTGAGGTTTGGGATAGCTTGAGTGAGTTGAATGGAAGGTGTTTGAAGCAACTTAGGGCAAAACGCACGAGCCAAATGAGCTATGGCACTCAAGTTGCAGAACCTGCCCTGTTTTGCCAAAGGAATGTGATTTCTGGCTATGGGGTGTTTAGAGGCTCAAGCAACCGTGTTTCTAGCTCAAAGGGGTGTGAGAAAGATGTTCAAACTGTTTGTGTAAGTTGGTGTTGGTTGGTTTTCAAGTTCTAAGGATTTGGACAAGTTTCTTGTTTTTGAAGTAAGAAAGTGGAAGTGAAGTTACAGGCTTGTACATGACATCTTATCACCTTGCATACAATCCTCTTGGCCCCTCTAATCTGTGGATTTGTTTAGCTGCAAGAGATTTGGCTCTATGCTCAAGGATTGTGGTTTTGACATAAAGCATACTTTTGCAAAAATGGAAATGTGCCTTTTACCATTTAGGGATTAAACTTGTGTACAATGCTCTAATGACCAAAACAATGTATTAACCCAATGAATTTGCATTAAATTATTGAGTATGAAGTGGTTTAGAGGCCTGAAAACTAGTGTAAGGCATGCTGGTTTGAAAATGTAACTTGAGTGAACATGAATATGCCATGGAGACAAAGTGAGTTTTTGCCAACTTCAAGCCTTCGATTCTCCCTAACCACAAATGAGTTTGAGGAGTTCTTTGATAATTTGGAAAGCTTACAAAATGCTTTATAATCCATCTTTGAAATTCAACTTGAGATTCCAAGTGGAACTATGTGAAAAATGGCCAAGAAGATGGGTCAAAATCCTGCCTAAATTAGGGCAAAATTTCACTAAGTTAAAAGTTTTAGGGACCCTTGTTCCAAAACTCATAACTTGAGATCCAAGCTTCTTTTGAGAAAACTTTGTGAATAAAAGTTGTATACTTTGTGGAGGACTACAACTTTCATGTTTTAAGTTTTGTTTGAATCCATTTGCATCATGGTGAAAATGTGGGGCAAAGTTAGGAAAAATTAAGAAAATTTCATAACTTAGAAAAATTCTAAGTTATGAAAATTTTCAACTTTAAACCCTAATTTGTAATTTTGGGTTTCTTGATGAACAAGTTTCATAATTTGACACATCTTGATGAAAAATGACCCTTGGCACTTGATTTTGACCAAAAAGTCAAAGTTTGACTTTTCAGTGTACAGTCAAATTTTTATCAATTGATTGAAAAATTTATTTTTCAATCCCATGCATTTGAGATCTTTTGAACTTGTTGAATAGGTAAAGATGATGCCATTGAGTCCTTGAGTCCATGGTTTAACCTAATTTGCCATTGGTTAGGTCAAAAAGTCAGAAATTGCCTTTGTACAGTCAAAACCCTAAAAATGACCATTTTGCCCTTTTGGTGATCTGATCAAATTTCTTGTGGAATTATGGTCCAAACTTGATCAAATGGTTCATATGAGTTCATAATGTTGATGTGGGTCCAAATTCATGAGGTTTGACTGTAAATTGACTACAGTTGACTTTTTTCCCCAATACAATTGATTTCTAGGTCAACTGTCCAATTGACTGGGCAAAAATTTAATTCAAGGCTTGAGACTTGGTATGGAAAAACTTATGAGTCCAACATGAAGTATGAAAGTCAATTTGAGCATTGAAGGTCCAAAAATCCCAGTGCAAACTCAAACCCTAATTTAGGTCATCAGTGCAAGGAGATGTCTTGAGCAGAGCAAACCCTAGCTTGATCTTGAGTTCCAAGAGCCTTGTGATGAGAAATGTTGATAAAATGAGAGGGAATATTTTGGGGTACAACAGGGTGAAAAGAACAGGAAAGACCATTTGAGAATTTTCTTGAGTTCGAGGGGTAGATTATGAAAAGGGAAGGTGTTAGCACCCTTTTCATCTGTAGTTATCTACATGCTCTTATTTGCTAGCTTACTCTGAAATGCTTTGTGTTTGTGTAGGTTTTGAAAATATTTTGAAAACGCCTTCGTGCGGCAAACTTTGTAATTATTCTCGTATCGTTGAGAATGTATACAAAGTGTTGGTTTTGAAAATATTTGTTGTTTGGAAAGTGTTTGAAAGGTGTTTTTGAAAGTGTGAGGTATGACGATTGTTTCAATTTATGAGCAAGCAATTATGAGAAATTTACCGACTCAAAAATTCTTTGTTCTTTTCCTCCTCCTTTAGATAGTGCTATCCTACCATTGATTGGTAGGAAGCCTTATCATTGGATGTGAGTGACAGGCGTGGGTCATCGTATAGTCATAAAAGGTAACTTGTGAGCCGCTTTAGCAATTTTTTCATAAGGGGCTCAAATCTTTTTACCGAAGGCAACATCGAAGGGTCATCGAGGGACTACGATCTTTTTTAATCGAGGGTCTTTTCTAAAACGTCCCATATTCGAGGGACGTGACTGTTTTTCCGAGAAACAAATAAGGTTACCCTAGAGGTGCGCATGTCAAAAGTGTGTTTAATTTCAATTAATTTGTCTTGAATTAGGGCTATCTAGAGATTGATTTCAAATCATGCCATACACACCTAATTACTTAACAATATAAGAAAATGCAATAAAGTGCAGAAATTAAAGTTTTACGCTATTACAAAGCTTCGGGAATGGGGGTACAAATTTATGAATGAGGATGAAGTAAAAGCCTAATTAAACTATTACAAACTGTAAATAGTTACAATAATCGAAAGAATGCGAAAATAGTAAATTACATAAAAAATAAAAGGGGAATTGTTTTGTGACTTTATCAAGTAAGGGAATTAAATCAAATAAAAAGCTATGAACGAAAAATTCAAGAATTAAAATTATAAATAATATTTTTGGTATTTTGTTTGTGAGAAAATTCGAAAATAAAATAAAGACTTATTCTATTTATTTTTTTTGGAATTTTTATCATGTAGAAACTAAACAATTTAAAAAGAAAAGTTAACTAAACAATAAAATGTTAATTAACAAAATTATTCACAAAGTCCTAAATGAAACTAATTAAGAAAATTAACTAGTTTTGAAACTATATTTTTATTTAATTGAATTTTAAAATCTAAACTAAAGATTAAGAAAATGATTAAAACAAGATAAAATAGGGGGTATGAAGCAGAATAAGGGAGATGGGGTAAGTAATTCGCTGGGCCTGAGGATGAAATTAGGGCAGAGGCCCACATGTTTGTAACAAAGAGATTTAAGAAAGAAAAAAAACCAAATAATAAAAATTAAAAAAATAAAACATCAGTTGGGCTGGACCAGGTCTGAGGGGTCTGGACCCAGAAATCCCTAAAACAAAATGGGTTAGAAACCCTACTAACATGTAGCACCTCTTGTCTCTCTCACTCTTGACCGATTCTCCCTTCCTCCATTTTTTTGTATTTTCATGCTAATTTTTCTTCTTCATATATCCTTTAAGCTCACTCTTAAACCTATCGTGATCCACTCATACAAACTTCAAATGCGAAAAATGGCATGGGGGTAATGATCCGTAAACTGTGAGGAGAAAATAGTACCACAAAAATTGGAGAAAAAAATTGTAAGGGACTTACGTGGCCGCAGCTAGTCCGAAGGAGTCTGATTCTGGAAACACAAGCGATTCTCAAGTAAGTTTAAGATTTCCTTTTCTTTGATCTTTTCTTCGTCTACTTCAGAATTTTTGTTCGTACTTATTCTGAATCCTAGTGTTTTCATCTGCGTGTAGTTGTAAACGTGTGTGGTTGATGTTGTAGTTCACATGTTGACGATGCGATGTGTGTCGTTGTTGATGTTGTAGGTTACTGAGGAGAGTGAAGCTGGAAGTGTAGTGTTGCGATATTGATGGTTTTGGACTGTTTTGTTTGTTTTTTCTGATGCATAAATGTTTTGCTGAATTTGGGATTGTTTTGTGATGCAATTCTGTTTGCATTCTGCAGCGACTTTTTCCTTCTATTGTAAACCAAAAACAAGCTTTTGTGATTTGCAGTAGGGAATTTTCTTAGGCCAATGATAGAACAAAATTGTGTGAGGCTTTTGTTGCGTGTTAGGCTTTTCAATTTTATTTTCTATTGGGCTAGACTATGATGGAATTCTGTTTTTTTTTTCTTCGAATCTTTGAATTTGTTTATTGTGAACCGATTAATTTGTGATTTGCAATAGACCTAGGCCTATGATTGCATCCAATTTTGTATGAGGCTTTTTGGCACATAAGCATGATTGAGAAACAACCCTTTTCTGATTCTTTAAGAAAAACCCTAATGATGAATTTGAAGAGAAAACTCTTTGAAAATTCTTGTTTATTGCTCAAGTATTGACGATTTGTACTAACTATTTCTCTTTCTTTTTGTTTCATGTATTTCAATAATGGTAATGGTACAATGAATGAGGAGGACTTGAAGGGATCAATAGTATAACACGACCATGCTTGAAGTGGAGAATTCGTGAATAGCATTGGTGATATCCAAAAGACACTTAGGTGTAGGAACTTGTGATTAGGCCATAGAAGAATGAATGTCTATGTAACATTAGGAAGTAGTTTGGAACTTTAGAACTATGCACACTTGAAATCTTGAATGCCATTTGAGATTTTGGGAAAACTTTAATTCCCTTTTTGTAACACATTCAACGAATCTTAAACAATTTGTTACAATATGAAGTTTTGTATTCCTTTAAGATACAATCTTGAAATATCAAATGGAAAACTCCCCATATTTGAATTTGATTCCAATAATAATGGATATTGAAACTTGTATGAAGAAAGTAAATTGGATTTTTGAAAGTGAATTTGAGATAACAAGCGAAGCTTTGAAACTTGAGATAAAAAGAAGCCTCCATATTTGTAATTAAAGAAAACCAAATTTGAATTCATAAGCAAACATGAACTTGCTTATCTAAAACTCTTTTGTTTTCTAAATTAGAGTTCAAAAGTCTTGATGTCCATTATGCAAACGATAATCCTAAGTTCAAAGCAAATATTCGAATGATCACTCAAAGTGGTGATGCCTTAATGAACCTTTTAGTGAGAAAGGATATCATAGGAAATGGGCTTCCAACCACATTAAGTCCAAAATCAAATTACACATGATTTTGAGTTTGAAAATCCAGAAAAAAGATAAAATCTTTCTCAGAATCATGAACATATGTTGCATCAAACTTCACCATGAATCAAGGACCAAAATTCCTTTCACAAGCAATGAAAGTCAAAAGATCTCCCCACTTGAAATCAAAACTTCACCACTTGACTTAAAAAATCAAATTAACAAGTAACCAAATATTCATCTGATCTTAGAAACTAGAAATTCTCCTCAATCGAAGAAATTCAACAATCCAAAACCAAAAGATGAGAACACCCCAATCTCAAATTCAACTTTGATTAACTTTCTTCATAAGAAAATAATGTATCATCAAAGAATCCTTAAGCTCAACTTCTTTTATCATGCATCAAAACCTGATGCAAGATAAACTCAACTGTAAACCCTAATATTGTGCAACCATTGAACCATGAACCTTTGGTGCTTAAAGCCATTAAGAACCCTAGGAGTATGGAGGGATATTTTTGAATTGGATGAGAGGGCAAATTTTGGGGTACAACAGCTGCCCCATTTCAATCTTCTAAAACCTGAAAAAGTTAGATTGGCATGTCCTCCATTCGTGACTTGAAGGTAGAAGATGATTGAACACTTAAGTGCCCAGAAATTTGGACTCGCGTGTGCAAGAAACAGAATATAGATGACATCTAGGATAGTAACAGAATATTTTTCAGAGATGGGATTATAGATGCCATCCATGATAGTGACATAATATTTTTCGGAGATGGGCTTATAGATGCCATCCAGGATAGTGACATAATATTGTTGGAGATGGACTTATAGATGCCATCCAGAGGTGATGAAGAGTCGTCAGAATGAGTCTATGCTCGACTATATCTGAAGAGGTATCAGAATAAATCCACGTTTAATTTAAACTGAGCCCGAAATGGTCTACTAGGAGAAGTATCAGAATAAACCTTCAGTCGATTTAATCTGAGCCAATAAAAAGTATCTACTGGAAGAAGTATCAGAATAAATCTTTGATCGATTTAATCTGAGCCAAAAAGTATCTACTAGAAGAAGTATCATAATTAATCTTTGGTCGATTTAAACTGAGCCAAAAGATGTTTTTGTCTGTCTTTAACTGGGAGAAGTATCAGAATAAATCTTTGGTTGATTTAAACTGAGCCTGAAAAAGTATCTACTGGAAGAAGTATCAGAATAAATCTTTGATCAATTTAAATTGAGCCAGAAGTTGTTTTTGTCCGTCTTTAACTAGGAGAAGTATCAGAATAAATCTTTAGTCGATTTAATCTGAGCCAGAAAAAGTATCAATTGGAAGAAGTATCAGAATAAATCCTTTGTCAATTTAAACTGAGCCAGAAGATGTATGTGTCTGTCTTTAACTAGGAGAAGTATCAGAATAAATCTTTGGTCAATTTAATCTGAGCCAGAAAAAGTATCTACTGGAAGAAGTATAAGAATAAATCTTTGGTCGATTTAAACTGAGCCAGAAGATGTTTTTGTCCATCTTTAACTGGGAGAAGTATCAGAATAAATCTTTGGTCGATTTAATCTAAGCCAGAAAAAGTATCAACTGAAAGAAGTATCAGAATAAATCCTTGGTCGATTTAAACTGAGCCAAAAGAAGTGTCTACTGGAAAAGAATCAGAATAAATCTTTGGTCGATTTAAACTGAACCTGCAGATGTCTTGAATTATCTTTAACTGGATAAGAATTAGAATAAATCTTTGGGTCGACTTAACTGAACCAGAGAAAGTGTCTACCGCAAACGAATTAGGATAAATCATTGGTCGATTTAAACTGAACCAACAGATGTCTTGAATTGTCTTTAACTGGATAAGAATCAGAATAAATCTTAGGGTCGATTTAACTTAACCAGAGAAAGTGTTTACCAGAAACGAATCAGGATAAATCATTGGTCAATTTAAACTGAACCAGCAGATGTCTTGAATTGTCTTTAACTGGAAAAGAATCAGAATAAATCTTAGGGTCAACTTAACTGAACCAGAGAAAGTGTCTACCAAAAACGAATCAGGATAAATCATTGGTCGATTTAAACTGAACCAATAGATGTCTTGAATTTTATTTAACTGAATAAGAATCAGAATAAATCTTAGGGTCTATTTAATTGAACCAGAGAAAGTGTCTACCAGAAACGAATCAGGATAAATCATTGGTCAATTTTAACTGAACCAACAGGTGTTTTGAATCATCTTTAACTGGAAAAGAATCAGGATAAATCTTTGGTTGATTTAAACTGAACTAGAAAAAGTGTCTATTGGAAAATAATCAGAATAAATCTTTGGTCGATTTAAACTAAACTGACATATGTCTTGAATTTGTCTTTAACTGGATAAGAATCAGAATAAGTCTTTGGTCGATTTAAACTAAACCAAAAAAAGTGTCTACTAGAAAAGAAACAGAATAAATCTTTGGTCGATTTAAACTGAACCAGCAGATTTCTATGCTTGATTATATCTGATTGTATCTAAAAATTTGATTAGAATGAATCTTTGCCCGACTATATCTGAAAAATATATTAGAATGAGTCTACGCCTTACTGTATCTAAAAAGTGAATCAGAATGAGTCTCCGCCAGACTGTATCTGAACCATGATTTCTAGAGTGATACTCTGGGAAATGTGTTTGAATAGTTGCTCATCATGTAGATAGTCGTCCTGTCCTGTTTCGAGAATTGATCTACAATCAGTTTGTTGGTAAACTTGTCCTGTTTCGGGAGTTTATACCATTGGTGATAAAGATAGTCGCCCCGTCCTATTTCGGAAATTGATATTTATCTGACCAAAGAGAAATAAAGATAGTTTCCCATCTTTTTTCGGGAGTTAATCTTCAATTTGTTCATGTAGATAGTCGCCCCGTCTTGTTTTGGGAATTGATCTACAATCATTTTTGTTTTACAAATAGTTGCTCTGTCTTATTTTAGGAATTAATATGTGGCTGGTCCTTCAGATAGTTTCCCCATTCTGTTTCGGGAATTAATCTGGAACTTTCTTTTGTTGGTCGTTGAGATAGTTTCCCTGTCTTGTTTCAGGAATTAATCTCTAACCGAGTCTTGTAGATAGTTGCCCTGTTTAGTTTCGGGAATTAATCTTGGACCTATTTGAAAGTTGTTGATGAAATTTGTCTGTTGATTGATCTTTCCTAAAAAAGGTAAAGAGTTAGTTGTATGCAATGTCATGATGTATGAAATGCATTGCATAATGATGTTCTCAAAATAAATGAGACTGTGCTATATGCATTTTGTATGCATATGCTGTGATGTATGAATGCGAAAGGTTATTTAAGTGTATTTGTAAACTCATGCGGTATCTTTGTCTGGGAAAATAAATCCCTGACAATTGTTGGGGATGAAGAGTATGTGTATCTTAAATCTTGTCTATAATGCTTCCGTTGGGGATTCCTGCTCACTTATTTGAAGAAACTCTGCAAGGGATGTATTGATTTCTATTTGAGAAGTAGAGTTTAGGAACATTGGTCGTCCGTTGCTCTACTGGGGAATTTATTTCTTATATACCTTGACTGGGGATAAAAGAGATGGATAATCTTCCGACTTGTTTGGGGAGGATAAAGTTAACTGGTATCTGGTCAGATTCCAGGTTTTGCAGCAACTTTCTGGGGAGAAAATTTTTGTCAGTGATTATCTGGGGATTTTGTAGGTCATTGGGGAAATAAAACTTGTTGGAGAAATAAACCCTTGTTGATGGAGAAGTGCTCTGAAGAGGAAACCAACTCTCTTGGGGTAATTGAATTTTGCTAGAGAGAAAAACTCTTGCAAGGTTTCTTTTTCAATTTTGGAGGACCGAACTCAGTTGGGGAAGAGTATTTCCAAGAGATGTACTGATTTGGAACTCCGTGGGTTGGTGATATTAACGAGGAGAAAATTGTGCTCCTTTATCCTCTAGGGGGATCTGTTGGTGAGTATAACTATATTATCAGCTGGAAGATGCCCCACTTTCTGTTTGAAAGCACCTTAGACATGTCGGGGAATGTATCTTTGTTGAAGATGAACTGATGAAGATGACTCTGTGGGGA
Organism: Vicia faba; assembly: GCA_948472305.1. Taxonomy (NCBI): domain Eukaryota; kingdom Viridiplantae; phylum Streptophyta; class Magnoliopsida; order Fabales; family Fabaceae; genus Vicia; species Vicia faba. The sequence continues at coordinate 314,132,878 of OX451740.1, forward strand.
TGACTTGCACATTGTCCTATCTCTTAGAGCCCTTGGTAAATGCTTGATCAAGGTGATAAATCTTTTACTGATAAACAAGTGATGAGATAACGGGACATAGCCGTATGCTTTAATTCCTAACTTTTTCCTGGACCGTCTTTTTAGATTTTCAGTCCATCGGGATACCCTTTTTTGACCAAGCCGCCTTTTCAGGTTTTCGACTTGCCGGGTGTACCATCTTTATGTATATATATCCCTAATTTTTGCCCGAACCCTTTTGGTTCACCGGGATTCCCTTACTTTTGCCTAGGCATGTCAACCTAGCGGGTCTCTTTTGTGTGTAGTATCTTTCGACTATGTCCGCATTCATAGGTTGTGGAGAGTTGTCACTGTCTATGGTAGTTTTAGTAAGGCCAAGAAGTGCTTGCTTGATCGTCCGTGACCTCCCATATATGGGAGCCCGTTTGCCCCTGAGGTTAGTCTGGTGCACCTGATGTTTGAAGTTTTTTGATCAAATTTCTAATAGTCTTTGATCTTCGTCAGTATTTTTCTAAGAACTATCATGGAAGGATCTGAAGACATGATACTGACACCATCTGATACTACTAGCACAAATAAGAAATTTGATGATACCAAAGATTCAAATTTCAAAGTGGTTTTTGCTGGAACCCCTGATCAATGTAACATGCCCCAAGTGATTCTGATGGAGATTTACCCCTGGCTATTCAGCATTTTGAGAGATTCTTTGAATCTCGACTTGACTGCCACAAATGAGTTTGGCAATAACATGTCATTCCCCTAGATTATGGAAGGTTTGTCATGGGAAGTGTCTTTCCATTTGAAGTGATTTCGTTTAACGAGAGGATTTTCGTTCATTGGACATTGGTCGTGTGAATTTCTCTGCTGTCAAATAATTATTTATATGCAAACAATGGTACCATAAATGCAAAATTTATGCTTGTCTTGAAGCTTTAAAAATGCATTTTTAGTAAACAACCGAATTTTGTAAAAATATGAATTCAACTCAGGATTTATAGTAAGCCTTACAGGAGTCAGGATACCTTTAGTAACCGTATTCTTTTTGTTGTACCCCAAAATTTTCCCTCTCATTTCTCAAGACATTTCCCACAAGATCTTCAATAGCTCAAGCTTACACAAGGATTGACTAGGTCAAGACATCTCCTCAACATTGATGCCTCAAATTAGGGTTTGAGTTTTCACAAGGACAATTGTACTTTTAATGCCTCGTATGACTTTCATGGATCATTATGGACTTTCAAGATTTCTCATGTCAAGTTTCAAGTCTTGCAGTTCAAGTTTGCTCAGTCAATTGATCAGATGACATAAAATCAACTGTATTAGGTAAAAAGTAAATTATGGTCAACCTACCGTCAAACTTCAAGATTTTGGACCAATATCAACATTTTGAAGTCATATGTATCAATTGATCAAGTTTGGATCATAATTCCCCAAGAAAATTGTTCAAATCACCAAAAGGGCAAAATGGTCAAAATTAGGGTTTTGACTGTATTTGACTGATCAAGGATTGTTTGACCTAATACATGATCTAATGGCTTAAAGTAAAATCTCAAGGATTCAAATACAACATGTTGACCTAATTTCATGGCTCAACATTTCTCAAGATCATTGGATTGACAGATGAAATTTGGTCAACTGATGAAAAAGTCAATTGTATACTGAAAAGTCAAACTTTGACTTTTTGATCAAATTTGAGTTTCAAAGATCACATTTCATCAATACATTCAAAAATATGAAGCTTGATCATCAAGAAATCACGAAAGTCAAAAGTCAATATGAAAAGTCAAACTTTTCAAGACATAGAAATTTTTCTAAGTGTTTTTTATACATGATAATTTCATTACTTCATGCCAATCTTTCACCAAGATGCAAAATGATTCAAGGGAAACTTTCAACATGAAATTTGTAGATCTTTCTGAATTCTAAAACTTTGTATTAGAGGGTTGATCTCTAAAAAATGCTTAGATTTGAAGATATAAGCCCATGAAGTCATGACATTTTTATCTAACACTTAGAGAAATTTTCAACAGATTTTGGTCAGGATTTTATCCCAACTTCTTGGCATTTTTTTCACATAGTTCCAAGATGATTTTGTAAAAATGTCCAACATGAAAGTTGTAGAGTATGTTTCAAGCTTTCCAAAACATCCAAGAGCATGAATTTATCATACTTGATCTAGGAGATTCATGGGCTTGAAGTTGGGCATCCATTCTTGAATTGCAAGTCATTTTGTTGAAGAACATATAACAAAATCCTTATACCATGCTGCATAATCTTACTTTGCAGGCCTTTTTACTTGCAAATATATCCATAATAATATGTTTACACAATTGATTGAACCATTATCCAATTGAATCATTATGGCACAACGGCACCATTGCCATTCACATAAAGCATGCTTTATACAAAGTCAGCTCCCCTTGAGCCTCTCAACTGTTTTTCTACACCCACAATGCCAAATCAAGAAGCAACATGCATAAAAACTCCTAGCCACTTCATATCCCTTTTGTACCATGCATTGGGACATCAAATTTCACATAACTTGGTTGTTTCATCCCAATCAAACCAGAATTTTGACAGCTTGTAAAACAAACTATCTCATCCTCTCAAACCTCCTCTATAAATAGAGAGGCCATTTTCAATATAGAGGGACATAAGTTTTTTTTTGTATAGACAAGTTTCTCAAAACCCCTCATATTCTAAAAAAACATAATTGTCCAAAAACCTCCATTCTTGAGCTTAGAAACCAAAATCTTCAAATCTCTCAAACCTTGCATTTTTGTCCAAACAAATCATCCACATACTTCATATACATCATATAGAAGTTTTTCAAACACAAGAGCAACTTCTGTAACATCACTATCACCATTCTCCAAACTAAAAAACAGCTACTTGACCTCTCTAAGACAATGCAATAACTTTAAATCAAAACACAAATTTTAGTTTCAAGGTATGTTTTCTTGACTTTCAACTTTTCATACAAGCATCATTAGTGGTTAATTTGTGAAGATAAAATGTAGATATCATTTCCATGAAGCTAACCATATTTTTACTTTTCATTTTCATTAACCATGTGTTGAGAACTGACTCATATATGCAGCATAAAATGTTGGAAGAAAAAAAACAGCAGTATGAGCCGATGTATAACTCTATGTGTCGTCGTATATTAGGTATAAAACAGGTTATGAGTCGACACAAACCTTTATGTATCGACTCATATTGGGTTGGTTTTGATTTCCAGGATCAAGGAATGATATGTATTGATGCATAAGTGCATGTGTCGATACAAAACAGATATGAGCCAATGCATAAGCGCATGTGTCAATGCATAAAAAGCTTTTGTATCAATGCGTAAGTGTATGTGTCAATACATAAAATTTAAAAAAAACAATTTTCTTTTTTTTACATTATCTTTATATTTATTTATATTTTTTTTATTATTCATTATTCAATATGGTTGTAATAGTAATTAGGTTTTAATTGCTTTCATTCCCCATTTGTAAATTTGTATCCCCCGTCCTCAAAAAAGATGTAATAGTGTAGAACTTTAAATTTCTACAATTTATCGCTTCCAATATAATTGCTAGTAATTAGGGTTTGCATGGCAAGACTTAAAATCAACAAGTAGACAACCCTAATTCAAGACAAAAATGCATGAAATCAATACATCCGCACACACGCACCTCTAGGGTAATCCAAACTTGTTTCCTCAGATTTAAATACTCATGTCCCTCGAATGTGAGATACTTTAGAAAAGACCCTCGAATACAAGATCGTAGTCCCTCGATGAACCTTTGATGTTGCCTTCGATAAATGATCTTAGACCCTTACAAAAATTTCTAAGGTATCCTACAATGTTGCCTTTTATAACTATATGACGACCCACGCTCGTCCCTTCACATCCAATGATAGGGCTTATTATCAATCAATGGTAAGGTAGAAATATCTAAAGGAGGAGGAAAAGAACTGATACTTTTTGAGTAGGTATAACACTCGTAGTTGCTTGCTCACAACATTTCAAAACATCTTTCAAATACACCAACACTTTTCCATGAAATATTTTCAAAAGTCAACACTTTGTATGCATTCTTATAGAGACGAGAATCATTACAAAGTTCTCCTAAACAAAGGCACTTTCAAAAATACTTTCAAAAAACATCACAAACACATTTCAAACAAAGCATTTTAAAGTGAGCTAGCAACTAAGATCTCGTAGATAACTACAGATGAAAAGGGTGCTAACACATTACCTTTTCATAACCTACCCCCCAAACTCAAGAAAATATCTCAAAAGGTCTTTCTTGTTCTTTTCACCCTTTCCTTTATTAGATAAAAGAAAATTCGGTGGCGTCTCTTGCTATCCGCAACAATTGCGATAAAATGCAAAACACCCAAGTCAGTTCTCCCGCCGTATTACACTTTCAAACTAACTCATGCTTTAGTTGGGACTTTTAAGGGTTGTAACGTGGCCTGGTTCACATTTTAAGAAACAAAGGATAAGGCTCAAATTTTATTTGTACCCAACCTGTTCTTCGTGATATTCTTCAACCCTATACTCAGTTAATTGTGCATTTGGATTCTAATTGAGTCTGGAATGATATTTTGTTGATGGTTCGGGTACTGGAAGCTTATTTGAGAAGGAAATAATTTTTGTAACATTTTGTTGAGGATTTGTAGCGACCTCCTTTTTTTAATTTATTATCCCTTATTATTTATTTTCCTGACTATTTTTGTTTTGAGATTACAGTCAGCGGGATGCCGCAATTTTTTTTCTTATGTCTCCGTCACAGGTTTTGACTTAGCGGGCTTTTCTCTTGAGAGATAATGACTGCCTATTCTATGGGGAACCAATATCGTCTTTTGATTTAGAAAGATATCTTTGGTATCACTTGCTATGTATGAAGTGAGAGTTTGGGGACTGAACACGCATTTGAATTAATTGAGAAACTACTCTGCCTCAGGTTATGATTAAGGGTTCCAATTTGTGTGAAAAAGAAAACTCCTACTTCTTAGGCTCAAAGGGGGTCGACTAGGGATTAACTTCCTTATAACTCCACTCTTTAGGATTTGAAACAAATCATGTACATATTCAGCAATGTCTGTTCAAAAGCATACTCTATGAGATCATGGTATCATTTTCATCATCCTCCCTCTAAAGGCTTATAACTTTTAATCCAGAGTTGAATATCACAAAAGGAAGTAAAAGCATAGTTTAAATATAGTGAAAACGAATGGGTTAATTCAAGATAAACATATGCAATGCATTAATGAGGACAACCAAAAGTCTGACATAAAGATAAATGTTTGAATCAAATAGAGAAATTACAAACGAAAATTCGAATGAACAAAAAGCTTCTCCGCCTGAACTTGTCACTTTAGATGGTGTGCCTTGCAGTCTCGGCATTTGGGGGGTAACAGAGGAGCTCGATCTGACCATCTTGCGTGAACTCAACTATTCCTTCGTCAATCAGGTCCTGAATCCTATTTTTCAACGCCCAACAGTTATCAGTGTTGTGTCCAGAACTATTGGAATGGTATGCACACCTTACATTAGGATTGTGACGTGAAGAAGAAGTATTGTGCTTACGATGAGGATCCTTCAATGTCATCAACTTGGTCTTCAAAACGTGTTGTAATGCTTGAGCCAATGAAATGTTGATTTCAGTAAATCATCTTTTGGGTGTATCCTGCTTACACTGATGACCCTGTTGTCGTTGTTGTACTGGTGCAGTATTAGAGATCCTCACTGCCTCCACAGATTGGTTGAGATCCCTCTTATCATGACCCTTCTGACCGTACGCAATATTGGACTCCTTCTTTCCATTGTATGATCTCTTCAGAGTACTTGAAGATGTAGTCCCCTGAACTTCACTGCTTCTGATTTTATTTTCAACATGTTCCCTCATGAACATGTCACCCAATTCCCTGTCTGCCAAGAAAGGTTGATTATTGTTTAGACCCCAAATTCTAGGAGTTTGTCCCATATGGTCGTATCTATCTTGATGAAGTTCGCGGATGAGCGTTCTCAACTCCTCTTGTCCCCGAGCTAAGTTTTGGATAAGAGCCATCTGTCTATTGCGACTGGTTTTTTTAATTAGAGTCGCCACCACTAGTTTTTATCCTAAGGAAGGGCATCTAATAGGAAACCCTAAATTGTAAAACAAAGATTCTAAGATTCGGACTTCATTAGACGAAAGGAAGGTGTTAGGCACCTTTCATCTACCTTATTCACAAGGATACTAAGTTTTAGATTTAGGTTTCGGGTAAAATAGAGTTTTAATTTTTAATAGGGGAACTCGCCACAATTTTAGTCGTATACCTACATATCCTCTTATGAGGAATCAGAGTCCCAATTCGTAGTTCGTATGGGTTTATGTTTTTTAGGGGTTGCAAATATATTTTGAATTGCCTCGCACTTAGACCGGGTGTAGAGATTGACGAATTTAGACTAAATGCGCGATTAGTTAAAATAAATTTGAAACTCTTTAGCAAAAATTAGTTGTTTGAATTAGTTTATTGTGAAAAAATATTTTGATGTTTGTTGAATATTTTTTTAATAATATTAATTGCAAAATATATTAATTAATGCATGACTAAAAAAATATTTAATGCAATAATATAGAAAATAATATATACATGAGTTTTGAATAATATATATTTACATGTGATAATAAATAATAATAATATAAAATAAAGTACTAAAATAATAATTATTATAAAAAAAGAAAAGAATAAAATAAAAAGAAAATATAATAATTATAAAATATAAATAAAAAAATATAAGAATTTAAAAGAGGAAAATATTGAACTAATTTCGGGGGGGGGGGGGGGGGGTACGTTTCTAGTTAAGAAGTAAAATAGTGGGGTGTAAAAATCAGGCTGGGCTAGGCCCAATGTGCCTGGGGGTGTATTTTGTTCTAGTTTAGTAATTAATGGAAACAGGGTGGTGTCAAAAATAATGGGCTAGGCCCAATACGCACCTTAGAGGAGGTCCGGAGTGATCGTGTATGGCTAGGCATGTTGGACTTATGGTGAGACTTGGCCTACGACCATCTGATGATGATCAAATGGATCTAAAGGGGAGTGCATGTTAACTACGGTATGCAAGCGCGTATTGGATTGAAACAAAATACAAAATTGTTTTTTCATTTTACATTCATTTTTGTTTTTATCTCACAATAACCCCTTTTTTCTTTCTCTCTCTCTCTCTCTCTCTCTCTCTCTCTCTCTCTCTCTCTCTCTCTCTCTCTCCCTCTCTCTCTCTCTCTTTCGCATAACACCCTCAAACCCTTATCCCCTTTCTCTAACCCTAACGCTACATCATCACGGTGGCGCTACCTTGAACCCCTTCCCCAATGTTTACCAACCCATAACTCTTAATCGATATCAAAATAAAACAAAAAAATCTGAGTTCAGTTTTTAACCCTTCGTGCGAGTTTGTGTTATGACTTTTTTCTCTTGGTCCCGATTTGACGCTAATCTCTTTTCTCCCTTTGATTCGCAGGTTGCGGAGAAGGTTGAAGATGTGGTGGATGGTGGAAGCAGCGGCAACTGGGCTAGCGATTAGGGTTTCAGATATTGAAACCCTAATCGCTTCTTCTTCTTCTTCAATAGCAAACTGGGTCTTTCACGTTCTTCCGTTCGTCTTCAAATTCTCCCTCTGTCTTTGTATCTCCCTCCTTTCTGTTAAATTTTGTTTAGCATTTATAGGGTTTAGGGCTTTGTCGTTACAAGCTTGTTCATCTTAGATTTAGGGATTTAACTCAGTTAGGTATTATAGATTTTATGTAATTGATTCGGATTATCTGTAATTGATTTGTAATATATTCGATTTCATAATTTCTGGATTTGATTGTTCTAGATTTTGTACTGTAAAAAAACTGGGATCTTTAGGATATTTGATTTAGTGAACATATTTGTTTTGTAGTTTACACGATTTTGGTTTAATTCTGGGCTTGGATATTAGATGCAAAAGACTTGATTTGTTTTTTAAATTTCTACAGTAAGTGTTATTGAGAGAAGACCGTGCGCGAGTTTTGGTAAATTAGTACAGTGTGTATTCTTTGATTTTGGGCCAGCATCGTTACTTTTTTATTCATCCCAACAACATTATTTTTTATTACAACAAAAAAAATGTTTTTAATATAACTAGGCCCAATAGGCCTTTTTCCTTTTCTCTAACCCAATACTAGTTGTTTAAACAAAAACTTTTAATAAATAAACAAATTTTATAAATAATATTTAATGACTAATGAAAACATTATTATAGTAAAAAAGTCTAACAGCAGTAGAAAAACATATCACATTTTTTTTAAAGAAATATATATATATATATATATATATATATATATATATATATATATATATATATATATATATATATATATATATATATATATATATATATATATATATTATATTTTTTAATTAAAATGACAATAACAATAATTTTAATAATAATATTTCTTTTTGACATGAGACAGCAAAATCCCATGAAGACAAATGGGTCGACTTACAAAACCTCACTAGGCCTATTATTCGTAACTACACCTCCTTTTACCATATATCTCCCAAAAGAAATGGGCCAAACAAAAATAAGCTTGCAAATTGAAACTTCACCTCCTATTTTTGCTAACAACAACAAATCCTAATGGACTTATTAATAATTAAAACTTAATAATTAATTTTGAAATAATTTTCCATTTTAGAATCTCATGGGCCATTGGCCAACATTCTTCGCGAATGGGTTTGCAGATACATGGGTCTTTCTGATTTAGAAAGCCCCACTTTCCTGAATTAAAGTGCACCCCCTGGTTGTCTTGGATTTAAGAATGAGCCATCAGATATTGCTGAACCATCCTTAATTAAGATATCTTCTTCTATATTTAAATCTTGGAAATATGATCGTCGAGGTAGGGAAAATTTAGGGTACGACAGCTGCCCTTATTCAATTATCTTCTAATCGAATAGCGTGAGAATGTACAAGTCTTGCACATTCTGATTGGGAGTTTATTGAATACTTGGAATACCTCAAAATTTGTTCTACAAACATAAGGTTACGCTGATATAGCATACCCTTAGGAGTCTTGAGGAAATAGGCGAAGCTGATGATATATCGCTTACCAGGGTTTGATGACGAGGCATATGGTCTTGAGCTTGAGAGATCAATCTTGTATGTCTTGGATTTTTCTTATTCATCCATTTGGGGGGATGAATAAGGCAACACTTGATAACACATGGCTTCTTGGAGACTGAGGCAATGGTTTATGTTCGCGAATCGCTACGTGGGGGTCTTAGGCTATAGGCTAGATTTTAGTTTTCGAACACCGCGGCATGGCGTCTTAGGAAATGATCTATTTTTCTCACATTACGGCCCGGGGTCTTAGGTAATGGGTAAAGGAAGGGAAACACATCGTTGCATGGAGTCTTAGGCAGTGGGTTACGTTGCACTGCTTCCTGGGGTCTTAGGCAATGAACTAAGTTTCGTGCATTACGGCCTAGGGTCTTAGGTAATGGGTAAGATGAAGGGAATACATTTCTGCATGGAGTCTTAGGAAATGTACCGAGCTTCGTACATTACTACATGGAGTCTTAGGTAATGAACTACATTGTAGAGGGAAAACATCACTGTGTGGAGTCTTAGGTGATGGACTGACGACATCACTGCATAGAGTCTTAGGTGACTGGTCTTATTTGCATTTTGAACATTGCAGAGTGGAGTCTTAGGAAATGTACTGGGTTTCGTACATTACTGCATGGAGACTTAGGTAATGCTACGTTGTAAGGAACACATCACTGCGTGGAGGCTTAGGTGATGGGATGAACACATCACTGCGTGGAGTCTTAGGTGATGGGTTGGATTTGTAGAAGGAGTGTGCTTTGATGATTGACCCTTAGATAGCTAAATTTAGGGTTAGATTGTTTGATTTTTGTATGAATGTGTATGATGTATGATATTGATATGGAACCATGAGTGTATGTGTATTGAGTGTTTGTATGTACCAAGTAGTTTGAAAATGTTTTTTATAATTCTCCTTTGTTAAACCATTATCAATTCTCCAACATGATGAATTGGTGTGGACATGATGAAGAGTGTCTTGACATTTGTATCGTAGGCGCATGCGTAGGTGTAGATGTGGGCGCAGGCATAGACGTGGATATAGGTGTAGGCGTGGTCGTAGAAATAGGCATGGATGTGGACGTAGGTGTGGATATGAGTCATAGGTAAGCTACCTAGTGAGATTTTAATAACGAAACCTTTGACGATTGTGCTCGTTGTCAACCGAGGTAGCTATAGCAAGGTGAATGGATAATGCTGAGCTTGGATTTGAATTTGGGTTTGTCTTAGCTGGTAGTCATGCCTTGATATTTTTCCGCAGTTTTCTATGGGCATGTATGCTTGAATGTAATACATGTATGCGTGTTTTATATGATTATGCTTGATGTGTGCATGATGTATGGTATGTATGCTTGATATGATAATATTATAAATTGAAATGATGCGATGATTGATAAATGCAATGCCCCTGTTATTTGAACTGCAGAACCGATGCTCAAGGAATACTATTAGCCAAGACTTATTCCTTCTGAGAAGCCATTCCAGTTAGGGGCTGGGCTTTTGAAAAGGTGTGCCAGACGGGAACTGGGATTTTGAAAAGATGGGCCAGGAGAGAACTAGGCTTTTGAAAAGATGGGCCCAACGGGAACTGGGCTTTTAAAAAGATGGGCCAGACGGAAACTGGGCTTTGCACCAATATCCATATGGTTGCTTGAATAGTATCAACTCGATGGCTTGGAAAGGTGAAATGGATAGCAAGGTCGCTAATATTGGTAAGGTTACCTAAAGACATTAATTGTAAAGCGTGAGGCTGCTCAAGACTTTTACGTAAGGCTGCTTACATAGGATGGATGATGAATGCATGAGGTTGCTCATGCCTCGTATGGCTGCCTATGAATGAATAATGGATGAGGTTGCATGAAACAAAAATTTAGAATATGTGTGAGGTTGCTCACGTCTTGGATGGTGGTACGTAAGGCTACTTACGGTTTAGTTTGACGAAGAATGCTTGTATGATAGACTTACTCAGAGGGATAGTCGGAGGGATGTTAGAGATTGTAATAACGACTCTCCTAGAAATTGACTCTATATTTTTACGGGGTCCTAAGTCTCGGCTATGATATATTATGCATGCATGAAGATGCAGGTGTTAATGTGTAGAAGAACTGACCAATGCATGTAATGGATGGCTTGGATATACGCCAATGGATGTTGAAATTTTGACGTGCCAATGAGAATTGGGCTCTCTGTTAGATCCATGATGTCAGAATTCATCAGCCAAATGAGATGATATGTGTAGTTTGACAATATCCCAATGAATGTACGCTAATGATTTATGCAGACTTATACTTTATGATTATGACTCGCATGATTTGTTGAATGATGTCCCTGTGATGGGTTGTTGACGATTAAGCGTAGATGTTTGACTATGTAACACGGTTGCTTGTCACATGATGGTTGAATTTTGTGCTTGCATGATTTCATAATACTCGCTTTGAACTCATAAGATTGCTGATATAGAAGAAAGATCCATTGGAGATTATGAAAGTATACGGGGAGCTTGCCCTTATGTGGATTGTCTTTCCCTAATTTTTGGTAGGGTGTTGGAGGAGATTCTCATTGCTAGGAGCTTAGGGATAGTTTGATCATAGTATGAACGACCCCACTATTTTACACTTCGAAACATTATGCCGTTGACTAATGGGCTCCTGGATGGTTTTCCCTTGATGGGATATTTTTGAATCAACTCCTTTTAATGAGCCTCACAGTGGTTTTCCCCACCATTCAAATTTTGAAAGAGGTGCCCCTCAATTCCTTGGATCTAGAGGAAGTGCCCTCAGAAAGAACTTAGTCCTCACCATGAACTTTGATATATATTTCCCCACAATTTAAATTTTGAAAAGTTTGTACTTGAATTCGCTTGAAGAGGAACTTGGACCCTACGGGTGGTAGAATGAATCTGATATGCATTGCCCTAACATTTGAATCTTGGAAGATTTCCCCTTGAATCAAAGCCTTGAGAGATTTTTTAAAATGAGGGAACCGAGTCATACCCTGTTATGATATGACTTGATTCAGGAATGCTCCTTTGAAAGGTATGCCCCTGATTGAACAATGCTTTGAAATTTGATTCAGGTTGATTGAATTTCGGAATGATCACCCCTTGTCAATAGTATCTTCATGTGATATACCTCTATGATCATTAGTATTTTCCCCTGTTTATAGGAGTCCTCTTAGATGCTTTACCCCTAGTTAGAAGCTTCTTGGAAATGTTGCCTTTGATCAGACCTTTTTGAAATATCCTTGAGGCTAAGTATTAATTCATAGATAAAATTATACATTTTGAAAAAAAAATTCTTAGTGATGTAAATGCAAGTTTTGAAATCGAAGTTTGAATAGAAATGGATGATTATAAATGGAGATTCGAAGAAGTGAAGTGATTAGTAATAAATTTAACAAATGTAGGAGTCATTTTAATACAAATTTTTCTTAGTATGCTTTCATAGTTAACCTTGCTTCAATTAGGACTTTTGAAGGTTGTAACGTGGCCATGGTTCATGGTTTAAGAAAAAAGGATATAAGGCTCAAAATTTATTTATACCACCCCATTCTCCTTGATGTTCTCCAATCTTAATTTCAATTAATCCAATGGATACATTGAATCCCCAAGAGAAGTTTCGTAGTCATGCAGATGATGAGAAGTGTTAATAAGATCCAACATTTATGAGATCCAAGCGTTGATGAGAAGCCTTTGAGGTGGCAGTTATAAGATTTTTCTCCAATTTTGTTTTCAATCCCTTATTTTTGCATGGACCGATTTTTTTGAATTATCTGGTCCATCGGGATGCCCTAACTTTTGCCTAAGTTAAGTTTTCATTTTTTTGACTTAGCGGGCTTTCTCCTTCTTTTTTTTTTTAATTTATTTTTTCTTTTTGATTGCTTTTGATTTTGAAATTTTGTGACTGTCATGTTGATTGTTGTAAGCTTTGTCTTCATCGTTTTTCTCGATTTTGAATGATGCATTGAGGAAAAGGATATTGAGAGCTTCATGGATTCCTCATTCTTGATGGATGTAAGGAAAAGGATGCTCTTGAACCCTTGCTTAGATTATTTCCTCAATGATGTATCGAGGAAAGAGATATGCTTGAACCTTTTGTTTAGATAAATCACTTCTCTTGAGAATAGAACATGACATTGAATTAATTGAAAGACTACCCTGCCCCTGGTTGAAATTAAATTTTTTTTAGAAAATAGAAACAACTCCAACTTCTGGCTCGAGGGGGTTGACTACGGATTAACTCCTTATTTCTCCACTGTTTAGGAATTGAAACAATGCCTTACATCATTAGCTCAATCTTACATTAAAAGTACATCTTAGAAAAACTCAGTTATTTGATTTTCATCATTCTCCGTCGAAGTTTGTTAATTTGAAAATGGAAAAGAGTGAAAATAGAAAGTTGTTGATTTTTGTGGATTGAACCAATTTCAAAAACATGCATGCTTATTTTATCAGAATTACTGATCCAAAGATACAAATTTTCACCAAATGAACCTTAGCAACTAGGAAATTACAAATTGTACTTGATAAAGCCTAATGATCTTATGGAAGAGCTCATTTGTTGATCCTCGTGACTTCAGGAATTCTTCTTAGTTCTCAGACTTGTCAAAGCGTGAGGGTGACCTTTGACTTTTCTCGGGCATACCTATTCTATTGATAAGGCAGTTGCTCTTGATGTAGAGGAATCACCAATGATAGTGGCATTTGAGGCGCTGTGTAGACCCGTTGTTGACCTTGTGAAGGGCTGCCTTCTTTCTTTGTAGGGCCAAGTTTAATTGAGTCTCCAATGTTTAATCTCCTCCTTCCATATTTTAGAACTTCCTCAAGCGAGTACCAAGAAATCAGCTAGCATGTGGGTAACAGTTGGATAAGGGCGAAGGTGGAAATGCATGGGATGCAAATGTATGAATGTATGTGAATGCATGGGTATGCAAAAATGTTTTTGGCTTTAGGGTATGATGCAAAAAGGTTTCATGGATATGCAATGTGATGCAAACATAATATGAGGGTAGATGCAGGGGTACCCTATACAGGTTTGATGGTAGATATGAAAATGATAATATCCTACATTGTCTCAGATATTGAAACAGATAGGAATTCCTTAAGGACAAAAATAATTTGATGTGGATTTGGAGGTACCCTACACTAACTCAGATATTGAGACAAATAGGAATTCCTTAAGGGCGAAGATAATGATAGACATGGAAATGGGGATACACTACACTGACTCAGATATTGAGACAGATAGGAACTTATTAAGGGCGAAGATAATGATAGATGTGGAAATGAGGATATCCTACACTGACTTAGATATTGAGACAGATAGGAACTCCCTAAGGAGTAAAGATCATAGATGACGAAGGGGAATCCCTACAAGCTAGAGATTATAATTGAGGGACGAGAATACTCATAAGTTAGGAATTGTGATAGACTAATGGCCAGTTGAGGAATCCATACAAGCTAGGGGTTATGAATTTCGAAAGATAAACCCTACGAACTAGGGATTGTAGTATACCGGAAGTAACCCTTGCGGGTTTAGGGATAGTGGAAATGGGATTATATGAATGATATCCTTAGAAGGTAGGATCCTAGTTTTGGCCTACGGATATTACACCCTTCCCATAAGGTGGTTTCCTTAAGGGTATCATGAATAACACCAGAGAGAAAAGGCACAAGGGCCTCCCTTAGGTGGAGCCTCTTTACAGACCGAGACTTTCGTCTCAAAGTCGTGAAAGGTCTCGTCATGAGATTTTAGGTTAAGGCCGTTACAAAGAGTCATGGGTGGCATTACACAGTCCTACTCGTCAAGAGGATATCTCTCAATAAGTATTCCTTTTGTGGAATTCCACCGACTCTAGGCAAATTTGTCACATAAACTCGCAGGGATGATGTATCCCCTAAGCTAATAGACGAATCTTTTTGCTAAGGGTTATTTGAGAATTTATTTTTTTTGAAGTAAAAACCCGCCACACAGTAAATATATAATGATAAAAATAGACAGGAATAAATAAATGCAATAAATAAATAAATAAATAAAACAAAAACCCAAAATAAACCTAAAACCTAAAGTTGAGGATCCCCAGCAGAGTCGCCAGTTGTTGCGACTGTTCTTTTTAATCAGAGTCACCACTACTAGTTTTTATCCTAAGGAAGGGCATCTAATAGGAAACCCTAAATTGTAAAACATAGATTCTACGATTCAGACTTCATTATATGAAAGGAATGTGTTAGGCACCTTTCATCTACCTTGTTCATAAGGATACTAGGTTTTAGATTTAGGTTTCGGGTAAAATAGGGTTTTAATTTTTAATAGGGGAACTTGCCACGATTTTAGTCGTATGCATACATATCCTCTTATGAGGAATCAGAGTCCCAATTCTTAGTTCGTATGGATTTGTATTTTTTAGGGATTGCAATGATATTTTTATTGCCTCGCACTTAGACCGGGTGTAGAGATTGCGGATTTAGACTAAATGCACGATTAGTCAAAATAGATTTGAAACCCTTTAGAAAAAATTAGTTGTTTGAATTAGTTTATTGCGAAAAAAGATTTTGATGTTTGTTGAATATTTTTTTAATAATATTAATTGCAAAATATCTTAATTAATGCATGACTAAAAAAATATTTGATGCAATAATATAGAAAATAATATATACACGAGTTTTGAATAAAATATATTTACATGTGATAATAAATAATAATAATATTAAATAAAGTACTAAAATAATAATTATTATAAAAAAAGAAAAGAATAAAATAAAAATATAATATAATAATTATAAAATATAAATAAGAAATTATAAGAATTTAAAAGAGGGAAATATTTAACTAATTTCAGGGGGTACGTTTCTAGTTAAGAAGTAAAATAGTGGGGTGTAAAAATCAAGATGGGCTAGGCCCAGTGTGCCGGGGGTGTATTTTGTTCTAGTTTAGTAATTAATGGAAACGGGGTGGTGTCAAAAATAATGGGCTAGGCCCAATACGCAGCTTAGAGGAGGTCCGGAGTGATTGTGTATGGCTAGGCATGTGGGACTTATTGTGAGACTTGGCTTACGGTCGTCTGATGAGAATCAAATGGATCTAAAGGAGAGTGCATGTTAACTACGGTATGCAAGCGCGTATTGGATTGAAACGGAATACAAAATTGTTTTTTGATTTCACTTTACATTCATTTTTGTTTTTATCTCACAATAACCCATTTTTCTTTCTTTATCTCTCGCATAACACCCTCAAACCCTTATCCCCTTTCGCTAACCCTAACACTGCTTCGTCACGGCAGTGCTGCCTTGAACCCCTTTTGCGATGTTTACCAACCCATAACCCTTAATCGATATCAAAACAACATAAAAAAGTTGAGTTTAGTTTTTACCCCTTCGTGCTAGTTCGTGTTCTGACTTTTTTCTCTTGGTCCTAATTCAGTGCTAATCTATTTTCTCCCTTTGATTTGCAGGTTCCGGCAAAGGTTGAAGATGGTGGTGGTTGGTGGAAGCACCGACAACTGGGCTAGCGATTAGGGTTTCAGATATTGAAATCCTAATTGCCTCTTCTTCTTCTTCAACAACAAACCAGATCTTTCACGTTCTTTTGTACGTCTTCGAATTCTCCCTCTATCTCTGTATCTCCCCCCCCCCCCCCCCTTTCTGTTAAATTTTGTTTAGCATTTATGGGGTTTAGGGCTTTGTTGTTACAAGCTTGCTCATCTTAGATTTATGGATTTAGCTTAATTAGGGATTATAGATTATATGTAATTGATTCGGATTGTCTGTAATTGATTTGTAATATATTCGATTTCGTAATTTCCAGAGTTAATTGTTCTAGATTTTGTACTATAAAATAATTGGGATCTTAGGAGATTTGATTTAGTGAACATATTTGTTTTGTAGTTTACACGATTTTGGTATAATTTTGGGCTTGGATATTAGATGCAGAAGACTTGATTTATTTTTTCAATTTCTACAGTTAGTATTATTGAGAGAAGACCGTGCGTGAGTTTTGGTAAATTAGTACAATGACTGTTCTTTGATTTTAGGCCAGGATCATTACTTTTTTATTCAGCCCAGCAATAATATTTTTTATTACAACAAAAAAATGTTTTTAATATAACTAGGCCCAATTGGCCTTTTTCCTTTTCTCTAACCCAATACTAGTTGTTTAAACAAAAAAATTTAATAAATAAACAAATTTTATAAATAATATTTAATGACTAATGAAAACATTATTATAGTAAAAAAGCCTAACAGTAGTAGAAAAATATATCACGTTTTTTTTAAAGAAATATATATTACTTATTATATTTTTTTAATTAAAATGACAATAACAACAATTTTAATAATAATGTTTCTTTTTGACATGAAACAGTAAAATCCCAAAAATACAAATGGGCCGACTTACAAAACCTCACTAGGCCTGTTATTCGTAAATGCACCTCCTTTTACCATATACCCCCCCAAAAGAAATGTGCCAAACAAAAATAAGCTTGAAAATTGGAACTTCACCTCCTATTTTTACTAACAGCAACAAATCCTAATGGACTTATTAATAATTAAAACTTAATAATTAATTTTGAAATAAGTTTCCATTTTCGAATCTCATGGGCCATTGGCCAACATGCTTCACGAATGGGTTTACAGATACATGGGTCTTTCTGATTTAGAAAGCCCCACTTTCCTGAATTAAAGTGCACCCCCTGGTTGTCTTGGATTTAAGAATGAGCTATTAGATATTGTTGAGTCATTCTTAATTAAGATATCTTCTTCTATCTTTAAATCTTGAAAATATAATCGTCGAGGTAGGGTAAATTTGGGGTACGACACTGTCCTATCATTTGGATTCTCATTGTTGCCATTTCAGCTTGCAATTGTTCCAATTAGTCATCCTTGTTGTCTTCAGGATTCTTCTTGGTCATGCTCACAGTGAGGAGTGCCTTCAATTCTTCTTGCCCCTTGGATATGTTCAGGAACATTTCTTTAAATTTAGCGTCTTGAACTTGGAGATTTCTGAAGGTCTGTTCGAGAGTCATCTTTAACTAAAATAAACAGTAAGCAGATGAGAAAACTTGTATGGGGAAAACCTGTTATGACATGATGCATGATATGTAGATGCAATATTTTCAAGGATCTCACAGGGTAAATAGAAGAAAATGTTGGAAGTCAAATCTGACCGTAGTTTTGATTGAAGAACTTCGTATCATTGAATGTCTTTCTACGAGAATCAAGCTCACCGTGTCGAGTGGGTCATAGCCTTTGACTCAAGATAACATGCTTTGGTCTTTTACATCATGGGTTAGAGGAAAATAAATCCCCTTTCCCCTTGTTAGACATTGGTTTATGATAACCTGCATCACTTGAACTGGTCAGTGAGAATGATATGGTATGGTGTTATGATGTGTATGCTATGCACCAAGCAAAAGTGTAAGGTGGTGACTACAAACAAGCCCTGCAAGGAATTCAAGTTTTCTTAGATATTGAATACAGACAAACCCTTCAAGGAGTTCAAGTTATCAGATCATAAATTCAAACAAGTCACATGATTAGCCTTAGGTTCAAAGGCTTGCATGGAGTTTGTAGATAAATACCCTCTTGAAGTTTAGTTGGTTCAACCTGTCCTAACAAAAGTAATTGGGTTCTAAGGAATCTCAATATCCCTGATATTTCTTTATCGGGCATTATTTTAGCACAAGCTTCTTTATTAGCGACTGAAATATCCCGAAAGTCCAATCTCAATGAGTATAGTATAGAGTATCAACCAACTTTAGTCTTGCACCAAAGCCGTCTATCTCACTACTTTCTATTGGCCAAGTTGTTCAACTAAGGTTCTAAGGTCAGTTAGTGCTTCATGACACCACACAGTGGCCCTGTATTCTCCTTGACTGGACTCAAGGGACACCGGTACCAACAAATGTGTCACACTAACGTAGCCATCGCTTCAACCATGTTAGTATTATGCCGCATAGTCCCCACGATCTATTGCTACTTACCTAATATGCCCCAAATCCGGGTATAGGATTTTTACAAGTAGTAAACCCAAGAATATCCCACAAATGTAAAGCAAACAATTAAAGCAAATAAAGGTGATCTAGCTCTTAAGGTAACCCCACTTTTTATTATCTCCCCAACAGAGTCGCCAATTCTGTAATACGGTGGGAGTACTGACTTGGTATTTTGTGTTTTATCGCAAGTGTTGCGGATAGCAAGAGTTGCCGCTGACTTTTCTTTTATCCAATAAAGGAAAGGGTGAAAAGAACATGAAATACCTTTTGATAATTTTCTTGAGTTTGGGGGGTATATTATGAAAAGGGAAGGTGTTAGCACCCTTTTCATCCGTAGTTATCTACGGGCTCTTAATTTCTAGCTCACTTTGAAATGCTTTGTGTTTGTGTAGGTTTTGAAAATATTTCGAAAACGCCTTCGTGCGGTAAACTTTGTAATGATTATCGTATTGTTGAGAATGTATACAAAGTGTTGGTTTTGAAAATATTTGTTGTTTGGAAAGTGTTTGAAAGGTGGTTTTGAAAGTGTGAGGTGTGACGATTGTTTCGATTTATGAGCAACCAATTATGAGCAATTTACCGACTCAAAAAGTCTTTGTTCTTTTCCTCCTCCTTTAGATAGTGTTATCCTAGCATTGATTGGTAGAAAGCCTTATCATTGGATGTGAGGGACAAGCGTGGGTCATCGTACAGTCATAGAAGGCAACTTATGAGACGCTTTAGCAATTTTTTCATAAAGGGCTCAGATCTTTTTACCGAAGGCAACATCGAAGGGTTATCGAGGGACTAAGATCTTTTTTAATCGAGGGTCTTTGTTAAAACGACTCATATTCGAGGGACGTGACTGTTTTTCTGAGGCAACAAGCGAGGTTATCCTAGAGGTGCGCGTGTGAAAAGTGTGTTTGATTTCAATTAATTTATCTTGAATTAGGCTTATCTAGCGATTGATTTTAAATCTTACCATACACACCTAATTACTAAACAATATAATAAAATGCGGTAAACTTCAGAAATTAAAGTTCTACGCTATTACAAAGCTTCGGGAATGGGGGTACAAATTTATGAATGGGGATGAAGTAAAAGCCTAACTAAACTATTACAAACCGTAAGTAGTTACAATAATCGAAAGAATGTGAAAATAGTAAATTACATAAAAAAGAAAAGGGAAATTGTTTTGTGACTTTATCAAGTAAGGGAAATAAATCAAATAAAAATCTATGAACGCAAAATTCAAGAATTAAAATTTTAAATAATATATTTGTTATTTTGTTTGTGAGAAAATTCAAAAATAAAATAAAGACCTATTCTATTATTTTTTTGGAATTTTTATCATGTAGAAACTAAACAATTTAAAAGAAAATTTAACTAACAATAAAATGTTAATTAACAAAATTATTCACAAAGTCCTAAACTAAACTAATTAAGAAAATTAACTAGTTTTGAAACTATATTTTTATTTAATTGAATTTTAAAATCTAAGTTAAAGATTAAGAAAATTATTAAAACAAGATAAAATGGGGGATTTGAAGCAGAATTAAGGGAGATGGGGTAAGTAATTCGCTGGGCCTGAGGATGAAATTAAGGCAGAGGCCCACATGTTTGCAACAAGAGATTTAAGAAAGAAAAAAAACAAAATAATAAATAAATAAATAAAACATCAGCTGGATCGGATCGGGTCAGAGGGGTCTGGATCCAGAAATCCCTAAAACAAAATGGGTTGGAAACCCTACTAGTATTAGCGCCTCTTGTCTCTGTCACTCTTGACCGATTCTCCGTTCCTCCATATTTCTGTATTTTCATGCTAATTTTTCTTCTTGACATATCCTCTAAGCTCACTCTTAAACCTATCGTGATTCACTCATACAAACTTCAAATGCAAAAAATGGCATGGGGGTAATGATCCATAAACTGTGAGGAGAAAATAGCACCACAAAAATTCGAGAAAAGAATCGTAAGGGACTTACATGGCTGCAGCTAGTCCGAAGGATTCCGATTTTGGTAACGCAAGCGATTCTCAAGTAAATTTAGGATTTCCTTTTCTTTGCTCTTTTCTTCGTCTACTTCAAAAAATTTGTTCGCACTTCTTCTGAATCCTAGTGTTGTGATCTGCGTGTAGTTGTAAATGCGTGTGGTTGATGTTGTTGTTCACAAGTTGACAATATGATGTGTGTCGTTTTTGATGTTGTAGGTTGTTGATGAGAGTGAAGTTGGAAGTGTAGTGTTGCGATGTTGATGGTTTTGAATAGAAATGGCGAGGTCATATTTATGTTGAATTTGCAGGTTCTGTGGTGTTTTGAGTTTATGCAGTTTGCGGTTCTCTGCATGTGAGTTAAGGGTGAGAAGGTATTGACAGGGAAGTTTCTTTATGTAAAAATTTTCTCTCTTTGTTTTTTTCCAGTTTCTAAAGGATTTTTCATTTGAGGAAAATGATGAACAAAGATTGAGCCCTCTTGATTATGTGACTGTGTTTCTGTTGTCTATTTTCGCTTGAACGATTTTTGAAGGGTTTGGGTTTTGAAAATGATGAAATACAAAATTAGGTTTTGGTTTTGTTCATGTTGTGCAGTTTCTGTATATTTGTTGTGTGATCTGTATTTGGTTTTCACAATCTTGGAGGTTTTGGTTTTGTGGTTGTATATTGGGTTTTTTGGATTTGTGGTTGTGCTATATTTATTTGAACAAAATTATTGTTCTGGTTCGATGGATTTTGGATCTCTATCCCCCTTTACTGTTTTATAAAAAGTTGTTTTTGTAGATGAAAAAGGGTGAAAATTTGGAGGGAAAATTGATGAGGTTTGAATTGTTTTGGCTACTGTTTTATAACTTTGTTTGCTGCAGTTTTGTTTTTGCTGAAATTGTGCAATATTGGGTTGTTTTGGACTGTTTTGTTTGTTTTTTTCTCATGTAGAAATGTTTTGCTGAATTTGGGACTGTTTTGTGATGCAATTCTATTTGATTTCTGCAGCGACTTTTTCCTTCTATTGTGAACCAAAAACAAGCTTTTTGTGATTTGCAGTAGGGGATTATCTTAGGCCAATTATAGAACAAAATTGTGTGAGGCTTTTGTTGCGTGTTGGGCTTTGCAATTTTATTTGCTATTGGGCTAGATTGTGATGGAATTCTGTTTTTTTTTTAATCTTTGAATTTGTTTATTGTGAACTGATTAATTTGTGATTTGCAATATACCTATGCCTTTGATTGAATCCAATTTTGTATGAAGCTTTTTGGCACATAAACATGATCGAGAAACAACCCTTTCATAATTCCTTAAGCAAAACCCTAATGATGAATTTGAAGAGAAAACTCTTTGAAAATTCTTGTTTATTGCTCAAGTTTTGACGATTTGTACTAACTATTTCTCTTTCTTTTTGTTTCATGTATTTCAACAATGGCAATGAGACAATGAATGAGGAGGACTTGAAGGGATCAATGGTATAACACGACCATGCTTGAAGTGGAGAATTAGTGAATAGCATTGGTGATATCCAAAAGACACATATGTGTAGGAACTTGTGATTAGGCCATAGAATAATGAATGTCTATGTAACATTAGGAAGTAGTTTGGAACTTTAGAACTATGCACACTTGAAATCTAGAATGCCATTTGAAATTTTGGGCAAACTTTAATTCCCTTTTTGTAACACATTCAACGAATCTTAAACAATTTGTAACAATATGAAGTTTTGTAGTCCTTTAAGATTCAATCTTGAAATGTAAAATGTAAAACTCCCCATATTTGAATTTGATTCCAATAAGAATGGATATTGAAACTTGTATGAAGAAAGTAAATTGGATTTTTGAAAGTGAATTTGAGATAACAAACGAAGCTTTGAAACTTAAGATAAAAAGAATCCTCCATATTTATAATTAAAGAAAACTAAATTTGAATTCATAAGAAAACATGAAATTGCTTATCTAAAACTCTTTTATTTTCTAAATTAGAGTTCAAAAGTCTTGATGTCCATTATGCAAACGATACTCCTAAGTTCAAAGCAAATATTCGAATGGCCACTCAAAGTGGTGATGCCTTAATGAACTTTTTAATGAGAAAGGATATCATAGGAAATGGGATTCCAACCACATTAAGTCTAAAATCAAATTACACATGATTTTGAGTTTGAAAATTCAGACAAAAGATAAAATCTTTCTCAGAATCATGAATGTGTCTTGCATCAAACTTCACCATGAATCAAGGACCAAAATTCCTATCACAAGAAATTAAAGTCAAAAGATCTCCCCACTTGAAATCACAACTTCACCACTTGACTCAAAAAATCAAATCAACAAATAACCAAATATTCATTTGATCTTAGAAACCAAAAATTCTCCTCAATCGAAGAAATTCAACAATCCAAACCCAAAAGATGAGAACACGCCAATCTCAAATTCAACTTTGATTAAATTTCTTCACAAGAAAACAATGTATCATCAAAGAATCCTTAAGATTAACAGCTTTTATCATGAATCAAAACATGGAGCAAGATAAACTCAACTGTCAAACCCTAATATTGTGCAACCATGAACCTTTGGTGCTTAAAACCATTAAGAACCCTAGGATTATAGAGGGATATTTTTGAATTGGATGAGAGGGAAAATTTTGGGGTACAACAGCTGCCTCTATTCAATCTTCTAAAACCTAAAAAGTTAGATTGGCATGTCCGCCATTCGTGACTTGAAGGTAGAAGATGATTGAACACTTAAGTTCCCAGAAATTTACATTCACATGTGCAAGAAGTAACAAAATATAGATGCCATCCAGGATAGTGACAAAATATTTTTCAGAGATGGGCTTTAGATGCCATCCAGGATAGTGACAAAATATTTGTCAGATGGGCTTATAGATGCCATCCAGGATAGTGACAGAATATTGTTAGAGATGGGCTTATAGATACCACCCAGAGGTGATGAAGAGTTGTCAGAATGAGTCCACGCTCGACTATATCTGAAGAGGTATCAGAATAAATCTACGTTTAATTTAAACTAAGCCCGGAAAGGTCTACTGGGAGAAGTATCCGAATAAACCTTCGAACGATTTAATCTGAGCCAAAAAATAGTATCTACTGGAAGAAACATCATAATAAATCTTTGGTCGATTTAATCTGAGCCAAAAAAAGTATCTATTGGAAGAAGTATCAGAATAAATCTTTGGTCGATTTAAACCGAGCCAGAAGATGTTTTTGTCCGTCTTTAACTGGGAGAAGTACCATAATAAATAGTTGGTTGGTTTAAACTGAGCCAGAAAAAGTATCTACTAGAAGAAGTATCAGAATAAATCTTTGATCGATTTAAACTGAGCCAGAAGATGTTTTTATCTATCTTTACCTGGGAAAAGTATTAGAATAAATCTTTGGTCGATTTAATCTGAGCCAGAAAAATATCAACTGGAAGAAGTATCAGAATAAATCCTTGGTCGATTTAAACTGAGCCAGAATATGTGTATGTTTGTTTTTAACTGGGAGAAGTATCAGAATAAATCTTTCATCGATTTAATATGAGCCAGAAAAAGTATCTATTGGAAGAAGTATCAGAATAAATCTTTGGTCAATTTAAATTGAGCCAGAAAATGTTTTTATCTATCTTTAACTGGGAGAAGTATCAGAATAAATCTTTGGTTGATTTAATCTGAGCCAGAAAAAGTATCAACTTGAAGAAGTATTAGAATAAATCCTTGGCCAATTTAAACTGGGCCAGAAGAAGTGTCTACTAGAAAAGAATCAGAATAAATCTTTGGTCGATTTAAACTGAACCAACAGATGTATTAGATTGTCTTTAAATGGATAAGAACCAGAATAAATCTTAGGGCCTATTTAACTGAACCAGAGAAAGTGTCTACCGGAAACGAATCAGGATAAATCATTAGTTGATTTAAACTGAACCATCAGATGTCTTGAATTGTATTTAACTGGATAAGAATCAAAATAAATCTTAGAATCGATTTAACTGAACCATAGGAAGTGTCTACGAGAAACGAATCAGGATAAATCATTGGTCTATTTGAACTGAACCAACAAATGTCTTGAATTGTCTTTAACTGGAAACGAATCAGGATAAATCTTTGGTCAATTTAAACTAAACCAGAAAAACTGTCTACTGGAAAAGAATCAGAATAAATCTTTGGTCGATTGAAACTGAACCAACAGATGTCTTGAATGTGTCTTTAAATGGATAAGAATCATAATAAAATCTCTGGTCGATTTAAACTGAACCAGAAAAGTGTCTACTGGAAAAGAAATAGAATAAATCTTTGGTCGATTTAAACTGAACTAGCAAATGTATGTGCTTGATTATATCTGACTGTATCTAAAAATTGGATTAGAATGAATCTTTTCCCGACTGTATCTGAAAAATATATTAGAATGAGTCTACGCCTGACTGTATCTAAAAAGTGAATCAGAATGAGTCTCCGTCCGACTGTATCTGAACCATGATTTCTAGAGTGATACTCTGGGAAAGGTGTTTGAATAGTTGCTCGTCATGTATATAGTCTCCTCTTCTTGTTTCAAGAATTGATCTACAATCAGTTTGTTGGTAAACCTGTCATGTTTCTGGAGTTTATACCATTGGTGATAAATATAGTCGCCCCGTCCTATTTCGGGAATTGATCTTTATCTGACAAAAGAGAAAGAAAGATAGTTTCCCCGTCATGTTTCTGGAGTTAATCTTCAATATGTTCATGTAGATAAACTCAACTGTCAAACCCTAATATTGTGCAACCATTAAACCATGAACTTTGGTGCTTAGAGCCATTAAGAACCCTAGGAGTATGGAGGGATATTTTTGAATTGGATGAGAGGATAAATTTTGGGGTACAACACATACATTTTGTTAAAACCAAATTGGCAGCAACATGTTGAATAAGATGTTCCAAATTACAGTTTTTAACATGTCAAATAAGATGTCCCAACAGGAGAATAGGACATCATGTATGCAGCAGCTGACAATTATGTTTAAGCTGATATCTTAGTTAGTGAATATTCAAGGAATATTTAGTTAGATTATGTGGCGTCCAAGATTGACAAATCAAATATTCTATGTTGGTTTTTGAAGATATACAAATTTTCCAAATATGGAGACATTTTAGGAAACTAATGATTGAAGACCTATTTTCTTGGAGAAGATTTTGCAGACTTTGTGCAGCCTCACTGCTGTGATTTTGAAGCCCAACCCAGTCCAGAATAATTTTATATATAGACTGGTGTATACCTAGTTTTAGGTAGAGCTTACATGTGTTTTTTGTTAGGGTTTTAGAATCCTTATTTGTGAGCCTCTCTAATATCATCTTGAGGAAGAGTCGGAATGTTTCAGGTTGTAGGTTCTGTCAGGCATCCATGAGCTTTTAAGCATTGGATGTTTGTGTGTCAGATGCTCATAAGCTTTTAAGCATTGAGTATTTGTGTATCAAATACTCATAAGTTTTAAGAATTGAGTATTTGTGTGTTAGTTCTTTAATGATTTTAAGAATTGAGGATTGTTTGTCTTAAAAGAGTGACTTCCTTTTTTTGTTCTTTACTGTGTTTAGAGTTGCTCCAATCATTGAGTGTGATTGAAGAGGGATTTGAGGAGAGCCTCATACCTAGGTGTGTTTTAGGTAGAAGTTAAGAAAATGGTAGTGATTAAGTGCGTAGATTATAAACGGGTATGTTTGTTGTATGGTCTACAAATTGACACTATCTAGTTAATTTCTTCCCAGACTTGGTAGCCCCAAGAGTAGGTGTTGTTGTCACCGAACTGGGTAAACATATTTGTGTGTTATTTACCTTCAGCATTGTTTGTTTTGTTTATATATCCTACTGTTACGTGTTGAAGTCGGATCCGGTGTCTCGATATCTCTTAGGACGTCCAGGATCTGACAGCCAGAATTTCAATTAGTATCAGAGCAGGCATCATGTTCTGACTCTGTGTGAGATTCAGGGAAGTTACTTTCTGGTGCAATAGACAAGGATGGTGGAATTGTGGTTAAAATACCTATTCTAGATGGTCTCAACTATGACGGTTGAAAGCCTCATATAAAAAATGTTCATAAAATCCTTGGGCAACAAGGCCTGGAAAAATGTTGTCAGAGGATAAGATCCATTGAAGGTTGTGGGTGCATATGGGAAGGTTGCTGATGTGTAGAAGCCTGAAGAATATTAGAATGATGCTGATGAGTTATCATCCCAAAGAAACTCCAAAGCATTGAATGCCATATTCAACGGAGTTGATAAAAAAATTTTCAAGCTGATAAAGAATTGTAAGCATGCGACAGTTGCTTGGGAGACCTTAACGAAGGTTCATGAAGGAAATTCTAAGATAAAGTTGGCAAAACATCAACTTCTCTCCACCAAATTTGAGAACTTAAAGATGAAGGAGGATGAAAGTATTCCGGACTTTCATATGACTGTTCTAGACATTGATAATGACTCAGAAGATCTGGGAGAGAAGATATCAGAGGATAAGCTGATCAGGAAGATGCTCATATCTCTTCTAAAGAGGTTTGACATGAAGTTGACTGCCATTTAAGAATACCATGATATAATCACTATGATTGTGGATGAACTTGTAAGCTCCCTTAAGACCTTTGAATCTGCTATCAATGAAAGGTCTGAATAGAAAAAGAGTATAGCCTTTGCTTCTAGTATTGAAGACTAAAAGGATAGTTGTGAGTTAAACTTAGAAGAAGTATCTGAGGACCTTGTGTTACTAGGAAGAGAGTTCAACAAAGTGTTAAGAAAGTCCATGTTAAATGCCAAGAACATGTCATTTGACATCAACAAAAATTAGGACCTAGGAGGAAAGTCTAGGATTGAAGAAAAGGAAAATCAGGGAAAAGGAGTTTAGTGCTTTGAATGTGAGGGATTTCGACACATATAATCTGAGTGTGCTACTTATCTCAAGAAGCTGAAGAAATGTCTATCTGTGTCATAGTTAGAGGAAGACTCTGAAAGCGATCATGAAGAGGAATCAATCAAACAAGTGAATACCTTGACTGGAGTTTATGATGAAGAATCAGATGGTGAAGAACTTACTTTTGAGGAACTCGATGCCTCATACAGGGAGTTGTGTATCAAAAGTGAAAAATCATGTCAACAAGGAGTAGATCAAAAGATATTTATTTCTCAACTGGAGGCCAAGAAATAAGAGCATCTATCTGTCATTGTTAATCTTAAAGAGGAGGTAATACTGCAAAAATAAAAACTTGACAATATGACCAAATCTGTAAGAATGTTAAACAATGGTTCTACTGTGCTGGATGAGATTCTTCAAATTGGAAAGAATGTTAGGAATGTGAAGGATCTTGGTTATAATAACCAGGATATGAAGAGCAATAAGTAAGTAGTGGAGTTTGTTCCTCAAAAGATGAAACAAGAGCAGAAGATGTCAAGTCACATGTCCCAACATCAGCCGAGACATCATAAAGGTATTATAGTCCCATGTATCAGCCATGGAGATGTCATTATTGTGGGTTATTTGGTCATTTAAAGTCCTATTGTTAAAACTGTATGGCTATCCCAACCATATGACTCCTTACAAAAGAAAATATGTTAATACTGAGGCAAAGTCAAAAGGAGCTCCTCACCATGATTCATATGGACTCGTAGCTTACACTTTTCTCAAAGCCTCAACTAGAAATTATTGGTATTTTGATAGAGGATGTTCTAGACACATGACTAGTGTTAAGAAATTTCTAGTGAATATTAAACCACGTGTCACTAGCTATGTCACTTTTGGAGATGGTTCAATAAGTGAAATAAAAGGTTTTGGAAAGGTGGACTATGCAGGATAACCTAGTTTTGATAATGTGTTTTTTGTAAAAAGGCTAACTGCAAATCTGATAAGCATCAGTCAAATATGTGATCAAGGTATCAAAGTTAACTATATTCAATTTGAAAACCTTAATACTAATAATAAAAATGAAGTGGGTATGAAGGAAACCAGATCAAAAGACAATTGTTACCTATGGAGTTCTCCGGAAACATAATGTCTCTTAACATGCTTAATGTCAAAATATGATGAAGTCAACTTATGGAATCAAAAGCTTGGTCATCTACATCTGAAAGGTTTGAAGAAGATCATGTCAAAGGAAGCTATTAGAGACATTCCCAAGCTAAAGATTGATGAAGGGAGAATTTGTGGCGAATGTCAAATTAGGAAGCATACAAAGATGTTCCATAAGAAGATCCAACATCTTGCCACCTCAAGAGTTCTATAACTACTTCACATGGACTTGATGGGACCTATGCAGGTTGAAAGTCTTGTGAGAAAGAGGTATGCCTATGTGATTGCTTATGAATACTCAAGATTAACTTGGGTGAAGTTCATCAAAGAGAAATCTAAAGTGTTTGAAATCTTCAGAGAATTATGTCACTAGATTTAAAGAGAAAAGGATTGTGGTGTTGTCAGAATCAGAAGTGACCACAAGAAGGAATTTGAGAACAACAAGTTTGAGGAATTTTGTTCTTTTGAAGGGATTAGTCATGAGTTTTCTTCACCCATCACTCCTCAAAAAAAATGGTGTGGTTGAACTCAAGAACATGACTATTCGAGAATGTGCCAAATTTACGCTTCATGCCAAGAATTTACCCCTTTACTTTTGGGCTGAAGCCATGAACACTGCTTGTTATATTCACAATATAGCGAATATTAGAACTGATACTTTTGTTACTCTGTATGAATTATGGAGAGGAAAAAGCCAACTGTCAAATATTTCCATGTCTTTAGAAGTAAGTGTTACATTCTGGAAGACTGTGAGCCAAGAATGAAGTTGGATGCTAAAAGTGATGAAGTCTTTAAAATGTGATTATTGATGAATCAACCAGAGGAGATGATGTCCCAGAAGAAGTTGAGACAACTATTCCTACAGATGATGTGGTTCCTGAAGAAAATGTCTCAACATCCAACACAAATGTTGCAGGCTCAAGAGTCAATTCTGAAGTTGAAGAACCCCCGGTATTCGACAAAGGGCCATCACTCAGAATTCAAAAGGATCATCCTAAGGAACTTATAATAGGAAATCCTAGGCAAGGAGTAGTCACCAGATCAAGAGAAACTATGTCAAATGCTTGCTTTGTATCCATGTTTGAACCAAAGAATATGAAGGAAGCCATAACTGATGAGTTATGGATAAATGTTATGCAAGATGAACTTGGTTAATTCAAGAGAAATGAAGTATAGGACTTGGTTCCAAGACCTAATGGGGTAAGTTTTATTGGTACAAAATGGGTGTACAAGAACAAGACGGGTGGACGAGGTGGTGTTATCAAAAATAAAGCCAGACTTGTCGCACAGGGATACACTCAAATTGAGGAAGTAGACTTTGATGAAACATTTTCTCATGTGGATTGATTGTTACTTGGAGTAGCTTGTCATTTAAGGTTCAAGCTGTATCAAAGGGATGTCAATAGTGCATTTCTAAAGGTGTACCTAAATGAAAAAGTTTATGTTGAGCAACCAAAAGGATTTATTGATATCTTTACAAAAGCTCTTGATTCAGTTTAGTTTGAAAACCTAAGGAGGAGACCTGAGATCTGTATCTATGAAGAATTATAGCAATTACTACTGGTGTTGCATCTGTTGATGAAGATGCTTAGGATGGTGCTGCATCTGATACACATTTTGTCAGTGCTATTAGAGAAGAAGAAGATGCTGATGTGTGACATTTGGTCATGTGATTTTGTTTGGGTCAGCCTTATGATCATGTATATCTAGTTTATGATTTTGTAAGGGTTAAATTCCCGAGATGATTTTAGTTTTTTTTGCACCTTATCAATTAAAACTCCAGGTGCCTAAATTTGTTAATATTGTTAGAACATAGTTTGATTCTACAACCCTTGGTTAGAGTTTTGATGATAACAAAATACAAAGAATAAATAAATACAAAGAACAAATATGCACCTTAAAAATATGTTTTATGTATGCAGAAGTTTTGATCAAATCAGCATCAGAAGATAAGTCATAAGTGCTACACACTGAAGCAATCATAACATACGCTGAAGATTGATGACCAGAACATGCGCTTAATCAAAGTAAACTCTGACTCTGAATAAGAACATATCAAACCAAGTAATCAATATTATGAAGCGTCATCAGCTGAAAGGAGAAAAGATTCTGAAGCGTTACTGAACATTTAAGACAACATCAATTCCAACGGCTTCCTTCAGACAGGATCTTCTCCAAAAAGAAAGTATGTTAATGACATTAAACATGCTTTATGATCAACGACATTACACTGGCTATATAAACAAGTCAGCTTTCAAAATGAAAAAGAACGAATACATACACAACAATTTGCTAGATCATCACTCACGCATATTCAAGCTGCAAGCAAATTCATTATACTTTTCTAAGCTATAAACTTGTGTAATTTATCACAGTTGTGATAAACCGTTTTTGTTAGAAAAACAACAACACATATTGTATAATTCTATTGAAAAAGAGTTCCTTGAGATTAACCGAATTGTGGTTGTACTCAAGAAGACTTTAACAGTTGTTAAAGTAGCTTTTGTAATCTTGTTGAGATTAGTGGATTAAGACCTCGTTGGAGAGAGGAGAAATAACCTTGAGGGTGGACTGGAGTAGTTTGAGATCAAACGAACCAGGATAAAAATATTGTGTCATTAAGCTTTTTAGATTCAATTTTTCAATTCACCCCCCCCCCCCCCCTTCTTGTGTTTTTCACATCTTCAATTGGCATCAGAGCGCCTGGTTCTGAGCTTAAACACTTAACCGTGTCAGTACAAGATCCAAGCTTCAGAAAAACACTATGGTGGGACCAATCCAAAATATCAGCAATGACAACAATGAAGACAAGGACAGATTTAGTGGTAAACCTCATGTCTTTGATGGAGAAAACTTTGACTACTGGAAAGACAAAATTGAGAGTTTCTTTCTGGCCCATGATACTGATCTGTGGGACATGGTGACTGATGGATACACGCATCCTATGGATGGACGTGGTCAAAAGATAGACAGGAAAATAATGTCTGATCAGCAAAAGCGTGAATTCAGAAACCACCACAAGGCCAGAACAATTCTCCTTAGTGCCATCTCATACTCAGAATATGAGAAAATATTAAATAGAGAAACTGCCAAAAATATGTTTGACTCTCATAGAATGACGCATGAAGGCAACATTCAAGTCAAAGAAACCAAGGCTCTTGCGCTCATTCAGAAGTATGAGGCATTCAAGATGGAAGATAGTGAATCAATAGAAAATATGTTTTCAAGATTTCAAATTCTTGTTGTTGGACTAAAGGTTCTTGACAAAGGGTATTCTACTGCTGATCATGTTAAGAAAATCATCAGAAGCTTGCCCAAACAATGGAGGCCATTGGTCACAGCACTTAAGCTATCCAAAGATCTCAACAAAATTTCTCTGGAGGAACTTGTTAGCTCCCTCAGAAGTCACAAGATAGAGCTAGAATAAGATGAGCCTCAAAAGCAAGGTAATCCATTAGCTTTAAAATCTAACAGAAAATCTGACTCCAAGGTTCTGTAGGCTATGGAAGAAACTTATGATGGATCCTCATCAGAAGAAGATGAACTGTCTCTCCTCTCCAGAAGGTTGAACCAACTATGGAAGCAGAGACAAAGGAAGTTCAGAAATCCCAGAAGATCAGAGAATCAGAATGAATCCTCCTTCATATACAGAAAGTCTGAGTCCTCCTCTGGACACAAGATCTGAAGGTTCTTCAGGATACAGAAATCCAAACAACAAGGACATCATCTGCTATGAATGTAACGAGCAAGGGCACTACAAAAGTGACTTCCCAAAGCTTCAGAAGGAAAAGCCCAAAAAGTTGTTTCTCAAGGAAAAGAAGAAAAGTCTCATGGCTACATGGGATGATTCAGACACATCTGAAGCTGACTCAGAATCAGATGATGAAAGAGAAAACATAGCTCTCATGGAAAACGTATCAGAAGCCAGTGAAGCTTCTAGTTCAGACTCAGAATCAGACACTGAAGAGGTATTCCCTGACTTTACCATAAACTTTACTAAGGATGAACTTGCTGAAAGTCTAAATGAAATTCTGGAAAGGTATCAGCAAATCATAGTCAAATTCAGGAACCTGAAAAGGAATCTTGCCTCTGACTCTGAAAAGACTGAGAGTCTCAGATTGAAGAATTCTGAGTTAAGAGAAAAAATTTCAAAATTAGAAAATGATTTGCAAAACTCTCAGAAGGAAACAATCTCTGAAACTCCCAGCAATACTGATGAGATCATCAAAGAGTATGATCACAGATTTCAGAAGTTTCTAGCTAAAAACATAGACAGAAGCAAGATGGCTTCAATGATCTATCGAGTTAGCAGAAATGGCAGAAATGGGATAGGATATCAAGGTAAGGTACCTACACCAAAAAATTCCATGGACTTAGTTATAAAACGCACACCACTCAATTCACATTTTATATATAGGCACACACATGACATAAAATACACAAGTAATGATTATTCTGTCAAACCAAAATTCAATCAGAATTTTGGTAAAACAAACAAATCAGGACCCAAGAAAATGTGGGTACCTAAGGATAAAATCATACATGTGGCAAATATCTTTAGCAACAAGGCTAAGACACCAATCATGGTACCTGGACTCTGGATGCTCACGACACATGACGGGAAGAAGGCATATGTTCCAAAGCCTGGAACTTAAGCCTGGAGGCCATGTGGGCTTTGGAGGCAATCAGAGAGGAAAGATCATTGGCTCTAGAACAGTAGGTAATGGAAATATTCCCTCTATAAGTAATGTTTTATTAGTTGATGGATTAATGCATAACCTGTTATCCATAAGTCAATTAAGTGATAATGGTTATGATATAATCTTCAATCAAAATTCATGCAAAGTTGTTAGTCAGAAAGATGGGACTATCCTATTTAATGGAAAGAGGAAAAACAACATTTATAAAATAAAACTTTCTAAACTAAAGAGTCAAAATGTAAAATGTCTATTGTCTGTTAACAACGAGCAATAGATCTGGCACAGAAGATTGTGACATGTTAGTATGAGAAGAATATCTCATATTAACAAACTTAATCTGGTCAGAGGACTTCTTAACTTGAAGTTCAACTCAGATGCTCTGTGTGAAGCATGTCAGAAAGGAAAATTTGCAAAACCTGCTTTCAAATCAAAAAATGTTGTTTCCACCTCTAAGCCATTAGAACTTCTGAACATTGACTTATTTGGACCAGTAAAAACTGCTTCAGTCAGTGGCAAGAAGTATGGGTTAGTAATCGTAGATGACTATAGCAGATGGACATGGGTAAAGTTCTTAAGACACAAGGATGAGTCACACTCTGTTTTTTACCTTCTGCAATCAAGTCCAGAATGAAAAGGATCTTAGAATTGTCAAAGTCAGAAGTGATCATGGTGGAGAATTTGAAAATAAATATTTTGAATCATTCTTTAATGAAAAAGGCATTTTGCATGACTTCTCTTGTCCTGGAACTCCCCAGCAAAATGGAGTTGTAGAACGAAAGAATAGAATATTGCAAGAAATGGCCAAAACCATGATCAACGAGACTAACATTGCTAAGATCTCCTGGGCAGAAGCAATTAACACAGTGTGTTACATTCAGAATAGAATCTCCATAAGACCTATTCTGGAAAAGACTCCATATGAATTGTGGAAGAACAGAAAGCCTAACATTTCTTACTTTCACCCATTTGGATGCACATGTTTTATTCTGAATACAAAAAATTATTTGAACAAATTTGACTCTAAAGCACAAAAGTGTATTCTATTAGGATACTCTGAACACTCAAGAGGGTACAGAGTATACAATACAGAAACACAGATTGTTGAAGATTCAATCAGTGTTAGGTTTGATGATAAGCTTGACTCTCAAAAGTCAAAGTAGAATGAACTCCTTGTAGGTATGGAAGTTGAACTCACAGGTACTGAAGGTAACTCATCAGAAGTTCTCAACATAGACACTCCCTCAACAGCAGAAAAAGTCACTGTGAGAAATCAAGCACCATCTATTGATCAACTCCAGAAAAGACTATCCAGAAGCAGCATTGATCATCCAGAAGATACAATACTGGGAAAGAAGGAAGATCCAATCAGAACAAGATCAACATTCAGAAACTCTGAAGAATCCCTCATGGGACTGGTCTCTCTGATTGAACCAACAACAATTGATGAAGCACTTTTGGACAATGACTGGATTCTGGCAATGCAACAAGAACTAAATCAATTCACCAGAAATGACGTATGGGATCTGGTTCCCAAACCAAAAGGATTCAACGTCATTGGTACAAAATGGGTGTTCAGAAACAAACTAAACGAGCAAGGTGAAGTCATCAGAAACAAAGCACGACTGATAGCACAAGGTTATAGTCATCAAGAGGGGATAGACTATACAGAAACCTTTGCTCCAGTCGCCAGGTTAGAATCTATCAGACTTTTAATATCATTTGCTGTTAATAAAGGCATCACTCTATATCAGATGGATGTCAAAAGTGCATTCTTAAATGGCTATATAGATGAAGAGGTATATGTGCACCAACCTCCTGGTTTTGAGAATTCCAAAAATCCAGAATATGTTTTCAAACTAAAGAAGCCACTCTATGGTCTGAAACAAGCTCCCAGAGCTTGGTATGAAAGACTTAGTAACTTTCTATTAGAAAAGGAATTCACCAGAGGGAAAGTGGACACAACCTTATTCTGTAAGACAGTTAAGAATGACATGTTAGTATGTCAGATTTATGTTGATGACATCATATTTGGATCTACTAAACCCTCTCTGGGAAGAGAGTTTGCTAAATGTATGCAGGCAGAGTTTGAGATGAGCCTAATGGGGGAACTAAAATTATTTATGGGCATTCAGATAAATCAAACTCCAGAAGGAACATACATTCATCAGAGCAAATATGTCAGAACTTCTGAATAAATTTGATCTCTCAGAATGTAAGCCCTCAAAGATTCCAATGCATCCCACGTGCATTCTGGAAAAGGAAGAGGTAAGTAAAAAGGTAGAACAGAAGGTCTACAGAGGTATGATTGGTTCTCTTCTCTATCTGACGGCTTCAAGGCCTGACATTCTATTCAGTGTTTGCATTTGTGCTAGATTCCAATCAGATCCTAGAGAATCTCACTTAACAGCAGTTAAGCGAATTTTCAAGTATCTGAAAGGTACTGCTAATCTGGGTTTGTTTTATAGAAAATCAAATGATTACAGCTTAGTAGGATATTGTGATGCTGACTTTGCTGGAGACAGAGTAGAACGTAAAAGCACTTCTGGAAGTTTCCAGTTTCTGGGAGAAAATCTGATCTCATGGTCCAGCAAAAGACAATCCACAATAGCACTATCAACATCAGAAGCTGAATACATAGCAGCTGCTGGATGTAGTACGCAAATGCTCTAGATGAAAAGTCAACTTGAAGACATCAATATATTTGAGAGTAACATTTCTATCCTCTGTGACAATACTTATGCTATTTGTCTCAGTAAAAATCCTATTTTGCATTCTAGGGCTAAGCATATAGAAATAAAACATCATTTTATTAGGGACTATATTCAGAAAGGGATTCTTAACTTAAAATTCATTGACACAGACCATCAATGGGCTGATGTCTTTACAAAACCTCTTTCTGAAGATAGGTTTAACTTCATTCTGAAACATCTCAGCATGAAGCTTTGCCCAGAATAAATTGTTTTATTTACATATCTTAACCTCAGAACTTAGTTATTTTCTGTGAACTACTGATCAACCTGCCTTTAGAGTTTTAGAAGTACAAATTGCATCAAAATCTATCCATGAAGATCTGAACATTTCATTTCAAAGATAGAAGTGTGTTGTTCACGTAAGAAAATAGTTGTCATCCATTCATCAGCTACTTTCTGAGGCTAAACACGCGTTCACTTTTCTGAAAGGTCAAAAGCGCTGATTGGGTGCATTGAGACACACGTCATGGATAACCGTTCCGGTATCTTTCTGAATCCCCTAAAAATCAGCTGTCATTAATGCTTATAATCATGACTAATTATTTCTCTCTCTCACTGTTTATGCTTTCAAGAAAATCTATTTAAACTAAAATTTCACTCTTTACAATTCTTTCACTTTTACTCTCTCAAATACATTCTATTGTTTCCAGTTCGTACTTTCAAAAACCCTTTCATCTTTCTCAAAAAACTCTTGTGTGAACATGGCTTCTTCAAGCGTCCAAAACATCAGTACTCAGGAAACTGCCTCTATGGAACAGTACGAAGAACCGTACAGAATGCTACTCACTCCCATTGATAATCTAGAAGTTCTTTCAGAACTGATTGTTGACTTTGAAAGCTTACAAGAAAATGGCTTCAATCTATATGAAGATGTCAATGCTCAAGTTTGGAACAAATATTTTGACCGTCTTCTAGGGCCAACATTTCCAATTCTTGTCAAAGAATTCTGGATACATGTTTCCTCCTCAAATCATCAAGTTACCTCGTATGTCATGGGGAAGAAGATTGTCATTACAGAAGATCTAATTTCAAGGCTTATTGGTTACAATGGTGGAGGTGTCAGATGTATTAACATGGCTGAAAGATGTTCTGATGTAGCTTCTATTGCAAGGGAAATATTTACTCTAGGCCTACCCTCCAGCAAGATTAAGGATCTGAAGGATCATCACAGAATTTGGGCTAAAATAATTCTGGGATGCATCAACCACATGAAGCCAACTAGCTCTCATGACTACATAAACATTGATCAGCAGTTTCTGATCTATTTTATCTCAAAGAAGACTAAGGTAAACCTCCCTCACTTGCTATTTAATCATCTGAGGACCAGTGTAAAGGAAACAAGAGAAGATGAACGTACCAAGAGGGACTGGATACCCCTAGGAAGACTCATATCAGATATTGTGACAGAGAATAGGCTGATAGAGCATTTGACTGATGCTCAGGAAATCAGCTCACTGGAAGCAACTGCTGGGAAGCCCCCGAACGCAAAAAATCTAAAGAAGATGAAAATCATTGAGAACATTAAGAAGAAAACCAATGTTACTTCTTTTGAAACCATCACTTCCGGAAGAATTCTTCTGGATGATTTTCCTCTTTTCTCTGAGATTGACTCCAAGCCAGAGATAATTATCAGATATATGGATGCGTGTAAGGCAGATGGAACTGCTCCAGAAATAAATATCCAGGACTTGCATCAGGCTGCTCCAGAAGTTGTCCTGAATAAGACCAAGAAAAGGAAAGCGGCAGCAGAAGGATCATCCCAGAGGACTCCAAAAGCTGCCAAAAAGAAAGGTAATCCTTCCTCTGTTCCTGTTTTAGAATCAATTATTTTATCAACATCTGAAACCATAACTACTCAACCAGAACATCCAACTCCACAAACTTTTGATGACTTTGACATAGGGTTTGATCCATCAGAAACTATAAGTCTAAATAAAACTCACTCTCTTCCTCTTAATCCAAATCCTGAACAAACTCAACCAGAACTTGTCAAAGTTCTGTCTGATATTGACTCTTTTGACCAAGACATTTTAGCTCCCACACCATAAAATCCAAATCCTCAAATCCCTGATAATTCAAACTCTGAAACTACAACAAATGTTCCACAAAAAGATATTCCACTACCTCTCTCTCCACAACAAGATATTTCTCATCCACCATCACCTCAACCTAAACAACAACAACCAGAAGCTCAAACTTCTGAGAATCCACCATCTGAGACCCATGAACCAGAACCTCACAATGTTTCAACCAACAAATCTGAAGAACCTACTTCAGATTCTGATACAATCCCAATCCCAGGAATCACTGAACCACTTGCTATTCGCATGCCTCTCACCATTCTGGACATTCCACAAATTCCTTCTTCTCTGAAATCCACACCACCAAACTCTCCTACCAGTCCAATAATCATCCCTGACTCTCCCACTCCTTCACCCAATAGCAATCCAGCTGACAATGTAAGACTTGTCATTGATCCAATTCCGTTGGAAAGATTAGCTGTTATATCTCACAAAACTGCCATTCCTAAACCAAAACCAACTGAAACCACACCAGATGTTGGTACAAATCTGTTGATTTTTGAAACAGGGGTACAGGAATGGATAAATTCCTTGAGGCATGCTAATCTAGAGATGACTAATCCTGCTGCCTCTGATTATCTATGGACAAGATTCAGAAACTGGCTAAGTTCTGAAACACTAAAGCTAAAAGAACAAAGCTATGAACAGGTTCAACAGAATTTCAGTGCTAAGCTAAAGGTTTTTGAAGACCAAGTTCTGAGCCATCTGCTCAAGAAGATTATTCTCCCTCTGGATAATGTTCCATGGTCAGAACATCGTCCCTCAGATGAAGTTCAACCAAAATCAGAAGGTCTCTCCCTGATTGCTGCTCCAGAAGAGATTGTCACAATAGATGTAATGGTTCACTGTGATCAAGCTGCGGAATGCTCTGAGAAGCTTCCAACTACTGAAGAATCTCCAGCATCTTCCTTAGTCATGCAAACTCTGGAAGAGTTGAAAAGAGCAAATGTTATTATCCAGGAAAGGTTAGATAAGCAGGCACAAACAAAGAAATCAAGATCATCTTGGGCCAACAAGAAGAATCTAACACCCAGATCAAGGGCTTGCTGGAAGCTTTGTTCACACGCCTTCCTCCTCCCTCTTAGATTCTTTTCTGTTTTAAATCTGTTTATTTGTAACGTTTTTTTACCACTTCTGTTCTGAACTACTTATCATTGCTTCTTGTTTAATATAAATCAACTATTTTGGCTCTGATTATATTGCCTTTTTTTATAATTGATAAAAAGGGGGAGAAAGTAAGATATTTTTAATAACGGTTTACTGAGACAGAAGTCTCAAACATTCTGGACTACTTAACCTCTATCTTCTGAAAGCTTGAACAGGTACAAACTCTGATGCTCAAGGAACTTAAGTTAAACTCTGATGCTCAAGGAACTTAAGAGAAGTAATCAACTCAGGGGGAGTTTTCTTCTTTACTCTAAACTTTTTATTCTTTATTTTTTAATTGAAAAATCTAGTTTTTGTCATCATCAAAAAGGGGGAGATTGTTAGAAAATAGTTTGATTCTACAACCTTTGGTTAGAGTTTTGATGATAAAAAAATATAAAGAATAAATAAATACAAAGAATAAATAAATATAAAGAACAAATATGCACCTTAAAAATATGTTTTATGTATGCAGAAGTTCTGATCAAATCAACATCAGAAGATAAGCCATAAGTGTTACACCCTGAAGCAATCAGAACATACGCTGAAGATTGATGACCAGAACCTGCGCTTAATCAAAGTAAACTCTGACTCTGAACGAGAACATATCAAACCAAGTCATCAATATTCGGAAGCGTCATTAGCTGAAAGGAGAAAAGATTCTGAAGCATTACTGAACATTTAAGACAACATCAATTCCAACGGCTTCCTTCAGACAGGATCTTCTCCAAAAGGAAAGTATGTTAATGACATTAAACATGCTTTATGATCAACGACATTACACTGGCTATATAAACAAGTCAGCTTTCAAAATGAAAAAGAACGAATACATACACAACGATTTGCTATATCATCACTCACGCATATTCAAGCTGCAAGCAAACTCATTCTACTTTTCTAAGCTATAAACCTGTGTAATTTATCACAGTTGTGATAAACCGTTTTTGTTAGAAAAACAACAACACGTATTGTATAATTCTATTGAAAAAGAGTTCCTTGAGATTAACCGGATTGTGGTTGTACTCAAGAAGACTTTAACAGTTGTTAAAGTAGCTTTTGTAATCTTGTTGAAATTAGTGGATTAAGACCTCGTTGGAGAGAGGCGAAATCGCCTTGACGGGTGGACTGGAGTAGTTTGAGATCAAACGAACCAGGATAAAAATACTGTGTCATTAAGCTTTTTAGATTCAAGTTTTCAATTCAACCCCCCTCCCCCCCTTCTTGTGTTTTTCACATCTTCAAATATTGTCTACTTACCTTTGTCATATTATGGCTAAAAAGGGGGAAGTAATATGATATTAAGGATGCGGGTGTTGGTACTACTGTTGAGGGGGAGAATTTCTGATTCTCTTATTGAGGGGGAGTCCTTGCTCTAGACTTGAGGCTCTGAAGAGATGTCAAACATGATGTCTGGATATCATGATGTTGGAAATTATGTTCTCTATATGTAGTAGTTGTGTTAGT
Organism: Vicia faba; assembly: GCA_948472305.1. Classification (NCBI taxonomy): domain Eukaryota; kingdom Viridiplantae; phylum Streptophyta; class Magnoliopsida; order Fabales; family Fabaceae; genus Vicia; species Vicia faba. The sequence continues at coordinate 314,174,117 of OX451740.1, forward strand.
AGATCAACTAACTACTAATTGTGTCTATGATTTTTTTGCTGCTCTTAACCTTGCTAATGTGTTTTTCATTGATGTGCCTATGATGTGTGTGTTTGATTTATTTTCAAATATATTTTTGGTGTTTTTTGTGCAAGGGTTATTTGGTTGTTTTAGCCCAAATATGTCAAGGGGAGGAGATTGTTATTTCTCTGAAATTATGATTGACATACATTTTGGTAAAATCAACTTGACAGAAACATGTTGAATAAGATGTTCCAACTTGCAGTTTTCAACATGTCGAATAAAATATCCCAACCAGAAGGATAGGACATCGTGTCTGCAGCAGTTGACAATTATGTTTCAGTTGATATGTTAGTTACTGAATATTCAGCGAATATTTAGTTAGCTTATGCAGCGTCCAAGATTGAAAAACCAGAGATTCTATGTTGGTTTTCAAAGATATACAAAGTTTCTAAATATAGATACATTTTAGAAAACTAATGATTGAAGACCTATTTTCTTAGAGAAGATTTTACAGACTTTTTGCAGCCTCACTGCTGCAATTTTGAAGCACAATCCAGTCCAAAATAATGTTATATATAGACTCGTGTATACCTAGTTTTAAGTAGAGCTTACGTGTGTTTTTTGTTATGGTTTTAGAATCCTTATTTGTGAGCCTCTCTAATATCAACTTGATAGAAGAGTAAGACTGTTTTTGGTTGTAAGTTCTGTCAGGCATCCATAAACTTTTAAGCATTGGATGTTTGTGCGTCAGATGCTCATAAGTTTTTAAGTATTGAGTATTTGTGTGTCAGATGCTCATAAGCTTTTAAGCATTGAGTATTTGTGTGTCAGTTCTCATAAGCTTTTAAGCAATTAGGATTGTGTGTCTTGGAAGAGTGAATTCCCGTTTTTGTTCTCTACTGTGTTTAGAGTTGCTCCAATCGCTGAGTGTGATTGAAGAGGGATTTGAGGAGGGCCCCATATCTAGGTGTGTCTTAGGTAGAAGTTAAACAAATGATAGTGATGAAGTGCGTAGATTGTAAACTGATATGTTTGTTGTGTGGTCTACGAATTGATATGATCTAGTTAATTTCGTCCCTGAGTTGGTAGCTCCCAGAATAAGCGTTGTTGTAACTGAACTGGGTAAACATATCTGTGTGTTATTTACCTTCAACGCTATTTGTTTTGTTTGTATATCCTGTTGTTGCGTGTTGAAGTCAAATCCGGTGTCTCGACATCTCTTAGGACGTCCGGGATCTAACAGCCAGAGTTTCATATATATTGTCTTTATTAGATGACGTTTAGATATCAACCTCCTTTAAACTGAATAACTGGGTGAAGGTTACCCAACTTAGCGGGTCGATTGCCTTTTACCGCCTTTTCATTATTTGGTGTCAAAATTATTTATTTCCCAATCAATCATACATGCATGTGAATCTAGATTATGTCAGACTGTCAAAATAAACTACTCAAAGAGTACTTCTAAAGATTCAAAAACTATAATTTACATACGATTATTTTAGTTGATTAGATTTCACACATTCGTTACTAACCAATAGGGTTTCCTACTTATACTGATTCACCAACTAGAGTTTCCTTACTTTCATAATCTAGTCAACCACAATTAATCATGAACAAGCATGTTATTGCATCCCAGGCATAAGTTTAAACCATGCAAGTACACAACAAAGACATACAAATTAAGACAAGTGGTTTTCCAAAGGGTGTAATAGATTGCTCCATAACTAGTCTAACAAACTCTAACTAGTCTGATAAACTTTGTTACTAGTCAGCAACATTTTTAGCACACCAAACATGATCTCACACAATCCCTAACACCACATGCTTAGATGACCAATACACCATAGAATGAGTACATGCAAAAAGGATTTAGTAAACATCCATGCATTTTTTACAAGGTTGTTCAAAGCTTCTTATAATCATCAAAGGATCACAAGATACCAGAAATGCACTTATAACGCAGTTCACACATCAATGATCATCACGAATGTTCTTATCAACGCATATGCAAATTCTTTCACACGTGATCATGCCATACCAAGCATATATTCAACAAGTTATCACTTACTCAAGCAACATTACAATCATCAACAAAATCCTAACATGCAAAGGCTAAAATCTAACTAAGAGCCCCACCTTAATTGATAAAAAATGGATTTTGATGTTTGGAGATGAGGGTGTTGATGTTGGGACTGATATCAAGTTAAAATCCAAAGTTTCTCTAAATATTCTTGGAATGGCAAACGGATCCAGAAAGATACTTAGGTTGCACTGTTTAATTTCGTTTTCGTTATGCATTTGGTGATGAAACTAATTTACACTTAAGGTGTATATATTAATTAAATCCAAATATTTCAATATTTATGAAAATTGTTAACAAACTATTTCCATTTGTTTAGGTGTGGGACCTATGTTGATGATCTAACAATGTAGTTAATCTTTGTTTTGTAGCTGGTTTTGTTGGAAGGAATTTCATTGGGTACCAACTATATCCCTTGACTACAAAGCAAAGTGTTTTACTATTAGATTTATTTTCTATCTAATTATTCATTAGGAGTGAATTTAAGCTGTATTCTTTTGAAAAAAGGGAAGGTATGATTGGGCATGCAGCAAATGTTATGATCTTTTGCTGGTTTGAATCATTACTGAGATTATATGAAATATTCAACACAAGTTGCATCATAATATAGTTTGCGTGGCTTTGTTAGCTTCTAAGTTTGATTTGCATGATTAATAATTTGATCAAAGAATAAATAATGATAAATTTTTGGTTACCCTTTACAAAATCGAGGAGAATTCATTTCCAAATGATGTATATAGTAAAATCTTGTTGTATAAAATAAAATTTTAAAATCACATATTAATTCAACATCTTAAAGAATAAAAATTAAATCAAAGAAAGAATATATGACTTAAATTTTGAGCAATTAGATGTTGGTATGTCAAGTTTGAATAATAATTTTCATGTTAGGTTGAAAAGGGGATGTTTAACACTTTATAAATGATAGAAGACATAAACTAAATGCCTTAAGATTTTGGATAGATATTTGATTTTAAAATTTTAATTTATGTGCAAAAATTCATTAGAATACGTTATTTTGGATAAATTACCCTCAATTTTATAACGGGTAGCCTAGGCTTCACCATAAGTAATAGGAATAGCTAGGTTAAGAAACGGTAGAGTGTAATTTGAGTGAAATGTGAGGTAGAAACAGTTCGAACAAGATTTGGTTCTACGTATAATCTCTGAGTTTTGATGATGACCATACATATATTTTATATGTAACAATTTTTGTTATCTAATAGTTTCTTGAGCGTGCAGATAAAACATTCTAATTGATTCAGAATTATTGTCTAAAGAATCATCAGAATTCTGTTTGACACGCCTTAGAAAGACTATTGCATCAGTTTCTGAAGAAACATCAATAGTTCTGTTGAATGCTGAATGTTTGCCAGGAAAAGATCCATGTGTATTTTTCCAGATAAGTTGTTGCTTCAGAAGTCACTGATGTTTGCTAGAAAACGATCTCCAAGTGAAGATCAGATATCAAGCTTATGCGTCAAAGATCAGAAATCAAGGTTATGATTCAAAGATCAGATATCAAGATGATGTGCTTCTCAAATAAGCTTTAGATTCCAAGTCTAGAGACAAGGTTCTGATTCTGAAAACTCTGATACTTTTGAGTATTACAATGAAATGTCTTCTAGATTATTTATCGTTTATATAAAAAACACTCCATCAGAAGATTAAGAATAAAGATATGATATCTTCTGCACTTTATTCACTACTTCAGATCAGAAGTATCTCATCAGAAGAAAAGATCAGAAACTTACATAAGAAGAATACAATACAACAGTACAAGACCTATTCTATTATGGTGAAGACTATGTTGTACGACCAAAGAAATTTGTCTCCTATGATTTGATGCTACCGTTGTAGCGGCTGACAAATGAAAGTGACGTTTTGGTTGTATCTGACGGTTCATTTTTCTTAGCCTATTTAAAGGAATGACTACTTCATTTAAAGATGAATACATTTAAATATAAAAATAAAATAAAAAAAGAAGAAGTATTGAAAGAAAGAAAAAGCTATTATGCCAAGAAAATAAATAGAGAAAATATTCAAGAGAAATCCAAAACACAAAGAGTTGTTGCTAATTTCTTTGTGTTAACTTCTATTATCTATAACATAAGAGTTGTTTCTCATTATTGTGTTATCATCATTTTTGTATACACAAGAGTTGTTGCTCATATTTGTGTGTAAACATTTGTTCTTCATTGTAGTATTAAATCTGCTTTTTAGAAGCATTATTATTAACACTGTTTGATTGTAAATCTTTCAAGATTTATTTTTCTCAAGTGACTAAGTTGTAGTCTGTATACTTGAGAGGGATAAGGTGTTTTTCTAAAATCGTATATGTTGGTTGTAATCTTTCAAGATTAGTGGGTTAAGTCCTTTTCTAAGGAAAAATCACCCTAGTGGGTAGACAAAAGTAGTCTTTTAATCGTTTGTGAGAAGCATTTCTAAAAAAAAGGTTTTGAAAATCCAATTCAAATCCCTCTTTCTTGTATTTTTCTCAACCTTCAATTGATATCAGAACTCTGACTCTATTATTGATTATTCAATCAAACACTTAACCTTGTAGAGAGATCCAGTGTGAGAAAAACTTCTACGGTTGCTGCTCATACAAACAAAAGAGATAGTTGCAATGTTAAACCTCCTGTTTTTTATGGAGAGAAATTTGACTATTGGAAAGATAGACTAGAAAGATTCTTTATAGGCTATGATGCAGGTCTTTAGGATCTTGTCATATTTGGTTATGAAGCACCTCTATCTTCAATTGGTATTCCTATTCCCAGAAACAGAATGAATGATGAACAAAAGCGTGTGCTCAAGAATCACGATAAAGCCAGAACTTTTCTTCTCAGTGCCATTTCTTACAATGGATATCAGAAGATCACTAATAGAGAAACAACTAAATATATCTTTAATTCATTGAGAATGAAACATGAAGGTAAATCTCAAGTCAATAAGAGTAAGGATCTGGCCTTAATCCAAAAATATGAAGCCTTTAAGATGGAAGACGATGAAAATATTGAAACTATGTTTTCAAGGTTCCAAACTTTAGTCACAAGACTTAAAGTTTTGGACAAAGGCTATTCTACATCGGATCATGTTAAAAAGATCATCAGAAGTATATCTAATAAATGAAGACATATGGTCACTGCATTAAAGCTATCTAAGGATCTGAACAACTTAACTCTTGAGGAGTTGATTCGCTCCCTTAGAAGTCATGAAATAGAGTTAAAGGAAGATGATTCCTAGAAAAGAGGCAAATCTGTTACTCTAAGATCCAGATCAGAAAGGATCAAATCATAAAAGAATGAAGCCTTCCAAGCTAAAGAGATAGAATATTATGATGATGAAGCTTCTGATGACAAAGATGAATTGTCCCTTATTTCCAGAAGAGTCATGAAACTCTAGAAGAATAGACAAAACAACTTTCGAAAACCCAGAAGCAAAGAAGATCGTTCAGAATCATCTGCAAGAGGAAGAGCTAGCAAAGAAGTAACATGTTACGAGTGCAACAAGGCAGGACACTACAGAAATGAATAAAGCCTTCCAAGCTAAGAGATAGAATATTATGATGATGAAGCTTCTGATGACAAAGATGAATTGTCCCTTATTTCCAGAAGAGTCAAGAAACTCTAGAAGAATAGACAAAACAACTTTCGAAAACCCAGAAGCAGAGAAGATCGTTCAGAATCATCTGCAAGAGGAAGAGCTAGCAAAGAAGTAACATGTTACGAGTGCAAGGAGGCAGGACACTACAGAAATGAATTTCCAACGCTCAAGAAGGAAAGCACCAGAAAAATAATCTTCAAGAAGAATTATTTCAATGGTAAGAAGAAAGGTTTCATGGTAACATGGGATGAATCATATTCTGAAGGATCAAAATCTAAAGAAGAGCATGCCAACATAGCATTTATGGCTACATCATCAGAAGGAAACACATCAAAAACTGAGTCTGATTGAGAAGATGTATTTTCTGAATTTTTTCATGCTGATTTAGAATTATATTTATCAGAATCTGAGTAGGTATCAGAAACTTCAACAAAAAATCAAGAACCTTCAGAAAGTTCATGAATATGAAATTGAAGAATATGGTAAGCTAGAGAAAGAAGTTTCTTATGAAAAAGGAGGCAAATTTATTTTAGAAAAAGAAAATTCTTTTTTGAACAAGAAATGTTTAAAACTTTAAAAAACTCTTTCTAAAGACCCTCCATCTTCTGAAACCGCCCTATACAAATATGATAAGGCATTTTAGAAATTATTGAACAACAACATAGGAAGAAGTAAAATGGCTTCCATGATCTATGGTGTTAGTCATAATGAGAGAATAGGAATTGGTTCTTGTTGTACCCCAAAATTTTCCCTCTCACTTATCAAGATTTTTCTCACAAAGATATCATTGGGCTCAAGACTGCACTAGGGTTTGATCAACTCAAGAAACCTCCTCAAGCACTGATGACCAAAATTAGGGTTTGAGATTGCACAAGGATAATTGAACTTTAAATTCCTCATATGACTTTCATGGATCATTATGGACCCCCAAGATCACTCATGTCAAGTTTCAAGCCTTGGATCACATTTTGGCTCAATCAATTGAGCAGTTGACCTAAAAATCAGTTGCATTGGGAAAAAAAGTCAACTATGGCTAATTTACAGTCAAACTTCATAACTTTTTTATCCACATCAACATTTTAAACTCATATGTATCATTTGATCAAGTTTAGACCACAACTCCTAAAGAAATTTGATCAAATCTCCAAAAGGGCAAAATGGTCAAAATTAGGGTTTTGACTGGGAAAGGGCAATTTCTGATTTTTAACCTAGAAAATGGTCAATTGTTTTAAGGAATGATCTCAAGAGTCCAATTTCATCATTTTTACCTAATGACATGGTTCAAAACATTGCAAGTCCATTGGATTGACAGATGATTTTTTCAGTCAACTGATCAAAAGTAAACTGTATACTGAAAAGTCAAACTTTGACTTTTTGGTCAAATTCAAGTGCCAACGATCACAATTCATAAAAACATGTTAAAATATGAAACTTATTCATCAAGAAATCAAAAAGTCAAGATTTCATTTTGAAAAGTCAAAATTTCCAAACTTAGAAATTTTTCTAAGTGTTGGAAATTCCATGTTTTTTCATAACTTTGAACAAAATTTTCACCATGATGAAAGATGATTCAAGAGAAACTTCCAACATGAAAGTTGTAGATCTCCATGAAATATACAACTTTTCTTTACACAACTCCTTCCAAAAATTCTTGGATCTCAAGTTATAATTTTATGAACATATGGTCATGAAACTAAACACTTAGTGAAATTTTGCCCTAATTTGGTTAGGATTTTGACCAAACTTCATGGAACTTTTTCATATAGTTCCAATGGGAATATTCAAAATAAATTCAAACATGGGTTGTAGAGCACATTTCAAGCTTTCCAAAATGTCCAAGAACTCCTTGAGATCATTCTTGAGTAGGGAGAATCGAAAAGATGAAGTTAGGGTTTTATCACTTGAATTACAAGTCATTTTTGATGAACACATGAACAAAATTCATGCTAGGCTGCATAATCTTTGTTTTGCAGGCCTCAAACTTGTTTTTCACTCCATAATTAAATGTTTACACAGCTTTTAGGGCTTTGATCCAAGCAATTGAGTTATTATCCAAGTTGCATTTCTATTAATGGCACAAAGTTAACATTGTCATTCTTGTAAAGCAAGCTTTTTGCATAAAGTTCATTCTTGAGCCTCTAACTTGTTCCCTCTGATCACACTCCATCCACAAAGTCAGAAGAAAGCTTATTTAAAGCATAAGCACTCTGTTAGAACAAGATTGGTTCTAATCATATCTCAGAGTTTCGATGATAACAATAAATTATATTTTATATATTTGATACTCTGATGAATGTATTTAAGTGTTTCAGATAATGTTCTGAAAGAAGCATCTTGATGTGCTAAGCTGAAAACAAATGAAGAAGTTCCTTGATGGAAGAACTATTTGATTTAGCGCAAGTGATGATGCTAATGTTGTCTCTGATAATGTTCTGACAGAAGCATCTTGATGTGCTGAGCTGAAAATAAATGAAGAAGTTCTTTTGATGGAAAAACCATTTGTTTTAGTGCAAGTGCTGATGCTGATGTTGAATCTGGTAAGATAATTATTTAATTACATCTTCTAACGCTTAGCAAGTTTCTGTGTAAGCTATGTTTCAGAAGATCTTTGAAAGCAAGTGTCGTTCAGAAGCTATTTAAAAGCAAGTGTTGTTCAGAAGCTATTTGAAAGCAAGTGTTGTTCAGAAGCTATTTGAAAGCAAGTGTTGTTCAGAAGATATTTGAAAGCAAGTGCTGATCAGAAGTACTTAGCAAGAAAAGCATTGTTTAGAAGATAAGGAAGCATGTTCCGAATTCAAGACGTTGAAGCAAGCTCTGAAGAATATAAAAGCTAACAAGTCTTGTCAAGCTTCAGGAGACATGTTCTTACATAGTGTCGTTTACTCATTTAATGCAAAGGCGGCTACATGCACTCAAGTGTCTATGCTAGTGCATTGGAAAATGGAATAGTGCAAGGAAACACGCAAACATTTAATGCTCTCCATTTGAAGGCAGCAATGGTCATGTTTCCTCATGCTATATATAGAAGAACATTAATTGCAAGCCAACTAACGCTCAAACGCTAAACTACTCGTACTAAAAGATTGAACATTTGAAGTTTTGAATAGAACTGAAGAAATTCAAAAGAAGCAAGAACAACGTGAAAGATTCTGGGCTCACAAATTCATTACTCATACACTTTGTGCTAATATATTCTTAGTGAAAAATCACAGTTGTGATATAGCTTTCTTATAAGAAAACTTTGTTTCACTATCTGTAAAGATTAATTTCTTGTAATTGTTCCTTGAGAGACCAAGGTTGGTCAGAATTCTCAAGAAGACTAGGACTAGTTTAAGTCTTAGTGGTGTTAGTCACTTGTAAGGTTACTTGTGCATTGTTAGTCACAACAGTTGCTGTGTGATTGTAATCAGTTGATTATATTGGATTAAGTCCTTGTTGAGAAAGGAGAAATCACCTTGGCGGGTGGACTGGAGTAGTTTGAGTTCAAATGAACCAGGATAAAAATAACCTTGTCTTTCCTTTATTGTTGTGCCTTTAAGAAAAATAAAAAGATAAACTTATTCAACCCCCCCCCCCCCTTCTAAGTGTTTTCTCTGCCTTCAATTGGTATCAGAGCTTGACTCTGAGCTCAACACTTAACCGTGTCAGGAAAAGATCCAGAAGAAAACACAAATGGCTGTTGAACAAAACAACAAGAGTTACAACAAACCTCCTATATTTGATGGAGAAGATTTTGATTATTGGAAAGATACACTAGAAAGTTTCTTTCTAGGTCATGATAGTGATTTATGGGATATAGTCTTGGATGGTTACAAACATCCTACTGACTCGGAAGGAAATATGATTGATAGGAAAAATATGGACAGGCAACAAAAAGCTGATTTCAAAAATCATCATAGAGCTAGAAATATTTTTCTAAATGCTATATCTAAAATGGAATATGAAAAAATCATTAATAGAGATACAACACATGATATGTTTGAGTCACTCAAAATGACTCATGAAGGAAACACTCAAGTGAAGGAGTCTAAAGCGCTGGCTCTCGTCCAGAAGTATGAAGCCTTCAGAGTAGAAGAAACTGAATCTATAGAAGCAACATTCTCAAGGTTTCAAACTCTGATTGATGGTCTGAGAGTTTTGAACAAGGGATACACTAAAGGAGATCACGTTAAAAAGATCATCAGAAGCCTACCCAGAAGATGGGCACCTATGGCCACTGCTTTCAAAATATTAAAAGATCTTAACAACGTGTCACTTGAAGAACTCATCAGCGCTCTCAGAAGTCATGAGATAGAACTTGATGAGCACGAGCCTCAGAAGAAAGGTAAGTATCTTGCCCTTAAATCAATTAAGAAATATGATACTAACGCTTTTCAGGCTGAAGAGGAAAACTATGAAGAATCTACGTCAGAAGAAGACGAACTATCCTTGCTCTCCAGAAGGATCAATCATCTGTGGAAGCACAGACAGAAGAAGTTCAGAAACTTCAAGAAGTCGGAAGATAAACCAGAATCTTCTGGACACAAAAAGTCTAACAGAAGAGAATTAATCTGTTTTGAATGCAAAGAACCTGGACACTACAAGAATGATTATCCAAAACTTCAGAGAGAAAAACCAAAGAAAAGATTTGGTAAAAAGAAAGGGACGATGGAAACCTGGGACAATTCAGAATCATCTGAAGATGAATCTGATTCTGAAGATGATAACGCCAACCTAGCTCTAATGTCTACCACAGCAGATGACTCGGATTGTGAGTCAGAACCAAGAGAGGTATTTTCTGAATTTTCTAGAGATGAACTTGCTGAAAGTATATCAGAACTTCTGGAAAACTATAGTAAGCTCAAAATCAAATACAAGAAACTCAAGAAGAGTATTGCATCTGATCTTGAGAAACATGAAACAGAAAAAAGTAAACTCAAAGAAAACAATTTTAAACTTAAAGAAGAAATTCAAAATGTTCAAAAAAATTCTAGTTCAGATTCTGTATCAAGTTCTAAAGATATTCTGAAAGAATATGACTATAGCTTTCAAACTTTTCTTGCTAAAAACATAGATAGAAGCAAAATGACTTCAATGATCTATGGAGTTAGTGGGAAAAACAGAAGAGGAATTGGATATGAACCTCCCAAAGGGAAGGAAACATATATTCCAAAACCTATTGCTAAGATGACTATCTCTTATAAACCTCTGAACAAACAGTTCAAGTTTGGGCACACACATGATATAAAATACACATCACATTCTGGAAACTCTTATGCTAACCAAAAGTTCAATCAGAACTTGAAATACTCTAACCCAAGAGGACCCAAAAAGATATGGGTACCTAAGGATAAAATAATATTTGTCGCAGATGTCCTTAACAGCTCAATTGAGACACCAGTCATGGTACCTGGACTCTGGGTGCTCACGACACATGACGGGAAAAAAGTCTATGTTCCAAAACCTGGAATTTAAAGCTGGAGGAGATGTAAAGTTTGGAGGTAATCAGAAAGGGAAGATTATTGGTTCTGGAACCATTGGAAATGGTAACCTTCCCTCCATCTCTAATGTTTTATTAGTAGAAGGATTAGCGCATAACTTGTTGTCCATAAGTCAATTAAGTGACAACGGTTATGACATTATCTTCAATCAAAAATCCTGTAAAGTTGTCAGTAAAAAAGATGGATCAATCCTCTTTTTTGGAAAGAGAAAGAACAACATATACAAAATTGATTTATCAGATCTTAAATCTCATAATGTTAAATGTCTTTTGTCTGTTAGCGATGAGCAATGGGTATGGAACAGAAGATTGGGACATGTCAGCTTAAGAAAAATATCTCAACTAAATAAATTAAATTTAGTCAGAGGACTTCCCAATCTGAAGTACAATTCAGAAGCTCTGTGCAAAGCATGTCAAAAAGGAAAATTTTCAAAACATTCCTTTAAATCCAAAAATGTTGTTTCTTCCTCTAGGACATTAGAACTACTTCATATTGATCTGTTTGGGCCAGTTAAAACTGCATCCATCAGAGGCAAGAAGTATAGATTGGTCATTGTTGATGACTTCAGCAGATGGACTTGGGTCAAGTTTTTAAAACACAAAGATGAGTCACATTTTGTGTTCATTGAGTTCTGTAACCAAGTGCAAAACGAAAAAGATTTTAGAATTATAAAAGTCAGAAGTGATCATGGTGGTGAATTTGAAAACCATTATTTTGAAAAATATTTTAAATAAAATGGTATTGTTCATAATTTCTCTTGTCCTAGAACTCCCTAGAAAAATGGAATTGTAGAACGAAAGAATAGAACATTACAAGAAATGGCCAAAACCATGATCAATGAAACCAATATAGCAAAGCACTTTTGGGAAGAAGCTGTGAACACAATATGTTATATTCAGAATAGAATCTCTATAAGACCTATTCTTGAAAAGACTCCGTATGAATTATGGAAAAACAGAAAACCCAACATTTCCATCCTTTTGGATGTACTTGTTTTATTTTGAACACTAAAGAAAATCTGAACAAGTTTGATTCTAAAGCTCAAAAGTGTTTTCTGCTTGGATACTCTGAATGCTCAAAAGGCTATAGAGTATACAACACAGAAACTCTTATTGTTGAAGAATAAATCAAAGTCAGGTTTGATGATAAGCTTGGTCAGCAACACCTAAAGCAAATTGATATTTCTGTAGGTACAGAAGATCATCCCTCTAACTCTGAAACTTCAGAAGCAAAGAAAGACTCAGAAGTAAAGAGAGACTCATAAGCAAAGGAAGACTCAGAAGATCACCCTCTTGATAGTGCTCTGGACAATCTCAGAATCTCTGAACAAAGCACTCATAAAAGGTTTCCTAGAATCTCTTCAGCTCATAAAGAAGACGTGATCATTGGAAGAAAAGAAGATCCCATCAGAACAAGATCCTCTCTCAGAATCAATGAAGAATCATTGTTTGGATTGGTATCTCTGATTGAGCCAACTTCTATTGATGAAGCTCTGGAAGACAATGATTGGATCTTAGTAATGTAAGAGGAACTCAATCAATTTTCCAGAAATGATGTATGGGATTTAGTTCCAAGACCCAAAGGATTCAACATTATAGGAACCAAATGGGTTTTCAGAAATAATCTGAACGAGCAAGGAGAGGTGATCAGAAACAAAGCACGACTGGTTGCACAAGATTATAGTCAACAAGAAGGAATTAATTATAATGAAACCTTTTCCCCAATCGCCAGGTTAGAGTCTATTAGATTATTAATTTCTTTTGCTGTTCAAAATAACATTTCATTATATCAAATGGATGTTAAAAGTGAATTCTTAAATGGCTATATAGAAGAAGAAGTTTATGTCCATCAACCTCCTGGGTTTAATCATTCAAAACATCCAGAACATGTTTTTAAATTAAAAAAGTCTTTGTACGGTTTAAAACAAGCTCCCAGAGCTTGGTATGATCGTTTGAGTAATTTTCTTTTAGAAAAAGATTTTACCAGAGGGAAAGTGGACACAACTCTTTTCAGAAAGACATTTAAAAATGATATTTTAGTTTGTCAAATTTATGTTGATGACATAATCTTTGGAACCTCTAATATCTCCCTTGGAAAAGAATTTGCTGAGACCATGCAGGCAGAATTTGAGATGAGTATGATGGGAGAATTGAAGTTCTTTCTGGGAATTCAAATCAACCAGACTCCAGAAGGTACTTACATACATCAGACGAAGTATGTTAAAGAAATTCTGAAGAAATTTCAGATGTCAGAAAGCAAAGATGCTAAGACACCTATGCATCCAACATGCATTCTGGGAAAAGATGAGGTAAGTATGAAGGCATATCAGAAGCTCTACAGATGTATGATTAGATCCCTTCTCTATCTGACTGCATCTAGACCTGATATATTATTCAGCGTATGTTTATGTACTAGATTCCAATTAGATCCTAGAGAATCTCACTTAAATGCTGTTAAGAGAATTTAGAGGTATCTGAAAGGTACTGCTAATCTGGGTCTGTGTTACAGAAGATCAAAAGATTACAGATTAGCAGGTTATTGTGATGTTGACTTTGCTGGAGATAGAATTGAAAGAAAGAGCACCTCTGGAAGCTGCCAGTTTCTGGGTGAAAATCTTATCTCGTGGTACAGCAAGAAGCAAGCAACAGTTGCACTTTCAACCACAAAAGTTGAGTATATATCTGCTGCTAGATGTAGTTCTCAGATGATTTGGATGAAAAGTCAGCTAGAAGATTTTAATCATTATGAAAGTAAGATTCGTATCTTCTGTGACAATACTTCTGCTATATGCCTTTCTAAAAATCCAATTTTACATTCTAAAGCTAAACACATTGAAATTAAATACCATTTTATAAGGGATTATATTCAGAAGGGAATTTTAAATCTAAATTTTGTAAAAATAGACCATCAATGGGCTGATATTTTTACCAAACCTCTTTCAGAAGATAGATTTAAATTCATTTTGAAAAATATTTATATGGAATTATGTCCTGAATAAAACTGTATTTATCTTCTGTGCTTGACTTCAGAATATTCTGTTATGAATGCTCTGATTAACAACTCTTCAGAAGTTAGAAGAGAAGTTACATCAGAAGCTATATGTAATGTTCTGAAATGTTCTAACGTTTCAATTCAAGTATAGCTCAGAAGTTCATTAAATCAAACAGTTGCCCCATGCAATCTTCAGAAGATGAACACTTGGTGTGTTTATGAAAGGTCACGCGCGCTAAGCTATTGACGCCATTCTAGGTAACTGTTCTGATTTGATTAAAATATCACGCTTTCCCCTCACTTTTCATTTTCATTAAATGCTAAGTCATTTTTTAGATACTCTTTTTTTTACAAAACCTATTTCTGAAAAGTCTTCATATAAATACTTTTGTAAAAACCCTTCTCACTTGTTGTTTTGTTGAACCTCTGAATCTTTTATTACAAAATAACTTCTTTTTACGCTCTTCAACTATTTTTTTACACTTTTTGATTATGCTAAAAAGGGGGAGAAAATGAGTATTTTGATCTAATCTCTGATTAACAGTTATGGGACTAAGTCAAACATTCTAACAAAATATAAGATTTCTTTCTATGATTTAAAGATCTTTGTAGGTATCATTTAAACTCTGGAAGTTTATTTCCAATGAACATTATCCTAAAAAAGAACCTGATGAAGAAATCTCAGAAGAAAAATTCCAAAGCTCTGATAAAAATTCTCGGGAAGTTTTTCTTAATAGAAATATTTATTTCAGGGGGAGATTCCTATCTCTTATTCAAATTTATTTCTATATCTGAATATATTTTTGTCATCATCAAAAAGGGGGAGATTGTTAGAACAAGATTGGTTCTGATCATATCTCAGAGTTTTGATGATAACAATAAATTATATTTTATATATTTGATACTCTGATGAACGTATTTAAGTGTTTCAGATAATGTTATGAAAGAAGCATCTTGATGTGCTAAGCTAAAAACAAATGAAGAAGTTCCTTGATGGAAGAACTATTTAATTTAGCACAAGTGCTGATGCTGATGTTGTCTTTGATAATGTTCTGATAGAAGCATCTTGATGTGCTGAGCTAAAAATAAATGAAGAAGTTCCTTTGATGGAAGAATCATTTGTTTTAGTCAAGTGTTGATGCTGATGCTGACTCTGGTAAGATAATTATTTAATTACATCTTCTAACGCTTAGCAAGTTTCTGTGTAAGCTATGTTTCAGAAGATCTTTGAAAGCAAGTGTTGTTTAGAAGCTATTTAAAAGCAAGTGCTGTTCAGAAGCTATTTGAAAGCAAGTGATGTTCAGAAGCTATTTGAAAGCAAGTGTTGTTCAGAAGATATTTGAAAGCAAGCGCTGATCAGAAGTACTTAGCAAGCAAAGCATTGTTTAGAATATAAGCAAGCATGTTCTGAATTCAAGACGTTGAAGCAAGCTCTGAAGAATATAGAAGCTAACAAGTCTTGTCAAGCTTCCGGAGACATGTTCTTACATAGTATTGTTTGCTCATTTAATGCAAAGACGGCTACATGCACTCAAGTGTCTATGCTAGTGCATTGGAAAATGGAATAGTGCAAGGAAACACGCAAACATTTAATGCTCTCCATTTGAAGACAACAACGGTCATGTTTCTTCATGATATATGTATATATATATATATATATATATATATATATATATATATATATATATATATATATATATATATATATATATATATATATATATATATATATATATATATAAGAACATTAATTGCAAGCCAACTAACGCTCAAACGCTAAACTGCTCATACTGAAAGATTGAACATTTGAAGTTCTGAATAGAACTGAAGAAATTCAAAAGAAGCAAGAACAACGTGAAAGATTCTGGGATCACAAATTCATTATTCATACACTTTGTGCTAATATATTCTTAGTGAAAAATCACAGTTGTGATATAGCTTTCTTAGAAGCAAACTTTGTTTCACTATCTGTAAAGATTAATTTCTTGTAATTGTTCCTTGAGAGACCAAGGTTGGTCAAAATTCTCAAGAAGACTAGGACTAGTTTAAGTCTTAGTGGTGTTAGTCACTTGTAAGGTTACTTGTGCATTGTTAGTCACAACAATTGTTGTGTGATTGTAATCAGTTGATTATAGTGGATTAAGTCCTTGTTGAGAAAGGCGAAATCACCTTGGCGGGTGAACTGTAGTAGTTTGAGTTCAAACGAACCAGGATATAAATAACCTTGTATTTCCTTTATTGTTGTGCCTTTAAGAAAAAGAAAAAGAGAAACTTATTCAACCCCCCCCCCCTTCTAAGTGTTTTCTCCACCTTCACACTCTATCTTAGAAAGTACACAAGGCTTTGAAACTTGAATTCATCAAAAATCACATGTTATGCATAAACTTGTGATTTTGAATTATGATCAACAAGAAGTCTCCAAACTTGTTTCTTATAAATAGAGTCACTATTTGTGAGCTAAAGGACGAGCTTAAGCACCCTGAAATACACCAAAACTCTCTCAAATCATAAATTGCCCAAAAACTCCATTGTTGCACATTTTCTGACCTTGAACATAAAACTCACATTCCCCTCGTGCGTTTCTTGGACTTTTAGTTTCTAAAGCTTCCTTACATCAAGTCTAACCTATCCTTGTCCCTGTTTCATTAATGTAACACCATTTACCATATCCTCCATAACCAAAAATAGAGGTCTGCAACTTGACTTCTCCAGACCATTCTAGCCATCCATTGCTCAAGCTAATCATTGCATTAGCTTCCTGGGGACTTGAGGAAGCTAGCCTGATCATCACCATTGCCTGAAACAAGCTCAAACTCAAAACACGATTTCCAGTTTTGAGGTAAGTTTTCTCAACTTGGAACTCTTCACACAGGCATCATCAATAGTTTATTTGTGAATAAAACATGTAGATATCATTTCCCTGAAGCTAACCATGTCCATAGTTTCCATTAATTTTGCTTGAGCTTAGAGAATTTTGAAACTGAAATTTCTGAAATTTTTAGGGTTCAAATTAGGGCCATTAAAATTCATGCTTATCTTTGATCTATAGTTACAATAGTTTACATTTCTGGAATCGTGAGAAAATTTACTATAAGTTTCATGTTTACAGTTTTCATTTTGATGAGAACTGAGCAAGTTACAGTTGGTCTGGCTGGAGGTTGAAGATGAAGTCATCAGGGCGCGTTTTTCCTTTTATATTTATTATTTTTCTTATGTTAACAGATGTATAGCCACCCCAGTGGTAGAAGCGTGCATGTAACCTTTGGGACCTGGGTTCGAGCCCTAGTGGTACCCTTTTGCATTTTTACATGTTTTACAATTCTGACTTTTTTTGTTTGCAGGGCGCTGGGCCTGGCTTATTTTTTATTTTTGCTAGCTAACCCCCCGTTTCCTTTATACGCCCCTGGTCCAATTTATTTTATTTTATTTTTTATTATTTCATTTATTTTCTTAAATATTTTTCTAAATACTGAAAAATCATAAAATACAAAAAAATTTTAGATTTATATTTTGACTTAGTTTATTTTATTTTTCTCACAAAAAAATATTTTTATTAACTATATTTTCTTTATTTTTTTATTTATTATCTTGTAAATATAATTAAAATTAGGTTATTAGTTATTTTCTTTCATACTAATTTAAATATATTATTTTTTATATAAAAAAGACTAAAAATATTTTATAATGCTATAAATATTTTTAAGATAAAAATACCAAAAATACCTTTTTTTCTAAACTTATTTTCATTAATTAATAGAACTAGGGTTTTATTTAAAATTTTCCTTAATAAAATTCAAATTTAATTAATTATTTTCTTTATTTAATTAGGTTAAGACAACATTCCTTTTTCATGAAAATCAAACAAGGATACATTTTCTTTACATTTTTCATTTTTTATACATTTATTCATTTTATACTTTGTATTTATTTATTTATTTTCTTACATTGATATCAATTCAATATGGTTGTAATAGACTAATTAGGCTTTAAATTCTTGCAATCCCCATTCAATTTGTACACCCCCTCCCCACAAATATTGTAATAGCTTAGTAACTTTAAATTTTGCAATTTATCGCTTTTATATAACATGCTAGTAATTAGGGTTTGTATGGAAAAACTAAAACCAATACTTAGAAAAATCTAATTCAAGACAAAAACAAGCATGGAAACAATACACTTTCACACAAGCACCCCTAGGGTTATCCCACTTGGTTTCCTTATACAAAATGGTCATATTACGCATGTAAGGTATCTTAGCAAAAACAAGCAAAATACAAGATCATAGTCCCTCAAAGACGCTATCTAAATTATCTTTCAAATGATCTTAGTCCCTAAAATAGAATGCTAAGATACCTTGCAACATTGCTAATCATGGTTATACGATGACCCGTGCCCGTCCCGTTTACATCCAAAGATAGAGTTACTTACCAAATCAATGGTAATATAACAATGACAAAGGAAAAGGAAATGAACATGAAATACTTTTGAGTAGGTAGAATGCTCCTAATTACTTGCTCCATTTCAAAATAAAACATCCTTGCTATTTTCAAAACAAACACCTACACTTTCAAAACATCTTAAAAATATTTTCAAAATATCAAACACTTTGTATACATTCTTATGAACGAGAATCATTACAAAGTTTGCCTAAACAATGGTCTCTTTACAAAATACTTGCAAAAAATCATACCAAGCACAATTTCAAACAAAAGCAAGTGATCTAGCAAGTAACTAAGAGCCCATGGAAAACCATGGATGAAAAGGGTGCTAATACCTTCCCTTTTCATAATCTACCCCCCGAACTCAAGAAATAATCTCAAAGGTCTTTCTGGTGCTTTTTCACCTTTCCTTTTGGATGAAAGAAAAGTCGATGGCGACTCTTACTAACCGCAACATTTGCGATCAAACGCAAAACCCTCAAGTCAGTTATCCCACCGTATCACAATTATGTTTATGATAGTGATTATCAGAACTCCTCTGAAGAAAAAAAATCACTTTCTCCAATTTCTTATCTATACCCTTCAACACAGACATAAATAATTAATAATGCATAAACACCCAAAGTTGTTAGAAACTCTGGGAGAACAAATTCTAAAGGACCCAAAAGATTTTGGGTACCAAAAGATAAAATAATGTATGTTGCAGATATCTTATGCAGTAGAATTGAAATACAACTCATGGTACATGGACTCTAGATGCTCACATCACATGACAGGAAGAAAGTATATGTTTGAAAACCTAGAACTTAAAGATGCTGGGTATGTTGGTTTTAGAGGAGACCATACATGAAGAATTAAAGGATCTGGAACAGTAGGTAATAAATCTTTTCCTTCTATATATAATGTACTTTATGTTGAGGGTTTAATGCATGATTTAATATCCATAAGGCAGTTAAGTAATAATGGTTATGACATTATTTTCAATCAAAAATCATGCAAGGTTGTTAGTCAGAAAGATGGCACAATTCTCTTTACTGGAAGAGGAAAAATATCGTTTATAAAATTAAGCTTTCTGATCTTAAAAATCAAGATGTAAAATTCTTAACGTCTGTGAATGATGAGCATTGGGTGTGGCATAGACGCTTGGGTCATATTAGCATGAGAAGGATATCTAAACTAAAAAAACTTGAGTTAGTCAGATGTCTGCCTAAGTTAAAGTTTACTTCAGATGCTCTTTGTAAAGCATGTCAGAAACACAAGTTTTCTAAAACTTCTTTTAATTCTAAAAATGTTGTTTCCACCTTCAGACCTTTGGAGCTTCTACATAATGACTTATTTGGTCCAATTTAAATTGCATCAGTCAATGGTAACAAATGTAACACCCCAATTCTACCCGACAATTATATATGAATCAGATTTATAAAATTCCAACAATTCAAATCGAGATTCTACAAATTCCACTTTGAAGCAACAACATCCATTACAAATACATAACACATTAAACTGGAATGAACTAACAGTAACATACTTTAATCTTTTAAACCAGCAACTATCATAACTACGCATCAGAGTTAAATATTCAACTTAAAAGAATATATAATCTTTGTCCAACTTAAATAAACTTTAAAACAACAAGTAATCAATGAACGACAACGTAAGGTTCAATCAACTGAAATAATAACAATAAAACAACAAGCGTTTAACCCCCCGAGTGTTACGTATCAGAGCAATGACACTGACTCAAACTATTGAAGGTAAACCGCCTTCACTCTGGATTAAATGCACGTTACCAACATCAGGGTAACATTCAAACAAAAGGGGTGAGATATCAAACAATATAATCAAATCTATAATAAATATTACATTAGAATTAGTCTATGAAAAATCACCACTTCACAACTTTAAATAACATTAATCACAACAAAAAATCAACAAAGCATAATAATTAATTCATCAACACGACAACCCGAATATGCAATGTGGAATGCAACTTGTTACTATGCACACACATGTGGTACCAATGGAGCAAAACTCCCAACTTAGAAATCTGCCAATAAATAGAGGCATCAACAAGGCATAAGCCTTCAACTTTTTGCCAATCCAGCCCAACTTGTTATGCTATGTATGCGACAACATGATTAAATGCAACATCAACAACAACAACACATCAACAACAATTCAACTACAACTTAACAACAATTAAACAACAACTTAATAATAGTTCAACACTGGCCATAGGCCTACAACTTGATAATTCAACTTAATAATTCAACTTAATTCAACACTGGCCATAAGCCTACAACTTAATAATTCAACTTAATTCAATACACCGTATCGAATAAAATTTACATCAAATATTCCGTATAATTATTCAGACAATTCAACTATACTGACTTAATAATTATCTGCTAAAATTACTATTTTTTCTTCTTTGTACTACTATTGTCAAACCCACACTACTACTGCTAGTTCATACTATTCATATTATTTCATTACTCTGCTAATTTAATAAACCTACTACTAATTTATCTTTACTGTAAATATATATTAGTTACTAATGCCTCTGCTATTTTAATACCAACTCTGCTATTTACTAAATCTGAACTTTTAATAAATTGCTACTGAAAACTTAATTAAGTTAAAATAGTTTTTACTTTTATTTTTATGAAAAGACTAAGTATATATAAATATACTACCCTTAATTAATTGAAACCATGCCCCTCAGTACAACTTTTTGTGCCCCTAGGCACAATTTTGTGCCCCTAGGAACACATCAGCATGCCGCCCAACACACACAAAGTGTGCCACTCAGCATAACCAAATGTGCCCCTCGACACTAAAACTATGCTACTCGTCACACTCCCTTCTACCAAATTATGTCGGTCGGTACACCCTTATGTCCTTCAACATGCAACATCAACCGTGCCACTCAGCACACCAAATGTGCCGCTCGGTATATCGTGTTTTCATGCAGACTTCTGTAATTTCTTCTACTTGTCTAGATTTCCTTTGATTCTTAGTTTCTCAAGCCCAGACCAACACAACTTATAATCCCAGCAACATAACAACTATACCAACATCAACATGGATAAATTTTCAACAACATATTCATTGATAAAATATGTTAATTTTGCAGACAATTCATAAACAACTACAACAATTATATGCACCGCAACATTACACCAACCCAATTTCTACATAATATTCACCATAATTCTCATTATAGAGTCAGAACCTCACCCTTACCTTGGATTGAAGGTTGCTCTATGATTTTCCGATCGAATCTCGCTTCGCCTCTTCTCCTTATTCCTCTTATTTGCAACTTCTCCTTCTTCTGTAACTCCTACGATCAACTTCCAATTCTTTAATCTAAATTAACCTAATTTCTATTATTACTAAACTTAATAATAATAGTCTATTGGGCCTAATTCTCACACCCCTTAATACAACATACCACCAAAATTAGCCCAATCACTAATACCAATAATTCCAATATTTATTATTATTAATCAACTAATTAATTAATTAATTAATTAATAATAATCTAACCTTTTATACCAATGATTCTCAATATTTCACAACTTTAACAAATAATGCAAAAATAATTTAATTAAATAATTAATTAGATCAATGGGCGTTACAACTCTCCCCCGCTTAGAATATTTTCATCCTCGAAAATTTACCTCATTCGAATAACTCAGAATAGGAGTCCCGTATCTTGCTTTCCAACTCCCACGTCATGCTTTCTCCGGAAGCTCCTAACCAAACTACTTTAACCAAAGCAATCTCTTTGCCTTATAAGGTCTTTATTTCATGACCTGCAATTCGTACATGCATCGTCTGCACAGTAAGATTATCCCGTACTTGCACATCATCTATATGAATCACATGAGATGGATCTGAAATATATTTCCGGAGTTGTGACACATGAAACACATCATGCAAATTCGAAAGATTAGGCGGTAAATCCACTCTATAAGAAACATTTCCAACTATTTTCGAAATTTGATACGGGCCAATAAAACGAGGAGTGAGCTTCTTAGACTTCAACGCTCGCCCAACACCAGTCACAAGTGTAACTCTCAGAAACACATGGTCACCTGCTTGAAATTCTAAATCTTTCCTTCGCTTGTCATGATAACTCTTCTGTCTACTTTGGGAAGCCTTCATCTTTTCTTGAATTAACTTCATCTTCTCAGTAGTCTCACGAACAAGTTCAGGTCCAAGCACTACAGTTTCTCTAGATTCCTGCCAACATAAATGAGTTGTACATCTCCGACCATACAACGCTTCAAAATGTTCCATTACAATACTAGAATGTTAACTATTATTATAAGTGAACTCTATCAATGGAAGATAAGTACCCCACAAACCTTCCTTCTCAAGAACACATGCTCTCAATAAATCTTCTAACGACTGAATAGTCCATTTAGTCTGAACATTCATCTGAGGATGATACGCAAAACTCAACCTCAACTTAGAACCCAATGCTTCTTGCAACCTCTTCCAAAAATCAAAAGTAAACCTCAGATCTCTATCCAACACAATACATAAAGGAACACCATGCAGCTTCACAATTACACTAGTGTAAATCTCAGCCAACTTCGACACTGGAAAACTTATGTTAATAGGAATAAACTAAGCCGACTTTGTAATCCTATCAACAATCACCCAAATTGAATCATGTCCTCTTAGAGTATTAGGTAATCTCGTCACAAAGTCCATCGAAATGCTATCCCATTTCCATTCCAAAAATTCTAACGGTTACATCAACCCTGCAGGCTTCTGATGTTCAACTTTCGACTTTTGACAAGTTAAACATGCATACACAAACCGAGCCACATCACTCTTCATCCCAGGCCACCAAAACAAATTCTTCAAATCCTGATACATTTTTGTAGCTCCCAGATGAATACTCAACTTGCTTCTATGACTTTCCTCAAGAATCACTTTCTTCATCTCTGCATCATCAGGAATACAAATCTGATTATGGAATCTCAGCACACCTTGCGTATCTAACTTGAAATCACTATTCCCAGACTGATCGATTCCAACCATCAAATCTACCAGTTTTACATCCAACTTCTGAGCCTCTTTGATATTATCTAGAAAATCATTATTAACCTTCAACATTCCCAATATAACACTCCGCGGTGTCACTTTGCAAACTAAACTCACATCTCTAAACTATTCAATTAATTCTAACTCTTTAACCATCATTGCCGACATATGTAAAGTCTTTCGAATTAAGGCATCAACCACCACATTCGCTATTCCTAGATGATAATTCAAACCAAAATAATAATCCTTCAACAACTCAAACCATCTTCATTGTCTCATATTCATTTCCTTCTGGTCAAATAAATACTTTAAACTCTTATGGTCACTAAATACTTCAAATCTAGAACCATAAATATAATGCCTCCAAATCTTCAGCACAAACACAACTACAGCAAGCTCTAAATCATGCGTAGGATAGTTCTTCTCATGAGTCCTCAACTTCCTTGGCGCATAAGTAACTACCTTATTGTTCTGCATAAGAACACCTCCTAAACCCATCTCAGAAGCATTACAATATACCACAAAAGGTTCTCCTGGATTAGGTAATGTTAAAATCGGAGCTGACGTTAATCTTTTCTTCAATTCTGTAAAACTTTCTTCACATTGAACGTCCCACACATAAGCTCTACCTTTACAAGTCAACTTAGTCAACGAAAGTGCCAACTTAGAAAAACCTTCGATAAACCTTCTATAATAACCAGCTATTCCCAAAAAGCTTCTAATCTCGATAGCCGATTTTGGAGTTTCCTACTGCAACACAATATCTACTTTAGATAGATCAACATCAATGCCACTACCTGACATCACATGACCAAGAAAACTAATTTCCTTCAACCAAAATTCACACTTAGACAGCTTTGCATACAACTTCTTCTCTTTCAAAACTTGCAATACTACTCTTAAGTGTCCTGCATGCTCTTCTTCTGACTTAGAGTAATTCAAAATATCATCAATGAACACCACCACAAACCGATCCAAATAAGTATGAAAAATACGATTCATGTATTCCATAAATACTCTCGGCACATTAGTAACACCAAAAGGCATCACCGTATACTCATAGTGTCCATAAAGTGTTCTCAAGGCCGTCTTCTGGATATCTTCATCCTTCACTTTAATCAGATGATATCCTGACCTCAAATCAATCTTACTAAACACACAAGTACCCACCAATTGATCCATCAAGTCATATATTCTTGGAAGCGAATACTTATTCTTAATCGTCACTTTATTCAATTGCCTATAATCAACACAAAGTCTCATACTTCCATCTTTCTTCTTTACTAGCAACACTGGAGCTCCCCACAATGATACACTTGGTATTACAAAGTTCTTATCAAGTAACTCTTCCAATTGCTTCTTTAGTTCTGACAATTCAGATGCAGACATCATGTATGGTGCCATAAAAACAGGTCTGGTACCAGGTACAAGATCAATAGCAAATTTGACTTCTCTCTCTGGGGTACATCAGGAATTTCATCAGGGAAAACTTCAGGAAATTTACGCACCAATTGTAAATCCTCAATTATAGCTTGATTCTCGATAGATAGCGACATTATCACCGAGAACATCTGAGCCTCTTCTTGCATCAACTACCACAACTGTCAAGAAGACAACAGACCAGCTTCCTCTTCCTCAAGAGTAGAAAACCTCACCGACTTTTTATAACAATTAATATGAACATAGTTATGCTCTAACCAGTTCATACCTAAGATCACATCCAACCTACTTAGAGGCAAACAAACCAAATCAACAGCAAAGTCTCTGTCGAATATCGACAAAAGACACTTTAAACACACAAGAGAAGTAGTCAGTGATCCCTTGGATGGAGTATCGACGGACATCTCTCCATTCATATAAGACAACATAATACCCAATCTTTCAACATAATCAGCAACAATAAAGCAATGAGTAGCACCAGTATCAATAATAGCAATTAAATGAGTACTATTAATGAAACATGTACCTCAGATGAGTCTGTCCTCATTAGCTGCCTGATTCTCAGCCAAAGCAAACACCTTTCCACTGGTTTGCACCTTCTTCGAATTTTGACACTGACTACCAATGTGTCCTTCTTCACCACAATTGAAGCAAATCATCTCTTTATGCTTACATTCAGATATAACATGTTCCATCTTGCCACAACGGAAACACCTTTTTACCTCAACAGTACACACATTGCTCTTATGACCAGGTTTCCCACATTTGAAACAAACCACACTAGTAGGAGCATCTCCCCCACTATTTATATGGCCATGCACAACTTTCTATTTACCTTTACCAACTGGTGCATCATAGGGCTTACCACGATTCTGTTGGTGCTTACCCCTCTTCTCGTTGATAATCTTATAATGAGCATTATTATCCTCTTCATAGATCTTGCAACTATCAATCAAATCAGCAAAGACACGAATATTCTGGTATCCAACTGCCTTCTTGATCTCTGGGAGCAACCTGTTCTCAAACTTGATGCACTTCCAAAACTCAGCATTCGCTTCACTATAGTGCAGATAAAACTTAGCCAACTCTGCAAACTTTGCAGCATACTCAACAACTGACATACTCCCTTGCTTCAGCTCAAGAAACTCAATTTCCTTCTTACCAAGAACATATTTAGGGAAATACTTCTTCAAAAATTCCCTACAAAACACAGCCCAAGTTACATTTTCACTAGCAGCTTCCAACCATTGACACGTCTCTAGCCACCAGTCATCAGCTTCAACTGCTAGCATATGAGTACCATACCGAACCTTCTATGCTAGGGTGCAGTCCATCACACGAAAGATTCTCTCAATCTCTTTCAACCAATCCAACGCTCCGTCAGGATCATACTTGCCCTTGAAGGTAGGCGGATTCTCCCTCTGGAAGGTTGCCAAACTACGAGATCTAGCATTCCCGTCAGCGTTCGACTGATTTTCTATAGCATGCGCCATTGCTTCTAAAGCAGCAGCAAGTGAAACATCATTCATTCCGGCCATCTCAACTTATTACTATAACATAAACAACGGTTAGAACTCAAGTTAACAATACTCGATTGTTAAACAAACTACGACTCGACAACTTGGTCGGATGGACAGACTTTGCTCTGATACCAACTTTGTAACACCCTAATTCTACCCGACAATTATATATGAATCAGAGTTATGAAATTCCAACAATTCAAATTGGGATGCTACAAATTCCACTTTGAAACAACGACATCCATTACAGATACATAACACATTAAACTGGAATGAACTAATAGTAACATATTTTAATCTTTTAAACTAACAACTGTCATAACTATGCAGCGGAGTCAAATATTCAACTTAAAAGAATATATAATATTTGTCCAACTTAAGCCAACTTTAAAACAACACGTACTCAACGAACGACAACTTAAGTTTCAATCAACTGAAATAATAACAATAAAACAACAAGCATTCATCCCCTCGAGTGTTACGTATCAGAGCAATGACACTGACTCAAACTATTGAAGGTAAACCGCCTTCACTCTGGATTACATGCACGTTACCAACATTGGGGTTACATTGAAACAAAAGGGGTGAAATATCGAACAATATAATCAAATGTATAATAAATATTACATTAGAATTAGTCTATGCAAAATCACCACTTTACAACTTTAAACAACACCAATCACAACAAAACATCAACGAAACATAATAATTAATTAATCAACACAACAACCCGAATATGCAACGTGGAATGCAACTTGTTACTATGCACACACATGTGGTACCAATGGAGCAGAACTCCCAACCTTGAAATCTACCAATAAATAGAGGCACCAACAAGGAATAAGTCTTCAACTTTAACTTTTTGCCAATCCAGGCCAACTTGTTATGCTATGTATGCGACAGGATGATTAAATGCAACATCAACAACAGCAACAACAACAACAACACACCAACAACAATTCAACTACAACTTAACAACAATTCAACAACAACTTAATAATAATAATTTAACACTGGCCATAGGCCTACAACTTGATATTTCAACTTAATTTAATATTGGCCATAAGCCTGCAACTTAATAATTCAACTTAATTCAACACATTATATCGACCAAAATATACAACAAATATTCTGTATAATTATTCGGACAATTCAACTATACCGGTTTAATAATTATCTGCTAAAATTACTATTTTTTTCTTCTCTTTACTACTATTATCAAACCCACACTACTACTGCTAGTTCATACTATTCCTATTATTTCATTACTCTGCTAATTTAATAAACCTGCTACTAATTTATCTTTTCTATTAATATATATTAGTTACTAATGTCTCTGCTATTTTAATACCAACTCTACTATTTACTAACTCCATTCTTTTAATAAATTGCTACTGAAAACTTTATTAAGTTAAAATATTTTTTACTTTTATTTTTATGAAAAGACTAAGTATATATAAATATAGTACCCTTAATTAATTGAAACCATGCCCCTCAGTACAACTTTTTGTGCCCCTAGGAACACATTTTATGCCCCTATGCACTCATAAGAATGCCGCCCAGCGCACACAAAGTGTGCCACTCAGCACAACTAAATCTGCCCCTCGACACTAAAACTATGCCACTCGTCACACTCATTTCTACTAAATTGTTCCGATCGGAACACCCTTATGCCCCTCAGCATACAACATCAACCGTGCCACTCGGCACACCAAATGTGTCGCTAGACACATCGTGTTTTCACGCAGACTTTTGTAATTTCTTCTACTTGTCCAGATTTCCTTCGATTCTCAGTTTCTCAAGCCCAGACCAACACAACGTATAATCACAACAATATAACAACTATACCAACATCAACATGGAATAATTTTCAATAACATATTCATTGTAAAATAGGTTAATTTTGCAGACAATTCATAAACAACTACAACAATTTTATGCACCGCAACATTACACCAACCCAATTCCTACATAATATTAATCATGATTCCCATAATAGAGCCAAAACCCCACCCTTACCTTGGATTGAAGGTTGCTCTATGATTTTCTGATCGAATCCCGCTTCGCCTCTTCTCCTTATTCCTCTTCTTTGCAACTTCTCCTTCTTCTATAACTCCTACGATCAACTTCCAATTCTTTATTCTAAATTAACCTAATTTCTATTATTACTAAACTTAATAATAATAGTCTATTGGGCCTAATTCTCACACCCCATTAATACAACATACCAACCAAATTAGCCCAATCACTAATACCAATAATTCCAACATTTATTATTATTAATCAACTAATTGATTAATTAATAATAATCTAACAACTTATACCAATGATTCTCAATATTTCACAACTTCAACAAATGTTTCAAAAATAATTTTATTAAATAATTAATTAAATCAACGAGCGTTACAAGAAGTATCGACTTGTCATTGTGACTATAGTCATTGGACATGGGAAATATTTCTAAGGCACAAGGATGAGTCACATCCTGAATTCACTAGGTTCTGTTCTAAAGTACAAAATGAATTTGATTCTATGATTGTTAGATTCAACAGTGATCATCATGGGGAATTTGAAAACAATCAATTTTATGAATTATTTGATTATAAAGGCATATCCCATGATTTCTTCTTCCCTAAAACTCCATAGCAAAATGGATTTTTAGAGAGGAAGAATAGAACGTTGCAAGAGATAGCCAGAATCATGATCAACGAGACAAATGTAGCTAAGCACTTTTGGACAGAAGCTGTGAATACAACCTGTTACAATCAGAATATAATCTCTATAAGACATATTCTAGAAAAGACTCCTTATGAATTGTGTAAAGGAAGAAACCCAACATTTCATATTTCCATCATTTTGGATGTTCATGTTTTATTTTGAACACTAAAGAGAATCTTAATAAGTTTGATTCTAAAGCACAAAAGTGTATTATGTTAGGATACTCATAATTCTCTAAGGGTTATAAAGTATATAATATAAAAACATGAATTGTGGAGGAATTAATTCACGTTAGATTTAATGATAAGATTAATCCAAAAAGGTCAAAGCTGTTTGTGAACTTTGCAGATATAAAAATAACCCTTGTAGGTTCTAAAGAAGATGCAAAAGATCACGAGGACAACAAATCCAACAAAAAGGATGATATATTATAAACTATTGAATTCCCATCAATCTAGAAAAGGAAAAGGCTAAGACAAACCGTATATGAAAATTTGATTCTAGGAGATAAAGCTGAACCTGTTAGAATAAGATCCATATTTAAGCAATTTGAGGAAACACTTTCTGGGATTGGTGTCTCTGATAGAACCAACTTCTTGTCAAGAAGCACTTCAAGATAATGATGGATTCTGGTAATGCAAGAAGAGTTGAATCATTTCTCCAGAAATGATGTTTGGAATCTGGTACCTAAGCCCAAAGGAACGCATGTTATTGGAACCAAGTGGGTCTTCAAAAACAATTTAAATGAGAAATGTGAATTCGTCAGAAATAAGACACGACTGGTTGCATAAGGTTATAGTCAACAAGAAGGTATTTACTATAATGAAACATTTTCTCTGTTCGCCAAGTTAGAATATATCTCCCTTCTAATCTCATTTATTGTTAATAATCATATAAATTTATATGAAATGGATGTCAAAAGTGAATTTATGAATGGTTATATTTCTGAAGAGGTATATGTACACCAACCTCATGATTTTAAATGTACCAAGTTTCCACAACATGTTTTTAAACTTAAAAAGTTATTGTATGGTCTGAAACAAGCTCCCAGAGCTTGGTATCTTGGTATGATAGACTAAGTGCTTTTCTCTTAGAATTTTTTTTTTCAAGAGGTAACATGGACACTACCCTTTTCTGTAAAAACTTTGGAAATGATCTTATGATTTTCCAAATTTATGTTGATGGCATATTTTTGGTTCTACTAATCCCTCTGTTTCGCAAGAGTTTTCTAAGTTAATGCAGACAAAATTTGAAATGAGCTTGATGCAAGAACTAAGATACTTTCTGGAAATCCAAATAAATCAAACTCCAGAAGCTACATATAATCATAAAAGAAAATATACAAAAGAAATTCTGAAGAAATTTGATATGTCAGATAGAAAACCTACAAAGACTCCTATGCATCCTACATGCATTCTTGAGAAATATGAGGTAAGCACAAAGGTTGTTCAGAAGCTCTATTGTAGTATTATAGGCTCTCTTCTCTATCTAATTGCTTATCTTCAAGATATATTGTTCATTGTGTGTTTATGTGCCATTTTCAGTCTGACCCAAGGGAAACTCACTTAACAGTTGTTACGTGAATCCAAAGGTATCTGAAGGAAACATATAACCTTGACGTGATGTATAAGAAAACATCATAATAAAAGAATTCAGGTTTTTGTGATGCAGACTATGCCGGAGATAGAATAGAATGTAAAGCACTTCAGGAAACCGTCAGTTTCTGGGTGACAATTTCATCTCTTCGTCTAGCAAAAGGCAATCAACTATTGCACTATCAACTGCTGAAGCAGAATATATATTGGCATTACTTTGAAATACTCAGATGCTCTAGATGAAAAGTAAACTTGAAGATTTCCAGATTCTCTGTGATAACACTGCAGTTATCTGCTTAAGTAAGAATTCTAGTTTGCACTCTAGAGCAATACACATAGAAATCAAAAATCATTTTATTAGAAACTGTTGTACCCCAAAATTTGACCTCTCATTTCTTAAGAATTTTCTCACAATATCTCTATTGGTTCAAGACTGTATAAGGTTTGATCAACTTAAGATACCTCCTCAAACACTGATGACTCAAAACTAGGGTTTGAGTTTACACAAGTATAATTGGACTTTTAATGCCCCATATAGTTTCCATGGATCATATTGGGCTCTCAAGCATCAAGTCAAAGATGGAACTTAAGAATCCTAGAAGGGAGGAAGAAGAAACTGTCGAAAGGGAAAAGCAGATAAAGAAAGGTGTGCAATTACAGATAACAATTTTGAATTCAAAATCTAGTTAAGACTGTTCGAACCACATGATTAATCGAAAGGAGTAGTTGGAAGATTTTGACAAGTCGAAGAAGAGAAAGCTTGCTTCGATCCTCAAGCTTCAACTGGGAAATGGCTTCCTTCGAGCAACCTACTTCGATACACATATTTTCGACACTATGAATTACAATTCAACACACCACCTAATTCATTGTGTCTAAACAATCTATATTCATCATGATTCTTAGTCTTCTGAATACTTCGACCTACACTCCCTTCGTCATGATGTCTGTAATCTGATTCTAGTTCTGCAGTGTTTCAAATTCATCTTCCCATCTGCTACTTGCTCTCAGAGATAATGGAACCTCATTTCGATGTGCTTTCTTCGACCATGTGCTATTGGGTTCTTTTCCAGATTGATAGCTGTCATGTTGTCTATCTTCATGCTTGCTTCAATCCACAAGCTTCGAATGGGCAATGGCTTCCTTCGAGCAACCTGCTTTGATCCACCTCTAAACCCTTTGACACACATAGTTTTGAAACTATGAATTACAATTTAAAAAAAACTTGTTGATAATAGTTCATTACAAGAAGAAGGTATTGGAGACATAGTATTTCAAATGAGAAATGGAGGAAAAGTTATGATTAAAGACATGGTCTATGTACCTAGAATAAAGTGCAACTTGCTAAGTGTTGGACAACTAGTCGAAACGAGTTTCTCAGTTGTCATGAAAGATGGAGTTTTAAGATTGTTCGACACCAAGAACAATTTAGTCTTAAAATCTCCGTTGTCGAAAAATAGGACATTTAAGACAACAATCAATTCGACAGAAGTTCAATGTTTGAAAATTGTTCGACCCCAAGGATAGTTAGTTGTGGCATTTGAAGTTTGTACATATGAACTTTCGACCACTTAATCAACTGATTACTCAAGATATGGTTATTGGTATTCCAAGTCTTGAGATGTCTGAAAAAACTTTGTGAAGTTTTTTAGTAGGAAAGCAATCCAGAAATTATTTCATTTTGACTATGCCAATGAGATCATCTTGCATACTTAAGGTGGTACATTCAGATGAATGTGGTCCATTCTAAGAACATACAATTGGTGGAAACAAATATTGTTTTTTCTGTTGATGAGTTTGGTCGAAAGTTGTGGATCTATGTGATCAAAACGAAAGGATGGAGTATTCGACATCTTTAAGAGGTTCAAGATGCTTGTCAAAAACCAGAGTAAGAAAAGATTAAAGTTCTACAGATATTCAAGATCTTTGTAGAAGGAATCAAGTTGAAGATAGAATTTTTGAAGAACATTGAACAAATCCATAGGCCATGCTACATGATCTTGTTTTGCAGGTCTCAAACTTGTGTTTCACTCCATAATTAATTGTTTACACAATTAATTAAGCTCTTACCCAAGTGTTTAAAGAATTGTCCAAGCCAATTTTCCCTTAATGGGACAAAGTTACCATTGCCATGTTAGAAAAGTAAGCTTTATGAAAATTGTCAATGCATTGAGCCTTGTGACCTTTATCTCTGATTGCAAGCAATATCAAAAGCATGAATCAAGTCTCCTACACCCAACAAACATCAGGCCATGCTTGTACTTGAACTTTGGAACCATGAAAATCCATTCAACTTGAGTTTTTCATTTTCAACTAAACCATAACATGTTAACTCAAGATTCTAGTTACTACAAGATGTTAAACCTATTCCCTATAAATAGAGACGTTATTTGCAACATAAAAGAAAAAAAGGAGGAGATAGGAGAGAACATGAGATTACCAGCCATAGAACACTCCCAAAACTCCTTGAACTTAGAATCTGCATCCAAAGCCACATTGCTTGCCATTTCTAACTTTGAAGAGCCAACTCCAAAATCCTTCGTGTGTTTTCCATTTTTTCCATTCAAACATCATCTATACATCATATAAATACCATCCATACCCTTGGCACATTTCTGTAACCATCTCATCATCATACACCATTTCCATTTTCTACCATTACACCTTGACTTGGTTAGATTGATTCAGCGACTTTTAAAGTAAAGTAGTGATCCCACTAGCTCAAGGAAGGTCCCTGCAAGCTTAATCCATCACCAAGTCATTTCTGGAAGTCATATAGAGGTCATTCGATTTTCACTTTAAGAGGTAAGATTTCTTAACTGTGATATCTTGATCTAAGCATTTTCAGCACATACAGATAAAAGAAAAGATGTAGATATCATATCTAGGAAGTTCATCATGCTCTTAGTTTCGATTTTTATTGCTTGTGTCTTAAGAATTTAAACTCTGACCAGTTAGGTTTTGATTTTGGTACCAAACAAAATACGTGCTAACCTCTGATCCATATCTTTTAAAACTTATGTGGTTAGATTCGTATTCAAATTTTAGGCAGGTTTGATGTTTATATTTTTCTGATTTGGCTGAGAAATGAAGCTTTTAGAAGCTTAACAATGGAGTTATCATGGCCTACACGCGCAAGGAAGAAGAAGCTGGGCATTTCAAATTTTTAGAAATGAGTTCATTTTATATTTAATGCAAGTTGGATAACTAATAGATGAAACAAGCCACCCCTGTGGTACAAACAGCACGCGCGTAAGGCATTTATGTATAAGGTCCTGGGTTCGAGCCCCAGCGAGACCTTTTGTATTTATTTTGTCATTTCTTCCAAACTAACATGCAGGTTTATAACATATTGAGTGTTGGCTATTTTGAATGGAAGGTGTGGAGAACCTGGGTTCAAACCTTGGCAAGACAAAAACAAATTTTTATCACTTGTTTGTTTTCATTTTTTAACAAACTTCAACATTTTTCCAACCAATCAAAACAACTCCTTTTGAGTTTATTTTTTGCGTACTCTTTATTTACAATGTCTATTTTATGAATATATACAAAATATCACGAAAAATATTTTAGTTTCATATTTATTAATTAACCAAAATCCTTCCATAAAAAATCCTAAAAAATAATTTCTTGATTAATTTGATTTCCTTTTAACTCAGGATTAATTTTCCTATTTTTTATTATCACATCCCTTTAGGTTAATTAGGTCAAAACAATTTTCCTAACAAAAATCCAAAGCAAATCCATTTCTTTTTATATTCCTTGTACATTATATTCATGTCATTTCTTGTACAAATTCAATATGGTTGTAATAGATAATTCAGGTTTAATTTCTTCCAATCCCCATTTGTAAATTTGTATCCCCCTCCCCAAATTATATAATAGCGTAGTAAATTTACTTTCCGTAATTTATCGCTTTCATAAAAAGGCTAATAATTAGGGTTTGCATGGAAAGATAAAATCAATGCTTAGAAAACCCTAATCCAAGACAAAATCAAGCATTAAATACAAACACTTTGCACACTTGCACCTCTAGGGTTAACTCCACTTGTTTCCTTGAGAAAATGGTCATGATATGCATGTGAGACATCTTAGCGAAAACAATCAAAAATACAAGATCATAGTTCCTCGATGACGCTTCGAATGTTGCCTTATAAATGATCTTAGTCCCTCGAGAGAAATGCTAAGATATCTCACAACATTTCTATTCATGACTATACGATGACCCACGCCCGTCCCTTTACATCTAAAGATAAGGCTTCTTACCAATCAATGGTAAGATAGCAATATCAAAGGAAGGAAGAAATGAACAAAATATTTTTGAGTAGGTAGAACGTTCTTAGTCGCTTGCTCACAATCCATATTTAAAACAAAAAACAAACATCTTTTCAAACACACCAAACACTTTCAAAACATGAAATATTTTTAAAAAGTCCAACACTTTATATGCATTCTTATAGAGACGAGAGTCGTTACAAAGTTTGCCTAAACGAAGGCGCTTTTCAAAAATACTTTCAAAACCCACCACAAACACATTTCAAACAAAGCAATTTCAAAAGTGATCTAGCAAGCAACTAAGAGCCCATAGATAACTATGGATGAAAAGGGTGCTAACACCTTCCCTTTTCATAACCTACCCCCCGAACTCAAGAAAACATATCAAAGGTCTTTCATGTTCTTTTCACCCTTTCTTTATTGGATAAAAGAAAAGTTGGTGGTGGCTCTTGCTATCTGCAACAATTGCGATCAAATGCAAAACACCCAAGTCAGTTCTCCCACCGTATTACAGAACTAGCGACTCTGCTGGGGATCACTTAAAAGTGGGGTTACCTTAGAGTTAGATCACATTTACTTTCTTTTATTGTTTGATTTGTTTCCTTTACATTTATTGGTCCTTGTTTGGGTTTGTATTGATCCTCTACTCGAATCGGGAAACACCATTAGGTAAGTAGCAATATATTGTGGAAAATGTGCAGGGTATACCGACATGGTTGAAGTGATGGCTATGTTAGTGTGACACATTTGTTGGTACTGGTAGCCCTTGAGTTTAGTCAAGGAGAATACAGGGCCGCTGTGTGGTTTCATGAAGCACTAACTGACCTTAGAGCCTTTAATTGAACAACTTGGCCATTAGGAAGTAGTGAGATAACCGGCTTTGGTGCAGTCTGAAGTTGGTTGATACTCGATAGTAAACTCATTGAGATCGGACTTTCGGGATATTTTGGTCGCCAATAAAGAGGCTTGCGCTGAAACAATGTCCGATGAAGAAAGATCAGTGATATTGAGATCCCCTAAAACCCAGTTACTTTCTAGGACAAGTTGAACCAACTAAACTTCAAGAGGGTACTTACCTATAAACTCCATGGAAGCCTAAACCTAAGGACTTGTTTGCTTTGCTTGTATATGATTACTTGTACATAAACATCATGACATCATACCATGGAATTTTCAATAACAGTTTCAAGGATCTTAAGGGCATGTGATGTAGGGTCATGATGAACCAGACGTCTATCAAGGGGCAAGAGGATTTATTCTCCTCTAACCAAAAGCTCTCAAAGACCAAAGCACGGTAACTCTAGTTAAGGGTTATGACCCACTTGACATGGTGAGCTTGATTCTCGTGGAAGGACATTCAACGACATGAAGTGCTTTAACTAAAGTTGTAGTCAAAGTTCAACTTCTAACATCTTCTTGTGTTTACCCCGCAAGATCTTTGGAAACATCGCATCCACATAACATGCATGACATCATAACAGGTTTTCTCCATACAGGTTTCCTCATCCGCTTACTGTTTATTTCAATAAAAAATGGCTCTAGAACAGACTATCAAGGATCTTCAGACCCAAAATGCCCAGCTTCAAGAAATGTTCCTGGATCTATCCAAGGGGAAAGAAGAAGTGAAGGCACTCCTAATTGAAAGCATGAACAAGAGGAATCCTGAAGACAACACGGACGACCAGTTAGAACGATTACAAACTGAAATGGCAACAATGAAAGTCCAGATGATGGGACAAATGGTGGGTCAGATGGCTCTTATCCAAAACTTAGCTCGGGGACAAGAAGAGCTGAGAGCCCTCGTCATCAAGCTTTATCAAGACGAGTGCAACCATGTGGAACAAATATTTAGAGTTGGGGACTGACTCATTAATCAGCCTCTGATAGGATAAGAAGTTGGAATACATTTCAAAATGGCTATTACACCAAGAGTCCCACAACGTCCTCGCCAACCACGACAGGATGGCCCGCGTAAGCAAGATACACCCAAAAGACAATTTACCAAGGTCAACATGCCTTTGGCTCAAGCATTGCATCATATGTTGGAAGCCAAGCTGGTTACATATAGGGAGCCCCCTCAAAAACCTAAAACTTCTTCTCCTAACTACAATCCCAATGCAATATGTGCCTATCATTCCGACAGTCATGGGCATGATACTAATGATTGCTGGGTGCTGAAATACAAGATTCAAAATATGATTGATGCCAAGGAGATTGAATTAGGCCCTCCTGAGACTCCCAACGTGATCACTACTCTCATGCCAAATCATTGAGAGTGTTCTGTTCATTTTGAATTTTCAATTGTAATTTCTTTTGTTTGTTCGAACACTTATATATTATGTTAAAATTTGTTTCATTAATTCATCGCATATGTTTGTCTTGAATTAACCCATCAGAGGTTTCTTCCATAGCCTACAAAACCTTAGAATCAGATTTTTTTGTTAGATTTTAATGCTAGAGGCTTACCTTGCTTTTGAGGCTCATCTTCTTCTAGCTCTATCTCATGACTTTGAGGGAGCTGACAAGTTCCTCCAG
Organism: Vicia faba; assembly: GCA_948472305.1. Taxonomy (NCBI): domain Eukaryota; kingdom Viridiplantae; phylum Streptophyta; class Magnoliopsida; order Fabales; family Fabaceae; genus Vicia; species Vicia faba. The sequence continues at coordinate 314,211,860 of OX451740.1, forward strand.
AGATATCTTGTTGAGATCTTTAGCCAGCTTAAGTGCAGTGACGATTGGCCTCCATTGCTTGGGTAGACTTCTGATGATCTTCTTTACATGATCAGCAGTAGAATATCCTTTGTCAAGAACTTTCAGCCCAACAACAAGAATCTGAAATCTTGAGAACATTGCTTCTTTGACTTGTATGTTGCCTTCATGCGTCATTCTCAGTGAGTCAAACATGTTTTTGGCTGTCTCTCTATTTGAGATTTTTTCATATTCTGAGTATGAGATAGCACTGAGAAGTATTTTTATGGATTTATGATGGTTTCTGAAATCACGTTTTTACTGGTCAGACATCCTTTTTCTGTCTATCTTCTGACCAATTTCATCCACTGGATGTGTGTATCCATCAATTACCATGTCCCATAGATCAGCATCATGAGCCAGAAAGAAGCTCTCAATTCTGTCTTTCCAGTAATCAAAATTTTCTCCATCAAAGACTGGAGGTTTGCCGTTGATTCTGTCCTTGTCCTCATGATAGTCATTGTTGTTGTTTTGGCTTGGTCCCACCATAGTATTTTTCTAAAGCTTGGATCTTGTACTGACACGGTTAAGTGTATGAACTCAGAACCAGGCGCTCTGATGCCAATTGAAGAAGTGAAAAACACAAGAAAGAGAGGTTAAATTGAAACTTAAAATCAAAATCGCAGTAGACACAATATTTTAATCCTGGTTCGTTTAATCTCAAACTAGTCCAATCCACCTGCCAAGGTGATTTCGCATCTCTCCAACGAGGGCTTAATTCACTAATCAAAAACTGATTACAACATAACTTTGACAACTGCCAAAGTCTTCTTGAGTACAACCATTACCCGGTTTATCTCAAGGAAAACTAGCTTAATCACAATGAAATACTATACTGTGTACTGTTGTTTTTCCTTACAAAAACTGTATCATAACTGTGATATTTTACACAATTTTGAGCGTATATATGAATATGTAAGATTGCAGCTTTGAGAGGTATGTTGCAGTATTGTGTCAAAATCGTAAACGATTTGTCCTCTAAGCTTGTTTATATAGGCATGGAAATCTTGTCCAACATAAAGCGTGATAATGGACATTCAATGTTGTTTCCATATTGAGAAGATTCTTGTCTGAATGAAGCCGTTGCATATGATGCCGTCTTGAATGAAAAGTAACGCTTCAGAACTTAGAATATTGCATGCTGCAATTGCTTCAGAACATTGATGACTCAGAGATGTGAGGATCTGATGGTATATTGAACTTCTGTTCAGAATCAAAGTATTCTTCACTTCAGCGCAGATTCTAATCCTCATTCTTCAGCGCAGATTCTGATTACTTCAGCTTGAAAGCTTTTGTAGCTTAATTTCTGATGTTGTTTCGGTCAGAACTTCTGCATACAAAATAACACAAATTTAGAGTGCATATTTTTTCTTTGTGTTTGTTATCATCAAAACTCTAATTAAGGGTTGTAGACTCGAACTATGTTCTAACAGAAGGAACTTTACAGAAAACCCTCAAAGCTGCCAAAAAGAAAGGTAACTCGTCTTTTATTTCTGTTGTTGAATCAATATTTTTATCAACATCTCAAAACCCCTCATCTCTAAAACCTGCTGAACACCCATCTCCTCAAACCCTTGATGACTTTGACCTATATATTGATACCTATTTACCCATAAATAATCCTCTGATCAATCCACCTTCTACCCAATTTAATCAAACTCAGCCAAAACTTGCACAAGTTCTTTATGATATTGATCAATTTGATCCATTATTTGAAGCTCCCAAAATCGTAAATTCAAAATATTGTCTCTGATACCACATAAGCCACTTCAGGCATCACTTGCCCACTCAACACCTCTCAAACACCAATAATCTCTACTATAACATCATAAGACTTCTCCCTCCCATAAATTCCACCCCCCTATAATTCAACACCACCTAACTCTCCTATAATTATCTCCGGCTCTTCCACTCCAACTGACTACTCAGAATATCCCCTTATAACCATAATTGATCTATATCATAAAGAACTTGTCACAACTTCTTAGAAAATAGTCGTTCCAAAACCAACACCAAAACTCCCCAAATCAGATGTTGGTAAAGCTCTACTGGTTTTTGAAACAGAAATACAGGAATGGGTTAAATCCTTAAAGAAAACTTGTATGGAGAATCTTAACCCAACTGCTTCTAATTCTCACTGGAATCAGTTCAAAAATGGTTTAATTCTGAATCTCTGAAGCTGAAGGAACTCAGTTAGGAAATTACTCAACAAAACTTTTACGACCACCTGAAAATCTTCAAGGATCAAGTTCTACGACATTGGGTAAAGAAACCCCTCCTTCTTCTGGATAACACTTCTTGGGAAGCCTCTCAGGAATCAAAATGTAATGAACCATCTCTTGAACCTTAACCTCTTCCTCTGGTCGTGTTTAAAGACAAAGGTAAGATTGTTGAAGAATCTCTTGAGAAAGAATTTGTTGCAGTGATTTCTAAGAATGTGGGTTCGTCTGCTGAAACAACCTCCTCATCTTTTGTGTTGAAAACTCTGGAGGATTTGAAGAAAGAAAATGCAGTTGTTAAGGAAAGGCTAGACAAACAGGATGAAACGAACAAAGAAATTAAGGGCATTCTTGGGAAATAAGAGGAATCAAACAATCAGATCAAGAGTCTATTGGAAGCCATGTTCACACGAATTCCTCCACAACCTTAGTTATGATATATTGTTTAATTTCTACTATGTTTGTTTCTTATTTAAAAACTTTTTTTTATCTACTCCTATCTGTATTAATCCACTTTGAATGCAAATCCATTTTGTTATATTTACGTGTTTTTATTGCTTTTTGATTTTTGATAAAAAGGGGGAAAATGTAAGATATTTTAAATATAACAGTGTCTAGAATTAGTCTCAAACATTTTGAATATCATAACCTCTGTTTAATCTTTTGAAAGCAAACATGAAAATGTATTGAAAGTAACTTTTGTCAAATAGGCTTATCAGAACTTCCATCACAAAGCTCCGATCAAAACATCTTCAGGGAAGTTTTTTTTCTTCTTTATCTGAGTATTCAACTCAGGGGGGACCTGGTACCTTGTTGGGTCAAGTAATAGTCGGTAGGTACAAACTACTCATGAGCCATAACATCTCCCTCCATATCATTATCTGCCACAAAATCATCAGCTTGGTCGCCATCCCCTTCTTCTGGGACGGAAGCAACATATAACCAGTTAGCATAGTCAGAAATACTAATTTTAGTAGAGTTAGGCAACATCATAATACTTCTCTTATGACTCATTAGAGCGTAACAATCTCTCTTAACATCAATCACACCATGCCGAATAAGAGCGTTTATGTCAATTTTGCTCAAAGGTGCCACTGGGGTTTCTCCATCCAATACCGCTCTACACCCACAATATTTAGCAATTTAAGTTATCATTCCACCAACTGAAATGTCACCAAAGGTGGCGCGTCCAACTTTTCCCAAGTGATCAGCCGCAAAGGTTGCAGCATTCACTGGAGAATCATGCACCCTAGAGAATAAAAAGAATAGTTCTCTCTTAGAGGCCACTCTGATACTGTCACCTCGCCCAAACAAGGTGTAAGCTAACCCTTTCTGAGCGTATCTGAATCAAGAGTTTTGGATCCATGATGCTTTCGACTCTTAGGAGTGTACACTGGAAGGCCTATAATGGATGTCCAAAAATCACCTGGTAGGTGTCAGCTTTTGCTTAACATGAGCAACATACCTACGGGCATGGTCTGATTCTTCAAAAATTATATCGTGTGCATTGGGTGCACGAATCGTACTTTTCCTTGGCCCGAATGTCTCTGCTACTTCCTTTCCTCTACCGGTCCTATTCGGGGGCATTTTGAGAACTTGAAAAAAATGAGCGAACACGAAATATGGAATTAGCATAAAAATTTACCGTCAAAATAGAGAGGACAGAAAAAGGGAAAAGTTTTGTGAAGGGTGTTCTTGAATTGGAGAGGGACTGATGACAAATGAGTGAGCTTTTAGTAGTGGTGGTTATGGGGTTTTAGGTTTTGTGAGAGAGAGGTTAGGGATGAATAGAAAAGTGAAAAAATAAGTGAATGAGGGGAAAAATCATGGGGTCTTCTATGGTGAGAGTGAAATTTGTGTTTAAGTGACTGGTGGGTCCCACGTTGAACAAGAGAAAATAAAAAAATTTCAAAGTTCGTTAGCCTAACATGGGTCGTGTCCTGTGACACGGTCGACAGTGTTACACATCTGACATGCCAAAAAATGTTAATTTCACGCAATGCCTCCAGGAAGATTGACACGGGCCGTGTTGCCTAACACGGGTGACCGTGTCAAGAAGATGATTTTGACAATTTTTCACCAAAATATTTCTGCTTCAGTGAGCCTGACACGACCCGTGTTTCCTGACACAGGATCTAATTTTATAAATTTTTTCTCTTTTGTAGAATTTCTCCTCTTCCTCTGTACACTCCCTTGTAGTGCGCTTGACTCCTTTGCAAGACACTAATTACCTAAACAAAAACAACAAACATACGACAAAACAAAGACAATAGTTAGAATCAAAATGTGTGGGCCGCATCCCACAAAGCACTTAATTTAACGTTGCACGGCTCTACGGTTCATCCTCTTATCATGGGTACTTCCTCTTCCATGCCTTGTTGCTTGTCATCTTTGTAACCCATAACTCATTCATATCAAAAGTACCAACCCCTTCGTTCTTCCAACAACTTCCAACTTCCATCTTCTCTGGTCGGTTTTCCTACTTCTTTCTCTTCTTGCCTTTTTGACTGAGCTTAGAAATTTTTATTGATGTCACCTGAGAGATTATGCCCGAGACTTCTTCTGGGAGTGATTTTGAAATCTTGCTTTCTCCTTCTACTTTCATCATTTCAACTGAAGATTGTTTCTTTCTACCTACACTCTGCTTCTTGATCTCCAACACTTTCAAGTTTATCTCTTCATCAAATGATTTTAATGTAAGATTACCTATATCGATATCAAAATTGCACCGACTAGTAAGAAAAAATGGTCGACCAAGAATGATAGGAGTATCTTCATCTTCAGGAATATCCATGATCTGGAAATAAACTAGAAAAACAAAACTGTCAATTTCCACCAATACATCTTCAGCTATCCCATATGACTGCTTGATGGTATGATCAACAAATTTCAATTTTGTCCCACTCTCGCTTATCTTCTCAACACCCAGCTATTTAAAGATAGATAATAGCCTTAAACTCACACTAGAGCCAAAATCAATCAGAAACCTCTAGAAAGTTCTGTCTTTTATGGTGCACGGTATTGCCACTGATCCAGGGTCCTTCTGCTTGATAGGTATTTTCCTCTCAGGCGTACTTGCATACAATATCTCATCAACGAGTACCTGTTCATCTTCTATTGATCACTTTTTTAATGGTACCTCCTTTATAAATTTCTGGTACAATGGCATTTTCTCGAGTGCTTCAAAGAACAGTATGTTATGTTGGATTAAAATATACAGTGTTAACCTTAGGGATTCGAAGGGCTTAACATCCCACCCATGGGCGCTTACTAAACTAGGTGCAGCCCCGGAAAATACTCGTACTATATGGAAATAAAGTTGCACCTTGGCTACAAGCAATTTCTTTTAGCTCATTAGTAAGCGCTTGATCCTACAAGTGGTATCAGAGCATGGTCATGGGTTCGAATCCCCCCAGCTGACACTGGGGGGGAGATTGTTGGATTAAAATATCCAGCGTTAAACTTAGGGATTCGAAGAGCTTAACATCCCACCCATGGGTGCTTAGTAAACTAGGTGCAACCCTTGAAAATGCTCGTACTATATGGAAATAAAGTTGCACCTTAGCTACAAGCAATTTCTTTTAGCTCAGTGGTAAGCGCTTGATCCTACATGTTAATCTCAAACTTTTTAAACAATTTGACAAATTTATCAAACTCTTTCTCTTTTGTGTCCTTCTTTGCCACTCGAGAGGGATATGGTAACTTGGTAACTAGTTTATCACTCTTTGTACTCTTCTCTTCAGTTGGCTTCACAAGTGATAACACTTCTTCTTTCTTTTTCTTGCTCTCTCTCACTTCCAGATCAACTTCTATGATATTATCATCAAATTTTACCCCATATTCACTTTCTGACCCCTTCTGACTTCTTGTTGTAACAACATTAACATTCTCACGAGTTTTCAGATGGCCTTGTGCCTGCTGAGATGATTGTTGTGCAATCTGTCCCATTTGAACTTCCAAATTTTTTATTGATGTTGTGGTATTCTTGTTGTTGCTCCTTGTTTCTTCTTGGAATTGAGAAGTGTGGGCAGCCATCCTTTCAATAGCTATCTCTCATTCTACCTTCTGAGGAACTTGTTGTTGCTGGTCTTTCCAGGAGAAGTTAGAATGATTCTTCCACCCAAGATTATAGGTGTTAGAATATTGGTTATTCTGCTTCAAAAAGTAAATCTCCTCAATTTGTTATGGAGTTGTAAGACATTTCACAATTATGTATGGTCCACTACAAATTTCACATACAACCTTTTGTACCTGTTGAACCTGAGCTACCTGTTGAATACCCATGTTCACTGCTTTCAGCTTTTTCTCCACTTCTGCAGCAATTTCCTCTTCAATTTTTAGTTGCTTGTTAACTTCTAACTTTAGGTCAATCATCCCTTCTGGTTTACTTACAACCCTATCATATAGCTCCATATGCTCATTCACAACAATGACTTAAATAATCTTCTTCACACATGTGGTTGTTGTAAAGTTGGATGAACCGTTGGCTACTGTATCAATAAGCTGCTTCGTCTTCATTCAGAGACCATTCACAAACATCTGCATTTGTTCAGTTTGATCCATTCTGTGGGTGAGGAAAGCTACCAATAACCTCTTGAACCTATTGTGAGCATCACCTAGTGACTCTCCTTTCTTCTGTTTAAAATTCAAAATATCATTATCTTTTGCGAGTGTAAACAGAAGCAGGAAAATACTCATCAAGAAAAGTCTTCTCCATATGTTCCCAAGTAGTAATACTCCATACCAGTAATGAGTAAAACCACTCTTCAGCATCTTCCTATAGCGTGAACGGAAACATTATTAATTTCTTTGCCTCTTCAGAGTGCCCCTCAATTTTCAGAGTAGTGCTCATAGTGAGAAACCTCTGCAAATGTTTGTTTGCATCTTCATTTATCTTTCTGGTGAAAGATCTATTCTCGAGTTGGCGGATGGTTGAGGGATTCAGTTGAAAATTTGCAACAATGATCGGTTGGTTCACAATAATCAATCGAAATGTTGAAGCATTTTCTCCTCCATAGTCCCCAAGAAGTCTCTCTGGTGGTGGTGGATTTTCACCCAAAGTTTCGGGTTCTAATTCTGAACCTGAGTGATCTAAGGTAACTTCTTCCTCTGATTCTAGTCTAGCCAATCGAGCTTGTCTGTGCCTTATGTGAAAAGTTCTTTCAATTTCTACGTCAAAAGGAAATTCAACTGAGGGTTTTCCTCACATACAACGGTTAGAAACAAATCAATAATAACAAAATATAAAAATATAACCGAAAATCAAATTTTAGTTGCAGAGAAACAAAATTATAATTGGACTACAATTAAACTCAATAATTTGGAAGTCCCCGACAACAATGCCAAAAACTTGATAGGAAAAATACAAGTGTGCTATTTTGCCTTGCAGTAATAAGAGGGAATTTCCCTCGGATATCGATCTTGAGGACTGCGTAAAATACCGAGTTTAATGTGTGGTTCAATTAAGCAAAAACTTAGTGTTTGCTTTGGTTTTGGATTTAACCTTAACAATTATGAAAATAAACAGAATGTAAATTATGACCTTTTTTACTAGTATGAGTATTATGCTAGGGGTAAGTATGTGATTTTCCATGTAATGACCCTGAATGTTTATCTCTTCAACCATATCATAACCTTCAACTACTAGATCTTTAGGTTGTTTCCCCCCAAGTCTTCAGTGGGAAAACCTTTGGTCAACCATCCTAATATCTAAGTCCTTAGAAAATCACGATGCTACCAAGCCTTCAAAATTGTCAAGATTTCACTGGTAATTATATGGTATCCCTAGTCAGATGTGATATCTAATATAGTTTAATTGTATCTAAAAACCTTAACAACGGCAGTCCACCCCTAATTGTTAATCGTAGATTAATCCTAATTGGTCCGATCAGGAAAGCATTGGAAACATGAAATGATTAAATTGAAAGGGAAACTACTGGATTAAAAATAAATAATTCATAGTGTTGTATCCCAAAATTTTCCCTCTCATTTTCAAATCAAATTATTTCAAGAGGTCTCCTCATCTTCCTAGGGTTCTCAATTGCTCGAGATTACTCAAGGAATTGATCAGACAAGTCTTCTCCTAAGCAATTAGCCTACAACTAAGGTTTTTCTTTTCTCAAATGAAATTGGACTTCTAATGCCTAAAATGGTTTTCATGACTCTTCATATGTCCCTAAGAATGCTCTTGTCAAGTTTCAAGCCTCGCACCACAAGTTTGCTCAGTCAATTGCTCAGATGATGGAAAATCAACTGTATAGGGTAAAAAGTCAATTATGGTCAACATGCAATCAAGCTTCAATATTTTTGGTCTAGATCAACATTTTAAAGTGATATCCATCATTTTATCAAGTTTTGATCATGATTCCTCAAGAAAATCCCTCAAATCATCAAAAGTCAAAAGTTGCCAAATTAGGGTTTCTTTAAGAGAAGTCAACTGAACTTTGACCAAGCATAAATTTCACATGCTTCATCAAATTTTCCCCAACCAAATCCCATCTTGAATGAAATTAAATTCTCTACAACTTTGTATATCTAAGCTCAAGTCCAAAAAATGCTTCATTTGAGAGATATGAGTCAATACATTATAGGTCATTTCAAAAGTCAACAAAAAGACACTTTTTGTCAAGGCAACTTACATCAAGATAAAATCTTAAAATGTAAAACTGAACAACATAGATATTGTAGAGGACATCTTTAGATTTCCAAAAAGTTAATTATCACCTTCAAAAGATAAAAATTGAGCGAGATATGGTTTGTGCAAGTTATGCAATTTTTGAGAAAATGCATGAAACTTCATTTGAGCAATTTTGAACATTTGGACTAATGGGTCTAACTTTTGGGGTTTAAACATGTTTATAACATGTTAGAGTACCTCTAAGTCCATTTATAGATTACTGTGATTTTAATTTATTTATTTTGATTTTAATCAAATTAATTTAAAATAAATCAAATAAAATATGAGTTGATGGACCAAAGGGCGTGTGGGCTTCATTTGAGTATCTTCTAGAATTCCCAAGGCCTCTTAAGAGCTGTCCAAAACCGTGAAAAAATGTTGGGAACAAAATCTTCAAGTTTGGAAGGTTTTTAAAACAATTTTGGAAAGATTTCAATGTGTTTTATTTGCAATGAATTGTGACATAATGATACAAGATCCTTGCCTTATTTTAATCAAATTCATGCCTCTATAAATACATGCAACACTCAATTTCAAAACACAAAAGGGGGCTGCCATACAAGCAAGGTTTCAAAATCACAAATTTTCAAAGAAAGGTACAAACTCGTATCAAAATTTCCAGCCACTCTCAATCAAAACCAAGCCTCAAATCGTGTTCCTGAAGCTCTCAGGAATCTCACCAAGTCCAGAAACAAATCTATTCACGTCTGGAATAGCTTACACAAACCCACTATTTTGGTAATTTTCTTGAATTTGAATCTTTTAATCAATGCATATTTAACTAATTTTGTGTGCATAGATGAGTTCATCATGGTTTTAAAACAAGTTTGAATAAGAAAATGCAAGCTTTAACGTGGGGATGATGAGTTACCATGTGTTTTACCACAAAATTTTCCCTCCAATGTTTCTCAATACATGTCAAGTGAAGTCCTCAAATTGCTCAAGGAAGTCCAAGGGTTGACCAGACAAACTCTCTCCTAAGGCAGTTTACCTCAAATTAGGGTTTCATTTTGCATCAAGATATTTGACTCCAAAGGATCCCAAATGCTCACCATTGTCTTAATATGTTCTCAAGATTATCCATGTCAAGTTTCAAGCCTTGTAGAGGAAGATTGCTAAGTCAATTGCTCAAAGGCCTGAAAATCGATTGTGCTAGGTCAAAAGCCAACTGTGGCCCACATACAGTCAAACTTCAAGATTTTTGGTCAACATCCTCATTTTTAAGTATTATTTATCATTTTATCAAGGGTTTATCATGATTCCTCAAGGATTGCTCAAAATTCATCAAAACCCAAAAGTTGCCAAATTAGTGTTTTGTAGGAAAAGTCAACTCAACTTTGACCAAGCATAACTTTCTCATAGTTTATCAGAAATGACCCATCCAAAGATCATTTTGAATAGTATCAAATTACCTACAATTCATATTCATCTCCCAAGTTCAAAATATTCACTCACAAAAAGATATGAATTTTGACATTTTAGGTCATTTTGAAAAGTCAACAAAAACACATTTTAGGTCAAAGCTCCATACATGAACATGGAAGACTCAGTTGAGATGAGACTAAAAGTGTTGATTATAGGACAACACAAGCTTTCTAAAAAGTCAAAGAACACCTATCTAGGGTCAAAATTGAGAGAGTTATGCATTGGCCAAGTTGACCTTTTTTGCAAAATTGCCAAAAGTCAAATATGCTCAAATTTGCATATTTTGCTAAATGGGCACAACTTTTTATGCTTGCATCTCATTCCTAACATAATCCACGACCTATGGGACCCTCCATGCTTTATTTATTCATTTATTTAATTTATTTTTATTTTTATTCATTTAAAATTCAAATAAAATCAAATAAATCCTAATAAATCATATATTGTATTTTAGGGATGCTTTTTGCATTGAAAGAAGATCATATATGCTGTCAATTGAAGATCAACTCGTGCAAGGTCAATTTGGTTGAGAAAAGATTGGATTTGAACAAAATTAGAAAGGAATCATATGCTATGAAAGATCAAATCAAATCTCCATGATGAGCAAGATTGAGGTCGTTTTTGTTGACCTAATAGTTTGTATTACATATACAGAAGGAGACCAAGGCATAAGGGGGTTAGAGGCAGTCGTGCAGAGGTGAAAAAAAACTCAAAAAATTTCAAGAAAAGTGGTGATTCAATTTCCACATTAGAGGCCAATTCATACCATTCTCACGACACCAACAGGTTCTTGGACATCTCCAGAAGGAATTCCAACCGTTTGCAAGCTCTCTCACGCCTGGAATTGTAAGATATAGGTATCACGACTTACTTCCAAATTCAAATTCGATTTCATTAATTTACTCATCCTATGCATATTTTGATTGTATATTCATGTTTATCATTAAGTTTGCAAACGATTGGTACCATTTAATTGCATTTCTAACGCATGTACAGGATGTTGCCATAGCTAGGGTTTGGTGTTCTTGATTAGGGCTTTGCAGGATATGCAAAATTGGGCGTTGATTCTGGTACCATGAGACTCGTGAGGATGAAACGAGTTAATTGGTACCATCCATGGCCATTTATCTTGAGCACACACAATTTTTGAAATACACAGGGATATACCTACAGTAAGTGTCTGTAGGTAAAAGTTTGCCACCTAAAACAACGGTTTGGGAGGAAGACGACGATGCGTGTCATCCCCTGGTTGGGTGATTTGAATTTGGCGCATTTTGAATTTCAGTGTTTTGTTTTTATTATATTATAATTTATTTCCCATATATATTCAAACAAAACAATTGGCTCATTTGGTAAGCATGCAGTGGGGAAGTGTAGAGGACCTGGGTTCAATTCCCAGGTCCGAACCTTTATTTCACATTTTTCTTCAATAGACGATCCAGCGCATAGCAGGTCAGGAAGTTCACCATGCACCATCAGGATCTGGACATCCAATGCATCAATGCCCCAGATCAACATACCACCATGGGAGGATCACCATGCGCCTCAGTCAAACGTGCACACTGGATTGGGTGAAGTCAAACATGCCTTAGCTATTTGGGCCCAGGAATTCATATTCCAACCCCCCCTCAATTGCTGAACAGCATCAAGCCCATTACTAATCTTTTTATATTTCTTTTCTTTATTCTTTTTTTTATTCTTTTAATTTCCCTTATTTATTTAATTTACAAATTAATTTATCTTTCACAAAAAAAAACATAAAATCAACAATTCACCAAAATTAGGATATGTCTATTTTTTTATTATTATCAAAATTAATTTAATTTAGGTTTAACTTAGAGAAGTTGTAATTTATTTTCATAAATAGAAATCAAAAATAGAAATTAGGTTAACTTTTAATTTTATTTTGCTCTTTTTATCAAATAAATAAAAATACAAAAAATAGGTTTAAAATAAATTAATTTATTTTTCTTAGATTAAAATCAATTAGAATTAGGCCTTTCTTTTTTTAATGTAATAATTTCTCTATTTTCTTGGATAACAAAACATGACCAAAACTCTTTTACTACTAATCTCAATTAGGTTTAGGCAAGGGTCAAAACCCTAGTTGTCTCGTTTTCGATTCATCGCGCGCGTATTATCATTTTTACCGATATTCCTGTAAATGCCCATGGTTTGTAATAGTTTAATCTAGGACTCTTTTTTTATTTATCGCTTTTTCTTAGTTTTTGGCTATGTAATTAATCCCCCTTCCTGAAGCCTTGTAATAGCGTAGATTTACTTTCTCGCATTTTAATTCTCGTAAATATTTGTCTGTTTAGATGTATGTTAATAGGGTTGTATGACAAGAATGCATGACAAATTAATACGGTTAGAAAACCTAATGTGCAAAGATTAAATAACTGAAAATAAATCACTCGCACATATCACTCTTAGGGTATACTCACACTTCGATTGCCTTCCGTAAATGATCATTAAGTATAGGGTGTCTTAATGGTTGCCCTCCTGTATACAAAGATCAAATGTCTTGTTTGAATGTTGCCTCGGAAATGTTGCCTCGAAAATGTTGCCTCGAATATGATCTTAAGACTCTAGGTTTATTACTAAATCGTCCTAACATTGCTTTAGTGATTGTACGTCCCTTTTCGAATTGTCCCTTACAACTCCAACGACGGTGCTACCTATTTCTCAATAGTAGGGTAGCGTTGTCTAAAGGAAACAAGAATAGAAACGATCTTTTTTTCGAGTAGCTAGATGCTAGTAGGTACTTGCTCAAATCAAAACTTTTCACACTTACACTTTTCAAACAAACTTTCAAAACAACTTTGTCACACCTTTGAGGACTGATACAAGGGTTATCACGAAGTCAAACTTTTCAAAAACAAAGCACATACACAAGCAATTTAAAAAATGAACAAGTACCTAAGAGCCCATGGAAAACCATGGATAGAAAGGGTGCTAACACCTTCCCTTTCTATAATCTACCCCCTGTACTCAGAAACATCTCGAAAAAGGATTTTTTTTCTATACTTTTTCCTTTCCGATATGATGAAATAAAATTCGGTGGCGACTCTTGCTTACCGCGACATTTTGCAAACAAAAAACACAAAACGCAAACCAGCATCAAACAGTCGGTTCTGCCACCGTATCACAGAACTGGCGACTCTGCTGGGGAATAAATAAGTGGGGTATACCTTAAGATTTAGTTCATCATAATTGCTTCTCTTGTTTGTTTTGATTGCTTTACTTTTAAGGGTTTTGTTTGGGAGTTACTATAGATCCTAACCCGGATCTGGGGATACCTTTTAGGTAAGTAGAAATAAACTGTGAGGAAACTGTACAGCATAGACCGATACGGTTGAAGCAGTAGCTACATTGATGTGGCACATTGGTTGGTACCGGTATCCCTTGTGGATAAACGAGGAGAATATGGGGCCGCTGCATGGTGTCGTTAAGAATCAACTGACCTTAGAACCTTTAATCTACCAACTTGGCCATTAGAATGTAGTGAGATAGCCGGCCTCGGTATAAAGCTGAGAACTTGTTGATACTCGATGCTACACTCATTGAGACCATACTCTCGAGATAGTTCCGGCCGCAAGAAAAGATTGCGTGAGCTGAAACCATGAACGATGGAGGATGGTCAGTGATATTGAGATCCTCTATAACCCGGTTACTTTTCTAGGACAGGTTGAAACCAACTCAAATTCAAGAGGGTATTACCTTTGACCTCATGCAAGCCTTAAACCTAAGGATTTTGTGTGATTTGACTGTATTTGCAATATATGTGTCTGCCATACCTGTGGTTTACCATGACATCATGCATCATAACACGACATTCATGCTTCATTACACTAAAAATTTCAAAGACCAAGGGAATTTATCTTTGTTTTGTTTTGCAGATTATGGCTTCCGTGCGCAGAAATACCATCCGAGTCAACTTCGTGCAAATACCTGCCCAACTTAAAAATCTAACATCAAGAGTTTCTGAGACTTCTATGTTTATTAAGAGACACGGTCAACTCCTCAACCTGGTTACTTCAAATATTGATGAGCAGATGATGAGCGTGCTATTTCAGTTCTTCGATCACGTGCATCATTGCTTCACCTTTCCAGATTACTAGCTGGTTCCCACCTTGGAAGAGTTCTCTCACGTGTTGGGCATATCCATCCTTGAACAAGTACCCTTCACAGGTATGGAAGAAGTTCCTAGACCAGAAGACATTGCCTCAGCTCTGCATTTGAAACGGGCTGATGTAGTATCCAATTGGGAAACACGAAGCGGGGTCGAGGGTTTTCTAGCCAAATTTCTAATAGACCAGGCTCAGCTATTCTGGGATAATTTGGATTTTCAGGCTTTTGAAGATATCTTGGCTCTCCTTATCTATGGTTTGGTTCTCTTCCCGAATCCGGATTCCTTTGTAGATGTGAATGCTGTCAAGATTTTCCTTTCTCGCAACCCTGTGCCTACCTTGCTTAGAGATATCTTGCATTCCCTCTATACTCATACCGTGAGAAGAAGAGGGACTCTTATGTGTTGCATGTCGTTGTTGTCGAGGTGGTTTATTTGGCACCTCCCTACGTATGTGCTGAAGAAAGAAGAAGGTTTGGGTTGGTCGTACAGAATAATGTCACTTGCTCATACATATATTCTTTGGTGTTCCCGGGCTATGGAAGACACTGCTGTTATTGACTGTTATGGGGGATACCGTAATGTCCCATTGCTTGGAATCAGGGGAGGTATAACTTACAATCCTTGTTCGGCTTTGCGATAATTTGGTCGTTCTCGAAGAGATGGCCCCCATGAGTTGCTTCTTGAGGAAATTATATTTGACTATAAGGAGGATGTTAAGGAGCATCTCCGGAGGTTTATACGAGCTTGGGGCATGGTGAACAGATCTGACCCCCAAGTGTTGGGACCAAAGACTTCCCTTCCTATGCAACCTTACCTCCAATGGGTCCGAGCTCGTGCCCAGAAGCTTGGAATGCCCTATGAGGCCGTATTACCAGTGATTGTGGAGCCCACTAATGAAGAAGGCATTCCTTACACGGTTCTCTATCCTTACATGCCCACTTCCCCTGGGGAGTTATAAAGATCTTGGATTCAGCTGAAGAATAAGTGAGACACTTACCGGGAACAGTACCATGAGCAAGAAAGGAAGATTTTAAAGCTCACCAGACAGCTCGAGGAAGAAAGAGTGATCAACGACTACATCAACACAAAGAGGAAGCGACCATGGGAATTTTGATTTTTGCTTTTAAATCTTGTTTTATTTACTTCTTTGTAACGCCTTAAAGGCATTGTTGAACCTTTCAAAGTTAAGCTAATAAAGTTTTGTTTATTTTGGTTTACAAATTTAAATCTCCCAAAGTCTTTGAAATCATTACATGCGCATCCCATTATCATGCACATCATTACAGGTACCCTTACAGGTTTCTCATCTTCTTCGCTCTTTATTTCAGTAGAAATGTCTTCCGATCAAGCCATCAAAGATCTTCAGGAACAGAACGCCCAATTCCAACAGATGTTCATAAGTCTGGCTAAAGGGCAAGAGGATCTAAAAACCCTTATTATGAAAGAGAAGAAAAAGAAGAAGAAGGTCGGTATTCTGAACATGGGTAGAAGATTCGGAGAAAGATTGAGACAACCAGCTGATTTGACCTCCTCATCCAAGGACGGGAAGAACCAAGAGAGAGCAAAGGACCCTAGTCCTGCAGTTTCTGAAGACGATACTGATTACGATGATGAGCAATATCCTCCTGCCGAGGATATATACAAACAACTAGAAGACCGTCTGAGCGCTATGGAGATTCAGAAAATACCTGGTTTGGATTTCAGAGAATTGGGACTAGTATCGGGGGTGGTGATCCCTCATAAGTTCAAAGCTCCAGTTTTTGCCAAGTATGATGGAGTATCCTGTCCAAAACTCCATCTCCGCTCGTATGTCCGAAAGATTCAACCCCACACTGCCGATAGAAATTTGTGGGTGCATTTCTTTTAAGATAGTCTGACAGGGACTCAACTTGAATGGTTCTATCAGTTGGAGGGGGCCAGTGTCCGAAACTGGCAAGACCTTGCTGCTGCTTTTTACAAGCAATATCAGTATAACGCCGACCTTGCTCCCACTTGTACTCAGCTCGAGGGTATGTCTATGGGGGAAAGTGAAGGTTTTAAGGACTATGCTCAACAGTGGAGAGACTTGGATGGAAGAGTCCAACCCCCTTTGTCTGATAGGGAGTTGGTTGACATGTTTCTAGGGATGCTATCTGGTCCATTTTTCAATCACTTGACCGGCAGTTTGTTATCTGGGTTTGCTGAGTTGATTTTGACGGGAGAAAGAGTAGAGGCCGGCATTCAAAGTGGTAAAATACAGAAGGATGCTTCATCAAGTGCAGCAAATAAGCCTTTCACCGGTAAGAAGGAAGCTAGTGCAGTCTATGGCCCGAGGGGCCAAAATAGATCTGAACAACGTCAAATGGTAAATGCTGTAGTGATATCAAGACCAACGGTTGCTCCACAATGCAACAATCAATAAAAAGCGGAAAGGCCACAACGACAGTTTACCCGCATCAATATGACTTTGGCTAAAGTTCTACCTCATCTGCTGAAATCCAACTTGGCAACCTTGAAAGAGGCTCCCAAGAATCCAAACACTGCTTCTCCCAGATACAATCCCAACAAGCGACGCGCCTACCATTCCGAGAGTCCGGGCCAAGATAAAAACGATTGGTGGGCTCTGAGAAACAAAGTGCAAGATTTGCTGGAAGCTAAGGAGATTGAGTTTGATGCTCTGGAAAAGCCCAACGTCATAACTGCTCCTATGCCCAAACATGGTCGTGGAGTCAATGCTGTGGACACCGATTCTTTTGTGACCTCTGTGGAAGAAATTTCTACTCCTTTGATGATGGTTAAGAAGAATTTTCTGTTGGCCGATTTATTTTCGGGCTGTGGTGAAGGTTGCCACATGTGTTCATTTCTGCCTTCCGGTTGCTTTTTGTTGAAGTCAGGTGTTCATCGCCTGATGGATAATAAAGAAATTTTGTTTGAGAAGACTATGATTCTGTTTGAAGATGTTGCCATCATAAACATTTCCGCCAATCCTTCCAAGGTTTCCTCGAGAAAACCTGTTAGGGTTACACCTGTTTCAAGAATTACTCCGTTAATAATCACCGCTCTGGGTCCCATCCCATATACCTTAGATAAGGATATCCCATGGCATTACGGTGCTGATGTATATTACCATGGTGTTAAACAAGATCTGAGATTGAAGAAGCCGATACAGATATTAGTAATATTGTCGGGACCAGCAAGGTCACCAGAAGTGGAAGACTCTTTTCCCCCGAGATTTCCCCTCCGACTGTCCACAAACCTATTATCATTCCATCTGCTAGTATATCAACTACTGTCCCAGTTCCTACTCTAGTTATCACCCCTTTTGCCGAGCCATATGGGACTCGGGGCAAAGAAATCATAGGTGAGCCTGCCTGGACGGAGACACCTAAGAAAATCATTGTAGAAACCTCTAAACAAGAAATAGAGGAAATTTTGAAAATTATCAAGAAGAGCGACTACAACGTAGTCGAACAGCTGGGGCAGACCCCGTCAAAGATCTCCATGTTGTCCCTGCTGTTGTGTTCTGAAGCCCATGCGAAGGATTTAATTGCATTTCTCAAGACTGCACATGTGCCGCAGGAAACTTTAGCCGATCAGTTCAAAGATTGCATGGCCATCCTGACTGCTGACAATGGACTAGGTTTTTTGGATGCGGACCTGACCCCTAAGGGGAGAAATCATAATGATGCTCTGCACGTTTCGATCGAGTGCAGGGGCACTACGATGGCCCATGTGCTGGTAGATACCGAATCCTCATTGAATGTTCTGCCAAAGAAAGTGTTAGACCGTCTGGATTGTGAAGGTTTGATTCTAAAGCCGAGTAACATTGTGGTAAGGGCTTTTGATGGATCCAAAATAATGGTGCACGGGGAGGTGGACATCCCTGTCAAAGTGGGTTC
The DNA here is from genome assembly GCA_948472305.1 of Vicia faba. Lineage (NCBI taxonomy): Eukaryota > Viridiplantae > Streptophyta > Magnoliopsida > Fabales > Fabaceae > Vicia > Vicia faba. The sequence continues at coordinate 314,230,250 of OX451740.1, forward strand.
TCAGACCTTTGGGTCCACCTTCTACGTAATGGATATCAAGCCATCGTATTCTTGCTTGCTGGGTCGTCCTTGGATTCATAAGGTTGGGGCAGTTACTTCCACACTCCATCAAATGCTGAAGTATCCGGTGAAGGGGAAGATTGTCACGGTGCAAGGTGAAGAGGAGTATATGGTGAGTCATCTCAATTCCTTCCGCTACATGGAGATGGACGGGGAATTCATAGAAACGCCTTGTCAGAACTTCGAAGAGGTCCCTCAGACTTTGGCATCAACTGAGGTTGCTACCAACAAACCTCCACTAAAGATGGTTTCTCTCAAGGATGCCAGGGCTGTAATTGAGGAAAGGTGGGTGTACCAATTGGGGTCAGCTCCCTGATTTCACTCACAAAATTGACAAATTTGGTTTGGGCTTTACTACAAGGGCTCAGAGGGTTGTTAGGCGTGCACTGATTAGAATACCTTCTCTCCATATCAGCAATCGGGGAGTTAACGCAATTGAGGACAATGAAGAAGATTCAGACATCGACAGCTGGATCTACCCAACAACCAATGGTGGACTGAACAATTGGACGACGAAGGACTTCATATCTGTTTCTTTTATTCTGCAGTAATTGACTTTTGTTTTAAGATTTGTAGTAAACAGTTTAAAACTTTATGGCCCGGTGCCTTGCCCGAGACACCTTGGCTTTGATTGTGAGGGCTTATTATTTGTCATTTCATATATCATTAATAAAGCATTGGACGTTTCTTGCATTACAAATTTTGTGCTCCTTGTTTTTATTTTCTATCTCTCACTTTATCAAAACAGCTATCCTCTTACACACACTCACGTATCATGCTGCAGATCCATATCCACTATGGATCCTATTGATAACAGCTCTGCTACTGCCATTTATGACTTCGAAAATCCGATCAACCAAGTCGAGGACGAAGGTGAGGATGATTGTGAGGTGCCTGGAGAACTTGCTAGACTATTACAGCAGGAAGAAAGGGCCATACAGGCTCATGAAAAGCCAGTTGAGTCAGTAAATTTGGGTATAGAGGAAGACAAGAAAGATGTTAAGATAGGTGTGAATCTGGAGCCTAGTGTCAAACAACGGCTAATACAGATGCTACGCGAATATGTTGAGATCTTTTCCTGGTCCTATGAAGATATGCCTAGTTTGGACACTGATATTGTGGTTCATCGCTTGCCGACTAAAGAAGACTTCCCTCCGGTAAAGTAGAAGGTTCGCCGTATGTGCCCCGAAATGTTAGAGAAAATCAAAGCAGAGGTCATGAAACAGTTTGATGCAGGGTTCTTAGTTGTCACTTCTTATCCACAGTGGGTTGCCAACGTTGTTCCGGTACCTAAGAAGGACGGTAAGGAAATGATGTGTGTAGACTATAGAGATCTGAACAGGGCAAGCCCCAAGGATGACTTCTCGCTTCCTCATATTGATGTTCTAGTCGACAACACCGTGCAACATAAGATCTTCTCTTTCATGTATTGTTTTTATGGCTACAATCATATCAAGATGGCTCTAGAGGACATGGAGAAGACAACCTTCATTACACAGTGGGGCACCTTCTGTTACAAGGTAATGCCTTTTGGGTTAAAGAATGCTGGGGCAACTTATCAACGCGCCATGGTCGCTTTGTTCCACGACATGATTCACCATGAGATCGAGGTTTACGTGGATGACATGATAGCCAGGTCCCAGACTGAGGAATAGCATCTTGATCATCTCTAGAAATTGTTTGAAAGGTTGAAAACATATAAGCTGAGGTTGAATCCGAACAAGTGTACCTTCGGGGTAAGGTTTGGTAAGCTTCTGGGTTTTGTTGTCAGTGACAAAGGTATTCAGGTAGACCCTACAAAGTTAAAAGCCATACAAGAGATGCCGTCTCCCTGCATAGAAAAGGAAGTTAGAGGCTTCTTGGGACATCTGAATTACATTGTCAGATTCATTTCACATCTGATTGCTACTTGTGAGCCAATCTTCAAGCTGCTGAAGAAAGATCAAGTGGTAAAATGGAATGATGAATGTCAGACCTCTTTCGAAAGAATCAAGGAATACCTTCAAGAACCACCAATTATGATGCCTCCAGTTGAAGGAATACCTTTGATACTATACTTGACAGTGTTGGACAATTCGATGGGGTGTGTGCTGGCGTAGCATGACGAGTCTGGACGAAAAGAGCACTCCATTTACTACCTTAGCAAAAAGTTTACCGACTGTGAGACCCGATACTCATTGCTCGAGAAAACTTGCTACGCTTTGGCATGGTCTTCTCTCCGGATGAGACAGTATATGTTGACTCACACTACCTTGTTGATATAAAAAATGGATCCAATCAAGTATATTTTCGAGAAGCCCGCTCTCTTCGGAAGGATAGCAAGATGGCAGATGATCTTAACTGAGTACGACATCTAATACACAACCCAAAAGGAAATCAAGGGGAGTGTATTGGCAGATCATTTGGCACATCAGGCCGTGGATGACTACCAGTCCATGAATTTCGAGTTCCCGGATGAGAATATCATGTTGGTAACTGACTGTGAAGAACCTGGACCGGATGAAGGACCCAAGGAAGGATCTCAATGGTCTATGTATTTTGACGGGGCCTCGAATGCATTGGGTAATGGCATTGGCGTTGTAATCATATCTCCTGAAGGATGTCATACTCTGTTCACCGCCCGATTATGTTTTAACTGCACCAACAATATGGCAGAGTATGAGGCATGTATCATGGGTCTTCAAGCTGCTATTGACCTAAAGATTAAGTTCTTGAGTGTATTCGGAGATTTCGCCTTGGTGATAAGTCAGATCAAGGGTGAGCGGGATACGAAGCACCCGAATCTTATTCCTTACAAAGAGTATGTACTGACATTGCTCCCACACTTTGAGGAGGTAACCTTTGAACATTTCCCGAGAGAGGAGAATCAGTTAGAGGACGCGCTAGCTACCATGTCTTCTATGTTCAAAGTCAGGTGGGACAATGAAGCTCCCCAGATTACCATTGAGAGGTTGGACGAACCCACACATTGCTGTGACATTAATACTAAAGAGGTAGAAGATAAACCCTGGTTCCATGAGGTAAAGAGGTATCTTGAAGCTCAAGAATACCCCGAGGGGGAATCTGTTAATGATAAGAAGTTTCTGAGAAGATTTGCTGCGAAGTTCTTCATCAGTAACAATATCATCTATAAGCGTAACCATGATTCAACCTTACTGTGGTGCATAGACAAGAGCGAGGCAGAAAGGATCATGGCAGACCTACATGAAGGCACCTTCGGAACTCATTCCAGTGGACATACCATGGCGAAGAAAATCCTACGGGAAGGATATTACTGGTCCACTATGGAAGCTGATTGTTATCAACACTCTCGGACCTGTCATAAGTGCCAAGTCTATGCTGATAAGGTGCATGTACCTCCAGTTCCTCTGAATGTTTTGACAGCTCCTTGACCCTTTGCAATGTGGGGCATTGACATGATCGGCGAGATCAGACCTACTGCGTTTAACGATAATATCTTCATTCTGGTAGCAATTGATTATTTCACAAAGTGGGTTGAGGCAGCTTCCTTTGCTACAGTGACCAAAAACGTCGTGGCGCGGTTCATCCGACACAATCTGATCTGTCGATATGGTGTACCAGAGAGGATTACCACTGACAATGGTACAAATCTCAACAATACGATGATTATCGATCTCTATAAACAGTTCAAGATACATCATCACAACTCTTCTCCCTACCGGCCGAAGATGAATGGGGTTGTTGAAGCGGCTAACAAGAACATCAAGAAGATTGTGTAGAAGATGACGGTGACGTACAAAGACTGGCACGAGATGTTACCATTCACTCTTCATGGGTACGGTATCTCGGCAAGAACATCGACAGGGGTAACACCCTACTCTCTGGTATATAGTATGGAGGCAGTCCTACCCATCGAAGTCCAGATACCCTCTCTCAGGATTATGAAGGATGCAGGTTTGAACAAAGACGACTGGATCCAAACCCGACTTGATTAACTGAATCTAATCAATGAAAAGAGACTTACTGCTATCTGTCACGGTCAGACGTATCAAAGGCGGATGATCAAGGCTTTTAATAAGAAAGCCAGACGTCAAGAATATCAAGTCGGGGATCTAGTGATCAAACGCATCATACTGCCGCAAGGTGATCCCAGGGGAAAATGGACCCCCATATACGAAGGGCCATTTGTGGTTAAGAGCATTTTCTCGGGAGGAGCTATGATTTTAACCACCATGGATGGTGACGACCTTCCTCACCCTTTCAATGCAGACATAGTGAAAGGATACTACGCATAATCAAAGACCCGCTAGGTTGACTGGCCTAAGCAAAAATAAGGGCTTCCCGGTGAACCAAAAGGGTTCGAGCAAAAGTAAGGGATGAAAATGAAAAAACTGTACACCTGGCATGTCGAAAACCTGAAGAGGCTATTTGGCCAAAAAAGGGTATCCCGGTGGACTGAAAACCCGAAAGGGCGGTCCAGGAAAAAATTAGGGATTAAGGCGTAACGCTATGTCTCATTGGATCATCTCGCAACCAGACTTGGGTATCAACTATCAAGCTCGGACGACACCAATCAATCAGATCAACCTTCGACCAAGTAGCAAAGTGATGAGACGTTTGAAGATATAAGGGCCATAGTAGAGTTGAAACCCAATGGGATTATTTCATATAGCTGTTTTTCTTTCTGTTACACAAATTGTAATTTCTATCTTTCAGAGGCGTTCTCTTACTAGGACGTCAGCCTCTTTGTACAAAAACGCCTATTATAGGCCAATTTCAAAATCAATACAATTCATTTTCACAAGCAATTTCAGATTGTTTTTCTTTTTCTGTTTTGTTTTGCTAGAACGTCCAATGGTTCATTTTTTATATATGCATGTGAAAATAATGGTTGTTCATAAATATTTACATAAAAAAACAAAAGACAATTACTCGTAATCCTAGAAACAGGGACAAACAAGAAGTGCCCAAACCCTATAGTTACTCCGCCCATCAGGTACAGGGATAGAACCAGCTGGAGAACATGAGAAGTGGTACATACACTCCCCACATAGTAAGAAGTGTCCAAAGACAGTGGTGTTTGCTTTTTCGAACAGGACACAACTCTCCCCAGCCGAGGTTCACAATTGCGAGTGAGTCGGCAAAATTTTCCCCAAGAAGAGTTTGTTTATCACCAGCAACATAAGTTCATCCCCAGCTGATTTATTTCTCCAAGTCGGCAGATCTATCAACAAGAGTATCTCCTCTCCAACAGAGTTATTCCTCGCAGAGTTATCCTTAGACAGAGTCTCGTCTGGCATAATATTTACCAGCCAAGGGGAAAATCCCTAGCACGGTCATCTTTGTTCACCATTCCCAACAGAGGTGGAGGAACTATGATTTTCATAACAATTAGGGATTTATTTTCCCAGATTCAGATTATCACGTCAGCATTTCATGTTCATACATCATGACATGTGCATACATCACATATAACATAGTCTCATTTATTTTGCGAACGTCATTATACAATGCATCTCATGCATCACATATAACTAACCATGTATTTATTTCAAGAAATACATTATTATCAACAATTTCCAGCAAGTCCATGATCAACACTCAAAGCTAAACAGAGTAATCATTGGCAACAAATGCAACCTCATCCAGGTTCCTTCTCACAGCACTACTATCCAGGCTTTCATATCGAAGTAAACCTACTATCCAGGTTCCTTCTCACATCCCTACTATCCAGGCTTTCATGTCGAAGTAACCCTACTATCCATGTTCCTTCTCACAGCCCTACTATCCAGGCTTTCATATCGAAGTAACCCTACTATCCGGGTTCCTCCTCACAACCCTACTATCCAGGCTTTCATATATAAGTAACCCTACTATCCAGGTTCCTTCTTACAACCCTACTATCCAGGCTTTCATATCGAAATAACCCTACTATCCAGGTTCCTTCTCACAGCCCTACTATCCCGACTTTCATATTGAAGTAACCCTACTACCCAGGTTCCTTCTCCTAACCTTACTATTCGGGTTCGGCCTCCCTTATCCCCAGACAACAGTCCATAACACTGTAAGACCGGGACCCAATCAAACGCAATCGATTTCACATTTCCCCAGTAAGTCGTAGTGCAGCATGTAGCCTAACCAAACACGCGGTCTATTTCCGCTTCCCAAACCGGAATTATTCCCCAGTAGAGTAACGGACAACTGAAGCTCCTAAAACTCTATTTTTCTCAAGACAGAGACCAACATTCCCCAGCGAAGTCCTCCTCAACAATAGGTATACGAGTTCTCGCAAAGGAATCTCTTATGCGATCGACACTTCTTCGGATGGCATCTTTAAGCCCATCTTCGACAATTCTCTAGCGACTACCAAATGGTATCTATAAGCCCATTCCTGATAAGCATAAGTCAAGTATCACTTCATGCGAGTACAAGTTTCTGGGCACTCTAGTGTCCAATCATCTTCCACCTTCATATCACGAAAGGCAGACGAGCCAATCTAAATCTTTAGGTTTAAGAAGATTGAACAGGGGCAGCTGTTGTACCCTAAAATTTTCCCTCCTATATTCCTCAATACATGTCAAGTGAGGTCCTCAAATTGCTCAAGGAAGTCCAAGGGTTGACCAGACAAACTATCTCCTAAGGCAGTTTACCTCAAATTAGGGTTTCATTTTGCATCAAGATATTTGAGTCCAAAGGATCCCAAATGCTCACAATTGTCGTAATATGTTCTCAATATCATCCATGTCAAGTTTCAAGCTTTGTAGAGGAATTTTGCTCAGTCAATTGCTCAAAGGGTTGAAAATCGACTGTGTTAGGTCAAAAGTCAATTGTGGCCCACATACAGTCAAACTTCAAGATTTTTGGTCAACATCCTCATTTTGAAGTATTATTTATCATTTGATCAAGGGTTGATCATGATTCCTCAAGGATTGCTCACAATTCATCAAAACCCAAAAGTTGCCAAATTAGGGTTTTGTAGGAAAAGTCAACTCAACTTTGACCAAGCATAACTTTCTCATAGTTTATCAGAAATGACCTATCCAAAGCTCATTTTGAAGATGATGCAATTCCATACAATTAATCTTCATCTCCCTAGTTCAAAATATGCACTCACAAAAATATATGAATTTTGACATTATAGGTCATTTTGAAAAGTCAACAAAAACACCTTTTAGGTCAAAGCTCCATACATGAACATGGAAGACTCAGTTGAGATGAAAACAAAAGGGTTGCTTAGAGGACATCACAAGCTTTCTAAAAAGTCCAAGAACACCTCTCTAGGGTCAAAATTGAGAGATTTATGCATTGGCCAAGTTGACCTTTTTTGCAAAATTGCCAAAAGTTAAATATGCTCAAATTTGCATCTTTTGCTAAATGGGCCCAACCTTTAATGCTTGTATCTCATTCCTAACATAGTCCACGACCTATGGGACCCTCCATGCTTTATTTATTCATTTATTTAATTTATTTTGATTTTTATTCATTTAAAATTCAAATAAAATCAAATAAATCCTAATAAATCATATATTATATTTTAGGGATGATTTTTGCATTGAAAGAAGATCCCATATGCTGTCAATTGAAGATCAACTCGTGCAAGGTCAATTTGGTTGAGAAAAGATTGGATTTGAACAAAATTAGAAAGGAATCATATGCTATGAAAGATCAAATCAAATCTCCATGATGAGCAAGATTGAGGTCGTTTTTGTTGACCTAATAGTTTGTATTACATATACAGAAGGAGACCAAGGCATAAGGGGGTTAGAGGCAGTCGTGCAGAGGTGAAACAAAACTAAAAAAATTTCAATAAAAGTGGTGATTCAATTTCCACATTAGAGGCCAATTCATACCATTCTCACGACACCAACAGGTTCTTGGACATCTCCAGAAGGAATTCCAACCGTTTGCAAGCTCTCTCACACTTGGAATTGTAAGATATAGGTATCACGACTTGCTTCCAAATTCAAATTCGGTTTCATTGATTTACTCATCCTATGAATATTTTGATTGTATATTCGTGTTTATCATTAAGTTTGCAAATGATTGGTACCATTTATTTGCATTTCTAACGCCTGTACAGGATGTTGCCATAGCTAGGGTTTGGTGTTCTTGATTAGGGCTTTGCAGGATAAGAAAAATTGGGCATTGATTCTGGTACCATGAGACTCGTGAGGATGAAACGAGTTGATTGGTACCAGCCATGGCCATTTATCTTGAGCACACACGATTTTTGAAATACACAAGGATATACCTACAGTAAGTGTCTGTAGGTAAAAGTTTACCACCTAAAATGATAGTTTGGGAGGAAGATGAAGATGCGTGTCATCCCCTGATTGGGTGATTTGAATTTGGCGCGTTTTGAATTTTAGCGTTTTGTTTTTATTATATTATAATTGATTTCCATTATATATTCAAACAAACCTATTGGCTCATTTGGTAAGTGTGCAGGGGGGGAAAGTGCAGAGGACCTGGGTTCGATTCCCAGGTCCCAACCTTTATTTCACATTTTTCTTCAATAGGTGATCCAGCACATAGCAAGTCAAGAAGTTCACCATGCACCATCAGGATCTGGCCATCCAATGCATCAACTCCCCAGATCAACATACCACCACGGGAGGACCATCATGTGCCTCAGTCAAACGTGCACGCTAGATTGGGTGAAGTCAAACAGGCCTTAGCCATTTGGGCCCAGGAATTCATATTCCAACCCCCCCTCAATTGTTGAACAGCATCAGGCCCATTACTAATCTTTTTATATTTCTTTTCTTTATTCTTTTTTTTATTATTTTAATTTCCCTTATTTATTTAATTTACAAATTAATTTATCTTTCACAAAAAAAAACATAAAATCAACAATTCACCAAAATTAGGATTAGTCTTTTTTTTTATTATTATCAAAATTAATTTAATTTAGGTTTAACTTAGAGAAGTTGTAATTTATTTTCATAAATAAAAATCAAAAATAGAAATTAGGTTAACTTTTAATTTTATTTTTCTCTTTTTATCAAATAAATAAAAATACAAAAAATTGGTTTAAAATAAATTAATTTATTTTTCTTAAATTAAAATCAATTAGAATTAGGCCTTTCTTTTTTTAATGTAATAATTTCTCTATTTTCTTGAATAACAAAACATGACCAAAACTCTTTTACTACTAATCGTAATTAGATTTAGGCAAGGGTCAAAACCCTTATTGTCTCGTTTTCGATTCATCGCGCGCGTATTATCATTTTTACCGATATTCCTGTAAATGCCCATGGTTTGTAATAGTTTAATCTAGGACTCTTTTTTATTTATCGCTTTTTCCGGGTTTTTGGATATGTAATTAATCTCCCTCCCCGAAGCCTTGTAATAACGTAGATTTACTTTTTCACATTTTAATTCTCGCAAATATTTGACTATTTAGATGTATGTTAATAGGGTTGTATGACAAGAATGTATGAAAAATTAATACGGTTAGAAAACCCTAATGTGAAAATTTTAAATAACTGAAAACAAATCACTCGCACATATCACTCTTAGGGTATACTCACACTTCGGTTGCCTTCGGTAAACGATCATTAAGTATAGGGTGTCTTAGTGGTTTCCCTCCTGTCTATAGAGATCAAATATCCCGTTCGAATGTTGCCTCGGAAATGTTGCCTCGAAAATGTTGCCTCAGAAATGTTGCCTCGAATATGATCTTAAGACTCTAAGTTTATTACTAAGTCGCCCTAACATTGCTTTAGTAATTGTACGTCCCTTTTCGAATTGTCCCTTACAACTCCAACAACGGTGCTACCTATTTCTCAATAGCAGGATAGCGCTGTCTAAAGGAAACAAGAATATAAACGATCTTTTTTTTGAGTAGGTAGATGCTAGTAGGTACTTGCTCAAATCAAAACTTTTCACACTTACACTTTTCAAAAAAACTTTCAAAACAACTTCATCACACCTTTGAGGACTGATACAAGGGTTATCATGAAGTCAAACTTTTCAAAAACAAAGCACATACACAAGCAATTTAAAAAATGAGCAAGTACCTAAGAGCCCATGGAAAACCATGGATAGAAAGGGTGCTAACACCTTCCCTTTCTATAATCTACCCCCCGTACTCAGAAACATCTCGAAAAAGGATTTTTTTTCAGTACTTTTTTCCTTTCCGATTGGATGAAATAAAAGTCGGTGGCGACTCTTGCTTACCGCGGCATTTTGCAAACAAAAAACGTAAAACGCAAACCAGCATCAAACAGTCGGTTCTGCCACCGTATCACACCATGGCTAGGCATGATCAGATTCTCTCTTTGAAACTCCATATCCACTAATTTATTTGTTTTTTACAATTAATATCAAAATATATAAAAATCAGAATATTACATAAAATCAAAAAAATAGTCTTTTAAGTTTTCTTAATTGACTTGTTTCATTTAATTAGATTTTAGGTCTTATTTTTTAATTTGTAAAATTAATTAGAATAATTAGGTTTTTATTAATTATTAACTTAAATCTTTTTTTACAAAAATAGACACAAAAAAATTAATTTCTAACGTTTTAAATTTTAGGACTTTAAAACATCTTTTGTAACATTTTCTAATTTATTTTCCCCTTTACGTTCTTAGAGAAATTGTATAGTTTGCACAATTTTTTTTTGTAATAGGTGTAGTTTTATTTCTCTCAAATTTATACTATTGTATCTGCCCAAAAGCCTTGTAATAGCTTAGTTAGGGTTTACTTTTCCGCACTTTACTTTTTGCACCTATATTATGCTTGCTTGTCTGTATATATTTAACTACTATTAATAGGCTTGTATGGCAAGATTTAAAATCAATCGTTAGATAACCTTAAACAATTCCAAGATAACATAACTATAATTGAATCACTTTGCACACATATATCTCTAGGGTAATTCCCTCTGTCGCCTTCAAAAAACATTAGTCATGTCCCTCAAAAATAAGAATACTTTAGCAAAGACCCTCGGTTAAACAATATCATCATGGTTCCTTTCAAATAAAGATCATAATCCCTCGATAACCCTTCAATTTTCCTACAAAATGATCTAGTCCCTTCGATGACCCTACAAGAAAAATGATGATAATCCCTTCGAATTGCTAAAAGTATCCTTACATGTTGCCTTCTATGACCATACGACGACCCTACGCCTGTCCCTTCACATCCAACGATGGGGCTTCCTACTAACTAATGGTACAGATAGCACTATCTAAAGGATGAGAAAAAGTACAAGAATAATCTTGAGTGGGTAGATACTTTTATCGCTTGCTCACAAAAACAAAAACATATCACACTACACTCTAAAAAATATTTTCAAAACACTTTATACGCATTCTTGAGGACCGATACAAGAATCATTACAAAGTTTTGCCTTACATTGGCACGTTCAAAATATTTTTTCAAACACACACCCAAAAATCAAATTTTTAAAGTGAGCTAAGCGATTAAGAGCCTGTAGATAAATATAGATGAAAAGGGTGATAACACCTTCCCTTTTCATAACTTACCCCCCGAACTCAAAAATCTTAAAAGGTCTTTCCTGTTCTTTTCACCATTTCCTTATTAGATAAAAGAAAAGTCGGTGGGAAATCTTGTTATCCGCAACATTTACAATAAAATGCTAAAAAAGTCAGTTCTCCCACCGTATTACAGAATTGGCGACTCTGCTGGGAACTACTTAAAAAAGAGGAGTTACCTTAAGAATTTAGATCACTTAACTTTTGCTTTATTTGCATTGTTTGATTTATCTTTAAGGTTTTCTTGGGTTTCACTACTTGTAAAGATCCTACACCTGGATCTAGGGATGCCTTAGGTAAGTAACAATAGATCATGGAAACTGTACGGCATAGACCAATATGGTCGAAGTGATGGCTACATTAGTGTGACACTTTGGTTTGTACCGATGTTCCTTGAGTCAGCCGAGGATAACATTGGGCTACCGCGTGGTGTCATAAGAACTAACTGAATTTTAGAACCTTAATCGACCCATCTTGGCCATTAAAAGGTAGTGAGATGGACGACTTTGGTGCAGTCCGAAGTTGGTTGATACTCGATGCTAAGCTCATTGAGATTCGACTCTCGGGTTTTTTGGGGCAAGTCAGTTGTCGTGCCAAACAAAACATCTGAAAAAAATCATTGATATTGAGATTCCTAGAACCCGATTACTATTTTAGGACATATTGAGCCAACTTAAATCTAATAGGAAAGGGGTACTTACCTATGGACCTCATGCAAGCCTTTAAAACTAAGGCTAATTGTGTGACTTATTTGTATTCACTATCTAACAACTTAAATTCCTCGCAGGATTTGTTTGTATAAACTCATTTATTCTCATCACCTTACACTTTTACTTAGTGCATGGAATATACATCATGTCATCTCATAACATAGCATTTTTACTAACCCTTTCAAGGATCTTAGGGATTTATGGTGCAATATTTTCAAGATTATTATAAGCCAAATTTCTATCAAGGGGAAAGAAGTTTTTTTTTCCTCTAGCCAGATGTCGTCAAGATCAAAGCTCATTTTCTTGAGTCAGAGGCTAGGACCCATTTGATATGGTGAGCTTGATTCTTATAGAAGGACGTCCAAAGATGAAAACTCAAATTTCTTCAAAGACAAAGATGCAACCAAATTATTTTTTTCTAATATTTTAAATCCCATAAGATCCTTGAAAACATTGTATATGCATCTACATGTCATGCATATCATTACATAACATGTGCTCTCATGACATGTTTTCTCATCTTTTTGTTGTTTATTTCAAAAGAGATGGCTCTCGAACAAACAGTGATGGATCTCCAGTCTCAGAATGCTCACTTTCAGGAATTAGTTCTAAGCCTATACAAGGGGCAAGAGAAATTGAAACCACTCCTAGCTAAGAACATGGCCCAGAAGAATCCCGAAGACAACAACCAGTTAGAATAACTGTAGGCTGAGATGAGAATCCATATGATTGGTTAGATGGATCTTATCCAAAATTTAGCTCGAGGACAAGAAGAGTTTAGAATCCTCATCAGCGAGCTTCATCAGAACATATATGACAATATAGGACGAACTGCTAGAGTTGGGGATCCGATTATTAACCAGCCTTCAATGAGACAGGAAACTGACTTGGTTGAAAGTAGGAGGGGAATAAGAGAGGGAAAGAGACAAGCTGAAATTGTTAATCCTTCAGTTAATGGAAAAGGGCCTTTCTAGTTTTTTATTACATCTCCAGCTCAACAACGACCTCGCCAATAACAACAGAGTAATCAGCATAAGCAGGATGCACCCAAAAGACAAGTTTCCAAAATCAACATGTCGATGTCGCAAGCTCTGCAACACGTGTTGGAGATGAATTTGGTCACATTGAAGGATATCCTTGGAATCCCAATAGTTCTGCTCCTAGTTACAATCCTAATGCAAGGTGTGCATATCACTCCAATAGTCCTGGACATGACACTAACAGTTGTTGGACTTTGAAATATAAGATTCAGGACCTGATTGACGAAGGAGTTTTATAATTCACACAAGATAGTTAGTGTGATACAGTGGGAGAACTGACTTTGATTATTTTGCGTTTTATTGCAAATGTTGCGGTTAGCAAGAGTCGCCACCGACTTTTCTTTTATCCAAAAGGAAAGGTGAAAAAGCACAGGAAAGACCTTTGAGATTGTTTCTTGGATTCAGGGGGGTAGATTATGAAAAGTGAAGGTATTAGCACCCTTTTCATCCATGGTTTACCATGGGCTCTTAGTTACTTGCTAGATCACTTGCTTTTGTTTGAAATTGTGCTTTGTGTGGTTTTTTGAAAGTATTTTGTAAAAGAGGCCATTGTTTAGGCAATCTTTGTAATGATTCTCGTTCGTAAGAATGTATACAAAGATGTTTGATCTTTTTTGAAAATGTTTTCAAGTTTGTAAGATGTTTTTGAAAGTGTAAGTGTTTGTTTTTGAAAATAGCAAGGATGTTTTGTTTGAAATGGAGCAAGTAGTTAGGAACAATCTACCTACTCAAATGCCTTTCTTGTTCATTTTCTTTTCCTTTGACATTGTTGTCTTACCATTGATTTGGTAAGCAACCCTATCTTTGGATGTTAACGGGACGGGCGTGGGTCATCGTATAACCATGGTTAACAATGTAGCAAGGTATCTTAGCATTCTTTTTTTGAGGGACTAAGATTATTTGTAAGGCAACTTAGATAGCATCATCGAGGGACTATGATCTTGTATTTGTTTGTTCTTGCTAAGATACCTCACATGCGTAATATGGCCATTTTTATGAGGCAACCAAGTGGAGTTAACCTAAAGGGTGCATGTGTGTATAGTGTATTTTATTTGCATGCATTTAATCTTCGATTAGGGTTATCTACTTGTTGATTTTATCTTGCCATACACACCCTAGTTACTAACATTTGTATTTGAAAGTGTTAAATTGCAGAAAATAAAGTCCTACGCTATTACATCGTTTAGGGGATGAGAGTACAATTTAAAAATGGGGATGAAGTAGGAACTTAAATATTACAACCATATCGAATAACCATGAAGGAAACGTAAAAACAGTGTAAAAAGAAGGAAAAAATGAATCTTGAATTATTATGTGTCGACACAAGCTCACATGCGTCGACACATAACTTTCCTTGCCCCTGTATTTCCAAATCAACTCAGTATGAGTCGATACATAATGGTATGTGTTGACTCATATGTGCTTTGTGTAGACTCATACATTGTTGTTCCTTCTATTTTGGGCCTGTAAAGCAGTATGTATCGACTCATAAGGCTATGTGTTGACTCACACTGTCATTTTTTCTACTTCAACATTGTTTTGCTGCATACATGGGTTAGTTCTCAACACATAATGAAAAGAATGGAATATAAACAAAAGGTTAGCTTTAAGGACAATGGTTACTGCATTTTATCTTCACAAATGAACCATTAATGATGCTTGTATGTAGAGTTCAAAGTCAAGAAAACTTACCTTGAAACTGAAATTTGTGCTTTGAGTTTGAGCTGCTATGTGGGCTGTTGTTGAGCTTAGTAAGTGATGATAGTGATGTTACAGAAGTTTTTTTGTGTTTGAAAAACTTCTATATGATGTATGTAGAGTGTTTGGATGGTTTGTTTGGAGAAAAATGACAAGGTATGCGATTCAAAGATTTGGACTTCAAAGTTAAAAAAATGGAGGTTTTGTGGGCAGTTCTGGTTTTAGGGTGTTTCAAGGCTTGGGCATCCGTGGTTTTAGTTGCAAAATGATGGCTTTATATAGATCCAAAGGTTGGAGGACTTGTACTTGCTCAGAAGTACAAGATCACATGTCTTGCTACATTTCTTGTTTTTGAAGCAAGTGTGAGAAATGACTTCTTAAGGCATGATTCTGATCTTGTAGGGTGGCTTGAAGCATTAAACATGTTTTGTTCAGGTTTAAAGGCTTGGTTTGTGCATAAATAACAAGTCCAAGGCTCAAGAAATGGAAAAATGCAAAAAACATGCTTTTCCAAAATGGCAAGGTTGCCTTTCTTCCAAAAATGGCTATTTTCTTGTACTATGCATTGAATGCTTGGATTTAGGGAAGGAAAACTTGTGCAATCCATTAATGGTGGAGTGAAAAACGAGTTTGAGGCCTGAAAAGTGAAGATTGTACAACCAATTTGCAAATTTGAAAACTTGTTCTTCATGAAAATGACCTATAATCAAAGTGATAAAACCCTAACTTCATCTCTTCGATTCTCCCTACTCAAGAATGATCTCAAGGAGTTCTTGGACATTTTGGAAATATTGTAATGTTCTCTAAAATCCATCTTTGAAATGATTTTGAAAATTCCTCTTGGAACTAGGTGAAAAGTTTCCATGAAGTTAGGTCAAAAACCTGCCTAACTAGGGCAAAATTTCACTAAATTATTTTAGTTCATGAGCATGTATTCACAAAATTATATCTTGAGATCCAAGCATCTTTAGGAGAAATTGTGTGAAGCAAAGTTGTAGATTTAATGGATATCTATAACTTTCATGTTGGGAACTTCCTTTGAATCATTTTGTATCATGGTGAAAATTTGGCCTAAAGTTGAGAAAAAATAAGAAATTTTCTATACTTAGAAAAATTTCTAAGTTAAGAAATTTCAAATTTCAAAACAAGATCTTTAATCCTTGATTTCTTGATCAACAAGTTTCACATTTTGACATGTTTTTATGAATTGTGATCCTTGGCACTTGAATGTGACCAAAAAGTCAAAGTTTGACTTTTCAGTATACAGTTAACTTTTGATCAATTGACTGAAAAATTCTTCTGTCAATCCAATGAATCTGTAATGTTTTGAATCATGTCATTAGGTCAATATGATGCAATTGAACTCTTGAGATCATGCTTCAAACCAATTGATTATTTGCTAGGTCAAAAATCAGAAATTGCCCCCTTCTTAGTCAAAATCCTAATTTTGACCATTTTTCCCTTTTGATGATTTGATCAAATTTCTTGGGGAATTATGGTCCAAACTTGATCAAATGATACATATGAGTCTAATATATTAATGTGGATAAAAAAATTATGAAGTTTGACTGAAAATTGTCCATGGTTGACTTTTTCCCAATATAGTTGATTTTAAGGTCAACTGTCTAATTGACTGATCAAAAGTGTGATTCAAGGCTTGAAAATTGACATGAGTAATATTGGGGGTACCTAATGATCTTTGAAAGTCATATGAAGCATTGATAGTCCAAAAATCCTTGTGCAAACTCAAACCCTAATTTTGGTCATCAGTGCATGAGGAGGTGTCTTGAGCTGGTCAAAACCTAATGCAGTCTTGAGTCAAAGAGATCTAGTGAGAAAATTCTTGATAAGTGAGAGGGAAAATTTTGGGGTACAACAGCTGCCCCTGTTCAATCTTCTTAAACCTGAAGAGTTAGACTGGCGAGTTTTGCCATTCGTGACTCGAAGGTGGAAGATGATTGGACACTAGAGTGCCCAGAAATTTGCACTCGGCGATGCGATGATAGAAAGAATGGGATTAAAGATGCCATCCAAAAGTGATTGTTGAATTGTAATTTGTAAGCTGAAGGAATGAGTATCAAAATGGCATTTGTGTCTGGAGCGTGTCTGAACTGTATCTGAAAGTTAAATCTGAATGAGTATCAGGGTGGCATCCGTACCTGGAGCGTATCTGAACTGTATCTGAAAACTGAATTTGAATGAGTATTAGAATGGCATCCGTGTCTGGAGCGTATCTGAACTGTATCTGAAAGCTGGATCTAAATGAGTATCAAAATGGAATCAGTATCTGGAGCGTATCTGAACTGTATAAAAAGTTGAATTTGAATGAGTATCAGAATGGCATCCGTGTCTAGAGCGTATCTGAAAGCTAGATCTGAATGAGTATCAGAATGGCATTCGTGTCTGGAGCATATATGAACTTGTTGTACCCCAATTTTCCCCCCTAAGATTCCTTCATCATACCATGTTGATTCAATCACAACAAGATCACATTAGGACTTTTGGTTCTTCTCTCTATTATTTAGCTTTGCTCTTTTTGAGGAGTTACCAAGCACCTTGACTTGTTATCTTTTATGATCATGAATATTTTTTCTTGATTTTTCTTTTATTAATAAAATACAATGTTGGTTTTCCTTACTTGTTAATAATGTAGGTAAAGGCTATGAGGTTTAGCAAGTTGCTTCATGGGTTCATGAGTTTATTTCCATGCCCTAGCCAACATAGCTTGAGGAGTTCAAACTTCACTATTGGAGTGGTTTTGGAATAAATGGCATGACAAGGCTTATTTTGGTTCAACATATTTCAAAGTTATCAAAATTGATTCAAAGATACAAGGGGTTGAGTGAAGAAGTTGTCATGATTGGACAAGGTCTTGTTCCTATTGGTCACAAAAGCACATTTCTCTCAGATTTCAAGTAATGGAAGTGTTTTTGGTGGCTATGAGTCCTCATCATCATCCTTAACAACTTCTATTCACAAAGAAAGAATATTGACACAAGAAGTTTGTTCAAACTTTTCAAAGTTCCTCAAAGCATTCTCTTGATCTAGAGGCTAGGGTTTTGAACTTCAAAGGAGCATATCTTGCTCACCTTTTGGTATTTTTGAGTGATTTCAAAGACATCTTTCTCTTCAAAGAGTTACCAACAAATCACTTCAAAAGTTCGAAGGAGTTTTCATGTGGAAGGAACTTGGTGAAGAAGAAAGATTACAGGTCATCTAGATGAACCCCCAATTTTTCCATATGTGACTTCAAATGGTCATAACTTGGTTAATTTTTATCACCTTAAGATTATAGGTCATTTTTGAAGAAGAACTTGAAATATTTCTAAGTATGGAAAGTCAACTCTTTTTCTTCAACTTTGACTCCATGTAACTTTCAGCTCAAACATCCATTTGATTCCATTCTTTTTCCATTGCAAAGCTTGTAACAAAATCTTTCCAAAGCATCAAGAATTATGCCCTAAGACCCCTTGAGTTGGAAATCTCATGGATTTGAAATTGGTAACTTGAAACTGAATTTTTCACAAAGTCAAGATTTTGAAATCTTTGTTTTCGCTTCTAATCACAAGTTTTCCACGCGTTTTTGCTTCTAATCATGATTAGCAACTTCCCAAAAGTGTTTGGCATCATGAAATGCACGATTTAGCTGGGTTTTGATCAAAATTGATTCACAATTTCTTTATGATGCAGACCCACACGAATTCCCTCTAAAACGCACCATTCACTCTTTCTTTTGATCCCATTTGCCTCCCTATAAATAGAGGGTAATACCCCATCCTTTTTCCCAAGCTTAGAGAGTCAAGAACACCCTGCCAAAACCTCACACGAACCCACTTTTGTTGAATTCAGTTTTTGAAATTTAAGCTTCATTTTCCAAAATTCTTTGCGCATTCATCATCCTTGAACTTCATACAAACTCTCCAGCACTTAAACCAATCAAAACGACCCATAATTCAAGCTACAGAAGTCCAGTTTCAGAGCTTCTTACTTGAACTTAGAAAAGGTAGAATTCTCCACCATTTGGATCCAAATCAAGCACTAATATGTTCTACTCCTTTGTCTGATTCTAATGCTGCTTACAATTTTTAAATCCATTGAGATTTGAGAGAGAAATCTCAAATTGAAGGTGGTCGCTATTTTTCTATGTTTTGATTCATATCTCTCTCCATACCTTACATAAATTTGGTGTGATGGTTGTGTTAGAATCGTCTTGAAGAGACGATTTCAATGATGCTAGCCTGGGATCCTAATTTTATCATTTGAAAGATCTCACAAAATCCCCATTGTAGGGTGTCTGGAGGTTGAAGACGATGACATGTCTCGTCTTAGCCAATGATAGCGTGCCAAGCGTTTTAATTTCATTGGTTGCCCTTTTTCTGATCACATTTGTGTTTCACCAAGATCCATATCAAGCACAGCGCGTCTGGTCTATTAGATTAGCTTACTAACGCGTTTTGACTATGATCTGATGGTCCACATCTTTTTGGTTTTACTTTATTTGATTAAGTTTTCAAAAATTCATAACTCTTTTATTTTTTATCCAAAAATTATGAAAAAATTCACAAAAATACTTTGAATTATTTCTGATCTCATGTGTTGTACCCAAAAATTCTCCCTCCCATATTTCTCAAAACATTGCAAGAAAAATCTCCAAGTTGCCCAAGGTTGCTCAAGAGTTGGTCAGACAGGCTCTCTCCTAAGGCAGTCTACCGCAAATTAGGGTTGTGTGTTGCATCAATATCCTTGAGTCCAAGTGACCCCAAGTGCTCATCAATGTCCTAATATGTTCTCAAGATCATCTATGTCAAGTTTCAAGCCTTGTAGAGAAAGTTTGTTCAGTTAATTGCTCAAAGGTCCAAAAATCGACTGTGCCAGGGCAAAAGTCAACTGTGACCCAAATGCAGTCAAACTTCAAGATTTTTTGTCAACATTCTCATTTTGAAGGATATTTCATCATTTGATCAAGGGTTGATCATGATTCATCAAGGATTGCTCAAAATTCATCATGATTGAAAAGTTGCTAAATTAGGGTTTTGCAGGAAAAGTCAACTCAACTTTGACAAGGCATAACTTTCTCATACTTTATGCGAAATGACCCATCCAAAGCTCATTTTGAATAGTATGCAATTCACTACAATCCATCTTCATACCCCATGTTCAAAAAATTCACTCACAAGAAGTTATGAATTTGGACATTATAGGTCATTTTGAAAAGTCAACAAAACACCTTTTTGTCAAAGCCTCTAACATGAGCATGGAATATAAAAATGAAATGAGACAAAAGGGGTTGGTTAGACGACATCTCAAGCTTTCTAAAAAGTCAAAGAACACTTCCAAAAGTTCAAAATTGAAGAAGTTATGCATTGTTGAAGTTGGACTTTTTTGCAAAATTGCCAAAAGTCAACTATCCCCAAAACTTCAAATTTTGCCAAATAGGCCCATTCTTTTCCACTTGATTTGAGTTTGCATTATTTCCCACGTGCTATAGCTTTAGCCATGTGTCCATATCTCTTTTTTATTATTTAATTTGATTTTTATTTGAATTAATTCATTTTAAATCAAATAAAATCACATAAAATCTAAGGCATTGATAACTAATGATTTTCTGGTGGTTTTAGGCTCCAAATACAGCTAGCATCACAATCAAATTCGTACCAAGGGCATTATGCACAAAGAGATTAGATTCAAGCCAAAATTGGAAGGTTTTAATGGAAGATCAAATCAAATATGCAATCATCAATGTGGGAGGATTTGGACAAAGTTTGTTACCCTAATCTAATGTACAATACATAAGCAAGAAAAAGGCACGAGAAGAGGGGTTACAGATCACTTGTGGAGGCAGAACCAACTTTGCAAAAATCACAAAAAAGATTGAGATCTAAATCAAGGTTGGAGACATTTTTAAGAGTTGAGACGTGTCCCAATCGCTTCCTGGAAACGCTCACAAGCTAACCCAATCCAAACCAGGCGTTTCCAGGCCTCCTCGTGCACTGTAAGTCCTTCGTAACATAGCTACATTCTTGATTTCGATTCACATTATTCTGGCATCCATTGAGTGAAATAATTGTATATTTGTGATCACAATAACATTTGCAAGCTTTTGGTATTAACGAATTTCATTTATCTGATCTGTAACAAGAATCACCATAGTTAGGGTTTCTTGGAATTTTTTGGGTTTTTTCGTTTCAGGTAAAATTGATCTACATGATGGACATAGTTGTATCTATGAGGTTGAGACGAACACGACCATGCCCTTAAAAATCATTTTTATGGCCTGAGGGAGATTTTAGAACGAGGCTGCGCTTTTAGCTGCGGATAAGATCCGCAGGTAAATTTACAATGTTTAGAGGACAGGGACGATGAGGTGTCCTCCGTCCATTTGTCCGTTCAAAAATTGCGCGCGTTTTTTGTATTTCTGGCAATTTATTTGTTTTTTATATAATATATATTCTTTGTATTATTATTAACAAAACAACAACACGCCCCAGTGGTGGCCACATACGCGCTTAGAGACCCAAGGGTTGGAGGTCAGGGGTTCGAACCCTGCCTCCAGCGATTTGCCTTTTCTTGTTACTTTTCAGGAGATCTAGTGCATACACGAGTCCACAGCCCACCATGCGCCTCACTCCTCAGCATGCCAGATGGCCAGGTGGCCAGATCTGATGGTCAGACCTTGAAGACGTACCATGGATCCAGTCAACGCAGGAGCATTGGATCCCAAAAGTCCAAACGGACCAGCTGCTATTTGGCTAACAAGTTGCTATCTACACCTCCAAATTCCAGGCCCAATTCCTTCTTTCTCTTGCATTTTTTTTATTAATTTATTTAATTTATTTTTATTTAATTAATGTCTAACCAATAACAATTTTTTTCTTTTTATTAAAAAAATCACAAAAAATATCATTTTGTCCAATTAAAATTAAGAACTAAATTTTTCTTTAATAAATGTTAATTAATTAATTAGGTTTTTAATTTTAGGAAACTTTAATTTATTTTATAAATAAATAAAATTAATTAGACTTAATTAGGTTTTAACTACTAATTTAATTATTTTATTTTCTTAAATTAACAAAAATTCCAAAAATATGTCATTAATTATTTTTTTCATTAATTTATTTAATAATTAATTTAGCTTTTAATTTTAGAATTTAATTTCTTTTCTTAAATAAAAACAACAAAAAGATGGCATTTTCTTTTAAAAAGGGTCAAAACCCTAATTCGCATCCGATTTAGTTTTCGCGTCGCGCTTTATTTTTATTTAAATATTGATGTATTTGCTTCGGGTATGTAATAGTTAATTAGGACCATTTATTTATTTTATTGCTTTATTTTATTTTCAAAGGGTTGCTTTTGGCGATGTAAATACCCGACGCCTTGTAATTTAATTTTCGCACCTTTAATTTCTGCAAATTATAACTGCTAGATGTTTGATAATAGGGTTTGCATGACAAGACTGAATGCTTAATCTTAAAATCAAATTAGATCACCCTTAACATGTGCAAAGATAAAAATAAACTGAAAACGAAACACTCGCACATGCGCATTCTTAGGGTACACCCCACTTGGTTGCCTTCGTACACGGTCATTGAGTATAAGTTGTTTTAGAGGTCGTCCTCTTGTCTAAAAGATTATAGTTGCCTCGAAACGATTGCCTCGGATATTGTTGCCTCAAATAAATGATCTAAGACATTAGGGTTACCGCTAAGGCGTCCTAACATTGCTTTAGTGACCGTATGTCCCTCATTCGAATTGACCCTCAAACTCCAACGACGATGCTACCTATTAACTAATAGTGGGCTAGCATTATCTAAAGGAAGTTAGCATAGAATGATTCCTTTTTCGAGTAGGTAGATAGTTCTTAGATACTTGCTCATCCAAAACAAAACTTTTTCACACTTACACTTTTTCAAACAAAGTTTTCAAAAACACTTCATTACACTCTTGAGGAAAGAAGCAAGGGTTAAATCGAAGTTAAAAACAAAAACTTTTCAAAACCCACAAGCACAAAGAAAACATTTTGAAAATGATAAGCAAGTACCTAAGAGCCCGTAGATAACTACGGATATAAAGGGTGCTAATACCTTCCCTTTCTATAATTTACCCCCCGAACCCAAGAAATATCTCGAAAAAGGAATTTTTCTGTGCTTTTTTACTTTCCTTGTTAGATAAAATAAAAGTCGGTGGCGACTCTTTCTTACCACGAAATTTTGCAAACACAAACGCAAAATGCGAACCAGCATTCCAAAAAACAGTCAGTTCTCCCACCGTATCACAGAACTGACAACTCTACTGGGGACGAAAATAAGTGGGGTGTACCTTAGGAATAGTTCATCATAATGTTTTCAATTGCTTGATTTGTATGCTTTATCTTTATGGGTTTGAATCGGAGTTACTATAGATCCTAACCCGGATCTAGGGATACCCTTTAGGTAAGTAGCAATAAACTGTGAGGGAACTGTACGACAAAGACCGATACGGTTGAAGCAGTAGCTACGTTGGTGTGGCACTATAGTTTGTACCGATATCCCTTGTGGTGGAACAAGGAGAATATGGGTCTTCTAAGGGGTCATTAAGCACCAACTGCCTTTAGCACCTATAATTGACCAACTTGGCCATAGAACAGTAGCAGTATGCTACACTCATTGAGACCAAACTCTCGCAATGATTTCGGCCACAAGAAAAGGTTGCCAAACTGGAATTATGACCGATCGAGGGTGGTCAGTGATATTGAGATCCTCTAGAACCCGATTACCATTATTAGGACAGGTTTGAACCAACTAAACTGAAAGAGGGTAATACCTAAACTCCTTGCCAGCCTGAAATCTAAGGGCTATCTGTGTGACTTGTTTGCCCTTACCATGTTTGCTATCTGTGAATACTTGTGGCGTGTTTCTATCATGACATCATGACATTGCATGCATCTTACATCAAGACTAACCTATTTCAAAGACATAGGGGATTCATCTTTGTTCTGTTTTATAGGTCATGGTACCCATGCGTAGAAACACTATTCGGATCAGCTTTGTACAGATTCCTACTCAGCTTAGAGAATTGGTTTCAAAGATTCCAGGTACTTCCTCCTTTATCAGAAGACATGGGCACCTCCTTGGTTTGGTCACTTCCAAGATGGATGAGCAGATGTTGAGTGTTTTGTGCCAGTTCTTTGATCCATTATACCACTACTTCACTTTCCCGGACTATCAGTTAGTCCCTACTCTGGAGGAATTCTCTGATCTACTTGGTATCTCTATTTTAGAGCAGACCCCGTTTACAGGTTAGGAGAAAGTCCTTAGGCCAGAAGAGATTGCTTCAGCCCTCCACCTGACAAAGGCTGAGGTAATGTCTAACTGGGAGACTAGAATTAGGACCAAAGGCTTCTTGGCTAAGTTCTTGGTTGATCAGGCTAATCAGTTCTAGGACAATCTAGACTTTCAGGCATTTGAAGACATTCTGGCTCTTCTCATATATGGTTTGGTGTTGTTTCCTAACTCAGATTCTTTCGTCGACGTGAATGCGGTGAAGATTTTCATGTCCTGTAATCTGGTGCCCACTCTCTTGGGGGATATTCTGCACTCTCTTTATGCCCGTACTGCTCGGAAATGGGGAACCCTTATGTGTTGTGCACCATTGCTGGCGAGGTGGTTTATTTCTCACCTCCCCAAATCAGTTTTGAAGAACAAGGAAGGCATGGGTTGGGCCTACAAAATTATGTCTCTCGCTCATACTGACATTATCTGAAGTACTAAGGATATGGAAGGAGTAGCTATTATTGATAGTTGTGGGGAGTACCCCAATGTTCCACTACTTGGAATTCGATGAGGGATCACTTATAATCCACTTCTGGCCTTACGACAGTTTGGGCGAGCTAGGAGGGAAGGACCTCATGAGTTGCTGATCCAAGCATTGTCTTTGACTTCCAAGGGGATAGTGACGAGTATCGCCGCAGGTTCATACGAGCTTGGGACAAGGTGCACCGGTCTGATCCACATGAGTTAGGGATGAAGACCTCTCTTCCAATGGAACCGTATCTCCGATGGGTTTGTATACGTGCTCAAAAGTTGGGAATGCCATACGAAGTTGTCTTGCCTGTAACTGTTGAGATTGCTGATGAAGAAGGGGTTCCTCCTACCATCCTCCATCCATACATGCCTACTGACATTGGGGCATTAAAGAGGTCTTGAATGCAGTTGAGAGAAGAACGAGATACTTATAGAGAAAAGTATCACGAGCAGGAGCGAAATATTCTAAAGCTTATAAGGCAGCTGGATAATGAGAAGGTCCTCAACGACTATGTCAGCACCAACGGGAAACGGCCATGGGAGCGCTGATGTCTTTTGTTATTCCTAGTTTTGATTTACTTTTTAGTTTTTCCCTTTGTAACGCCTTAAAGGCATTTATCAAACATTGTTTCCAATTTATCTAATAAAAGTGTGTTTCATTTTGGTTTACGAATTTGAATCCCTAAAGTCTTTGAAATCATATCATATACATATCATTCCCATGAACCTCATTACAGGTACCCTTACAGGTTTCTCATCTTCTTCACTGTTCATTTCAGCACATCATGTCTTCTGAAACATCAACTGATCAAGCTATCAAGGCTCTACAAGCTCAAAATGCTCAATTCCAGGAAATGTTCATGAATTTGGCTAAGGGTCAGCAAGATCTGAAGACTCTTATCTTGAAGGATAAGAAGAAGAAGAAGACGGTCCTCCTGAATATGGGTCGTAGATTTGGTAACAATTTGCGAGATGAAGTCAATTTATCCCACTCATCTGGAGGGGGAGAAAACCAGGAAGAAAGGAGGGCTCCTAGCCCTGTGGTATCTGACAACGAGACTTACTTTGACGAAGACCAGTATCCTCCGGCTGAGGATAACTATAAAAAGCTTGAAGACCGGTTAAGTGCGATGGAGATCCAGAAAGTACCTGGATTGGACTTTGGTGATTTGGGTTTGTCATCTGGGGTGGTGATTCCCCACAAGTTTAAAGCACCGATCTTTGCTAAATACGACGGGGTTTCTTGTCCAAAGCTGCACCTTCGCTCATACGTTAGAAAGATCCAGCCATACACTAGTGATAAGAACCTCTGGATCCACTTCTTTCAAGATAGTATTTCAGGGACTCAACTTGAATGGTTTTACCAGCTGGAAGGAGCTAGTATTCGTAATTGGGAAGACCTTGCTGCTGCTTTTTACAAGCAGTACCAATACAATGCCGACCTCGCTCCCACGCGTACCCAACTTCAGGGTATGTCTATGGGTGCGAGCGAAGGTTTCAAAGACTACGCTCAGAAATGGAGGGACCTTGCTGGAAGAGTACAACCCCCGCTGGCTGACAGGGAATTAGTGGATATGTTTCTGGGGACCTTGTCTGGTCCGTATTTCAACCATCTGATTGGAAGTTCATTGTCCGGGTTTACTGAGCTAATTATGACGCGGGAAAGAATTGAGGCTAGTATCAAGAGCGGTAAGATACAGAAGGGTGCTTCGTCAATTACCGAGAAGAAGCCTTTTAAGAATGATTCTGGTGCAGTTTATAGTTCAAAGAGCCATAATAGACCTGAGCGCCGCCAAGTAGCCGATGCGGTTGTTATATCAAGACCAATTGTTGCCACACAACGCAACAATCAGCCAAGAGCTGAGAGGCCGCGAAGACAATTCACTCAGCTCCATATGACCCTATCTCGGATTCTGCCACAGTTGTTAAAGACCAACTTGGTGATTTCGAAGGAAGTCCCGAAGAATCCCAATACAACATCACCGCTATACAACCCGAACGCCCATTGTTCTTTTCATTCTGATAGCCCGGGGCATGATACGAATGATTGTTGGGTCCTGAAGAATAAAGTACAGGACTTGATTGATGCTAAAGAGATTGAGTTCGAAGCGTCGGAAAGGCCTAATGTTGTGACTGCTCCTATGCCCAAGCATGGAGTGAATGTTATAGATGAAGACTCGTTTGTGGTTTCTGTGAAAGACATTGCTACTCCATTGATGACTGTGAAGAAGAACCTTCTGTTAGCCAGTTTATTTCCGGGCTGTGGCGAAGGTTGTCGTCTGTGTTCCGTCCTACCTACTGGTTGCCATCTTTTGAAGTCAGGTGTCCAACGCCTGATGGATAACAAAGAAATTCTGTTTGAGAAGACTGTTGTTCCTTTGGTTCCTGTTGAAGAAGTTGCTATAATCACCATTTTCGACAATTCTTCCAAGGCTTCCTCGAGAAAGCCTGTTAGAATTACATCTGTTCCAAGAATCGCTCCCTTGATCATTACTGTTCTTGGACCTATTCCCTATACATCAGATAAAGTTGTCCCATGGCACTATGGGGCTGACGTCTATTATCACGGGGTTAAACAAGATTTGAAAGATGAAGAGGCTGATACTAACGTCAGCAATATTGTTGGATCTAGTAAAGTCACCCGTAGCGGAAGGCTTTTCTCCCCTGAGATCTATCCACCAGTCGTTCGGAAGCCTGTTGTTATTATGCCGGCCAGTACATTTATTACTGTCCCTGCTCAAATTCCACTTCTTACCCCTGTCACCGAGTCAGCTGACACTCGGGGCAAAGGGACCACCGGTGAGCCTGCCCAGACAGAGGCACCGAGGAAGATTACTGTTGAAGCCTCTAGGCAAGAGATAGAGAAAATTTTAAAGATCATCAAGAAAAGCGACTACAATGTAGTCGAACAGATGGGGCAAACCCCGTCGAAGATCTCTATGTTGTCCTTATTGTTATGTTCAGAGGCCCATGCTAAGGCTCTGATTGCTTTCCGGAAGACTGCGCATGTGCCGCAGGAGACCTCAGCGGATCAGTTTAAAGATTGTGTGGCTAGTCTGACAGCAGATAATGGGTTGGGTTTCTCCGATGCATATTTGACTGCTAAGGGGAAGAATCACAATGATGCCCTGCATGTCTCCATTGAGTGCAGGGGCACTACTCTAGCTCATGTATGTGAATAATGGGTCCTCGTTGAATGTTTTGCCTAAGAAAGCTTTAGACCGGTTAGATTGTGAAGGGTTGGAGCTAAAGTCGAGTAACATTGTGGTCAGGGCCTTTGACGGGTCCAAGAGAATGGTACATGGAGAAGTGGATATTCCAGTTAAGGTTGGTTCTCAGATTTTCGCGTCTACATTCTACGTGATGGACATTCGGCCATCTTATTCTTGTTTGCTGGGTCGCCCGTGGATCCACAAAGCTGGGGCAGTGACTTCTACGCTTCACCAGATGCTGAAATACCCATTGAAGGGGAAATTGTTACGGTACGAGGAGAGGAGGAGTACATGGTGAGCCACCTCAACTCTTTCCGATATGTGGAGATGAACGGGGAGTTCATTGAGACCCCGTTTCAACATTTTGAAGAAGTCCCCCAGACGCTGGCATCAACTGAAATTATTACTGAAGATCCTCCAATGAAGATGGCTTCCCTCAAGGATGCCCGGGCTGTTGTTGAGAAAGGTGGGTGTGCAAATTGGGGCCAACTCCCTGATTTTGCACATAAGACTAACAAATTTGGTTTGGGTTTCACTGCAGAAGCTCAAAGGGCTGTATGGCGTGCACGAATCGGAGGACCTTCCCTGTTTATCAGCAATTTAGGAGTAAATGCCATTGAAGACGATGTTGAAGAATCTGAGTTCAACAGTTGGATCTACCCGACTACCGATGGCGGGCTAAGCAATTGGAAGGCAAAGGAATTTGTCCCAATTTCTTTTATTACCCAGTAATGAGACTTTTGTTTTGAATTTGTAACAGACAATTGTTAAGCTTTACGGCCCGGTGTCTTACCTGAGGCACCGTGGTTGTGTTCATGAGGGCTTTATGTGTGTCATTTTCATATATCATTAATAAAAGCATTGGACGTTTCTTGCATTTCAAATTTTGCGCTCCTCGTCTTTCTTTTGTTATATATTGCAAAACAACTATTTTACACACACTCACATATACAGGTCTGAATCCACTCTGGATCCCACTGATAACGACTCTGCTACTGCCGGCTATGACTTCGAAAGTCCGATCAACTTAGCCGAAGATGAAAGTGAAGATGATTGCGAAGTGCCTGGTGAACTTGCTAGACTGTTACTTCAGGAAGAGAGGGCTATACAGCCGCACGAAGAGCCAGTGGAAACAATAAATCTGGGTACAGAGGTAGACAAGAAAGAGGTCAAGATCGGTGCAAATCTGGAAGCTAGTGTTAAGCAACGTTTGATTCAGATGCTGCGTAACTATGTTGAGATCTTTGCCTGGTCTTATGAAGATATGCCTGGTTTGGATACTGATATTATGGTTCACCGCTTGCCTACCAAGGAAGACTTTCCTCTAGTGAAACAGAAGGTCCGCCAAATACGCCCAGAGATGTCTGAGAAAATCAAGGCTGAAGTTATGAAACAGTTTGACGTCGGTTTTCTAGCAGTTACTTTTTGCCCACAGTGGGTGGCCAACGTGGTTCCTGTGCCGAAGAAGGATGGTAAAGTTTGAATGTGTGCCGACTATAGGGATCTGAACAGGGCGAGCCCCAAGGATGATTTCCCACTAACTCATATCTACATTCTAGTTGACAACACCGCACAACATAAGGTCTTCTCCTTTATGGATGGTTTCTCCGTTATAATCAGATTAAAGTGGCTCACGAAGATATGGAGAAGACAACCTTTGTTACTCAATAGGGGACCTTTTGCTACAAGGTCATGCCTTTCAGATTGAAGAATGATGGGGCAACGTATCAGCGCACCATGGTCGCTTTGTTCCACGACATGATCCATCATGAGATTGAGGTATACGTCGATGATATGATTGCAAGGTCCCAGACTGAGGAAGAACACCTTGACCATCTTCAGAAGTTGTTTGACAGGTTGAAGTTGTACAGGCTGAGGTTAAACCTGAACAATGCACCTTCGGGGTGAGATCTGGTAAGCTGCTGGGTTTCGTCGTAAGTGATAAGGGCATTCAAGTGGATCCTGCCAAGGTGAAGGCTATACAGGAAATGCCAGCTCCCTGAACAAAAAAAGAAGTCATAGGCTTTCTGGGACGTTTGAACTATATTTCCCGATTCATCTCACACCTGACTACTACTTGTGAGCCAATCATCAAGCTACTGAAGAAAAACCAAGTGGTAAGATGGAACGATGAATGTCAGGCCTCTTTCGAAAGGATTAAAGAATATCTCCAAGAGCCACCCTTTCTGATGCCTCCAGTTGAAGGGAGACCTCTGATCTTATACTTGACAGTACTCGACAATTCAATGGGGTGCGTGCTGGGGCAGCATGATGAGTCTGGCCGAAAAGAGCATGCTATTTATTACCTTAGCAAAAAGTTTACCGACTGCGAGACCCGATACTCGTTGCCTGAGAAAACTTGATGCACTTTGGCATGGGCTGCTCGCCGGCTGAGATAGTATATGCTGACTCACACTACTCTATTGATATCAAAGATGGATCCAATCAAGTATATCTTCGAAAAGCCTGCCTTGTCCGGAAGAATAGCAAGATGGAAGATGATCTTGACTGAGTATGACATCCAATATACGACCCAAAAGGCAATCAAGGGAAGTGTGTTGGCAGATCATATGGATCATCAGGCAGTGGATGATTACCAGTCTATGAACTTTGAGTTTCCGGATGAGAACATTATGTTGGTGACCGACTGTGAGACACCTGGACTGGATGAAGGACCTGAGGAAGGGTCCCGATGGTCTATGTACTTTGATGGAGCTTCAAACGCTTTGGGTAATGGCATCGGCGCCGTGATCATATCTCCTAAAGGCTCTCATACTCCGTTCACTGCCCGACTATGTTTCAACTGCACCAATAATATGGCAGAGTATGAAGCGTGCATCATGGGTCTTCGAGCAGAAATTGACCTAAGGATTAAGTACTTGAGTGTGTTCGGAGATTCCGCTCTCGTGATCAGTCAGATCAAAGGCGAGTGGGATACGAAACACCCTAATCTTATTCCTTACAAGGAGTATATGTTGACATTGCTTCCACACTTCGAGGAGATAACCTTTGAACACTTCCCTAGAGAGGAGAATCAGTTGGCGGACGCGCTGGCTACGATGTCTTCTATATTCAAAGTCGGATGGGACAATGAGGCTCCCCGGATTACCATTGAAAGGTTAGACGAACCTACACATTGTTGTGACATTGAGACTGAAGAGGTAACAAATAAACCCTGGTTCCATGAAGTGAAGAGGTATCTTGAGGCTCAGGAATACCCCGAGGGTGCATCTGTTAATGATAACAAGTTTCTGAGGAGGTTCGCGGCGAAGTTCTTCATCAGCAATGACATCCTTTACAAGCGTAACCATGATTCGACCTTACTGCGTTGTGTGGATAAGAACGAAGCAGAAAGGATCATGATAGAGTTACATGAAGGTACTTTCGGAACTCATTCCAGTGGAAACACCATGTCAAAGAAAATCCTTCAGGCATGATACTATTGGTCTACAGTGGAAGCCGACTGTTATCAACATTCTCGGACCTGTCACAAGTGTCAAGTCTATGTTGATAAGGTGCACATACCTCCAGTTCCTCTGAACGTCTTGACAGCTCCATGGCCTTTTGCAATGTGGGGCATTGACATGATCGGCGAGATCATACCTATGGCATCCAACGGGCATCGTTTCATTCTGGTAGCAATTGATTACTTTACGAAGTAGGTTGAAGCAGCGTCCTTTGCTACAATAACCAAGAACGTCGTAGCACGGTTTATTTGGCACAATCTGATTTGTCGATATGGTGTACCAGAGAGGATCATTATGGACAATGGTACAAATATCAACAATAAGATGATCATTGAGCTCTGCAAGCAATTCAAGATACAGCATCATAACTCTTCTCCTTACCGGCCAAAGATGAACGGGGCTGTAGAAGCGGCTAATAAGAACATTAAGAAGATTGTGCAGAAGATGACGGTGACATACAAGGATTGGCATGAGATGTTACCATTTGCTCTTCATGGGTACCGAACCTCAGCACGGACGTCAACAGGGGCAACACCCTATTCCTTGGTATATGGCATGGAGGCCGTCTTGCCCATTGAAGTTCAGATACCCTCTCTTCGGATTATGAAGGATGCCGGTTTGAGCGAAGATGACTGGATTCAGACCTGACTTGATCAGCTGAATTTAATCGACGAGAAGAGACTTACCTCTATTTGTCATGGTCAAACATACCAAAAACGGATGATCAAGGAATTTAACAAGAAAGTCAGACGACAAGAGTATCAAATTGGGGACCTGGTTATCAAGCGCATTATTCTACCTCAAGGTGATCCCAGGGGAAAATGGACCCCTACTTATGAAGGGCCATTTGTGGTTAAGAATATTTTCTCAGGAGGAGCTATGATTCTAACCACCATGGATGGTGACGACCTTCCTCACCCCGTCAATGCAGATATAGTGAAAAAATACTACGCATAATCAAAGACCCGCTGGGTTGATTGGCCTAGGCAAAAATAAGGGCTTCCCGGCAAACCAAAAGGGTTCAGGCAAAAATAAGGGATGAAAATGAAAAATCTGTACACCCGGCAAGTCGAAAACCTGAAAAGGCGGCTTGGGCAAAAAAGGGTATCCCGGTGGACTGAAAACCCGAAAGGGAGGTCCAGGCAAAAATTAGCGATTAAAGCGTAACATTATGTCTCGTTGGATCACTTCGCAGCCAGACTTCGGTATCGACTATCAAGCTCGGACGACACTAAACAATCTGATCTACCTTCAACCAAGTAGCAAAGTGATGAGATGCTCGAGTACATAAGGGATATATCAGAGTTGGAACCTAGTGGGATTATTCACATATTTGTTTTTATTTGTTTTCACAAATTGTATAAACTTTATTGTTCAGCGGCGTTCTCTTACTAGGACGTCAGCCTCTTGTACAAAAACGCCTATTTACAGGCTAACTTCAAAATCAATATAAGTCCATTTCACAAAGAAATTTCAAGCTGTTTTTTCCTTTATCTGTTTTGTTTTGCAAAGAACGTCCAATGTTCATTTTTTATATATGCATTTGACATTAATCGCTGCTCATGAATATTTACATGCGAAACAAAAGACGATTACTGGTGATATCAGAAACAGGGGAAAAATGAGAAATGTCCAAACTGTACAGTTGCTCTGTCCACCAGGTACAAGGGTAAGTTCAGCTGAAAAATATGGCTGAAATACTTTCACTCCCCGCAGAGTAAGAAAATGCAGTAATGTTAGCTTTCCCCCAGTTGAGACTCACAACCGTGAATGAATCGGTAATATTCTCCCCAAGAAGAGTTTATCTATCATCAGCACTGAAAAGTCTTATCATCCCCGGCGGAGCATGAATTATCCCCAGTGGAGTTTGGAAAGTTTCCCCAGCGCAGTCTGAAAAAGTCTCCCCAGTAAAGTTTGGAGAATCATCCCTCAGTAGACTTTGAAAGGATATCCCCAGTGAAGTCGCAACTGAAGATCATCCCCAGTAGACTCTGGCAGATTACCCCCAGTAGAGCCTAAAAGCTTATCCCCAGTAAGGTCATTATTGAAAAAATCATCCCCAGTGGAGTTCATTCCTTTCACCAACAGGAATTTAATCCCTAGCAGGATTCAGTATCACCAGCAACGGTAATTCATCCCTAGCGGAATTTATCAGCGAAGTCCTCAGCATAACATCTCGTCCCCAGAGTAAACTCCTCATTAGTTTATCCCCCAGCGAAGTTATCCTCTCCTGCAGGTTTATTCTCACAGTCATCTTCATTCGCTATCTCCAGCAGAAACAAAGAATTTAACTCTTTTCTCTAGCAGCTATCCAGGATCTATTTTCCCCAGCTAAAAGCATTACATTTCCATACATCATGACACATGTATATACGCATCATACAACACAATCTCATTTATTTTGAGAACATCATTGCTTGATACATATCATGCATTACATACAGCTAACCTTTACCTTTCAGGAAGGATGCGGTTAAATTCTCATAAAATTCACAGCTATGAAGCTTTTATCTCAGTCGAATTACTGACAAGTTCTTAAATCTCAACGGAGTTTTTCTCAGTTGAATTACAGACAAGGTCCTAAATCTCGACAAAGTTCCTTCTTCGAATTACAGACGAGTTCCTAAATCTCAGCAGAGTTTTCTCAGTTGAATTACAGGCGAGTTCTTAAATCTCGATGAAGATGTTTCCCTCCATTCGAATTACTGACAAGTTCTTAAATCTCAACAGAGTTTTTCTCAGTTGAATTACAAACAAGGTCATAAATCTCGACAAAGTTCCTCCGTCGAATTACAGACGAGTTCCTAAATCTCAGCAGAGTTTCCTCAGTTGTATTACTGGCGAGTTCTTAAATCTAGATGAAGATGTTTCCCTACAGTTGAATTACTGACAAGTTCTTAAATCTCAGTAGAGTTTTTCTCAGTTCAATTACAGACAGGGTCCTAAATCTCGACAAAGTTCCTCCGTCGAATTACAGACGAGTTC
This sequence comes from Vicia faba, assembly GCA_948472305.1. NCBI lineage: Eukaryota > Viridiplantae > Streptophyta > Magnoliopsida > Fabales > Fabaceae > Vicia > Vicia faba. Next base: position 314,264,666 of record OX451740.1, read on the forward strand.
TTAAATCTCAGCAGAGTTTCCTCAGTTGAATTACAGATGAGTTCTTAAATCTCGATGAAGATTTTTCCCTACAGTCGAATTACTGACAAGTTCTTAAATCTCAGCAGAGTTTTTCTCAGTTCAATTACAGACAGGGTCCTAAATCTCGACAAAGTTCCTCCATCAAATTACAAACGAGTTCTTAAATCTCAGCAGAGTTTCCTCAGTTGAATTACAGATGAGTTCTTAAATCTCGATGAAGATTTTTCCCTACAGTCGAATTACTGACAAGTTCTTAAATCTGAGTAGAGTTTTTCTCAGTTGAATTACAGACAAGGTCCTAAATCTCGACAAAGTATTCCTCCGTTGAATTACATGCGAATTCTTAAATCTCAGCAGAGAAGTTTTCTTAGTTGAATTACAGACAAGTTATTAAATCTCGACGAAGATGTTTCCCCCCTCAGTTGAATTACGGGCAAGTTCCTAAATCTCGACACCTCGGTTGAATTACGGGCAAGTTCCTAAATCTCGACACCTCAGTTGAATTACGGGAAAGTTCCTAAATCTCAATAAAAATCAGACTCCCCCAGCAGAATCTTCCTCAACAGCAGGTATGCAAGCTCTCGCTAAGGAATATCTTATGGGATTGACACTCCTCCAAATGGCATATGTAAGCCTATTCCTGACATCACAAAGCAACTACCACTTCATGCGAGTGCAAATTTCTGGGCACTCTAGTGTTCAATCATCTTCCACCTTCGGATCACGAAAGGCATGAAAGCCAATCTACATCCTCAGGTTTAAGAAGATTGAACAGGGGAAGCTGTTGTACCCCAAAATTTTACCTCCCATATTTCTCATAACATTGCAAGAAAAATCTCCAAGTTGCCCAAGGTTGCTCAAGAGTTGGTCAGACATGCTCTCTCCTAAGGCAGTCTACCCCAAATTAGGGTTGTGTGTTGCATCAAGATCCTTGAGTCCAAGTGACCCCAATTGCTCATCAATGTCCTAATATGTTCTTAATATCATCCATGCCAAGTTTCAAGCCTTGCAGAGAAAGTTTGTTCAGTTAATTGCTCAAAGGTCCAAAAATCGACTGTGCTAGGGCAAAAGTCAACTGTGACCCAAATGCAGTCAAACTTCAAGATTTTTTGTCAACATTCTAATTTTGAAGGATATTTCATCATTTGATCAAGGGTTGATCATGATTCATCAAGGATTGCTCAAAATTCATCAAGATTCAAAAGTTCCTAAATTAGGGTTTTGTAGGAAAAGTCAACTCAACTTTGACCAGGCATAACTTTCTCATACTTTATGATAAATGACCCATCCAAATCTCATTTTTAAGTGGATGAAATTCCCTACAATCCATCTTCATACCCCAATTTCAAAAAATGCACTCACAAGAAGTTATGAATTTGGACATTATAGGTCATTTTGAAAAGTCAACAAAAACACATTTTTATGAAAGCCTATAACTTGAGAATGGAATATAAAAATGAAATGAGACAAAAGGGGTTGGTTAGAGGACATCTCAAGCTTTCTAAAAAGTCAAAGAACACTTCCAAAAGTTCAAAATTGAAGAAGTTATGCATTGTTGAAGTTGGACTTTTTTGCAAAATTGCCAAAAGTCAACTATCCCCAAAACTTCAAAATTTGCCAAATAGGCCCATTCTTTTCCACTTGATTTGAGTTTGCATTATTGCCCACGTGCTATAGCTTTATCCATGTGTCCATATCTCTTTTTTATTATTTAATTTGATTTTATTTGAATTAATTCATTTTAAATCAAATAAAATCACATAAAATCTAAGGCATTGATAACTAATGATTTTCTGGTGGTTTTAGGCTCCAAATACAGCTAGCATCACAATCAAATTCATATCAAGGGAATTATGCACAAAGAGATTGGAGTCAAGCCAAAATTGGAAGGTTTTAATGGAAGATCAAATCAAATATGCAATCATCAATGTGGGAGGATTTAGACAAAGTTTGTTACCCTAATCCAATGTACAATACATAAGCAAGCAAAAGGCACGAGAAGAGGGGTTAGAGATTACTTGTGGAGGCAGAACCAACTTTTCAAAAATCACAAAAAATCTTGAGATAAAAATCAAGGTTGGAGACATTTTCAAAAGTTGAGACGTATCCCAATCGCTTCCTGGCAACGCTCACAAGCTAACCCAATCCAAACCAGGCGTTTCCAGACCTCCTAGTGCACTGTAAGTCCTTCGTAACATAGCTACATTCTTGATTTCGATTCGCATTATTCTGGCATCCATTGAGTGAAATAATTGCATATTTGTGATCACAATAACATTTGCAAGCTTTTGGTATTAACGAATTTCATTTATCTGATCTGTAACAAGAATCACCATAGTTAGGGTTTCTTGGAATTTTTTGGGTTTTTTCGTTTCAAGTAAAATTGATCTACATGATGGACATAGTTGTATCCAGGAGGTTGAGACGAACACGACCATGCACTTAAAAATCATTTTTATGGCCTGAGGGAGATTTTAGAACGAGGCTGTGCTTTTAGCTGCGGATAAAAATCCACAGGTAAATTTACAGTGTTTAGAGGACAGGGACGATGAGGTGTCCTCCGTCCATTTGTCCGTTCAAAAATTGCACGCGTTTTTTTTGTCTTTCTGGCAATTGATTTGTTTTTTATATAATATATATTCTTTGTATTATTATTAACAAAACAACAACACGCCCCAGTGGGGGCCACATAAGCGCTTAGAGACCCAGGCGCTGGAGGTCAGGGGTTCGAACCCTGCCTCCAGCGATTTTCCTTTTCTTGTTACTTTTCAGGAGATCTAGTGCATACACGAGTCCACAGCCCACCATGCGCCTCACTCCTCAGCATGCCAGATGGCCAGGTGGCTAGATCTGATGGTCAGACCTTGAAGACGTACCATGGATCCAGTCAACGCAGGAGCATTGGATCCCAAAAGTTCAAATGGACCAGCTGCTATTGGGCCAACAAGTTGCTATCTACACCTCCAAATTCTAGGCCCAATTCCTTCTTTCTCTTGCATTTTTTTAATTAATTTATTTACTTTATTTTTATTTAATTAATTTCTAACCAATAACAATTTTTTTTCTTTTTATTAAAAAAACCACAAAAAATATCATTTTGTCCAATTAAAATTAAGAACTAAATTTTTCTTTAATAAATCTTAATTAATTAATTAGGCTTTTAATTTTAGGAAACTTTAATTTATTTTATTAATAAATAAAATTAATTAGACTTAATTAGGTTTTAACTACTAATTTAATTATTTTATTTTCTTAAATTAACAAAAATTCCAAAAATATGTCATTAATTATTTTTTTCATTAATTTATTTAATAATTAATTTAGCTTTTAATTTTAGAATTAAATTTATTTTCTTAAATAAAAACAACAAAAAGATGGCATTTTCTTTTAAAAAGGGTCAAATACCTAATTCGCATCCAATTTAGTTTTCGCGTCGCGCTTTATTTTTATTTAATTATTGATGTATCTGCTTCGGGTATGTAATAGTTAATTAGGACCATTTATTTATTTTATTGCTTTATTTTATTTTCAAAGGGTTGCTTTTGGCGACGTAAATACCCGACGCCTTGTAATTTAATTTTCGCACCTTTAATTTCTGCAAATTATAACTGCTAGATGTTTGATAATAGGGTTTGCATGACAAGACTGAATGCTTACTCTTAAAATCAAATTAGATCACCCTTAACATGTGCAAAGATAAAAATAAACTGAAAACGACACACTCGCACATGCGCACTCTTAGGGTACACCCCACTTGGTTGCCTTCGTACACGGTCATTGAGTATAGGTTGTTTTAGAGGTCGTCCTCTTGTCTAAAAGATCATAAGTGCCTCAAAATGGTTGCCTCGGATATTGTTGCCTCAAATAAATGATCTAAGACATTAGGGTTACCGCTAAGGCGTCCTAACATTGCTTTAGTGACCGTATGTCCCTCATTCGAATTGACCCTCAAACTCCAACGACGATGCTACCTATTAACTAATAGTGGGATAGCATTATCTAAAGGAAGTTAGCATAGAACGATTCCTTTTTCGAGTAGGTAGATAGTTCTTAGATACTTGCTCATCTAAAACAAACTTTTTCACACTTACACTTTTTTCAAACAAAGTTTTCAAAAACACTTCATTACACTCTTGAGGACAGAAGTAAGAGTTAAATCGAAGTTAAAAACAAAAACTTTTCAAAACCCACAAGCACAAAGAAAACATTTTGAAAATGATGAGCAAGTACCTAAGAGCCCGTAGATAACTACGGATAGAAAGGGTGCTAATACCTTCCCTTTCTATAATCTACCCCTCGAACCCGAGAAATATCTCGAAAAAGGAATTTTTCTGTGCTTTTTTCCTTTCCTTGTTGGATAAAATAAAAGTCGGTGGCGACTCTTGTTTACCGCGACATTTTGCAAACACAAACGCAAAATGCGAACCAACATTCCAAAAAACAGTCAGTTCTCCCACCGTATCACATCATGAATATTTTTTCACATTTTTATTTTGATATTTAGTATTTTTTTTATATTTTTTTGTATTATTTGCATTCTTTTAATTACTTAAAAAATAATTTCTGACATTTTTTAATTCTGAAAAAATTCATAAATATTATTTTGCATATTTTTGACTTTCTGAAATTTTTATGGAATTTTATGTTGAGGTTTACTATTTTTTTACCTATTTTATGTTTGTTTGAAAAATTTTAAATAGTTTAAAAATAGTTTCTGACTTTTAAAAATTACCAAATTTTTTATAAAAATATTTGGATCCATTTTTGATTTTTCTATGGCCTTATTTTTCGTTTCTTGATTAATTTGAACATAATTGATATTTTCCTCATTATTTTCTATTTTTAAACATTTTTTTAACTCTTTTAATGTATATATTAAAATATATTATTATTTTGTGATTATTTTCTGGATGTCTTGAGTTGATTTTTTGATCATGACTTTATTAACACCATTGGATCCATGGTGTTGAGTTCAACTCCACCAAAATGGATGAATGATTTTAATAATAGTTTGATTAAATTTTTAATTCAAATATGGTTTATTCATCTTTTTGCCCTAATCCCCTTCATCTCATCCCCTTCTTATTATACTAAATATTGTTGGAGCATGATCTCTATATCATGTCTCAAAACAAATGGTGGATAGATTTCTATTGACCGGCCTCAAAATAGGCGCGACTTCTATATAAGTCCACTTACGATTGCTTAACATAACGCTAAATTTTTGTCACGATTCGAATAAATGATCATTCGTGGCCCAAACTTATGATTGCAAGCCCAAGTATGTTAATTTGATATCTTTGATCCAATAACCTTGAGATTCATTATGTGGAGGCTTTGGTTCTACCAATTCTCTAATGGATCTATAAAACCTTTGGTCAACGCGGATCACTTAAGCATCATTGATCATTAAATGGTACTTGTGAGAATTCCAAATGGATGATATACTCGACAAAAAGCAAATGCAACTTGTTGTGTGGAGGCTTTGGTTCTACCAATCCTCTAATGAGTTCCAAATGCAAGTTTCAAGATGGTCATTCAACTAACCACTAATTACTGACTTGTTTTATCTTATGCATTTATTCTTTTTATGCTTTATGTACTATTTATTTTTCAGCATTTGCATTTCATGCCATTTTCACCTTTGCTCATTTGAGCATTTATTTTATTGTCATTTTTACTTTGCTCACTTGAGCTTTTCTTTTCTTTTCTTAAGATACTTAATAATCAACATAAACCCTAAAAAACTCTTAATGGTACTTGGATTATTTGGTTACTATCCTTGACATTATGGAGCATGGGACTATTTCTTGGACTTAGGATTAGAAACCTTGGCCTATCTTGGAGACCTAGTGATCTTATCTGATTATTTTGTCTAGAGTTCTTGGGGTTTACCCTTTTTGTGTGTAGGTTTTTGTGATTACATTCTCTGTTTTTAATCTTAGAATTCACCCGTATACAGCCGTTACTCTGCCCAATTTTTGTGAAGGCTTAATACACTTGAAGAGGTCAAGTATCTTTGCTTGCTTGGTTTTCAATCCAAAGAATGGGAATTCTATCTTGGATCATAATGACAAGTTTTGGTTTCTTGTTGGTTAGATAGTACTTATCCTTAGCTTCTACCTTATGCTTTAGGATAGCCTCTTCTACTCCTCCCATCTTCTTTAATTTCAAAAAATCTTCTCCCTCCTTTTAAAAACTCTTCTTGTTTTGAAACTTGAAACACTTTCATAATAAACTTGGACTTATGTCCATGCATTTTCAAAACATTTTCATAAATAAACTTCAATCAATTTAATAATACCTTGACATTTTTTTTGTGAGAAGACTAAAAGTCAATCAATCTCATTTAAAACCATATTGCCACTTTGGCTTTTATCTTTAAACTTTTCTCAAAAGATTAGACTCTTGTCAATCCTTGTAGTGATGCAAAAAACTATACTTCTACAAAATGTAGTGAAGAGAGATATTTTCCACTTGGGTGTTGAGTGAGGCATTGTTGATTCTAAGATCCAAGCCATATCCTCCACTTTAAGATGATGCAAATTCTCCTTTCTCATTATTGTGGGTAGTAAGTATGTTTTCCACACGGACAATGACAATGATGTCTTATCTCTTAAAATCAACCAACACACTTGTGTTTCAAATTTTTAAAAGAGGAACTACGTGTACCCTGATTCCCTATTGCACAAAAGGTGGTACGTAGGCACTAAAGGTTCACAACCGCGGCGGGTGCAAAAATCATAAAAATATTTCTTTTCTCACCTCCACCATCCATTTTATATATAACACATTTTTATAGCCAAAATATACAGATTTTTTCAAAGAGGTTCCTGCAGAGTACCGTAGATGTTTAGGGTGCTAATACCTTCCCTTTGCATAACCAACCCCCTTACCTTGAATCTTTCCCCCTCTTTTTTGGTTATTCACTCTTTTCCCATTCCTTTGGAAATAATAAAGCACGGTGGCGATTTTTATTTTTATTTGTATAAATTCTAGTCAATCCAATGGCTTAGTCTTGAACATTTCTACCGCTACAGAACTGTATCAAGTTTTGAATATTGTTAATGGTAGTTGTTAATCTTATCCTGAAAAGGGTAAAATGTTAGCTAAAATGCAAAGTCATGTTGCATGAAATGTATGATGTGATGCATTTGCTTTATCAATGTTTATGATATAAGGATGCAATGTATGCGTATATGAGCTAATTTGCCGTACTGCTTTTGGATTGGGGAAAATAAATCCATGGCTGCTGCTGAGGATATGGAGTATAAGTCTTCATGTTATGAAGTTGAAGTGTTGACGAATTTCTGCTTAGATAAATAAACTCGGTTGTAAGGGGAATGTCGTATACTGCTTGTAACATCCCGTTGGGGAATCCCGAGAAATTTGGCGACTTCTACTGGGGATCAATAATTTGAAATTTTGTTCCGCTGGGGATTTAAACGATGTGCTGCAGGGGATTACCTATGGAATAGCCTAGAGATATTTTCCTATCCTTTCAACCCATCAGTAATTGCCTCTTTTCATTTTGTTTATTTGTAAACAGTAATTATATTCAAATGCATATGCTCAACAATGAATCGTTGGACGTTTTTGTAAACAAAACAAGCGTAAAGAAAATACAAATAGTTTTTGCACTTTCAAAGGAATATTTTGTATTGACTTTGAATAAGTATTTTTGTACAAGGAGACAAACATTCTAGTAAGAGAATGCTATCGTGAAAAAAGAGAAATTTGATACAAAGAAAAGATAACTTGTGTAATAATCCCATGGGATTTCCATCCTGCTATAGCCTTCGTATCTCCAAGCATCTTGTCTATTTGTTGCCTTGCTCGAAGATGATTGAATTTGATCAGAACCTCTGAGTTTGTCAGTGGAAGCCAAAGTTTGTCCATAAAGTGATCCAACGGGACATAGTCATACGCCTTTATTCCCTAACTTTTGCCTGGACCGCCCTTTCGGGTTTTCAGTCCACCGGGAAACCCTTTTTTTCCCAAGTCTCCCTTTCGGGTTTTCAACTTGCCGAGTGTACAGATTTTTTTGTTTTATCCCTAATTTTCCCCCGAATCTTTTTGGTTCTTTGGGATGCCCTTGTTTTTCCTATGTATGTCAACCTAGCGGATCTCTTATGCGTAGTATCTTTTGACTATGTCCGCGTTTGCAGGATGCGGCAGGTCGTCGCCATCCATGGTGGTCAAGATCATTGCCCCACCAGAGAATATGTTTTTGATTACAAACGGTCCTTCATAGGTAGGAGTCCATTTGTCACTGGGATCACCTTGTGGCAATATTATGCGTTTGATCACTAGATCCCCAACTTGATACACTTGGCGTATGACTTTCTTGTTGAAAGCCTTGATCATCTGTTTTTGATACATTTGACCATGGCAAACAGCAGTAAGTTTCTTTTCATCAATCAAGTTCAGTTGATCAAGTCGAGTCTGGATCCAATCGTCTTTGTTCAACCCTGCATCTGTCATAATCCTCATAGAGGGGATCTGAACCTCAATGGGCAAGACGGTTTCCATGCCGTATACCAAAGAATAGGGTGTTGCCCTGGTTGATGTGCGAGTTGTGGTACGATACCCGTGGAGAGCGAATGGTAACATCTTGTGCCAGTCTTTGTATGTGACTGTCATTTTCTGTATGAACTTTTTAATGTTTTTATTTGCAACTTAGACAACACCATTCATCTTTGGCCGATAGGGAGAAGAATTATGATGCTGAATCTTGAATTGCTCGCACAATGCGGTGATCATAGTGTTGTTGAGATTTGTACCATTGTCAGTGATGATCCTTTCCGGGATACCGTACCGGCAAATAAGGTTTTTCTTGATGAAGCGGGAAACAAAATTCTTGGTAACGGAGGCGAAGGAGGCTTCTTCAACCCACTTTGTAAAATAGTCAATGGCCACTAGGATGAAGCGATGTCCATTTGAGGCTGTCGGCTTGATTTCCCCAATCATATCAATTCCCCACATAACAAAAGGCCAAGGAGATGTCAAGACATTCAGAGGAACCGGGGGTACATGCACTTCGTCGGTATAAATCTAGCATTTATGACAGGTTTGAGAGTGTTGATAGCAATCTTCTCCCATGGTAGACCAATAATAGTCTGCCCGTAGGATTTTCTTCGCCATCACATGCCCACTGGAATGGGTTCCAAAAGTACCTTCATGTAATTCATCCATGATCCTTTCAGCTTCAACCTTATCTATGCACCGAAGTAACACAAAGTCATGATTGCGTTTATACAGGATATCGTTACTAAAGAAGAACTTAGCAGAGAATCTCCTCAAGAATTTTTTGTCATTGATTGAATCTCCTTCTGGATATTCTTAAGCCTCGAGATATCTCTTGACTTCGTGAAACCAAGGTTGGTCCACTACTTCTTCAGTATTAATCTCGTGACAGTGTGCTAGTTCATCCATTCTTTCGATGGTGATCTGGGGAACCTTATTATCCCAATTAAGTTTAAACTTAGATGACATTGTGGCTAGTGCGTCTGCTAGCTGATTTTCTTCTCGCGGGAAATGCTCGAAGGTAATCTTCTCAAAATGTGGTAGCAATGTCAAAACATGTTCTTTATAAGGAATAAGGTTAGGGTGTTTGGTGTCTCATTCCCCTTTGATCTAGCTGATAACCAAAGCTGAGTCTCCGAAAACATCCAAGGATTTGATCCCCAAGTCTATGGCAGCTCTGAGACCGAAGATGCACGCTTCGTATTCCGCCATGTTGTTTGTACAATTGAAGCAAAGTCTGGCAGTAAAGGGAGTATGACATCCTTCTGGAGATATGAGTACAACACCGATACCATTGCCGAGTGCGTTAGATGCCCCATCAAAGAACAGGGTCCATCGGGATCCTTGTTCAGGTCCGTCATATGGCCTGAATTCTTTAGAGTTGTCTAATGTCATGATTTCTTCATCCAGAAATTCGAACTTCATGGATTGGTAGTCTTCTACAGCTTGGTGAGCAAGGTGATCGGCTAATACACTGCCCTTTATAGCTTTCTGGGTATTATACTGTATGTCATATTCTGTCAGGATCATCTGCCATCTCGCTATTCTCCCAGAAAGAGAAGGCTTCTCGAAGATATATTTTATCGGATCCATTTTAGATAACAACAAGGTAGTATGAGTCAGCATATACTATCTTAGCCGGCGAGCAGCCCATGCCAGAGCGCAGCAAGTTTTCTCGAGCAGTGAATATCTGGTTTTACAGTCAGTAAACCTTTTGCTCAGGTAGTAAATAGCATGCTCTTTTCGGCCAGACTCGTCATGCTGCCCCAATACACACCCCATTGAGTTTTCTAAAATAGTCAGATACATAATCAACGGTCTTCCCTCGACTGGTTGCATCAACACATGAGGCTCTTGTAAGTATTCTTTGATTTTGTCAAAAGCAACTTGGCATTCATCATTCCATTTGACTACTTGATATTTCTTCAATAGTTTGAAGATTGGCTCACAAGTAGCTGTCAGGTGAGAAATGAATCTAGCGATATAGTTCAAACGTCCCAAGAATCCTCTAACTTCCTTCTCAGTACGAGGAGCATGCATCTCTTGTATTGCTTTAACTTTGGCAGGATCGACCTCAATACCCTTGTTGTTGACGATAAAACCTAGGAGTTTACCAGACCGTACCCCGAATGTGCACTTGTTTGGATTCAACCTCAGCTTGTACTTCTTCAGTCTCTCAAATAGTTTTTGTAAGTGATCAAGGTGTTCTTCTTCTGTTTGCGATCTGGCTATCATATCGTCCACGTAGACTTCTATTTCATGATGTATCATGTCATGAAATAAAGCTACCATGGCATACTGATAGGTTGCCACATCGTTCTTCAATCCGAATGGCATTACCTTGTAGCAGAATGCACCCCACTGTGTGACAAATGTTGTTTTCTCCATGTCCTCAGGCGCCATTTTGGTTTGGTTGTAACCTGAGAATTCGTCCATGAAGGAAAACACTTTGTGTTGTGTCGTATTGTCAATTAGGATATCAATGTGGGGGAGTGGAAATTCGTCCTTAGGGCTTGCCCTATTCAAATCTCGGTAGTTCACACACATTCGCACTTTTCCGTCCTTTTTGGGCACGGGAACAACATTGGCAACCCATTGGGGGTAAGAGGTGACAACCAAAAATCCAGCTTTGAATTGCTTCATGACCTCTGCTTTAATCTTTTCTGACATATCTGGCCTCATTCGACAAACCTTTTGCTTTACTGGCGGACAATCCTCTCTTATAGGCAGACGATGTACCACAATATCTTCATCAAGTCCTGGCATGTCTTCATACGACCAGGCAAAGACTTCGACATAATCATGCAACAACTGAATCAGATGCTTCTTGACACTGGGTTCTAGATTGGCACCCACTTTGACCTCTTTTTTATCTTCTTCGGTATCTAGGTTGATCGTATCCACGGGTTCCTCGTGAGGCTGAATGGTTCTCTCTTCTTGTTGTAGCAATCTGGCAAGTTCCCCTGGTACTTCACAATCTTCCTCACCTTCGTCTTCGGCTTGGTAGATTAGATTCTCAGAGTCACAAAAGGCCATAGCAGTATTGTTACCCATAGGATCCAGAATGGATGGATACCTGCATTGTAAGTGTGGGTGTGTGTAAGGGTATAACTATCTTTGAAAGAAAATAAAATGTAAAAGAAAAAAAATGAGCACAAAAGTTTGTATGCGAAAATGTCCATGATTCATTGATGTCATATGAAGATGAAATAATAACCCTTACACATGGACCATTGTGCCTCGGGTATGACACAAGGTTTTAAGAGTGCGAATTGTTTTGAATATTACAGATCCAACAAAATGTAAAGACAAATTACTGAGGGATGAAAGTGATTGGGACAAAGTCTCTAGCCTCCCAATTGCTGAGTCCTCCATTGACAGTCGGAAAGATCCAATCCTCCAAGTTGCAATCATCTTCACCATCTTCTACCACGTTGACCTCACGGTTGCTAATATTCAAGGGTGGCCCTCCAGCACGAGCACGGCGTACAACCTTTTGAGCACTTGAAGTGAAACCTAGGCCAAACTTGTCAGACTTATACGTGATATCTGAAAGTTTCCCCCAGATGGTGCCTCCGCCTTCCTCTACCACTGCTTTGGCGTCCTTTAGTGATGACATCCGGAGTGGAGGTCTTGTAATCTTGGGAATCTGGGACGCAGTCTTGGTCACTGCCACCTCTTGGGGGGACCTCTTCGAAGTGTTAAAATGGAGTTTCAATGAATTCACCGTCCAATTCCACATATCTGAAAGAATTGAGATGGCTGATCATGTATTCTTCCTCTTTATGGACAGTGATAATCTTCCCTTGAAACGGATACTTCAGCATCTAGTGCAATGTAGAGGTAACAACGCCAGCATTGTGGATCCATGGCCGTCCTAGCAGACAGGAGTAAGAAGGGCAGATATCCATTACATAAAAGGTTGAATTGAAAGTTTGAGTCCCAACCTTTATGGGGATATCCACTTCCCCGTGCATCATCCTCTTCGAGCCATCAAATGCCCTTACTACTATGTTGCTTGGCTTTAACGTCAGTCCCTCGCAGTCAAGTCTGTCAAGAGCTTTTTTCGGTAATACATTCAAAGACGAGCCAGTGTCCACCAAAACATGGGCCAGAGTTGTGCCCCTATATTCCACAGAGACATGCAAGGCCTCATTGTGCTTTCTTCCCTTTGGTGTCAAATTAGCATCCGAGAAGCCTAGGCCATTATCCGCTATCAAGCTGGCCACGCAGTCTTGGAATTGATCAGCAGACGTCTCTTGAGGCACATGGGCTGTTTTTAGGAACTTCACCAAGGCTTTCGCATGTGCCTCGGAACACAGTAGTAATTCTAGCATGGAGATTTTGGAGGGAGTTTGCCCCAATTGTTCAACTACATCATAGTCGCTCCTCTTTATAATTTTTAGGATCTCCTCCATTTCTTTCTTGGAAGCCTCAGGGATAGTCAGTGATTGAGCCTTCGTCTGGACATGCTCCACTTGAATACTCTTTCCTCGAGTCTCGGAAGCAGGAGTGTTGGTAGGAATGATAACAGGAGTTGTGACGGCTTCGTCAATAGGAGCACTTGCAGAGATGATTATGGGTACGGAAGTAACCTTTTGAGCAGCCACGGGTATGATCACGGGTCCAGAAACTGCTTTTAGGGGAGCAATTTCTGGAGAAAAGATCCTACCACTTCGGGTAATTTTACTAGTTCCGGAAATATTACTGATGTCAGAATCTTCTTCTTTGGAGTTTATCTCTTCGAAGGCCGGCCAGTATTGTTTGATGCCATGGTAGTAAATGTCCCCTTCGTAATTCCACATCATGGTTTTGTCTGATTCATACGGGACTGGCCCAGGCATTGTGATTATTAGAGGAGTGGCTTTCGGAATTGATGTAATTCTAACGGATCTTTTGGTGGAGACCCTGGAAGAATTGGCGGAAATGGTAATGATTGAAACATCTTCAACAGGAATAGGTGAAACAGGAGTTTTTCAAACAAAATCTCTTTGTTATCTATCAGGCATTGAATGCCTGCCTTCAACAATGGGCAATCAGTTGGTGAGGACAAGCAGAGATGGCAAACTTCATTACAGCCCAGGAACACACCGGCTTTCAACAAGTTTATCTTAATGGTCGGAAGTGGAGTTATGAGTTTATCAACTGTGGTAACAAACAAATCTTCTTCAATAGCATTGGTATTATGACCATGTCTGGGCATAGGAGCAGAAATGACATTTGGCTTCTCGGCCGCATCAAACTCAATTTCTTTTGCTTCAATGAGGTCTTGTATTTTGTTCTTCAAGGCCCAACAGTTATTAGTATCGTGACCAGGACTTTCAGAGTGATATGCACAACGGGCATTGGGATGATAATGAGGGAATGTTGTATTGGGGTTTTAAGGAGCTTCTTTCAAGGTTACCAAATTGGATCTCAGAAGATGCGGTAATACTTGAGACAGGGTCATGTTAATTCTGGTGAATTTCCTGACTGGCCTTTCCACCCTTGGTTGATTACTTCTTTGATGATCAGATGTAGGCTTGGGAATCATAACAGCTCCCACCATTGGTCGGTGTTCGGCCCTAACTTGGTTCCTTTGCGGACATACAACAGCTACCTCTTTCTTCCCGATGAAAGGCTTCCTTACAACTGTAGAAGAAGATGAATCCTTCTGAATCTTTCCATTTTTTATACCGACTTCTACCCTCTCTCCGGTCAATATTTGTTCAGTAAAGCCTGCAGATGAACTTCCGATTAAATGATTGAAGAAGGGACCAGACAAGGTGCCCAAGAACATGTCTATCAATTCTCTCTCAAATATAGAGGGTTGAACTCTTCCAGCCAAGTCTCTCCATTTTTGCGCATAGTCCTTGAAACCTTCATTGTACACAATGGCCATACTCTGAAGTTGAGTACGGGTAGGCGCCAAATCAACATTGTACTGGTATTTCTTATAGAAAGATGTAGCAAGATCTTCCCAATTGTGAACATTAGCCCTTTCTAGTTGGTAGAACCAGTCAAGTTGAGTCCCAAACAGACTGTATTGGAAGAAGTGCACCCATAAGTCTTTATCAGCGGTATGGGGTTGAATTTTCCTCACATATGACCAGAGATGCATCTTAGGGCATGAAACTCCATCATATTTAGCGAATACAAGTGCTTTGAATTTCGGAGGAATCACAATCCCCGACAGCAAACCCAATTCCTCAAAGTCCAAGCCTGGTACCTTTTAGATTTCCATCGCGCTCAAATGCACTTTGAGATGTTTGTACTTATCATCAGCTGGAGGGTATTGTTCCTCAGAGTAGTCCTCTTCTTCTTCCTCCTCTTCCGATTTTGACAAGACAACTGTTTCGTTGCTTTTCCCCTCTCCTTCACCAGATGTTGTTGCAAAGTCCAAAGTCCTTCTTGTCTGCCCCTGAAATCTTCTCCCCATATTTAAGACTCCGGTTACCTTATTTGTTTTATTTTTCCTCTCTTCAGCCAGCAGAGTCTTCAATTCTTCTTGCCCCTTGGCTAGGGTCATGAGTAATTGTTAAAACTGCGTATTCTGGGCTTGGAGATCTTTCACTGTTTGCTCGAGATCCATCTTACTGAAATAAACAGTAGAGAGATGAGGAGACTTGTTGTGAAAGGCCTGTTTATGCTATGATGAATGTTATATGCATATGCAATGTTTTCAAGGATTTCAAAGATTCAAATTTTCTTTTTAGACAAAAAGGAAACACACGTTATATTAATAAGATAAAGTTTGAGTACATCAATTCCCCAAGGGAAAAATAATACAAAAGCTCTAAGATAGAAAAGTAGTGCACATCCTCTTTGGTGCAATGTAGGCATTGAGAGTCTGCTCCTCATGAAGTAGCCTAGTGAGTTCCAAAACCTTCTTCTCGCTTGCGTAGAATTGGGCTTCGAAAGTATCTCGCTCTCCTTTGAGTTGTATCTAATCCCTTTGTAGGTCTTCAAGAAATGTGGACATGTCAAGATGTAGGATAGTGTATGGAACATCTCTCTCCATGACAAGCTAAATGATTACTGGGAGAATGGAGGGGTAAGGCATCATAAGACTCTGAGCACGAGTTCGTACCCATTTGAGGTAAGGCTCAAGAGGGATGGAATTCTTATGCCCCAAAGTCTTTCTATCCACCTTGTTTAACATCCTCCAAGCTCGGATAAATCTCTGGCGAAGACCTTGATTGTTGTTGTCGTAGTTAAATACCAAACCTTGAATCAGCATCTCGTGCGGGCCATCCCTTCGAGCATAACCAAACTATCTTAAGGCTAATCAAGGGTTGTAGGTGATTCCTCCCCTAATGCCAAGTAAAGGGACATTGGGAAATTCTCCACAATGGTCGACAATGATAACATTCTCTTTGGATCGGGAGCACCAATGAATGTCTGAATGTTTGAGTGTCATCAACCTTTGTGACCACCTTGAACCTTACTCATTCTTTAAGACTGATTGGGGAAGATGAGAAATAAACTATCTTTCCAGGAGAGGGGTGCAACACATAAGGACACCTCTTTTCCTCATTGTGCGAGTGTGAAAAGAGTGTAGGATATCCCCTAGTAATGTAGGCACCGGGTTACGTGACATGAAGATTTTGATGGTGTTCACATCTATGAGTTGGTCAGGATTTGGAAACAAAACCATCCCATAGATGAGAAGATCCACAATTTCCTCAAACGCTTGCAAGTCTAAGGAATTCCAACAGCTTTGGTCTTTCTCAAACAGGAACTTTGCTAAGAAGCCTTTGACACCACACTTAGTTTCCCAATGAGTTGTGATATCAGATGAGTGCAAGTGTAGAGCTTGAGCAATCTCTTC
The DNA here is from genome assembly GCA_948472305.1 of Vicia faba. Classification (NCBI taxonomy): domain Eukaryota; kingdom Viridiplantae; phylum Streptophyta; class Magnoliopsida; order Fabales; family Fabaceae; genus Vicia; species Vicia faba. The sequence continues at coordinate 314,281,023 of OX451740.1, forward strand.
TGGTTTTGGATCTCTTTCCGTATCGTTGAAAGGTAGTTGATTGAGAATGGGAATCCTCAATAGTTGGGAGAATTCTTCCAAAGTAGCCACAAGTTGATAGTCGGGAAATGTGAAGCAATGTTGCAAAGGATTAAAGAACTGAAAGAGCACCTTCATCATATCCTCATTTGTGTTGGAGGTGACCAAGTTAAGTAGATGTCCATGTATTTCAGTGAATGGAGAGTTCTCAGGAACCTTTGAATCTAGCTCCTTAAGTTGTGTAGGAATTCTTACAAGGTTGACTTGAATAGTTTTCCTGTGAAGTGAATCCATATCCTACAAAACAAGAACAAAGATGAATCCCCAAAATCCTTGAAATGGTTAGTGGATGTATATGATGTTCATGATGTCCATGATATTATGTACAAGTATGCATATACAATCAAAGCAAACAAGTCCTTAGTTTAGGCTTGCATGGACTTTTATAGGTAAGTACCCTCTTGAAGTTTAGTTGGCTCAAACCTGTCCTAGTAATAGTAATCGGGTTCTAAGGAGCTCATTATCACTGGTTTGTTTCCTTGGTCATTGTTTCAGCTCAAACCTCTTTAATGGCGACCGAAATACCCCAAGAAACCGAACCTCAATGAGTGTAGTATCGAGTATCTACCAACTTCGGACTGCACCAAATCCGGCCATCTCACTACATCCTAAAGGCCAAGTTGGTCAAGTAAAGGTTCTAGAAGTTCGTTAGTGCTTCATGACATAACTCAGCGGCCCTGTACCCACAAAAATGTCGCACTAACGTAGCTATTGCTTAGACCATGTCAGTATACCCCGCATAGTTTCCACAACATATTACTACTTACCTATAATGTATCCCAAATCTGGGTAGAGGATTCAAACCCAAATAAAGAACCATAATGTAAAGCATACAAATCAAACAATGTAAGCAAGTAAATGTGATCTATCCCTAAGGTAACCCCACTTTATAAATTTCCACAACAGAGTCGCCAGTTTTGTGATACGGTGGGAGAACTAACTTTGATTGTTTTGCGTTTTATCGCAAATGTTGCGGTTAGCAAGAGTCGCCACCGACTTTTCTTTTATCCAAAAGGAAAGGTGAAAAATCACAGGAAAGACCTTTGATATTGTTTCTTGGATTCGGGGGGGTAGATTATGAAAAGGGAAGGTATTAGCACCCTTTTCATCCATGGTTTTCCATGGGCTCTTAGTTACTTGCTAGATCACTTGCTTTTGTTTGAAATTGTGCTTTGTGTGGTTTTTTTAAAGTATTTTGTAAAAGAGGCAATTGTTTAGGCAATCTTTGTAATGATTCTCGTTCGTAAGAATGTATACAAAGATGTTTGATCTTTTTTGAAAATGTTTTCAAGTTTGTAAGATGTTTTTGAAAGTGTAAGTGTTTGTTTTTGAAAATAGCAAGGATGTTTTGTTTGAAATGGAGCAAGTAATTAGGAACAATCTACCTACTCAAATGTCTTTCTTGTTCATTTTCTTTTCCTTTGACATTGTTGTCTTACCATTGATTTGGTAAGCAACCCTATCTTTGGATGTTAACGGGACGGGCGTGGGTCATCGTATAACCATGGTTAGCAATGTTGCAAGGTATCTTAGCATTATTTTTTTGAGGGACTAAGATCATTTGTAAGACAACTTATATAGCGTCATCGAGGGACTATGATCTTGTATTTTCTTGTTCTTGCTAAGATACCTCACATGCGTAATATGGCCATTTTTGTGAGGCAACCAAGTGGAGTTAACCTAAAGGGTGCATTTGTGGATAGTGTGTTTGATTTGCATGCATTTAATCTTCGATTAGGGTTATCTACTTGTTGATTTTATCTTGCCATACACACCCTAGTTACTAACATTTGTATTTGAAAGCGTTAAATTGTGGAAAATAAAGTCCTACGCTATTACATCGTTTAGGGGATGAGGGTACAATTTACAAATGGGGGTGAAGTATGAACTTAAATATTACAACCATATCGAATAACCATGAAGGAAACGTAAAAACAGTGTAAAAAGAAGGAAAAAATGCATCTTGAATTATTATGTGTCGACACAAGCTCACATGCATCGACACATAACTTTCCTTGCCCCTGTATTGCCAAATCAACTCAGTGTGAATAGATACATAATGGTATGTGTCGACTCATACATGCTTTGTGTTGACTCATATATTGTTTTTCCTTCTGTTTTGGGCCTGTAAAGCAGTATGTATCGACTCATAAGGATGTGTGTCGACTCATACTGTCATTTTTTCTACTTCAACATTGTTTTGATGCATACATAGGTTAGTTCTCAACACATAATGAAAAGAATGGAAGATACACAAAAGGCTAGCTTTAAGGACAATTGTTACTACACTTTATCTTCACAAATGAACCATTAATGATGCTCGTATGTAGAATTCAAAGTCAAGAAAACTTACCTTGAAACTGAAATTTGTGCTTTGAGTTTGAGATGTTGTGTGGGCTATTGTTGAGCTTAGGAAGTGATGATAGTGATGTTACAGAAGTTGTTTTTGTGTTTGAAGAACTTTTATATGATGTATGTGGAGTGTTTGGATGGTTTGTTTGGAGAAAACTTGCAAGGGTTTGAGATTCAAAGATTTGGACTTCAAAGTTAAAAAATGGAGGTTTTGTGGGCAGTTCTGGTTTTAGGGTGTTTCAAGGCTTGGGCATCCGTGGTTTTAGTTGCAAAATGATGGTTTTATATAGAGCAAAAGGTTGGAGGACTTGTGCTTGCTCAGAAGTACAAGATCACATGTCTTGCTACATTTCTTGTTTTTGAAGCAAGTCTGAGAAGTGACTTCTTAAGGCATGATACTGATCTTGTAGGGTGGCTTGAAGCTTTAAACATGTTTTGTTCAGGTTTAGAGGCTTGGTTTGTGCAGAAAGAACAAGTCCAAGGCTCAAGAAACGGAAAAATGCAAAAAGCATGCTTTTCCAAAACGGCAATGTTGCCTTTCTTCCAAAAATGGCTATTTTCTTGTACAATGCATTGAATCCTTGGCTTTAGGGCATGAAACCTTGTGCAATACATTAATGGTGGAGTGAAAAACGAGTTTAAGGCCTGGAAAGTGAAGATTGTACGACCAATTTGCAAATTTGAAAACTTGTTCTTCATGAAAATGACCTATAATCAAAGTGATAAAACCCTACCTTCATCTCTTCAATTCTCCCTACTCAAGAATGATATCAAGGTGTCCTTGGACATTTTGGAAATCTTGTAATTTTCTATACAACCCATCTTTGAAATGCTTTTGAAAATTCCTCTTGGAACTAGGTGAAAATTTGCCATGAAGTTAGGTCAAAAACCTGCCTAACTAGGGAAAAATTTCACTAAGTTATTTTAGTTCATGAGCATGTATTAACAAAATTATATCTTGAGATCCAAGCATCTTTAGGAGAAATTGTTTGAAGCAAAGTTGTATATTTCATAGAGATCTACAACTTTCATGTTGGGAACTTCCTTTGAATCATTTTGTATCATGGTGAAAATTTGGCCTAAAGTTGAGAAAAAATAAGAAATTTTCTATACTTAGAAAAATTTCTAAGTTAAGAAATTTCAAATTTCAAAACAAGATCTTCAATCCATGATTTCTTGATGAAAAATTTTCACATTTTGACATGTTTTGATGAATTGTGATCCTTGGAACTTGAATGTGACCAAAAAGTCAAAGTTTGACTTTTCAGTATACAATTGACTTTTGATCAGTTGACTGAAAAATTCATCTGTCAATCCAATGAATTTGTAATGTTTTGAATCATGTCATTAGGTCAAGATGATGCAATTTAACTCTTGAAATCATTCTTCAAGACAATTGATCATTTGCTAGGTCAAAAATCAGAAATTGCCCCCTTCTCAATCAAAACCCTTTGACCATTTTGCCCTTTTGATGATTTGATCAAATTTCTTGGGGAATTATGGTCCAAACTTGATCAAATGATACATATGAGTATAAGATGTTTATGTGGATAAAAAATTATGAAGTTTGAATGAAAATTGGCCATGGTTGACTTTTTCCCAATACAGCTGATTTTTAGGTCAACTATCCAATTGACTGATCAAAAGTGTGATTCAAGGCTTGAAACTTGACATGAGTAATCTTGGGGGTCCCTAATGATATTTGAAAGTCATATGAAGCATTGATATTCCAAAAATCCTTGTGAAAACTCAAACCCTAATTTTGGTCATCAGTGCATGAGGAGGTGTCTTGAGCTGGTCAAACCCTAATGTAGTCTTGAGTCAAAGAGATCTTGTGAGAAAATTCTTGACAAGTGAGAGGGCAAATTTTGGGGTACAACAGTCATATTGAGTTTTTCTATCATCCCTCAAATATCTAATTTGCAAGGCACACCATTATGAAGTGACAAGTTCAGGCGGAGAAGCTTCAAAATCATTTGAATTTTTATTTGTAATTTCTTTAGTTGTTCAAACACTTATCTTTATGTAAAACTTTGGTTGTTCACATTAATGCATTGCATATGTTTTTCTTGAATTAAACCATTTGTTTTCACTATATTTAAACTGTTCTTTTTACTTCCTTTTTGTGATATTCAACTCTCGTTAAAAGCTATAAGCCTTTAGAGGGAGGATTATGAAAACGATACCATAATCTCATATAGTATGCTTTTGAACAGAACATGTTGACGATGTACATGCATTGCTTCAATTCCTAAACAGTGGAGATATAAGAAAGTTAATCTCTATTCAACCCCTTTGAGCCCAAGAAGTAGGAGTTTTCTTTTTCACGCAAATTGAAACCCTTAATCATAACCTGGGGCAGGGTAGTTTCTTTGTTAATTCAATTATGCATTTAAGCGCAAGCTTTTCCTTCGTACACAGCAGGTAGTATCGATGACATCCTTCCAAATCAAAAGTCTGTGATGGCTCCCCGTAATCATTAAGTTGGGCAGTCATTATCTTTCAAAAGAAAATACCGCTAAGCCGAACCCATGAAGGGGACTTAGGGAAAAACTGGGGAATCCCGCTGACTGTAATCTCAAACAAAACAGTTCAGGAAAAAGTTATGGATAATAAAGTCAAAAAGAGGTCGCTACAAATCCGCAACAAAAGAAAGATGTTACAAGAAAAAATTACTGCCTTCTAAAATAAACTTTCGGTTTCTAAACCATCACCAAGTATCAGTGCTATAATTCCAAACTCTATTGGAAACTAATTGCATAATTAACTGGGTATAGGACTGAAGGACATCATTGTGAACGGGTTGGGTACAAATAAACTTTGAGCCTTTATCTTTTATTTCTTAAACCGTGAACTAGGCCATGTTACAACCCTTCAAAGTCCTAACTAAAGCAAGGGTTAGTTCGAAAACATACTGTTACAAAAAGGTATCCTGACTCTTGTAAGGCTTACTATAAATCTTGAGTTGATATCACATTATTACAAATTTTGTTTTACTATAAAATGAAAACTTCAAGACAGACATAAGCTTTGCATTTTAATACCACTGTTTGCATATGACTAAGTGTTTGACAGCAGAGAAATCTGCATGACGAATATTTAATGAATGAAAATCCTCCAAATGGACAGAATTACTTCAGAGGATGGGTTAAAGAGAAAGACACTTCCAATAAAATGCCTTTCATGGACACAATTGGATATACATCAAGGGGCATGACATGTTATTGTCTAACTCATCTATGGTAGTCAAGTCAAGATTCAAAGAATATCTCAAAAGTGCTTAATAGCCAGAGGCAGATCTCCACTTGAATCACTTGGGGCATGTTACATTGATCATGAATTTGAGAAAAAGTCACTATGAAAATTAAATCTTCGTTATCACCAAATTTCTTTTCTATGTCAGCAGTATTAGATGGTGTCATTCTGCCGTGATAGTTCTTAGAAAAATATTGAGGAAGGTCAAGACTATCAGAAACCTGGTAATCAATAGTTGATCAATAACTTCAAACATCGGGTGCACCAGACTAATCCCAGGGGAAAATGGACTCCCGCATACGAAGGGCCACGTATGATCAAGAAAAATTGTTGGCATCACTACAACACTTCCTACCATGGATAATGAAAATTCCCCACGGCCTATGAACACAGACATAGTAAAAAATACTATGCATGAAAAAGAGACCCTCTCGGTTGATTGGCCTAGCCAAAAATAAGGGAGTCCCGTTGAACCAAAAGGGTTTGGGAAAAAATTAGGTACATATAAATAAAATTGTACACCCGGCAAGTCGAAGACCTGAGAAGGCGTCTTGGGCAAAAAAGGGTATCCCGATGGACGGAAAACCTGAAAAGACAGTCCAGCCAAAAGTTAGGGATTAAAGTGTACGACTATGTCCAATTATCTCATCACTTGTATATCAGTAGAAGACTTATCACCCTGATTAGCATTTAACAAGGGCTCTAGAAGTTAAGATAATGTTCAAGTCATCCATAAATCCCCACAGAGCAGTTTCCACGGAATTATCTCTACAGAGCTATCTGCATAATCTCATCTTCAACATAGATACATTCCCCAGCAAGCCTAAATATGTAAGTCAGACTGAAACTGGGGCATCTTCCAGCTGTTTATTTCCATATCTTCGATCGACAACTTGACAGAACCATCTTCCCCAAGAGGTTCCCCAGCAGATAGGAAGATCTGATCATTCCCCCCAATATATGGTGAAAACTTCCTCAACATAGCCTATGAAATACTAATCCCTGATAGAAATTATTTCCTTAACACGGTTTATAGGAATTTCATTCCCCAGTGGAGTTTATTTCTCCAACACCATGGAATCCTCTCCTTCCCTCCAGCAGGGTCTAACCAAAGTTGTTATCCCCAGAAAATTTGCTACAATGCCTAAAACTTGGTATGATAGTATCCATCTCTCTTTTCCCTAGTCAGGATATACAATCATACGTAGATTCCTTAAATAGAAGACAAAAATCTCCAGCAAAATTATTCCCAGAAGAAATTGAAGAGTCACTTTCTTCATCTCCAGCGACAATCAAGGATTTATTGTCCCCAGTAAGACATCATTATAAGAAGCTACCGATACGCTCCAATGACATGTCACATCCATACATCATTTACAATATCATAACATACGCATACCAAATGCATGTAACATTCTCATTTATTTTGAGAAGCATCATTACGCAATGCATACATCATGACATTGCATAAATCTAACTTTATCTTTCAGGTGAAATTCGCAGATAGGAAAATATTATCAACAATTTACAAACAGGATGTCGATCAATTCCTGAAACTGGAAGGGGAAACTATCTACATAACCAAAAATTTCACGGAATCAGACGTAGATTCCTTCTAATGCTCTTTTGGAAAATGTCGGGCATTGACTCATTCCAAATGCACCTGCTAGAAAAAGTCGGGCGTAAACTCATTCTGGTGCATCGTTCAGATGAAGTCAAGCATAAATTTCCTTCTGAAACTCTTTTGGAAAAAAGGCAGGCGTAGACTCCTTCCAATATCTCTTCTAGATAAAGTCGGGCATAGACTCATTCTAGTGCATCATTCAGATGAAGTCAAGCATAGATTTCCTTCTTAAACTCTTTTGGAAAAAAATTCAGGAGTAGACTCCTTCCAGTACCTCTTCTAGATGAAGTCGGGCGTAGACATCTTCTAGTGCATCACTCAGATGAAGTCAAACATAGATTTCCTTCTGATACTCTTTTGGGAAAAAGTCATGCATAGACTCCTTCCAATACCTCTTCTAGATGAAGTCGGTGTATACTCATTCTAGTATATCATTTAGATAAATTTGGGCATAGATTTCCTTCTTGTACTCTTTTGGGAAAAAAGTCAGGCGTATATACCTTCCAATATCTCTTCTAGACAAAGTCGGGCATAGATTCATTCTAGTATATCATTCAGATGAAGTTAAGCGTAGATTTCCTTCTGAAACTCTTTTGGAAAAAAAGTCAGGCGTAGACTCCTTCCAATATCTCTTCTGGACAAAGTATGGCGTAGAATCATTCTAGTATATCATTCAGATGAAGTCGGGTGTAGATTTCCTTTTGAAACTCTTTTGGGAAAAATTCGGGCATAGACTCCTTCCAATATCTCTTCTAGATGAAGTTGGGCGTAGACATATTCTAGTACATCATTCAAATGAAGTTAAGCATAGAATCCTTCTGATACTCTTTTGGGAAAAATTTATGCGCAGACTCCTTCCAATACCTCTTCTAATGAAGTCAGGCGTAGACAACTTCTAGTATATCATTCAAATGGAGTCAAGCATAGATTCCTTCTGATACTCTTTTAGGAAAAAGTCAGGCGTAGACTCTTTCCAATACCTCTTCTAGATGAAGTCGGGCGTAGACATCTTCTAGTACATCATTCAGATGAAATCAAGCATAGATTCCTTCTGAAACTCTTTTGGACAAAGTCGGGCATAGACTCATTCCAAATACATCTTCTAGACAAAGTTAGACGTAGACTCATTTTGGTACATCATTCAGACAAAGTCAGGCGTAGACTAATTCTGATATTCCTATCAACAGTTGCTCTGGATGGCATCTATAAGCCCATCTCCGAAGATATCCTGTCACTCTCCAAGTGGCATCTTTAATCCCATTCCTAGTGTAATCAACCAACAATGTTACTTTGTGCACAAGCGAGTGCAAATTTATGGGCATTTAAATGTTAAATCATCTCCTATCTTAAAGTCACGAATGGAGAGCATGTCAATCTAACTCTTAAGATTTAAGAATATTGAACATGGGCAGCTGTTGTACCCCAAAATTTTACCTCTCATTTTCTAATCAAATTATTTCAAGAGGTCTCCTCATCTTCCTAGGGTTCTCAATTTCTCAAGATTACTCAAGGAATTGATCAGACAAGTCTTCTCCTAAGCAATTAGCCTACAACTAGGGTTTTGCTTTCCTCAAAGAAAATTGGACATCTAATGCCTCAAACAGTTTTCATGACTCTTCATATGTCCCTAAGAATGCTCATCTCAAGTTTCAAGCCTTTCACCACAAGTTTGCTCGGTAAATTGCTCAGATGACGGAAAATCAACTATATAGGGAAAAAAGTCAAATATGGTCAACATGCAGTCAAACTTTAAGATTTTTGGTCTACATCAAAATTTTGAATTGATATCCACCATTTGATCAAGGGTTGATCATGATTCCTCAAGAAAATCCCTAAAATCATCAAAAGTCAAAAGTTGCCAAATTAGGGTTTCCTTAGGAGAAGTCAAATGAATTTTGGCCAAGCATAACTTTCACATGCTTCATCAACTTTTCCCCAACCAAATCCCATATTGAAGGAAATTAAATTCTCTACACCTCCCCCTCAAATCCAAAAAATTCTTTATTTGAGAGATATGAGTCAATACATTATAGGTCATTTCAAAAGTCAACAAAAAGACACTTTTTAAGGCAACTTACATCAAGATAAAGTCTAAAAATACAAAACTGATCAACATAGAGATTGTATAGGACATCTTGAGATTTCCAAAAAGTCATAGATCACCTTTAAAAGATAAAAATGGAACGAGATATGGTTTGTGCAGGTTGGGAAATTTTTTAGAAAATGCATGAAACTTCATTTGAGCAATTTTGAACTTTTGGACTAATGGGCATAACTTTTGAGGTTTAAACATTTTTATAACATGTTAGAGGACCTCTAGTTCCATTTATACATTACTTTGATTTTTTTATTTTTTTATTTTGATTTCATTCAAATTAATTCAAAATGAATAAAATAAAATATGAGTTGATGGACCAAAGGGTGTGTCAGCTTCATTTGGGTATCTTCTAGGAACAAAAATCATCAAGTTTGGAAGGTTTTTAAAACAACTTTAGAAAGATTTCAATGTGTTTTCTTTGCAATGAATTATGACATAATGATACAAGATCCTTACCTTGTTTTGATCCATTTCATTCCTCTATAAATATATGAAACACTCAAGTGCAAAACATAAAAGGGGTTGCCATAGAAGCAAGGTTTCAAAATCACAAATTTTCAAAGAAAGGTGAAAACTCATATCAAAAGTTTGAATCACTCTCAATCAAAACCAAGCCTCAAATTGTGTTCCTGAAGCTCCCAGGAATCTCACCAAGTCTAGAAAGAAATCTATTCACGTATGGAATAGCTTAAACAAGCCCGCCAGGTTTTGTAATTTTTCTTGAATTTGAATCTTTTAATCTATACATATTTAACTAATTTTGTATGCATAGATGAGTTCATCATGGTGTTTAGAACTGGTTTGAATAAGAAAATGCAAGCTTTAACGCATGGATGATGAGTTACCGTGGCTAGGGCACTATCAGATTCTCTCTTTGAAACTCCATTTCCACTAATTTATCTCTTTTTTACAATTAAAATCAAAATATATAAAAATCAGAATAATACATAAAATCAAAAATAAATAGTCTTTTAGGTTTTCTTAATTAACTTTTTTCATTTAATTATATTTTAGGTCTTATTTTTTAATTTGTAAAATTAATTAGAATAATTAGGTTTTTATTAATTATTAACTTAAATTATTTTCTACAAAAATACTCAAAAAAAAGTTAATTTCTAACATTTTAGATTTTAGGACTTTAAAACATCTTTTCTAACATTTTCTTATTTATTTGCCCCTTTACATTCTTAGAGAAATTGTATAGGTCGCAAAGTTTTTTTTTGTAATAGTTGTAGTTTTATTTCTTGCAAATTTATACTATTGTATATGCCCCAAAGCCTTGTAATAGCTTAATTAGGGTTTACTTTTCCGCACTTTACTTTTTGCGCTTATATTATGCTTGCTTGTCTGTATATATTTAACTGTTAGTAATATGCTTGTATGGCAAGATTTAAAATCAATCATTAGATGACCTTAAACAATTCCAAGATAAAATAACTATAATTGAATCACTTTGCACACATACATCTCTAGGGTAATTCCCTCTGTTGTCTTTGAAAAACATTAGTAATGTCCCTCGAAAATAAGAATACTTTAGCAAATACCTTCAGTTAAATAATATCATCATGGTTCCTTTCAAATAAAGATCATAATCCCTCGATAACCCTTCAATTTGCCTACAAAATGATCTAGTATCTTCGATGACCCTACGAGAAAAATGATGATAGTCCCTTCGAATTTCTAAAAGTATACTTACATGTTGCCTTCTATACCCTACGCCTGTCCCTTCACATCCAACGATGGGGATTCCTACTAACTAATGGTACGGATATAACTATCTAAAGGAGGAGGAAAAGTACAAGAATAATCTTGAGTGGGTAGATACTTTTATCGCTTGCTCACAAAAAAAAAACATATCACACTACACTCTCAAAAATATTTTCAAAACACTTTGTACGCATTTTTGAGGATCGATACAAGAATCATTACAAAGTTTTTCCTTACATTGGCACTTTCAAAATATATTTTTAAACAAACACACAAAAAGCAAATTTTTAAAGTGAGCTAAGAGATTAAGAGCCTGTAGATAACTACAGATGAAAAGGGTGCTAACACCTTCCCTTTTCATAACTTACCCCCCGAACTCAAAAATCTTAAAAGGTCTTTCTTGTTCTTTTCACCCTTTCCTTATTGGATAAAAGAAAAGTTGGTGGGAACTCTTGCTATCTGCAACATTTACAATAAAATGCTAAAAAAGTCAGTTCTCCCACCGTATTACAGAATTGGTGACTCTGATGGGAACTACTTAAAAAAGAGGGGTTACCTTAAGAATTTAGATCACTTTACTTTTGCTTTATTTGCATTGTTTGATTTATCTTTAAGGTTTTCTTGGGTTTCACTACTTGTAAAGATCCTACACCCGAATCTAGGGATGCCTTAGGTAAGTAACAATAGATTATGGAAATTGTACGACATAGACCAATATGGTTGAAGTGATGGCTACATTAGTGTGACAATTTGGTTTGTACTAATGTTCCTTGAGTCAATCGAGGATAACATTGGGCTACCGCGTGGTGTCATAAGCACTAACTGACTTTTAGAACCTTAATCGACCCATCTTGGCCATTAAAAGGTAGTGAGATGGTCGGTTTTGGTGCAGTCCGAAGTTGGTTGATACTCGATGCTACCCTCATTGAGATTCGACTCTCGGGTTTTTTTGTGGCAAGTCAGTTGTCGTGCTAAACAAAACCTATGAAAAAAATCAGTGATATTGAGATTCCTAGAACCCGGTTACTATTTTAGGACATATTGAGCCAACTTAACTCTAATAGGAAAGGGTACTTACCTATGGACCTCATGCAAGCCTTTAAAACTAAGGTTAATTGTGTGACTTATTTGTATTCACTATCTAACAACTTGAATTCCTCGCAGGATTTTTTTGTATAAACTCATTTGTTTTCATCACCTTACGCTTTTACTTAGTGCATGGAATATACATCATGTCATCTCATAACATAGCATTGTTACTAACCCTTTCAAGGATCTTAGGGATTTATGGTGCAATATTTTCAAGATTATTATAAGCCAAATTTCTATCAAGGGGAAAGAGGATTTATTTTCCTCTAGCCAGATGTCGTCAAGATCAAAGTTCATTTTCTTGAGTCAGAGGCTAGGATCCATTTGATATGGTGAGATTGATTCTTATAGAAGGACGTCCAAAGATGAAAACTCAAATTTCTTCAAAGACAAAGATGAAACCAAATTATTTTTTCTAATATTTTAAATCCCATAAGATCCTTGAAAATATTGCATATGCATCTACATGTCATGCATATCATTACATAACAAGTGTTCTCATGACATGTTTTCTCATCTTTTTGTTGTTTATTTCAGAAGAAATGGCTCTCGAACAAACAGTGACGAATCTTCAGTCTCAGAATGCTCACTTTTAGGAATTGGTTCTAAGCATATACAAGGGGCAAGATAAATTGAAAGAACTCCTAGCTGAGAACATGGCCCAAAAGAATCCTGAAGACAACAACCAGTTAGAATACCTGCAGGCTGAGATGAGAATCCAGATGATTGGTTAGATGGCTCTTGTCAAAAATTTAGCTCGAGGACAAGAAGAGTTGAGAATCCTCATCAGCGAGCTTCATCAGAACATATATGACAGTATAGGACAAACTGCTAGAGTTCAGGATCCGATCATTAACCAGCCTCCAATGAGACAGGAAACTTACATGGTTGAAAGTAGGAGGGGAATAGGAGAGGGAAAGAGACAAGCTGACATTGCTAATCCTTCAGTTAATGGAAAAGGGCCTTTCGAGTTTGTTATTACATCGCCAGCTCAACAATGACCTCGCCAACAACAACAGGGTAATCAGCATAAGCAGGATGCACCCAAAAGACAAGTTTCCAAAATCAACATGCCGATGTCGCAAGCTCTGCAACACATGTTGGATATGAATTTGGTCACATTGAAGGATCATCCTCGGAATCCCAATAGTTCTTTTCCTAGATACAATCCTAATGCAAGGTGTGCATATCACTCCAACAGTCCTAGACATGACACTAACAGTTGTTGGACTTTGAAATATAAGATTCAGGACCTGATTGACGAAGGAGTTTTAGAATTCACACAAGATGGTCAGATTGAGTTTTTCTATCATCCCTCAAATATATAAATTGCAAGGCACACAATTATGAAGTGACAAGTTCAAGCGGAGAAGCTTCACAATCATTTGAATTTTTATTTGTAATTTCTTTAGTTGTTCAAACACTTATCTTTATGTAAAACTTTGGTTTTTCACATTAATGCATTGCATATGTTTGTCTTAAATTAAACCATTTGTTTTCACTATATTTAAACTGTGCTTTTTACTTACTTTTTGTGATGTTCAACTCTCGTTAAAAGCTATAAGCCTTTAGAGCGAGGATGATGAAAACGATACCATAATCTCATACAATATGCTTTTGAACAGACCATGCTGACGATGTACATGCATTGCTTCAATTCCTAAACAGTGGAGATATAAGGAAGTTAATCTCTAGTCAACCCCTTTGAGCCTAAGAAGTAGGAGTTTTCTTTTTTCACGCAAATTGAAACCCTTAATCATAACCTGTGGCAGGGTAGTTTCTCTGTTAATTCAATTATGCATTCAATCGCAAGCTTTTCCTTCGTACACAGCAGGTAGTATCGAAGACATCCTTCCAAATCAAAAGTCGGCAATGGCTCCCCGTAATCATTAAGCTGGGGAGTCATTGTCTTTCAAAAGAAAAGCCCGGTAAGTTGAACCCATGAAGGGGACTTAGGGAAAAACTGAGGCATCCCGCTGACTGTAATATCAAACAAAACAATTCAGGAAAAAGTTAGGGATAATAAAGTCAAAAAGAGGTCGCTACAAATCCTCAACAAAAGAAAGATGTTACAAGAAAAAATGGCTGCCTTCTCAAATAAACTTTCGGTTTATGAACCATCACCAAGTATCAGTGCTATAATTCCAAACTCTATTGGAACCTAAATGCATATTTAACTGGGTATAGGACTAAAGTACATCATTGTGAACGGGTTGGGTAGAAATGAACTTTGAGCCTTTATCTTTTATTTCTTAAACCGTGAACCAGGCCATGTTACAACCCCTCGAAGTCCTAACTGAAGCATGGGTTAGTTCAAAAATATACTGTTACAAAAAGGTATCCTGACTCCTATAAGGCTTACTATAAATCCTGAGTTGATATCACATTCTTATAAATTTTGTTTTACTAAAAAATGCAAACTTCAAGACAGACGTATGCTTTGCATTTTAATACCATTGTTTGCATATGACTAAGGTTTGACAGCAGAGAAATCTGCATGACGAATATTTAATGAATGAAAATCCTCCAAATGGACAGAATTACTTCAGAGGATGGGTCAAAGAGAATGAAACTTCTAATAACATGCATTTCATGGACACAATTGGTTATAAATCAAGGGGCGTGACATTTTATTGTCCAACTCATTTGTGGCAGTCAAGTCAAGATTCAAAGAATATCTCAAAAGTGTTGAATAGCCAGGGGCAGATCTCCATTTGAGTCACTTGGGGCATGTTACATTGATCAAGAGTTTGAGCAAAAGTCACTATGAAAATTGAATCTTAGTTATCACCAAATTTCTTGTCTATTTCAGCAGTATTAGATGGTGTCATTCTGCCGTGATAGTTCTTAGAAAAATACTGAGGAAGGTCAAGACTATCAGAAACCTGGTAATCAATAGTTGATCAATAACTTCAAACATCGGGTGCACCAGACTAATCCCAAGGGAAAATGGACTCCCGCATATGAAGGGCCACGTATGATCAAGAAAATTTTCTGGCAGTGCTATAACACTTACTACCATGGATGATGAAAATTCCCCGCGCCCTATGAACACAGACATAGTAAAAAATACTATGCGTGAAAAAGATACCCGCTAGGTTGATTGGCCTAGGAAAAAATAAGGGAATCCCGATGAACCAAAAGGGTTTGGGAAAAAATTAGGGACATATAAATAAATTTGTACACCCGGCAAGTCGAAGACCTGAGAAGGCGGCTTGGGCAAAAAAGGGTATCCCGATGGACTGAAAATCTGAAAAGACAGTTCAGCCAAAAGTTAGGGGTTAAATTGTACGACTATGTCCCATTATCTCATCACTTGTCTATAAGTAGAAGACTTATCACCCTGATCAGCATTTTACAAGGGCTCTAGAAGTTGAGATAATGTTCAAGTCATCCATAAATCCCCACAGAGCAGTTTCCACGGAATTATCTCTATAGAGCTATCTGCATAAGCTCATCTTCAACATAGATACATTCCCCAACAAGCCTAAATATG
This sequence comes from Vicia faba, assembly GCA_948472305.1. Classification (NCBI taxonomy): domain Eukaryota; kingdom Viridiplantae; phylum Streptophyta; class Magnoliopsida; order Fabales; family Fabaceae; genus Vicia; species Vicia faba. The sequence continues at coordinate 314,296,722 of OX451740.1, forward strand.
TAAGGCAGACCAAAACTGGGGCATCTTCCAGCAATTTATTTCCATATCTTCGATCGACAGCTTGACAAGACCATCTTCACCAAGAGCTTCCCCAGCAGATAGGAAGATCTGATCATTCCCCCCAATATATGGTGAAAACTTCCCCAACGTAGCCTATGAAATACTAATCCCTGACAAAAATTATTTCCTTAACACGGTTTATAGGAATTTCATTCTCCAGTGGAGTTTATTTCTCCAACACCATGGAATCCTTTCCTTCCCTCCAACAGGGTCTAACCAAAGTTGCTATCCCCAGAGAATTTGCTACAATGCCTAAAACTTGGTATGATAGCATCCATCTCTCTTTTCTCCGATCAAGATATGCAAAAATCAATTCCTTCAACGAACAATGAGCAACCGACTCTCTTTGATTTTCTTCAAGCAGAACTCGAAGATCCCCAGCGGAGTATCCTTACACAGAAGACAGAAATCTCGAGCAAAATTATTCCCAGAAAAAATTGAAGAGTCACTTTCTTCATCTCTAGAGACAGTCAAGGATTTATTGTCCCCAACAAGACATCATTACAAGAAGCTACCGATACGCTCCAATGACATGTCACATCCATACATCATTTACAATATCATAACATATGCATACCAAATGCATGTAACATTCTCATTTATTTTGAGAAGCATCATTACGCAATGCATACATCATGACATTGCATAAAGCTAACTTTGTCTTTTCAGGTTAAATTCGCAGACAGGCAAATATTATCTATAATTTAGAAACAATATGTAGATCAATTCCCGAAACTAGAAGGGGAAACTATCTACATAACCAGAAATTTTCATGGAATCAGGCGTATTTTCCTTCTAATGCTATTTTGGACAATGTCGGACATAGACTCATTCCAAATGCATCTGCTAGACAAAGTCGGGCGTAAACTCATTCTGGTGCACCATTCAGATGAAGTCAAGCATAAACTTCATTCTGAAACTCTTTTGGAAAAAAGTCATGCGTAGACTCCTTCCAATATCTCTTCTAGATAAAGTCAGGCATAGACTCCTTCCAATATCTCTTCTAGATAAAGTCGGGCATAGACTCATTCTAGTATATCATTCAGATGACTTGAAGCGTAGATTTCCTTCTAAAACTCTTTTGGGAAAAAAAGTCAGGCGTAAACTCCTTCCAATACCTCTTTAGATGAAGTCGGGCATAAACTCATTCTACTGCATCATTTAGATGAAGTCAAGCATAGATTTCCTTCTTAAACTCTTTTGGAAAAAAATTTAGACGTAGAATCCTTCCAGTACCTCTTCTGGATGAAGTCATGCGTAAACATCTTCTAGTGCATCACTCAGATGAAGTCAGATGTAGATTTCTTTCTGATACTCTTTTGAGAAAAAAGTCATGCATAGACTCCTTCCAATACCTCTTCTAGATGAAATCGTGTGTATACTCATTCTAGTATATCATTTAGATAGAATCAGGCATAGATTTCCGTCTGGTACTCTTTTGGGAAAAAAGTCAGGCGTAAACTCCTTCCAATATCTCTTCTAGACAAAGTCGGGCGTAGATTCATTCTAGTATATCATTCAGATGAAGTTAAGCATAGATTTCCTTCTGAAACTCTTTTGGAAAAAAAGTCAGGCGTAGACTACTTCCAATATCTCTTCTAGACAAAGTCTGGTGTAGAATCATTCTAGTATATCATTCAGATGAAGTTGGGCGTAAATTTCCTTTTGAAACTCTTTTGGGAAAAATTCGGGCGTAGACTCCTTCCAATATCTCTTCTAGATGAAGTTGGGCGTAGACATATTCTAGTACATCATTCAAATGAAGTCAAGCGTAGATTCCTTCTGATACTCTTTTGGGAAAAATTCATGCGTAGACTCCTTCCAATACCTCTTCTAATGAAGTCAGGCATAGACAACTTCTAGTAAATCATTCAAATGGAGTCAAGCATAGATTCCTTCTGATACTCTTTTGGGAAAAAGTCAGGCATAGACTCCTTCTAATACCTCTTCTAGACGAAGTCGGGCATAGACATCTTCTAGTACATCATTCAGATTAAATCAAGCATATATTCCTTCTGAAACTCTTTTGAACAAATTCGGGCATAGACTCATTCCAAATACGTCTTCTAGACAAAGTCAGACGTAGACTCATTTTGGTACATCATTCAGATAAAGTCAGGTGTAGACTCATTCTGATATTTCTATCAACAGTTGATCTGGATGGCATCTATAAGACCATCTTCGAAGACATCTTTTCACTCTCCAAGTGGTATCTTTAAGCCCATTCCTGGTATAATCAACCAACAGTGCTACTTCATGCACAAGCGAGTGCAAATTTATGGGCACTTAAGTGTTCAATCATCTTCTATCTTCAAGTCACGAATGGCGAGCATGCCAATCTAACTCATCAGGTTTAAGAAGATTGAACAGGGGCAGTTGTTGTTCCTCCAAATTTTCCCTCTCATTTTCTAATCAAATTATTTCAAGAGGTCTCATCATCTTCCTAGGGTTCTCAATTTTTCAAGATTACTCAAGGAATTGATCAAACAAGTCTTCTCCTAAGCAATTAGCCTACAACTAGGGTTTTGCTTTCCTCAAAGGAAATTGGATATCTAATGCGTCAAACAGTTTTCATGACTCTTCATATGTCCCTAAGAATGCTCATGTCAAGTTTCAAGCCTTGCACCACAAGTTTGCTTGGTCAATTGCTCAAGTGATGGACAATCAACTATATAGGGTAAAAAGTCAAATATGGTCAACATGCAGTCAAACTTCAAGATTTTTGGTCTACATCAAAATTTTGAATTGATATCCATCATTTTATCAAGGGTTGATCATGATTCCTCAAGAAAATCCCTCAAATCATCAAAAGTCAAAAGTTGCCAAATTAGGGTTTCCTTAGGAGAAGTCAATTGAACTTTGACCAAGCATAACTTTCACATGCTTCATCAATTTTCCCTAACCAAATCTCATATTGAAGGAAATTAAATTCTCTACACCTCCCCCTCAAGTCTAAAAAATTCTTTATTTGAGAGATATGAGTCAATACATTATAGGTCATTTCAAAAGTCAACAAAAAGACACTTTTTAAGGCAACTTACATCAAGATAAAGTCTTAAAATGAAAAATTGATCAACATAGAGATTGTATAGGACATCTTAAGATTTCCAAAAAGTCATAGATCACCTTCAAAAGATAAAAATTGTGTGAGATATGGTTTGTGCAAGTTGGGAAATTTTTTAGAAAATGCATGAAACTTCATTAGAGCAATTTTGAACTTTTGGACTAATGGGCATAACTTTTGAGGTTTAAACATTTTTATAACATGTTAGAGGACTTCCAATTCCATTTATACATTACTTTAATTTTTTTATTTTGATTTAATTAAAATTAATTCAAAATAATTCAGATAAAATATGAGTTGATGGACCAAAGGGTGTGTCGGCTTCATTTGGTTATCTTCTAGAAGGCCCAAGACCTCTTAAGAACTTGCCAAAACCGTGAAAGCATGTTAGGAACAAAAATCTTCAAGTTTGGAAGGTTTTTAAAACAATTTTAGAAAGATTTCAATGTGTTTTCTTTGCAATGAATTGTGACATAATGATACAAAATCCTTACCTTGTTTGGATCCATTTCATTCCTCTATAAATACATGAAACACTCAAGGTCAAAACATAAAAGGGGGCTGCCATAGAAGCAAGGTTTCAAAATCACAAATTTTCAAAGAAAGGTGCAAACTCGTATCAAAATTTTCAACCACTCTCAATCAAAACCAAGCCTCAAATCGTGTTCCTGAAGCTCCCAGGAATCTCACCAAGTCTAGAAGAAAATCTATTCACGTCTAGAATAGCTTAAACAAGCCCACCAGTTTTGGTAATTTTCTTGAATTTGAATCTTTTAATCTATACATATTTAACTAATTTCGTGTGCACAGATGAGTTTATCATGGTGTTTAGAACAGGTTTGAATAAGAAAATGCAAGCTTTAACGCATGGATGATGAGTTATCATGGCTAGGGCACGATCAGATTCTCTCTTTGAAACTCCATTTCCACTAATTTATTTCTTTTTTACAATTAAAATCAAAACATATAAAAAATCAGAATAATACATAAAATCAAAAATAAATAGTCTTTTAGGTTTTCTTAATTAACTTTTTTCATTTAATTAGATTTTAGGTCTTATTTTTTAATTTGTAAAATTAATTTGAATAATTAGGTTTTTATTAATTATTAACTTAAATTATTTTCTACAAAAATACTCAAAAAAAAGTTAATTTCTAACATTTTAGATTTTAGGACTTTAAACAATCTTTTCTAACATTTTCTTATTTATTTGCCCCTTTACTTTCTTAAAAAAAATTTATAGGTCGCAAAGTTTTTTTTGTAATAGTTGTAGTTTTATTTCTCGCAAATTTATATTATTGTATCTGCCCTATACCCTTGTAATAGCTTAATTAGGGTTTACTTTTCTGCACTTTACTTTCTACACCTATATTATGCTTGCTTGTTTGTATATATTTAACTGTTAGTAATAGGCTTGTATGACAAGATTTAAAATCAATCGTTAGATAATCTTAAACAATTCCAAGATAACATAATTATAATTGAATCACTTTGCACACATACACCTATAGAGTAATTCTCTCTGTTGCCTTCGAAAAACATTGGTCATGTCCCTCAAAAATAGGAATACTTTAACAAAGACCCTCGGTTAAACAATATCATCATGGTCCCTTTCGAATAAAGATCACAATCCCTCGATGACCCTTCAAGTTGCCTATAAAATGATCTAGTCCCTTCGATGACCCTACGAGAAAAATGATGATAGTCCCTTCGAATTGTTAAAAGTATCCTTACATGTTGCCTTCTATGACTATACGACGACCCTACACATGTCCCTTCACATCCAATGATATGGATTCCTACTAACTAATGATATGGATAGCACAATCTAAAGGAGGATTAAAAGTACAAGAACAACCTTGAGTGGGTAGATACGTTTAATCGCTTGCTCACAAAAACAAAAACATATCACACTACATTTTTAAAAATATTTTCAAAACACTTTGTACGCATTCTTGAGGACCGATACAAGAATCATTACAAAGTTTCTCGTTACATTGGCACTTTCAGAATATTTTTTCAAACACACATACAAAAAGAAAATTTTAAAAGTGAGTTAAGTGATTAATAGCCCGTAGGTAACTACGAATGAAAATGGTGTTAACCCCTTCCCTTTTCAGAACTTACCCCCTGTAATACGGTGGGAGAACTGACTTGGTATGTTTGCGTTTTATTGCAAATGTTGAAGATTGCAAGAGTCGCCACCCACTTTTCTTTTATCCAATAAAGGAAAGGGTGAAAAGAATAGGAAAGACCTTTTGAGAATTTTCTTGAGTTCGGGGGGTAGATTATGAAAAGGGAAGGTGTTAGCACCCTTTTCATCCGTAGTTATCTACGGGCTCTTAATTTCTAGCTCACTTTGAAATGCTTTGTGTTTTTTGTATGTTTGAAAATGTTTTTAAAGTGGTGATTTTGTAATGATTCTCGTATCGTTGAGAATGTATACAAAATGTTTGTTTTGGAAATATTTTGAAAATGCCTTAGTACGGAAAACTTTGCAATAATTCTCGTATCGTTGAGAGTGTATACAAAGTATTGGTTTTGAAAATATTTGTTGAAAGGGTGTGTTTGGAAATATGTTTTGAAGATGCCAATGTAAGGAAATTTTGTAATGATTCTCGTATCATTGAGAATGTATACAAAATGTTTGTTTTGAAAAGTGTTTGAAAGTGTGAAGTATGGAAATGGTTTTAGTTTGTGAGCAAGAAATTACGAGAAATCTACCTACTTAAAAAGTCTTTGTTCTTTTCCTCCTCCTTTAGATTGGGCTATTTTACCATTGGTTGGTAAGGAGCCATATTATTGGATGTGATGGACAGACGTGGATCATGTATAGTCATAGAAGGCAAAAATAAATAGTCTTTTTGGTTTTCTTAATTAACTTTTTTCATTTAATTATATTTTAGGTCTTATTTTTTAATTTGTAAAATTAATTAGAATAATTAGGTTTTTATTAATTATTAACTTAAATTATTTTCTACAAAGATACTCAAAAAAAAGTTAATATCTAACATTTTAGATTTTAGGACTTTAAAACATATTTTCTAACATTTTCTTATTTGTTTGCCCCTTTACTTTCTTAGAAAAATTGTATAGGTCACAAAGTTTTTTTGTAATAGTTGTAGTTTTATTTCTCGCAAATTTATACTATTGTATCTGCCCTATACCCTTGTAATAGCTTAATTAGGGTTTACTTTTCGGCACTTTACTTTCTGCACCTATATTATGCTTGTTTGTCTGTATATATTTAACTGTTAGTAATAGGCTTGTATGGCGAGATTTAAAATCAGTCGTTAGATAACCTTAAACAATTCCAAGATAACATAATTATAATTGAATCACTTTGCACACATACACCTCTAGGGTAATTCCCTTTGTTTCCTTTAAAAAACATTGGTCATGTCCCTCGAAAATAGGAATACTTTAGCAAAGACCCTCGGTTAAACAATATCATCATGGTCCCTTTCGAATAAAGAACATAATCTCTCGATGGCCCTTCAAGTTGCCTATAAAATGATCTAGTCCCTTCGATGAACCTACGATAAAAATAATGATAGTCCCTTCGAATTGTTAAAAGTATCCTTACATGTTGCCTTCTATAACCATACGACGACCCTACACATGTACCTTCACATCCAATGATAGGGATTCCTACTAATTAATGATATGGATAGCAGAATCTAAAGGAGGAGGAAAATTACAAGAACAACCTTGAGTGGATAGATACTTTTAATCGCTTGCTCACAAAAACAAAAACATATCACACTACACTTTTAAAAATATTTTCAAAACACTTTATGCGCATTCTTGAGGACCGATATAAGAATCATTACAAAGTTTCGCCTTACATTGGCACTTTCAGAATATTTTTTCAAACACACACATAAAAAAATTTTTAAAGTGAGCTAAGCGATTAAGAGCCCGTAGATAACTACGGATGAAAAGGGTGCTAACCCCTTCCCTTTTCAAAACTTACCCCCTGTAATACGGTGGGAGAATTAACTTGGTATTTTTGCGTTTTATCGCAAATGTTACAGATTGCAAGAGTCGCCACCCACTTTTCTTTTATCCGATAAAGGAAAGGATGAAAAGAACAGGAAATACATTTTGAGAATTTTCTTGAGTTCGGGGGGTAGATTATGAAAAGGGAAGGTGTTAGCACCCTTTTCATCCGTAGTTATCTATGGGCTCTTAATTTCTAGTAGACTTTGAAATGCTTTGTGTTTTGTGTGTGTTTGAAAATGTTTTGAAAGTGGTGATTTTGTAATGATTCTCGTATCGTTGAGAATGTATACAAAATGTTTGTTTTGGAAATATTTTGAAAATGCCTTAGTACGGAAAACTTTGCAATGATTCTCGTATCGTTTAGAATGTATACAAAGTATTGGTTTTGAAAATATTTGTTGAAATGGAGTGTTTGGAAAGATGTTTTGAAGATGCCAATGTAAGGCAATTTTGTAATGATTCTCGTATCGTTGAGAATGTATACAAAATATTTGTTTTGAAAAGTGTTTGAAAGTGTGAAGTATGGAAATGGTTTTAGTTTGTGAACAAGCAATTACGAGCAATCTACCTACTCAAAAAGCCTTTGTTCTTTTCCTCCTCCTTTAGATGGTTCTATTTTACCATTGGTTGGTAAGGAGCCATATTATTGGATGTGAGGAACAGGCGTGGATCATCGTATAGTCATAGAAGGCAACTTGTAAAATGTTTTAGCAATTTGTTATAAGGGACTAAGATCATTTACCAAAGGCAACATCAAAGGTTCATCGAGGGACTACAATCTTTTAATCGAGGGTCTTTGCTAAAACATCCCACGTTCGAGGGACATGAATATTTAAATCCGAGACAACAAGTATGGGTTATATAGAGGTGCATGTGTGCAAAGTGTTTTTGTTTTCAAGTATTTTATCTTTTGAATTAGGGTTTGGCTATGGTTGCTTTTAAATATTGTCATGCAAACCCTAATTTCTAACAATAATAAGGAAAGCGATAAATTACGAAATTTAAATATCCTACGCTATTACAATGCTTTGGGAATGGGGGTACAAGTTTGTGAATGAGGGGAAGAAAGCAATAAATCCCTAATTATCTATTACAATCCATTGGATATGAATAACAATAAAATGTACAAAATGTAAAGAAGAAGAAGGAAATTGTTTTTATGGTTTTTTATGGAAGAGGTTTTATTAATCTAATTAAAATAATTAATTTTAATTACAAGAGAGATTAATTAAATATTTTACAAACCCTAAAAATCTAGTTTAATTGAAATTAAGAAGATAATAAAAATCTAAGTCTAATAGTTTGTTTAGAAAATAATTTTTTTATTGTTAATTTGGAAAGAAAATGTTTTATAATATAAAAAAGACTAATAAAATCTAATTTAATTAACAAAAATGAAATAAAGTTTTTAAATTAAAATATTATTAATTTAATTATTTAAGAAAATATATTTTTGTACTTTTGGTTAAATAAAATAAGTAAATAAATAAAAGTAAAGAAAATATGAAGAATATAAAAAATAATGGGCTTGGGTGTTAAAAAGTAAAAAGGGGGTGAAAAAACATTTTTGTTAGGCCCAAAGTAATTTTTTTTCAAATCCAAAAAATAAAATAAAATAAAAATGGGCTTATGGTAGAAGTAAAAAGGGAGGTGTATGAAAGCAATTCAGTTAGGCCCAAAACAAAAGTTCAGCGCCTATTGATCCAATGATGCTGGCATATGAGAGTGCATCATGGTCTTGCTCATGTGGAGCGTTAGATTTGATGGCTGGCAGATATAATGGAATTAATGTGAAGCTCATGGTAGGCGCGCGTGGCTTGTATGCACTGAATCTGTAATAACAAAATAAGTGAAAAACAAAAGGGTACCACTAGGGCTCGAACCCAGGTCCCTATAGATCAATAACAGCGCGCGATTCTTTACCACTAGGGTGGCTGTTACATCTGGTGCTAAAACAAGTTGCAATAAATTTAAAATAAACTCAGTTATGAACATGGCTTCATCTTCTTCCTCGCACCAGAACAACAACACCATTATTTTAAATTCTGAACTTTCTCATTCCTCAACCATTTTCAAAAGTGTAAACATGAAACTTGCTTGTTTTTTCACCATCAATCCAACCGTGTAAATAAATTAAACTATAAATCAAAGATGAGCATGAATTTTTTCTGACACCAAAACAAACCCTAATTTTTCTATAACTTTAAATCCAAAATTCACATTACTCAGGCAATATAAATAAAAACTAAAGGCATGGTTAGCTTCAGGATAATGATGTCTACATTTTATCTTCAAAGTATAACCATTAATGATGCTTGTATAAGGAGTTCAAAGCTGAGAAAACTTACCTCAAAACTGGAAATCGTGTTTGAAGTTTGAGCACTCATGGAGGTGTTGTGATGATTTGGATAGCTTCATTAAACTCCTAGGAAGCTATTGCAATGCTTACTTTGGATTGAGAGTGGTTGGAACTTTCTAGAGAAGTCAAGTTGCAAGTGACTATTTTTGAAAAATGAGGATGGGGTAAATGGTGTTATAGTGATGGAACCTGGTCTTGGATAGGTTATAAATGTGGTATGGAAGCTTTGTGGTTGATTTAGAGTGAAAATGCACGAGTGGATTGTGAGTTTGAAGTTCAAGGTTAGAATATGCAACAATGGATATTTTGAATGCCAATTCTGATTTCAGTGAGTTTGAGGGGGTTAGAGGGCTCTTGAACTCCTGTTAAGGCTTGAAAACAACCTCTCTATTTATAAAGAAAAGGTTTTAGAGGCTCAAGTAATCAGAAATCAAAGATCGCATGTTATGGTCATGTGACTTGATTTTGAAGCAAACTTGAAATAAATAGTTTCAATGCATAGTACAAGGACTTGTAGGGTGGTTAACAGGTTGTAGATGGTTGCTTCTTGGTTTTGACATTATGTATGTTCATAAGAAACAATTGAAAGGCTCAATGAGAGTGGAATTTATGATTAAGGTCACTTTTCCAAAATGGAAGTGTAAACTTTGTTCCATTAATGGAATGATCACTTGGACAATGGCTCAAGCACTTGGATCATAGCTCAATCAGTTGTGTAAACATATAATTATGGATAGATTTGCAAGTTATAAGCCTGCAAAGCAAGATTATGTAGCATAGGTTTGAGATTGGATCATGTGTTCTTCATGAAAATGACCTATAATTCAAGTTTATCATGCCAACTTCTTCTCTTCGATTCTCCTAGCTCAAAAATGATCTCTTCAAGTTCTTGGACATTTTGGAAAGCTTGAAACATTTTCTACAAACTTCATGTTGACCACTTTGGCTAAATCAAATTGGAACTAGGTGTGAAATTTCCAAGAAGTTGGGATAAAAATCTGACCAAACTTGCTAAAATTTTCACTAAGTGTTTTGTAAAAATGTCATGACTTCATGAGCCTATATCTTCAAATCTAAGAATTTTTTGGACATCAACCCTCAAGGACAAAGTTGTGGAATTCATCAAGATCTACAACTTTTATGTTGAAAGTTTTCCTTGAATCATCTTGCATCTTGGTGAAAAATTGTCATGAAGTAGTGAAATTATCAAGGTAAAAAACACTTAGAATTTTTCTAAGTATTGAAAATATTGACTTTTGTTGACTTTTGTTGACTTTTCTTGACTTTATTGATTCTTGATGATCAAGTTTGTTATTTTTGAATGTCTTGATGATTCTTGATCTTTGAAATTCAATGTTGACCAAAAAGTCAAAGTTTGACTTTTTGTGTATTAGTTGATTTTTCATCAGTCGATCCAAATTTCAACTATCAATTCTTTGATCTTAAGAAATTATTTGAGCCATGAAACTAGGTTAAGATATTGTGTTTGAATCCTTAATATCATGCTTCAAGCCATTAAGTCATGTACTAGGTCAAAAGTCAATGATCAGTCATTCTAAGTCAAAAGCCTAATTTTGACAATTTTGCCCCTTTGATGATTTGAATGCTTTTCTTGAAGAATCATGATCAACACTTGATCAATAGATGAAGTTTGACTATATATTGACCATAGTTGACTTTTTACCCAATATAACTATTTTTCAATCATCTCAGCAATTGACTAAGCAAATTTGTGATGCAAGACTTGAAACTTGGTATGAGAATTCTTGGAGACCTATAATGAACCATGAAAGTCACTTGAGGCATTAGAAATCCAATTTCCTATGATAAAACCAAAACCATAATTTGTGGACTCAATGCTTAGGAGGTGAGCTTGTCTAATCAACTCTTGAGAATCCTTGAGCATTTGAGTACTTTTTGTAAGAATTGTCCTTAGAAAAGAGAGCGCAAATTTTGGGGTACAACAGTTGTCCCTGTTCAATCTTCTTAAACCTGAAAAAGTTAGATTGGCATGTTTGCCATTCGAGACTTGAAGGTGGAAGATGATTGAACACTTAAGTTCCCAGAAATTCGCACTCGCTTGTGTACAAAGTAAAACTGTTTGTTGATTTTATCGGGAATGGGCTTATAGATGCCATTTGGAAAGGTAATGAAGAGTTGTAGGAGATGGGCTTGTAGATGTCATTCAAAGTAACTATTGGTAGTGAAGTTAGACTAAGTCTACGCTCGACTTTAATCCGAGCCAGAAAAATGTCTACGGGAAGGAGTATCAGAATAAATCTTTGGTTGATTTAGTCTGAGCCAAAAGATGTTTGCGTCTGTATTTAACTGGAGGAAGTATCACAATTAACCTTTGGTCGATTTAATATGAGTCAGAAAAGGTCTACTGAGAGAAGTATCAGAATAAATCTTTGGTCGATTTTATCTGAGGCAAAAAAGGTCTACTGAGAGAACTATCAAAATAAATCTTTGGTCGATTTAATCTGAGCCAGCAGAGGTATTTAAATCTTTAACTGGGAAAAGTATCAGAATAAATCCTTGGGTGATTTAATATGAGCCAGAAAAGGTCTACTGAGAGAAGTATCAGAATAAATCTTTGGTCGATTTAATCTAAGCCATTAGAGTTCTTTAAATCTTTAACTGGGAGAAGTATCAGAATAAATCCTTGGTCGATTTAATATGATCCAGAAAAGGTATACTGAGAGAAGTATTAGAATAAATCTTTGGTCGATTTATTTTAAGCCAACAGAGGTCTTTAAATCTTTAACTGGGAGAAGTATCAGAATACATCTTTGGTCGATTTAATCTGATTCATAAAAGTTCTACTGAGAGAAGTATCAGAATAAATCTTTGGTCGATTTAATCTGAGCCAACAGAGGTCTTTAAATCTTTAGTTGGGAGAATGATCAGAATAAATCTTTGGTCGATTTAATCTGAGCTAGAAAATGTCTAGTGAGAGAAGTATCTGAATAAATCTTTGGTCGATTTAATCTGAGCCGGCAGATGTTTGAAGAGAGTGTTCATCATGTAGATATTTTCTCTGTCTTGTTTCAAGGAATGACCTACAATCTGTTTTGAGGATTTGTTGATGATATCAGTCTGTTGATTGATTCTTCCTGAAAATGTAAAGAGTTAACAGTATACAATATCATGATGTATGAAATGCATTGTGTAATGATGTTCTCAAAATAAATGAGACTGTGTTATATGCATTTCGTATGTATATGCTATGATGTATGAATGTAAAATGTTGTTGAAGTGTATCTTTGTCTGAGAAAATAAATCCCTGACCATTGTTGAGGATGAAGAGTATGTGTATCTTTAATCTTGTCTAGAATAATTCTGCTGGGGATTCCTGTTTACTTGTTTGAGGAAACTCTGCAGGGGATGTATTGATTTCTGTTTGGGAAGTAGAGTTTAGGAACATTGGTCATCCGTTGCTCTACTGGGGAACTTATTTCTTTATATACCTTGACTGGGGATAAAAGAGATGGTTAAACTTCTGACTCGTCTGGGGAGGATAAGTTAACTGGTATCCAGTCTGGTTCCAGGTTTCGCAACAACTTTCTCGGGATAGTGATGACTTCACTCGGGAAGAGGAATTTTGTCAGTGATTTGTAGTATTCTGAGGAATAGACTCGAGCTGGGGAATTGTAGTTTGTTGGGGAAATAAACCCTGTTGTCAGAGAAGTATTTTTCCGAGGAAACAAACTCTCCTGGGGTAATTTAATTTTCTAAAGAGAAGAAAATCTGTAGGGGTTTTATAATTTTGGAGGACCAAACTCAGTTGGGGGAGAGAATTTCCATGCATTACATTGATTAAAAACTCCGTAGGTTGGTGATATTTCCGAGAAAGAGATTATAATCCTTTGTTTACTGGAGTGATCTACCGAGGAGATTACGGGGAATGTAGCCTTATTTGTGAAGACTACTCTGTGGGGATGGTATCTTTGAAGTAGCTCTATGGGGATTTATGGACAGCTTGAGTGTCATCCCAGCTTCTAGAATCTTGAGTAAATGCTTATTCATGTCCTTATGCGTATATTTTTTAACAATTAATCATGTTCATATGCATATGCTCATTCAATTTAGTCATTGGACATTTTTGCAAACGAAATAGAAAAAACCAAAAGTTTGAACTTTAAGATGTATTTGTATTGATAATTTTCCTATAAACAGACGATTTTGTACAAAGAGAAGGAAATCCTAGTAAGAGGAATTCTTTGTGAAATGAGAAGAGTACAAAGTGAAAAAAAATGTATATCCATATGGAAGTGATCTCATTGGGTTCCAAATTCTTTTATTGCCCCTATGTCTTCGAACATCTCGTCCCTTGCCATCGGAAGAAGTTGATTGAACAGATCTTGTACCATTTGAACTTTTGACCATTGGTAATAAAGCTTGCATGTAAGTGATCCAACAGGACATAGTCATATGCTTTTAATCCCTAATTTTTTCCTGGACCGCCCTTTCAGGTTTTCAGTCCACTAGGATACCCTTTTTTGCCCGAGCCTCCTTTTTAGGTTTTCAACTTACCAGGTGTACAATCTTTTGTATATATCCTTAATTTTTCCCAGACCTTTTTGGTTCGCCGGGATGCCCTTATTTTTTCCTAGGTATGTCAACCTAGAAGGTCATTCTTATGGGTAGTATTTTTTTACTATGTCTGCATTCACAAGGTGGGGAAAATATTCATCGTCTATAGTGGTTAGCATCATAGTACTTCCCGAGAATACTTTCTTAACAACAAATGGCCCTTCGTAGGTGGGAGTCCATTTTCCCCTGGGATCTCCTTGTGGTATAATGATGCGCTTTATTACCAAGTCACCAGCCTGGTATACCCGATGCTTGATCTTCTTGTTGAATTCCTTGATCATATGTTTTTGATACATCTGACCATGACAGACCACCGCCAGCCTCTTTTTGTTAATCAAATTCAACTGATCCAACCTATTCTGAATCCACTCGTCCTCGTCTAAGTCTACTTATTTCATAATCCTTAGAGAAGGGATTTTAACTTCGACAGGCAGGACAACTTCCATACATAGACTAAAGAGAATGGGGTTGCCCCAGTTGATGTTCACGCTGAAGTACGATAGCCACGGAGAGCAAATGGTAACATATCATGCCAGTCTTTGTAGGTCACCACCATCTTTTGAACAATCTTCTTTATGTTCTTATTGGCGGCTTCTACTGCACCATTCATCTTTGGTCTTTATGGAGAAGAGTTATGGTGTTTGATCTTGAACTGCATGCATAGTTCAGTGATCATGGAGTTATTAAGATTGGTACCATTGTCAATGATGATTCTCTCAGGGATACTGTTGTACCCCCAAATTTTCCCTCTCATTTTATCAAGATTTCCCCTCACAAGACTCTTTGGACTCCAGACAGGATTATGGTTTGCTCTACTCAAGACATCTCCTTGCACTGTTGACCTGAAATTAGGGTTTGAATTTGCACATGGATTTTTGGAATTCCAATGCTCAATGTGACTTTCATACTTCATGTTGTACTTATAAGATTACCCATACCAAGTTTCAAGCCTTGAATCAAATTTTTGCCCAGTCAATTGGACAGTTGACCTAGAAATCAGCTATATTGGGGAAAAAGTAACCTGTGGCCAATTTACAGTCAAACCTCATAATTTTTTATCCACATCAATATTATAGGCTCATATGAACCATTTGATCAAGTTTGGACCACAACTCCACAAGAAATTTGATCAGATCATCAAAAGGGCAAAATGGTCATTTTTAGGGTTTTGACTGCAGAAGGGCAATTTCTGATTTTTCACCTAGCCAATGGAAAATTGGGTTCAAGCATAGACTCAAGGACTCAATGGCATCATCTTGACCTAATTACAAGGTTCAAAAGATCTCAAAAGCATTGGATTGACAGATGAATTTTCCAGTCAACTGATCAAAAATCAATTGTACACTAAAAAGTCAAACTTTGACTTTTTGTTCAAAATCAAGTGCCAAGGGTCATTTTTCATCAAGATGTGTCAAAATATGAAACTTGTTCATCAAGAAACCTAATTTGAAAATTAGGGTTTAAGATTGAAAATTTTCATAACTTAGAATTTTTCTAAGTTATGAAAATTTCTTATTTTTTCCCAAATTTGCCCAAATTTTTCACCATGATGCAATTGGATTCAAACAAAACTTCCAACATGAAAGTTGTATTCCTACACAAAATCTACAACTTTGATTCACAAAGTTTTCCCAAAAGAAGCTTGTATCTCAAGTTATGATTTTAGGAACAAGGGTCCAAAAACTTTCTAACTTAGTGAAATTTTGCCTTAGTTTAGGCAGGGTTTTGACCTATCTTCATGGAAATATTTAACCTAGTTCCAAGTGGAATCTCAAAATGAATTTCAAATATGGATTGTATAGCATGTTACAAGCTTTCCAAAATGTCCTAGAACTCTCCAAAATTATTTTTGGTTAGGGAGAATCGAAGGTTTGAATTTGGAAAAATGTCACTTTGATCCATGGCATTTTTTATGTTGCTACAAGTTGCAAATTCTATCTAGCCTTGCTTGTACTTGTTTACAGGTCCTTAAACCCTTCCAAACTCAAAAATTGAATGCAAACTCAATGGATTAAGGCATTGTTCTGATCAAGGAATCATTATACAAAGGATTAATCTAAAAATGGCAAAAAGTTAATAATGCCATTTTGATAAAGCATGCTTTATTTCAATTTGATTATCTTGAGCCATACACCCAATATTTTGCAGCAAACCAACTCCACAAACTTAGGTCAAAGTAAAACAACTTTGTGCAGCTAAGAAGGAGGCCTGTACAGGCCATAGCATGGTCACTTCTCACTTTTGCTTCAAAACCAAGAAACCTTGCAAAAGGTAAACAACTTTGCAATCTGATAAAACCAAAGTTTGTAAACATCTCAAACAAGTTTTTCATATTGCCTAAGGTCAGAAACACGAGCTAGCCAGTCCTCAAACACCTTTTTATACATTCAAACAAGAATCATTACAAAGGTTGCCACAACGATGGCCTCTTTTCAAAATACTTTCAAAACCACACACAAAGCACCATTTCAAACAATTGAAAAGCAAAAGCAAGTGATCTAAAATAAGTAACTAAGAGCCCATGGAAAACCATGGATGAAAAGGGTGCTAGCACCTTCCCTTTTCATAATCTACCCCCCGAACCCAAGAAAACATCTCAAAGGTCTTTCCTGTGCTTTTTGACCTTTCCTTTGAATAAATAAAAAGTCGGTGGAGACTCTTGCTAAACCGAAACATTTGCGAACACAAACGCAAAACCTTAAGTCAGTTCTCCCACCGCATCACAGAACTGGCGACTCTGCTGGGGAGATAATCTAAAAGTGGGCTTACCTTAGGGTTTTAGATCACCTTTACATGCTTTTATTTCTTGACTTGATTGCTTTACATTTGGTTCTATTGTTTGGGTTTGAATCCTCTACCCAGATTTGGGAAACATTCATAGGTAAATAGCAATACGTTGTGGAAA
Organism: Vicia faba; assembly: GCA_948472305.1. Classification (NCBI taxonomy): domain Eukaryota; kingdom Viridiplantae; phylum Streptophyta; class Magnoliopsida; order Fabales; family Fabaceae; genus Vicia; species Vicia faba. The sequence goes on from OX451740.1 coordinate 314,313,711, forward strand.
CTATGCGGGGTATACCGACATGGTTGAAGAAATATCTATATTAGTGCGACATATTTGTGGGTACCGGTAGCCTTTTAGTTAATCAAAGAGAATACGGGGCCGCTGAGTGATGTCCTGAAGCACTAATGGACTTTTAGAACCTTTACTTGACCATCTTGGCCTTTTTAGGGGTAGTGAGATGACCGGCTTTGGTGCAGTCCGAAGTTGGTAGATACTCGATACTACACTCATTTAGGGTTGTTTTCTTGGAATATTTCGGTCGCCAGTAAAGTGGCTAAACTGAAACAATGAACACAGAAAATAATCCAGTGATATTGAGCTCCTTAGAACCCAATTACTATTTATAGGACAGGTTGAGCCAACTAAACTTCAAGAGGGTACTTACCTATGAAACCCCATGCAAGCCTGAAACTAGGAACTTGTGTGACTTGTTTGTACATATATACTTGTGCATAACATCATAACATCATGAAGCATCTACTAACCATTTCAAGGATTTGGATCTTCATCTTTGTTCCTGTTTTGTAGGAAATGGAATCACTTTGCAGGAAAACAATTCAAGTCAACCTTGTAAGAATTCCTCCTCAACTCAAGGAGCTTACTTCAAGGATTCCTGAGAATTCTCCATTCACCGAGAGGCATGGTCGTCTTCTCAACTTAGTCAACACCAACACTGAGGAAGACATGGTGAAAGTTCTCTTCCAGTTCTTTGACCCCCTACACCACTACTTCACATTTCCTGATTACCAGCTTGTGCCTACTTTGGAGGAATTTTCTCAACTCCTGAGGATTCCTATTCTCCATCAACTACCCTACAACATTACGGAAAGAGATTCAAAGCCTGAAGATGTTGCTCAACCCCTACACTTGTAACCATCTGATATCATAGGCCATTGGGAAACCAGAAGTGGTGTCAAGGGTTTCTTGTCAAAGTTTCTGTTTGAGAAGGCCCAAAGCTGCTGGAATTCATTAGACTTACAAGCTTTTGAGGAGATTGTGGCTCTTCTCATCTATGGGTTGGTCTTGTTCCCTAACCCTGACCAGCTTATAGATATAAGTGCTGTCAAAATTTTCATGGCTCGCAACCTGGTGCCTACATTGCTTGGGGATATCCTCCACTCATTTCACACACGAACAATGAGGAAAAGAGGTGTTCTCATGTTCTGTACTCCTCTACTAGCAAGGTGGTTTATTTCTCAACTTCCCCAATAAGTCTTGAAGAATGACCAAGGTTTGAGGTGGTCACAACGATTGATGACTCTTACATATTCAGATGTTCATTAGTGTTCTCGATCCAGAGAGAATGTTATCATCATTGATCGTTGTGGAGAATTCCCTAATGTCCCACTACTTGGCATTAGGGGAGGTGTTGTACCCCAAAATTTGCCCTCCCATTTCCTCAACATTTTTCTCATCACAAGACATTTAAAGATCAAGATACAATTAGGGTTTCCTCTGCTCAAGACTTCTCCTTGCACTGTGGACTCAAATTAGGGTTTGTGTTTGCCTAAAGATGTTTTGACCTAAAATGCCTAAGATGACTTTCATGCTTCATGTTGGACTCCCAAGTTTACCTATACCAAGTTTCAAGTCTTGATTCCAAGTTTTACCCAGTCAATTGGACAGTTGACCTAGAAATCAGCTGTATTGGGGAAAAAGTCAACTGTGGCCAATTGACAGTCAAATCTCATAAAATTTGATCCACATCAACATTTTGAATTCATATGAACCATTTGATCAAGTTTGGATCACAATTCCACAAGAAATTTGATCAGATCACCAAAAGGGCAAAATGGTCATTTTTAGGGTTTTGACTGCACTAAGGCAATTTTTGACTGTTTGACCTAGCCAATGGCAAACCAAGTTCACCTATGGACTCAAGGACCCCATGGAATTATCTTGACATGTTCATCAAGCTCAAAAGATCCCAAGTACACAAGATTGATAGTTGAATTTCCCAGTCAATTGATCAATTTTGACTGTATACTGAAAAGTCAAACTTTGACTTTTTGGGTCAAAATCAAGAGTCAAGATTCATTTTTCATCAAAACATGCCAAATTATGAAACTTGTTCACCAAGAAATCACAAAATGCAAATTAGGGTTTGAAAATGGAATTTTTCATAACTTAGAATTTTTCTAAGTTATGAAAAACCCTAATTTTTTTCCCAACTTTGCCCCATCTTTTCACCATGATCCATTGGGATTCAAACAAAAGTCAAAACATGAAAGTTGTAGCTTGTTGCAAAATCTACAACTTTGATTCACAAAGTTTTCTCATTTGAACCTTGTATCTCAAGTTATGATTTTTTGAATAAGGGCACTAAACCATCTTTTAACTTAGTGAAATTTGACCTATTTTGACAAGGTTTTCTACCCTACTTCAAGGCCACTTTTCATGCCCTTCCAATTGGAATTTTGATTTGCATTTCAAAGATGGATTGTAGTACACATTCCAAGCTTTCCAAAATGTCCAAGAACTCATCAAACAACCTCATAACTTGGGAGATTCGAATTTCACAAGTTGGCAAAAATTCACTTTTGTTCTTCATCAAGACATGTTCATAACCTTGCCAATTTGAAATCAGTTTGCTTTATGCTTGATTACAGGTCCTTGAACCATTTCATACTCAATAATTTAATGCATATTCAATGTGTTAAGGTCATGTTCTTTGTGTTCTAACATTGCATAATGGTTTAATCCTAAACTAGATAAAGTGGAATTTCCATTTTTGAAAAGTTTAGCTTTATGTCAATTGGTAAATCAAACAAGTACATAGAAGATCTGCTTAGCACAAGATTATGGGCATAACACACTGATCAAGAGGAGTTGATGCAGCACATTAGGGGGTCCTATACTGACCTATAACACCAATTTGCTTTTGGTAGCTTAAGTGTGAAGAAAGGTCCATAACATATGCTATCTCTCATATCAGCAAAAGAACACAGCACAAAAGAGATCAAACACATTCCATAGACCACATTGAAGCTTTTGCACGAGCCATTTCCCTTTCAAACACCCTCCATCTCAGAATCATCCTCAAACTGCACAAACAGGGGTGCCCCTGCAGTTTGAGTGCAATCTCTCAATCCCTTCAAGCATTTCTGTCCAAACCTGTTCCTCTACCTTCCTTACAACATATGCAAGCTATCCAGAAGCTAAGGCACGATCTGTAGTTGCTCTAACCACTTCCACCATTTTCACATCTTTGACTTGCAGGTGAAGTTCTATAGCTTGATACAAGAAGTTTCAAGACAAAGTGAGCATTGAAAAAGCATCCCTGGACTTCAAGGAAGCTTTTCCAATCATTACATTGCACTGAAAGTCTCTCATTCTCCACATAGAAGTTCAACTGCACAGGTAAAAGTTTGAATTCGTATCTCTCTTATTAGGCATCTTTAGTTTTAAGTTTGTGAAGAAACAAAGTCCTACTCATAGCCCTGAACATGTACATAGCTTTACTTTTCATTTCTTTTGTCTGAGTGAAGAGAATTTGAGCTCTGAAAATGGTAGAAAAACTAGGTCAGAAAAGAGGGGGAGAGAAATTCTCTCTCATCTTGGAGAGATAGGTCATGTTCTTTATATGGTTGAAACCGTCTCTTAATGCTCTACACTTTTCATGTTATGAGTTTTGCTTGAAAGTCCAGGAATCCAGAGATAAAAAACGCGTGTTTTGTGTGAAGAAAACTGTACAGAGGTTGAAGAAGGAGTGAAGTGGGCTGGGCTTGGATTTGTGTTGCTTTTCACACCATCTTTTTTAGTTTACACCCCCCTGAGCCCATTTGCTCATTTTTTAACATTTTTGACTTTTTCTTTTTGGGTTGACTTTGTTTATTTTTTCTCATACCATTAAATTTTTTAAAATATTTTTTCCATCACTTTTTGTATTTATGGCATATTTATTTGTTTATTTTTCTTGTTATATACAAATATATATATATATATTATTATTGAAATAAATAGAAAATAGTGTAGATACATTTTTTTTACTTTCTGAAAATATTTCACAAAAAAATAATAATAATACTTTTTATTTTATTAAAATATTAAATAAATAAATATTTTTTGTATAATACATATTTAGGGTTATATATATATATATATATATATATATATATATTTGATTATTAATGTATTTAAGAAAAAGATATAAAAATACTTGATTTTTTATTTTATTAACATGTGATACAAAAATACTTTTTTTTCACAATATACTTCATTTTAGGTTATTTTTATAAATAATAAATAAATAGTAGAATTAAATTAGATAATAATACTTTTTTATATAAAAATTAGGGTTTCTTACCCTAAGTTTCAAAATACTAAAAAATAAATACATTTTTATTTTCTTTTTCCTCTTACATAAATAATATTTTCTCATACACATAGAAACTTTCTTTTTACATTTCACATATTTATTTAATTTACATTTAAATTATGCATTGCAAAATACCCAATTGTTGTAATAATTTAGATTTAAATTCTTGTCAATATCCCCATTTGAACATTTGTACCCCCCTTCCCATATTTGGTTGTGTAATAGCTTAGTAATTTTAATTTCGCACTTTATTGCTTTCTAAATAATAACATGCTAGAATTAGGGTTTGTATGCGAAAAAACGATAAAAAAATAGTTTGACCTAATACAAGATAAACAAGCATGAAAATGGACACACAAATCACACTTGCACCCCCTAGGGTATTCCACTTGTTGCCTTCAAATAAATGGGCCATATTGTATGTTGAACATCTTTGGGCAAAGCAAACAGTTTGAATGATCATAGTCCCTCGATAAAACTTTTCAAAACAAACAAAACAAATGATCAAGTCCCTTAAAGAAATTGCCCAAAGACATTTAACGTCGTTACAATTATGGTCTAAACGATGACCCGCGCCTGTCCCTTTCACATCCTAACACAAGGTTGCCCACCAAATACAATGGTGGTGCAAACTTGTTAAAAGGGTTAAAGTATAGCAATAATCTTTTGAGAAACTTAGGAGTAGATAGCCTCTTAGTTACTTGAATCAACTTGTAAAACAAAACACTTGCCTAATTTCAAAATCACACATCACAACACTTTCAAAACAAAAAAAACTTTCAAAAAAACAAATGAAAACCTTTTCAAAAGACATACATCTTTGTATACATCCCCACATGGATCATTGCAAAGGTTGCCACCACATTGGCCTCTTTTCAAAACATTTTCAAAACCCACACACTCAAGCACCATTTAAAACAATTGAAAACAAAAGGCAAGTGATCTAAGCAAGTAACTAAGAGCCCATGGATAACCATGGATAGAAAGGGTGCTAATACCTTCCCTTTCTATAATCTACTCCCCGAACCCAAGAAAACATCTCAAAAGGTTTTTGCTGTGCTTTTTAACCTTTCCTTAGGATAAAATAAAAAGTCGGTGGCGACTCTTGCTAACCGCAACATTTGCGAATACAAACGCAAACCTCAAGTCAGTTCTCCCACCGTATCACAGGAGGCATTACCTACAACCCCTGCTTGGCTTTGAGACAGTTTGGGTATGCCCGAAGGGATGACCCACATGACATGTTGATTCCAGACTTGGTTTTTGACTTCGACAACGACGATCAAGGACTTCGACAAAGGTTTATCCGAGCTTGGAGGATGCCCAACAAGGTGGACAGTAAGACCTTGGGACACAAGAATTCCATCCCCCTTGAGCCTTACCTCAAGTGGGTACGAACCCGCTCCCAAAGTCTTATGATGCCTTACCCCTACATACTTCCTGTGATCAAAGAGCCTGTTATGGAAGGAGAGGTTCCATACACCCTCCTACATCCTGACATGTCAACATCACTTGAAGATTTACAAAGGAGTTGGATACAGCTCAAGGGAGAACGCGATACATTTGAAGCCCAATTCTACGCCAGTGAGAAGAAGGTTTTAGAAATTACTCGCCAACTTCATGAAGAGTAGACTCTCAACACCTACATCGCACCAAAGAGGATGCGCAACGTCTTTTTACATTAGAATTTTGTATTATTTTACCCATGGAGAATTTATGTACTAACAAATTCTTCTTATTAATATGACGTGTGTTCTTTTTGTTTGCAACAAATTTGAATTTTTGAATCGTTGAATGCATTATATGAATAACATACCATTCATCATATGCATAAGCAGGTCTTCACACCAGGTTTCCTTATCTCTCTGCTGTATTTCAGCAAAATGGATATAGAGCAGACGGTCAAAGACTTACAAGCGCAGAATTCACAGTTCCAACAGCTACTCATGACCTTGGCAAAGGGTCAAGAGGAGCTCAAAGGTCTACTGGAAAAGGAAAAGGATAAAAAGAAAAAGAAGAGGGTTGGTGTGACTACTTTGGGTAGAAGATTCAAAGGTCAAGCTAGAAGGGTCCTGGATTTCCCCTCAACATCTGATGAAGGGGTTGGAAAGGGTAAAGGAACTGCCGTGTAATCCGAGTCTGAGGAACAAGAGAATGAAGAGGATGAAGACTATTCTGAACAGCAGTACCCTCCTGCAGACGACAAGTATAAGAATCTGGAAGAGCGTCTGGCTGCCATGGAGGTGTAGAGAGTGCCTGGGCTGGACTTTGAGGAGCTAGGGTTGGTTGCTGGGATTACCATTCCACCTAAGTTTAAGGTTCCTCTTTTTGCTAAATATGACGGTCTGTCTTGTCCAAAGATGAATCTGTGATCTTACGTCAGAAAAATCCAACCGCATTCTTCTGATAAGGATCTTTGGGTTCATTTCTTTTGGGACAGTCTTTCGGGGACGCAGTTGGATTGGTTTTACCAGCTAGAGAGGTTTGATGTGCACAATTGGGAGGACTTGGATGCTGCCTTCTACAGACAATATCAATATAATGCAGATTTAGCACCAACCCGTACTCAATTACAGAGTATAGGCATAGTCTCAAATGAAGGTTTCAAAGAGTATGCCCAGAAATGGAGAGACTTGGAGGGACGAGTACAACCACCTCTATCTGAGAAGGAGCTGGTAGATATGTTATTGGGTACGCTATCAGGCCCCTTTTTCAATCACCTGATTGGAAGTTCGTCTGCGGGGTTCACTGAGTTGATTCTGATCGGTGAGAGAGTCGAAGCAGGCATAAAGAGCGGGAAAATTCAAAAGGATGCATCTGCTTCCGCTGCCATCAAAAAGACCTTTCCAACCAAGAAAGAAGTTTCAGCTGTCTACTCTCAGAAGTCAAGGAAGAGTTAAGCACCGGCCAGCGGTGGGGGCGGTAATGATTCAGAAGTCTACAGCTGATCATCCTAGAACTAATCAACCCATAACCAACCAAGCAACGGTGGAAAGGCCTGCACGGAAATTCACCCGGATAAATATGACTCTCGCTCAGGTTCTCCCTCATCTTTTGAAGTTAAACCTTGCAAGTTTGAAAGAGGCTCCGAAGAATCCGAATACATCTTCTCCGTACTCCATGCAAATGCTAAGTGTGCTTATCATTCAGACAGCCTGGGGCATGACACCAACAATTGTTGGGCCCTCAAAAATAAGATTCAGGACTTGATAGATGCTAAAGAAGTTGAATTCGACGCCCCTGAAAAGCCCAATGTGATATTTGCTCCAATGCCCAAACATGGTCACAATGTCCATGCTGTTGAAGAAGATCTTTTTATTGCTACTATTGATGATTTGATGACTCCACTACCGATAATCAAGTTGAATTTGCTGAAGGCTGGGATTTTCCCAGGATGTGAAGAAGATTGCTACCTTTGTTCCTCCTTACCAACCGACTTTCCATTGTTGAAGTTAGGCATCCAACGCCTAATGGATAACCAAGAAATCCTTTTTGAAAAGACTCCTGTTACACCGACTCCTGTTAATGATATTTCGATAATTACCATATCCGCCAATCTTTCCAAGGTCTCCAAAAGACCTGTTAAGATTACATCCGATCCGAAGATTGTACCTTTGAAAATAACCATGCCGGGGCATATCCCGTACAAGTCCAACAAATCAATACCGTGGAACTATGGGGGAGAGATCTTCTACCACGGTGTTAAGCAAATTGAATCAACTGAAGAGAGTTCTGATGAAGAGACTTCCGACATTGGAAACATTGCCGGAACGAGTAAAACCACCCGCAGTGGAAGAATTTTCTCTCCGGAGATTGCGCCTCCAAAGAAAATCTTCAGACCCTTAGTTGTTCCTAAGGTTACCCCTGTGCCGATCAACATATCTGCGAAAACTCCAATTATTGAAGAAGTTGTGACTCATGTGGTTGTCCCTACTACTGCTGCTGATGATAGAGGGAAAGGGATCCAAGAAGAGCCTGTCAGGACGAGGGCTCAGCCGTTGATCATCCATGAGACCTCTCAAAAAGAAATCGAAGAGATTTTGAAAATAATCAAGAAAAGCGATTATAATGTTGTGGAGTAACTGGGGCAAACCCCCTCAAAAATCTTTATGCTGGCCTTGCTTCTTTATTCAGAAGCTCATGCCGAAGCTTTAATCAAATTCTAGAAGACGGCCCATGTGCCCCACGAAACCTCCGCGGACCAGTTCTAGGAATGTGTAGCTATCCTAACAGTTGATAACGGTTTAGGGTTCTCCGATGTTGATCTTATAATCAAAGGGAGAAAGCATAGTGACGCTTTTCATGTTTCGGTAGAATGCAGAGAGACTACTCTGGCACACGTTTTGGTAGACACTGGTTCATCACTGAACGTCTTACCGAAGAAGGCATTGGATAGGCTAGATTGTGAGGGTCTAACTTTGAAGCCCAGCAACATCATCGTTAGAGCCTTTGATGGTTCCAAACGGATGGTCCACGGGGAGGTGGACATCCCGATTAAAGTGGGTACTGAAACCTTCAATTCCACATTATATGTCATGGACATTCGTCCCTCCTATTCATGCTTGTTGGGAAGACCGTGGATTCATCATGCTGGAGCCGTTACTTCAACCTTGCATCAGAAGCTCAAGTACCCTGTCCAGGGGAAAATTGTGACAGTTCTCGGTGAGGAGGAATACATGATAAACCATCTTAATTCTTTCCACTATGTGGAATTGGATGGTGAATTCATCGAAACCCCCTTTCAGCATTTTGAAGAGGTAGCTCAGGAGATTGCGACAGTGCCTTCTATACCCATGATTACCCGACCTCCGCCTAGGATGTCGTCACTCAAAGATGCAAAGTTTGTGATTGAAGAAGGAGGAAGCACAATCTAGGGGAAACTTCCCAATTTTCCGTTCAAATCTAATAAATTCGGCTTAGGTTTCACTGCTGCTAGTCAGAAGGTTGTGCATCACTCTTGGGCTGGAGGGCCACCAGTGAAGATCACCCATCATGGAGTCAATGCTTTAGAGGATGGTGAAGAGGAGAGCAACCTAGAAGACTGGATTTTCCCTACAGTTGAAGGAGGATTGTGCAATTGGGAGGCAAAGTACTTTGTTCCCATTACTTTCATCAATCAGTAATTTATCTTTCAAACATTTCTATTGGTTTGTAATAATTCCTAAACAATTCGTACACTTTTAACCTTGTGCCTTACCCGAGGTACATAGGTCCATTTGTAAGGGTTTGATTTTTCATCTTCATATGCCATTTTAATGAATCATGGACGTTTTCATATATAAACTTTTGTGTTAATTTTCTTTCTTTTTACATTTTATTTGTTTAAAGGTGGCTATCCCTTACACACACCCACACTCACAAATGCAGGTACCCATCCATTCCGGATTCCATGGGTAACAATTCTGCTATGGCCTTCAGTGACTCTGAAGATCTGGTCTACCATGCCGAATACGAAGGTGATGAAGACTGTGAAGTGTCTGGAGAATTGGCTAGACTGCTACAACAAGAAGAAATGGCTATTCTACCTCACGAGGAGTTGTTAGAGACAATCAACTTGGGTACAGAGGAAGACAGAAAAGAGGTTAGAGTGGGTGCCAACCTAGAGCCAAGTGTCAAAGAGCGCATAGTTCAGTTGTTGAATGAATATGTTGAGATCTTCGCCTGGTCCTACGAAGACATGTCGGGGCTTGATACAGATATTATGGTTCACCGTCTCCCTACAAGAGAAGACTATCCACCAATTAAACAGAAAGTTCGCCGCATGAGGCCCAACATGTCTGAAAAGATCAAAGCTGAAGTGATGAAGCAGTTCAATGCTGGCTTTCTTGCTGTTACATCCTATCCACAATGGGTTGCTAACATTGTGCTCGTGCCTAATAAGGACGACAAAGTGAGAATGTGCGTAGATTACAGAGACTTAAACATGGCTAGCCCTAAAGATGACTTTCCACTACCGCACATTGACATCTTGGTTGACAATACAGCTCAGCACAAGGTATTTTCTTTCATGGACGGATTTCAGGGTACAACCAGATCAAAATGGCCCCTGAACACATGGAGAAAACTACTTTTGTTACACAGTGGGGTACGTTCTGTTATAAGGTGATGTCATTCGGACTGAAGAATATCGGGGCAACCTATCAACGTGCCATGGTGGCTTTGTTTCATGATATGATACATCATGAGATAGAGGTCTACGTAGACGACATGATAGCCCGTTCACAAACTGAAGAAGAACACCTCGACCATCTGCAAAAGCTGTTTGTCAGATTGAAAGAGTACAAGCTTAGACTGAACCCTAACAAGTTCACTTTTGGAGTCAGGTCTGGTAAACTTTTAGGTTTCATAGTCAGCAACAAAGGCATCGAGGTTGATCCTGCCAAAGTCAAAGCTATACAAGAAATGCCTTCCCCTCGCATTGAGAAGGGGGTCAGAGGTTTCTTGGGACGCCTAAACTACATCAAAAGGTTCATCTCTCACCTAACATCTACCTGTGAGCCAATCTTCAAGCTGTTGAAGAAAGATCAGGTGGTTAAATGGAATGATGACTGTCAAGTTGCTTTCAATAAAATCAAGGAGTATTTGCTAGAACCTCCTATCTTGATGCCACCCGTTGAAGGAAGGCCGCTAATCATGTATCTGACTGTCTTGGAGAATTCAATGGGGTGCATGTTGGGCCAACATGACGAGTCTGGCCGAAAAGAGCATGCCATTTATTTCCTTAGCAAAAAGTTTACCGATTGCGAGACTCACTACTCACTGCTCGAGAAAACTTGATGCGCTTTGGTATGGGCTGCTCGCCGGCTAAGGCAGTATATGTTGACACATACCACTTTGCTGATCTCTAAGATGGATCTGATAAAGTACATCTTCGAGAAGCCTACTCTATCCGGAAGAATCGCTAGATGGCAGATGATCCTCACAGAGTATGATATACAGTACACCACCCAAAAATCTATAAAGGGGAGTGTACTAGCCGATCATCTGGCCCATCAAGCTGTCGAAGATTACCAATCCATGAGGGTCGACTTCCCCGACGAGGATATCATGACTTTGAATAACATTGAAGAGAACAGACTGTATGACGGACCTGAACAAGGATCCCGATGGACCCTGTATTTTGATGGTGCCTCCAACGCACTTGGAAACGGTATCGGCGCGGTACTTATCTCTCCAGAAGGTTGCCATACACCTTTCACTGCCAGACTCTGATTCAGCTGCACCAACAGCATGGTCGAGTATGAAGCTTGTATCTTTGGTCTCAAGGCCTCTATTGACTTAGGAATCAAATCTTTGATTGTATTTGGGGACTCAGCTTTGGTTATCAGTCAAATTAAAGGAGAGTGGGATACTAAACATCCAAACCTCATCCCTTACAAAGAACATGTCCTGACATTGTTACCACATTTCGAGCAGATTACCTTCGAGCACTTTCCGCGAGAAGAGAATCAGCTAGCAGATGCACTAGCTACAATGTCATCCATGTTTAAACTTAATTGGGATAATGAGGCTCCTCAAATCACCATTGAAAGGATGTACGAACCTGCACATTGTCACGAGATTAATACCGAAGAGGTAGTGGACCGACCTTGGTTTCATGACGTCAAAAGGTATCTCGAAGCACAAGAATACCCTGAAGGAGCTTCAATCAACGACAAAAAGTTTCTGAGGAGGTTCTCTGCAAAGTTCTTCTTGAGCAATGGTATCTTATACAAGGGCAATCATGATTGCATTCTACTCCGTTGTGTGGACAAGGTTGAAGCTGAGCAGATCATGGCTGAACTGCACAATGGTACCTTTGGCACTCACTCAAGTGGACATACAATGGCTAAGAAGATTCTAAGGGCAGGCTATTACTGGTCTACCATGGAAGCTGACTTCCATCAACATTCCCGTACTTGTCACAAATGCCAAATCTACGCTGACAAGGTACATATACCTTCTGTTCCTCTCAATGTCTTAACAACTCCTTGGCCATTCGCTATGTGGGGAATCGACATGATTGGAGAGATCAAGCCTACAACATCCAATGGACACCGCTTCATCCTGGTGGCCATTGATTACTTCACCAAGTGGGTCGAAGCTGCTTCCTTCGCATCCGTCACAAAGAATGTTGTTGCCCTCTTTATCAAGCAGAACCTCATTTGCCGGTATGGTATCCCCGACAGGATCATCACTGATAACGGTACAAACCTGAACAACACTATGATCACCGCTCTGTGCAAGCAGTTCAAGATTCAACATCACAGTTCATCTCCCTATCAGCCAAAGATGAACGGTGTTGTCGAAGCTGTGAACAAAAATATCAAGAAGTTCATTCAAAAGATGACAGTCACCTACAAGGACTGGCATGAGATGTTACCGCTTGCTCTGCACGGGTACCGTACCACGGCACGAACATCAACTGGGGCAACACCCTATTCTTTGGTATACGACATGGAAGTTGTTTTACCTATCGAGGTTCAGATTCCCTCATTGAGAATCATGAAGGATGCTGGTTTGAGTGAAGACGATTGGATTCAGACCCGGCTTGATCAAGTTAACTTGATTGATGAGAAGCGACTTACTGCTGTTTTCCATGGTCAGGCGTACCAAAAATGGATGATCAAGGCATTCAACAAGAAATTCAGGCGCCAGGTATATCAAGTCGGGGATCTTGTAATCAAGCGGATCATCTTGCCGCAAAGTGATCCCAGGGGCAAATGGGCTCCTACTTACGAAGGACCATTTGTGATCAAAAACATCTTTTCTGGTGGGACAATGATCCTGACCACCATGGATGACGACGACCTGCCGCACCCTACGAACGCAAACATAGTCAAAAGATACTACGCATAAACGACCCAGCAAGTTGAAAACCCGAAAGGGCGACTTAGGCAAAAATAGGCATCCTGGTGAATCGAAAACCCGAAAGGGAGGTTCAGGCAAAAATTAGGGATAAACAAAAAAAAATTGTACACCCGGCAAGTTGAAAACCCGAAAGGGCGACTTGGGCAAAAAAGGGTTTCCCGGTGGACTGAAAACCCGAAAGGGCGGTCCAGGCAAAAGTTAGGGAATTAAAGCGTATGACTATGTCTCATCGGATCACTTTAAGGACAATCTCTTCACAATCAAGCTCCAAGCTTCTGATCAACCCAATCATCTTCGGACAAAGAAACGAATGGACAAGACATCCAGAGTTACGAAGGCTATAGAAGAATGGGAACCCCATGGAATTTTTACACATAGCCATCTTTCTTTGTATACATTTTCTCAATTTTTATGACAACATTCTCTTACTAGGATGTTTGTCTCCTTTGTACAAAATACTTACACAAAGTTAATACAAAGATACTTCAAAGCCCAGAAAACTATTTGCCTTTTCTTTTTCTTTACACTTATGTTTTATTTGAAAACGTCCAATACTTTCAAAACCACACACAAAGCACCATTTCAAACAATTGAAAAGCAAAAGCAAGTGATCTAAAACAAGTAACTAAGAGCCCATGGAAAACCATGGATGAAAAGGGTGCTAGCACCTTCCCTTTTCATAATCTACCCCCCGAACCCAAGAAAACATCTCAAAGGTCTTTCCTGTGCTTTTTGACCTTTCCTTTGGATAAATAAAAAGTCGGTGGCGACTCTTGCTAAACCGAAACATTTGCGAACACAAATGCAAAACCTCAAGTCAGTTCTCCCACCGCATCATAGATACCATACCGACAGATAAGGTTATGTTTGATAAACCGAACCACGACATTCTTGGTAACTGAGGAAAATGAAGCTGCTTCAACCCATTTTGTGAAGTAGTCAATAGCGAAGAGAATGAAGCGACATCCATTGGATGCAGTAGGCTTGATTTATCTTATCATATCAATGCCCCACATTGCAAATGTCCAAGGGGCAGTCTTGACATTCAAAGGAATTGGAGGCACATGAACTTTACCAGCATAAATTTGGCACTTATGACAAATCCTCGAGTGGTGATGACAGTTAGTTTCCATGGTCGACCAATCGTAACTAGCTCTCAGAATCTTCTTGGCCATAGTATGTCCAACTGAGTGAGTACCAAAGATGACTACATGCATGTACTCCATAATTTTATCCGCTTCCTTCTTGTCCATACAACGAAGCAGGGCTAAATCATGGTTGCGCTTGTACAAAATCCCATTGCTCAGGAAAAATTTAGCTGAGAACCTCTGTAGGAATTTCTTGTGGTTGATTGACGCCCCTTCAGGATATTCTTGAGCTTCAAGATATCTTTTCACTTTGTGAAACCAAGGCTTCTCCTCTACTCCATCAGTGTCAATCTCATAGCAGTGTGTCGGTTCGTCAAATCTTTCGACAATAATTATGGGAGTTTTGTTTTCCCATTTGATCTTGAACATGGATGACATGGTAGCTAAGGCATCCGCCAACTTATTCTCTTCCCTTGGTATATACTCAAAGGTAATCTCTTAAAAGTATGGGATCAAGGTCAGCACATGCTCTCGGTATGGGATGAGATTTGGATGTTTTGTATCCCATTCTCCTTTAACGTGACTAACCACCAAGGCCGAGTCTCCATATACGCTTAAGAATTTTATTCTTAGGTCAATAGCAGCTTTGAGACCCAAGATGCACGCTTCATATTCAGCCATGTTATTGGTACAGTCAAAGCAAAGTCTAGCAGTAAAGGGTGTATGGCAACCTTCAGGGGAGATGATCACATCACCAATTTCGTTACCTAGTGTGTTATAAGCTCCATCAAAAACCATAGTCCATCAGGATTCTTGCTCAGGTCCTTCATACAGTCTAGGATTTTCACAATCCGTAATCAGCATGATGTTCTCGTCCGGGAATTCAAAGTTCATAGATTGGTAGTCATCCATAGCTTGATGCGCCAAATGATATGCCAGTACACTTCCTTTTATTGTTTTTTGAGTAGTGTACTGAATGTCATATTCAGTTAAGATCATTTCTCATCAGGTTATTCTTATGGAGAGAGCTGGTTTCTAGAAGATGTACTTGATGGGATCCATCTTAGATATCAATAGAGTAGTATGAGTCAACATATATTGTCTTAGTCGGCGAGCAGCCCGTGCCAAAGTGCAATAAGTTTTCTCAAGCAGTGAATATCTTGTTTCAAAGTCGGTAAACTTTTTGCTAAGGTATTATATTGCATGCTCTTTTCGACCAGACTCATCTTGTTTCCCCAACACACACCCTATTGAATTATCTAACATGGTTAAGTACATGATCAGAGGTATTCCTTCAACTGGTGGCATCAGGTTGGAGGTTCTTGTAAGTATTCCTTAATTTTATCAAAATCCATTTGACAGTCATTGTTCCATCTGACTACTTGATCTTTCTTCAGCAGCTTGAAGATTGGCTCACAAGTATCAGTCATGTGAGAGATAAATCGGGCTATGTAGTTTAGTCATCCTAAGAAACCTCTAACCTCCTTCTCAGTACAAGGAGTTGGCATTTCTTAGATAGCTTTGACCTTTGCGGGATCAACTTCAATACCTTTTCCACTGACGACGAAGCCTATGAGCTTTCAAGACCTCACTCCAAAGGTGAATTTGTTGGGATCCAACCTCAGCTTGTATTTCTTCATCCTTTCAAATAACTTGTGCAGATGGTTAAGGTGTTCTTCTTCAGTTTGAAACCTCTATATCATGTCATCAACATAGACTTCTATCTCATGATAAATCATGTCATGAAATAAATCCACCATAGCTCGTTGATAAGTTGCGCCTGCATTCTTCAGCCCAAAAGGCATGACCTTATAGCAGAAGGTGCCCTATTGTGTGACAAAGGTAGTTTTCTCCATGTCTTAGGCACCATTTTGATTTGGTTGTAACCCGAGAAGCCATCCATGAAGGAGAATACCTTGTGTTGAGCAGTGTTGTCAACCAAGACATCAATATGTGGTAGTGGGAAGTCATCTTTGGGACTTGCCCTATTCAAATCCGTGTAGTCTACACACATACAGACTTTATTGTCTTTCTTCGGCACTATAACAACATTTGCAACCCATTGGGGATACGACGTCACTGCCAAGACACCTGTATTGAACTGTTTCATTACCTCAGCCTTGATTTTATCTGACATATCAGGACGCATGCGACGAACCTTTTGTTTAATTGGAGAACAACCCTTTTTCATTGGAATATGATGAACCAGGATATCAGTATTGAGCCATGACATGTCTTCTTATGACCAAGTGAATACCTCAACATAGTCGTGCAACATCTGAACTAATCTACTCTTGACACTATCTTCCAGGTTGGTGCCAATCTTGACTTCTTTCTTATCTGCCTCAGCACCCAATTTTATTACTTTGACAGGTTCTTCGCGCGGTTGGATAGCCTTTTCCTCTTGTATCAGGAGTCTGGTGAGTTCTCCAGGTATCTCAAAATCTTCTTCACCTTCATCTTCGGCTTGATAGATTGGATTTTCGAAGTCATAAACGAAAATAGCAAAATTTTTGTCAATGAGATCCAGAGTGGATGTGGATCAGCAAATGTGTGTGTGTGCATGTAAGGTCACATGGCTATTTGAAAATACAGCAAAGTAAAAGAAAGACAAGGAGCGCAAAATTTGAATGCAAAATCGTCCAATGTTTTCATTAAATGAGCACATGGTATATGAAATGATAACCCTTAACAAATGGACCATTGTGCCCCGACCAAGGCATAATGTTTAATGTCATTGTTTTAAACAGAAATTAAACACACAAACTTCTTAAAGCAATAAAAATAGGAAATAGCAATTACTCATGGTTGAAGGAGATTGAGATGAGGTCTTTGGCCTTCCAATTGTTGATTCTGCCATCAGTAGTTGGGAATATCTAGCTGTTGTACCCCAAAATTTTCCCTCCCATATTTCTCAAGACATGTCAAGAATAATCTCCAAGTGGCTCAAGTTAGCTCAAGAGTTGGACAGTCAAATCATCTCCTAAGGCAGTCAATCTCAAATTAGGGTTTTGTGTTGCATCAAGGTCCTTGCATAAAAATGACCTCAATAGCTACCCAATGTCCTAATATGTTCTCAAGTTCATCCATGTCAAATTTCAAGCCTTGCAGAGGAAGTTTGGTCAGTCAATTGCTTAAGAAGTCCAAAAATCGACTATGTTAGGGCAAAAGTCAACTATGACCTACAAACAGTCAAACCTCAAGATTTTTGTCAACATTATCATTTTGAAGGATAATTAATCATTTGATCAAGCGTTGATCATGATTCATCAAGGATTGCTCAAGATTCATCAAGATTCAAAAGTTGCTAAATTAGGGTTTTGCAGGAAAAGTCAACTCAACTTTGAACAAGCATAACTTTCTCCTACTTTATGAGAAATGACCCATCCAAAGCTCATTTTTAATAGGATGCAATTACCTACAATCCATCTTCACACCCCAAGATCAAGAAATTCTCTCATAAAAAGTTACAAATTTGGACATTATAGGTCATTTTTGAAAGTCAACAAAAACACATTTTTTGCCAAAGCTTATAACTTGAGCATGGAATATCAAAATGAGATGAGACCAAAAGGGTTGGTTAGAGGACATCTTAAGGTTTCTAAAACGTCAAAGAACGCCTCCAAAAGTTCAAAATTGAAGAATATATGCATTGTTGAAATTGGGCATTTTTCCAAAATTGCCAAAAGCCAACTATCCCCAAAACTCCAATTTTTGACAAAAGGGCCCACTTTTTTCCACTTGATTTGATCTTGTCACACCACACGCGTGTCCTATCTTCAATTTCATGATCAATTATTAATTTTTATATTTTATTTGATTTTTATTGATTTAATTCATTTTTAATCAATTTAAATCAAAATAAAATCTCAATATTAATAACTTGTGATCTTTTTTATTGATACAACTTTCAATTAACATCATGAACACAATCAAATTCGTGCCAAGCCATATCATGCACAAAATTTTGGATTTGGAAAGAATTTGAAGGCCTTTAATGGAGGAATCATATCATATCCAAAGTCATCAATTCACAAGGATTCAAGGCCCAATTTTTAACCTAATTGCTTCTAATATACTCACACAAGCTAGAGCACACAAGAACACGACCTGAAGGCTGCCCAAATCATAAAACCAAACTTGGAAAAAAGCTTGAAAAACTTGAAACTGAAATCATACTTAGATCCCGATTCAAGGCAAAAACTCCACACTACTCTCTTGCTAGACATCCTCTGGATCTATTGGAATCAGAATCAAGCCCTGAAACATCCCTAATCGCGCTGTAAGTCCTCACGAACATGGCCCTGTACACGAAAACATAACCTCTCATTCTTGTATCTTTTTGACAAAACATTGGTATATTCATGACTCTTGCGTGATTTCTAAACATTTTGCAATATTCAATTGAGTTTTTATAGCTTGTAACCCCCTAGCCGGTTCTAGGGTTCTTGGTATGCATTTTTGGGCGTTTTGTTTTCAGGAAAAATTAGGTCAAATAATGGCCATGGTTGTGTTCAGGGAGGAGAAACGAGCATGGGGATGATCTTATTTCATATTTATATGGCCTGGAAGTTGTTTTAGGATGAACCCACAGATCTTGCTGCGGATAAAAATCCGCAGGTAAGAAACCAGTGTTTCAACGAAGAAGACGCTGACGCGTCTCCCTGCCATTCGTCCTTTCAAATCTCGCGCGCTTTATTTTTTATTTACAGCATATTGATAGTTTTTTGCATATAATATTCTCCACTTATCCATTTAACAAAAGCGTGCAATGGCTCAGTTGGTGAAGGCGTTAGTGGATTATCCAATGGGACCTGGGTTCGAATCTCAGGTCCCCCAATACATTTGTTTAATTTTTCTTCAGGCAATTGCATGTGATTTCCAAAGTGCGGTCCACCATACTCCTCATTCCATCAGGCGCCAGATGGCCTCTAGGCAAAATCCAATGGCCAAGATTGAAGGCCTACCATGAACTCTAGTCAACAGGCGCGCGTGAGATCCTGGAAAGTCAAACAAGGCTTGTATGAATTGGGCCAAACAATTGCTCTTCACACCCTGATCCAGGCCCAAACCCCTTTTGGTTTATTTATTTACTTTTCTATATTTCTTTTATTTAAATTGTTTTATTATTTTTATTGTTAATTAACCAATTAATATTTTTTCTCATAAAATCAGAAAACATAAAAAATATTATTTTTATTAATTTCATTATTTTATTTTTATAAATAAATATTAACCTAATTAATTTAGTTTTAAATAGGTTTAACATTAACAATTTTGCAATAATTAAAATTAATGTCGAAATTAGGCTTTTACTAACTTTTAATCATTTTATTTTATTACCTTAAATATTCAAAAACCCAAAAATATTTTCATTAATTAATTAATTTAATAATTAGCTTAGGTTTAATTCCATCTAATTCAAAAATAAACAATATATATATATATATATATATATATATATATATATATATATATATATATATATATATATATATATATATATATATATATATATATATATATATATATATATATATATATATATATATATATATATATGTTTCCTTTTCAAAAAGGGTCAAAACCCTAAAAAATGCGCCGATTTAATTTCTTGCACGCGTATCATTTGATCCAATATTGTAATTGCTTCCGGTATGTAATAGCTTTTATTTAGGACTTTAATTATTTATCGCTTTATTTTACTTTCTGCAATTTAAATTAAAGGGTTTATTTTTGGCGATGTAAATACCTGACGCCTTGTAATAGTTTAGATTTAATTTCCGCAATTTAAATTCCGCAACTATTAATTGTTAGATGTTTGATAAATAGCAAATGCATGACAAGATCCAATGTTTGAACATAAAATCAACATAGCTCACCCATGACATGTACAAAGATAAAATTAACCGAACTAACACACTCGCACATGCGCACTCTTAGGATACACCTCACTTGGTTGCCTTCAAACGTGGTCATTGAGTATAGGAAGTTTTAGAGGTCGCCCTCTTGTCCAAAGATCATAAGTTGCCTTAGAACAATTGCCTCGGATAAAATGATCTAAGACATTAGGGTTACCGCTAAGGCGTCCTAATATTGCTTTAGTGACCACACGTCCCTTAATCGAATTGACCCGAAAACTCCAACGACGGTGCTACCTACTCATCAATAGTGGGATAACATTGTCTAAAGGACATTTGTACAGATTAATTCCTTTTTCGAGTAGGTAGATGGTTATTAAGTACTTGCTCCTTTTAAAACAAAATAAAACTTTTCGCACTTACACTCCTCTTCAAAACAAAAACTCTTTCAAACCCACACAAAGAAAAGAAAATTTTGAAAACACAATGAGCAAATACCTAAGAGCCCGTGGATAACCACGGATAGAAAGGGTGCTAACACCTTCCCTTTCTATAATCTACCTCCCGAACCCGAGAAACTTCTCGAAAAAGGAATTTTTTCTGTACTTTTATCCTTTCCTTGTTGGATAAAATAAAAGACGGTGGCGACTCTTGCTTACCGCGACATTTTGCGAAAACAAACGTAAAACGTGAACCAGCATTCCAAAAACAGTCAGTTCTATTCCCACCGATCACAGAACTGGCAACTCTGCTGGGGATTTATTTAATAAGTGGGGTGTACCTTAGGATTAGATCATTGTGTTTTCAATTGTATGCTTTGTATGCTTTAATTTTGTGGGTTTGTATCGGAGTTCTATAGATCCTAACCCGGATCTGGGGATACCCTTTAGGTAAGTAGCAATAAACTGTGAGGGAACTGTCCGGCATAGACCGACACGGTTGAAGCAATAGCTACGTTGGTGTGGCACTTTAGTCTGTACCGATATCTCTTGTGTTGGAACAAGGAGAATATGGGTCTTCTAAGGGGTCATTAAGCACCAACTGACCTTAGAACCTTAAATTGACCAACTTGGCCATAGAACAGTAGCAGTATGCTACACTCATTGAGACTAAACTCTCGCGATGATTCCAGCCGTAAGAAAAGGTTGCTAAATTGGAATTATGACCGATTGAGGGTAGTCAGTAATATTGAGATCCTCTAGAACCCAGTTACTATTTTTAGGACAGGTTTAAACCAACTGAACTGAAAGAGGGTAGTACCTAAACTCCTTGCCAGCCTGAAATATAAGGGCTCTTTTGTGTGACTTTGCCATGTTTGCTATTTGTGGATACTTTTGGTGTGCCTACTATCATGACATCATAACATTGCATACATCTTGCATTGGACTAACCTATTTCAAAGACAGGAGGGATTCATCTTTGCTCTGTTTTGTAGGTCATCATGATGCCCATGCGTAAGAATACCATCCGGATCAACTTTTTCCAAGTACCTACCTTGCTTAAAGAGTTGGTTGCCAAGATGCCTGACACTACTTCCTTCATCAGGAGGCATGGTTCTCTTCTCAATTTGGTCACCTCCAAATTGGACGAGCAGATGATGAGTGTCCTGGTCCAATTCTATGATCCGTTGTACCATTGTTTTACTTTCCAGGACTTCCAGCTGGTTCCTACCCTAGAAGAGTTCTCTGAGCTGCTCGGTATCTCTGTTCTGGAGCAGACCCCGTTTACTGGTTTGGAGAAGACCCTTAGGCCCGAAGAAATTGCTGCAGCCCTTCATTTGACCAAAGAGGAGGTAATGGCTAATTGGGAGACTAGAAGTGGAGCTAAGGGTTTTCTGACTAAGTTCTGGGTTGGTAAGGCTAACTATTTCTGGGATAATCTAGACTTCAAGGCCTTCGAGGATATTCTGGCTCTTTTGATATATGGCTTGGTTTTGTTTCGAATCCTGACACTTTTGTTGATGTCAATGCGGTAAAGATCTTCATCTCTCAGAACCCTGTACCCACTCTCTTAGGTGACATCCTGCATCAACTCTATGCTCGTACTGCCTGAAAGCGGGGAACCTTGATGTGATGTGCTCCTTTGTTGTCGAGGTGGTTTATTTCGCACCTCCCTAAGTCAGTGCTGAAGAACAAAGAAGGAATGGGCCGGGCTTACAGGGTGATGTCTCTCTCTCATAATGACATCATTTGGACTCTCAAAGGTATGGATGAGGTGACTATCATTGATCGCTGTGGAGAGTATCCTAATGTCCCACTGATAGGAACCCATGGAGAAATTTCTTACAACCCATGCTTAGCTCTCCGTCAGTTTGGAAGAGCCAGAAGAGAAGGACCTCACGAGCTGCTAATTCCTCATATCATCTTTGATTTCCAAGGGGATAGCAACGAGAAACATCGTAGATTCATAAGGGCTTGGGACAGAGTTCACCAATCTGATCCACATGAGTTGGGTCCAAAGACTTCACTCTCGATGGAGCCATATCTCAGATGGGTCCGTATCCGTGCCCAAAAGCTGGGTATGCCATATGAAGCCGTCCGGCCTGTCACTCTTGAAGTTGCTAATGAAGAAGGGGTTCTTCCAACCATCCTCCATCCTTATATGCCCACTGACATTGGGGCACTGAAAAGGTCTTGGATGCAGCTGAGGGATGAACGGGATTCTTACCGAGAGAAGTTCAACGAGCAAGAGCAAAAGATCCAGAAGCTGACTAGGCAACTGGAGAACGAGCGGATTCACAACGACTATGTCCGCACTGAGAAGAAGAGACCATGGGAGCATTGATGGGCCTTTGATGATTTCCTTTCCAATTTTATTTTTACTTTTCAGTACTTCTTTTCATGTAACGCCTTAACGGCATCAGTTGAACAATTTGAATTATAAAGTTTATCTAATAAAGTGTGTTTCCTTTCTTGTTTACAAATTTGAATCTCAATTGTCTTTGAAATCATAAATCATACGCATTGCATCCCATGCACTTCATAAGCTAAGCAGGTACCCTTTACAGGTCTCTTATCTTCTTCGTTGTTTATTTCAGCACTCACTCATCATGTCTGCTGAACCTTCAACTGAGCAAGCTATCAAGGCCCTCCAGGCCCAGAATGCCCAATTTCAAGAACTGTTCATGAGTCTAGCTAAGAGTCAGCAAGACCTGAAGACCTTGATTCTGAAAGAGAAGAAGAAGAAGAAGAAGAAGAAGAAGAAGAAGAAGAGGACCATCATGTTCAACACAGGACACAGGTTTGGGAACAGGCTACATAATGAAGTTGATCTGACCACCTCATCTGAAGGGAAAGACAGTCAAGAGGAAAGGAGGGCTCCTAGCCCTGTGGTCTCCGATAACGAGACGGACTACGATGAAGAACAGTATCCTCCTGACGAGGATATATACAAGCAACTGGAAGACCGGTTGAGTGCTATGGAGGTTCAAAGGGTTCCTGGTCTGGACTTCGGTGATCTAGGTCTATCATATGGGGTAGTCATTCCCCACAAATTCAAGGCACCAGCCTTTGCTAAGTATGACGGAGTTTCTTGTCCGAAGTTGCACCTCCGGTCATATGTGAGGAAGCTCCAGCCTTACACTGCTGATAAGAACCTATGGATCCACTTCTTCCAAGACAGTCTCTCAGGGACTCAGCTTGATTGGTTCTATCAGTTGGACGGGGCCAGTATCCGCAGTTGGGAAGATTTGGCTACTATATTCTACAGGCAGTATCAGTACAACTCCGACCTTGCTCATATGCGTACCCAACTCTAGGGTATGCCAATGGGGACGGGTGAAGGATTCAAAGATTATGCGCAAAAGTGGAGGGACCTCGCCGGAAGAGTACAACCACCCTTAGCTGATCGGGAACTTGTTGATATGTTTCTGGGGACCCTGTCTGGTCAATTTTTCAACCACTTGATTGGAAGCTCTTCATCTGGGTTTACAGATCTTATTTTGAATGGTGATAGGATTGAGGCTGGTATTAAGGCTGGGAAGATACAGAAGGGTGCCTCATCAAGCACCAAGAAGAAGCCGTTTAAGAAAGAGTCAAGTGCTATCTACAGTTGGAGAAGACAGAATAGACCTGAACACCGCCAAGCTGTCAATGCGGTCGTTATTTCAAAACCTGCTGGTGCTCCTCAGCACAATAATCAACAAAAGGACGAGAGGCCTCGAAGGCAATTCACCCGTCTCAGCATGACCCTATCTCAGATTCTGCCACAGTTGCTGAAGACCAATCTAGTGATTCTAAAGGAAGCCCCGAAGAATCCAAATACTACGTCGCCAAAGTACAACCCTAATGCCCGCTGTGCTTTTCACTCTGATAGCCCAGGGCATAATACAGATGATTGTTGGGTTTTGAAGAACAAGGTACAAGACTTGATCGATGCTAAGGAGATTGAGTTCGGAGCACCAGAGAAGCCTAAACAAGATACATGGGTGAATGCTATCAGGGATGACGATGATGAAGAGTTTGATATCGACAGTTGGATCTACCCGACTTCCAATGGAGGATTAAGCAACTGGACAGCGAAGGATTCTATGCCCATTTCAGTTATCACCCAGTAATGAAACTTTTTGTTTTGAATATGTAACAGACAATGTTTTAAACTTTATGGCCCGGTGTCTTACCCGAGGCACTGTGGCTTCATTTATGAGGGGTTTTGTGTGTCATTTTCATATATCATTAATAAAAGCATTGGACGTTTCTTGCATTTCAAATTTTGTGCTCCTTGTTTTTCTTTATTATATATTGCCAAATAGCTATTTACACACACTCACGTATACAGGTCCACATCCACTCTGGATCTCACTGGTAACGACTCTGCTACTGCCAGTTATGACTTTGAAAATCTGATCAACTTAGCCGAAAACGAAGGTGAAGATGATTGCAAAGTGCCTGGTGAACTTGCAAGACTGCTACTCCAGGAAGAGAGGGTTATTCATCCATATGAAGAGCCGGTAGAATCAGTGAATCTGGGTACTGAGACAGACAAGAAGGAAGTCAAGATCGGTGCAAATCTGGAGCTTAGTGTGAAACAACGGTTGATTCAGATGTTGCGTGACTATGTTGATATCTTTGCCTGGTCTTACGAAGATATGCCTGGGTTGGATACTGATATTGTGGTTCATCTCCTGCCTACCAAGGAAGATTGTCCTCTAGTAAAACAGAAGGTCCGGCGAATGCGCCCAGAGATGTCTGAGAAAATCAAGGCTGAAGTTATGAAACAGTTTGACGCCGGTTTTCTAGCAGTTACTTCTTATCCTCAGTGGGTGGCCAATGTGGTTCTTGTTCCGAAGAAGGATGGCAAGGTTCGAATGTGTGTTGACTACAGGGATCTGAACAGGGCAAGCCCCAAGGATGATTTCCCTCTACCTCATATGGATGTTCTGGTTGACAACACCGCTCAGCACAAGGTATTCTCCTTTATGGATGGTTTCTCTGGTTATAATCAGATTAAAATGGCTCCCGAAGACATGGAGAAGATGACCTTTGTTACTCAGTGGGGCACCTTTTGCTACAAGGTCATGCCTTTTGGACTGAAGAATGCTGGGGCAACATATCAGCGTGCCATGGTTGCTTTGTTTCATGACATGATCCATCATGAGATTGAGGTATACGTCGATGATATGATTGCAAGGTCCCAGACTGAGGAGGAACACCTTGACCATCTGCAGAAGCTGTTTGACAGATTGAAATTGTACAAGCTGAGGTTAAACCCGAACAAGTGCACCTTCGGAGTGAGATCTGGTAAGCTGCTAGGTTTCGTCGTAAGCGACAAAGGTGTTCAAGTGGATCCTGCAAAGGTGAAAGCCATACAGGAAATGCCAGCTCCCAGAACAGAGAAAGATGTCAGAGGCTTTCTGAGACGTCTGACCTACATTGCCTGATTCATCTCGCACCTAACTGCTACTTGTGAGCCAATCTTCAAGCTGTTGAAGAAAGATCAAGTAGTACATTGGAACGATGAATGTCAGGCCGCTTTCGAAAGGATCAAAGAGTATCTCCAAGATCCAACTATTCTGATGCCTCCAGTTGAAGGGAGACCTCTGATCTTATACTTGACAGTGCTCGACAACTCAATGGGGTGTGTGTTGGGTCAGCATGACGAGTCTGGCCGAAAAGAGCATGCTATTTATTACCTTAGCAAAAAGTTTACCGACTGTGAGATCTGATACTCACTGCTTAAGAAAACTTGTTGCGCTTTGGCATGGGCTACTCGCTGGCTGAGACAGTATATGCTGACTCACACTACTCTATTGATATCAAAGATGGATCCAATCAAGTATATCTTCGAAAAGCCTGCTTTGTCCGGAAGAATAGCGAGATGGCAGATGATCTTGACTGAGTATGACATCCAGTACACGACTCAAAAGGCGATCAAGGGAAGTGTATTGGCAGACCATTTGGCACATCAGGAAGTGGATGATTACCAGTCTATGAATTTTGAATTTTCGGATGAGAATATCATGTTGATAACTGATTGTGAGACACCTGGACCGGATGAAGACCTGAGGAAGGATCCCGTTGGTCTATGTACTTTGATGGAGCTTCGAACGCTTTGGGTAATGGCATTGGCTCCATGATCATATCTCCTAAAGGCTCTCATACTCCGTTTACCGCCCGACTATGTTTCAACTGCACCAACAACATGGCAGAGTATGAAGCGTGCATCATGGGTCTTCGAGCTGCAATTGACCTAAGGATTAAATTTTTGAGTGTCTTCGGAGATTCCGCTCTCGTGGTCAGTCAGACCAAACGCGAGTGGGATACGAAACACCCAAATCTTATTCCTTACAAGGAGTATGTATTGACGTTGCTTCCCCATTTCTAGGAGATAACCTTTGAACACTTCCCAAGAGAGGAGAATCAGTTGGCGAACGCGCTGGCTACGATGTCTTCTATGTTCAAGGTCAATTGGGACAACGAAGCTCCCTGGATCATCATTGAAAGATTGGACGAACCTGCACATTGCTGTGATCTTGAGACTGAAGAAGTAACAGAAAATCACTGGTATCATGAGGTGAAGAGGTATCTTGAAGCTCAAGAATACCCCGAGGGTGCATTTGTTAATGACAAGAAGTTTCTGAGGAGGTTCGCGGCGAAGTTCTTCATCAGCAATGACATCCTTTACAAGCGTAATCATGATTCAACCTTACTGCATTGTATAGATAAGACTGAAGCAGAAAAGATCATGGCGGAGTTACATGAAGGTACTTTCGGAACTCACTCCAGTGGACACATCATGGCAAAGAAAATCCTTCGGGCAGGATATTATTGGTCCACAATGGAAGCCGACTGTTATCAGCATTCTCGGACATGTCGCAAGTGTCAAGTCTATGCTGATAAGGTGCACATACCTCCAGTCCCTCTGAACATCTTGACAGCTCCTTGGCCTTTTGCAATGTGGGGCATTGATATGATCGGCGAGATCAGACCTACGGCATCCAACGGGCATCATTTCATCCTTGTAGCTATTGATTACTTCACAAAGTGGGTTGAAGCAGCTTCCTTTGCTACTGTAACCAAGAACGTTGTGGCACGGTTCATTCGGCACAACCTGATCTGTCGGTATGGTGTACCAGAGAGGATCATTAAGGACAATGGTACCAATCTCAATAACAAGATGATCACTGAGCTCTGCGAGCAATTCAAGATACAGCATCATAATTCTTCTCCTTACCGGCCGAAGATGAACGGGGTTGTCGAAGCGGCTAATAAGAACATTAAGAAGATTGTGCAGAAGATGACAGTGACATACAAAGACTGGCACGAGATGTTACCGTTTGCTCTTTATGGATACCGTACCTCAGCACGGACGTCAACAGGGGCAACACCCTATTCCTTGGTATATGGTATGGAGGCAGTCTTGCCCATTAAAGTCCAGATACCCTCTCTTCGGATCATGAAGGATGCAGGTTTGAGTGAATATGACTGGATTCAAACCTGGCTTGATCAGCTAAACCTAATCGACGAAAAGAGACTTACTGCTATTTGTCATGGTCAGACGTACCAAAAACGGATGATCAAGGCATTTAACAAGAAAGTTAGACGACGAGAGTATTAAGTTGGGGACCTGGTAATCAAGCGCATTATTCTACCTCAAGGTGATCCCAGGGGCAAATGGACCCATACTTACGAAGGGCCATTTGTGGTTAAGAAGATTTTCTCAGGAGGAGCTATGATTCTAACCACCATGGATGGTGACGACCTCCCTCACCCCGTCAACGCAGACATAGTAAAAAGATACTACGCATAATCAAAGACCCGCTAGGTTAACTGGCCTAGGCAAAAATAAGGGCTTCACGGCGAACCAAAAGGGTTCGGGCAAAAATAAGGGATGAAAATGAAAAAAAAATATGTACACCCGGCAAGTCGAAAACCTGAAAAGGCGGCTTGGGCAAAAAAGGGCATCCCGGTGGACTGAAAACCCGAAAGGGCGGTCCAGGCAAAAATTAGGGATTAAAGCATAACACTATGTCTCATTGGATCACCTTGCATCCGGACTCCGGTATCGACTATCAAGCTCAGACGGAACTAACCAATCTGATCTACCTTCAACCAGTAGCAAAGTAATGAGATGCTCGAAGACATAAAGGCAATAGCAGAGTTGGAACCCAGTGGGATTATTCACATAGCTGTTTTGTTTTATTTTTACAAATTGTATAAATTCTATTTGTTCAGCGGCGTTCTCTTACTAGGTCGTCAGCCTCTTGTACAAAAAAACGCCTATTTACAGGCCAAACTTCAAAATCAATACAAATTCATTTTCGGATAAATTTCAAACTGTTTTCCTTTATCTGTTTTGTTTTGCAAAGAACGTCCAAAGTTCATTTTTGATATATGCATTTGACATTAATTACTGATCATAAATATTTACATGCAAAACGAAAGATGAATTACTGGTAATAATAGAAACAGGGGCAAATAAGAATTGTCCGAACTGTACAAGTTGCTCTATCCACCAGGTACCAAGGTACATTCAGCTGAAGAATATGGCTAAAATACTTTCACTCCCCGTAGAATAAGGCAGTGATGGCAGTTCTCCCAGCTGAGACTTGCAGTTGTGTACAAATCAGCAATACCATCCCCAAGCAGAGTTAGTCTACCATCAGCTCTAAAAAGGCTTGGTATCCCCAGAAGGTCTTAATATTTCCCAGTGGAGTATAAGAATATTCCCCAGCAAGTATCAGAATATCCCCAGAAAGTTACAGCTGAAAGATCATCCCCCAGTGAAGTTCTTTCCTTTCACAAGCAGGAATTCAATCCTCAACAGATTCAATATCACCAGCAACGGTAATCCATCCCCGGTGGAGTTTATCGTTGAAATCCCCAGCAGAGTTTATCAGCGGAATCCCCAGCGGAGTTTATCGTTAAAATCCTCAACAGAACATCTCTCCCCCACAGAGTAATTCCCCTCGGAGTAATCTCTTCATCAGTTTATTCCCCAACAGAGTTCTTTTCTCCTGCAGGTTTGTTCTCACAATCATCTTCGTTCATCATCCCCAGCGGAAACGAAGAACTCAACTTTATTCTCCAGCAGCTCCGGGATTTATTTTCCCCAGCTAAAGCATTATATTCCCATACATCATGATACATGCATATACGCATCATACAAAACAATCTCATTTATTTTGAGAACACCATTTCCTGATCCATATATTGCACTGCATATGACTGACCTTTACCTTTCAGGAAAGATACAGTTAAAGTTCTCAGTTACATCGAAGACCTGACCGATTCTTAAATCTCAATTGAATTATCCTCGGTTGAATTTTAGATAAGGTTCTCAATCTCAACAGTTTCCCTACGTCAAAGTGTGGACGAGTGTTATAACCTAAACGGTATACTACATTGAGCACTAGTCGGTTCCTAGATTTTGATGCTTTCCTCCATCATAGTGTGGACGAGTTCTCTAATTTCAACGGTATACTACGTTGAAGACCAGACAGTTCCTAGATCTTGATGAAGATGTTTCCCTACATCATAGTGTGGACGAGTGCTATAACCTCAACGGTATACTACGTTGAGCACTAGTCAGTTCCTAGATCTTGATGCTTTCCTCCGTCATAGTGTGGACGAGTTCTCTAATTTCAACGGTATACTACGTTGAAGACCAGACAGTTCCTAGATCTTGATGAAGATGTTTCCCTATGTCATAGTGTGGACGAGTGTTATAACCTCAACGGTATACTACGTTGAGCACTAGTCAGTTCCTAGATCTTGATGTTTTCCTCCGTCATAGTGTGGACGAGTTCTCTAATTTAAATGGTATACTACGTTGAAGACCAGACAGTTCCTAGATCTTGATGAAGATGTTTCCCTACGTCATAGTGTGGACGAGTACTATAACCTCAACGGTATACTACGTTGAGCACTAGTCAGTTCCTAGATCTTGATGCTTTCCTCCGTCATAGTGTGGACGAGTTCTGTAATTTCAACGGTATACTACGATGAAGACCAGACAGTTCCTAGATCTTGATGAAGATGGTTCCCT
Source organism: Vicia faba (assembly GCA_948472305.1). Lineage (NCBI taxonomy): Eukaryota > Viridiplantae > Streptophyta > Magnoliopsida > Fabales > Fabaceae > Vicia > Vicia faba. The sequence goes on from OX451740.1 coordinate 314,344,313, forward strand.
ACGTCATAGTGTGGACGAGTACTATAACCTCAACAGTATACTACGTTGAATACTAGTCAATTCCTAGATCTTGATGTTTTCCTCCGTCAAAGTGTGGACGAGTTCTACAATCTCAACGGTATACTACGTTGAAGACTAGACAGTTCCTAGATCTTGATGAAGATGTTTCCCCCCAATTGAATTATGGACAGGTTCTTAAGACTCGACCGAGGCATTCTCTCAGTTTAAGTACAGGCAAGTTCCTAAATCTCAACAAAAGTTAGGCTTCCCCAGCGGCATCTTCTACAACAACAGGTATGCAAGTTCTCGCTAAGGAATCTCTTATGCGATCGACACTCCTGCAGATGGCATCTGTAAGCCCGTCCTCCTACCAACAATCTCCAAATGGCATCTGTAAGCCAATTCCCGACATCACAATGTTGATACTACACCATGCGAGTGCAAATTTCTGGGCACTCTAGTGTTCAATTATCTTCCACCTTCAGATCACGAAAGGCTCGAAAGACAATCTATATCCTCAGGTTTAAGAAAATTGAACAGGGGCAACTGTTGTACCCGAAAATTTTCCCTCCCATATTTCTCAAGACATGTCAAGAATAATCTCCAAGTGGCTCAAGTTAGCTCAAGAGTTGGACAGTCAAATCATCTCCTAAGGCAGTCAATCTCAAATTAGGGTTTTATGTTGCATCAAGGTCCTTTCATACAAATGACCTAAAGATATACTCAATGTCCTAATATGTTCTCAAGTTCATCCATGTCAAATTTCAAGCCTTGCAGAGGAAGTTTGGTCAGTCAATTGCTCAAGAAGTCCAAAAATCGACTGTGCTAGGGCAAAAGTCAATTGTGACCTACAAACAGTCAAACCTCAAGATTTTTGTCAAAAATCTCATTTTGAAGGATAATTCATCATTTTATCAAGGGTTGATCATGATTCATCAAGGATTGCTCAAGATTCATCAAGATTCAAAAGTTGCTAAATTAGGGATTTGTAGGAAAAGTCAACTCAACTTTGACCAAGCATAACTTTCTAATACTTTATGAGAAATGACCCATCCAAAGCTCATTTTTAAGAGGATGAAATTACCTAAAATCCATATTCACACCCCAAGATCAAGAAATGCTCTCACAAAAAGTTACAAATTTGGACATTATAGGTCATTTTTGAAAGTCAACAAAAACACATTTTTGCCAAAGCTTATAACTTGAGCATGGAATATCAAAATGAGATGAAACCAAAAGGGTTGGTTATAGGACATCTCAAGGTTTCTAAAACGTCAAATAACACCTCTAAAAGTTCAAAATTGAAGAATTTATGCATTGTTGAAGTTGGGCATTTTTCCAAAATTGCCAAAAGCTAACTATCCCCAAAACTCCAATTTTTGACAAAAGGGCCCACTTGTTTCCACTTGATTTGATCTTGTCACACCACACACGTGTCCTATCTTCAATTTCATGACCAATTATTAACTTTTCCATTTTATTTGATTTTTATTGATTTAATTCATTTTTAATCAATTTAAATCAAAATAAAATCTCAATATTAATAACTTGTGATCTTTTTGATTGATACAGCTTTCAATTAACATCATTAACACAATAAAATTCGTGCCAAGCCATATCATGCACAAAATCTTGTATTTGGAAAGAATTTGAAGGCCTTTAATGGAGGAATCATATCATATCCAAAGTCATTAATTCACAAGGATTCAAGGCCCAATTTTTAACCTAATTGCTTCTAATATACTCACACAAGCTAGAGCACACAAGAACACGACCTGAAGGTTGCCCAAATCACAAAACCAAACTTGGAAAAAAGCTTGAAAAACTTGAAACTGAAATCATACGTAGATCCTGGTTCAAGGCAAAAACTCCATACTACTCTCTTGCTGGACATCCTCTAGATCTATTGGAATCAGAATCAAGCCCTGAAACATCCCCAATCGCGCTGTAAGTCCTCACGAACATGGCCCTGTACACAAAAACATAACCACTCATTCTTGTATCTTTTTGACAAAACATTGGTATATTCATGACTCTTGCATGATTTCTGAACATTTTGCAATATTCAATTGAGTTTTTATAGCTTGTAACCCCTAGCCGATTCTAGGGTTCTTGGTATGCATTTTTGGGCGTTTTGTTTTTAGGAAAAATTAGGTCAAATAATGGCCATGGTTGTGTTCAGGGAGGAGAAACGAGCATGGGGATGATCTTAGTTCGCATTTATATGGCCTGGAAGTTGTTTTAGGATGAACCCACGGATCTTGCTGCGGATAAAAATCTGCAGGTAAGAAACCAGTGTTTCAACGAAGAAGACGCTGACGCGTCTCCCTCCCATTCGTCCTTTCAAATCTCACGCGCTTTATTTTTCTATTTACATCATATTGATTGTTTTTTGCATATAATATTCTCCACTTATCCATTTAACAAAAGCGTGCAATGGCTCAGTTGGTGAAGGCGTTAGTGGATTTTCCAATGGGACCTGGGTTCGAATCCCAGGTCCCCCAATATATTTGTTTAATTTTTCTTTAGGAAATTGCATGTGATTTCCAAAGCGTGGTCCACCATACTCCTCATCCCATCAGGCGCCAGATGGCCTCTAGGCCAAATCCAATGGACAAGATTGAAGACCTACCATGAACTCTAGTCAACAGGCACGCGTGAGATCATTGAAAGTCAAACAAGGCTTGTATGAATTGGGCCAAACAATTGCTCTTCACACCCAAATCCAGGCCCAAACCCCCTTTGGTTTATTTCTTTACTTTTCTATATTTCTTTTATTTAAATTGTTTTATTATTTTTATTGTTAATTAACCAATTAATATTTTTTCTCATAAAATCAGAAAACATAAAAAATATTATTTTTATTAATTTCATTATTTTATTTTTGTAAATAAATATTAACCTAATTAATTTAGTTTTAAATAGGTTTAACATTAACAATTTTGCAATAATTAAAATTACTGTCGAAATTAGGCTTTTACTAACTTTTAATCATTTTATTTTATTACCTTAAATATTCAAAAACCCAAAAATATTTTCATTAATTAATTAATTTAATAATTAGCTTAGGTTTAATTCCATCTAATTCAAAAATAAACAAAAAAAAAATATGTTTCCTTTTTAAAAAGGGTCAAAACCCTAAAAAATGCGCCGATTTAATTTCTTGCACGCGTATCATTTGATCCAATATTGTAATTGCTTCAGGTATGTTATAGCTTTTATTTAGGACTTTAATTATTTATCGCTTTATTTTACTTTCCGCAATTTAAATTAAATGGTTTATTTTTGGCGATGTAAATACCCGACGCCTTGTAATAGTTTAGATTTAATTTCCGCAATTTAAATTCCGCAACTATTAATTGTTAGATGTTTGATAAATAGAGAATGCATGACGAGATCCAATGTTTGAACATAAAATCAACATAGCTCACCCATGACATGTACAAAGATAAAATTAACCGAACTAACACACTCGCACATGCGCACTCTTAGGATACACCTCACTTGGTTGCCTTCAAACGTGGTCATTGAGTATAGGAAGTTTTAGAGGTTGCCCTCTTGTCCAAAGATCATAAGTTGCCTCGAAACGGTTGCCTCGGATAAAATGATCTAAGACATTAGGGTTACCGCTAAGGCGTCCTAACATTGCTTTAGTGACCACACGTCCCTTAATCGAATTGACCCGAAAACTCCAACGACGGTGCTTAAGTACTTGCTCCTTTTAAAACAAAATAAAACTTTTCGCACTTACACTCCTCTTCAAAACAAAAACTCTTTCAAACCCACACAAAGAAAAGCAAATTTTGAAAACACAATGAGAAAATACCTAAGAGCCCGTGGATAACCACGGATAGAAAGGGTTCCTTTTCTATAATCTACCTCCCGAATCCGAGAAACATCTCGAAAAAGGAATTTTTCTGTGCTTTTTTCCTTTCCTTGTTGGATAAAATAAAAGACGGTGGCGACTCTTGCTTACCGCGACATTTTGCAAAAACAAACGTAAAACGCGAACCAGCATTCCAAAAATAGTCAGTTCTATTCCCACCGATCACACCAGCCATCCAGGTCACCATCACTATCAGTGTCTTCCAGAGCATTGACTTCATTGTTGCTATTACGGAGAGGTGGTCCTCCAGCACGAACAGGTCGAACCTCTTGTCAGATTTGTAGGGGATATCAGGAAGTTGTCCCCAGATAGTGCAACCTCTATCTTCTAGAACATCCTGAGTATCCTCCAGAGAGGCCATTATCAGTGTGTCCTTGGAGATCTCAGGAATATTAGCTTTAGCAACAACAATCGTTTGAGGGATTACTTCAAATGTTTGGCAGGGGATTTCAATGAATTCACCATCCATTTCAACATATTTGAAATAATTCAAATGATTGACCATATATTCTTCCTCTCCACAGACTGTGATGATCTTCCCTTTCACTTGGTACTTCAGCTTTTGATGCAATATAGAGGTAATTGCACCTTCCCCATGGATCCATGGGCGCCCGGGAAAGTAAGAATAGGTCGGACGGATGTCCATTACATAAAAAGGTAAATTGAAAACTTGAGATCCCACCTTGATCGGAAGATCAACCTCTCCGTGGACCATTCTTTTTGAACCATCAATGGCTCTTACCATAATTTCCCTAGGTTTCAGCACCATCCCTTCACGGTCCAGTCTATCCAAAGCACCTTTGGGTAAAACATTTAGGGAGGACCATGTATCTACTAACACATGCGCCAAAGTAGTGCATTTTCATTCAATAGAGATGTGTAGAGCTTTGTTATGATTCTTCCCTGCTGGAGTTAAATCTGCATCATAAAAGCCTAAACCATTGTCAACGGTTAGGCTTGCTACACAATTCTCAAATTGACCAGCAGTGGTCTCTTGTGGAACTTGGGCATTCTTCAGAAATTTCAACAAAGCTTGGGAATGTGCTTCGGAGAATAATAACAAGGACATCATGGATATTTTTGAGGGTGTCTGCCCCAGTTGTTCAACTATTTTGTAGTCACTTTTTCGGATGATCTTCAAAATTTCTTTCATCTCTTATCTAGATGGGACTTCAATTGTAACATCTTTGGATGGCGCCTCCATCCGGGAAAGCTCAGATACTTTCTCTTTACCTCAGGCTTCAACATTTGGCCCAATAGCAGGAATATGAACATGTGTTGTAGTAGTTGTTGGAGGAGAGATCTCCGGAGAGAAGATCCTTCATGTCCTAGTGACCTTACTAGTTCCAACAATGTTTGTAATTTTAAGATCTTCATTTTCATTAATCCATGGCTCTTGCTTGACACCATGATAATAAACGTCTGCCCCATAGTTCTAGGGCATAGCTTTGTCAGAGGAATAGGGGATTGTCCCCGGTGTAGTGATGATCAAGGGAGAAACTCTTGGCTTAGCACGAATCCTTATAGGGCCTTTAGAGGTGATCCTTATAGGAGTATTGGAAATGGTGATTATGGAAACATCTTCAAGTCTCGGTTCTTGAGGTATACTTTCAGGAAAACTCTTCATGGATAGAGTTTTCTTGAACTAAATTTCATGGCTATCAATTAGCCGCTGAATATCTTTCTTCAGCCACATACATCCATTAGTTTGGGAAGTACAATGGCAACAATTCTCAAGGCAGCCCGAAAATAAACCGGCTCTCAATAAATTCTTCTTAATTGTCATCAAGGGAGTAGTCAAATCATTGATGGTGGAGACAAAGGAGACATCGTCAATGGCATTAAAACATTTACCATGACTAAGCATGGGTGTGGTAATCATATTAGGGGTTTCTGGAGAGTCAAACTCAATCACTTTGTTGTCAATCAAATATTGGATTTTGCTTTTTAGGGCCCAACAATCATTGGTGTCGTGCCTAGGACTATTGAAATGGTATGCACACCTTGCATTTGGGTTATACTTCAGAGATGATGTGTTGGGATTTTGAGGAGGGTTCCGCAGTGCTGTCAATTGTGCTTTCAACACGTGTTGTAAATCTTGAGACAATGTCATGTTGATCCTAGTGAACTGTCTCCTCGGGGCATCTGGCCTATGTTGATTGTTTTATTGTTGTGGTCATTGAACTGGGGTCGAGTTAGAAATCAATATTGCTCCTACCGGCTGATGACGATCATTATTGATATGGCTCCTTTGTCCATAAACAACATTAGTTTCCTTATTACCAACAAATGGTTTCTTTACAGCATTAGAGGTTGAGGCCATTGGGATATTCCCACTTTTGATTCCGCTTTCAACTTGTTCACCAGTAAAAATCAACTCAGTAAACCCTGACGAAGAACTCCCAATCAGCAAATTAAAGAATGGGCTCGATAGAGTGCCCATGAACATGTCCACCAATTCTAGGTAAGTCAAAGGGGGTTGCACCCTTCCAGCCAGGTCCCTCAATTTCTGGGCATACTCCTTAAAGCCTCCGTTTGAACCCATAGTCATATTCTGTAACTGCATGTGAGTTAGTGCAAGATCAGCATTGTATTGGTATTGTCTGTAGAAGGCAGCAGCCAAATCTTCCCATGCATGGATATTAGTCCCCTCTAGTTGATAGAACCATTCCAACTATGTTCCAGATAAGCTCTCTTGGAATAAATGAACCCATAACTTCCTATCGGCGGTGTGTGGTTGAATCTTACAGACATATGACCTTAAGTGGAGTTTCATATAAGAGACTCCATCATATTTGGCGAAGACGGGGACCTTGAATTTGTGGGGAATGACCACCTCAGGGATCAAACCTAAGTCTCCAAAGTCCAAACCAGGAACTGTTTGGATCTCTACAACCTTAAGTCGGTCTTCCAGCTATTTGTATTTGTCATCTGCCGGTGGGTACTGCTTATTGGAGTAGTCTTCATCCTCATAAATCTGGTTATTTCCACCCCAACCCTAGTGCTTCTAACATCCTCGTCTTGATTGTCTTCTTCCTCAGAAGAAGCCTCTTCTATTTGAGCCAGTGGGGCGGGCCCTTTGAACCTTCTTCCCATGTTGAGGATAACATCCTATTTCTTGGTCTTCTTTTTGGTGACGAGGAGCATCATCTCTTGTTGTCCTTTAGCTAAGTTGAGGAGAGTCTTTTGGAACTGTGCGTTTTGAGTTTGCAGATCTTTGACGGTTTTCTCTAGAGACATATTATACTGAAATAAACAGTAAAAGGATGAGGAAACATGTATCGGAAAACTTTCTTATGATATGATGCATGCTATGTGGATGCAATGTTTTTAAGAACCTCAGGAGATTTAAATTTTCTAGCTAAAAAGGAAATAAAAACAACAATTGCATTAATAAGTTCAAGAGTTACAATTTCCCCTTGGGCTTACAATAAAGAGACAACAAAATAAAAACTCCTAAAACCTAAGACCCGGGTCTCCCACGACCGTTTCCTCTTTGTGTCGATGTAGGCATTTAGGCTTTGCTCCTCATGAAGTTTCTTGGTAAGCTCCAACACTTTCTTCTTGCTTGCGTAGAATCAAGCTTCAAAGGTGTATCATTCTCCTTTGAGTTGAATCCATGATGTTTTCAACTCTATGAGGTCGGTAGGCATGTCAGGATGGAGAATGGTATAAGGAAAATCCCATTCGACAATGGGCTCCATAATCATTGGTAGGATGGCTGGATACAGCATTATGAAGTTTTGAGCGCGAGCTCGCACCCATTTGAGATAAGGCTCCAAAGGAATAGAGTTATTATATCCCAAAGTCTTGCTATCAACCTTGTTTACCATGCCCTAAGCTCGTACAAACCTTTGACAATAACATTGAACATCGCTCTCGTAGTCGAACACAATACCCTAGATAAGTGTGTCATGAGGACTATCTCTTCGAGCATAGCCAAATTGTCGTAGAGCTAGAGAAGGGTTATAAGTAATACCTCCCCTAATGTCCAAGATTGGAACATTAGGGAACTCCCCATAATGGTCAATGATAGTAATGTCCTCTTGAGATTGAAAGCACCAATAAATATATGTATGAGAAAGCGACATTATCCTTCGCGACCACCTCAATCCTTGCTCATTATTCAATACTGATCGGGGTAGGTGCGAAATAAACCACCTAGATAGCAAAAGCAAACAACACATAAGAGTACCTCGCTTCCTCATAGTGAGAGTATGAAGAGAGTGCAAAACGTCTCCAAGCAATGTAGGCACAGGGTTACGAGTAAGGAAAATTTTGATAGCATTCACATCTATGAGTTGGCAGGGTTAGGAAAAAGCACAAACCCATAGATTAGAAGATCCAAGACTTTTTCAAAATCTTGAAAATCCATATCATCCCAAAACAGTTGAGCCTTCTCTAACAGAAATTTAGCTAGAAAACCCTTGACTACGCTCCTTGTTTCCCAATTAGCTATAATATCATACGACTTCAAATGTAAGGCTGATGCAATTTCTTCAGGTTGTGGATATTTCTATAGACTAGTGAAGGGTATTTGATCAAGAACAGGTACTCCCAATAGTTGAGAGAACTCTTCAAATATGGGCACCAATTGATAATCGGGAAAGGTGAAACAATGATGTACAAGATCAAAGAACTGAAAGAGAACACACATCATGTCTTCTTTAAAGCTTGAGGTAACCAGATTGAGTAGTCGACCATATCTTTTGGTGAACAGAGAATTATCAGGAACCCTTGATGCTAACTCTTTGAGGTGAGGAGGCACCCTTACAAAGATGATTCGAATGGTATTTCTGCAAGCGGAAGCCATAACCTACAAAATAGAACAAAGATAAATCCCTAGGTCCTTGAAATGGTTAGTGAAAATTCTATGGCATGATGTTATGATGTCATGAACAAATAATCATACATAAACAAAACACACAAGGCCTTAGGTTTAGGCTTGCATAGGTTTTATAGGTAAGTACCCTCTTGAAGTTTTAGTAGGTTCAACCTGTCCTAAAAGAAGTAATTGGGTTCTAAGGAATCTCAATATCATTAATCTTTCTTCATCGGGCATTGTTTCAGCACAAGCTTTTGTTTTAGCGACCAAAATATCCCGAAAGTCTGATCTCAATGAGTGTAGTATCGAGTATCAACCAACTTCAGTCTGCAACAAGCCATCTATCTCACTACTTTCTAATGTCTAAGTTGTTCAACTAAGGTTCTACAGTCATTTAGTGCTTCATGACACCATACAACGGCCCCATATTCTCCTTGATTTAACTCAAGGGACACTGGTACCAACAAATGTGTCACACTAAAGTAGCCATCGCTTCAACCATATCGGTATATGCCATACATTTTCCAAGATCTATTTCTACTTATCTAATATGCCCCATGTTGTACCCCAAAATTTTCCCTCTCATTTTACTCAACACATGCCCATTGAGGTCCTCAAGTTGCTCAAGGATGCCCAAGAGTTGACCAGACAAACTCTCTCCTAAGGCAATGTACCTCAAATTAGGGTTTCCATTTTCATCAGGGTGTGGGAGCTCCAAAGGTACCAAATGCTTTACATGGTCCTAATATGTTCTCAAGATCATCCATGCCAAGTTTTATACCTTGCACAAGAGGTTTGCTTAGTAAACTACTTAGATGCCTAAAAATCAACTGTATTAGGTCAAAAGTCAAATGTGGCCCACATATAGTCAAACCTCAAGATTTTTGGTCACCATCAACATTTTTAAGTGATATTCATCATTTGATCAAGGGTTGATCATGATTCCCCAAGGAATGTCCCAAATTCATCAAAACCCAAAAGTTGCTAAATTAGGGTTTCTCAGGAAAAGTCAACCAAACTTTGACCAAGCATAACTTCTTCATACTTTATCAGAAATTTTCCATCCAATTCTCATTTTTAAAAGGATGAAATTTCCTACAATTCATCTTCATCCTTCAAGTTCAAAATGTGCACTCATCAAAAGATATGAATTTCCATATTATAGGTCCTTTTAAAAAGTCAACAAAAACACCTTTTGGGTCAAAGCTTCTTACATGAACATGGAAGACCAATTTGATATGAGACCAAAAGGGTTGTTTAGGGGACATCCTAAGCTTTCTAAAAAGTCCAAGAACACCTCTCTAGGGTTAAAATTGGAAGAGATATGCCTTGTCAAAGTTGACCATTTTTGCAAAATTGCCAAATGTCAAATGTGCTCAAAAGTGCATTTTTTGTCAAATGGGATTAGCATTTCATTATTGAAGCTTGTTTATGACATGGTCCACGGCCCAAATCAGCATCCACACATTATTTGCTTCATTATTTATTTTATTTTGATTTTTTATTATTTAAAATTCAAATTAAATCAAATAAATTGCAAAAAATATATAAAAAGATTGGTTTTGATCTGATTTTTGTAGGAATCACAATCCAATTAGGCTGGCATATCAGATCAAATCGTGCAAAGCAAATTGAAGCAAGAATTGGCATGATTAGACCTATTTTAGAAACATATCATACAGGAGGAAAATCAAATCAAATCTCCATGATTATCAAAGATACAAAGCATTTTTGTTGACCTAATATGCTCTACTATAAATGTTGAACATAACCAATGTGCAAGATAGGGATTGGAGGTCGTGAGCTGGAAACAAAACTGAAAAAATTGATAAAAAGTGGTGAATCGTTTTCCAACCTAAAGGGAAATTCAAAGAATTCAACACTCTCAATCGTTTCCTGGACCTTCCCAGAAGCTAGCACGATCAATTACAAGCTTCCACAAGCCCATAATCGTCACATAACACCCACGCGGTTTGCTTCCTTTTTCAAATTCGATTACAATAATTCTTGCATCATAAACATCTTCTAATGATATATTTATGTTCATTGACATATTTTCAACATGTTTGAATGGTTTAATTGATGTTTTGATGCTTGTATTCATAATTGCCATTGCTAGGGTTTTCATGGTCGTTTTAGGGTTTTTTCATACAGGTTAAATTGGCCCAAGAAAGGGGTACCATGATGCTCGTGGCATCAAGACAAATCGATCCATGTGCTTAGAATTAGTTTATCATGCTTGCTTTTGATTTTTGAAATTTGCAGTGCTATAGCCATGGAGGATGTCCGTAGGTATAAGTCTCATACCTAAAACGACGGACAGGGGAAGAAGAAGACAGCGTGGCTGATAACCATTGGCCTGTTTGAATAATAGTGCGCGTGTTTTTATTTTTTCCAGCTACCCACTTTGTTTTACATAATATGTTTTGTTGTCATTATACTAACGATTAAACAATATGGCCTAGTGGTGAAGCGTGCGTTGAATAGTGGAGAGGACCTGGGTTCAATCCTAGGTCCCAACATATTCTTTATTTTTCCTAACATTCAATTGCAGATCCCATTACCAACCTTACCAAGCGCCTACCATGCATCCAACCATCCAGCCATTGGATCATCACTAATCCAGATCCAACGCTCAGTCAAAGGGAAGTCCATGATACACCCTCCAAGCGTGACTACACAAGATCAAGCGTGGGACTGGGCTGAGCAAGGATTAGGCCTAAACAATTCAACATCACACCCCCCCTTTCAGCAATACAGGCCCATCTCTTTCCCTTTTTATTTTAATTCTTTTAATTATTTTCTAATTATTTTCTTTTTAAAAATAACACAAGAATCATTACTTTTTTCATTAAATCAAAAATCACAAAAAACATCAAAAATTATTTTTCATAAAACATATTTTGTTTCCAAAATTAATTAGATTAATTTAATTTAGTGCAATTTAATTACTTTTTATATAATTTAAATTAATCAGAAATTAAGGTTTTAATTTTGTACATAGTTCAATTTTTCTCAAAAAATAACCAAATTATTGTTTCAATTAGATTTTTAGGTCTTCTAATTATTTCTCGCATTTAATTTGTCGCGCGTGCCTTTCATTTCTTTTTTCTATTATTGTAACTGCTCTGAGGTTGTAATAGATTAATTAGGGTTTTAAATTTCCGCATTTTATTTTCAGTTAAATAATTATGTATCTGACCAAAAGCCCTGTAATAGTTAGAACTTTAAACTTCCCGCATTTTAATTTCTGCAAACTATAAACTGCCTAGATATTAATAGGGTTGTATGGAAAGAATACTTGAAAATTAAAATGGTAGAAAACCCTAAATGTGCAAAGACAAATGAACTGAAAAAATTCACTCGCACATGCTCACTCCTAGGGTTTACTCCACTCCGGTTGCCTTCGGTTAAACGGTCATGAAGTATAGGGTTTGTTAGTGGTTGTCCTCTAGCCCCGAAAGATCTAAAATGGCCCATTCAGATGTTGCCTCGGAAAAAGATCTTTAAGGATTTAGGATGATTACTAACATTTCCTAACATTGCTTTTATGATCGTATTTGTCCCTTCGAATGTCCCTAAAAAACTCCAACGACGATGCTACCTATTTCTCAATAATGGGATAGCATTGTCTAAAAGGAAAACGAACAGACTTTTTTCGAGTAGGTAGATTAGTTCCTAGGTACTTGCTCAAACAAACAAAAACTTTTTCACACCAACACTTTCCCAAACAAAGTTTTCAAAAACAACTTCATAACACTCTTGAGGACAGAAACAAGGGTTAAAACGAAGTAAAGCAAAACTTTTCAAAACAAGCACACAAAAGCAATTTTAAAATGAGCAAGTACCTAAGAGCCCATGGAAAACCACGGATAGAAAGAATGCTAACACCTTCTCTTTCTATAATCTACCCCCTGTACTCAGAAACATCTCGAAAAAGTTTTTTCTGTTCTTTTTCCTTTTCCTGATTGGATAAAATAAAAGTCGGTGGTGACTCTTGCTTACCGCGACATTTACGAATACAAAATGCAAACCAGTATTAACAGTCGATTCTGCCACCGTATCACAGAACTGGCGAGTCTGCTGGAGATAAAATAAGTGGGGTACACCTTAGGATCTAGGTAATTTTAAAAAATTGCTTTCTTGTTTTGCCTTGCCTGTTTTAAATTCAAGGGTTTGTTTGGGTATTATTAAAGATCCTACACTCGGATCTGGGGACACTTTTTAGGTAAACAACAATAGATCGTGGAGACTGTACGACGTAGACCGATATGGTTTAAGCGATGGTTGTGTTGGTGTGACACTTTGGTTGGTACCGGTATCCTTCGTGGGGAAACGAGGAGAATATGGGGCCTCCGCGTGGTGTCATGAAGCACTAACGGACCTTAGAACCTTAGTTGAACAGACTTGGCCATTAGAAAGTAGTGAGGTAGCCGGCCTCGGTATAGATCTGAGGATTGGTTGATACTCGATGCTACACTCATTGAGATCAGACTTTCGTGATATTTCGGCCGCAAGAAAAGATTATTTGAGCTGAAACAATGCTCGATAAAGGATGATCAGTGATATTGAGAATCTTTAGAACCCCGTTACTTTTCTAAGACAGGTTGAACCAATCCAACTTCAAGAGGGTATGACCTTAAAACTCAAGCAGGCCTTAGACCTAAGGACTTGGTGTGATTTATCTGTGTTTTCTATACTTGTGATTTCTCATGACATCATAAACATCATACCATAGCATATCATGACTAACCATTTCAAGGATCTCGAGGGCCTGCGATGCAGGTTATGATAAATCAGACGTCTAATAAGGGGCAAGGGGATTTATTTTCCTCTAACCAATGTCGTCAGAAGATCAAAACTCAACAACTTGAGTCGGGAGCTATGACCCACTTGATATGGTGAGCTTGACTCTCGTAGAAGGATTCTCAATGATACAAAGTTCTTCAATTAAAGCTGTAATCAAATTCTAACAGTCTCTTGTGTTTACCCCGCGAGATCCTTGAAAACATTGCATACATATCATTGCATAACAGGATTCATAACAGATTTCTCATCTCCTCCGCTGTTTATTTTAGCAATGGCTCTTGAACAAACTTTGAAAGATCTTCAGACTCAGAACACGCAGTTCCAACAAATGATTGTGGCTCTGGCCAAAGGATAGGAAGAGTTGAAGGCTCTGATTATTGAGAAGAACAAGAAGACCAAGAGGACAGCCGATGTGGTAAATATGGGAAGAAGGTTCAGAGGGCCGCCAAGACGGGTTGTTGAGCTAGCTTCTTTATCCAAAGAGGGAGAGAATCAGGAGGATGAAGACAGAGAAGATGACCCTAGTCCTAAAGAGTCTGACAATGAAACTGATTACAATGAGGAGCAGTACCCTCCGACTGATGAAATGTATAAGCAGTTAGAAGAGCGTCTTAGCGCTATGGAAATCCAGAAGGTTCCTGGGCTGGATTTTGAAGAGTTGGGTCTGGTCTCTGGGGTTGTCATCCCCCCAAAGTTCAAGGCACCGGTATTTGCTAAGTATGATGGGGTCTCTTGTCCCAAGATGCATCTCTGTTCTTATGTAAGGAAGATACAACCTCACACTGCTGACAAAGACCTGTGGGTTCACTTTTTCCAAGACAGTATGTTTGGAACACAACTGGATTGGTTATATCAGCTGGAAAGGGACAATGTTCGTAACTGGGAAGACCTTGCTGCTACATTTTATAAGCAATATCAATATAATGCAGAGCTCGCTCCCACCCGTACACAACTCCAAAATCTATCTATGGGATCGAATGAGGGTTTCAAGGATTATGCTCAGAAGTGGAGAGATTTGGCTGGAAGAGTTCAACCTCCCTTGGCTAATCGGGAGCTCGTGGATATGTTTCTGGGAACTTTGATTGGGTTGTTCTTCAACCATCTGATTGGAAGTTCATCGGCGGGTTTTACTGAACTGATTTTAATGGGAGAAAGAGTGGAAGCTGGAATCCAAAGTGGAAAAATTCAGAAGGATGCCTCTTCTAGTGCTGCAAGGAAACCGTTTGTAGGTAAAAAGGAAGTTAATATTGTATACAACCAAAAGAATCAAAATTGAACTGGGCATCGTCCGACGGTAGGGGCTGTTATGATTCCCAACCCTGCACCTGCTCAGCAAAGAAATAATCAGTCAAGAGTAGAGAGGCCAACTAGACAGTTCACTCGAATCAACATGATGGTGTCTCATATTTTATCTCAGTTGTTAAAGACCAATCTGGTTACTCTGAGGGAAGCTCCGAAAAATCCGAACACCACCTCTCCCTACTATAAACCAAATGCTCGTTGTGCTTACCATTCGGAGAGTCCAGGCCATGACACTAATGATTGCTGGACCTTGAAGAACAAAGTATAGGATTTGATTAATGCTAAGGAGATTGAATTTGATCCCCCGGAGACTCCTAACATTATCACTACTCATATGCCGAAACATGGTCGGGGTGTTAATGTCGTTGAAGAAGATGTGTTTGTGACCTATGTGGAAGAATTGGTAACCCCACTCATGACTATCAAGGAGAGTTTGTTGAAAGCCGGTTTATTTTCGGGCTGTGGTGAAGGTTGCCACTTTTGTTCGTTTCTACCAACTAGTTTCCCTTTGTTGAAGGCAGGTGTTCAGCGCCTAATAGATGAAAAAGATATTATATTTGAGAAGACTCCCGTTCCGCCTATTTCCTGTGAAGACATTGCTATCATAACCATTTCCGCCAATCCTCTCAGGGCCTCCACTAAGAGACCCGTCAGGATTACATCAATTCCGAAAGTGACTTCGTTGATCATAACCATGCCTGGGCCAATCCCATATTCCTCGGATAAAGCTGTTCCTTGGAACTATAGGGCCGACGTCTATTACTATGGCGTCAAGCAGGACATGCTAGCCATTGAAGACAAGATTGCTGAAAATACTGATTCCGACATTGTCAATATTGCCGAGACCAGTAAGATAACAAGAAGTGGAAGAGTGTTCTCCCCTGAGATTTCTCCTCCAAAGACCGCTACCGGACCTATGATCATTCTTGCTGTGGTTCCACTCGAGACTACTACTGCAATTCCAGTAATTACTCTTGTTCACCCTCCCATCACCGAGTCGGCCGAGACTCGAGGAAAAGACACATTGGTTGAGCTTGTCCTGACAATGGCTAATTCAGTAACCATACTAGAAGCTTCCAAGAAAGAAATGGAAGAAATTTTGAAGATAATAAATAAGAGCGACTACAATGTGGTCAAGCAGCTGGGGCAGACCCCATCCAAAATTTCTATGTTGGCTTTGTTGTTGTGCTCTGAGGCCCATGCGAAGGTTTTGGTTAAGTTTCTGAAGACGGCTCACGTACCACAAGAGACATCTGCTGATCAGTTTGAAGAATGTGTGGCTAGTCTAACTACCGATAATGGTTTGGGTTTCTCTGACGCGGATCTAACACTGAAAGGAAGAAAGCATAATGATGCTCTTCATGTTTCCGTTGAATACAGGGGCACGACTCTGGCCCATGTTTTGGTAGATACTGGCTCCTCGTTGAATGTGCTACCTAAAAAATCTCTAGATAGATTGGACTATGAAGGCTTGACCTTGAAGCCTAGCTATATAGTAGTGAGAGCTTTCGATGGTTCGAAGAGGATGGTACATGGGGAAGTGGATGTCCCTATCAAAGTTGGTTCCCGGACCTTCGACTCCACTTTCTACGTAATGGATATCAAACCATCATATTATTGCTTGTTGGGACACCCTTTGATACATGGGGCTGGGGCTGTTACTTCTACCCTCCACCAAATGTTGAAGTACTCGGTAAGAGGAAAGATTGTCAATGTGCACGATGAAGAGGAGTACATGATCAGTCACTTGAACTCCTTCGGGTACGTAGAGATGGATGGCTAGTTCATCGAGACTCCTTGCCAGAACTTTGAAGAGGTACCTCAGATTTCGGCTACAGCAGAAACTATTGACAGTCCTCCAAAAGTCACCAAGCCTCCTTTGAAGATGGCTTTTCTCAAGAATGCACGAGCAGTGGTTGAAGAAGGTGGGTCTACCATTTGGGGTCAGCTCCCGGCTATTCATTACAAGTCTGACAAATCTAGTTTGGGCTTTACTACAGGTGTTCAAATGGTTGTTCGTCGTGCTCGAGCTAGAGGACATCCCCTACGCATCAGAAATCTTGGGGTCAATGCACTTGAAGATAATGATGGTGATTCCGACATTGACATTTGGATCTTCCTGACTACCAACGGTGGACTCAATAGCTAGACTGCCAAGGACTTTGTGCCGATTACTTTTGTTCAGGAGTAACTGTATTTTTGATTTTTTCGGATATGTAATTTAAAAACAATATAAACTTTATAGCCATGTGTCTTACCCGGGGCACAATGGTTCTATTTGTGAGGGTTATCATGTTTCATTTTCATATGACATTAATAAAGCATTGGACGTTTGCATACAAATTTTGCGCTCTTTGTCTTTCTTTTCTTTTATTCTGTCTATACAACTATGCTCTTACACACACTCACGTATCCAAATGCAGATCCATATCCACTCTGGATCCCATTGATAACAGTTCTGCTACTTCTCATTATAACTTTGAAAATCTAATCAACCAAGCCGAGAACAAAGGTGAGGAAGATTGTGAGGTACCCGGAGAACTTGCTAGACTATTACAGCGAGAAGAAAGGGCCATACAGCCTCATGAAGAACCGGTTGAGACAGTGAACTTGGGTACAAAGGAAGACAGAAAAGAGGTTAAAATAGATGCAAATCTGGAGCTTAGTGTCAAACAGCGGTTGGTACAAATGTTGCATGAGTATGTTGAAATCTTCGCCTGGTCATATGAAGACATGCCGGGACTAGACACAGATATAATGGTTCATCATCTGCCGACTAAAGAAGACTGCCCTTCGGTAAAGCCAAAGGTCCACCGTATGCGCCTTGAGATATCAGAAAAGACTAAAGCAGAGGTTATGAAGCAGTTCAATGCAGGGTTCTTAGCTGTCACCTCCTATCCGTAGTGGGTTGCTAATGAGGTTCCAGTACCTAAGAAAGATGGTAAAGTATGAATGTGTGTGGATTACAGAGACCTAAACAGGGCAAGCCCCAAGGATGACTTCCCGCTTCCCCACATTGATGTTCTGGTTGATAACACTGCATAACACAAAGTCTTTTCCTTCATGGATGGTTTCTCTAGCTACAATCAGATCAAGATGGCACCTGAAGACATGGAGAAGACAACATTTGTTACACAGTGGGGCACTTTCGGCTACAAGGTAATGCGGTTTGGGTTGAAGAATGCTGAGGCAACTTATCAGCAAGCTATGGTAGCTCTGTTCCATGACATGATTCACCATGAGATAGAGGTTTACGTCGATGATATGATAGCCAGGTCTCAAACTGAAGAAGAACATCTTGATCATCTACAAAAGTTGTTTGATAGGTTGAAGACGTATAAGCTGAGGTTAAATCCAAACAAGTGCACCTTCGGGGTAAGGTCTGGTAAGCTTCTGGGATTCATCGCCAGTGACAAAGGTATTCAGGTAGACCCTGCAAAGGTGAAGGCCATACAAGATATGTCGGCTCCCCGTACAGAGAAGGAAGTTAGAGGTTTCTTGGGACACCTAAATTACATTGCCCGATTCATTTCACATCTGACTGCTACTTGTGAGCCAATCTTCAAGCTTCTGAAGAAAGATCAAGTGGTGAAGTGGAATGACGAATTCCAGGTAGCCTTTGACATAATCAAACAAAATCTCCAAGATCCTCATATTCGGATGCCTCCGACTGAAGGAAGACCTTTGATAATTGTGATCGGTGGATCTGGAACTGACTGTTTAACGCTGGTTCGCAAAATGTCGCGGAAGCAAGAGTCGCCACCGTCTTTTATTTTCTCCAACATGGACAGGACAAAAGCACAACAAAATTCCTTATGAGATAGTTTCTCGGTTCGGGAGGTAGATTTATAGAAAGGGAAGGTGTTAGCACCCTTTCTATCCATGGTTATCCATGGGCTCTTAGATACTTGCTCATTGTGTTTTCGAAAGTGTTTGTTTTTCAATTGTGAGTGGGTTTGAAAAAGTTTCGTTTAAAGATTTCAGATCGACTCTTGTATCAGTCCTCAAGAGTGTTTGAAAAATTGTTTTGAAAGCTTTTTTGAAAGTGTCGGTGTGAAAAGAGTTTTGATTTGTTTTTGAATATAGCAAGTATCTATGAGTCATCTACCTACCCTAAAGAATTAGGCTGTGTAGAAGTCCTTAAGGTAGTGCCATCCCACCATTGAGAGGTAGGTAGCACCACCATTGGAGGTGTTCGGGTCAATTCGAGTTTAGGGACAATGTGGTCACCAGAGCAACAGTAGGACACCTTAGAAGCTACCCTTATGCCATTGATCCTTTTTAATTCCGAGGCAACCGTTTCGAGGCAACTGGATCATGTCATGGACATAAGGACTTACTAAAACGTCCTATACTCGACGACCACATTTCGAGGGGCAAGGCAACAGTGTGATCACCAGAGCAACAGTAGGATACCTTAGAAGCTACCCTTATGCCATGTTCATGGACATAAGGACTTACTAAGATGTCCTGTACTCGACGACCACGTTTCGAGGGGCAAGGCAACAGTGAGGCGTACCCTAAGAGTGGTGTGTGAATTTGTGTATTGTTTTCAGTTATGTTTTATCTTGTCATGCATTATGGTGATCTACGCTTTGATTTTATTTGGGCCATTCATTCTTTCATGCAAAATTTAGCAATTAAGGGGTGCGGAAATTAAAGTACGGAAAACGTAAATCCTACGCTATTACAAGGCGCGGGTCTATACATCGCCAAATCTTTACAAAGACCCGTTTTAAGTAAATAAGTGCGGAAAATAAAAAAAAACAGTAAAAAGGTCCTATTTACTATTACATATCCGGAGCAATTACATAATAATCGAACAAATTAAATACGCGCGAATAAAGAAAAGGGAATTAATTTTTTTGTCTTTTTTTTTTGGTAATTAAATGAAATTGAAAACTAATTAATTATTTTAATTACAAGAAAATATTTTTTGACCTTTTTTATGTTTTTATGAAATAAAATAAAAAAAAGAACTAAAAATATCAAAAGAAAAAGCCTAAGTGTAAATTTGTTTTTATTTATTGTGAAAAAAAGGTTAAAATTAGCTAATTAAACTAATTAATTTGTTAGTATTTTATTTACAAAAATAATTACTAAAGTGAAATTAATAATAATAATAATAATTACATTTTTTTTGTTTTTTTCTGAATTTATGAAAATAATTATTTGTGAACTAACTAAATAATAATAATAATTAATAAAAGGAAAGAAAATAAGAAAAGAAATGCTAAACCAAGGAGGTGAAGGCCGGATTTTGGAGGTTTTACTCAAAATCATCCTTAGGCATCAAAAATTCCATCTAAGCCCATGGTTGTGATCGTCCATGTCTCCTGATCACGTCTATGCTTATGGTTTGTCCCAATTTCACCTGTAGACAAAATACCTAAAAACAAAACCAACGAACCCTAGGCACGGGTATTGTTATACGAAGCCTAAAAATGAAATTGAATATAGCAGTTACATTGGAAATTAGGCATGGAGTATGAATATGCTATTATTTTCCAGAAAAAAGTGCAAGAATGGAGAAACGATTTCGTGTACAGGGGTGAGTTTGAGACAACTTACAGCGCTTGGTAGTGGACCTTAGGACGCGTTTGTGGTTGCTTTGACTTCAGGGAGTGGCAAGGAAGAAAGCCACGTGCTTGCTTTGATCTGAAAATGTTTGCAACACCGCTTTAGATCTCTCACTTTTTTGGACAAATTTTGAACTTTTCCTCTGGCCGTTTGTGCACGCTTTCCTTTTTTTCTAGGTCCTGAATGAGGCTTGCAAGACTTGTATATATAGGCTTGGATGAGAATCAGTCACATTAAGGAGCTTTTAAGCCTTGCAATGAAGTTTTGATTTTCTCCATAATCACCATTGAAATAACTTGCCATATTTGCTCCAAATTTGAATTTTTTTTTGCTTGAAATAGGTCTTGAACGAATTTGGTATATGTTTTATGGTGTATCAAAGCTATTCAAACCACAAAATATCCTCCCATTAATTTTCTTGATTTTTATTTGAATTTTAAAGATTTAAAATGAATTAAATCAAATAAAATTAAACAAAAATAGAAAAATTAATTTTTATTCTTGAAATAAAACATGGGACACGTGGGAGGTATGGCAAAGCTGAATCAAGTGGAAAAAGTGGGCCCCTTTTGTCAAAAATGAAGTTTCAAGGATAATTGACTTTGGCCCTTTCACAAAAATTTCCCAACTTCTCCAATGCATATCTTGCTCAATTTTGAAGCTATGAACATGTTCTTGGACATTTTGGAAAGGTCTTGAAGTCCTCTAACCAATGCCTTTGGTCCCATGTCATTTTGATTTACCAATATCAAGTTATGGTCTTTGACTTAAAGTGCCTTTTTGTTGACTTTTGAAAATGACCTATAATGTTGAAATTGATAACTTTTTGTGAGAGCATTTCTTGGACTTGGAATGTGAAGATGAGTTGTAGGAAATGTCTTCCCCTTCAAAATGAGCATTGGATGGGATTTTTCTAATGAACCATGAAAAAGTTATGCCTTGGTCAAGGTACAGCTGACTTTTCAGCTCTCCAAAAATAGAAACTTTTGACACCTTGATGATTTTTGAGCCATGCTTGAGGAATCATGATCAAGATTTGACCAAATGATGATTGTGGCTTCAAAATAAGATGTTGACCAAAATTTTTGACTTTTGACTGCCAAATGACCATTTTGCCCCTACAGTTGATTGTGAAGCAATTAGGGTTTTTGACTGTGCAACTTGACCTTGTGAGCCTTGAAACTTGACATGTAGGTGCTTGACAATGTTTATAGGCATGTGGGGATTGATTGGACCATTGAAAACCTCAACTTCCTTGAAGGAACCAAAACCTTAATTTTGACTGGCTTAGGAGGATGGTTGACTGTGTAGCCTTTGAGTAGACTTGAGCCATTTGAGGTGATGCTTGGCAAAACTTTTGAAGAATATGGGAGGGCAAATTTTGGGGTACAATAGTTGCCCCTGTTCAATCTTCTTAGACCTGAGGATGTAGATTGGCTTGTGTGCCTTTCGTGATCCGAGGGTGGAAGATGATTGAACACTAGAGTGCCCAGAAATTTGCACTCACATAGTAGAGTATCAGCAGTGTGATGTCGGGAATGGGCTTACAGATGCCATTTGGAGAGATGATGGGTAGGAGGATGGGCTTATAGATTCCATCTGGAAGTGTGACAGAACCTTGTCGGGAATGGGCTTATAGATGCCATTTGGAACTGTAATGGATAGTTGAATCTGAATAAGAAATAGAATAGCTTCCGTGTCTGGGGCATATCTAGTCTATATCTAATTTCTGACGTCTGAACGAGTAGTAGAATGACCGCCGGGTCTGGGGTATATCCATACTTCATGAGTAACAGAATGTCATCCGAATCTGGATCGTATCTGGACTGAACAATAGAATAGCATCCGGGATGGAGCATCTCTAAGTTGTCTTTAGAAGTTTGAATCTGAATAAGCAATAGAATAGCGCCCGGATCTGGAGCATCTCTAAGCTATATCTCAAAGGAAATTTGAATAAGTATCAGAATGTCGCCATGTCTGGGTCGCATCCGAACCATCTCTAGAAGGGAATCTCTGAATAAGCAATAGAATGGCATCCGGATTTGGAGCATCTCTAGGCCATCTTTGAAAGGAATCTCTGAATAAGCAATAGGATAACAGCCGGGTCCGGAGCATCTCTGAGCTATTATTGGAAAGGAAATCTGGAATAAGTATCAGAACGTCGCCATGCCTGGGTCACATCTGAACTATCTCTAGAAGGAGTTTTGAATAAGCAAAAGAACAACATCCATATCTGGGGCATTTCCAAGCTATCTCTGAAAGGAAATCTGGAATAAGTATCAGAACGTCGCCATGCCTGGGTCACATCTGAACTATCTCTAGAAGGAGTCTTGAATAAGCAAAAGAACAACATCCATATCTGGAGCATTTCCAAGCTATCTCTGAAAGGAAATCTGGAATGAGTATCAGAACGTCGCCATGCCTGGGTCACATCTGAACTATCTCTAGAAAGAGTCTTGAATAAGAAAAAGAACATCATCCATATCTGGAGCATTTCCAAGCTATCTCTGAAAAGAAATCTGGAATGAGTATCAGAATGTCGCCATGCCTGGGTCACATCTGAACTATATCTAGAAGGAGTTTTGAATAAGCAAAAGAATAACATCCATATCTGGAGCATGTCTAAGCTATCTCTGAAAGGAAATTTGGAATGAGTATCAGAACGTCGCCAACTGGGTCACATCTGAACTATCTCTAGAAGGAGTCTTGAATAAGCAAAAGAACAACATCCATATCTGGAGCATTTCCAAGCTATCTCTGAAAGGAAATCTGGAATGAGTATCAGAACGTCGCCATGCCTGGGTCACATCTGAACTATCTCTAGAAGGAGTCTTGAATAAGCAAAAGAACAGCATCCATATCTGGAGCATTTCCAAGCTATCTCTGAAAAGAAATCTGGAATGAGTATCAGAACGTCGCCATGCCTGGGTCACATCTGAACTATATCTAGAAGGAGTTTTGAATAAGCAAAAGAACAGCATCCATATGTGGAGCTTTTCCAAGCTATCTCTGAAAAGAAATATGGAATAAGTATCAGAACGTCGCCATGCCTGGGTCACATCTGAACTATATCTAGAAGGAGTCTTGAATAAGCAAAAGAACAGCATCCATATCTGGAGCATTTCCAAGCTATCTCTGAAAGGAAATCTGGAATAAGTATCAGAACGTCGCCATGCCTGGGTCACATCTGAACCATATCTAGAAAGGTGATCTCTGAATAAACAATAGAACAGCCTCCGTGCCCGGAGCATCTCTAAGTTATATCTGAGAAGAAATCTGGAATAAGTATCAGAACGTCGCCATGCCTGGGTCACATCTGAACCATATCTAGAAAGGTGATCTCTGAATAAACAACAGAACAGCCTCCGTGCCCGGAGCATCTCTAAGTTATATCTGAGAAGAAATCTGGAATAAGTATCAGAACGTCGCCATGCCTGGGTCACATCTGAACCATATCTAGAAAGGTGATCTCTGAATAAACAACAGAACAACCTCCGTGCCCGGAGCATCTCTAAGTTATATCTGAGAAGAAATCTGGAATAAGTATCAGAATGTCGCCATGCCTGGGTCACATCTGAACCATATCTAGAAAGGAATTTTGAATAAGCAAAAGAACAGCATCCATATCTGGAGCATTTCCAAGCTATCTCTTTAATCTTTTTAACGTAGACATGCCCTGGCCGGATACAGGTATCGAATCCACAATCAATCGCTCACAGACATGCCCTGGCTAGATACAGGAATCGAATCTGGGATTGCGATAGTTGATAGTAATCATCTTTGTATTGACCTTTCCTGAAAAAGTCAAAACATTAGTTATATGCAATGTCATGGTGCATGGAATGCGCGGTGTCATTATGTTTATTACCAATGGGATTGTAGAATGTGATGTTTATATCATGTATGAAAATGTGATGTTTGCGAATGTATTTTTGTCTAGGAAAATAAATCCTTGACGAACGCCGGGAGCTTATCCTGGGCTGATGTTGCAAGAATACCGGTAAGAGAAGATAACTTTGTTGGGGAATAAACTTGGCGAATAGATTACTCTGCGGGGAAAATTACTCTAGCGATCTTGCTGGGGAAAATACTCTGTGGGAAGAGAGGTACTTCGCTGAGATTTTGTATGACAACTCCGCTGGGGATACCATTGTTGAGTTACGTTTGGGAGGTTTGAGGAACTCCGCTGGGGATAGGAATACTTCGCCGAGGACGATCCTTCCGTGGCAATTAGCTGAGGATAACCCAGTTATAAGCTCTGGCGAGGAATAACCTTCTGAATAAAGACGGGGAGAGATATGCTCTGCAAAGGATAAGCTTCCAGAATCTACTGGGGATAAGCTTCCTACTGGGGAGATGATTTAACTCTCCTGGGGAGACTTTGGACTGTACTGGGAAGGGCTCCGCTGGATGTCTAGATTCCGCCAAGGAACAATCTTAGATCAAGACTGTCGGGGATGCTTGTTAAGAATGTCTGTATGATGTGCTGGGGAATGTTGAGATCTGCTGGAGGATACCCAACTTCCTTAAGGCTGATAGTATAGCTTTGCTTGGGGAGAGTGCATTGACTTGCTGACTCACGCTCTGGGGAATTAAGATATCTTGGTTATGTTCTTCAGCTGAGCTTACCTTGGTGCCCTGGTGGACAGAGAAATTAGATTGCTTAGACAGCTCATTATTGCCCCAGTTTCAGTGGGAGAAGGCACCTTTGGGGGTAGTTGGCAAATCTTCTGGTAGACAGGTGACGAGGTGCCAGGACATAGTCATACACTTTAATCCCTAACTTTTTCCTGGACCGCCCTTTCGGGTTTTCAGTCCACCGGGATACCCATTTTTTCCCAAGCCGCCTTTTCAGGTTTTCGACTTGCCGGGTGTACAGATTTTTTCATTTCATCCCTTATTTTGCCCGAACCCTTTTGGTTCGCCGGGAAGCCCTTATTTTTGCCTAGGTGTGTCAACCTAGCGGGTTTTTGATTATGCTTAGTATTTTTTCGACTATGTCCATGTTCTCAGAATGTAGGGAGATGCCCCTGTCAGTAGTGTTTTGTCATGCCCCAGAAGATGTTTCATCAGGCCAGATTCGTTGCTGGAGTGCCCCAAGTGACTCGGGCGGAGATTTGCCCCAGGTTATTTGACCTTTGAGAGATTCTCTGAATCTTGATTGGACTGCCTCATATAATAGACCATGGTCATGTCTGCCCCTTGAATGGAAGTGCTTTTGTTCACTAGGTATTCATCGTGCGAATTTCCCTGCTGCTCAAACAAATAGTCATATGCAAACAATGTTATATCAAAATTCAAAGCTTATGTCTGTCTTGAAGATTTTGAAAATGTATTCTTTTAGTAAAAATAAGTGAAAATTTTTTGTAAACAGCGATGTCAACTCGTTATTTTACCGCAAGCCTTAAGGAGTCAGGATACCTTTCGTAACAGTATGCTTTCGAACTAACCCATGCTTCAGCTAGGACTTTTAAGGGTTATAACGTGGCCTGGTTCACGGTTTAAGAAATAAAGGATAAGGCTCAAAATGCATTTGTACCCACCCGCTCTTCGTGATGTTCTTCAAACCTAAACTCAGTTGATCGTGCGTTAGACCTTGTTTGAGTCTTTGCTCTGATATTCCGGTGATGGTTTGGACATTGACAGTTTATTTTGAAACAGGCAGTCATTTTAGTTTTGTGGAGGGTTTGTATGACCTCTTTCTTTTTGATTTCGCTATCCCTAAATTTTGCCTGAACTATTTCTTTTGTGATTACAGTCAGCGGGATGCCCCAGTTTTGTAAGTCTCCTTCATAGGTTTTGACTTATTGGGTTTTTATTTTTGAGATATAATGACTGCCTATCCTTATGATTATTCGGAATCATCAATGTCTTCTTTTTTTTTGTAAGGACCTCTTTTGGTGCCATTTGTTATGCACTTGGATCAACTGAGAGAACTACCCTGCCCCAGGTTATGATAAAGGGTTTTAATTTTCGAAAAGAAAAACTCCTACTTCTTTGGCTCAGAGGGGTTGACGAGGGATTATCTTCCTTATAACTCTAGTGTTTAGGGATTGAAACAATGCCTGTACCTCATCAGCGGGGTCTGTTCAAAAGCGTACTGTAAAGATCGTGGTATCGTTTTCGTCATCCCCCCTCAATAGGCTTAGAATTATTAATTGAGAGTTGTCATAAAAAAATGAAAGCAATTTTGAAAATAGCGAATGCGAAACAATTACTTCAAAACAGACATGTGTAGTGCATTAATGACATAACAATGTTTAACATGAATAAATGTTTGAACAATCAAAAGAAAATCACAACTTGAAAAATTCTAATGAATGAAATTCTTCTAGTCTCAGGGCTTGTTACTTCGACTGGTGCATCTTGTAGGGATGGCAGGAGCATTCAGCCTGGCCCATCTGGGTGAAATCTACAGCTCTTTCATTAATCAGGTCTTGGATCTTATTCTTCAGAGCCCAGCAGTCGTCGGTGTCATGTCCTGGACTGTCAGAGTGGTATGCACATCTTTCCTCAGGATTGTATTTTAGGGAGGTTGTGTTGAGATTTTTAGGAGGGTCCCTTAACGTCACCAGATTCAACCTCAACAATTGTTGTAAAGCTTGAGACGGTGACACGTTGAGCTTGGTGAACTGCCTTTTAGGCTTGTCTGGCTTGCTCTGATCAGCCCATTGTTCTTGGCGAGGTCGTTGTTGGACCTGCGAAGTAGTAGCAGCTTGGGGAGGCCCGTTCATTAAACCCAACCTTTGACTTCTTGGAGGCTGGTTAATGACTTGGTCCCTGACTTGGACTGATTGCTTCATGTCTTGATGAAGCTGACTGATCATGGCCCTCAGCTCTCCTTGCTCCCGAGCTAAACCTTGGATGAGAGCCCTTTGTCCCAGCATCTGGGTTTTCATCGTATCTACCTCAGCTTGTAGACGCTTCAGCTGCTCGTCCTTGTCATCTTCGGGACTTTGCTTGGCCAGATTCCCCATGAGGAGTGTCCTTAACTCCTCTTGTCCCTTGGATAGGCTAAGGAAGATCTCCCTGAACTGAATCTCTTGAGCCTGAAGATCCTGGTTATCTTGTTGGGAAGCCATTGCTGAAATAAACAGCGGAGAAGGTAAGTGTCTTGTAACAGGGGTACCTGTTATGCAATGATGTGTATGCATGCAATGTTTTCAAGGACTTCGCAGGGTAAACAAGAAGATTGTTAGAATTGGAAACCAGTAGCTTGATTGAAGGAACTGCATATTATTGAGAGTCCTTCTTCAAGGGTCAAAGGCTCACCATATCCAGTGGGTCATAGCCCCTGACAATCTTGGCTCGGGGAACCTTCTTCAAGTGTCAAAGCTCACCATATCAAGTGTGTCATAGCCTCTGACAACCTTGGCTAGAGGAAAAT
Organism: Vicia faba; assembly: GCA_948472305.1. NCBI lineage: Eukaryota > Viridiplantae > Streptophyta > Magnoliopsida > Fabales > Fabaceae > Vicia > Vicia faba. The sequence goes on from OX451740.1 coordinate 314,372,102, forward strand.
AAATCCTCTTTGCCCCTTGCTAGACGTTTGATTCATCATGACCTGCATCACAAGCCCTTGAGATCCTTGAAATGGGTTAGTCCTTATGCAGGATGTATGCAATGGTATGATGTTATGCTATGCATGGGGTAACGTAGGTAAACCCTGTTACGAGTCCCAATTAAGGACTGTAAACAAAACCTGCAAGAAACTCAGTAAACCCTGTTATGAGTCCCAATTAAGGACTATAAACAAAACCTGCAAGAAACTCAGTAAACCCTGTTATGAGTCCCAATTAAGGAATATAAACAAAACCTGCAAGAAACTCAGTAAACCCTGTTATGAGTCCCAATTAAGGACTATAAACAAAACCTGCAAGAAACTCAGTAAACCCTGTTATGAGTCCCAATTAAGGACTATAAACAAAATCTGCAAGAAACTCAAGTGTCAGATAACAAGCATGCAAGTAGTCAAGTTGGAAAGCACACAAGTCACACAAGAGAATCCCTTAGAGTTTAGGCCAGCATGGGGTCTGGGTATTACCCTCTTGAAGTTGGTGGGATCAACCTGTCCTATTAGAAGTAACCGGGTTCTAAGGGTCCCAATATCACTGGATTGCTTTCATTGTTCATCGTTTCGATTTAGCCACTGAACTGGCGACCGAAATATTCCAGGAAAGCACCCCTCAATTGAGTGTAGTATCGAGTATCAACCAACCTCGAACTGCACCAAAGTCAGTTATCTCACTAACCTAAAGAGGCCAAGATAGTTCAATTAAGGTTCCTAAGGTCAGTTGATGCTTCACGACACCACGCAGAGGCCCCGTACTCTCCTTGACTGAACTCAAGGGTTACCGGTACACACCAAAGTGCCACATCAACGTAGCAGACTGCTTCAACCATGTCGGTATACCCCGCACAGTTCCCTCACAGCCTTGTTGCTACTTTCTAAGAAGGTATCCCCAGATCCGGGTTAGGATCTATAGAACTTCCAAGACAGTCCCACAATTTAAAGCAAACAAGTCAAAGCAATTGAAAACACAGTGATCTTAATCCTAAGGTACACCTCACTTTAAAAGGTCCCCAGCAGAGTCGCCAGTTCTGTGATCGGTGGATCTGGAACTGACTGTTTAACGCTGGTTCGCGAAATGTCACGGAAGCAAGAGTCGCCACCGTCTTTTATTTTCTCCAACATGGACAGGACAAAAGCACAACAAAATTCCTTATGAGATAGTTTCTCGGTTCGGGAGGTAGATTTATAGAAAGGGAAGGTGTTAGCACCCTTTCTATCCATGGTTATCCACGGACTCTTAGATACTTGCTCATTGTGTTTTCAAAAGTGTTTGTTTTTCAATTGTGAGTGGGTTTGAAAAAGTTTCATTTAAAGATTTCAGATCGACTCTTGTATCAGTCCTCAAGAGTGTTTGAAAAATTGTTTTGAAAGCTTTTTTGAAAGTGTCGGTGTGAAAAGAGTTTTGATTTGTTTTTGAATAGAGCAAGTATCTATGAGTCATCTACCTACCCTAAAGAATTAGGCTGTGTAGAAGTCCTTAAGGTAGTGCCATCCCACCATTGAGAGGTAGGTAGCACCACCGTTGGAGGTGTTCGGGTCAATTCGAGTTTAGGGACAGTGTGGTCACCAGAGCAACAGTAGGACACCTTAGAAGCTACCCTTATGCCATTGATCCTTTTTAATTCCGAGGCAACCGTTTCGAGGCAACTGGATCATGTCATGGACATAAGGACTTACTAAAACGTCCTATACTCGACGACCACATTTCGAGGGGCAAGGCAACAGTGTGATCACCAGAGCAACAGTAGGACACCTTAGAAGCTACCCTTATGCCATGTTCATGGACATAAGGACTTACTAAGACGTCGTGTACTCGACGACCACGTTTCGAGGGGCAAGGCAACAGTGAGGCGTACCCTAAGAGTGGTGTGTGAATTTGTGTATTGTTTTCAGTTATGTTTTATCTTGTCATGCATTATGGTGATCTACGCTTTGATTTTATTTGGGCCATTCATTCTTTCATGCAAAATTTAGCAATTAAGGGGTGTGGAAATTAAAGTACGGAAAACGTAAATCCTACGCTATTACAAGGCGCGGGTCTATACATCGCCAAATCTTTACAAAGACCCGTTTTAAGTAAATAAGTGCGGAAAATAAAAAAAAACAGTAAAAAGGTCCTATTTACTATTACATATCCGGAGCAATTACATAATAATCGAACAAATTAAATACGCGCGAATAAAGAAAAGGGAATTAATTTTTTTGTCTTTTTTTTGGTAATTAAATGAAATTGAAAACTAATTAATTATTTTAATTACAAGAAAATATTTTTTGACCTTTTTTATGTTTTTATGAAATAAAATAAAAAAAAGAACTAAAAATGTCAAAAGAAAAAGCCTAAGTGTAAATTTGTTTTTATTTATTGTGAAAAAAGGTTAAAATTAGCTAATTAAACTAATTAATTTGTTAGTATTTTATTTACAAAAATAATTACTAAAGTGAAATTAATAATAATAATAATAATTACATTTTTTTTTTGTTTTTTTCTGAATTTATGAAAATAATTATTTGTGAACTAACTAAATAATAATAATAATTAATAAAAGGAAAGAAAATAAGAAAAGAAATGCTAAACCAAGGAGGTGAAGGCCGGATTTTGGAGGTTTTACTCAAAATCATCCTTAGGCATAAAAAATTCCATCTAAGCCCATGGTTGTGATTGTCCATGTCTCCTGATCACGTCTATGCTTATGGTTTGTCCCAATTTCACCTGTAGACAAAATACCTAAAAACAAAACCAACGAACCCTAGGCACGGGTATTGTTATACGAATCCTAAAAATGAAATTGAATATAGCAGTTACATTGGAAATTAGGCATGGAGTATGAATATGCTATTATTTTCCAGAAAAAGTGCAAGAATGGAGAAATATGATTTCGTGTACAGGGGTGAGTTTGAGACAACTTACAACGCTTGGTAGTGGACCTTAGGACGCGTTTGTGGTTGCTTTGACTTCAGGGAGTGGCAAGGAAGAAAGCCACGTGCTTGCTTTGATCTGAAAATGTTTGCAACACCGCTTTAGATCTCTCACTTTTTTGGACAAATTTTGAACTTTTCCTCTGGCCGTTTGTGCACACTTTCCTTTTTTCTAGGTCCTGAATGAGGCTTGCAAGGCTTGTATATATAGGCTTGGATGAGAATCAGTCACATTAAGGAGCTTTTAAGCCTTGCAATGAAGTTTTGATTTTCTCCATAATCACCATTGAAATAACTTGCCATATTTGCTCCAAATTTGATTTTTTTTGCTTGAAATAGGTCTTGAACGAATTTGGTATATGTTTTATGGTGTATCAAAGCTATTCAAACCACAAAATATCCTCCCGTTAATTTTCTTGATTTTTATTTGAATTTTAAAGATTTAAAATGAATTAAATCAAATAAAATTAAACCAAAATAGAAAAATTAATTTTTATTCTTGAAATAAAACATGGGACACGTGGGAGGTATGGCAAAGCTGAATCAAGTGGAAAAAGTGGGCCCCTTTTGTCAAAAATGAAGTTTCAAGGATAATTGACTTTGGCCCTTTCACAAAAATTTCCCAACTTCTCCAATGCATATCTTGCTCAATTTTGAAGTTATGAACATGTTCTTGGACATTTTGGAAAGGTCTTGAAGTCCTCTAACCAATGCCTTTGGTCCCATGTCATTTTGATTTACCAATATCAAGTTATGGTCTTTGACTTAAAGTGCCTTTTTGTTGACTTTTGAAAATGACCTATAATGTTGAAATTGATAACTTTTTGTGAGAGCATTTCTTGGACTTGGAATGTGAAGATGAGTTGTAGGAAATGTCTTCCCCTTCAAAATGAGCATTGGATGGGATTTTTCTGATGAACCATGAAAAAGTTATGCCTTGGTCAAGGTACAGCTGACTTTTCAGCTCTCCAAAAATAGAAACTTTTGACACCTTGATGATTTTTGAGCCATGCTTGAGGAATCATGATCAAGATTTGACCAAATGATGATTGTGGCTTCAAAATAATATGTTGACCAAAATTTTTGACTTTTGACTGCCAAATGACCATTTTGCCCCTGCAGTTGATTGTGAAGCAATTAGGGTTTTTGACTGTGCAACTTGACCTTGTGAGCCTTGAAACTTGACATGTAGGTGCTTGAAAATGTTTATAGGCATGTGGGGCTTGATTGGACCATTGAAAACCTTAACTTCCTTGAAGGAACCAAAACCTTAATTTTGACTGGCTTAGGAGGATGGTTGACTGTGTAGCCTTTGAGTAGACTTGAGCCATTTGAGGTGATGCTTGGCAAAACTTTTGAAGAATATGGGAGGGCAAATTTTGGGGTACAACAATAATGTACTTAACAGTGCTAGATAATTCAATGGGGTGTGTGCTGGGGCAGCATGACGAGTCTGGTCGAAAATAGCATGCAATATACTACCTTAGAAAAAAGTTTACCGACTGTGAAACACGATACTCACTGCTCGAGAAAACTTGATGCGCTTTGGAATGGGCTGCTAGCCGACTGAGACAATATATGTTGACCCACACTACTCTGTTGATATCTAAGATGGACCCGATCAAGTACATTTTCGAGAAGCCTGCTCTCTCCGGAAGGATAGCAAGGTGGCAAATGATCTTAACCGAATATGAAATCCAATACACAACCCAAAAAGCAATCAAGGGAAGTGTGTTAGCGGATCATTTGGCACATCAGGCTGTGGATGACTACCAGTCCATGAATTTCGAGTTCCCGGATGAGAATATCATGTTGATAACCGACTATTAAGAATCTGGAACGGATGAAGGATTTGAGGAAGGATCCTGATGGTCTATGTATTTCGATGGAGCCTCAAACGCACTGGGTAATGGTATTGGCGTCGTAATCATATCTCTTGAGGGCTGTCATACTCCATTCACTTCCCGATTATGTTTCAACTGTACCAACAACATGGTGGAGTATGAAGCATGTATTATGGGTCTTCGAGCTGCTATCGACCTAAGGATCAAGTTCTTGAGTGTATTCGGGGATTCTGCTTTGGTGATAAGTCAGATCAAAGGCGAGTGGGATACGAAGCACCCGAACCTTATTCCTTACAAAGAGTATGTACTAACACTGCTGTCGTATTTTGAAGAGATCACCTTTGAACATTTCCCACGAGAAGAGAATCAGTTAGCAGACGTTCTAGCTACTATGTCGTAAATGTTCAAGGTCAGGTGGGACAATGAAGCTCCCCAAATCACTATTGAGAGGTTGGATGAACCGGCATACTGCTGTGAGATCGATACTGAGGAGGTAGCCGACAAACCTTGGTTTCATGAGGTGAAAAGGTATCTCAAGGCTCAAGAATACCCCGAGGGGGCATCTGTTAATGACAAGAAATTTCTGAGAAGGTTTGCTGCAAAGTTTATCCTCAGCAATGGAATCCTCTATAAGCGCAACCATGACTCTACCTTACTGTGGTGTGTAGACAAGAGCGAGGCAGAGAGGATTATGGAAGACCTACACGAAGGTACCTTTGGCACTCATTCCAGTGGACATACCATGGCAAAGAAAATCCTACGGGCAGGATATTATTCGTCCACTATGGAAGCCGACTGTTATCAGCATTCTCGAACCTGTCATAAGTGCCAAATTTATGCTGATAAGGTGCATGTACCTCCAGTTCCTTTGAATGTTTTGACGGCTCCCTGGCCTTTTTCAATGTGGGGAATTGACATGATCGGCGAGATCAGACCTACCGTGTCTAATGGGCATCGCTTCATCCTAGTGGCCATTGATTACTTTACGAAGTGGGTTGAGGCTGCCTCCTTTGCTACGGTTACTAAGAACGTGTTGGCACGGTTCATCAAGCATAACCTGGTGTGTCATTATGGTATCCCTGAGAGAATCATCACAGACAACGGTACCAACCTCAACAACTCAATGATCACTGAACTCTGTAAGCAGTTCAAGATTCAGCATCACAACTCTTCTCCTTATCGGCCAAAGATGAATGGGGTTGTTGAAGCTGCTAACAAGAATATCAAGAAGATCATACAGAAGATTACAGTGACATACAAATACTGACACGAGATGTTACCGTTTTCTCTTCACTGGTACCGTACTTTAGCATGTCCGTCGACAGGGGCAACACCATATTCTCTGGTATATGGCATGGAGATTGTCCTACCCATAGATGTCCAGATCCCTTCTCTACGGATTATGAAGGATACAGGTTTGAGCGAAGATGATTGGATCCAGACTCGACTTGATCAATTGAACTTAATCGATGAGAAAAGACTTACTGATGTCTGCCATGGTCAAATGTATCAGAAACGGATAATCGAGGCCTTCAACAAAAAATTCAGACAACAAGCGTACCAAGTAGGGGATCTGGTAATCAAGCGCATCATACTGCCGCAAGGTGATCCCAGGGGAAAATGGACTCCCACCTATGAGGGACTATTTGTAGTCAAGAACATATTTTCTAGTGGAGCCATGATTCTGACCACCATGGATGGTGATGACCTCTCACACCCTGTTAATGCAGACATAGTGAAAAAATACTACGCATAATAAAGACCCGCTAGGTTGACATACCTAGGCAAAAATAAGGGCATCTCGGCGAACCTAAAGGGTTCGGGCAAAAATTAGGGATAAAAATGAAAAAATTTGTACATCCGGCAAGTCAAAAACCCGAAAGGGCGGCTTGGGCAAAAAAGGGTATCCCGGTGGACTGAAAACCCGAAAGGGCGGTCCAGGCAAAAGTTTGGGATTAAAGCGTATCAATATTCCCCATTGGATCACCTTGCGATCAGACTTCAATAATCAGATTCCAAGCTCAAACGGTACCGATCCATCCAGTCAGCTTCGGATAAGCAGCAAAGTGATGAGATGCTCGAAGACATAGGGGCAATAGCAGAATTGAAACCCAATGGGATCACTACACATAGCTGTTTTCTTTTTGTAAACAATTTATGTAATAATTTCCATTTTTACGGCGGCATTCTCTTACTAGAGCGTTAGCCTCCTTGTAAAAAAACGCTTGTTATAAGCGAATTTCAAATCAATACAAAGTGTCTTTCAAGTACAAAACTTTGTGTTTGTTTTTCATTTTTCTGTTTTGTTTTGCAAAAACGTCCAATGTTTTATTCTTGACATATGCATTTGAATATGATTACTGTTCACAAATATATGCATATAAAACAGAAAGACAGTTACTAAGAACTTAAAGAAATTGGTGCAAAACCTAAATATCAACAATTACCCCGTCCATCATAGTACAAGGGGCAAAGACAGTTGGAAGCAAAGTCATTATCACGTATAAGCCAGTGATATCTATATTCCCCATAGAGCCGAGACAACAAAGGTTCGACCTCCGTGTCCCCAAGCAGGAATTCCTTCCCCAGTAGGCTCTTTCAGAAAGCCAATATCTGTATTCCCCAGCCAAGCGGTATAACCATAAGCAGTTTATAAAGTTTTTCTCCCGAGCAGAGTTTATTTCTCTGACGGCAGAAGCTCGATCTCCAACAGAGCTTTTCTCTCCAGCAATGGAAGTTCATCCTCAACTGAGTTTATTTCTCTAAATCCGCAGATCTTCCAATAGAGTATCTCCCTTCCCCACAGATTCATTACCTCGCAGGATTGTTCTCAGACAAAGTCTCTCCCGGCAGAATGTTCTCAAGCAGAATGGATGTAAATCTCCAGCTAATCATCTTCGTTCACTATACCCAGCGGAAACAAAGAACTCGACTCATTATACTCTCATTTATTTTCCCCATCTCGAGAATATCACAATGGCGTTACATATCCATACATCATGTCATGCACATACATATTATACAGCACAATCTCATTTATTTTGAGAACATCATTACTCAATGCATTTCATGCATCATGACATTGCATACGACTAACTCTTTACCTTTCAGGAAAATATGCACTCAAGTTCTCAAGAGTTCTCTCTGGTTCAGTCAAACTGACACCAAGGTTTTTATTCCAGTTGAGGATATTCCAAGTTTTCTCTGGTTCAGTCAAACCGACACCAAGGTTTCTAGTCTAGTTGAAGACGTTTTAAGACTTTCGTCTGGATCAGCCGACTCGCCGCTAAGATTCCCATGATTTCTATTCCAGTCAAAGTTAATCCGAGACCTCTCCTAGGATCAGTCAAATCGATACTAAGATTTCTCTCCTAGTTGAAGTTCTCACAAATTTTCTTTGGTTCAGTCAAACCGACACTAAGGTTTCTATTCTAGTTGAAGACGTTTTAAGACTTTCATCTGGGTCAGCCGAATCGCCGCTAAGATTCCCCTGATTTCTATGCCAGTCAAATTTAATCTGAGACCTCTCCCGGGATCAGTCAAATTGATTCTAAGATTTCTCTCCTAGTTGAAGTTCTCAAGGGTTTTCTATGGTTCAGTCAAACCGACACTAAGGTTTCTATTCTAGTTGAAGACATTTTAAGACTTTTGTCTGGGTCAGCCGAATCGCCGCTAAGATTTCCCCTGATTTCTATGCCAGTCAAAGTTAATCCGAGACCTCTCCTGGGATCAGTCAAATTGATACTAAGATTTATCTCCTAGTTGAAGTTCTCACGAGTTCTCTCTGGATCAGTCAAACCGACACCAAGGTTTCTATTCCATTTGAAGATATTCCAACATTTTTTCTGGTTCAGTCAAACCAACACTAAGGTTTCTATTCTAGTTAAAGATGTTCTAAGACTTTCGTCTGGGTCAGCCAAATTGCCGCTAAGATTCCCCTGATTTCTATGCCAGTCAAAGTTAATCCGAGACCTCTCCCAGGATCAATCAAATCGATACTAAGATTTCTCTCCTAGTTGAAGTTCTCACAAGTTTTCTCTGGTTCAGTCAAACCGACACTAAGGTTTCTATTCTAGTTGAAGACGTTTTAAGACTTTCGTCTGGGTCAGCTGAATCGCCGCTAAGATTCCCCTGATTTCTATGCCGATCAAAGTCAATCCGAGACCTCTCCCGGGATCAGTCAAATCGATACTAAGATTTCTATCCTAATTGAAGTTCTCACAAGTTTTCCCTGGTTCAGTCAAATCGATACTAAGATTTCTATTCCATTTCAAGCTATGAAGCCCAGAAATCGACCAGATAATATCTTAATTTCTCTAAGATACTATGAAGCCTGGAATCGACCAGATAGTGGTATATCTTAAATTCAAGCTATGAAGCCCGTAAATCGACCGAAAAACAGCTTAATCCCCAGCAAGTTACTGTGAAGTCTGGAAATCGACCGGATAACAGTATAAGATACTATGAAGCCTGGAATCGACCATATAATGGTATAAGACACCGTGAAGCTTGGAAATCAACCAGATAACAGCATGAGACGCTGTGAAGTCTGGAGCACGACCAGATAGCGGAAAAAGACACTATGAAACCTGGGACACGACCAGATAACAGTATAAAGTACTGCAAAGCTTGGAGTTCGACCAAATAGCAGTTTACTCGGCCAATTACTATGAAGTCCGGAAATCGACCGGATATTAGTATGCCTTAAATTCAAGTTGAAACCTGAATGCGACCGGATAACCACTTGATTCCTTATGAAGCCTGGAGCACGACCAGATAACAGTTTTTAAGATTTCAAATCTTGGAGCACGACCAGATAGCAAGTTTAATCTCATCTCCCCAGTAAGTCACTATGAAACCTGGAGCACGACCAAATAGCAGTCAGTCTTATTATCCTCAGCAAATCACTGTAAATCCTGGAGCACGACCAGATAGCAGTTCACTTTCACCTCCTCGACTAAGAGAGGATTCCCCAGTAGAGTAACGGACAACTGAAGCTCCTAAAATTCTACTTCTCCCAAGACAGAGACCGACATTCCTCAACAGATCCCTCCTCAACGACAGGAACAGGAATCCTCATCGAAGGAATATCTCACAAAATCAACATTATTCTGGATGGCATCTTTAAGCCCATCTCCGACGCTTCGCCGTCACCTCTGCCGGATGGCATCTTTAAGCCCATCTCCGACGATTCTCCGTCATATTTTCCAAATGGAAACTGTAATCCCATTCTTGATATTACCTACACAACCAAGTATCATTTCAGACGAGTGCAAATTTCTGGGCACTTAGTGTTCAATCATCTTCCATCTTCAGATTACGAAAGGCAGACAAGCCAATCTACATCCTCAGGTTTAAGAAGATTGAACAGGGGCAGCTGTTGTACCCTAAAATTTTCCCTCTCATTTTACTCAACACATGCCCATTGAGGTCCTCAAGTTGCTCAAGGATTCCCAAGAGTTGACTAGACAAACTCTCTCCTAAGGCAATGTACCTCAAATTAGGGTTTCCATTTTCATCAGGGTGTGGGAGCTCCAAAGGTCCCAAATGATTTCCATGGTCCTAATATGTTCTCAATATCATCCATGTCAAGTTTTATGCCTTTCACAAGAGGTTTTCTTAGTCAACTGCTTAGATGCCTGAAAATCAACTATATTAGGTCAAAAGTCAATTGTGGCCCACATACAGTCAAACTTTAAGATTTTTGGTCAACATCAACATTTTGAAGTGATGTTCATAATTTTATCAAGGTTTGATCATGATTCCCCAAGGAATTCCCCAAATTCATCAAAACCCAAAAGTTGCTAAATTATGGTTTCTCAGGAAAAGTCAACCAAACTTTGACCAAGCATAACTTCTTCATACTTTATCAGAAATTTTCCATCCAAGGCTCATTTTGAAGAGGATGCAATTCCATACAATTCATCTACATCCATCAAGTTCAAAATATGCACTCATAAAAAGATATGAATTTCCACATTATAGGTCCTTTTGAAAAGTCAACAAAAACACCTTTTGGGTCAAAGCTTCTTACATGAACATGGAAGACCCATTTGAGATGATTCCAAAAGTTTTGTTTAGGAGACATTCTAAGCTTTCTAAAAAGTCCAAGAACACCTCTCTAGGGTTAAAATTGGAAGAGATATGCCTTGTCAAAGTTGACCATTTTTGCAAAATTGCCAAAATTCAAATGTCCTCAAAGTGCATTTTTTGTCAAATGGGCTTAGCATTTCATGATTGAAGCTTGTTTGTGACATGTCCACGGCCCAAATCAGAATCCACATATTATTTGCTTCATTATTTATTTTATTTTTATTTTTTATTATTTAAAATTCAAATTAAATAAAAAAAATTAAAAAATATAAAAAAGATTGGTTTTGATTTGATTTTTGTAGGAATCACAATCCAATTAGGCTGGCATATCAGATCAAATCGTGCAAAGCAAATTGAAGCAAGAATTGGCATGATTAGACCTATTTTGGAAACATATCATACAGGAGGAAAACCAAATCAAATATCCATGATTATCAAAGATATAAAGCATTTTTGTTGACCTAATATGCTCTACTATATATGCTGAACATAAGCAATGCGCTAGAACAAGGATTAGAGGTCGTGAGAGCTGAAAATGAAAAAATTGATAAAAAGTGGTGAATCATTTTCCAACCTAGAGGGTAATTCAAAGAATCCAACACTCCCAATCGTTTCCTAGACCTTCCCAGAAGCTAGCACGATCAATTACAAGCTTCCACAAGCCCAGAATCGTCACATAACACCCACGCGGTTTGCTTCCTTTTTCAAATTCGATTACAATAATTCTTGCATCATAAACGTGTTCTAATGATATATTTGTGTTCATTGACATATTTGCAACATGTTTGAATGGTTTAATTGATGTTTTGATGCTTGTATTCATAATTTCCATTGCTAAGGTTTTAATGGCCGTTTTAGGCTTTTTTCATGCAGTTAAATTGGCCCAAGAAAGGGGTACCATGATGCTCGTGGCATCAATACAAATTGATGCATGTGCTTAGAATTAATTTATCATGCTTGCTTTTGATTTTTTTAATTTGCAGTACTATAGCCATGGAGGATGTCCGTAGGTATAAGTCTCATAGCTAAAATGATGGATAGGGGAAGAAGAAGACAATGTGGTTGATAACCATTGGCATGTTTGAATAATAGCGCGCGTGTTTTTATTTTTTCCAGCTACCCACTTTGTTTTACATAATATGTGTTGTTGTCATTATACTAACGATTAAACAATATGGCCAAGTGGTGAAGCATGCGTTGAATAGTGGAGAGGACCTGGGTTCAATCCCAGGTCCCAGCATATTCTTTATTTTTCCTAACATTCAATTACAGATCCCATGCCTCACCTTACCAAGCGCCTACCATGCATCCAACCATCCAGCCACTGGATCATCACTAATCCAGATCCAACGCTCAGTCAAAGGGAAGTCCATGATGCACCCTCCAAGTGTGGCTACACAAGATCAAGCATGGGACTGGGCTGAGCTAGGATTGGGCCTAAACAATTCAACATCACACCCCCCTTTTCAGCAATACAGGCCCATCTCTTTCCCTTTTTATTTTAATTCTTTTAATTATTTTATAATTATTTTCTTTATAAAAATAACACAAGAATCATTACTTTTTTTATTAAATCAAAAATCACAAAAAACATCAAAAATTATTTTTCATAAAAAATATTTTATTTCCATAATTATTTAGATTAATTTAATTTAGGGCTATTTAGTTCCTTTTTATATAATTTAAATTAATTAGAAATTAGGGTTTTAATTTTGTACATAGTTCAATTTTTCTCAAAAAATAACCAAATTATTATTTCAATTAAATTTTTAGGTCTTCTAATTATTTCTCGCATTTAATTTGTCGCACGCGCCTTTCATTTCTTTTTTCTATTATTGTAACTGCTCCGAGGTTGTAATAGATTAATTAGGGTTTTAAATTTCCGCATTTTATTTTAAGTTAAATAATTGTGTATCTATCCAAAAGCCCTGTAATAGTTAGGACTTTAAACTTCCCGCATTTTAATTTCTGCAAACTATAAACTGCCTAGATATTAATAGGATTGTATCGAAAGAATACTTGAAAATTAAAACGGTAGAAAACCCTAAATGTGCAAAGACAAATTAACTGAAAAAATTCACTCGCACGTGCTCACTCCTAGGGTTTACTCCACTCTGGTTGCCTTCGGTTAAACGGTCATGAAGTATAGGGTTTGTTAGTGGTTGTCCTCTAGCCCCGAAATATCTAAAATGACCCATTCGGATGTTGCCTCGGAAAAAGATCTTTAAGGCTTTAGGATGATTACTAACATTTCCTAACTTTGCTTTTGTGATCGTATTTGTCCTTTCGAATGTCCCTAAAAAACTCCAACGACGATGCTACTTATTTCTCAATAATGGGATAGCATTGTCTAAAAGGAAAACCAACAGAATTTTTTCGAGTAGGTAGATTAGTTCCTAGGTACTTGCTCAAACAAATAAAAACTTTTTCACACCAACAATTTCCCAAACAAAGTTTTCAAAAACAACTTCATAACACTCTTGAGGACAGAAACAAGGGTTAAAACGAAGTAAACCAAAACTTTTCAAAACAAGCACACATAAGCAATTTTAAAATGAGCAAGTACCTAAGAGCCCATGTAAAACCACAGATAGAAAGGATGTTAACACCTTCCCTTTCTATAATCTACCCCCCGTACTCAGAAACATCTCCAAAAAGGTTTTTTCTGTTCTTTTTCCTTTTCCTGATTGGATAAAATAAAAGTCGGTGACGACTCTTACTTACCGCGACATTTGTGAATACAAAATGAAAACCAGTATTAACAGTCGGTTCTTCCACCGTATCACACCCCAGATATGGGAATAGAATCTTTTAAGTAATAAACTCAAGCATAGACCCAAAATGTAAAGAAAACAAGGCAAATAAATAAAGCAATAAAGGTGATCTAGCTCTTAAGGTAACCTCGCTTTTAAATTTATCCTCAGCAGAGTCGCTAATTTTGTAATACGATGGGAGAACTGACTTGGTGTTTTTGCATTTTATCGCAAATGTTGCGGATAGCAAGAGTCGCCACCTACTTTTCTTTTATCTAATAAAGTAAAGGGTGAAAAGAATAGGAAAAACCTTTTGATAGTTTTCTTGAGTTCGGGGGGTAGGTTATGAAAAGGGAAGGTGTTAGCACTGTTTTCATCTGTAGTTATCTACGGGCTCTTAATTGCTAGTTCACTTTGAAATTCTTTGTGTTTTGTGTATGTTTGAAAAAAAATTGAAAGTGGTGATTTTTTAATGATTCTCATATCGTTGAGAATGTATACAAAATGTTTGTTTTTGAAATATTTTGAAAATGCCTTAGTACGGCAAACTTTGCAATGATTCTCGTATCATTTAAAATGTATACAAAGTGTTGGTTTTGAAAATATTTGTTGAAAGGGAGTGTTTGTAAAGATGTTTTGAAGATGCCAATGTCATAAAATTTTGTAATGATTCTCGTATCATTGAGAATGTATACAAAATGTTTGTTTTGAAAAGTGTTTGAAAGTGTGAAGTATTGAAATGGTTTTAGTTTGTTAGAAAGCAATTACGAGAAATCTACCTGCTCAAAAAGTCTTTGTTCTTTTCCTCCTCCTTTAGATGGTGCTATTTTAGCATTGGTTGGTAAGGATCCATATCATTGGATGTGAGGGACAGGCGTGGGTCATCGTACAATCATAGAAGGCAACTTGTAAAATGTTTTAGCAATTTGTTATAAGGGACTAAGATCATTTATCAAAGGCAACATCGAAGGGTCATCGAGGGACTACGATCTTTTAATCGAGGGTCTTTGCTAAAACATCCCACGCTCGAGGGACATGATTGTTTAAATCTGAGGCAACATGTGTGGGTTATCATAGAGGTGTATGTACGCAAAGTCTTTTTTTTCAAGTATTTTATCTTTTGAATTAGGGTTTGTCTATGGTTTCTTTTAAATCTTGTCATGCAAACCGTAATTACTAACAATAATAAGGAAAGCGATAAATTACAGAATTTAAATTTCCTACGCTATTATAACGCTTTGGGAATGGGGATATAGGTTTGTGAATGAGGGGAATAAGGAAATAAAGCCATGATTATCTATTATAATCCATTGGATATGAATAACAATAAAATGTACAAAATGTAAATAAGAAGAAGGAAATTGTTTTTATGATTTTTGATGGAAGAGGTTTTATAATTAACCTAATTAAAATAATTAATTTTAATTACAAGAGAGATTAATTAATTATTTGACAAACACTAAAAATCTAATTTAATTGAAATTAAGAAGATAATAAAAATCTAAGTCTAATAGTTTGTTTAGAAAATAAATTTTGTTATTGTTAATTTGGAAAGAAAAATGTTTTATAATGTAAAAAGAGTAATAAAGTCTAATTTAATTAACAAAAATGAAATATAGTGTTTAAATTAAAATATTTTTAATTTAATTATTTAAGAAAATATATTTTTGTATTTTTGGTTAAATAAAAATAAGTAAATATATAAAAATAAAGAAAATATGAAGAATATAAAAAATAATGGGCTTGGGTGTTAAAAAGTAAAAAGGGGGTGAATAACCATTTTTGTTAGGCCCAAAGTAAATTTGTTTGAAATCAGAAAAATAAAATGAAATAAAAATGTGCTTATGGTAGAAGTAAAAATGGAGGTGTATGAAAGCAATTCATTCAAGCCCAAAACAAAAGTCCGGCGCTTATTGATCCAATACTGTTGGCATATGAGAGTGGATCATGGTCTTGCTCATGTGGAGCGCTGGATTTGATGGCTGGGACATCTAATGGCATTAATGTGAAGCTCATGATAGGCGCACGTGGCTTGTATGCACTGAATCTGTATTAACAAAATAAGTGAAAAACAAAAGGGTACCACTGGGGTTCGAACCCATGTCCCTATAGATTAATGACTTAGCGTGCGCTTCTTTACCACTGGGGTGGCTGTTACATCCGGTGGTAAAACAAGTTGAAATAAATTTAAAATAAACTCAGTTCTGAACATGGCTTCATCTTCTTCCTCGCTCCAGAACAACAACACCATTGTTTTGAATTCTGAATTTGCTCATTTCTCAACCATTTTCAAAAGTGTAAACATGAAACTTGCTTGTTTTTTCACCACGAATCCAACCATGTAAATAACTTAAACTATAAATCAAAGATGAGCATGAATTTTGTATGGTACCAAAACAAACCCTAATTTTTTTGTAACTTCAAATCCAAAATTCACATTACTTTGGAAATATAAATGGAAACTAAAGGCATGGTTAGCTTCAGGGAAATGATGTCTATATTTTATCTTCATAATGTAACCATTAATGGTACTTGTATAAGGAGTTCAAAGTTGAGAAAACTTACCTCAAAATTGGAAAGCGTGTTTGAAGTTTGAGCACTCTTGGAGGTGTTGTGATGATATTGATAGCTTCATTGAACTCCTAGGAAGCTATTGTAATGCTTACTTTGGATTGAGAGTGGATGGAACTTTCTGGAGAAGTCAAGTTGCAAGTGACTATTTTTGAAAATGGAGGATGATGTAAATGGTGTTACGATGATGGAAAAGGGTCTTGGATAGGTTCTAAAGTAGGTATGTAAGCTTTGAGATTGATTTAGAGTGAAAACACACGAGTGGATTGTGAGTTTGAAGTTCAAGGTCAGAATGTGCAACAATGGAGATTTTGAATGCCAATTCTGATTTCAGGAAGTTTTAGGGGGTTAGAGGGCTCTTAAAATCGTTTAAGGCTTGCAAACAACCTCTCTATTTATAGAGAAAAGGTTTTAGAGGCTCAAGTAATTAGAAATAAAAGATCACATGTTATGGTTATGTGACTTAATTTTGAAGCAAACATGAAATACATAGTTTTAATGCATAGTACAAGGACTTGTAGGGTGTTTAACAAGTTGTATATGGTTGCTTATTGGTTTTAACATTGTTTATGTTCATAAGAAACAATTGCAAGGCTCAAGGAGAGTGTACTTTGTGATTAAGGTCACTTTTCCAAAATGGAAGTGTGAACTTTGTTCCATTAATGGAATGATCACTTGGACAATGGCTGAAGCACTTGGATCATAGCTTAATAAGTTATGTAAACATATGATTATGGACGGATTTTCAAGTTAGAAGCCTGCAAAGCAAGATTATGCAGCATAGGTTTGAGATTGGATCATGTGTTCTTCATGAAAATGACCTATAATTCAAGTTTATCATGCCAACTTCTTCTCTTTGATTCTCCTAGCTCAAAAATGATCTTTTAAAGTTATTGGACATTCTGGAAAGCTTGAAACATTATCTACAACCTTCATGTTGATTACATTGTCTAAATCAAATTGGAACTAGGTGAAAATTTTCCAAGAAGTTGGGATAAAAATCTGACCAAACTTGCTAAAATTTTCACTAAGTGTTTTGTAAAAATGTCATGACTTCATGAGCCTATATCTTCAAATCTAAGCATTTTTTGGACATCAACCCTCAGGGAAAAAGTTTTAGAATTCATCAAGATCTATAACTTTTTATGTTGAAAGTTTTCCTTGAATCATTTTGCATCTTGGTGAAAAATTGTCATAAAGAACTGAAATTATCAAGGTCAAAAACACAAAAATTTTCTAAGTATTGAAAATCTTGACTTTACTTGACTTTCTTGTTTCTTGATGATCGAGTTTGATATTTTTTAATGTCTTCATTATTCTTGATCTTTGAAATTCAATGTTGACAAAAAATCAAAGTTTGACTTTTTGTGTATTAGTTGACTTTTCGTCAGTTGATCCAAATTTCAACTATCAATTCTTTGATCTTGACAAATGATTTGAGCCATGAAATTTGGTCAATATATTGTGTTTTAATCCTTAAGATCATGCTTAAAGCCATTAAGTCATGTACTGGGTCAAAAGTCAATGATCAGTCATTCTCAGTCAAAACCCTAATTTTGACAATTTTGACCCTTTGGTGATTTGAATGCTTTTTTTTGAAGAATCATGATCAACACTTGATCAATTGATGAATATGACTTAAAAATGTTGATGGGGGACCAAAAATCATGAAGTTTGACTGTATATTGACCATAGTTGACTTTTTACCTAATACAACTAACTTTTAGTCATTTGAGGAATTGACTGAGCAAATTTGTGATGCAAGACTTGAAACTTGGTATGAGCATTCTTGGAGACCTATAATGAACCATTAAAGTCACTTGAGGAATTAGAAATTCAATTTCCTTTGAGAAAACCAAAACCCTAATTTGTGGACTCAGTGCTTAGGAGGTGAGCTTGTCTGATAAACTCTTGAGAATCCTTGAGCATTTGAGGACTTTTTGTGAGAAATGTCTTGAGAAAAGAGAGGGCAAATTTTGGGGTACAACACCCCCCGAACTCAAAAATCTTAAAAGGTATTTTCTGTTCTTTTCACCCTTTCCTTATTATATAAAAGAAAAGTTGGTGTGGACTCTTGTTATCCGCAACATTTGCAATAAAATGCTAAAAAAGTCAGTTCTCCCACCGTTTACACATATTCATTACACTGCAAAACAGGAACACCCCCTAGCATTGGGGGGGTTTAGCCTCACATAATATTCAATGAAATTACAATAATAAAGTTAGACATTGCAAGATAATTGGATTCTGTTGATCTTCAATCGCGATTGCTCTTGAAAAATCACTGTTCTTTGAATCCCTTGAAAGTTCCAATTTTTATTGTAGAATTCTTCTAATCTTAAAAGTCCCTTGTTTGGTTGTCAAAATTGCCTCAAATAGACAGAATCAATTGTTTCAAGTTCGAAATGTCCAAAATGCCTTTCTGGGTCTCACTTAGAGCCAAATAGAAAAATCAGAAAAACTCAGTTTTTGGACCAACACAATCCGTATCAGGTGACACGGCCAACTGTGTTGGTCATCTGTCCATTCCCTAAGAGTCTTTAAGTCTCAGCATAGCTGACACAGCCCGTGTCGTATGACACGTGTGGCCGTGTTAGCATTCTGGTTTTTGGCTCTTCATGTGTATGGCGGTAGAAATGTTAAGACTAAGCCATTCAGTTAACTTAACTTGCACAGATCAAATAAAAATCGCCACCGTGCTTTATTGTTTCCAGAGGAAATGGAAAAAGAGCGAATAAACCCAAAAAGAAGGGGGGGAGAATCTAAGTACGTGGATTGGTTATGTAAAGGGAAGGTATTAACACCCTAAACATTTATGGTACTCCGCAGGAACCTCTTTGAAAATTCGTGTATTTTGGCTATAAAAGGTGTATACAAAAATAAATGGTAGAAATGAGGGAAAAAGTATTTTTTTTTACAATTTTGCACCCGCCGCGGTTGCGAACCTTTAGTGCCTATGTACCACCTTTTGTGAAATAGGGTATTAGGGTACTCGTAGTTCACCTCATAAATTTTTAAACACATATATGTTGGTTAATTTTAAGAGAAGAGACATCATCGTCATATCCGAGTGGGAAACATACTTACTACCCACAATCATGAGAAAGGAGAATTTGAATCATCTCAAAATTGAGGATATAGCTTGGATTTTAAAATCGACAAAGCCTCACTCAAGACCCAAGTGGAAAATATCTCACTTTACTAAATATTATAGAAGTATAGTAGCTCGCATCACTACAAGAATCGACAAGAGTCTAATATTTTGAGAAATTTTTTTAAAGTAAAAACCCAAAGCATAAAAAATGGTTTGAATGAGATTAATTGACTTTTAGTATTCTAAAAAAAATGTAAAAGTATGATTAATATTGATTAAAATTTGATTAAGAAAAGATTTTGAAAATACATGGACCTAAGTCCAAGTTTATAATGAAAGTCGTTCAAGTTAGAAAACAAGAAGAGTTTTGAAAAAGAGGGGGAAGATTTTTTAAATTAAAGAATATGGGATGAGATGAAGGGACTATCCTAAAGCATAAGGTAAAAGCTAGGGGCAAGAACGATCTAACAAACAAGAAGTCAACACTTGATGTGATCGGTGGATCTGGAACTGACTGTTTAAAGCTGGTTCACGAAATGTCGCGGAAGCAAGAGTCGCCACCGTCTTTCATGTTCTCCAACATGGACAGGACAAAAGCACAACAAAATTCCTTATGAGATAGTTTCTCGGTTCGGGAGGTAGATTTATAGAAAGGGAAGGTATTAGCACCCTTTCTATCCATGGTTATCCATGGGCTCTTAGATACTTGCTCATTTGTGTTTTCAAAAGTGTTTGCTTTTCAATTGTGAGTGGGTTTGCAAAAGTTTCGTTTAAAGATTTCAGATCGACTCTTGTATCGGTCCTCAAGAGTGTCTGAAAAATTGTTTTGAAAGCTTTTTGAAAGTGTCGGTGTGAAAATAGTTTTGATTTGTTTTTGGATAGAGCAAGTATCTACGAGTCATCTACCTACCCTAAGGAATTAGGCTGTGTAAATGTCCTTAAGGTAGTGCCATCCCACCATTGAGAGATGGGTAGCGCCACCGTTGGAGGTGTTCGGGTCAATTCGTTTGTAGGGACAGTGTGGTCACCAGAGCAACAGTAGGACACCTTAGAAGCTACCCTTATGCCATTGATCCTTTTTAATCCGAGGCAGCCGTTTCGAGGCAACTAGATCATGGACATAAGGACTTACTAAAACGTCTTATACTCGACGACCACGTTTCGAGGGCAAGGCAACAGTGAGGCGTACCCTAGAAGTGGTGTGTGAATTTGTGTGTTATTTTCATGTTTAGAAATTATCTTTGATCATGGCATGGTGAGCTACGCTTGTTTTTTAATTTAGGCCATACATTCTTTTATGCAAAGTTTAATAGTTTAAGAGTGCGGAAATTAAAGTGCGGAAAGATAAATCCTACGCTATTACAAGACGCGGGTCTATACATCGCCAAATTAACAAAGACCCGTTTTAATAAAAGTGCGGAAAGTAAATAAATTCCTAATTACTATTACAAGGCTTGAACAGTTACATAATATTTACAAGAAAAATAAGAATAAATGCGCGAAAAGAATAGAAAATAGAACGTTCGAGGGCGTTGGACCCTTTTGGAATTAAATTGAATGAAAATTTAATTAATTATTAAATTAAAGAAAAGAAATGTTTTTTTTGATGGTTTTTGTATTTATGAAATAAAGAAAAAGAATTAAAAGGAAACCCTAAATCTAGATTATTTTAATTATGAATGAAAATATTAAAGTTAACCTAATTTACTAGTTAATTAATTTATTTACAAAATTAATGATAATTAATAATAATGATAAATAATGATGATTAATAATTTATTTAAGAAAAAGATGAAAATGTCAAAAAAAACCTAATTCTAGATACTTTTTACTTATTAAGAAAAAGATTAAAGTTTAAAAACCTAAATTAAACTAAGTTAACTGTTAGAGTTTATTTACAAAAAATAGGTTAGTGATGAAATTAATAATAATTAAAGATATTTGTATTTTTGATTTTTCTGATTTTATTATAGAAAATTATTTTATGGTAAAAAAAAAACAATTAAAACAATTAAAAAAGAATTAGAAAAGGATGCAAACCAAGGGGGGTTTCAGGCCCAAGGGGAGGTTTTTTTGAACGGTCTGCATTCTTTGGCCATTGGATTGGGTTTCATGGCCATTTGTGTTCTGGCTGTTGGTCATTTGTGTTCTGGCCTCAATGTTCCTTAATCTTCTCAGGATGTCTGTCTCGCCATGTATTGGTGTCATGCATAAGTTGTTCTTTTGGCCATTTGGCTTTTGGCTTTTGGCCATTTGGCTTTTGGCCTCAACGTTCCTTAATGAACCTGCATGGGATCCTGTCTAAATCTGCAGTGTTGAATCTCATGAACACATTAAATAAAATCATAAAATACAAATAAAGCCAATATATGAAGAAATTTAATGTTTAGGCACAATATGGTATGTATGAATGATTATACCCTTTTGATCATGGAGATCAAATCAATCTTATCCTTACTAGAAAAGTAGTGACATGAATACTTTTATGCCCTTTTGATCATGGAGATCAAGTCAGCCTTACCCTTACTGAAGAAGCAGTGAGATGTTGGTTTGTAACTGTGATGGCTTGTTTGTGGTGAGAGAGGGATTTGTAATAAGGATTTCAAGGTTTTATGGTTCTTGAAAGAATTTGATATTCTAACAGTGTTGTGGCAAGGTTTTTTCTCTCTTTTCCTCCTCTCTGGTTTGCGTGAAAAGAAGGTGATTATATAATGGAAATTAGGGTAAAGAAAATGGGCTTTGAATGTGCAATTGGGCCTTCAATGTTCACTTGAGTTCGTCACTTTCCAGACTAAATCGCAGGGACTTAAGTGCAATTTTTGAAGTTGAAATGTGAAAAAAAAATGTAGCCGACATCGATAACTAACTCCTATCCGAAAATCGGCTCAATCGGATAAACGGTGAATTAGTTATGAATTTTTGAAGTTTCAGCTCAGACAAACTTATTTTAGGCTCCAGTGTCGACTCTGACACGTTCTTCAATAAAAAACTGGTATTGATCGGAGCATAATCCGGTCTCGACTTTTGAAGATAAGTTGTAGATCTATGAGTCAGTGACCTTGTGTAAAAATATGAGCCCAATCCGATAAAAATTGACCGAGTTATGAATTTTCGAATTTCGGCCCAGATGAAATAGTATTCAGCATTCAGGATTTTCGGTGTGTCACGCACTCTGAGCAAAAAACGAAGGCCTTTTGAATACCGTTTGAACTCAATACCTTCTGTGAAAATGTAGCCAACTCAATTTGTGAAATTTTGGCGCTGGAACCAGCTCGATACGATGAAAATCGACCAAGTTATGATTTTCTGAACATGACGCAAATAAACTTCTGTCACAAATTTTCTGTATGAAAATACTTGATAAATCCACATTTTTGAAGACCTTCTGATCGAAATTGGCTTCCAGCCGTGAGAGATGAAAACGTAGATAATGTCAAGACGGAATTTTGGCCACCGGAACGGGTTCAAAACGAGCCACGATCTTCAAGTTATGAATTTTTTAGCGCGTAAAAACTGCACTTTCAGCACACTTTTTCACCATATTTCTTCGAGAAAACTCACACATTCGGATACCTTCTTTAAAGAATTGACTCTTGAGCCGAACCTGAATTTGAGAATACGTTATCAGAGATATCTTGGCGAAAGAATACCTGAATATGACGCGCCGGGTTGGACTTGTGAATTTTTCTTGAAATATTTTGAGAAATATGGGAGGGCAAATTTTGGGGTACAACACTTGACATAAAGAGTAAATGTAGAATTCCCTTCCTTTGATTGAAACCAATCAAGCAAAAATACTAAACCTCTTAGGAAAATCAAGCTTCAGATGAATTAAGTCTTCACAAAAATTGGGAAGAGTAACGGCTGTATACATAGGAATTTTCAATCATAGACAAAGTATATTAACCAAATAGTCAAAGTAACCTTAAAGTGTTTTAATGTTCAAGTTTGTTATTAAGTGTTCTCAAAAAGAAAAGAAAGCTCAAGTGAGTAAAATAAAAATGACATAAAGATAAATGCTAAAGTGAGAAAAAATAAAATGACATAAAGATAAAATTCTCAAGTGAGTAAAGATGAAAATAGCATGAAATGTAAATGCTAAAGTAAATGGTGCGTTAAAGTAAGGATATAAAATAAAGGGCATAAAGTAAAAGCACAAAGTAAAGTCAATTGTTAATGAATTAGAAGTTAGAGGTTAGTTGAATGATCATCTTGAAACTTGCATTTGAAAACCCATTAGAAGACTGATAAAATCAAAGCCTCTCAACAATAAGTTTCATTTGCTTTCTGTCAAGTATATCATTCATTTCAAGTACTCAAGGCAAGCATATATGATCAACGATGTTTAAATGACTCACTTAGACAAAGATTCATGAGAGTTCATTAGAGGATTGATAAGATCAAAGCCTTCTAACAATGAACCTCAAGGTTATTGGATCAAATATTTCAAATTAACATATGTGGGCTTGCAAACATAGTTTGGGCCACGAATGATCATTTTTGAATCGGGATAAATTTATCGCAATGTTAAGCAAACGTAAGTGGACTTATGTAGAACTCACACCTATTTTGAGGTCGGTCAATAGCAATCTATGTACTACATGTTAGAGAAATGATATGCAGATTATTCTCCATCAACCAGTAGCACAAGTAAGAAAGGGATAAGATGAAGAGGGGAGATGTATCAGATGAAATTAGGGTTTCAAATATCATCAACATCATTCATCCATTTTGGTGGATTTGGTTTTTCAATCTATCAACACTCAAGATCCAATGAGGTTGAGGAATTTGTCCCAAAATAACACCCAAATCAGGACAAATAAAAAATAATAAAATAATATTCAATAAAACAATATTTAAATGATTAATAAAAGGGAAATAATAGGTAAAATACACAAAGTATATTAAAAGACCAAATAAAAATCCTAAAAAAAGAGTCAGAGATCAAACATGAGTCAATAAGTGTTGACAAAAAATTTCAGAATTTTTCAAAGTCAGAAACTATTTTTAAAATTTAAATAAATAAGAAAAATAAACCAAAGTTGGTAAAAAAATAGTAAAATCATAAATAAAAATAAAATGAGATCACCAACATTTGTCAAGAGGTCATTGGATCCTTCCATAATTTTTCTAGAATTTAAAAACTAAGAAAAGTATTTTTAAACAATTAAAACAAGTTAAATAAAGTGAAAAGTCATAAAAAAATCAAATCACAAAATAAAATTTTAAAAAAATAGAAATCAAAAAGAAAAAAATCAAAAGTATTTGTAAGATTTTTTTGAGAATTTTTGAAGTTGAAATGATTTTTTTATGAATTTTCAAAGTTTAAAACAATTAAAATATCAAATCAGAAAAGAAAAATAAAACCAAAAATATGTAGACCATTAGATCAATGTCAAAACGCATCAGTAATCAAATCCAAGAGATCTGACATGTTGTGCATGATATGGACATTAGTGAATAAACCACCAGATCATTTACTTAAAACAAACTTTGAAAAAATGTGTGGCGGGATATGATTGGCTGAAGGGAAGACATGTCATCATCTTCAACCTCTAGCCACACGTGAAATACAAGTTCCACAAACTGTAAAATTAGGGGCTTATATCGGTGTCATTCGCTTCGTCTCTTCAAGACGGTTCCAATGGTTCCCTCGCGAAAAATTTATATAAATTGTAGCTCAATCGATTTGAAGAAAACCAGAAGAAAAAAGTTGGAAAGGGATTTGAAAGTTCATGAGTAAAACTCACTTCCAGTTGAAAACTAATGATGCGGTCAGTATCAGAGTGACGAGAGCTACATTGTAGCAACAAGTTTGGAGAGAATTGATGGAGGAATATACCTGTTGAAGTTCAAATTCAGAGATCTGAAACTTGACTTGGCTAGCATGATTCATGGCACTTCAAGGATTGGTTCTTCTTTTCTTAGCTTCAGTGAAGTTCAAGGATGAAGAATCAGCAAAGATATTGGATCGAAAGATGCTTTAGAATTGAATTTGAAGTTGCAGAATTATGAGTTCTGTAGGAAGTGTAGCCGAGGTTCTTTGGCTCTCTAAAGCTTGTCCAAATGAGTGGGATATCACCCTCTATTTATATGGAAGTAAATGGGATGCTCGAGCGTGTGAAATGATGAGATTTTAAGAGAATTCATGTGAAGTTGCAAGCATGAAAAGTGTGACTCATATTTGCATAAACACAGCCAAAACTTGTGTTTCAAGGTGCTAATCACTTCTAGAAGATTGTTAAAAATGATTAGAAGTAAAAATGCGCAACAATTTGGTGATTTGAGGCCATATTAACCAATTTGCAATCTGACTATTTTGACAAAATCTGTTTCAAGGTGCCAACTTTGAATCCATGGTGCACCCAACTCAAGAGGCTTTATCACATGATTCTTGGAGAATTCGAAAGACAAGGTCACACACTTCACAATGTGCCAATAAAGACATCATTTGGAACTTGGAGCAAAAATTTATACTCAATTGAATTTGAGAAAAACACACTAATGTTTTGTACTTAGAAAAATTCTACGTGTGAACTTCAAAGTGACCTATAATGTTCTTCAAAATTAAATGACTTTCCACTCAAAATTTGGTCTTGGTCAATGAAGATGGTATGTGTTAGGCTTATTAAAGAGCATTGTGAAACTTGAATAATTCAAAAACTCCAAAAAATGAGAGAGTTGTGACCTTGTGAAATTGATGAAAATCTATGAAATGACATATAATCTTTTGAGCTCTTAAGACATCTTCTAACCATTTTCGATCTTTACACATAAAAGAAAAGGTGAATTTCACATCCTAAAGATTATTGTGGAAAAAGAATAGGCTCAAGGAGATAAAAATTGACCAAGTTATGATCATTTGAAATCAAACCCTAAAATTTAAAGACTCTTCAAGGAGACTTGTAATCTTTCTCAATCATTAGTGATCTTCCATTAAAAATTAGCCTTAGATCACTGAAGAGAGCTTGTTAAGGACCATTTAAAGAGAATTATGGATTCGTAACAAATCAAAAATCTCAAGCAATGAGCAAGATATGGTCCTTAGAAGTCAACAAACCCTTGCTCAGAGAGTGTCAAAAAGACTTGAAACCCCTTTCAGATTTTGATGATTTTTCTTGCACAATTGGATTTGTCATGTGAAGAGAGGTTGTTGTAGATGATGATAAGAATCCATAGCAAAAGAACCAACTCAAAATGTTTAAAATTGAGAGAGTTATGAACTTGTGGTCACTAAATCAAGCATTTGTTCAATTAGGTCAAGTTTATTAAGTCAACCTTTAATCTTTTTGAACTGTCTTAGAAAAATAAGCATGATGGATCCTAAGAGGTCTTGAAATGGTGTTGTCTTAAAGCACACTCAAAGATGGAGCTTAAGTATCAATGAAGCTTGTTTAAGAAGCCATGTAAATAAACACATGAACCTATGAATCTTCTTGATGACTTGCACCACTGACTTTGAGGAGGTCTTGACCTAAATAAAGTGAGAGAGCTCCTTAAACCTCAAATATTTGATGTCATAGACATGACCTTGAAGATTGAGCTCTTGCAATCCATTAGAGAACCATTTGATTGAAAATCACCCCTCAACTCCTAGATTAGATGGTGAGATGAATTCAATTATGATCACCTACAATATGAACATTCAAAGGAACATATATACACATATTAATGTTAGTTAAAAGAACACGTGTACAAGATACATAATTCAAGGTGCTTGGTAATCCCTCAAGAGAAATTTAATGATAAGATAAAGAGAGAAACAACCCTAATATGTGTGTCTTGATGCATTGTGACATGAGATGATGAGAAATCTTAGGGGTAAAAATTGGGATATAACTATGTGCTCCTCTGCCTAACATGGCACGTGTCAGGTGACACAGCTGGCCGTGTCAGGCTTGTTGTAACTTGCTGAAACTTCTGAGATCTCCTATTCCTAGAATTTTCTCGTACCTAGTACCTAGGATCCTTCCCCTGAATCTGAAATAGTCACAACAACCAACCAAAGCATAAAACGGGAAATAACTTGAAATAAAATTAAGAAAACATAAAATGCGAAGAAACTCAAGAAATATGAAATAATTCAAAGAGAAGAAAAATATGACACAAAACGATGCAGAATACCTGGATTATCATGATCCAAGTAACAAAAACATGATGAAAATGCTGACCGATCACAATGCCTTTGTTTTACACCCTTTTTGCAGAGGCGGGGTGTTAGAATAGAAGACTCCCGACTCAGGTTGCCACTAGAAACCTTGTTATAATTAGAATTTACCTGTGAGGTGGAGTGGAAATTATTCTTACCGGTATAGATGCTGATATTTGATACTTGGTTCTCTAGTATTCTAAAATGGTCCAGACCTTTGATACTGTTACATGTGACTGTGACTCTATTATCCGTACAACAGTGGTTCAGTTTATGGAAGACATGGTCCCATTACATTCATGAAACATTTTGTTAATTGCATTTTGACATACACATTTTCTTATTTCCAGGATCTCTAGTCTTTGAGCCTTGTTGGTTAGGCCACCTTTGAAGATGGATACCGAGAAGAAAGACAACCACATATATCATATTGTTTACTAGTTCCCTGTGCCAGTTCTCGATAATCCTTTCCTGCTAGCTAAGAGGTATCCTCCCAAGAATATTGATATATTTACGAAAGATTATGGAAGAATTATGATGTGTCTAAAGTCGCATCTCAGTGAGTACCATAAGGATGCCCTCCAAGCTCTGTTTCAGTTTTATGATCGCACATTGAGATGCTTCATGTTTTCTGACTATCTGTTAGCACCGACTTTGGAAGAGTATTCCACTATCTTGGATATTCCTATTTTGCGTCAAGTACCTTTTCATACTGCTATGAAGAAACCTAATGATACCCAGATGGCTACCTCCCTTTATTTGGGGGAATTTGTCATAAAGGACAACTTTACGAAAAAAGGATTTGTGCATGGTTTTCATTTGAATTTTCTGTTGAAGGAAGCTAATGCCAAGGATGATAAGAAAGACTGAAAGGGATTCAAAGCTATCTTAGATTTTTGCATTTATGGGGTGGTTCTGTTTCCCAATGAGATCAAGTTTGTCGACGAGAATGTTGTTGTCATTTTCATGCAAAAGAATCATATGCTAACTCTCCTAGGAGATGTTTATCATTCCATACACTCCAGGAGCTACAAGAGGAAAGGTGGAGTTGTTCACTATTGTGCTCCATTGTTGTATCATTGGTTTAGAGGTCATTTTCCTTGTCAAAGTGCTTTTGTTGATACTCATTGTATTCTTAAGTGGTCCAAGGCTGATGGGGCTCACCTCTAAGGATATTGACTGGTATCGAGAGTAAAGGAGTAATCTTCCATTGCGGGGAATTATTTAATGTACCTATCATGGGTATAAGGGGTGGCATTAACTATAATCCAACTCTTTCTCGAAGAAAGTCAGTATATGCTCTAAGAGGACCACCTGAAAAGGAGTATGTGCAGGAATCCTTGTTCTATGATGTGCGTGACAGTATCAGATGGATGGATAGAGCTATAAAATTTTGGAAAAGAATTCACTTTGAAGGAGGACAATATTTTGGTAAAAAATATCCCACAACTTATGAGACTTACATTCAGTGGATTAAATAAAGAAACAAAGATTGTCGTTGGCCCTTTTCCATAGAAAAGCCTTTGTACCCTTAAGAGCCAGATCAACCTGATGTTGTACCAAAGGGACATTATGAGCTAGTGCAAGCTCAGAATCGAAGATTGCTTGAGGAACATGAGACTATAGAGGTAAAGTGTCTTGTGGATACACAAGAGAAGACTCAACTAGCCCACCAACTTAAAAGGTTTAAGGGAAAGGCGCCAAGTGTTGCAAAAAAGAGATCAAGGTCTCAACACAATTATGTTTATGTTGAAGATCACCAAAAATTGTTGCTGAGATCGAAAAGAAATACAAACAGAAGTGCCGAGATTGCGAGGTCCTTAAAGTGTCCAAAGCTGATTTGAAGAAGAGGTACAAGACCAAGATTGAAGGGTTGAAGAAGTAAATTCTAGACAAAGGCACCCAGTTTGACGAAGAGAGAACCGAGAGGCTTGCAGTAGAGACTCAACTCAAGGGGAGAAATATTTAACTAGAACAAGCCATAGAATAAATTGAGATGCTCAAAATTTAAATGGGAGGACAAGAATCCGCGAGCTATCCGTTGTCTGATGTTTAGATTTTGTATTTTTCTATTTTCAAAATATCGTCATCAGGCTTGCTGATGGGATCTCTCATTTTCTATTGTAATACTCTTGGTACTGATCTTTGAACTATTTGTATTCCTTCTTGTTCTGGTTTAATAAGAATCTGGATTATTAGTGTTCGCTATCTTATCTCTCTCTCTCTCTCTCTCTCTCTCTTTCTCTCTCTCTCTCTCTCTCTCTTAAGAACTTAAATCAAAGCTCTAGGATCCTAGAAATATTTAAGCATGTCATTGCATGCATTACATGCGCTCATGCATCCACATATATATACATACACACACACACATACACACACACACACACACACACACACACACACACACACACACACACACACACACACACACACACACACACACACACACACATATATATATATATATATATATATATATATATATATATATATATATATATATATATATATATATATATATATATATATATATATATATATATATATATATATATATATATATATATATATATATATATCATGCATAAGAGGTTACTCCAGCAGGTCTTCTTACTTCTGATCTAGTTTTTTCCAGATATTTCTACTTTTAACTGTCATCGGTATAACACCGGAAATAATTCAAAGAGACAGATGGAACAGATACAGAATGACGTAGTTGCTATGGGTGTCAAGATGGACAATCGTGTTGAATAATTGATGGAGATCATCCAGGCTATGGCTCTAAAACAGGAAGAGCTAAGGGCTCTAATTGTAAGACCTGCTGCAACTATTGATAATGGGAATGGAACTCTAAATCCTTCTCTAGGAGATGCTGGAAATCTTGTGGGGGTTACTGCTAATCACCTTACTGGTAATTTGGGTGGTTAGATTCTGAATGGTAATGTTGGTTTTAATCTTGGGAATGGTCCTACTGTTATCCTTGGAAATTCTGCTGGTAATAATCAAGGTATCCATGTGATTCAAGTTGTGGGAAATATGCCTCCACCCACTTCTCCTTGTCAGAATAATGAACAACCTTTTGTTCAGCCACGAATCAGAAGAGTTGTTCTGATACCTATTCAGCAGATTGAAGATGATAATTATGATTACTGGTTTTCTAATCATGAAGAACCCACTGGAGCTGATAGGAAGTTGCATATGCCCGAGGAACATATGCGGGATTTTAAAAATTAAGGAGCTATGGGTCTTGATATGTCTGATTTAGGATTAGTCCTTGGAGTACAGATTCCTCTGAAATTCAAAGTTTCGAATTTTGTCAAGTACAAAGGCGTTTCAGGTCCTAAGACGCATGTTAAGTCTTGCTATAGGAAAATGTCAGCATACTCTAGTGATGAGAAGCCGCTCATGTACTTTTTCCAAGACAGCCTGACTGGTGGTCTGTTGGATTGGTGTATGCAATTGGAAAGCTCTCGTATTCGCACTTGGAGAGAGATGGTTGAAGCTTTTGTTTTGCATTATGAATATAACAGTAACATGGCACCTACCCGGGCTCAATTGCAGAATCTGTCATAGGGGCAGAAACAGTCGTGTAAGGAGTATGCGCAAAGGTGGTGCGAGATGGTTGCTCAGGTGCAGACTCCTATGATGGAAAGAGAAATGGTGGATATGTTTACCAGCACGCTGGAAGGGAATTTTTATACTTCCCAAAGTACCTCTAACTCTTTCGCTGAGATGGTGACTTATGGTGAAAGAATTGAAGTCAAAATCAAGATAGGGAAGATTCAGGATGTTGTGTCTGGCAATAATACTGGTAATGCTAAGAAATACTTTGGTGGCTATCAAAATAAAAAGGAAGGTGAAGGTAATGCGTTATATTCCCAGAAAGGAAAAGGCATGGCTTATCAGGAGCCAAATCATCAAGTTTCCTCTGTAACTATTCCAACTACAGCATCTCAACGGCAAGCTTATGTACCTCATCAGGGTAATCAGCAACATTAGTCGAGACAACCTTCGAGAAAGTTTGATGCACTTCCTATGTCTTATGCTAAATTTTTACCTCAGTTGCTCCATCTGAAGTTGGTTGAATTATGCACTTGGAATGTTAACTCTGAAAGATTGCCACCGAACTTTGATGCTAATTCCCAATGTGAATTCCACTCTGGAGGACAGGGGCATAACATTGAAAACTTCATTGCTTTTAAGCACAAGGTACAAGATATACTTGATTCTGAAACTATCAACTTTGGGCCAGTGCCGTCACCAAATATTCTCCGTCAACCTTTGCCACCTCATAGAGGCGCCACTGTTAATGCCATTATTAAAGACGAAGGTATGAATTTGGTGATGGATGTGAACCTGTTAACAAATCCTTTATCTTTTATAAAGGAACAATTATTTAAGAAAGGTGTGTTTTCGGGCTGTGCTACCAATTGTGAAGAATGTTTGACCCATCCAGAGGGCTGTGATTGCTTGAAAATTGAGATTCAGAGGTTGATTACTTAAGTATCCTACAGTTTGACAGGTTGGTTGTTGAAAACCGGGCCAAAGAAGATGAAGTTGATGTGATCACCATTACCTTTACACCCAAGAGGATTACTGCTCATGTAACAATTCTAATTCCTGCTAATTAGTCTCCTTTGACAATTACTCTACCTAGTCCAATTCTGTATGCTAGTGATAGAGCAGTACCATGGAACCATGGTGGTGAGTTTTATTATCAGGGGAAAAAGAATGTCATCGAGACATCTGAGAATATACATTTGAGGTTCATGACATTGTAGGTGAAAGAAGAATCACCAGAAATGGTCGAATCTTTTCTCCTCCTAATTCTCCAGAAAGCAGTGCTGATGCCTCGGCCAAAGTCAAAGGAAATCAGATTGTAATAAATGGTGAAAAACATGTGCGGGATTCTCTTGTTCTGACTTTGAGTGTTGATATAGACAAATATGTGAAAGAAATGATGTGATATATCAAGAAGAGTGATTATAAGATCATATATCACTTGAACCAAACACTGGCCAAAATTTCCATTCTATCCTTGATTCAGGATTCCTAGTCTCAGCGTAATGCACTGATGAAGTTTTTGGCTAGCTCTTTTGTTCGGAAGGAAATTTATGTGAATCAGTTTGAAGGAATTGTAGCCAGTATTAGTGCAAGCAATGGTTTGGGGTTTACTGATTTTGATTTGCCTCCTAAGGGGAGGAAGCATAATAAGGCTCTGCACATATCCATGGAGATTGCACATATAACATTATCTCATGTGTTGGTTGACACAGGATTATCGTTGGATGTTTAGCCAAAGTCCGCCCTGTTGAAGTTGGACTATGAAGGGGTTGTGCTAAGGCCTACAGATCTAGTTGTGAAAGTGTTTGATGGATCAAAAAAGATTGGTATTTAGTGAAGTTGACTTGCCAGTGAAGATAGGTCCTCATACTTTTAATGCAACGTTCTTTGTCATGGATATAAATCCCTCCTAACTTTTCGTGTTGGGGCGCCCCTAGATCCATGGGGCCGGTTTCGTGACTTCCACGTTGCACCAAAAGTTGAAGTTCTTGGTTAGATATAAAGTTGGCACCACTTATGGTGAAGAAGACTATGTGGTTAGCCACTTGAGCACCTTTCGATATGTGGAAATCAAAGTCGAAGTGCATGAGCCTCCGTTTCAGGCTTTCGAAACTGTACAAGTTGTCAAAACTCCTCGACGAGAGGTCAGAAAGCTAGAGGTATCCATGACATCTTATAAGCAAGCTCAAGCGGTTGTGGAATCAAGACACCCCGGAGGCTGGGGAAGAGTTTTGGATCTTCTTATGAAGAAAGATAAAGGTGGTATAGGTTTTGTGGCAGGGTGAAGAGCCCCAGTTACTATTCTTCCCAAAATTCAAGGTATTCCCGCTCCGATCAAGTTTATTAGCCGTGGCGTCATTCATAAAGAAGCTCGTGCTGTGAGTGATGAAGTCGACAGTGATTGTGATATGGATAATTGGATCCGCCCAAATGTTCCAGGACAAGAACCTTCCAACTGGTTTTTTGAGGACGTCGTCACAATTACCCGTTATGAAGAGTAATTTGCTTTTTTTTAGTCATGCAATAATTCCTACTATCTTCCCAAGACGTAGTGAACATATTTGTAGGGCCACAATGTTTTCTTTTTGAAACTTATCATCAATAAAGGACTTTTTTGCATTCAAATATTTCGCTCCTTGTTTTTCTTCTTTTTATTTTTCAAAAAAAAATTGGCAATGTGTTTTTATTTTTCTTTTTAAATCTCAAACTAAAAAAATAAAAAAACCATCAATCATGTTGATATAATCCCCCATTAATCCAGGATTTCATTGATAATGATTCTGTTATGGCTCATTATGACTTTGATAATCCAATCTATCAAGTCGAAGAAGAGGTTGAGGAAGACTGTGAACTCCTCGGAGAGTTGGCCAGACTATTGAGGCAAGAGGAAAAGGTTACTCGGACACACCAAGAAACTCTAGAAATGATCAACTTGGGTATCGACGAGGTCAAGAAAGAAGTCAAGATTGGGGCCGCTTTTGAAGAAAGTGTGAAGTAGAGATTAATTAAAATGCTCCGAGAATATGTTGATATATTTTCTTGGTCCTATGAAGACATGTATGGGTTAGATACATATATTGTTATGCACAAACTAGCTCTCAGAGAAGATTGTCCTCCGGTCAAACATAAGCTTTGAAGAACTCATCCTGAGATGTCTAAGAAGATTAACGAGGAGGTCCAAAAAAATTTTGATGCGGGTTTCTTGAAAGTTACCTCTTATCTGCCGTGGGTTGTAAACATTGTTCCAGTGCTGAAGAAAGATAGCAAAGTCAGAATATGTGTTGATTATAGGGACATGAACAAAGAAAGCCCTAAAGACAATTTTCCGCTTCCTCATAATGGCATTATGGTTGATAATACTACTCAGTCAAAAGTGATTTCCTTCATGGATGATTTTTCTTGCTATAATCAGATCAAGATGGAACCACAAGACATGGAGAAGACAACTTTCATTACACCTTGGGGAACCTTTTGTCACAAAGTGACGCCCTTTGGTTTGAAGAATGCAAGAGCAACATATCAACATGATGTGGTCACTCTCTTTCATGACATGATACATAAAGAGATTGAAGTCTATGTTGATGATATTATTTCTAAATCCCATACGAAAGAGGAACATCTTGTTCATCTGCTGAAGTTATTTGAAAGATTGAGGAAATTCAGATGGAGGCTGAACCCTAACTAGTGCACCTTCGGGGTGAGATCAGGGAAGTTATTGGGCTTTGTGGTAAGTGAAAGAGGAATTGAGGTTGATCCTACTAAAAAAAAGCAATTCAAGAAATGTCTGAACCAAGAATAGAAAAAAAAGGTTCATGGTTTTCTCGAGAGGTTGAGCTACATTTCTAGATTCATCTCTCACCTTACACCCACGTGCGAGCCAATATTTAAGCTATTGAAAAAATATCAA
The DNA here is from genome assembly GCA_948472305.1 of Vicia faba. NCBI lineage: Eukaryota > Viridiplantae > Streptophyta > Magnoliopsida > Fabales > Fabaceae > Vicia > Vicia faba. Next base: position 314,407,044 of record OX451740.1, read on the forward strand.
GTGGTCGGGTGGAATGACAATTCCCAAGCAAAATTTGATAAGATAAAAGAGTATATGTAGGAACCTCCAACTCTTTTACCTCTTGTGGAAGGCATACCTTTGATAATGTATCTGACAGGGTTGGAAAATTCCATGGTCTGCGTACTCGGTCAACATGATAAGACAAGTAAGGAAAGAGCGTCGTATCTACTATCTGAGCAAGAAATTCATTGATTTCGAGTCGAGGTACTCATTACTAGAAAAGACTTGTTGTGCACTCGTGTGGGCAACAAAATTTCTCAGATAGTATATGCTGACTCACACTACTCTCTTTATATTTAAGATGGATCCAATCAAGTACATTTTTGAAAATCCAGCTCTCATGGGAAGAGTAGCCCATTGGCAGATGATTTTAACTGAATATGACATCCAAAACACTAGCTAGAAAGCTATCAAGGGTAGTGTATTGGCGGATTATCTTTCTCACCAGCCTATGAAAGATGACTATCAGCATATGAAGTTTAAGTTTCCATATGAGGACATTATGTACATATGGGATTGTAACATACCAGGTCCAGAGGAAGGACCAGAATCAGGATCGTGATGGATGATGGTGTTCTATGGTGCCTCTAATGCACTAAGTAATGGTGTTGGTGATTGTGATACAGTGGGAGAACTGACTTGAAGGTTTTGCGTCTGATCGCAAATGTTGCGGTTAGCAAGAGTCATCACCGACTTTTCTTTTATCCAAAAGGAAAGGTGAAAAAGCACAAGAAAGACCTTTGAGATTATTTCTTGAGTTCGGGGGGTAGATTATGAAAAGGGAAGGTATTAGCACCCTTTTCATCCATGGTTTTCCATGGTCTCTTAGTTACTTGCTAGATCAGTTGCTTTTGTTTGAAATTGTGCTTTGTGTGGTTTTTGAAAGTATTTTTGTAAAAAGGACATCGTTTAGGCAATCTTTGTAATGATTCTCGTTCGTAAGAATGTATACAAATATGTTTGATCCTTTGAAAATGTTTTCAAGTTTGTAAGATGTTTTTGAAAGTGTGGGTGTTTGTTTTGAAAATAGCAAGGATGTTTTGTTTTGAAAATAGCAAGGATGTTTTGTTTTGAAAATGAGCAAGTAATTAGAAGCATTCTACCTACTCAAAAGTCTTTCATGTTCATTTTATTTTCCTTTGACATTGTTATCTTACCATTGATTTGGTAAGTAACCCTATCTTTGGATGTAAACGGGACAGGCGTGGGTCATCGTATAACCATGATTAGCAATGTGGTAAGGTATCTTAACATTATTTTTTAGGGACTAAGATCATTTGAAAGGCAACTTAGATAGCGTCATCGAGGGACTATGATCTTATACTTTTCTTATTTTTGCTAAAATACCTCGCATGCGTAATATGACCATTTTGTAAAGGCAACCAAGTGGATTTACCCTATGGATGCTTGTGTGTAAGTGTATTGTTTTCATGCTTGATTTTGTCTTTAAATTAGGGTTTTCTAAGTATTGGTTTTAGTCTTTCCATACAAACCCTAATTACTAGCATGTTATATATAAAGCGATAAATTGCGGAATTTAAAGCTACTACGCTATTACAATACTTGTGGGAGGGGGTGTATAAATTGTAAATGAGGATTGCAAGAAAATGAACATAATTAATCTATTACAACCATATTGAATTGGTACAGGAATTGAATAAATGTACAAAAATAGATAAATATGCAAGAATGTAAATGCAAAGAAAATAGATATTTGTTTGATTTTTCATGAGAAAAGGGGTTTTGATTTTAACCTAATTAGCTAGAAGAAAATAATATTAAAAAACAAAACCTAAATTTACTAAGAAAAGATTTTAAATAAAACCCTAAATCTATTAATTGATTAAAAATAAATTAAGTTTATAAGAAAACTATTTTTTTTTTGGTATTTTTGTCTTGAAAATAAATTATAGTATTATAAAATATTTTTGGTTCTTTCTTTTTGTTTTAAAATAATATATTTTAATGGTGTAAAAGAAAATAACTAAAATCTAGTTTTAATTAAACTTACAAAGATAATTAGTAAAATAAATAAAGTATGATAAATAAAATAATTTTTTGTGTGAGAAAAATAAATAAACTATGTCAAAATATAAATCTATTATTGTTTTGTATTTTTTATGATTTTTTAGTATTAGAAAAAATAATTAAGAAAACAAATAAATAAATAAAATAAGAAAAAGAAAATAAAGCTGGGCCAGAGGGTGAATAGCCTGCAAGGGGGTGAGAAATAACAAAAAAACATAAGGCCCAAATATGAAGCCCAGTGCCTGCCAAAAAAGAGTCAGAATGCAAAAATATGAAGAAAAAAAATCAAAAGGGTACCACGGGGGCTCGAACTCAGGTCCCTCAGGTTACAGGCGTGTGCTTCTACCACTGGGATGGCTATACATCCGTTTATATAAATTAAATAATAAATACATATGGAAAACACGTTCCTGAGGCTAACTTCATCTTCAACCTCACGCCCAACCAGAAGCTTTGTATCTCATTCAAATCTCAACAAAAATGAAAACTGTAAACATGAAACTTGTTGCAAATTTCCTCACGGCTTCAGAAATGTAAAGCATTAAAACTATAGATCAAAGACAAACATGAATTTCATTGGCCCTAATCTGAACCCTAAAAATATCAGAAATTTCAATCATAAAATTCTCTAAGTTCAAGCAAAATTAATGGAAACTATGGACATGGTTAGCTTTAGGGAAATGATATCTACATGTTTTATTCACAAATAAATCATTGATGATGCATGTATGAAAAGTTCCAAAGTTAGAAATCTTACCTTGCAAGAGGGTATCGGGTTTGAAGTTTGAGAAGCTTCCAGTGAGTTCCAATGATTGGGTTAGCTTCCTCAAGTTCCCAAGAAGCTAAAGGGATGCTTAGCTTGAGCTGGAAGTGGCTAAGGAGTTCTGGAGAAGTCCACTTGCAGACCCCTGTTTTTGAAAATGGAGGATGGTGCAAATGGTGTTACAGTTGTGCAGTAAGGGTTTGGATAGCCTCTATATGAGTTATAAAATCTTTGTGATTGATTAAAAATGAAAATGCGCGAGTGGATTGTGTATTTGAAGTTCAAGGTCAGAAATGACAAGTATTGGAGGTTTTTGGCGCAAGTTCTGATTTCAAAGTGTTTGAGGGCTTCAGCATGCGTGTAATTTGTGGCAAATGGTTTGTATATCTATAAGCAAAAGGATTGGAGTGGTTTGGACAATCAGAAGTACAAGTTTTCGGCTAATTGCTAGGTTACTTGACTTTGAAGAAAAGTGGGAAACCAAAATTCAATGTGAGGTACAAGCATGGGCTGAGTGATTGTAAGTGTCTAACAAGTTTCTTATGGGTTATGGGACTTGTATGATCAAAATAGAACAAGTTCAAGGCTTAAGAATAAGTTTTGTGTAAAAAAGCACTTTATCAAAATGGCAATGTACACTTTCTTCTCAAAATGGACATAAAGCATGGCCTTGCATTGAATGCTTGAAATGAGACCTCTAACAGATGTGCAAGCCATTAATTATGGAGTTCCTAACAAGTTTGAGGCATGCAAAGTAGAGGTTATGCAGCATAACTTTGAATTTGAATTTTGTTCATCACAAAATGCCTTGTAATTCAAGTGATAAAACCCTAACTTCATCTCTTCGATTCTCCCTACTCAAAAATGATCTCAAGGAGTTCTTTGACATTTAGGAAAGCTTGAAATGTTCTCCATAACCCATATTTGAATTTATTTTGAAGATTCCCATTGTAACTATATGAAAAAGTGCCATGAAGTTGGGTCAAAATCCTGACCAAATTAGGGCAAAATTTCACTAAGTGTTTTGTTTCATGACCACATGTTCTTAAAATTATAACTTGAGATCCAAGCACTTTTGGAAGAAGTTGTGTGAAGAAAAGTTTTATATTTCATAGATATCTACAACTTTCATGTTGGAAGTTTCTCCTGAATCATCTTGCATCATGGTTAAAATTTTGTTCAAAATTGTGAAAAAATAAGAAATTTCCAACACTTAGAAAAATTTCTAAGTTTAGAAATTTTTACTTTTCAAAATGAAATTTTGAATTTTGGATTTCTTGATGAATAAGTTTCATATTTTGACATGTTTTGATGAATTGCGATCTTTGGCATTTGAATTTGTCAAAAAAGTCAAAGTTTGACTTTTCAGTATACAGTTGACTTTTGATCAGTTGACTGAAAAATTCATCTCAATCTATTGGACTTGAAATGTTTTGAGCCATGTCATTAGGTCAAAATGATGCAATTGGACTCTTGAGATCATGCCTTAAACCAATTTATCATTTTCTAGGTCAAAAATCAACAATTGCCCTTTTCCCAGTCAAAACCCTAATTTTGACCATTTTGCCCTTTTGGAGATTTGATCAAATTTCTTAAGGAGTTGTGGTCCAAACTTGATCAAATGATACATTTGAGTTTAAATTATTGATGTGGATAAAAAATTATGAAGTTTGATTGTAAATTGGCCACAGTTGACTTTTTCCCCAATACAGTTGATTTTTAGGTCAACTGCTCAATTGACTGAGCAAAAGTGTGATCCAAGGCTTGAAACTTGACATGAGTAAACTTGGGGGTCCATAATGATCCATTAAAGTCATATGAAGCATTGAAAGTTCAAATATCCTTGTGCAATCTCAAACCCTAATTTTGGTCATCAGTGCTTAAGGAGGTGTCTTGAGCTGATCAACCCTAGTGCAGTCTTGAGCCCAAGGAGATCTTGTGAGCAAATTCTTGATAAGTGAGAGGGAAAATTGTGGGGTACAACAGTGATGTTATTACTTCTCCTGAAGGTTCCCATACTCCTTTCACTATCAGAATTTGTTTTGATTGTACTAATAACATGGCTGAGTATGAAGCTTATATTTTCGGATTAGAAGCCACTGTTGATTTGAGAATCAAGATCTTAGAAGTGTATGGGGATTATGATCTACTAATCAGTCAGATCTACAGAGATTGGGAGACTCGTCACTTTAATTTGATTTTGTATCGAGAGCATGTTATGAAGTTAATCTCGTACTTCGATGAAATCACCTTCAAGCACATCCTGAGGTAGGAGAATAACTTGGCAGATGCCTTGGCTACTCTATCATCCATGTTTAAAGTCGGATGGGCGAATGAGGCCCCCTCTATCACTATCTTGAGGTTAGATGAGCCAGCATTTTGTTATGATATATAAGAAGAAGTCGATGAGAAACCTTGGTTTTATGATATCAAAAGGTATATTGAGACGCAAAAATACCCAGAGGATGCATCTATTACAGATAAGAAGACTTTGCATAAGTACTCATCTAAGTTTTTGCTCAAAGGCGGGGTTTTATATAAAAGGAACTATGACTCTGCTTTGCTCAGATGCATGGATAGACACGAAGCAAATAAGATCATAGAAGAGATACATGAAGATTCATTCGAGACACATTCCAGTGGGCACACCATGGCCAAGAAAATCTTGAGAGTGGGTTATTATTGGTCTACCATGGAAAATTATTGTTACAATCATTCCAGAATTTGTTACAAGTGTCATATTTATGAAGATAAAGTGCATGTGTCGCCTAATCCGCTGAATGTTTTAACTTCTCCTTGGCCCTTTGAAATGTGGGGCATTAATATGATTGGACGGATTGAACCATCTTCTTCCAATGGGAATTGCTTTATTCTAGTTGCCATTGATTACTTCACCAAATGGGTCGAAGTTGCATCGTATGCCAACGTCACCAAGCAAGTGGTTGCTCGCTTTATCAAGCCGAATATCATGTGTCGTTATGGGATTCCCGAGAAGATCATCACTGATAATGGATCATATCTCAACAATAAGATGATGAAAGAGTTGTGTGACAGTTTAAAGATAAAGCATCATAATTATTTTCCATATCATCCAAAGATAAATGTGTTAGAACATAGTTTAGTTCTACATCCAATTATTAGTTTTGATGATAACAAATACATAATTATTCTGAAGAACAATTATGCACTCTAATCATTTGATTGAATTGACAGAGAATTTCTGATGAAAGCAAGAAAGTTAGTGACGTGAAAAATCATATATGAAGCTCTAAAGAAGAAGAACATATAAGAAGCTCTAAAGTGAAGCCAAAACAACACGCAAGAAAGAGAAGTTTTGATCCTGACAGTCAAACTTCTGAAGCACCAAGCTGCAGGTTATACTCTGATATATAAAGTTCTGAAAGAACAAAGAAGATTCAAACGTAACTATCATATTCGAATTTCTGAGACCAATCACTCAAGATACTCTGAAGATCTATAGATCCAACATCACATTAATGACAATCAATGCAAGATCAAGAAAGTAACGGCTGAATAATTATGATTGGGAACATCATCTGTATTTTTGGAAAGAAAATCAAATCTCAAATCAACAACCTTCCAAAATCATAATATTATGTCTCCAACGGTCTCATGAATTTGCCTATATAAAAAGGTCTATGAAAGATGAAAAAGACACATGCATACGAACAGTTGCTCAAAATTTCTCACATCTTTCTAACTGTTAAAATTAGTCTTTATGCTAAAATTTGTGTAAACATCATAGTTGTGATAAAGCTTGTTAGAAGAAAACTCAAACACATTGTATAATTATTTTCAGTTATATTTCCTTGAGAAACCAAGTTGTTGTTTAATCTCAAGAAGACGTTGACAGTTGTATTCGTGAATTGTAATCATTTGTGATTAGTGGATTAAGACCTTAGCGGAGAGAGGCGAAATCACCTTGGCGGATGGACTGGAGTAGTTTTGAGTTCAAAGCGAAGCAGCATAACCAACATGTTTTATAGCCTTAATTTTTGAAAACCCCAATTCAAACCCCCTTTCTTGTGTTTTTCTATCCTTCAATTAGCATCAGAGCTCCTGGTTTTGGGTGCTAACACTTAACAGTGTCAGAAAAAGATCCTAAGAAAGAAAAACACTATGGTGGAACCAAGTCAAATCAACAACAACGACAACCATGATGAGAAGGACATAATCATCATCAGACCGCCAATATTTGATGGAGAAAACTTCGATTACTGGAAAGACATAATCGAGAGTTTCTTTCTAGCTCATGACATTGATCTCTGGGAAATGGTAACTGATGGCTACATTTATCCAGTTGATGTAAAAGGTCAGAAGATCGATAGAAAGAAGATGACAGATGAACAGAAGAAAGAGTTCAAAAAACATCATAAAGCCAGAATAGTCCTTTTGAGTGCCATCTCATATACTGAGTACGAGAAAATCACTAACGGAGAAACGATTCAGAACATGTTTAAATCTCTAAAAATGACGCATGAAGGCAACACACAAGTCAAAGAGACCAAAGATCTTGCACTTATTCAGGCGTATGAAGCTTTCAAATGGAAGAGATGAAACTATTTAGACAATGTTCTCAAGGTTTCAAATTCTGGTTGGTGGTTTGAAAGTTCTGAACAAAGGATACTCCACAACAGATCATGTAAAGAAAATTGTCAGAAGCTTACCTAAGAAGTGGAGACCTATGGTCACAGCTTTAAAGTTAGCCAAAAATCTGAACACCATATCACCAGTGGAACTAATCAACTCTTTGATAAGTCACGAGATAGAACTAGAAGAAGATGAGCCCCAGAAGAAAGGTAAGTCTCTTGCCCTTAAATCTAATAAAAAATATGAAACTAAAGCTTTTCAGGAAGAAGAAGAAAGCTCTAGTGGATCCTCATCAGAAGAAGACGAATTATCTCTTCTCTCCAAAAGAGTCCATCAGCTATGGAAGCACAGACAAAGGAAATTCAGAAACCCTAGAACATCAGGTAATCACTCTGAATCATCCTCTAGATACAAAAAGTCTAGCAACAAAGATGTCATTTGGTACGAATACAAAGAGCCAGTTCACTACATAAGCAATTGCCCCAAAACTCAGAAAGAAAATCCTAAAAATAAGTTCTTCAAAGAAAAGAAGAAAGGTCTTATGGCAACATGGAATGACTCAGAATCTTCTAAAGTAGAAATTGAATCATAAGATGAACGAGACAATATAGCATTAATGGCCAACATATCAGAAGACACGAATACATCAAAATCTAAATCAGACTCAGAAGAGACTTTTTCAAAATTCTCTAGATCTCAATTAGAAGATAGTCTGTCTGAAATTCTTGAAAGATATCAGCAAATTTGAGTCAAATACAAGAACCTGAAACACGTTCTTGTATCTGAATATGAAGAAACTAGGAAACTAAAAACAGAAAACTTTGAGCTAAAAGAAATTGATTCTAAACTTAAAAATGAAAATTCCTTCACTAAAAATGAATTAAAAAATGCTCAGAAAGAATATGTTTCAGAAGTTTCAACTAGTTCTGATAGCATCATAAAAGAATATGATCACAACTTTCAAAAATTTCTAGCTAGAAACATAGATAGAAGCAAGATGGCCTCAATGATCTATGGAGTTAGCAAAAACAGAAGAAAAGGTATAGGATATGTGAAACAAAAAGGAGAAGAACCATATCAACCAAAACAATTTGATGAGATGGTCAAAAAATACACATCCCTAAATTCATATTTCACATATGGACACACACATGACATAAAATACACTAGTGAATCTTATTCTGTGAACTCTTATGATAAACCAAAATTCAATCAGAACTCTGGAAACTCTAACCAACGAGGACCCAAAAAGATATGGGTACCTAAGGATAAAATCATCTATGTCGCAGATGTCTTTAACAACAAAGTTGAAACACCAGTCTTGGTACCTGGACTCTGGATGCTCTTGACACATGACGGGAAGAAAGCATATGTTCCAAAGTTTGGAACTTAAACCTAGAGGCTATATAGGTTTCGGAGGAAATCAGAAAGGAAAAATAATTGGCTCTGGAACTATTGGTAACAATACACTTCCTTCTATAACTAATGTTCTCTTAGTAGATGGGTTAATGCATAATATATTGTCCATAAGTCAATTAAGTGACAACGGTTATGATATAATTTTTAATTAAAAGTCATGCAAAGTAGTTAATCAGAAAGATGGAACTATCGTTTTTAATGGTAAGAGAAAGAACAACATTTATAAGATTAAACTTTCTGAACTAAAGAGTCAAAATGTAAAATGTCTTATGTCTGTTAACGATGAGCAATGGGTCTGGCATAAAAGATTGGGGCATGTTATTATGAGAAGAATATCTTAGATTAACAAAGTCAATCTGGTCAGAGGACTTCCTAACTTGAAGTTTAACTCAGATGCTCTATGTGAAGCATGTCAAAAAGGCAAGTTGGAAAAACCCTCTTTCAAATCTAAAAATGTTGTTTCTACCTCTAGACCATTAGAACTTCTGCATATAGATCTGTTTGGACCAGTGAAAATTGTATCCATCAGCGGCAAGAAGTATGCATTAGTGATCGTAGATGACTATAGCAAATGGACATGGGTAAAGTTCTTAAGACACAAGGACGAGTCACACTCTGTGTTCTCTACCTTTTGTAACCAAGTTCAGAATGAAAAAGAGTTTAGAATTGTAAAAGTCAAAAGTGATCATGGTGGTGAATTCGAAAATAAAAGTTTTGAAAAGTTTTTTATGAAACTGGCATTTCTCATGACTTTAATTGTCCTAGAACTCTCGAACAAAACATATTTGTAGAATAAAAGAATATAACTTTACAAGAAATGGCCAGAACCATGATCAATGAGACTAACATTGCTAAACACTTATGGGCAGAGGCAATTAACACAGCGTGCTACATTTAGAATAGAATCTCCATAAGACCTATTCTGGAAAAGACTCCATATGAACTGTGGAAGAACAGAAAGCCTAACATTTCTTACTTCCATCCATTTGGATGCATCTTTTATATGTTGAACACCGAAGAACATCTTAACAAGTTTGATTCTAAGGCACAAAAGTGTTTTATGTTAGGATACTCTTAATGCTCAAAAGGTTATAGAGTATATAACACAGAAAAACGAATTGTGGAAGAATCCATTAGTGTCAGATTTAATGATAAGCTTGGCTCTCAAAAGTCAAAGCAGGTTGAACATTTTTCAGATATAGAAGTTCAAATTACAGGTACTAAAGACAGATCTTCTGAAGACAAAAGCTCAAAAACTCAGTCCAATACAGAAAAAGACATCAACACCAAAACTGCAGAAACTTATGAAGAACCCATCTAGAAAAGACAGTCCAAAAGCAGATCAGCATATCCTGAAGATATGATTCTGGGAAAGATGGATGATCCAATCAGAACAAGATCTACGTTCAGAAATACTAAAGAGTCTCTCATGGGTTTGGCATCTCTGATCGAACCAACCTCCATAGACGAAGAACTTCAAGACAATGGTTGGATACTTGCAATGCAGAAAGAACTAAATTAATTTACCATAAACGATGTATACGATCTAGTTCTGAAACCAAAATGCTTCAATATCATTGAAACTAAATGGGTCTTCAGAAACAAGCTAAGTGAACAAGGAGAAGTCGTCAAAAAAGGAACGAATAGTTGCACAAGGTTATAGTCAACAAGAAGGGATAGACTATATAGAAACCTTTGCTCCAGTCGCCAAGTTAGAATCTATCATACTTTTAATTTCATTTTCTATAAATAACGACACCACTATCTATCAGATGGATGTCAAAAGTGCCTTTTTAAATGGTTACATTAATGAAGAAGTATATGTGCACAAACCCCTGGCTTGTAAAACATAAAACATCCAGAGCATGTTTATAAACTTAAGAAATCGTTATATGGTCTAAAACAAGTCCCAGGGCTTGGTATGAAAGATTCAGTAACTTTCTCTTAAAAAAAGAATTTACCAGAGGGAAAATGGACACAACTTTATTCTGTAAAAAATTTAAAAATGAAATTCTTATTTGTCAAATTTATATTGATGATATTATATTTGGATCTACTAAAGCCTCGTTGAGCAAAGAGTTTGTTAAGTCTATGTAGACAGAATTTGAAATGAGTTTGATGGGAGAACTCAAGTTCTTTATGGGAATTTAAATTAATCAAACTCTAGAAGGAACCTTTATACATCAAAGAAAATATGTTAGACAACTTCTGAAGAAATTTGACATGTCAGAAAGTAAGCCATCCAAAACTCCAATGCATCCTACATGTATTCTGGAAAAGGGTGAGATAAGTAAGAACGTAGAACAGAAGCTCTCAACATGTATGATTGGTTTTCTCCTTTACTTAATAGCTTCAAGACCTAATATTCTCTATAGTGTTTACCTATGTGCTAGATTTCAATCAGATCCTAGAGAATATCACTTAATAGCAGTTAAGCTAATTTTCAGGTATCTGAAAGATACTACTAATCTTGGTTTTTGATAGAAAATCCAGAGAATATAAATTAATAGGATAGTGTGATGTAGACTTTGCTAGAGATAGAATAGAAAGAAAAAGTACTTCTGGAAGCTGTCATTTTTTGGGAGACAACTTAATATCCTGATCTAGCAAAAGACAATCCACAATTGCACTATACATTACTGAAGCTAAATATATAGATGCAACTGGATGCAGTACTCAGATGCTCTGGATGAAAACTCAGCTTGAAGATTATCATATATACGAGAGTAACATTCATATCCTCTGTGGTAATACTTCTTCAATTTGTCTTTCTAAAAATTCTATTTTACACTTTAAAGCTAAACATATAGAAATTAAACACCATTTCATTAGGGACTATACTCAGAAGGGAATTCTTTTCTTAAAATTTATAGATACAGACCATCAATGGGCTGACATCTTCACAAAACCCCCTTGCTGAAGATAGATTTAAATGTATTCTGAAAAATCTCAGTACGGAATTATGTCCATAATGAAAATGCTATTTCTGTATGCTTAACTCTCAGAATGTTCTGATTTTTTTGTGAACATCTGAGTAATAGTTCTTCAGAAGTGAGAAGCAAAATTGACTCAAACTATCTAGAAGATCTGAACGTATAACCAAAAAGTTTCTATAGCGGTATAAATGTTGAGACTAAGTAACTGGATTTACTTAACTCGCACAAATCAAAATAAAAATCATTATCGCGCTTTATAGTTTCCAAGGAAAATGAGAAAAGAGCGAATAAACCTAAAAAAGAGGGGAGAGAATCTAAGTACGGGGGTTGTTTATGCAAAGGGAAGGTATTAGCACTCTAGACATCTATGGTACTCCGCAGGAACCTCTTTGAAAATTTGTGTATTTTAGCTATAAAAGGTGTATACAAAAATAGATGGTGGTGATGAGAAAAGAAGTATTTTTTACAATTTTTGCATCTGCCGCAGTTGCGAACCTTTAGTGCCTACGTACCACCTTATGTGCAATAGGGAATCAGGGTAATCGTAGTTCATCTCAAAAAATTTAAAACACAAGTGTGTTGGTTAATTTTAAGAGAAGAGACATCATCATCATATCTGAGTGGAAAACATACTTACTACCCATAATTATGAGAAAAGAGAATTTGCATCATCTAAAAGGGGAGGATATAGCTTGGGTTTTAAAATCAACAAAGCCTCACTCAACACCAAGTGGAAAATATCTCAATTCACTACATATCATAGAAGTATAGTAGCTCGCATTACTACAAGAATCAACAAGAGCCTAATCTTTTGAGAAAAGTTTAAATTAAAAAGTAAAACTAGAAAAATGGTTTGAATGATGTTAATTGACTTTTAGTCTTGAGAAAGATGTTAAAGTATGGTTAATTTGATTAAAAATTGATTAAGAAAAGATTTTTTTTAAAACACATGGACATAAGTCCAAGTTTATTATAAAAGTGGTTCAGGTTAGAAAACAATAAGAGTTTTGAAAAGGAGGGAGAAGATTTTTGAAATTAAAGAATATTGGAAGAGATGAAGAGACTATCCTAAAGCATAAGGTAAAAGCCAATGAAAAGAATGATCTAACTAAAAAGAAGCCAACACTTGACATATGAAGTCAATGTAGAATTCTCATCCTTTGGATTGAAACTAACCAAGCAAAAATACTAAACCTCTGAGAAATACCAAGCTTCAGATGAATTAAGTCTTCATAAAAATTGGGCAGAGTAACGGTTGTATATAGAGGAATTCTAAATCACAGACAAAGTATATAATCAGAACAACCTGTACACAAAGAAAAAAACAAACCAATGCCTTGGAGTAAACCCCAAGGATTTCAAATAAAATAACAACATAGCTACAAGGTCCCAAAGTATCGAGGCTTCTAATCCTAAGTCCGAGAGATCCACGACTCCATAATGTTAAGGATAGTAATCAAGTAACCCTAAAGTTTTTTATTGTTCAAGTTGATTATTAAGTGTATTTAAAAGAAAATAAAAAGCTCAAATGAGCAAATAAAAAATGGCATAAAGATAAATGCTCAAGTGAGCAAAAGAGAAATGGCATGGAATGTAAATGATAACATAAATGGTACATAAAAATAAAGGTGTGAGATAAATCCATAAGGTAAAAGTATAAATTAAAGTTAATTGTTAGTGAATTAGAAGTTAGAAGTTTAGTTGAATGACCATCTTAAAGTTGCATTTGAGAACTCATTAGAAGATTGATAAAATCAAAGCTTCTCAACAACAAGTCTCATTTTCTTTTGTTAAGTATTTCATTCATTTTAAATGCTCAAAGTAACCACATATGATCAACGATGTTCAAATGATTCACTTAGACCAAAGTTCATGAAGTTCATTAGAGGATTGATAAGATCAAAGCCTCCTAACAATTAACTTCAAAGTTATTGGATTAAATTTTTCAATTTAAATATACTTGGGCTTGCAAACATAGGTTTGGGCCACGGATGATCATTTTTCGAATCGAGACAAATTTAGTGCTATGTTAAACAATCGTAAGTGGACTTATGTAGAAGCCACACCTATTTTGAGGTTGCTCAACAGAAATATATGTACCAAATGTTAGAAAGATGATATGTAGATCATTCTCCAACAACATATAGCACAAGTAAAAACAAGAAAGGGATAAGATGAAGAGGAAGGGGATGTATCATATGAAATTAGAGTTTCAAATATCATCAATATCATTCATCTATTTTGGTAGATTTGGTTTTTCAACCTATCAACACCCAAGATCCAATGAGGTTGAGGAACTTGTCCCAAAATAACACCGAAATCAGAACCATCAAAAAAATAATAAAATAGTATTTAATAAAACAGTATTTAAATAATTAATAAAAGGGAAATAATTGGTAAAATACACAAAATGTGTTAATACACCAAATAAAAATTCTAAAAAAAAAATCAGAAGTCAAACATGAGTCAATAATTGTAGATAAAAAATTTCACAATTTTTTAATGTTAGAAACTATTTTTAAAATTTAAAGAAATAAGAAAAACAAGCCAAAATTTGTGAAAAATAGTAAAATCAAAAATAGAAATAAAATGAGGTCACCAATATTTGTCAAGAGGTCATTAAATCCTTCCATGATTTTTCCAGAATTTTAAAATCAAGAAAAGTATTTTTAAACAATTAAAACAAGTCAAATAAAGTGAAAAATCATTTAAAAAAATACCAAATACCAAAATAAAATTGTGAAAAATAAAAATCAGAAAGAGAAAATCAAAAGTATTTTTGATAAATTTTCACAATTTTAGAAGTTGAAATGATTTTTTTATGAATTTTTGAAGTTTAAAACAATTAATATATAAAATCAGAAAATAAAAATAAAACCAAATAGATATAGACTATCGGATCAATGTCAAAATGCGTTAGTAATCAAATCCAAGAGATCTGGTGCACTGTGCATATCATGGTATTAGTTAAAAACATTCTTAGAAAAAAATGTGTGGCACCATGTCATTGGTTGAGAGATGACACGTTGGTCATCTTCAACCTCCAGCCACGCGTGAATTGTAGGACTCACAAATTGTAAAATCAGGAGCTCATACCGGTGTCATTCGCTTCATTTCTTCAAGACGATTTCAATGGTACCCTCGCGAATAATTTATTTAAAGTGTAGCTCCGTTGATTTGAGAAAAACTAGAGAGTTTTGAAAAATTTTGAAATCAAAAACAGATGCATCAAATGTATCCATTAATCAAAATTAAACCATCAGTAAGCATTAATGAACATCATAGACCATTCAGTAATTTGAGTTAGAAGAATTGATGTCTTAAACTACCTGAACAACGTATGTAGAAATTGCTCTGAAACTTGACTTGGCTAGCACGATTTAGAGCATTACAAGACTTGGTTATTCTTATGTTAGCTTCAGTAAAGTTCAAGGATGAAGAATGAACAAATAAATTGGATTGAAAAGATCTCTAAAACCAAATTCGAAGTTGCAGAATTAAGAGGTATGGAGAAAGTTCAACAGAGGTTTTTAGGCTCTCTAAAGCTTGGGAAATGAATGAAATATCATCCTCTATTTATAGGAAAGTGAACGATGATGAGAAATGAGAGGAATTATGAGCAAATCATGCAAACCAAGCCAGTTGTGATCATGCCAAACGTGTGACTTGAAATGTATCAAAACGACCTCATACCAAGTGCAATTCTTATCAAATCGCATTTGGACAATTAATTAAACATGTTTAGCAACTAAAACTTGAGTAATTTGACCTGTACTCCAAGTTTACTCATGGTAAAAAAATTTGACTCCCGGCAAAAATAGATTCCATGGATCCAACTTTAACAATGCATAGCTCACTACTCAGGGACCTTTATGGGATGATTCTTGAAGCATTTGAAAGACAATGTCATAATCAACGTTCCAAGAAATACTCCATTTTGATAATTGAGCCGGAAGTTATATCCTCTTGAAATCATGGAAAATAAACTGATTTTTGTACTTAGAAAAATTTCTAAGTAGAGAACTCCAAAGTGACCTATAATGTTCTTAAAAAATTACATGACTTTCCACTCAAAATTTGATCTTGATATCTGAAGATTAGATTAACTATACCTATTGAACTGAATTATGGAATTGAGATCACTCAAAAATCATAAAAATTTAAAGATTTATGGTCTTTCGAAGATGATGAATAAATTTGGGGAAATTCACAAAAGACCTATAATCTTTTCAATTCTTCAACCACTTTCCAAGCATCTTCAAGTCTTGCACATTGAAACAAAGTTGTAGTAGATACCCCAAAGATTATTGTAAAAAATGAATGGGCTCAAGGAGATAAAAATTGACCAAATTATTATCATTTGAAGTCAAACCCTAAAATTTAAAGGCTTTTTAAGGAGACTTGTAATCTTTCTCAACCATTAGTGATCTTCCATTCAAAATTAGCCTTAGATTCCTGAAGAGAGCTTGTTAAGGACCCTTTAAAGAGAATCATAGATTTGGAGTCAATCAAAAATATCAAAAAATGAACAAGATATTGTCCTTAGAAGTCAACAAACCTTAGCTTAGAGAGTGTCAAAATGACTTGAAACCCCTTTCAACTTTTGATGATTTTTCTTGCACAATTGGATCTTGTAATGTGAAGAGAGGTTGTTTTAGATGATGATAAGAATCCATAGAAAAAAGAACGAACTCAAAATGTTGAAAATTGAGAGAGTTATGCACATGTGATCACTGAATCAAGCATTTTCTCAATTAGGTCAAACTTGTTGAACCAACCTTGAATATTTTTGAACTTTCTTGGTAAGATAAAACATGATGAATCACAATAGGCCTTGAGATGATGCTATCCTGAAGCACATATAAAGATGGATCTAAAGTCTAAATGAAACTTGTTGAAGAAGGCATCAAAATAAACATATGAACCTATGAATCTTCTTGATGAATTCCACCACCAACTTTGAGGAAAGTTTGACCTAAATAAAATGAGGGAACTCTTTGGACCCTAAATATTTGATATCATAGACATAGCCTTGAAGCTTGAACTCTTGCAATCCATTGAAGAACCATTTGACTGAGGACCACCCTTCAAACTCTGGTTAGATGGTGAAATGAATGTAATTGTGTCATTACCTACAATGTGAACATTCAAAGAGACATATATACATATTTTGATATTTGTCTAAGAAAACATGAACAAGATACACAATTAAGGTGCTTGGTGATCTCTCAAGAGCAAACTTAAAGATAGGATAAAGTAGAGAGGGAGAACCAACCCTGATGTGTGATCTTGATGTATTGATAATATGAGATGATGAAGGATCTTAGGGGGGAGGGAAATAGGGTATAACAGCTGCCCTTATTTAAGTTTCTTCTATTCGGAGATACGATGGTCAAAATATTCGTCTCGACACGATTGAAGATACTTAGATATATAACAAACCCTATTTTTGGCCCTAAGATTCCATGCAATGCTTATGATTATGAATGTACAAGATGAACTCGACAGGGGCAACAAGACATTACTGGGAAAATAAATTGTTGGGCAATAAACACGACTCTAGGGGTGGCTATAAACATGTAAAGCCAAAATCACGATTGAAGAATCCAAATGCATAGTAGGATTTCAGCAATGGAAACTCTTAACAAAGCAAGCAACAAACTATCAAGGAGGTAACCAAAATAAAGAGTTACCAACTCGACTGGAGGAAAGAAACTCAACTCCATTGGAGGGAAATCAACTCCGCTGGGGAAAAGAAAACTCAACTCCATTGGAGGGAAATCAACTCCGCTGGGGAAAAGAAAACTCAACTCTACTGGGGTAAGGCCCAAAGAGGAGACAAAGTATCATCAACTCAATAAATGAGGAAAAAGTAATGGATAACAACGATTATCAGATAACTGTGAATTATCCACTCAGAGAGGAGATAGCAAAAAGAGAGTAACATCAACTCACAAGGAATCGGAAACTAACAAACCAAAGGATACAAATAGAAACAGTAAGATAATACCGGCTCAAAGATGACGGTAAACATCAATATCGAGACTAGTAAGCGAATAATTGACATATGCACTTATGACTGGAAACACATGATTGACATCAGCACTTATGGTTGGGAATAAATATTGACATCAGCACTTATGGATGGGAATAAAGGGTTGACATCAGCACTTATGGCTGGGAACAAAGGGTTGACATCAACACTTATGGCTGGGAACAAAGGGTTGACATCAGCACTTATGGCTGGGAACAAAGGTTTGACATCATCACTCATGGCTAGGAACAAATCAAATCTATTAGAGCAAAGTGAATCTCAACAAAGAACTATCTCCCGTAACGAAGAGACTACCATCCATCGGAGTAACATCTCAATAACGAACTATCTCCTGTAATGGAGAAACTACCATCCATCGAAGTACGAATCTCAACAACAAACAATCTCCCATAATGAAGAGAATACCATCCATCGAAGTAAAAAAAATATTCTATGACATTAACAGACTTACTGGAGAGGTACATGTTGCTCAAATAAAGAGACTGTCACTTGCTGTTATGAGAAGCATTGCAATAATACTGTCGAGAAATGAATTTTGACTTCCTGGGGAAATACCAACACATTCCTACTGAGGAGATAAAGTCTTCACGTGTAAAATAAATGCACATTCTCAATCCAGGGCTCACAGCCTATAAGGATCAAAATAATATTGCTGACGGGGATCACAAATTCAAACCAGGAACAAACCGGAGTGAAACAATAAACCAAGACACTGCCCAATGAGGAGTAAACTCAAATGAGGATCAAATTCCATCCAGATAATGAGCTGGGTAGGAAGGCTAAAGAAAAATTCTTCCACGAGGGATAACTCAGTGGGAAAATTGAAAGGATATACACTTTTTGCTTAAGGTTGACACTCTATTAGAGAGAGAGGATAACATAACTCCGCAAAGAGGATAATATGCCAAAAAAAATCAATGAATGCAAGTGAGCAATGAATTTTAATTTAGATATGCATGATGTATGAATGTATGAAGGTTATCATGTATATGCTGACAAAACAGGCATACTGCACTGGGGATAACCAGACAAAACTAACTTGGGTAAGGACAACACTCAGCTAAATCACATCCAGGATAAAGATTCCATAAGAGAGTAAACACCAATTGAAGAAAAAAGTCATACTTCATGGCTTAACTTCAATGGGAAGAAACACGGTTTAAAAAATAATCAAAGCAAAATCTGATAGCAATAAACCAAAACAGATGCAGGGATATAACACCCTCCTCTAGGCTTCACTGGAGAATATCATACAAACATCGCTAGGGAAGATAATTCCACTGAAGGTGTGAAGAAAACGTCAAGAAATGGTGGGGTTTAAATTGAGTTTTTCTTTCTTGTAAAACTTTCACTTTTAAGCATTATTCGTTGAACAATGCTTCTGATGGTTACTTCTAAGTAATACTTCTAATTAAGTTCAGAAAACATAAAATCTAAGCATAAGAAAAAGTAAAGAACATGTGATATATCCTGGTTCACTTGAGAAACCCACAAGCTAGTCCAGTCCACCCTTCTGAGGTGATTTCGCCTTGATCTCAAGTACTTAATCCACTATAATCAATCTGATTATAATTGCACGGGCAACCGCCAGTGACTAACATCTAATGACGCGTTTAGGGATCCAAACTGGATATAACATTCATTAACCCAATAGAATCTGATTCACTAGAATCTCCTACCAGGATTTCCTTTCAATGATATCCATCAGTGATCTCCGAAGGCTGGCCTTCACTCAGTCCCCTTTGAGATATGACTACCATTGACCCAATAGAATCCACTACCAGGATTTCCTATACGATGGCTGCAGCCAAAGTCTTCTCAAGTTTTCTGATCTTTACTCGATCACTTGAGGAACCAACCAATTCTAAACAGAATTGTTTTTCTGGAGATTACATAAGTGCTTCTTATCAAGAAAATTACTCCTAATTTAAGTACATATTGTTTGACATAATTCTGAGCAATAACTCTTGTGTACAACAATTCACATGAAGATCTTAAGAAATAACACAATTTAAGCAAAAACTCTTGTGTTTTACATATTTCTACAAAGATGAATATAATCTAAGTTAAGTGAAGCATCTTGTAGTCTTCTAGTCTTCATCTTCTTCATTGAGCAAGCTATGAGCATCAACTCCTTGCTTATTCACAATTTTTTCAAGATGTATATGATTGATAGTTTGAATGACATTTTATAGAATTATTCATCTTCATTTTCTTTCTTCATTAAGCAAGATATGAGAAACAAATCCTTGCTTTTCATAATTCTTCCAAGATGTATATGATTTGTGATTTGAATAACATCTTGTATAATTCTTTTTGTTGTTATAGTGGATGATAGCTTTTTGGTTGTGTTCTAATAATAACAGCTTTCCTTTTAAACATTGAACATCAACAACTTAAGACTTGTAACTTGCAGCTTTTAGCAAACAGCCAACCAACATACAGCAAGCTCATTAACATCTTTAAACATACAATTATTTTCTTATATAGCCAAGAAAAATAGAGTCGTTGGCTATTTAAAAAAAAGATTCGTTACAAATAGTAATGATACGTCCTTATCTCTTCCACACTTCAAGTTAGTGGAGAGGTACTGGCATAAATCTTCTTTGTATTGTGTACTATTGTACCATGTTACCATTATATTCTTTCCTTCTGCACTTCATAGGCTTCTGTGAGCATGAGTTTAGAAGCTGGAACATAACATAAGGTCTTCAGAACTTCAAGTCTTCCGAGTCTTCAGAACTGCGTCTTCAGAGTCTTTAGCACTTGGTCGTGAGAGCCCGTTGTAGATAACCTTAAACCTTTATAAATTCAAGTCTTCGGAATCTTCAGGCCTTCTGTCTTTAGAATATTTAGAACTTGGTTCTTTAATAATCCTTGTCTCCAGAACCTTGTTATTAGAAACATAAAGTCTTCAGCATTTGGACTTCAGTAGAAACTTTGTCTTCACATCTTCTAACTTTGTTTCTTTGAAACACACTGTCTTTTAGAAACGTGAGTCTTCAGCATCTGGACTTAAGTGACAACTTCTGTCTTCAGATCTTATGATTGTCTCCTTAGCACATGTTATCTTTAGAAGCTTGAGTCTTCAGCATCTGGACATAAGTAACAACTTATGTCTTCAGATCTTCTGACTGTTTTCTTTAGACAAATATCAAGGCTTACACTTCAGAGCCTTCTGGAGTGTCTTGCTATTATTCAACAGAACTTGTGTAGCATGGAAGCAGAATTAATTCTCTTCTAATGTCTTAGCCACGCCATCCATCGAAGTAGAACCTATTTGTTAAGTACTCAACAATAAAAAACATTAGAGTATCAAAATTGTTCATAAAAACATACTCATTTGTTATCATCAAAAGTCAGAGATAATACTGTAGAACCAAATTATGTTCTTACCGCCACATCGTTTAGTCTTCAACTGGGGATTCCGTACTGACTTCACTAGGGAAAATGAAACCATACACGCCGAGGAGAGCCTAAAAGCAATCTTCAATATCAAGGGTAGTGGTTGCGTAAACTTCTCTGGGGAAAATTTACGAAACTTCATGGGGATAACAACTATAGTTGGAAGCATCATCCTCGTCTCACATGGGGAATTAATTTAGGCGAAGTGTTTCTTGACTACATCAGCATTCATGGGACATGGGAACTCCTCACCATCCATAGGTTCAAGAATAAATGCACCACCAGAGAAGGCTTTCTGACAACATATGGGCCTTTATAATTAGGAGTCCACTTGCCCCTAGAATCAACGTTAAAAGAAATGATCTTTTTGAGCACGAGGTCACCTTCTCTGAATTCACGAGGCTTGAATTTCTTATCAAAAGCTTTCTTCATTCTTTTCTGATATAATTGGACATGACACAAGGTTGTCATTCTCTTTTCTTCAATTAAATTCAACTTGTCAAACCTGTTCTTGACCCATTCAGCCTCTAACAACTTGGTTTCCATTATCATACGCAAAAGGGAATTTCATCCTCGAGCGGGAGCACTGCTTCCATGCCATAAACAAGAGAGAACGTGGTTGTCCCTGTTGCAGTGCGGACGGATGTACGATACCCATGCAAAGAAAAAGGGAGCATCTCATGCCAATTCTTATAGGTAACAACCATCTTCTGGATAATCTTCTTAATGTTTTTATTAGCAGCTTCAATAGCCCCATTCATCTTAGGCCTGTAAGGAGACAAATTATGATGGACAATCTTGAATTCTTCACAAAGTTCTATCATCATCTTTCTATTCAAATTTAAACCGTTATCAGTGATAATACTACTTGGCACACCATACCAACATATAAGGTTGTTCTTGATAAAACTTACTACCACCTGCTTGGTGACATTAGCATAAGAAGCTGCTTCCACCCACTTGGTGAAGTAGTCAATTTCCACTAAGATGAAACGATGTCCATTCGATGCCTTGGGTACAATCATTCAAATCATATCAATACCCTACATATAAAAAGGCCATGGGGAATAAATAACATTGAGAAGCGTTGGAGGCACATAAATCTTGTCAGCATAAATCTGACATTTATGGCATTTCTTCACAAATTTGTAACAGTCAAATTTCATTATCAGCCAATAGTATCATGCCCTAAGCATCTTCTTTTCCATCGAATGTCCATTGGCATGGGTACCAAAATAACCTTCATGGATCTCATGCATCAACATGTCTGCTTCGTGTCTATCCACACATCTGAGCAAGAACATATCATAATTTCTCTTATGCAACACATCTTCATTGAGGAAAAAGCTATCTGACAACCTTCTCAATGTCTTTCTATCTTTGTTCGACGCACCGACCGGGTATTCTTGGGTCTTAAGAAAGTTCTTGATATAATAATACCAATTCTTTTCATATGATGTCCCCTCTGTAGAAAACACATGAGCTAGTCTATCAAGACGTCAAATTGTAATCTGAGGTACATCATTCCAAGCATTCACTTGATACATGGAAGCCAATATGGCTAAAGCGTCTGCCATCTGATTCTCGTCTCTAGGAATGTGATGGAATTCAAATTTATTGAAGAAAGGTAATAATCTTATTACATAATCTTTATATGGAATCAAACCAATGTGACGAGTCTCCCATTCTCCTTTGATTTGATTTATTACCAAATTTGAATCACCATATACATCAAGAATTTTGATTATGAGATATATAGCCTCTTCAAGACCCATGATACAAGCTTCATACTCCACCATGTTATTGGTACAATGAAATGTTAGCCTTGTAGTGAAAGGGATATATGACCCCTGGGGAGTGATAATCACGCCAACAATTCCCTTTCCATAAGAATTTACAACTATACCAAACACCATACCCCATCGGGATTTGGGATCAGGACCTTCCTCAGGAAAAGGTTCATCACAATCTTTTACTTTCAAAAACATTACATCCTCATTAGGGAAATCATACTTAACAGACTGATAATCATCAATCGGTTGGTAAGCAAGGTACTCTACTAACACATTGCCTTTAATAGCCTTCTAAGTATGGTATTTAATATCATATTCAGACAACAGCATCTACCAACGGCCAATTCTTCCAGTAAGAGTAGGCTTTTCAAAAATATACTTAATTGGATCCATTTTGGAAATCAACCAAGTAGTATGATTCAACATATATTTCCGCAATCGCTTTGTCGCCCAGGCCAAAGCACAACATGTTTTTTCTAGCATAGAATATTGTGACTCACAGTTAGTGAACTTCTGTCTGAGATGATAAATGGCATATTCTTTTCTTATTATTTCATCTTGTTGTCCCAAAATACAGCCAATGGAATTATCTAACACAGTCAAATACATAATCAATGGTCTTCCTTCAATAGAAGGGAGCAAGATAGGAGGCTCAAGAAGATACTCTTTAATACTTTCAAATGCCCTTTGGCAATCATCCGTCCATACACAACCTTGATCCTTCTTCAACAACTTGAAGATTGGTTCACATGTTGCAGTCATATGGGAAATAAATCTAGAAATGTAATTCAAACGTCCAAGGAAGCCTCTAACTTGCTTTTCAGTTCTTGGTACAGGCATTTCTTGAATTGCCTTAACTTTATCAGGATCAACTTTAATTATTTTTTGGCTGACAATGAAACCTAATAACTTTCCTGAACAAACACCAAAATTACACTTATTTAGATTCAAACAAAGACGATACTTCCTCAAATGATGAAACAATTTCAACAGGTCTTCTATGTTTCATTACTCGGTCTGAGATTTAGCGATCATATCATCGAAATATACTTCAATTTCCTTATGCATCATATCATGGAATAGGATTGTCATAGCCCTCTGGTACGTCGCACCAGCGTTCTTCAACCGGAAAGGCATCACTCTGTAATAGAATGTTCCCCAGGGTGTGATGAACGTTTTTTTTTCCATGTCCTCGGGAGCCATCCTAATTTGATTGTATCCGTTAAAACCATCCATGAACGAAAACACTTTGAATTTTGTTGTGCTATTAACCAACATATCAATATGTGGCAATGGGAAATCATCTTTTAGACTTGATTTATTTAAATCTCTATAATCAACACACATGCAGACTTTTTCGTCTTTCTTTGGTATTAGGACAATATTGGTAATCCACTGAGGGTACACTGATGTTACAAGAAAACCAGCATCAATTTTCTTCAAAACCTCTTCTTTTATTTTCACTACCATGTTAGGATGAGTTCTTCATAGCTTCTTCTTGATTGGTGGACATTCTGGCTTTAGCGACAAATAATGTTCCATAATAACAGTGTCCAAACCAGGCATATCTTGATAAGACCAAGCAAAGATATCCATATACTCTTTCAACAATTTAATCAACCTACTCTTCACATCAGGATGAAGAAGTGCTTAAATCTTGACTTCTTTCGGATCTTCCTTTGAACCCAAGTTAATCGTCTCCAACAACTCTTTATATGGATGAATGGTATTTTCTTTGTGCTCAAGCAACCGTGAAACCTCTTCTGGGATTTCATCATATTCTTCTTCTTCAGCCACATACACAGGATATTCAAAGTTGGGAGAGGGTATTGGGGGTCATTGCACTCAACGTGTTTTTTTTAACTAATCTGCACATATGATTTATGATTGATTTTAGAAACTGACACATGTAACAAGTGATTATGCAGATTTATTTACATTTATTATCTATTTTGAAAGTTTTTTTTTCTGATTACCATTTTCCAAGAAAAACTGAAAATAAAGACACAATTTTAGAAATCAAAAACAACTTTTATTGATGATTTTAAAAATTCAAAACAACAGATACGCCCATACAACATCATTACTTTCACCTTAGGCAGAGTGAAATATTTTTGAAAAGACAGACAAAATACAAATTACTTTGAAAAATGAATGCAAGAAGGAACATCAACAGTGATCAAATTCTGCATTCTGACTCCATGTGTCACAAAGTTCGGCATCTCTTGCTCTGACTCATCTTCGAGAATAGCATTGATCCTCGGAGTAGTCGGATGGAGATATTCTGCACTATGAAAGATGTCTTGATATTTACTCAAAGTAGACTTCGGCTTCACAACTTCCTTCTTCATGGAGAAACCCAAACCAGTCCCATTTATATTCATAGGTGGACTAATAACCTGCCCTCACACCTTTCTAGGTCCTTTCTTCACTACCTGTTGTGCATCCTTAAATGAGGTGATAGAATCTTCACTCTTCCTTATATTATCAATATACAAAGCTTGGAATTGAGTTCCAACATTGGCTTCATCAGCTTCTACAATTCTAAAGGAAGACAAATGAGATATCAACAGACCTTGCTCACCATTCATAATGACTACCTTTCCTTCATGAACAAATTTCAACTTTTGATGCAAGGTGGAAGTAAAAGCTCCTGCTTCATGGATCCAAGGTCATCCCAATAAACATCTATAGGCTAGGAAAATATCCATAAGTTGAAAGGTGATTTGGAATAAGTGTCGACGTATGTGAATAGGTAAATCCACCTCTCCAATGACAGATTTCCACTGGGGCGCATAGGAGTTCCTTGGTACTTAAGCTTCATGAGAGTGATACTCGGTATGACATTCAAATCAGATCCATTGTCTATCAGCATATTGGACAAATATTCATTCTTACAATTCATAGATATATGCAGATCCAGGTTATGGTTCCTTCCTTCATCAGATAATTCGTCATCACAAAAGCTCATATTGTTACAAGATGTAATATTACACACAACACCGTTGAACTGATCCAGAGACACGTAACTTTTAACAAAAGCCTGATCCAACACCCTCGTCAGAGATTCCTGATGAGCAGCAGAGTTCATTAACAAGGCTAGAATGGAAATCTTAGATGGAGTTTGCAACAACTGATCCACAATCTTGTAATCACTCATCTTGATGATTTTCAACAGACCATCCACATCCTTTTCCAACGCGGTGCCACTAGATTATCCTACCACTTTCTTAGGTTCATCATTCTCAACAACCTTCTTATTAGAATTAACATCTCCTCAAAATGTAGGTGCGAGAACACAACCACTGCGAGTTACCCAACTAGCTTCAGCAATATTCTCAACATGGGACAAAGGTTGGATATAAATTTCCAAACCATCTTCTAGGATAGTTGTATTGTACTTATAAGGAACATCTTTATCTGATTCATATGGGATAGGACCAGGAAGACAGATAACTACGAGAGCAACAACGCGCTTGTTGTGGTATGCAATCTCTACGGGAGCGGGAACACCAAAATATGCACAATAACATTCACCCCCACTTCTTCAGAATACTCAGGAATTGCAGAATCATTATCAAAAAATATACCTTCATCAGAAGAAACATGCTCATCATCAGAAATAGCCTCAATAGAGTAGTCTTCAATCATATTAACTCCAATATAATCATCTATGTTATTTGTGACTCTTATAGTACCAGTATCTAATAGGAATTGAACACCTCTTCTTACAACAGAACAACCACGAGAATCCCTACAACAGATATGATAAGACCCATATTGATGTACCTCCTGGCCATCCATGTGATAAAATGGGGCGTGCAATTGTACCAGGTCATCATCCATATAGTTTATATAAATAATATGGAATTCTCTAAGACATCCATAAACCATATTCACCTTATCTTCATATTCAGCCCTTGGTCTGATTATGTGGATAATACCTTTATCCATCATCTCTTAACAATCACCTCTCATCTTATCACATCCATGAACGTTCGTACTGCAGACACTACAAGCAGTATGGTCATGTGTGTAATAGTTGAACTCACAAAGATCAGCATGCATCTTCACTAAATCACCTCTGACTAGGTTGATATCAAAAATCCTAAAGTCCCCGGGACAACCAACAACCATATTTACAACACTTCCACCTTCATGCTTTGGTAGTGGAGTATCTTTCACATTGGGACCAACAGCTTTAAAAGACAGGAGACCATATCTTACCATTTTCTGCACTTCATACTTCAACAAGTAATAGTTTTCAATGTTGTGCCCAGGGGCTCCTTGATGAAAAGCACAAGTCTGGTCTGCCTTATAATACCATGTTAAAGTTGAAGGTATAGCAGGGGGAGTCCTAGTCTGTACCAATTTCTTTTAAATCAAAGCCCGAAAAAATCATGCATAACTCATCAAAATAGGATCAAAATATTCTCTCTTTTGACCTTGCCCTTGATTACCTTGTTGAGGTGCTCTTTGATAGGCAACAGCAGTCGGAGTCACGTTGACAATCGAAGTTACAGAAGCAACTTCTTGTTGATGTTGATGACGTCTTATTGGAGATCTAACCCTTCAGCAACAACATATGTTTCACTTTCTTTCTTTCTAAAAAATACATATGATGATTTCTTTTGCCACTAGAACCTTCATCTTTTGTCAATCGTCCTTCCCTGCGGCTTCTTCTAGACGGACATCCATACGTACCATCTTAGTGAAATAACTCGGTGCACTTGCAGCCATCATTTCATAGTAAAATGAACCAAGCGTTTTCAGGAAGACCTTAGTCATTTCTTGCTCTCCCATTGGGGGTACCACTTCGGAAGCAACTCTGCATCAGTGTTGTGCATACTCCTTAACTGAATCCTTATCCTTCTAAGTCATCTCTCTCAGTTGGTCATAGTCAGGTGCCATAAACATGTTGTACTTATACTATTTCACAAAAGCTTCTCCTAAGTCATTGAATATGCAGATGTTGCTACTGTCTAATCCCATATACCATTTCAAAGCAGCACCGGTTAAACTATCGTGGAAGAAATGAATAAGCAAACATTGGTCATCAGTATGAGTAGACATCCTTCTGATATAAATCACCAGGTGGTCACGAGGACAAGAGTTGCCCTTGTACTTCTCAAATTCGGGCACCTTATACTTTGTTGGCACTTTCACATTAGGAACTAAACAAAGATCATTGACATTTTGTCCAAATAACTCTTTCCCTTGGAGAGCCTTCACTTCTTTCTGCATTTCATTGAGTTGATCTTGAAAGTCATTCATTCAGTCATAAAAGCCCAAACTTTCACTTGGTGGAGGAGCGGGATGATAAACTTCGTCATTAAAAACATGCATAGCATTCACTGCAGGAGGTGTAGCATGATGAATCTCATTATCAGTAACAGGAGTAGCATACACCATAGGAGGTGCAGAAGCAGCGGTAGTTTAAACAAATGGAGCAACTTGAGCAGCAGGGTTGTAACCTTATGGCATGAAATTCTCAGGCATTCCCCATGGATAACCGCGAGGCATACGGTACTGAGTAGCATGAGGAGACAGAGGAGGAAGAGGTGGTGGCTAATTCTTAGCAGCCACCAACGACTCTACCAAAGTAGTCATATTAGCCATACCGGATTTCAAAGAAGTAACTTCATTGCGCAGCTCACGATTCTCTTGTTCAAGATTTTCCATCTTCTTTCTAGAATTAGCCCGAGTATTGTAGCAATGAGACAACTTGCTGACTGAACGAAGCAAAGAAGCAAGTAAGACACTTGGGAATGAATAGGAATGCAAAAATATATGTGCAAAATGATGCATGATATGCAATGAATATGATTTATTTTTTTTATTCAAGGAACTCAAAGAATCATAAACAATTGCAAATATTAAAGTACTAACGCATTTGGAAATACTGAAAATTCTCATTTTAAAATTAGTTTTGGAATGGATTACAACTTTTAGTACAAGTTTCAATAACCCTAAGTATAAGAGAATAAAAATAGAATTTAAAAACCCTAAGGATCCAAAGCTGATGAAGATCTCTCCACATGCTGACACTTTCCTATGAGTCTTGTAATATGAGCCTTCAATTGCTTGTTCTCTTATTCATACTTGTCGACGACTTCTTTCCATCCACCAGAATCAGAAAATGGGTGACCGGGATCGGGCTGAACTCTAGAGGAAAATAAATGGGTAAGGACTATTGGTTTATCACCTTCTAAACAAGGTTTGAAAGAGTTACCAAAGTTTACATCCTTCCTTTGGATATTACCAACATCCCGATTAGCTCGGTAATTAGTAATATTCTCAGGAAAAACATGTTTGAGTGTAGCATCGCGTGACAACCACTTCCAGATTGCTCTGTAATAGTCTCCACACTACACCTAAACGGCCAAGACGGGTTAAGGGTTTTACGGTCCTCAGCTTCAGCAGACTCCCAGGTAGAAAGCAGCATGTCTTCTCGATTGCTCGGTAAATAGATACTACAATCAAAGGGGGCTCCACTGAGTGGGGGATCTCATGTCTCCTTTTTTGGGATTCCTACCTCAAAGTTAACATGACTATACCACTTGTCTTATCTTAAGTTTGTATAAGTCCGGGTAGAGGACTTATAAGAGATCACCAAGCACCCTGAAAACCACAAAAATCTAGACATACAGGCATATATCCAACAAATAATATACAACAAAAATAAATAGCACATACACAAATAAACAAAGATAGGCTCAACCCAGTTAGAGATAATCACTCCGCAGTAAAGTTTCCAGTTTTCTGTAGCAGTAGAAATATTGAGACTAAGCCATTGGATTGACTTAAATTGTACAGATCAAAATAAAAATCGCCACCGCACTTTATTGTTTCCAAAGGAAATGGGAAAAGAGCGAATAAACCCAAAAAAGAGGGGAGAGAATCTAGGTATTGGGATTGGTTATACAAAGAGAAGGTATTAGCACCCTAAACATCTATGGTACTCCGCAGGAACCTCTTTGAAATTTTGTGTATTTTGGCTCTAAAAGGTGTATACAAAATAGATGGTGGTGATGAGAAAAGAAGTATTTTTTTATAATTTTTGCACCCAGCACAATTGCGAACCTTTAGTGCCTACGTACCACCTTCCATGCAATATGGAATTAGGATACTCGTAGTTCACATCAAAATTTCTAAAACACAAGTGTGTTGGTTAATTTTAAGGTAAGAGACATCATTGTCATATCCAAGTGGAAAACATACTTAATATCTACAATTATGAGAAAGGAGAATTTGCATCATATCAAAGTGGAGGATATAACTTGGATTTTAAAATAAACAAAGCCTCACTCAACACCCAAGTGGAAAATATCTCACTTCACTATATATCATAGAAGTATAGTAGCTCACGTCACTACAAGAATCAACAAGAGCCTAATCTTTTGAGAAAAGTTTAAAGTAAAAATCCAAAGTGGAAAATGGTTTGAATGGTGTTAATTGACTTTTAGTCTTGAGAAAGATGTTAAAGTATGGTTAAGTTGATTAAAATTTGATTAAGAAAATATTTTTTTTGAAAACACATGGACATAAGTCCAAGTTTATTATGAAAGTGGTTCAAGATAGAAAACAAGAAGAGTTTTGAAAAGGAGGGAGAATATTTTTGAAATTAAAGAAGATAGGAGGAGATGAAGGGATTATCCTAAAGCATAAGGTAAAAGCCAAGAAAAAGAATGATATAACCAACAAGAAGCCAATACTTGACATATGGAGTCAATGTAGAATACTCATCCTTTGAATTGAAACCAAACAAGCAAAAATACTAAACCTCTGAGGAATACCAAGCTTCAGATGAATTAAGTCTTCACAAAAATTGGGCAGAGTAACGGCTGTATACAGAGGAATTCTCAATCATAGACAAAGCATATAATCATAACAACCTGCACACAAAGAAAAAAACAACCCAATACCTTGGAGTAAACCCCAAGGATTTCAGACAAAATAACAACAGAGCCATGAGGTCCAAAAGTATCAAGACTTCTAATCCTAAGTCTGAGAGATCCATAACTCCATAATGCTAAGGATAGTAACCAAGAAATCTAAGTAACCTTAAAGTTTTTAATCGTTCAATTTGATTATTAAGTGTATTTAAAAGAAAATAAAAAGCTTAAATGAGCAAAGATAAAATGGCATAAAGATAAACGCTCAAGTGAGCAAAAGAAAAATTCCATAGAATGTAAATGATAACATAAATGGTACATAAAAATAAAAGCGTAAAATAAAGGCATAAAGTAAAAGCACAAAGTAAAGTTAATTGTTTGTGAATTAGAAATTAGAAGATTAGTTGAATGACCATCTTGAAGCTTGCATTTAAGAACTCATTAGAAGATTGATAAAATCAAAGCTTCTCAACAACAAGTCTTGTTTGCTTTTATCAACTATATCATTCATTTCAAATACTCAAAGTAACCACATATGATCAACGATGTTCAAATGATTCACTTAGACCAAAGTTAATGAAGTTCATTAGAGGATTGATAAGATCAAAGCCTTCTAACAATAAACTTCAAAGTTATTGGATTAAAGGTTTAAATTTAAACATACTTGAACTTGCAAACATAGGTTTGGGCCACGGATAATCATTTTTTTAATCATGACAAATTTAGTGATATGTTAAGCAATCGTAAGTGGACTTATGTAGAAGTCACACCTATTTTAAGGGCGCTCAATAGCAATCTATGTACCACATATTACAAAGATGATATATAGATCATTCTCCAACAATAAGTAGCACAAGTAAAAACAAGCAAGGGATAAGATGAAGAGGGAGTGGATGTATCAGATGAAATTAGGGTTTCAAATATCATTAACATCATTCATCCATTTTGGTGGATTTGGTTTTTCAACCTCTCAACACCCAAGATCCAATGATATTGAGGAACTTGTCCCAAAATAACACCCAAATCAGGACCAATCAAAAAATAATAAAATTGTATTTATTAAAATAATATTTAAATAATTAATGAAAGGGAAATATATGGTAAAATACACAAAATGTGTTAATACACCAAATAAAAATTCTAAAAAAATATCATAAGTCAAACATGAGTCAATAAGTATTGACAAAAAATTTCAAAATTTTTTAAAGTCGGAAACTATTTTTAGTTTTTAAAGAAAAAAGCAAAACAAGCCAAAATTTGTGAAAAATAGTAAAATAAAATGAGGTCACCAATATTTGCCAAGAGGTCATTGGATCCTTCTATAGTTTTTTCAAAATTTTAAAATCAAGAAAAGTATTTTTAAGCAATTAAAACAAGTCAAATAAAGTTAAAAATCATTAAAAAAAATATCAAATCACAAAATAAAGTTGTTAAAAAATAAAAATCAGAAAGAGAAAAATCAAAAGTATTTTTGATAATTTTTTCTCACAATTTTAGAAGTTGAAATGAATTTTTTATGAAATTTAAAGTTTAAAACAATTAAAATATAAAATCAAAAAATAAAAAATAAAACGAAAAAGATATAGACCATCTGATCAATGTCAAAATGTGTTAGTAATCAAATCCAAGGGATCTGGCGTGATGTGCATATCCTTGTCATTAATGAATAAACCACTGGATCATTAATTAAAAACAGATTTGAAAAAAATGTGTGGCACCATGTCATTGGTTGAGAGATGACACGCTGTTCATCTTCAACCTCCAACCACGCGCAAATTGTAGGTCTCACGAACTATAAAATTAGAAGCTCAAACTTGTGGCATTCGCTTCGTCTCTTCAAGATGATTTCAATGGTACCTCATGAAAAATTTATTTAAAGTGTAGCTCAGTCAATTTGAGAAAAACCAGAGAGTTTTTAAAAATTTTGAATTCAAAAACGGATGCATTAAATGCATCGATTTATCAAAATTAAACCATCAGTAAGCATCAATAAACATCATAGACCATTCCAGTATTTTGAGTTAGAAGAATTGATGCCTTAAACTACCTGAACGTAGTATGAAGTAATTGCTTTGAAACTTGACTTGGCTAGCACGATTTAGAGCACTACATGACTTGGTTCTTCTTCTGTTAGCTTCAGTGAAGTTCAAGGATGAAGAATGAACAAATAAATTAGATTTAAAAGAGCTCTAAAACCAAATTTGAAGTTGCAGAATTGAGAGGTATGAAGGAAGTTTTACCTAGGTTTTTTGGCTCTCTAAAGCTTTGGAAATGAATGAAATATCATCCTCTATTTATAGGGAAGTGAGTGATGATGAGAAATGAGAGGAATTGTGAGCAAATCATGTAGACCAAGCCAATTGTGATCATGCCAAACATGTGACTTGAATTGCATCAAAATGACCTCATACCAAGTGCAATTCTTATCAAAACTCATTTGGGCAGTTAGTTAAACATGTTTAGCAACTAAAATTTGAGTAATTCGACCTGTAATCCAAGTTTACTCATGGTAAAAAAATTTGACTCGAGGCAAAAACAGATTCCATGGAGCAAAATTCAACAATACATAGCTCACTACTCAAGGACCTTTATGGGATGATTCTTGAAGAATTTGAAATACAAGGTTACAACCTTTACAATATGCCAATAAAGACTCCATTTGGATAATTGAGCTGGAAGTTATGTCCTCTTGAAATCGTGAAAAACAAACAATTTTTTGTACTTAGAAAAATTTCTAAGTAGATAACTCCAAAGTTGCCTATAATGTTCTTCAAAATTACATGACTTTCCACTCAAAATTTGATCTTGATATCTGAAGATGAGATGAAGTAGACCTCTTGGATTGAATTTTGGAACTGAGATCACTCAAAAATCATTAAAATTGAAAGAGTTATGGTCTTTGGAAGATGATGAATAAATTTGGGGAAATTCACAAAAGACCTATAATCTTTTCAATTCTTCAACCCTTTCCAAGCATCTTTAAGTCTTGCACATTGAAACAAAGTTGTAGTAGACACTCAAAATATTATTGTAAAAAATGAATGGGCTTAAGGAGATAAAAATTGACCAAGTTATTATCATTTGAAGTCAAACCCTAAAATTCAAAGGCTTTTCAAGGAGACTTGTAATCTTTCTCAACCATTAATGATATTCCATTCAAAATTAGCCTTATATTCATGAAGAGATCTTGTTAAGGATCCTTTAAATAGAATCATGGATTTGGATTCAATCAAAAATCTCAAAAAATGAACAAGATATTATCCTTAGAAGTCAACAAACCCTAGCTCAGAGAGTGTCAAAATGACTTGAAACCCCTTTCAACTTTTGATGTATTTTCTTGCACAATTTGATCTTGTCATGTTAAGAGAGGTTGTTGCAGATTATGATAAGAATCCATAGAAAAAATAACCAACTCAAAATTTTGAAATTTGAGAGAGTTATGCACATGTGATCACCAAATCAAGCATTTGCTCAATTAGGTCAAATTTGTTGAACCAACCTTGAATCTTTTTGAACTTTCTTGGTAAGATAAAGCATGATGAATCACAATAGACCTTGAGATGATTTTGTCTTGAAGCATACTCAAATATGGAGCTAAAGTCTCAATGAAACTTGTTGAAGAAGGCTTGAAAATAAACACATGAACCTATGAATCTTCTTTATGAATTCCGCCACCAACTTTGAGGAAATTTTGACCTAAATAAAGTGAAGGAACTCTTTGGACCACAAATATTTGATATCATAGACATATACTTGAGGCTTGAACTCTTGCAATCCATTGAAGAACCATTTGACTAGGGACCACCCTTCAAACTCTAGGTTAGATGGTGAAATGAATGCCATTGTGTCATTACTTACAATGTGAACATTCAAAGAGACATATATACATATTTTGATGTTAGTTTAAGAAAACATGTACAAGATACACAATTAAAGGTGCTTGGTGATCCCTCAAGAGGAAACTTAAATATAGGATAACGTAGAGAGGGAGAACCAACCCTAATGTGTGATCTTGATGTATTGATAATATGAGATGATAAGGGATCTTAGGGGAGAAATTTAGGGTATAACAGCTTTATTTCAAGATAACATCATGCAGTTCACCATATCAATAGTTGTCAATCTTAAACGTTAAGTCATCATCAGAGAATGAACACGTGTTCACACTATGATTGATCAACGGTTGATGCATTAAGGCACGAGTCACATCAGTAACTATTTCAAATATCCTCGCTATCTCCTTCGTCAGAAATCATTTATTGCTTTTAATCATTATGTTTATTTTTTAAATGCAATTAATTTCATGTTTATTTTCTTTTCGTTGGATATTTATACACCTCTCTCACAATCACTTTTCACCATAACTCTCACACACTATTTGTTTTCTCCGAACTTGTTTTTCTCCTCTTTTCTTCTAAAACCCTAAGATTTGTGAACAATGGCTTCCTCTTCTAATCAACAATAGTCTTCTCAAGATCCTACTTTTCAAACCACCATCTTGTTTCATCCCCCGTTCATATTGAATAAAAATACGTTGAACCAGAAAGGACTCTCCTTACTCCTGTCGATAATCTTGAAGTTCTGTGTGAACTTATGGTTGATTTCAGAAGTATGTAAGAAAATGGGTATCATCTTGTTCCTAATGTAGAGTTTCAAGGATGGACTAGATTCTCTGATAGGTTAATTGGTCCAGTCTTTCCAAAACTTGTCAAATAGTTCTAGATTCATGCAA
The DNA here is from genome assembly GCA_948472305.1 of Vicia faba. Taxonomy (NCBI): domain Eukaryota; kingdom Viridiplantae; phylum Streptophyta; class Magnoliopsida; order Fabales; family Fabaceae; genus Vicia; species Vicia faba. Next base: position 314,442,702 of record OX451740.1, read on the forward strand.
AAGTATCAAATCTACAAGTTAGCTCATCTGTAATAGGGAAGAAAATAGTCATCACTGAGAATCTCATCGCAACACTCATTGGGTATGATGGAACTGGATTAAAGTGAATTGACATGGAAGAAAAAGGATCTGATCTTAAAAAAGTTTCCCAAGAGATTTTTACTTCTGGACAACCCTCCAACAAAATCAAAGACCTGAAAGACTATCTCCGGATCTGGGCTAGAATCATTCTGGGGTCTATCAACCACGAAAAACCAACTATTCTCCATACTACATCAACATTGATCAACAATATCTAATGTATTTCATTGCAACCAAGGTAAAAATCAATCTCCCTCACCTTCTATTTAATTATCTGAAGACCATTGTCAAAGAAACAAGAGAAGAAGAAAAATCCAATAGAGATTGGATTCCTCTAGGAAGGTTGGTCTCAGATATCCTGACAGAAAAAAAGCTGATAGAACATCTGAGTGAAGCTCATCAAGTTAATGAGCTGGAAACCTGCATTGGAAAAACCCTCAACACCAAAAACCTCAAGAAGATGAAGATCATTGATACAATCAAGAAGGACCCAACAAGCTTAGTGAAGGAAGTCATCTCTACAAGAAGAATTCCTCTGGATGACTTTCCTCTCTTTTCCCAGATAGATTCATCTCCTGAGATAGTTCTCATATATCTGGAGGCCTGCAAAAGCGATGGAACAACTCCACAGGTAAATATTCAAGATCTTCATAAATAACATCTAGAAGTTGCTCCCAGAAAGTCAAAAAAAAATTTGCTGGTGAAGGAACTTCTCACAAAGCTCCTAAAGCTGCTAAAAAGAAAGATACCTCTTCTCTCATTTCTATTATTGAATCAGTACTTTTAACAACATATGAGCCCTCTTCACCAAAACCTTATGAACATTATTTACAACAAACCCTTGATAAGTTTAACTCTGTAATTAATCCAACCATAACCACTAATGAAAATATAATCAATTCACCTCCTACCAATATTGCTCAAACTCAACATGAACTCTGACAAGTTCTCTCTGATATTGATCAATATGATCCACTCTTTGATGCTCCCTAACTCGAAAATCCAAATACTGCTTCTGAGCAATTGCCTGAAACCGTTCAAATACCAGGCATAACCTGCCCTCTCAACGCTACCCAACCACCACATATCATTACCACTCCATCACATAACTTCTACATTCCAGATATTCCCTCTCCATATGAATCAACACCACCAAACTCTTCTATCATCATTTCCGACTCTCCAATTTCCATAGATCTAATAGAAGATCATTTACAAACTATAATTGATCAACAAGCCTGGAACAATAATCAATTTCTCTCAATAAATAGTCTTCCTAAAACCAAAACCAAAACCAAAACCAACCAAACTAGATGTTTGTAATTTTTTTCTGATTTTTTAGACAGAAACACTAGGATGGGTTCACTCTTACAAGCAGGCTTGCATCAACAATGTCAACCCAACTGCATCTAATTTCCTCTAGACTCAGTTCAGAAAATGGTTCAATTCTGAATCCATCAAGCTAAAGGAACTCATCTATGAGCATGCTTAACAGAACTTCGGTGATCATCTAAAAGTCTTCAAGGATCAAGTTCTGAGCCTCTGGGAAAGAAAACCTCTTCGACAACTAAACGACTCTCCCTGCGAATTCTCATACAAACCAGAAACTCGAGAACCATCTCCTGAACCTCAACCTATGGTCATCTTTAAAGACAAAGTAAAATGTGTTAAAGAATCTTATGTAAGAGTAATTGTTGAAGAAATAGTTCCTACTGAAGAAATGGATCCAACTTCTCTTATGCAAAAAAACTCTGGAGGAATTGAAGAAAGAGAATGAAGTTGTTAGGGAAAGGTTGGATAAACAAGATGAAACTGTTAGAACATAGTTTGATTCTACAACCCTTAGTTAGAGTTTTGATGATAACAAATACAAAGAACAAATATGCACCCTAAAATTATGTTATTTTGTATGCAGAAGCTCTGACCAAAGCAGCATCAGAAGTTAAGCTATAGAAGCTACACACTGAGGTAATCAGAATTTGCACTGAAGAATGATGATCAGAACCTGCGCTTAAGTGAAGTAAACTCTGATTCTGAACAGAAGTGAAATTCTGGCAGCAGATACTCAATGTCACAGTGAATGTTATGACACCGTATCTGACTTTCTATAAGACAGTAAATAAAAACAGTAAAGAACACAGTCAATTGTTTACCCAGTTCAGTGTGAAACAACACCTACTCTGGGGGCTACCAAGCTAGGGAGGAAATCCACTATAAGAGATATTAATTCAGGAATAAACCAACCAGTTTATCTCCTTCACTTAAGACCTACCCAATGCAACTTCAATCTAAGTTCAACTTAAACCTGAGTTCCTACTCACTCCCCCTCAATCACAGCAGTGATACTTAAACAATTGACTAATGAAATAATGAAGACACTCTTCAGAACATACACTTGATTATGCTTCACAGCTTTTTAATCAAGTAACACAAACACTCGTGCTTCACAGCTTTGAGTGATACATAAACCTAACTTGACTTTGCTTCAAAGCTTTAGTCAAGAGACACAAACACTCTTGCTTCAAAGCTTTGAGTGATACAAAAACCCTTACAATCAAAACCTATTCCAAGTCACTTATCACAATGATACTTGATTGGATTACAGCAGTTAAAAATATACAACTCCTAATTGATCTTCTGTCAAAGAGTTTCTTTCCAATCAGCATTCCTGTTGAATATATATGCAGCTGTTTCTTCAGTTAGGGCTTCCACGAAAAGCTAGGGTTAATTAGGGTTAACCTTAAGACTAGGTCATAAGACTTTATCAACCAGATTAGGGTTGAGCTAGGTTAACCCAAAGTCCACGTGAGATTCTGTTCTGGAAAGAATGAACCAACTTCCTGAAAAATCTCAGAATTAACCAAACTGCATAACTGTTAGATCAGTACAGGATGTCTTAACATTTGTTATGACATCAGAATTCCTGTTTACTGATTTTGGTAGAAGGCAATAAATGTGATCATTGCAAAATGCTCAGATACACACTCATAAACAGTAGCTACTGTATGCCATACTTTTTCTGCATAAAGTACCTAATAATCCAGAATGTTATGACATCAGTCTTGACATTCACACACCTGGTTTTACCAAAAATACATGCCAATAACTAAACACTTACAAACTCCCCCTTTGGCAGATTTTTGGCTAAAACCCCTAAGCAATCAGAGAATAGAGAGCAGCAGAATGAATATGACTGCAGAAAAAATATGATGTCTACCAAGTAATTAACACAAAATATATCCCCCTCTTTAGCCACAAATAGGCCAAAGATACATGTACTTATATGTTATACAGTCATCCAAAATGAGTAATAAAAATAAAATCTGAAAACACTTGCATCAACAAGAACCAGCATCAGGCTTGTCAACTCCACCAAACTTTAAGCACTGTCATCTTCAGAGGAGCTACTTTCTTCAGCATTGAGTTGATCTTCAGCAGCACCCTCTTCCCTTCTGTTTCCTTCAGTCTCCTCCTGTTCTAATCTGGAAATTAGGTTTTCTAGAGTCTTTTTCCTTGTCTCCAGCTCTTTGCAGGTCTCCTTCAGTACAACTATAACATCAGATGTCTTGGAATGAGTTTTTACAGTTGATGTCTCAGCTGATGTCATGACAATGTCAGGAACATGAGATCCCTGAAATAGCTTGTAGTGTAACCCAAGAGCAGGAGCTCTTTTGCAAACAGTATCTCTTTCCACCAGGATGTCAGGGTACTGAGCAAGGACAATTCCACATAGGAGGGAGGGAAAGGCAATAGGGCCTTTAACAGCATAGCTTCCAGCATGTTTTAAAGTTTGATAAAAAATATACCTGCCATAGTCAAATTCAGTCCTGGTTCCAACAGCATAAATGAATCTTCTCAATCCTGTAGAGATGGTTGATTTATGGTTTGTAGGGACCCAGTTGGCTGCACCAATCTTGTGCAGGATGGCAAATTTTATGCTTAGCTTGCTAGCATTCAGCTTGCCTTTTGAGGGCCAGCACTTGACTTGTCTTGCTGTGATGGTTTGGCATACTTCATTGTCAGTAACTTCTAGTTCAGGGCAAGCCTCATTTGATCTTCCAAGGAATTTGTTAATTTCAGATGGAGATAAATTAACCCTTCTTCCTCTCACATAGACACATTCAAAGTCAGCTGACCTTCCATCAGCACATTCATCAGACAAATTCACTATGAATTCCTTGACAAGATTTTCATAGCATTTGGTAAACTTTTCCACAGTCTTCATTAGTCCAGCAGCTTTGATTAGGTCCATGATTTCCTTACAATCATGGCACCATTGTTTAGTTCTCTTTCCAAGGCTATTCTCTTCAAGCAAACATACTTCCATCTGTTGGCATTTTCAGGGTGGTGAAATGAAATGTTGTCAGTGGGGACTTCAGGAACTCTAGCCATTTTGCTGGAAGGGAGTTTCCTTCTGAGAGGAATGTCTTCAGCATCAATTTCAAATTCTGATTCCTCATCAGAATCAGAAGGTTCTGATTCCACACCAGTCTTGCCTTCAGACCTGGTTTCCTTATCAGCAGGTTTCTCTTTGGTCAGACATTTTGCAGCATCCTGATTACCCTTTCTGTTCATCATTCTCCTATCTATGCTAGGGTTGATATTTGCAATTAGGTCATTATCTGAGTATTCCTCATCCACATCAATAACAGGTGGTTCAACATTCTTCTCTGAAGGGTTCTGAATATCATCAAGGTTTTCAGATGATTTCTGAATGTTGTCATTGGAGTCTCAACATTCTCAGAGACATCTGGATTTACTTCAACATTTGGGCTTACTGATTCTTGATTTAATGGAACAGAAATCCCAGGTACAGAGTGGTTCTCACTCAAAATTCTTGTAACAAGCCTAGCTATTGCTTGATGAACGTAAGCTGAGCCTTCCCTATTTGGTACAGAAGATGAAGGTTGAGAGGGATTACCGGATGAAGTAGCTTGAGACCTTCCTGCATGCCTTGTTCTCAGCTTTTTGACCTTGGAGGGGTTAGTTGCCATTTCTCTAAGAGGAGTAATCTCCAGGACTTCAGAATCCATGCATGAGGTGATTTCCCGAGAATCTTGATCAGATGATGAAGATGAAACGGTCGTCTTGGATGAGGATGATGTTTGAGACATTTTGATAGTCTTAAAAAACCAGTAGCAACTAGAGAGAAAACTTTGATTGAGAGAATGGGATTTGTTGCAAAGTTGAGAGTGGAAGGAGGCAAATGAGTGTCTATTCAACTTCTTAATAATTTTGAAAGAATTGGGAAAACATATGATTAACCCAATCAAAATAGACTTAACAAAAATAACTCCTTCAACCCTTGTTTTAAGCAAAATTAATTTCTACAATTCCTCATGTTGGCAAATACCCAACTTGCCCCTCAAGTTTTCAAATTGATTTGCATCAAGTGCCTTGGTAAAAATGTCAGCCAGTTGTAGCTCAGTGGCAACATGTTCCAGTTTAATTGTCTTCTCCTCTACAAGGTCTCTGATAAAGTGATGTCTAATGTCAATGTGCTTGGTCCTGCTATGCTGAATAGGGTTCTTGGAAATGTTGATTGTACTCAGATTGTCACAGTACAATGTCATAACATCTTGTGTGACATTATACTCAGTGAGCATCTGTTCATCCAGATTATTTGAGAACAGCTACTACCAGCTGCAATGTATTCAGCTTCAGCAGTAGAGAGAGACAAACAGTTTTGTTTCTTGCTGAACCAGGAGACCAGATTATTTCCTAAGAAGAAACATCCTCCAGAGGTGCTTTTTCTATCATCAGCACTTCCAGCCCAATCGGCATCACAATAACCAGTCAGAGTTGGTTCATAACCATGAGAGTACAGCAAGCCATAGTTGTAAGTTCCACTTACATACTTCAAAATTCTCTTCACTTGGTTGATATGACTGACTTTAGGATCAGCTTGGTATCTTGCACAAACTCCAACTGCAAAAGCAATGTCAGGTCTGCTGGCTGTTAAGTACAGCAGACTTCCTATCATGCTCCTGTACGGACTTTGGTCCACCTTAACCCCACTTGAATCTTTGGATAGCTTTAAATGAGTAGGTGCAGGAGTCCTTTTGTGACTGGCATTCTCCATACCAAACTTCTTGACAATGTTCTTTGCATACTTGCTTTGAGATAGAAAGATTGAGTCCTCCATCTGTGAGACTTGCAGTCCAAGAAAATAAGTCAGTTCTCCCATGAGACTCATTTCGAATTCAGCCTGCATCTGGTCAGCAAAATGTTTAACCATTTGTTCTGACATTCCCCCAAACACTATTTCATCAACATATATTTGAGCTACCATTAACTTCCCTCCTTCATTTTTGACAAAGAGGGTTTTATCCATGCCTCCTTTTCTGTATCCTTTGTCTGAGAGAAATTTTGTTAACCTGTCATACCATGCTCTAGGAGCTTGTTTCAGGCCATATAGTGCTTTCCTCAATTTGTAGACATGATTAGGGTGGTTTGGATCCACAAAACCTTTAGGCTGTTCCACATAAACTTCCTCATTTAAATACCCATTTAGGAAAGCACTTTTTACATCCATCTGAAACAGCTTGAACTTCAGGAGACAAGCAATTCCCAATAGGAGTCTGATAGATTCCAGTCTGGCTACAGGGGCAAAGGTCTCATCAAAATCAACCCCTTCAACTTGAGTGTATCCTTGGGCAACAAGTCTTGCCTTATTCCTAGTGACAACTCCTTCAGCATCTGATTTGTTCTTGTATATCCATTTTGTGCCAATAATGTTTGTTCCCTCTGGTCTAGGAACTAACTCCCAAACTTCATGTTGCTTAAATTGGTTTAATTTATCTTGCATTGCACCAATCCAGTATTCATCAGTTAAAGCCTCCTTAACATTTCTTGGTTCAATTTTAGACACAAAGCAAGAGTTTGAGATGATTTCTCTAGATCTTGTAATGACTCCACTGTTAGGATCCCCTATGATGAGATCTTTAGGATGATCTTTCTGAATTCTGATGGAAGGGATTTTTCTAGCTTCCTTGGATTCAGAGTCTGCTGTAGTGGTGTTAGGAAGGTCATTCTGTTGAGTTGGAGTCTCAAAGAATGTCTCAACATTACAAGGGGCATCTGTTTCTTCATGATAATCATCAACTATGACATTTATTGATTCCATCATGACTTTGGTCCTGGAATTGAATACTGTTGTACCCCAAAATTTGCCCTCCCATATTCTGCAAGATTTGTCAAGATTAAACTTCAAAATCTCCCAAGGGTTGCACAGTCCAATTGCCTCCTAACAGTCAAAAATTAGGGTTTTGGTTCTGGCAAAGAAGTTGAGATTTCCAAGGGTCCAATCAAGTCCCACATGCCTACATACATTGTCAAGCATCCATATGCCAAGTTTCAAGACTCACAGCACCAGATTGCATAGCCAAAAACCCTAATTGCCCTACAGTCAACTGCAGGGGCAAAATGGTCATTTGACAGTCAAAAGTCAAAATTTTTTATTAACATCTTATTTTGAAGCCACAAACATCATTTGATCAATTCTTGATCATGATTCTCAAGGCATGGCTCAAAAAGTCTCAAGATGCAAAAGTTTCTATTTTTGGACAGTTGGAAAAGTCAACTGCAAATTGACCAAGGCATAACTTCCACATGGTTTATCAGAAAAATTCCATCCAAAGCTCATTTTGAATAGAATGACATTTCCTACAACTCATCTTCACACTTCAAGTCCAAGAAATGCTCTCACAAAAAGTTATCAATCTCAACATTATAGGTCATTTTCAAAAGTCAACAAAAAGGGACTTTAAGTCAAAGACCATAACTTGAGATTGGTAAATCAAAATGACATGGGACCAAATACATTGGTTATAGGACTTCAAAACATTTCCAAAATGTCCAAGAACATGATCAAAGCTTAAAAATTGAGCAAGATATGCCTTGTGGAAGTTGGGAAATTTTTGGGAATTTTGAAAAGACAACTTTGCTTCAAATGCCTCAAAATTGCTAAGGGGCCTCAATTTCTTCCATGAATCATCACCCAAAAGCTATGCACGACCCATTAAGCTAAAAGGGAGTTATTTTCTTATTTTTAATTAATTAATTGAATTTTTAATCCTATTAATTCATTTAATTAAAATTAATTATGAGAAAAATACTAAAACATGTTTTCCAAATCTTTTTGTGCAGCATATTCTCCCATTAAGACCTAAATATTTCGTGTACCACATCAAGGGACCAAATCTTCCAAAATAGGCAAGTTTCCATGACAAAAAAGGATTGAAAAAGATGCTTGAAAATCAAATATTGAATCATTGAATACATGGATTTTGGGCCAGTTTTTCTAACCTAATTCATTCACACATATATGCACATTGAAAACCTAATGCCAAGGACAAGCAAGCTGCGCTCAGAACAAAGAAACAAAACTTGCATTTTTGACCAAAAGTTTGAAAACTGTTTTAATAGATACAAGGTGTTTCAAGGCCTAAAAAGAGTTCCAATACATTGCTGGACGACCTAGGAAGCATTTCCAATCAAAGCCAGGTCTCCATACATCCAGAAGTGGTAGAATGACATCGCCCTGTCCATAGAATTTTTCATATTCGTATTTCAATTTACATGCATGATTACTGTGTTTTAATGATTGGTTTACATTAATATGAATGTGCTGAAGCTATTGGTGCCCTCTAATTGAACTAACCGTGCCTGTATTCAAAATTGCCATGAAAGCTTTCTAGGGTTTCTGAAGCTCCAAAAGAGGGGTTTACACATCTGGAAAAATTGGACAATGAAACTAGTACCACTAAAATCGTGACATTCTGACGAATTGAATCCATACCTCGCGCTCAATTTACGATGAACTATGCTCTAATCGCTATTATTGTACATTGTAGTTCGTGGGGGTTTAAAACCCCCACTATTTGTTTCTTATTTTTCAGGACAAACGAGGAAGAAGCCTGCGTGTCATAGCATGATTGGGACATTCAAATTTTCAGCGCATTTTTTTGTGTTGTATATCACTAACGTTTGTTTTGTATTATATTATTCATGTGCCACCAACCTTACAAACAAACGCACTGGTTCAATTGGTGGCAGACGTGTACTACAGGTACTGGGACCTGGGTTCGATTCCCAGGTCCCCCACTTCTTCAATAATATTTTTCTTCATACGTTTCCATGCAGCGTCTCATCCAAAGGAGTACCATACACCCAACGCCTGTGCTTGCCAGATGTCCCAGGGGATCAATCCAAGGGTCAAGATGTGGAGACTATCATGCACACTCAGTCAACCACATGTATGCAAGCATAGAAAGTCAATGTGGCCAGATTTCAGTGGGCCTAATTGCTTCAACAACCCCACTTCTTCAATAATATTTTTCTTCATACGTTTCCATGCAGCGTCTCATCCAAAGGAGTACCATACACCCAACGCCTGTGCTTGCCAGATGTCCCAGGGGATCAATCCAAGGGTCAAGATGTGGAAACTATCATGCACACTCAGTCAACCACATGTATGCAAGCATAGAAAGTCAATGTGGCCAGATTTCAGTGGGCCTAATTGCTTCAACAACACCTCCATAATTGGGCCAGAAACCCCTTGTTGTTTGCATTCTATTCTTCTTTCTAATTTTATTTTTTCTTTTCAATTCTTTTTCTATTTATTTTAGTTATTTAGTTAATTCATAAAAATAGTTTTGATAACACAAAAAAAAATCAGAAATCAAGAAAATAAAAAATGTTTGTTTAATATTTAAGGCATTAATATTTATGTAAATAAATTCCAATAATCAATTTAGTTTAATTTTAGGTTTAACTTTAATGTTTTTCTTAAATAATTAAAATACATAAAAATTAGGTTTTTTAGCATTTTACTCTTTTTCTTAATAAATAAATTCTTCCTATCATTATTATCTTTAATTATTAATTATCTTGTAAATAAATATGTCATTAAATAATTAGGTTAAATTAGGTTAAAATTTAAACATTTTTTTTAATAATTAAAAACAAACTTAGAACTAGGGTTTTATTTAATTTTAATTCATTCTCTTTATTTCCATTAAATACCAAAAAAACATTAAAAAAAACAATTTCTTTTCTCATTCAATAATTAATTAATTTCCAATTTCAATGTAATTTCTTTAAAGGGTCCAACGCCCTCGAACTTTCGCTTCTAATTTCTTTTCGCGCGTTTGTTTATATTTCCTTTTTAAATATAATGTATTTGCCCCAAAGCTTTGTAATAGTAATTAGGACATTTATTTATTTTCCGCGTTTTTGTCAAACCGGGTCTTTGTTAATTTGGCGATGTATAGACCCGCGCCTTGTAATAGCGTAGGACCTTTATTTTCCGCATTTTAATTTCCGCACCTTTAAACTGCTAACTATTACATGAAAGAATGAATGGCCCAAATAAAATCAAGCGTAGCTCACCCAATGCATGACAAGATAAAATATAACTGAAAATGACACATAATTCACACACCACTCCTAGGGTACGCCTCACTGTTGCCTTGCCCCTCGAAACGTGGTCATCGAGTATAGGACGTCTTAGTGAGTCCTTATGTCCATTGATCTAGTTGCCTCGAAACAAGTTGCCTCGAAACAAGTTGCCTCGAAACAGTTGCCTCGGAATTATTGCCTCGGAATAAAAAGATCAATGGCATAAGGGTAGCTTCTAAGGTATCCTACTATTGCTCTGGTGACCACACTGTCCCTACAAACTCGAATTGACCCGAACACCTCCAACGGTGGTGCTACCTACCTCTCAATGATGGGATGGCACTACCTTAAGGACATTTACACAGCCTAATTCCTTAGGGTAGGTAGATGACTCATAGATACTTGCTCTAATTCAAAACAAATCAAAAAAACTCTTTTCACACCGACACTTTTCAAAAAGCTTTCAAAAACAATTTTTCAAACACTCTTGAGGACTGATACAAGATTCGATCTGAAACTTTCAAAGAAACTTTTTCAAACTCACTCACGATTGAAAAGCAAACAAACATTTTGAAAACACAAATGAGCAAGTATCTAAGAGCCCATGGATAACCATGGATAGAAAGGGTGCTAACACCTTCCCTTTCTATAAATCTACCTCCCGAACCGAGAAAATAAAAGACGGTGGCGACTCTTGCTTCCGCGACATTTCGCGAACCAGCGTTAAAACAGTCAGTTCCAGATCCACCGATCACAGAACTGGCGGCTCTGCTGGGGATATTTTAAAGTGAGGTGTACCTTATGACTAAGATCACTTGTGTTTTCAATTGCTTTGAATTGTTTGCTTTAAATTGTGGGTACTGTCTTGGGAGTTCTATAGATCCTAACCCGGATCTGGGGGATACCTTCTTAGAAAGTAGCAACAAGGCTGTGAGGGAACTGTGCGGGGTATACCGACATGGTTGAAGCAGTCTACTACGTTGATGTGGCACTTTGGTGTGTACCGGTAACCCTTGAGTCCAGTCAAGGAGAGTACGGGGCCTCCGCGTGGTGTCGTGAAGCATCAACTGACCTTAGGAACCTTAATTGAACTATCTTGGCCTCTTTAGGGTAGTGAGATAACTGACTTTGGTGCAGTCCGAGGTTGGTTGATACTCGATACTACACTCAATTGAGGGTTGTTTTCTTGGAATATTTCGGTCGCCAGTTCAGTGGCTAAATCGAAACGATGAAAAATGAAAGCAATCCAATGATATTGGGACCCTTAGAACCCGGTTACTTTGATAGGACAGGTTTGAGCCCACCAACTTCAAGAGGGTAATACCCAGACCCCATGCTGGCCTAAACTCTAAGGGTTGTGGTGTGACTTGTGTGCTTTCATACTTGACTACTTGCATGCTTGTTATCTGACACTTGAGTTTCTTGCAGGTTTTGTTTATAGTCCTTAATTGGGACTCATAACAGGGTTTACCTACATTACCCCATGCATAGCATAACATCATACCATTGCATGCATCCCGCATAAGGACTAACCCATCTCAAGGATCTCAAGGGCTTGTGATGCAGGTCATGATGAACCAACATGTCTGGCAAGGGGCAAAGGGGATTTATTTTCCTCTAGCCAAGGTTGTCAGGGGCTATGACCCACTAGATATGGTGAGCCTTGACTCTTGAAGAAGGACTCTCAACAACATGAAGTTCCTTCAATCAAGCAACCAGATGCCAGCTCTAACAAATTTCTTGTTTACCCCGCGAGATTCTTGAAAACATTGCATGCATACATACACATCATTGCATAATAGGTACCCTTGTTGCAGGTCACTTACCTTTCTCGCTGTTTATTTCAGCAATGGCTTCCCAACAAGATAACCAGGGACCTCATGCTCAAGAGACTCAGTTCAGGGAGATCTTCTTAAGCCTATCCAAGGGGCAGGAAGAGTTGAGGACACTCCTTATGGGGAATTTGGCCAAGAAAAGTCCCAAAGATGATAAGGACGAGCAGCTGAAACGTATGCAAGCTGAGGTAGATACGATGAAAACCCAGATGCTGGGGCAAAGGGCTCTCATCCAAGGTTTAGCTCGGGAGCAAGGAGAGCTAAGGGCCATGATCAGTCAGCTTCATCAAGACATGAAGCAACCGGCCCAAGTCAGGGACCAGGTCATTGAACAGCTTCCAAGAAGTCAAAGGTTTGGTTTAATGAACGGGCCTCTCCAAGCTGCTACTACTTCACAGGTCCAACAACGACCTCGCCAAAAACAACGGCCTGATCAGACAAGCCAGACAAGCCTAAAAGGAAGTTCACCAAGCTCAATGTGTCACCTTCTCAAGCTTTACAACAATTGTTGAGGTTGAATCTGGTGACGTTAAGGGACCCTCCTAAGAATCTCAACACAACCTCCCTAAAGTACAATCCTGAGGAAAGATGTGCGTACCACTCTGACAGTCCAGGACATGACACCGACGACTGCTGGGCTCTGAAGAATAAGATCCAAGACCTGATTAATGAAAGAGCTGTGGATTTCACCCAGATGGGCCAGGCTGAATGCTCCTGCCATCCCTACAAGATGCACCAGTCGAAGTAACAAGCCCTGAGACTAGAAGACTTTTGTTCATTAGAATTTTTCAAGTTGTGATTTTCTTTTGAGTGTTCAAACATTTATTCATGTTAAACATTGTTATTTCATTAATGCACTACACATGTCTGTTTTGAAGTAATTATTTCGTATTCACTATTTAAAATTGCTTTCATATTTTTGTGATGAACAACTCTTGATTGAAAATTCTAAGCCTCTTGAGGGAGGATGACGAAAACGATACCACGATCTTTACAGTATGCTTTTGAACAGACCCCGTTGATGAAGTACAGGCATTGTTTCAATTCCTAAACACTGGAGTTATAAGGAAGATAATCCCTCGTCAACCCCTCTGAGCTAAAGAAGTAGGAGTTTTTCTTTTCGAAATTTATAACCCTTAATCATAACCTGGGGCAGGGTAGTCTCTCAGTTGATCCAAGTGCATAACGAATGGCACCAAAGAGGTCCTTACAAAACAAAAGACAGTGATGGTTCCGAACAATCATACAGACAGGCAGTCACTACTTCTCAAAATAGAAACCCATTAAGTCAAAACCTATGAAGGAGACTTACAAAACTGGGGCATCCCGCTGACTGTAATTCCAAAAAGAAACAGTTCAGGCAAAAAACAGGGATAATGAAAGAAAAAGAAAGAGGTCTTACAAACCCTAAACCAAACAAAAATGACTGCCTATTCAAATAAACGTTCAACATCCGAACCATCACTGGAATTTCAGAGCAAAGACTCAAACAAGGTCTAACGCACGATCAGCTGAGTTTAGGTTTGAAGAACATCACAAAGAGCGGGTGGGTACAAATAATTTGAGCCTTTATCCTTTGTTTCTTAAACTGTGAACCAGGCCACGCTACAACCCTTAAAAGTCCTAGCTGAAGCATGGGTTAGTTCGAAAGCATACTGTTACGAAAGGTATCCTGACTCCTTAAGGCTCGTTGTAAAATAACGAGTTTGACATCACAGTTTACAAAAGAACTCACTTGTTTTATTAAAAAAAAACTGCATTTTCAAAAACTTCGAAACAGACATAAGCTTTGCATTTTTAACATAACTTTGTTTGCATACGACTATTTGTTTGAACAGCATAGCAGCTTGCACGATGAATATCGGATGAACAAAAGCACTCCAATCAAGAGGCAGACATGATCATGGCCCGGCATCAGGGGCAGTTAAGTCAAGATTCGAAGAATCTCTCAAAAGGCCAATTAGCCTGGGGCAAATCTCCGCCTGAGTCACCTGGGGCATTGGACGTGAGTTCCAGCCACGAATCTTGCCTGATCAAGATCTTCTGATGGCATGGCAACACAACAACAGGGGCAACTCCCTACACTCTGAGAGCATGGACATAGTCGAAAAAATACTATGCAAAATCAAAGACCCGCTAGGTTGACGCACCTAGGCAAAAATAAGGGCTTCCCGGCGAACCAAAAGGGTTCGGGGAAAATAAGGGATGAAAATGAAAAAATTTGTACACCCGGCAAGTCGAAAACCTGAAAAGGCGGCTTGGGCAAAAATGGGTATCCCGGTGGGCTGAAAACCCGAAAGGGCGGTCCAGGCAAAAGTTAGGGATCAAAGCGTACGACTATGTCCCAGCATCTCGTCACTTGCCTACCAGAAGAAGATTTGTCAATCGGCAGTCATCAAACACCTTCACAGGTACCTTCTTCTCCAATAGAAACTGGGGCAATAATAAGTTGTCTAAATGATCCGGTTGCTCTGTCCACCGAAGTGCCAAGGTAAGTTCAGCTGAAGAATGCGACCAAGATACCTTCACCCCCTGCAGAGCACGAACGCGTCTCCCGGCTTTATTCAAAGGTTATTTCCCCACCAGGATATAACTGGGTTATCCTCAGCCAATAACCGGGGAACGATCGTCCCCGACGAAGTCTTCCTATCCCCCAGCGGAGTTCATCATATTCTTCAACAAAACTCAACAATGGTATCCCCAATGGAGTTCTCATTCATATCAGCGAAGCACCTCCCCTCCCACAGAGTATTGTTCCCCAGCAAGATCGCTAGAGTAGTTATTCCCCGCAGAGTAATCTCTTCATCAAGTTTATTACCCAACAGAGTCATCTTCTCCTACCGGTATTCTTGCAATCTTCATCCCCAGCGGAAACGAAGAACTCTCTTCAACCATCAGCCCAGGATTTAAATCCCGGAATTCGTCAAGGATATATTTTCCTAGACGAAAATACAATTCAAAAACATCACATACATCATGATACATGCATAAACGCATCACACCATACAATCTCATTTATGTTGAGAACATCATTGCTTGATCCATATCATGCATCGCATATGACTGACCTTTACCTTGCAGGAAAGATCCAGTTAAGTTCCCAGCTATGTTCAAGACCTCCTCTGGTTCAGTTAAATCGATTCCTAAAGATTTTTCTGATGCCGATCCAGTTGAAGTTATTTCAAGACCTCCCCTGGTTCAGTTAAATCGATTCCTAAAGATTTTTCTGATGCCGATCCAATTGAAGTTATTTCAAGACCTCCTCTGGTTCAGTTAAATCGATTCCTAAAGATTTTTCTGATGCCGATCCAGTTGAAGTTATTTCAAGACCTCCTCTGGTTCAGTTAAATCGATTCCTAAAGATTTTTCTGATGCTGATCCAGTTGAAGTTATTTCAAGACCTCCCCTGGTTCAGTTAAATCGACTCCTAAAGATTTTTCTGATGCCGATCCAGTCAAAGGCCTTCTCTGGTCCAGTTAAATCGATTCCTAAAGATTTTCCTGATGAAGACCCAGTTGAAGATTCCAAGACCTTGCCTGGTTCAGTGAAATCGACTCCTAAAGATTTTTCTAATGCCGATCTAGTCAAAGGCCTTCTCTGGTCCAGTTAAATCGATTCCTAAAGATTTTCTTGATGAAGACTCAGTTGAAGACATCCCAAGGTTCTCTCATCGTTACTGTTGAGGTAGTAATCACCCAAGGTTCTCTCATCGTTACTGTTGAGGTAGTAATCGCCCAAGGTTCTCTCATCGTTACTGTTGAGGTAGTAATCGCCCAAGGTTCTCTCATTGTTACTGTTGAGGTAGTAATCGCCCAAGGTTCTCTCATCGTTACTGTTGAGGTAGTAATCGCCCAAGGTTCTCTCATCGTTACTGTTGAGGTAGTAATCACCCAAGGTTCTCTCATCGTTACTGTTGAGGTAGTAATCGCCCAAGGTTCTCTCATCGTTACTGTTGAGGTAGTAATCGCCCAAGGTTCTCTCATCGTTACTGTTGAGGTAGTAATCGCCCAAGGTTCTCTCATCGTTACTGTTGAGGTAGTAATCACCCAAGGTTCTCTCATCGTTACTGTTGAGGTAGTAATCGCTCAAGGTTCTCTCATCGTCCCGTTGAGATTGTAATCGTCCAAGGTTCTCTCACCGTCCCGCTGAGGTAGTAATCATCCCTGATCAATTCATCATCCTGCTGAGGTAGCAATCGTCTCAGATTCCTTCATCACATCATTATCAATAAAAACCTATATTCTCCAGACTCGATTCCTGTATCTCGCCAGGGCACGTCTGAAGAGTTTAAAGATCTGATTCCTGTATCCAGCCATGGCGCATCAACACAAAGAGTTTGAAAACCAACTCCTGCAACAAGCCAGGTAATCTTTTTCTTTTTTCAGGTAAGCAAGTTCTCGCTAAGGAATCTCTTACGCGATCGATAAGCCCATCTCCACAATTATCCATTGCAGTTCCAAATGGCATCTATAAGCCCATTCCCGACAAGGTTTTGTCACACTTTCAGATGGCATCTATAAGCCCATCCTCCTATCCATCATCTCTTCCAAATGACATCTATAAGCCCATTCCCATCATCACACTGCTAACATGTGAGCGCAAATTTCTGGGCACTCTAGTGTTCAATCATCTTCCACCTTCGGCTTACGAAAGGCACGCCAGCCAATCTACATCCTCAGGTCTAAGAAGATTGAACAGGGGCACCTGTTGTACCCCAAAATTTGCCCTCCCATATTCTGCAAGATTTGTCAAGATTAAACTTCAAAATCTCCCAAGGGTTGCACAGTCCAATTGCCTCCTAACAGTCAAAAATTAGGGTTTTGGTTCTGGCAAAGAAGTTGAGATTTCCAAGGGTCCAATCAAGTCCATATGCCTACATACATTGTCAAGCATCCATATGCCATGTTTCAAGACTCACAGCACCAGATTGCACAGTCAAAAACCCTAATTGCCCTACAGTCAACTGCAGGGGCAAAATGGTCATTTGACAGTCAAAAGTCAAAATTTTTTATTAACATCTTATTTTGAAGCCACAAACATCATTTGATCAATTCTTGATCATTATTCTCAAGGCATGGTTCAAAAAGTCTCAAGATGCAAAAGTTTCTATTTTTGGACAGTTGGAAAAGTCAACTGCAAATTGACCAAGGCATAACTTCCACATGGTTTATCAGAAAAATTCCATCCAAAGCTCATTTTAAATAGAATGACATTTCCTACAACTCATCTTCACACTTCAAGTCCAATAAATGCTCTCACAAAAAGTTATCAATCTCAACATTATAGGTCATTTTCAAAAGTCAACAAAAAGGGACTTTAAGTCAAAGACCATAACTTGAGATTGGTAACTCAAAATGACATGGGGCCAAAGACATTGGTTAGAGGACTTCAAAACCTTTCCAAAATGTCCAAGAACATGATCAAAGCTTAAACATTGAGCAAGATATGCCTTGTGGAAGTTGGGAAATGTTTGGGAATTTTGAAAAGACAACTTTGCTTCAAATGCCTCAAAATTGCTAATGGGCCTCAATTTCTTCCATGAATCATCACCCAAAAGCTATGCACGACCCATTAAGCTAAAAGGGAGTTATTTTCTTATTTTTAATTAATTAATTGAATTTTTAATCCTATTAATTCATTTAATTAAAATTAATTATGAGAAAAATACTAAAACATGTTTTCCAAATCTTTTTGTGCAGCATATTCTCCCATTAAGACCTAAATATTTCGTGTACCACATCAAGGGACCAAATCTTCCAAAATAGGCAAGTTTCCATGACAAAAAAGGATTGAAAAAGATGCTTGAAAATCAAATATTGAATCATTGAATACATGGATTTTGGGTCAGTTTTTCTAACCTAAATTATTCACACATATATGCACATTGAAAACCTAATGCCAAGGACAAGCAAGCTGCGCTCAGAACAAAGAAACAAAACTTGCATTTTTGACCAAAAGTTTGAAAACTGTTTTCATAGATACAAGGTGTTTCAAGGCCTAAAAAGAGTTCCAATACATTGCTGGACGACCTAGGAAGCATTTCCAATCAAAGCCAGGTCTCCATACATCCAGAAGTGGTAGAATGACATCGCCCTGTCCATAGAATTTTTCATATTCGTATTTCAATTTACATGCATGATTACTGTGTTTTAATGATTGGTTTCAATTAATATGAATGTGCTAAAGCTATTGGTGCCCTCTAATTGAACTAACCGTGCCTATATTCAAAATTGCCATGAAAGCTTTCTAGGGTTTCTGAAGCTCCAAAAGAGGGGTTTACACATCTGGAAAAATTGGACAATGAAACTAGTACCACTAAAATCGTGACATTCTGAAGAATTGAATCCATACCTCGTGCTCAATTTATGATGAACTATGCTCTAATCGCTATTATTGTACATTGTAGTTCGTGGGGGTTTAAAACCCCCGCTATTTGTTTCTTATTTTTCAGGACAAACGAGGAAGAAGCCTGCGTGTCATAGCATGATTGGGACATTCAAATTTTTAGCGTGTTTTTTTGTGTTGTATATCACTAACGTTTATTTTGTATTATATTATTCATGTGCCACCAACCTTACAAACAAACGCACTGGTTCAATTGGTGGCAGACGTGTACTACAGGTACTGGGACCTGGGTTCGATTCCCAGGTCCCCCACTTCTTCAATAATATTTTTCTTCATACGTTTCCATGCAGTGTCTCATCCAAAGGAGTACCATACACCCAACGCCTGTGCTTGCCAGATGTCCCAGGGGATCAATCCAAGGGTCAAGATGTGGAGACTATCATGCACACTCAGTCAACCACATGTATGCAAGCATAGAAAGTCAATGTGGCCAGATTTCAGTGGGCCTAATTGCTTCAACAACACCTCCATAATTGGGCCAGAAACCCCTTGTTGTTTGCATTCTATTCTTCTTTCTAATTTTATTTTTTCTTTTCAATTCTTTTTCTATTTATTTTATTATTTAGTTAATTCATAAAAATAGTTTTGATAACACAAAAAAAAAAATCAGAAATCAAGAAAATAAAAAATGTTTGTTCAATATTTAAGGCATTAATATTTATGTAAATAAATTCCAATAATCAATTTAGTTTAATTTTAGGTTTAACTTTAATGTTTTTCTTAAATAATTAAAATACATAAAAATTAGGTTTTTTAGCATTTTACTCTTTTTCTTAATAAATAAATTCTTCCTATCATTATTATCATTAATTATTAATTATCTTGTAAATAAATATGTCATTAAATAATTAGGTTAAATTAGGTCAAAATTTAAACATTTTTTTTAATAATTAAAAACAAACTTAGAACTAGGGTTTTATTTAATTTTAATTCATTCTCTTTATTTCCATTAAATACCAAAAAAACATAAAAAAACAATTTCTTTTCTCATTCAATAATTAATTAATTTCCAATTTCAATGTAATTTCTTTAAAGGGTCCAACGCCCTCAAACTTTCGCTTCTAATTTCTTTTCGCGCGTTTGTTTATATTTCCTTTTTAAATATAATGTATTTGCCCCAAAGCTTTGTAATAGTAATTAGGACATTTATTTATTTTCCTCGTTTTTGTCAAATCGGGTCTTTGTTAATTTGGCGATGTATAGACCCGCGCCTTGTAATAGCGTAGGACCTTTATTTTCCGCATTTTAATTTCTGCACCTTTAAACTGCTAACTATTACATGAAAGAATGAATGGCCCAAATAAAATCAAGCGTAGCTCACCCAATGCATGACAAGATAAAATATAACTGAAAATGACACACAATTCACACACCACTCCTAGGGTACGCCTCACTGTTACCTTGCCCCTCGAAACGTGGTCGTCGAGTATAGCACGTCTTAGTGAGTCCTTATGTCCATTGATCTAGTTGCCTCGAAACAAGTTGCCTCGAAACAAGTTGCCTCGAAACAGTTGCCTCGGAATAGTTGCCTTGGAATAAAAAGATCAATGGCATAAGGGTAGCTTCTAAGGTATCCTACTATTGCTCTGGTGACCACACTGTCCCTACAAACTCGAATTGACCCGAACACCTCCAACGGTGGTGCTACCTACCTCTCAATGATGGGATGGCACTACCTTAAGGACATTTACACAGCCTAATTCCTTAGGGTAGGTAGATGACTCATAGATACTTGCTCTAATTCAAAACAAATCAAAAAAACTCTTTTCACACCGACACTTTTCAAAAAGCTTTCAAAAACAAATTTTCAAACACTCTTGAGGACTGATACAAGAGTCGATCTGAAACTTTCAAAGAAACTTTTTCAAACTCACTCACGATTGAAAAGCAAACAAACATTTTGAAAACACAAATGAGCAAGTATCTAAGAGCCCATGGATAACCATGGATAGAAAGGGTGTTAACACCTTCCCTTTCTATAAATCTACCTCCCGAACCGAGAAACTATCTCATAAGGAATTTTGTTGTGCTTTTGTCCTGTCCATGTTGGAGAAAATAAAAGACGGTGGCGACTCTTGCTTCCGAGACATTTTGTGAACCAGCGTTAAAACAGTCAGTTCCAGATCCACCGATCACAAATACCCTATAAGCTCTGTTGTTGGAGGAGTATCCTAGAAATATACCTTCATCACTTTTAGGTTCCAGCTTTCTCCTTTGTTCACGATCTGCCAGAATATAGCATTTGCTGCCAAATACATGGAAGTACTTCACAGTTGGCTTTCTTCCTTTCCAGAGTTCATAAATGGTGGATGAGGTTCCCTTTCTCAAAGTGACTCTGTTATGGACATAACAGGCTGTATTCATAGCTTCAGCCCAAAAATGAATAGGAAGTCTTTTGGCATGTATCATAGCTCTGGCAGATTCCTGTATGGTCCTATTTTTCCTTTCTACAACTCCATTTTGTTGAGGAGTTATATGAGAAGAGAATTCATGACTAATTCCTTCTGAGGAACAGAACTCATTAAACTTACTGTTTTCAAATTCCTTGCCATGATCACTTCTGATTCTGACAATACACCCTTCTTTTTCTCTTTGAATTCTGTTGCACAGTTCTTTAAAAACTTCAAACACATCAGATTTTTCCCTAATGAAGTTAATCCAAGTGAATCTGGAAAAGTCATCCACAACAACATAGGCATATCTCTTTCCACCAAGACTTTCCACCTGCATTGGTCCCATCAGATCCATATGTAGAAGTTCTAGAACCTTAGAGGTGGTCAGATGTCTTGACTTTGGATGTGACATCCTAGTCTGCTTACCAACCTGACATTCACCACAAACTCTCCCTTCATCAATTTGCAGTCTTGGAATCCCTCTGACTGCCTCCATGGAGATAATCCTTTTCATTCCTCTTAGATGAAGATGGCCAAGTTTTTGGTGCCACAGTTTCACCTCTTTTTCTTCTTTGGCAATAGAACATACAGTGGAGTAATTAGTGTTCTCAGGCTCCCACAAGTAACGGTTTTCTTTAGATCTGACTCCTTTCATTATAACTTCTTGCTTTTCATTAGTTACAAGACATTCAGATTTTGAGAAGTTGACCTTGAATCCTAGATCACATAATTGACTGATACTAATGAGATTAGCAGTCAGGCCTTTTACCAATAGTACTTCATTTAGATTTGGAACTCCAGGGCAGTCCAAATTACCAACTCCTTTGATTTCTCCTCTAGCACCATCTCCAAAGGTCACATAACTAGTGGTGTGAGGTGTAACATTATTGAGAAGGTTCTTGATTCCAGTCATGTGCTTAGGACACCCACTGTCAAAGTGCCAGTCTTCCTTTGCAGAGACTCTAAGGGAAGTGTGGGCTATCAGGGCAGTAGCCTTTTTCTTCCACTGTGGAGTATGTGGTACCTTGTTAGACTTGGGTTTGACACCTGGGTTCTGATTAGGGTATCCATACAATCTGAAGCAGAATGGCTTTATGTGACCAAACCTCCCACAATGATGACATCTCCATCTTTGGTACTTTTTCTTCATATTTCTCTGTTCTCGATGTTGAGTGTTATGTTGTGACATCTGCTTTGACATTTGTTTATCAGGCCTGATCTTCTTGTCTGCACCAGATTTCTTTGCTGCCACAAATCCTAGACCAGACTTGTTTCCCACATTTTGTCCAACCTGAAGGATTTCTTCCAGTTTGTCAGTTCCATTTGTCAGCATCTTGACAGATTTGGTCATCTGGTTCAGTTTTGAATTCAGCATTTAAACTTCCCCTTCTAGATGACTTATAGTTTCAATGTCTGCCCTTTTTTCAGCCTCCAACTTTATGATGAGTTTTGTTTGTCTCTCATTTTGCATACAAACTTCAGTACTTCTGATACATAATTTCTTGTACGTATCAGCCAGTTCTTCAAATGTCACTTACTCATCACTAGTGTCACTTTCAGAGGTACAAACACCAGTTAGTGCAGTAACTAGTTTGGCAGATTCTTCTTCAGAATTACTTTCTGAATCACAGTCAGACCAGGTAACAGACATTTCTTTCTTTTGTTTCTTAAGAAAGGTAGGACATTCAGCTCGAATATGCCCATATCCTTCACAACCATGGCATTGAATTCCTCTGCCTTGATTTCCCTTCTCTTCAGACTTTGGTCTTCTGCTGGAGTCATAAGGTCTGTTAATGTCAGAGGGGATGTTCTTAACATTTGAACTTGACTTTGGATCCATTCTCTTGATGAGTTTGTTGAATTGTCTTCCAAGCATGGCTATAGCTTCTGAAATATTTTCTTCTTCAGTGTTGGATACAAGTGCTATGCTCTTGTTTTTCTTGTCAACATTGTCACTGATCCCCATCTCAAAAGTCTGAAGAGACCCAATGAATTCATCCACCTTTAACTTGCTGATATCCTGGGCTTCCTCTATAGCAGTTACCTTCATTGCAAATATTTTAGGCAGGGATCTGAGAATCTTTCTCACCAGTTTTTCTTCAGACATCTTTTCTCCCAATGCTCCTGAGGTGTTGGATATCTCCAAGATGTTCATGTGAAACTCATGAATGGTTTCATCTTCCTTCATCCTTAGGTTCTCAAACTTGGTAGTCAGCATCTGAAGCCTTGACATTTTTACTTTGGATGTGCCCTCATGGGTAGTTTTGAGAGTGTTCCACACTTCCTTGGCTAGTTCACATTGATGTACTAGTCTGAATATGTTTCTATCAATTCCATTGAACAAGGCATTTAAAGCTTTGGAATTACCCAGGGCTAACTCATCTTCTTCTTTGCTCCATTCTTCCTCAAGCTTCAGACTGATTGTCCCATCTTTCTCAGTTATGGTGGGATGGTTCCATCCTTTGTCAGCAGCTCTCCAAGCCTTTTTGTCCAGTGATTTTAAGAAGGCAATCATATGAGGTTTCCAGTAGTCATAATTTGATCCATCCAAAATGGGTGGTCTGTTTCCAAAAACTCCTTCTTTGTCCATAGTTCCAGAAAGTGATATCCCTAGATCTCACCCAGTAATACAGGCAGGGTGTCTGCTCTGATGCCAATTGAAATTCTGGCAGCAGATACTCAATGTAACAGTGAATGTTATGACACCATATCTGACTTTCTATAAGACAGTAAATAAAAACAGTAAAGAACACAGTCAATTGTTTACCCAGTTCAGTGTGAAACAACACCTACTCTGGGGGCTACCAAGCCAGGGAGGAAATCCACTATAAGAGATATTAATTCAGGAATAAACCAACCAGTTTATCTCCTTCACTTAAGACCTACCCAATGCAACTTCAATCTAAGTTCAACTTAAATCTGAGTTCCTACTCACTCCCCCTCAATCACAGCAGTGATACTTAAACAATTGACTAATGAAATAATGAAGACACTCTTCAGAACATACACTTGATTATGCTTCACAGCTTTTTAATCAAGTAACACAAACACTCGTGCTTCACAGCTTTGAGTGATACATAAACCTAACTTGACTTTGCTTCAAAGCTTTAGTCAAGAGACACAAACACTCTTGCTTCAAAGCTTTGAGTGATACAAAAACCCTTACAATCAAAACCTATTCCAAGTCACTTATCACAATGATACTTGCTTGGATTACAGCAGTTAAAACTATACAGCTCCTAATTGATCTTCTGTCAAAGAGTTGCTTTCCAATCAGAATTCATGTTGAATATATATGCAGTTGTTTCTTCAGTTAGGGCTTCCACGAAAAGCTAGGGTTAATTAGGGTTAACCTTAAGACTAGGTCATAAGACTTTATCAACCAGATTAGGGTTGAGCTAGGTTAACCCAAAGTCCATGTGAGATTCTGTTCTGGAAAGAATGAACCAACTTCCTGAAAAATCTCAGAATTAACCAAACTGCATAACTGTTAGATCAGTACAGGATGTCTTAACATTTGTTATGACATCAGAATTCCTGTTTACTGATTTTGGTAGAAGGCAATAAATGTGATCATTGCAAAATGCTCAGATACACACTCATAAACAGTAGCTACTGTATGCCATACTTTTTCTGCATAAAGTACCTAATAATCCAGAATGTTATGACATCAGTCATGACATTCACACACCTGGTTTTACCAAAAATACATGCCAATAACTAAACACTTACAAGAAGGATTATAATCTAAGGTATCAATGTTCTGAAGCATCAGCAGCAGGCAAGGATGTAAGATTCTGAAGCATTACTATTCAATCAAGACAGCATCAATTACAACGGCTTCATTCAGACAGGATCTTCTCAAAATGGAAATTACGTTAATGACCATTATCACGCTTAATGATGGACAAGATTCCTTTGCCTATATAAACAATATAAGAGATCAAATCGTTCATGATTTGCGAATGCTACTGTAATACAATTCAAAAACGCTGCAAGCTTTCTCTAGTATTTTCCACGCTCTAAAATTGTGTAAATTATCACAGTTGTGATAACTGTTTTTGTAACGAAAAACATCTACACAGAATTCTTGTATCTTTGATTAAGACAGTTATTCCTTGAGATTAACTGGATTATGGTTGTACTCAAGAGGACTTTGATAGTTATCAAAGTAGTGATTGTAATATATTTGTGATTAGTGGATTAAGACCTCGTTGAAGAGAGGTGAAATCACCTTGACGGGTGGACTGGAGTAGTTTGAGATCAAACGAACCAGGATAAAAATACAGTGTCATTGTGCATTTGATTTCAAGTTTTTCAATTAAACCCCCCATTCTTGTGTTTTTTCACTTCTTCAATTGGCATCAGAGCGCCTGGTTCTGAGTTTATACACTAAAGAAATCCAAGAAGAGGAAAGCAGCAGGAGAAGGATCCTCTCAGAAGGCACATAAAGCTGCTAAAACAAAAGGTAATCCATCTTCTATTTCTATTATAGAATCAATTATTGTTACAACATCTGAAACCATTCCCCCTCAACCTACATAAAATCCATCACCCCAAACCTTTGAAGATTTTGACATAGAGTTTGATCCATCTGTAACTCTAGGAATTTTTTTGAATGAACCTCACTCCTCCCCTAATCAAAATCCAAACCCAGAACATCATCAACCAGAACTTGCAAAAGTTCTATCTGACATTGAACTATTTGATTCAGACTTTCAATCTCCACTCCCAGAAAATCCAAACTCTCAACAACTCCTAGAAAATCCAAACTCCCAACAACAACTAGAAAATCCACAACCACATTCTCCTCAACCAGAACATCTGAACCCCAACTCACCACAACAAGAAAATAGACACTCTCTCTCTCCACCTTCTGAAAACCCATCTTCTGATATTCCTTAACTTGAAACCCAACACGCTGCCGCAAACCAATCTGAAGACTCTCCTTCAGATTCTGATACCACTATCCCAATCCTTGGAATAACAGAACCTCTTGCGGTTCACATGCCTCTCACTATTCATGATATTCCATAAATCCCTTCATCCCTTGAATCCACACCACCAAACACCCCTAACACACCAATTATAATTCCTGACTCTCCCACTCCTTCACCCATCAACAATCCAGCTGGCAATCTCAGAATTATCATTGATCCACTAGTGCTGGACAGACTAGCTTCCACCTCACACAAAATTGCCATTCCCAAACCTAAACCAACCGCAACCAAATCAGATGTTGGCAAGAGTCTGTTGATTTTTGAAACAGAAATGCAGGAATGGATCAATTCTTTGAAGCAAGCAAGTCTAGAGATTTCTAATCCTGTTGCTTCTGATTCTCTCTGGGAAAGATTCAGAAAATGGCTCAACGCTGAAACTCTGAAGTTGAAAGAATTAGGTTATGAAAGGGCTCAGCAGAACTTCAGTGATCAGCTGAAAGCTTTTCAAGATCAAGTTCTGAGTCAATGGTGCAAGAAAGACATTCTTCTGCTGGATAATTCTCCTTGGAAAGAGCACCATCCTTCAGAAGTTGATGAACCAGATTCAGATAGTCTCTCCCTGACTACTGCTCCAGAAGACATGGTTATGGAAAAAGAAGTGGTTCAATCAGAAGAAGCTGCAGAATATTCTGAACAGCATGTAACCCCTGAAGAGACACCAGCTTTCTCTCTAGTCATGCAAACTCTGGAAGAGTTGAAGAAAGAGAATGCATTAATCCATGCAAGACTGGATAAGCAAGAGGATACGAACAAAGAGATAAAGGGTATTCTAGATAAACAAGAAGATACTATAAAGGAAATCAAAGATATTCTGGGAAAGCATGAAGAGTCAAGCACTCAGATCAAGAGCTTGTTGGAAGCGTTGTTCACACGTCTTCCCCCTCCTTCTTAGATTTTCTTTAAAAAACTGTTTATCTGTAATCTTTTATCTTTACCTCCTTGTTTTTGAAACTTGTCATTGCATTCTGTTTTTAATATAATTCATCTTTTTTACTCTGATTATATTGCTTTTTGATACTTGACAAAAAGGGGGAGAAAGTAAGATATTTTCAATAACAGTATATCAGGACAAAGTCTCAAACATTCTGAATTATTTAACCTCTACTTTTTGAAAAGTTTGAACAGGAACAAATTATGATAGGAGATGCAGCAAAAGCTTTGACGAGAAGGAACTCCAGGGAAGTAATCAACTCAGGGGGAGTCTCTCTTAAACTTTTTGTTCTCTATTTTTCATTGAAAATTATAGTTTTTGTCATCATCAAAAAGGGGGAGATTGTTAGAACATAGTGTGATTCTATAACCCTTAGTTAGAGTTTTGATGATAACAAATACAAAGAAAAAATATGCACCCTAAAATTATGTTATTTTATATGCAGAAGTTCTGACCAAAGCAGCATCAGAAGTTAAGCTATAGAAGCTACACGTTGAGGTAATCAGAATTTGCACTGAAGAATGATGATCAGAACACGCGCTTAAGTGAAGTAAACTCTGATTCGGAACAGACAGATTATAATTTAAGGCATCAATGTTCTAAAGCATCAGCAGCAGGCAAGGATGTAAGATTCTGAAGCGTTACTATTCAATTAAGACAGCATCAATTACAACGGCTTCATTCAGACATGATCTTCTCAAAATGGAAACTACTTTAATGACCATTATCACGCTTAATGATGGACAGGATTCCTTTGCCTATATAAAAAAGATAAGAGATCAAATCGTTCACGATTTTCCAATGCTACTCTAATACAATTCAAAAACACTGCAAGCTTTCTCTATTATTTTCCACGCTCTAAAATTGTGTAAATTATCACAGTTGTGATAACTGTTTTTGTAACGAAAAACATCTACATAGAATTCTTGTATCTTTGATTAATACAGTTATTCCTTGAGATTAACCAGACTGTGGTTGTACTCAAGAGGACTTTGACAGTTGTCAAAGTAGTGATTGTAATTGTGATACGGTGGGAGAACTGACTTGAGGTTTTGCGTTTGTTTTTGCACTTGTTCGGTTTAGCAAGAGTCGCCACCGACTTTTTATTTTATCCTAAGGAAAGGTCAAAAAGCACAGGAAAGACCTTTGAGATGTTTTCATGGGTTCGGGGGGTATATTATGAAAAGGGAAGGTGCTAGCACCCATTTCATCCATGGTTATCCATGGGCTCTTAGTTACTTGTTTTAGATCACTTGCCTTTTCTTTTCAATTGTTTGAAATGGTGCTTTGTGTGTGTGGTTTTTTTTAAAAATGTTTTGAAAAAGATGTCTTGTCTAGGTAACCTTTGTAACAATTCGTTTGAATGTTTTACAAAGGTGTTTGTCTTTTTGAAAAGATGATTCAATGTTTTTGAAAGTTGTTTGGAAGTTGTGTTGTGGTGTATGTTTGAAAATGGCAAGTGTGTTTTGCAAGTTTGATCAAGTAACTAAGAGCTATCTACTCTAAATTTCTAAAAGATCTTTCTCATGTTTTAACCCTTTTAATAGTGTTGTTTCACCATTGTATTTGGTGAACAACCTTGTGTTAGGATGTTAATGGGACAGGCGCGGGTCATCGTATACAATCATTGAAGGCAACTTGTGAGACGCTCTAGCAATTTTGTAAGGGACGAGATCGTTTTATCGAAGGCAACATCGAGGGTCATCGAGGGACTAACGATCTTTGTTTATCGAAGGGACGTTTGCTAGAGTGTCTCATACTCGAGGGACATGATTGCATTTTTCCGAGGCAACAAGCGAGGTTACCCTAAAGGTGCAAGTGTGAATTGTGTGTTAATTTTCATGCATTTATCTTTGTGTTAGGTTATCTAGCGGTTGATTTTGAATCTTCGCATACAAACCCTAATTACTATACAATATATAGAAAGCGATAAATTGCGGAAATTTAAAGTCTAAGCTATTACAAATAAGTATCCGGGGATGGGGGTACAAATGTTCACAAATGGGGATGAGTCTTATCAGGATAGTAGTGTCCAAATATTATTTACAACCAAATCGAATCATCACATTCTCAATGTAAAAATATAGCAAAGTATAAGGATAAAAGAGAATCAAAAGTATTGTGTGATGCATATGATTATTTACAAGGGATCAAAATGTCAACCTAATGCAAATTAAGTATTATTATTTTTGTATTTTTGTTGGTGTTATATAAACAAAAAGGGGTTTTAAAGAGAAAAGTATTTAATTCAAAACAAACTAATTATTTATGTACCTTTTTTAATGTTTTATATAAAAGGTTTAATTAAACAAAAAAAAAGTTTTAACACAACAATATATTACTTACATGCTTTCAAAATGTAATAAATATTAAAAAAGAGAAAAAAGGCTTTTTAAAGATAATTTTGTACAAAGAGTTTAACCTATTATTTTTATTTAATCAAAAGGGATTAGGAATTAGGTTATGTAAGGATAAATATTAGTTTGTATAAAAAAAGTCAAGAAATTGAAATTGACTATGAGGGAAATGCTTGGCCCAAAAGAAGTGCAGATGAGATAAGGAAAAGGAGGGTGCATGCGCCAGTTTTATTGGGCCTAAGGTTTTGGGCGCAAGGGGCAGGCCCAGACGCGTTACAATGTTTTTGTTAGGGTTTCACTTGTTTGATTCAGAATTAGGGTTACAATGTTTTTGTGAGCAGCGTTGCTTTCCATCTTCTTCATCGCCTCTTCCTCGTTCTCAACCATGGTTTCTGATGCTCTCCATGCCTTAGGCCGCCAGACGCTAACTCCACTCTCCTCTTTCCACGATTGCTCAGGTGGTGATAAAAAGGTATTATTTCGTTCTATCGCGTTTTTTAGGGTTTTCGGATTCTTCTCTCTTGCATGTTATTAATCTTTTACATGTTCTGATCTTCTGTATTATTTGTATTTGGATTATGAGATGTAGAAAAAAAATACGGAGGAATTAATACCTTGGGTTTAGTTTTAGAGAGGAGACGGTGGAGTGGACGGCGGCGCTTCTCAGGTGGCCAAGGCGGAGGGAGTATGACGATGCTTGCTGGCTTCCTGGTACTTCGTATCTCTTGCTTCGTTTTGTGATGACCCTAACTCTGAAAACGCTGTATTATTTGCTTCTGTCTCTCTTCCTATCTGAATGCTTGCCTTGTTGTTTGGATATTTGATTGTTGATTTTGATGAACCTTGTTGTTCTGATATTGATGATTTCTGAGAGTTGCTTCAGTTGTTTTTGCTTCTGAGTTGCTTTTCCTCTCTTGGCCTTTGTTGGCTTTTTTTCAATGATGATATTAAATCTGAGATCTTTGTTATTGTTACTTGATTTGGATGTTTGGACTTGCTTGGTAAGGTTTTTAGGCTTTGGCTTGAAGCAGGCTTGGGTGAGACTGGTTTTTGACAGGCTTTTTGGTTTGAAGGCTTGCTTCTGCAAGTTTGGTGTTTGAATAGGTTTTTGGCTTGAAGGCTTGAAGCAGTTTGTAAGCTTGAAGGCAGTTTTGAGCAGTTTGAAGTTTATGCAGGTTACAGTGTTTTATGCAGGTTGCTGATACAGGCTTGTAGTTTATGCAGACAAGCTTGGTTTTGTAAGTTTGTTTCTGGTATGGGAAGGCAGGCTTACTGGTACAGGCCTCAAGGCTTGTGTTATGTGTTTACAGCTTTGTGTTATATTTTTCTATGTGTTCTGCCCCCTTTTTTTCTAACTCTTAGCTCTTGTTATATTCTTGTCCTCTAAGCCTGCCTAAAAACTGTAAGCCTGCTTTTCTCTCTCTCTCTCTCTCTCTCTCTCTCTCTCTCTCTCTCTCTCTCTCTCTCTCTCTCTCTCTCTCTCTCTCTCTCTCTCTCTCTCTCTCTCTCTCTCTCTCTCTCTCTCTCTCTCTCTCTCTCTCTCTCTCTCTCTCTCCAGAAAGCATATTTTAATGCTTTAGAATAGCTTTTTCTGAAAAGGTTGTGGCTGGAAAATGATGAAAAAGGTTTTGACAATATGCTTGCATCTTTGGTTTTCCTCTGCATATCCTCCAGATTTTCTGCATTTGCTTTTTGTGTACTTGTTGACAGTTTTTCTGTTTTGATATCTTTCTTGACAGTTTTTGATAGCTTTGATATCTTTCTTGACAGTTTTTCTGTTTTGATATCTTTGACAGTTTGGTTTACCTCTCTTTGACAGTTTGGTTTGCCTAGTTTGACAATGCAATTTAGTTTGGCATTTCAGTTTGGTTTGCCTTTTTGACAATTTGAATTTATGCAGCTTTGTGCATTTTGTTTAATATGCTGCCTTGTATTTAATTAGTTCATATGCTTGCAAACAATTTTACTTTCCTCTTTGTGAACCAAGAAGAGAATCTTCTTGTGATTTGCAAAGAGGATGAGCAAAATATGATGAAAATCAAAACAATCTGATTCCGGCCAACACCTCTAATGATGAGTTTTTTGATTAACTGTCTGAAAATGCTTTTCCAATTCATCTGTATTGATTTCTCCTTTTCTGGCTTCGCAGGTAAATATCAATTGGGGCAAGGGAAGCAGCAGTAGAAGATGAAGACTTCAAGAAACTTAGGATGTAGATTTAATTTATTTTTAATCATTGTAATAAACGTTATTGTAAATACTGTAAATAAATTTATTGTATCAAATAAACATTTGTAACAACAATTGAAAATGAATAAAAAACTTTTGTCAGTTAATTCTTTAATTCTTCTGCACTTGTTTATTTAATTATTTAAATTTCTTGAATTATAATAATTGGAAATTATCCCAATAATTGTAACTTAGAAATTATAAATAATCAACAAACATCGCAGTCTCATAGCCTTGCATTAACCAACAATAAGCCCGGCGTTCCAAATAACCAAAAGCATTGCACAATCAAACAAACAAACGTCCATACGCCTTTCACTTCACTGATTGAACCAACACTTCAAACTTTCAATCAGAAGCCTCAGTTTCTATCCCATATGTTTAGGCTTTGAGAAACAAACAGAAATCTTGAACAAGCGTCAAAGTAGTGTGACAGTCAATTGAAATACTGTGGATTCAAACTCTTCTGAGAATGCGCGTGCAAACCCTAATTTTGGATTTACTGTCAAAGAAACGTCTGCTTGATCAAACCCTGAGCCAAACTCAACCAAATCAATAGAAACACCTCTAATGTTTGACCGATTCTTGAGCCAATCTGAAAAATCAGGAAAAGCCCGAAGCTGTGATTTCCTTGTGAAAAAGGGAGGGAAAATTTTGGGGTACAACAGTTGCCCCTGTTCAATCTTCTTACACCTGAAGAGTTAGATTGGCGAATCTGCCATTTGTGACTTGAAGGTGAAAGATGATTAAACACTAGAGTGCCCAGAAATTTCCACTCGGTGATGTGATGGTAGAGGGAATAGGCTTAAAGATGCCATTTGGAGATGGGCTTAAAGATGCCATCTGGAATGTGACAGAATCTTGTCGGGGGATGGGCTTAAAGATGCCATCTGGAATGTTTGTTGAACTGTATGTCGTAGATGGGCTTAAAGATGCCATCCAAGAATGTTGTAGGTGAGTGGGCGAGTATCAGAAAGGTATCCATGTTTGGAACGTCTCTGAACTGCAGGTCTGAATAAGCAATAGATTGACATCCATGTTGGGAAGCATCCGTGAACTGTTTTCAAAAGTTGAGTCTGAACAAGCGATAGATTAACATCCGTATTTGGATAATCCGTAAACTGTTTTTAGAAGTCTTGGAGTTGAATAAGCATGAGTTGGTCGAGTAGATATTTGTCCTGTCTGGTTTCAGGTATTAATCTCTGACCTGAGAAAGAAAGATAGTTTCCTGGCTTGTTACAGGTGTTAATCTTCAATCTCTTCATGTAGATAGTTTTCCTGGCTTGTTACAGGTATTGTGATGTCGGGAATGGGCTTACAGATGTCATTTGTAGATATGATGGATTTTTTCGGAGATGGGCTTAAAGATGCCATCCAAGAATTCCTGTTGAATTGTAATTTGGTAAGTTGAAAGAAGGAACTTGTGTAGGGTTTTCTGATGATGAGTCCGTGTAAAACTGCATCTGAATTTGAGAAGGAACCAGCGTAGGGTTGCTTCGTGATGAGTCCGTGTAAAACTGCATCTGAATTTGAGAAGGAACCAGTGTAGGGTTGCCTGATGATGAGTCCGTGTAAAACTGCATCTGAAATTTTGAGAAGGAACCGGTGTAGGGTTTCTTCATGATGAGTCCGTGTAAAACTGCATCTGAAATTTTGAGAATGAACCGGTGTAGGGTTGCCTTATGATGAGTCCGTATAAAACTGCATCTGAATTTGAGAAGGAACCGGTGTAGGGTTGCTTCATGATGAGTCCGTGTAAAACTACATCTGAGATTTTGAGAAGGAACCGGTGTAGGGTTGCTTCATGATGAGTCCGTGTAAAACTGCATCTGAAATTTTGAGAAGGAACCGGTGTAGGGTTGCTTCATGATGAGTCAGTGTAAAACTACATCTTGGAAAGAGAAGGAACCGGTGTAGGGTTGCTTCATGATGAGTCCGTGTAAAACTACATCTTGGAAAGAGAAGGAACCGGTGTAGGGTTGCTTCATGATGAGTCAGTGTAAAACTGCATCTTGGAAAGAGAAGGAACCGGTGTAGGGTTGCTTCATGATGAATCCGTGTAAAACTACATCTTGGAAAGAGAAGGAACCGGTGTAGGGTTGCTTCATGATGAGTCCGTGTAAAACTGCATCTTGGAAAGAGAAGGAACCGGTGTGGGGTTGCTTCATGATGAGTCCGTGTAAAATAGCATCTTGGAAAGAGAAGGAACCGGTGTAGGGTTGCTTCATGATGAGTCTGTGTAAAACTGCATCTTGGAAAGAGAAGGAACCGGTGTAGGGTTGCTTCATGATGAGTCCTTGTAAAACTGCATCTTGGAAAGAGAAGGAACCGGTGTAGGGTTGCTTCATGATGAGTCCGTGTAAAACTGCATCTTGGAAAGAGAAGGAATTGGTGTAGGGCTGCTTCATGACAAGTCCGTGTAAAACTGCATCTTGGAAAGAGAAGGAACCGGTGTAGGGTTGCTTCATGATGAGTCCGTGTAAAACTGCATCTTGGAAAGAGAAGTAACCGGTGTAGGGTTGCTTCATGATGAGTCCGTGTAAAACTGCATCTTGGAAAGAGAAGGAACCAGTGTAGGGTTGCTTCATGATGAGTCCGTGTAAAACTGCATCTTAGAAAGAGAAGGAACCAGTGTAGGGTTGCTTCATGATGAGTCCGTGTAAAACTGCATCTGGAATTTTAAAGAAAGGTTGTTGTCGATCTTTTGCTGAAAAAGGTAAATTGTTAGTTGAAACACAAAGTTATGTTGCATGAAATGTATGATGCAATATATGTGTTTTGTCAATGCTCATGATTTATGAACGTGA
This sequence comes from Vicia faba, assembly GCA_948472305.1. Classification (NCBI taxonomy): domain Eukaryota; kingdom Viridiplantae; phylum Streptophyta; class Magnoliopsida; order Fabales; family Fabaceae; genus Vicia; species Vicia faba. Next base: position 314,477,141 of record OX451740.1, read on the forward strand.
CGTATGCGTATGTAGGCTGATGAGTTGTCTTGCTGAGGAAGATAAATCCTGGATAGCGGGAGATAATAAAATCTTTGACCGTTGTCGGGGAAAATAAATCCTTGACTTCCGCTGGGGATTGAAAATCCTGGACTGCTGTTGAAGAGTATGTGTGTCTTCAAACTTTGCTTAAAATATTTCCAATGGGTTCCTGTTTCATTGTTTGAGGAGAACTCCGCTGGGGGAAGTTGAAAACTCTGTGGAGAGTATGTTTATTTCTGCTTGGAAAAAGAGTTCAGGAGTCTTAGTCGTCCGTTGCTCTACTGGGGAGTCGAAGTTGAACTGATATCTGGTCGGGTTCAGGTTTCGCAGTAACTTGTTGGGGATTGTAGAGTAGTCTACTGGAGAAGAGGAGTTGTGGTCCTTTGATTTGTAGTAGTCGGAGAGGCAAACTCAAGCTGGGGAATCATCCTATGAGAAGGGTTTTAGGGAGATTTATCACTGCCCCTAGTAGCAAGTGCTTGTGGCACTGCCTGGAAATGTTTGATTGTATGTAACCCTTTGTCGGGATTGACGTTCAATGCCCCAAGTGTCAGAGATGGAGACTTGCCCCTTGTTATCCTGCAATTGAGTGATTTCTTGACATTTTGACTGGGCTGCCCCAGTTTTTTTGAAAGATTTGTTGAAATCTTGACTGGACTGCCCCAGGTGTGCTGGATAGTGACATGTCAAGTCCCCTTGTTGATAGGAGATTTGTCAATGGAAGTGTCATCCTTTTTGAAGTGATTTTATTCAATGAGAGAGCTTTCGTTCATCGGATATTCATTGTGTGAACTTCTCCGCTGTCAAACAAAAATCCAAATGAAAACAGTGATATTCAAGTAATGCAAAGTTTATGCTTGTCTCGAAGTTTTGAAAAACGCATTTTTTAGCAGAAAACTTTTTATAAGACAAATTCAATACAAGATTTAGGGCAAAGCCTTACAGGAGTCAGGATACCTTTTGTAACAGTATGCTTTCGAACTAACCCATGCTTCAATTAGGACTTTTGCAGGGTTGTAACGTGGCTTGGTTCATGGTTTAAGAAACAAAGGATAAAGGCTCAAAGTATATTTGTACCCACCCGCTCTTCGTGATGTTCTTCAATCCTAAACTCAGTTAATTGTGCGTTGAACTCCATTCGAGTTTGGAACGACTTTTTGGTGATGGTTCACACAAGTTGGATTTTTGAAGGCAGTCCTCATTTCATTTTTTTGCAACATTTTTCATGTTGTCGAGGATTTGTAATGACCTCTTTCTTTTGATTTATTATCCCTAACTTTTGCCTGACTGTTCCTGTTTTCGAGATTACAGTCAGCGGGATGCCCCAGCTTTCTTAAGCCTCCTTTATATGTTTTGGCTTAGTGGGCTTTTCTCTTTTGAGAGGTAATGACTGCCTATGTGATAGGGAACCATCACCGTCTTTTGATTCCAGAGGAATGTTTTTGATGTCATTCGTTGTATTACGAACTGAGAGTTTGCGACTTCAATGCGCATCTTTTTTGAATTAACTGAGACTACCCTGCCCCAGGTTTAATCAAAGGTTTCAATTTGTTTAGAACAGAAAACTCCTACTTCTTTGGCTCGAAGGGGTTGACTAGGGATTATCTTCCTTATAACTCCAGTGTTTAGGATTTGAAAGAAATGCATGTACATCGCCAGCAAGGTCTGTTTAAAAGCATACTGTATGAGATTACGGTATTGTTTCGTCATCCTCCCTCTAAATTCTTGTAGCTTTTTATCAAGAGTTAAATATCATAAAGAAAGCACAAGAATAGTGAAAACGAATGGACGAATTCAAGACAAACATATGCAATGCATTAATGAAACATAGTTTGACATCAACAGATAATTGTTTGAATAACAGAATAAATTACAACTTGAAAATTCAAATGGAACAAAAGTCTCTCAGTTTGATCTTTGTCATTTCAAATGGATAAACCTTGGCAGAAGATTTTCATCTCACCATCCGGCATGAATTCCAGCACTCCTTCGTCAATCAAGTCTTGGATCTTGTTCTTCAGGGTCCAACAGTCGTCAGTGTCATGTCCATGACCATGGGAGTGGTATGCACACCTTTCATTGGGGTGATAGGTAGGAGCAAAGGTGTTGGGATTCCGGGGAGGATCCCTTAAAGTAATCAGATTGACCTCCAACAAGCATTTCAGTATCAAAGATGATGGTATCTCAGTCTCAGAGAAATGTCTTCCAGGTACATTTCGCTTGCGCCGATTACCCTGTTGATGTTGGCGAGGTTGTTGCTGGGCTTGTGACCCTGAAGCAAGCTGGGGAGTTTTTCCTTTATCTTCTTGTCCCAAAGGTGGTTGAATGATGACTTGATCTTCAACCCTAGTTGTTTGCCCCACTTGGTTATTTTGAAATAGCTTGTTGACGAGGACCCTGAGCTCTTCTTATCTTTGAGCTAAGTCTTGAATGAGAGCCATCTGGCCCCCCAGCTTCCCCATCATCTGGATCTTCATTGTTGCCAGCTCAATCTGCAGTCCTTCCAACTTATCATTCCTAACACTGTATGAATTCCCCAAGACCATTCCCCTTGTGAGGAGAGCTTTCACTTCTTCTTGCCCCTGGGACAGGTTCAAGAACATTTCTTGAAGTTGGGCGTTTTGAGCCCGGAGATCTCGGTTGTCTGGTTGGAAAGCCATGTCTGAAATAAACAGTGAGAGAATGAGAGACCTGTATTGGGAGACCTGTTATGCAATGATATGTATGGTATATGTATGCAATGTTTTCAAGAATCTCTCGGGGTAAACACAAGAAAATGTTAGAGGTTGAACTTCGATCAACATCTTTGATTGGAGAACTTTGTATCGGTGGATGTCTTTCCACGAGAATCAAGCTCACCATGTCGAGTGGGTCATAGCCCCTGATTCAAGTTGTTGCACTTGATCTTTGACGGTGTTTGTGTAGAGGAAAATGAAACCTCTTAACCTTTGGTAGACGTTTGGTTCAACGTGACCCTGCATCAAAAGACCCTCGAGATCCTTGAAATGGTTATTGAAAATTCTATGGTATGATGTTATGATGTTATGTACATGTATGCAAAAGTAAGCAATTGTATATACAGGTAATCATATTCACACAGAACAAACAAGTCCTTAGGTTTAGGCTTGCATGGGGTTTATAGGTAAGTACCCTCTTGAAGTTAGTTGGCTCATCCTGTCCTAAAATAGAAACCGGGTTCTAAGGAGCTCAATATCACTAGATTATTTTCTGTGTTCATTGTTTTGGTTTAGCCACTTGACTGGCGACCAAAATATTCCAAGAAAACAACCCTCAATGAGTGTAGTATCGAGTATCTACCAACTTCGGACTGCACCAAAGTCGGTCATCTCACTACCCCTAAAAAGGCCAAGATGGTCAAGTAAGGTTCTAGAGTTCGTTAGTGTTTCATGACATCGCTCAGCGGCCCCGTATTCTCCTTGACTACTCAAGGGCTACCGGTACTCACAAATATGTCACACTAACATAGCTACTGCTTCAACCATGTGGGTATACCCCGCACAGTTCCCTCGCAGTTTATTGCTATTTACCTAAAAAGGTGCCCCCAAATACGGGTGTAGGATTTACAACAAACCCAAACAAGGCACCCGAAAAGTAAAGCAATCAAAGCAATCAAAGCAAGCATGTATAGGTGATCTAAAACCCTAAGGTAACCCCACTTTTAGAAAAATCCCCAGCAGAGTCGCCAGTTCTGTGATACGGTGGGAGAACTGACTTGAGGTTTTACGTTTGTTTTCGCACTTGTTCGGTTTAGCAAGAGTCGCCACCGACTTTTTATTTTATCCTAAGGAAAGGTAAAAAAGCACAGGAAAGACCTTTGAGATGTTTTCGTGGGTTCAGGGGGTAGATTATGAAAAGGGAAGGTGCTAGCACCCTTTTCATCCATGGTTATCCATGGGCTCTTAGTTACTTGTTTTAGATCACTTGCCTTTGCTTTTCAATTGTTTGAAATGGTGCTTTGTGTGTGTGGTTTTTTTTGAAAATGTTTTGAAAAAGATGCCTTGTCTAGGCAACCTTTGTAACAATTCGTTTGAATGTTTTACAAAGGTGTTTGTCTTTTTGAAAAGATAATTCAATGTTTTTTAAAGTTGTTTGGAAGTTGTGTTGTGGTGTATGTTTGAAAATGGCAAGTGTGTTTTGCAAGTTTGATCAAGTAACTAAGAGCTATCTACTCTAAATTTCTCAAAGATCTTTCTCATGTTTTAACCCTTTTAACAGTGTTGTTTCACCATTGTATTTGGTGAACAACCTTGTGTTAGGATGTTAACGAGACAGACGCGGGTCATTGTATACAATCATTGAAGGCAACTTGTGAGACGCTCTAGCAATTTTGTAAGGGACGAGATCGTTTTATCGAAGGCAACATCGAGGGTCATCAAGGGACTAACGATCTTTGTTTATTGAAGGGACGTTTGCTAGAGTGTCTCATACTCGAGGGATATGATTGCATTTTTCCGAAACAACAAGCGAGGTTACCCTAGAGGTGCAAGTGTGAATTGTGTGTTGATTTTCATGCATTTATCTTTGTGTTAGGTTATCTAGCGGTTGATTTTGAATCTTCGCATACAAACCCTAATTACTATACAGTATATAGAAAGCGATAAATTGCAGAAATTTAAAGTCTAAGCTATTACAAATAAGTATCCAGGGATGGGGGTACAAATGTTCACAAATGGGGATGAGTCTTATCAGGATAGTAGTGTCCAAATATTATTTACAACCAAATCGAATCATCACATTCTCAATGTAAAAATATAGCAAAGTATAAGGATAAAAGAGAATCAAAAGTATTGTGTGATGCATATGATTATTTACAAGGGATCAAAATGTCAACCTAATGCAAATTAAGTATTATTATTTTTGTATTTTTGTTGGTGTTATATAAACAAAAAGGGGTTTTAAAGAGAAAAGTATTTAATTCAAAACAAACTAATTATTTATGTAACTTTTTTAATGTTTTATATAAAAGGTTTAATTAAACAAAAAAAAAAGTTTTAACACAACAATATATTACTTACATGCTTTCAAAATGTAATAAATATTAAAAAAAGAGAAAAAAGGCTATTTGAAGATAATTTTGTACAAAGAGTTTAACCTATTATTTTTATTTAATCAAAAGGGATTAGGAATTAGGTTATGTAAAAAAAAAATAAGGTGATGATAAAAAAAAAGGTATTAGTTTGTATAAAAAAAGTCAAGAAATTAAAATGGACTATGAGGGAAATGCTTGGCCCAAAAGAAGTGCAGATGAGATAAGGAAAAGGAGGGTGCGTGCGCCAGTTTTATTGGGCCTAAGGTTTTGGGCGCAAGGGGCAGGCCCAGACGCGTTACAATGTTTTTGTTAGGGTTTCACTTGTTTGATTCAGAATTAGGGTTACAATGTTTTTGTGAGCGGCGCTGCTTTCCATCTTCTTCATCGCCTCTTCCTCGTTCTCAACCATGGTTTCTGATGCTCTCCATGCCTTAGGCCGCCAGACGCTACCTCCACTCTCCTCTTTCCACGATTGCTCAGGTGGTGATAAAAAGGTATTATTTCGTTCTATCGCGTTTTTTAGGGTTTTCGAATTCTTCTCTCTTGCATGTTATTAATCTTTTACATGTTCTGATCTTCTGTATTATTTGTATTTGGATTATGAGATGTAGAAAGAAAATACGGAGGAATTAATACCTTGGGTTTATTTTTGGAGAGGAGACGGAGGAGTGGACGGCGGCGCTTCTCAGGTGTCCAAGGCGGAGGGAGTATGACGATGCTTGCTGGCTTCCTGGTACTTCGTATCTCTTGCTTCGTTTTGTGATGACCCTAACTCTGAAAATGCTGTATTATTTGCTTCTGTCTCTCTTCCTATCTGAATGCTTGCCTTGTTGTTTGGATATTTGATTGTTGATTTTGATGAACCTTGTTGTTCTGATATTGATGATTTCTGAGAGTTGCTTCAGTTGTTTTTGCTTCTGAGTTGCTTTTCCTCTCTTGGCCTTGGATTTTTTTCAATGATGATATTAAATCTGAGATCTTTGTTATTGTTACTTGATTTGGATGTTTTGACTTGCTTGGTAAGGTTTTTAGGCTTTGGCTTGAAGCAGGCTTGGGTGAGACTGGTTTTTGACAGGCTTTTTGGTTTGAAGGCTTGCTTCTGCAAGTTTGGTGTTTGAACAGGTTTTTGGCTTGAAGGCTTGAAGCAGTTTGTAAGCTTGAAGGCAGTTTTGAGCAGTTTGAAGTTGATGCAGGTTACAGTGTTTTGTGCAGGTTGCTGATACAGGCTTGTAGTTTATGCAGACAAGCTTGGTTTTGTAAGTTTGTTTCTGGTATGGGAAGGCAGGCTTACTGGTACAGGCCTCAAGGCTTGTGTTATGTGTTTACAGCTTTGTGTTATATTTTTCTATGTGTTCTGCCCCCTTTTTTTTCTAACTCTTAGCTCTTGTTATATTCTTGTCCTTTAAGCCTGCCTAAAAACTGTAAGCCTGCTTTTTTCTCTCTCTCTCTCTCTCTCTCTCTCTCTCTCTCTCTCTCTCTCTCCAGAAAGCATATTTTAATGCTTTAGAATAGCTTTTTCTGAAAAGGTTGTGGCTGGAAAATGATGAAAAAGGTTTTGACAATATGCTTGCATCTTTGGTTTTCCTCTGCATATCCTCCAGATTTTCTGCATTTGCTTTTTGTGTACTTGTTGACAGTTTTTCTGTTTTGATATCTTTCTTGACAGTTTTTGATAGCTTTGATATCTTTCTTGACAGTTTTTCTGTTTTGATATCTTTGACAGTTTGGTTTACCTCTCTTTGACAGTTTGGTTTGCCTAGTTTGACAATGCAATTTGGTTTGGCATTTCAGTTTGGTTTGCCTTTTTAACAATTTGAATTTATGCAGCTTTGTGCATTTTGTTTAATATGCTGCCTTGTATTTAATTAATTCATATGCTTGCAAACAATTTTACTTTCCTCTTTGTGAACCAAGAAGAGAATCTTCTTGTGATTTGCAAAGAGGATGAGCAAAATATGATGAAAATCAAAACAATCTGATTCCGGCCAACACCTCTAATGATGAGTTTTTTGATTAACTGTCTGAAAATGCTTTTCCAATTCATCTGTATTGATTTCTCCTTTTCTGGCTTCGCAGGTAAATATCAATTGGGGCAAGGGAAGCAGCAGTAGAAGATGAAGACTTCAAGAAACTTAGGATGTAGATTTAATTTATTTTTAATCATTGTAATAAACGTTATTGTAAATACTGTAAATAAATTTACTGTATCAAATAAACATTTGTAACAACAATTGAAAATGAATAAAAAATCTTTTGTCAGTTAATTCTTTAATTCTTCTGCACTTGTTTATTTAATTATTTAAATTTCTTGAATTATAATAATTGGAAATTATCCCAATAATTGTAACTTAGAAATTATAAATAATCAACAAACATCGCAGTCTCATAGCCTTGCATTAACCAACAATAAGCCCGACGTTCCAAATAACCAAAAGCATTGCACAATCAAACAAACAAACGTCCATACGCCTTTCACTTCACTGATTGAACCAACACTTCAAACTTTCAATCAGAAGCCTCAGTTTCTATCCCATATGTTTAGGCTTTGAGAAACAAACAGAAATCTTGAACAAGCGTCAAAGCAGTGTGACAGTCAATTGAAATACTGTGGATTCAAACTCTTCTGAGAATGCGCGTGCAAACCCTAATTTTGGATTTACTGTCAAAGAAACGTCTTCTTGATCAAACCCTGAGCCAAACTCAACCAAATCAATAGAAACCCTAATTTTGGATAGACTGATAAGAAAAGCCTGTTTAACCGATTCTTGAGCCAATCTGAAAAATCAGGAAAAGCCCGAAGCTGTGATTTCCTTGTGAAAAAGGGAGGGAAAATTTTGGGGTACAACAGTAATCTATTTGTGATTAGTGGATTAAGACCTCGTTGGAGAGAGGAGAAATCACCTTGACGGGTGGACTGGAGTAGTTTGAGATCAAACGAATCAGGATAAAAATACTGTGTCATTGTGCATTTGATTTCATGTTTTTCAATTCAACCCCCCCCCCCCCCCTTCTTGTGTTTTTTCACTTCTTCAGAAACCAACATAGAGATTAAGGGAATATATTTTGATATAAACAGTTCTGGACTAAGTCTCAAACATTTCAAATAACATAACTTCTATTTTAATGTTTCTGAAAGCTAACTGGGAAAGTATCACTCTAAGCTCTACCAGCCTTCGACATAGGCTTCTCAAAACTTCCATCATATGCTCTGATATCTTTTTAGGGAAGTATATACTCTTTTATTTAAATTTTATCTGAGTACTCAACTCAGGGGGGGACTCTGAAATTTTTATTTTCTGAAAATTATAAATTGTTCATCAAAATATGTAAGTTTTGTCATCATCAAAAAGGGGGAGATTGTTAGAACATATTTTGGTTCTATATTAAATTATTAGTTTTGATGATAACAAATACATAATTATTGTGAAGAACAATTATGCACTCTAATTATTTGATTGAATTTATAGAGAAGTTCTGATGAAAGCAAGAAAGTTAATGATGTGAAAAATCACATATGAAGCTTTGAAGAAGATGAACATATAAGAAGCTCTGAAGCAAAGCTAAAACAATACGCAAGAAAGAGAAGTTCTGATGGTAACAGTCAAACTTCTGAAGCATTAAGCTGCAGGTTATACTCTGATATATATAAAGTTCTTAAAGAACAAAGAAGCTTTAAACGTAACTATCATATTCGATGTTCTGAGACCAAGCACTCAAGATACTCTGAAGATTTGTAGATTCAACATCACATTAATGACAATCAATACAAGATCAAGAAAGTAATGGCTGAATATTTATGATTGGGAACATCATATGTATTTTTGTAAAGGAAATCAAATCTCAAATCAGCAACCTTACAAAATCAAAATATTATGTCTCCAACGGTCTCATGAATTTTCCTATATAAAGAGGTATATGAAAGATGAAAAAGACACACACACATACGAACAATTGTTAAAAATTTCTCACATCTTTCTATCTGTTAAAAATAGTCTTTGTGCTAAAATTTGTGTAAACATCACAGTTGTGATAAATCTTGTTAGAAGCAAACTCAAACACATTGTATAATTATTTTCAGTTGTACTTCCTTGAGAAACCAAGTTGTGGTTTGATCTCAAGAAGATGTGGACAATTGTCTTTCTGAATTCAAAACAAACCAGGATAACCAACGTGTTTTATAGCCTTAATTTTTGAAAACTCCAATTCGAACCCCCTTTCTTATATTTTTCTATCCTTCCGAATGGTGTTGTTGATACAACAAATAAGAACATTAAGAAGATTGTGCAGAAAATGGTTGTGACCTACAAAGATTGGCATGAGATGTTGTTGTTGTCATTGCATGGTTATTGTACTTTGTTGCGTACTTCGATAGGGGCAACCCCTTTCTCTCGGGTATACGGTATGGAAGCAGTCATGCCCGTGTAAGTGGAGATTCCTTCTTTAAGGATAATGACGGATGTACAGCTTGATGAAGCTGAGTGGGTTCAAAATAGACTTGATCAATTGAATCTCATTGATGAGAAGAGATTGACATCTATTTTCCATGGGAAGTTGTACCAGAGGGGGATGAAGAAAGCTTTTAACAAGAAATTACGTCCTCGGAATTTCAAAGTTGGTGATCTGGTGCTGAAGAGGGTCTGGCCTCCCAATAATTCAAATGATCAGGGAAAATGGGCTCCAAATTATGAAGGATCATATGTTGTAAAGAAGGTCTTCTCAGGAGGATCCATGTGTTGTACCCCAAAATTTTCCCTCCCATTTTCTTTAAGACATCTTCTCATACTCCTAGGGTTTTCATTTGCTCAAGGTTACTCAAGAATTGATCAGACAAATTCTCCTCCTAAGCAATGGACCTACAACTATGGTTTCACTTTTCTCAAGGAAGATTAGGTTTCTAAGGCATCGAGTGGATTTCATGATTTCTTATATGTCTCCAAGAATTCTCATCATAAGTTTCAAGCCTTGCATCACAAGTTTGCTCAGTCAATTGCTCAGATGACTGAAAATAAACGGTATTGGACAAAAAGTCAATTGTGGTCAACATACAGTCAAACCTCAAGATTTTTGGTCAACATCAAGATTTTGAAGCCACAATCATCATTTGAACAAGGGTTGATCATGATTCATCAAGAAAAGTCTCAATTCATCAAAAGTAAAAAGTTTCCAAATTAAGGTTTTCTTAAGGAGAAGTCAACTGAACTTTGACCAAGCATAACTTCCACATGCTTCATCAAGTTTTCCTCAACCAAAGCTCATTGTGAAGGAAATTTAATTCTCTACAACTTTTTATCTCTAAGCTCAAGTCCAAAAAATGCTTCATTTGAGAGATATGGGCCAAAACATTATAGATCACTTCAAAAGTCAACAAAAAGACACTTTTTGTCAAGGCAACTTACATCAAGATAAAGTCTTCAAATGAAAAAATGATCAAAACAGAGATTGTAGAGGACATTCTGATGATCAAAAGTGCATGAAACGAGCATTTCAAGCATGGCCAGTTGACACATTTTATGATTCTCGCATTTTTAATTTTGTGATGATTAGATGTGAACTAATGCTCTCATTGTGCTTCTGAGATGTACTTATGCAGGCTTGAACCATCGCATGAGTCCCATGTTGTCGTAATCGTGTATCACCATGTTTGCATCGACCCACTTTATTATGACCATATCTCATTATACAAGGATAATTAGTGAAAACCAAGGCCACCGTTGAATTTGAAAGGCTTGCATTAGGGGGTAGGGTCCTTAGGAATCACTAACAATTATTGTTTTGTAGGTTGGAGAGAACGAGCTCGCCGGAGAAGACGACCGGAGCTAGGGCTCCCATGCTTCTCCCACCCAATCCAATTGGTTTATTTTATATTTAATGGAATCCATAGCATTACCGGATGTAACAGCCACCAGAGTAGCAGGCGCGCGCGTGTTAAGGCTTTAGTATACTAGGGCGTGGGTTTGATCTCTGCCTTTTGTATTTTTTTTTCATGTTTTTATAATTTTCACAACTTTCTTACTTTTTGTGTAGCGTGCAGTGGATAGACACCAAGACACACATGGCTTGGTGGCAAGCTATAATGCTGAGAAAGCAAAGGGAGTGGGTTTGACACCCACCCTTGGCATTTTCATTGTGTTTTTGTTTTCTAACCCTATTTTGCTTTGATTTTTCTTCCCTTATTCATTTTGGCTAACATTAATTCTTTTCCTCTTAACTCTATTTTCACTTAACTATAAAAACAACAAAACCTTTTTTTACAAACCCTAATTCAATTAGGTTTTAGATTTCTTAATCAACTTTTAAATTAATCTTTTTTTAATAACTAAAATTAATTAATTTTTAGGTTTTTTTAATTAACCTTTTTTTTCAATTTTAAAATCAATTAGAATTTTTATGTTTAATTACTTTCATCATAAATCTATTTTTCCATAAAAAATCACCAAAAACATTTTTATTTTCCTCTTTTCTTATTCTTACATTTTTTAGATAAAGTGTATAGGGCACGTTCAGTTATAGTAGTGTAGTTTATTTCTTCCCGCATTTTTATTATCATATAACTGCTCCAGAATGTAATAGTTTTAGGTTTTTCCTTTCCTCACTTTCTATTATGTATTTTCCCCAGAGAATTTAATAGTTTAGGGTTTGCGTTTCTACCTTTATTTGTTGCTAATATATTTTGTGCTACTGCTTAGTAATTAGGGTTGTATGGAAAGATAAAAAACGAATGATATAAAAAACCCTAAGTCTCAAGATAAATAAACTGAATATAACACATTTGCACATGCGCGCCTCTAGGGTAACCTCCCTTGTTGCCTTCGACATAAAACGGTCATGTCCCTCGAAAGTGGAGACGCTTTAGCAAAGTCTCTCGAATAAAAGTTCATAGTCCCTTGATGACCCTTTCGATGTTGCCTTTCAATAAATGATCTAGTCCCTTACGAAATTGCAAAGCGTCCTTACAAGTTGCCTTCGATGACTGTACGATGACCCTACGTCGGTCCCTTCACATCTAGCGATAGGGCTTCCTACTAACTAATGGTATGAATATCATTATCCAAAGGAGGGGGAAAATTATAAGAATGACCTTGAGAGGGTAGATACTTTTAATCGCTTTCTCACTAACCTTTCAAAACAAAAACATTTCACACTACACTTTCAAAGATATTTTCAAAACACTTTGTATGCATTCTTGAGGATCGATACAAGAATCATTACAAAGTTTCGCCTTACATTGGAATTTCAAAATATTTTTCAAACACACACACAAATCAATTTTCAAAGTGATCTAAGCGATTAAGAGCCCGTAGATAACTACAGATCAAAAGGGTGTTAACACCTCCCCTTTTCATAACCTACCCCCCGAACTCAAAATCTATCAAGGTCTTTCCTGTTCTTTTCACCCTTTCCTTATTAGATAAAAAAAGTCGGTGGCGACTCTAGCTATCCACAACATTTGCGATAAAACACAAAACAAGTCAGTTCTCCAACCGTATTACAGAACTGGTGACTCTGCTGGGGAGATACTTAAAATAGGGGTTACCTTAGAGTCTTAGATCACTTTATTTGTTTTATTTGTCTCCTTTGTTTGCTTTATCTTTAAGGGTTGCTTGGGTTTAATTTCTTGCAAAGATCCTACACCCGGATCTAGGGATACCTTAGGTAAGTAGTAATAGATCATGGAAATTGTACAGTGTAGACCGATATGGTTGAAGTGATGGCTACGTTAGTGTGATACTTTGGTTTATACTGATGTTTCTTGAGTCAATCGAGGATAATACTAGGCTTTCGTGTGGTGTCATAAGCACTAACTAACCTTTAGAACCTAAATTGGCCCATCTTAGCCATTAGAAGGTAGTGAGATAGCCGGCTTTGGTGCAGTCCAAAGTTGGTTGATACTCGACGCTACGCTCATTGAGATTCTACTTTTGGGATATTTTGGTGGCAAGTCAGTTGCTCTGCTGAAATAAAACCTGCGAGAAAGATCGGTGATATGAGACTCCTAGAACTCGGTTACTATTCTTAGGACAGGTTGAGCCAACTTAACTTCAAAAGGGTACTTACCTACAGACCTCATGCAATCCTCTAAACCTAAAGCTCTTGTGTGCTTTGTTTGTGTTTGCTATTTGTTCAAACATGACATCATAACATCGCATTTTATTTAACCATTTCAATGATCTCAATGACCTTTGATGCAGGTTTATCATGAACCAGACGTCTAGCAAGGTGCAAGAGGATTTATTTTCCTCTAACCAGATGACATCAAAGACTGAAGTTCATTATTTTGAGTCAAAGGCTAGAACCCACTTGACATGGTGAGCTTGACTCTCATAGAAGGACATTCAAAGAAGCGAAGTTCTTCAGTCAAAGATGCTACCAGACTCAACTTCTAACATTTCATTTTTTATTTATCCCGTGAGATCCTTGAAAATATTGCATATGCATTCACATACCATACACATTATCACATAACAAGTATTTTACTAAGACGGGTTTTCTCATCTTATTGTTGTTCATTTCAGTAAAAGATGGCACTCGAACAAACCGTCAAAGATCTTCAGACCTAAAATGCTCAATTCCAAGAGATGCTCCTGAACTTAGCCAAGGGGCAGAAAGAACAGACGGCGCTCATGCCAAGAAGAAAAAGACTAGGAAATCTGTCGGCATTCTCAACATGGGAAGAAGGTTCAGAGGTCCTCTAAAATAAGCTCAAGATTGATATTCCATCTAACAAAGACGGTGATCAGGGTGAAGACGGTAAAATTATTAAAGCTGAGGAGGGAAGCAACCTTGGTTCTGGAAAAATTCCCGATGAAGAAGACTATTTTGATGAGTAGTATCCTCCTGCTGATGAAAGATACAAACAACTGGAAGATCGTCTCAACTCTATGGAAATCCAGAGAGTGGCTGGGTTAGATTTTAAAGAGTTGGATCTTATTTCTAGAGTTGTTATTCCTCACAAATTCAAGGTCTCTACTTTTGTGAAGTATGACGGTGTCTCTTGTCCAAAGCTTCATTTAAGGTCTTACGTCCAGAAGATCCAACCCCGCACTGCCAACATAAAATTATGGGTTCATTTCTTTCAAGAGATCCTATCTGGGACATAATTAGAATGGTTTTATCAGCTGGAAGGAACCAATATTCATACCTGGGAGGACTTGGCTACTGCTTTTTACAAACAATACCAATACAATGCTGATCTTGCACCAACTTGTGTGCAATTGTAGAGTATGACTATGGGATCGAATTAAGGCTTTAAAGAGTATGCCCAGAAGTGGAGAGATCTAGCTGGAAGAGTGCAACCTCCTTTGTCTGATAGGGAATTGGTTGACATGTTTATGGGAACTCTGACAGGTCCTTTCTTCAATCATCTGATTGGGAGCTTTTCATCTGGTTTCATCGAGCTTATATTAACAGGGGAGCAAGTTAAAGGTGGAATCCAAAGCATAAAAATTCAAGTGCCTACATCTTCAAGTACTATGAAGAATACATTCAATGGTAAGAAAGAAACTAATGTTGTTTATGGCCATAAGGGTCGTGCTAGAGGTGACCGCATCTAGTCTGTAGAAGTTGTACTAATTTCTAATCCAATTCCTATGCAACAACATCAACAAAACAATCAGCGTAGGTCAGACGCACCCAGGAGACAATTTACAAAGATCAACATGCCATTGCCTTAGGAATTACAACACTTATTGAAAGCAGGGCTGATTACACTGACAGATCCTCCTCAGAACCTCATCACCTCCTCTCCTAGATACAATCCCAATGTAAGATGTGCTTATCATTCCAACAGTCCCGGACATAAAAAAAATAGTTTATGGGCATTGAAGGTTAAAATTCAGTACATGATTGACAATAAAGAGATTGAGTTCGATCCTCCTGATACCCCCAATGTGATTACCGCTCTTGTGCCTAAGCACGACAAAGGCATAAGTGCTATTGATGATGTTTCATATGTTTCTGCCGTAAAGTGAATTAACTATTCCCCTATTGATTATCAAGAAGATTCTATTGCAGGCTGGTTTATTTATGAGATACATTGAAAGGTGCTACTACTGCGCAACCCAACCCAATGGCTACAAGTTTCTAAAAGAAAGTGTTCAGCGTCTGATGGATAACCATATGATTCTAGTTGAGAAGATTCCTTCTATTGAGAATTTGTTTCGAGACTTGGAGCTTGAAGAGGTATCTGTAATTTTCGGCACTGCTATCAGGATTGTTGCCAAAGGCCCTGTGAAAATTACGGCTAAACCTAAAGTCGCTCCTCTAATAATCACCGCACCTGGACCTATCCCATATTCCTCGGACAAAGCTATCCCTTGGAATTACGGGGCCAGCGTCTAATACCATGGCGTCAAGCAAGAACCATTGACTATTAGAAGTGAAGATGCTGAAGTTATTGATTCCAACATTAACAATATTATTGGGACCGGTAAAGTTACTAGAAGTGGAAGGGTTTTCTCTCCCGAAATATCTTCAAAGAATGTTGCCACATCAACTCGTGTTACTGCTACTGAGTTAACTATTGATACCAGGGGCAAAGAACAAATGACTGAGCTGGCCCAGACGAAGGCACCTAAAGAAG
The DNA here is from genome assembly GCA_948472305.1 of Vicia faba. NCBI lineage: Eukaryota > Viridiplantae > Streptophyta > Magnoliopsida > Fabales > Fabaceae > Vicia > Vicia faba. The sequence continues at coordinate 314,492,791 of OX451740.1, forward strand.
TTACCGCTGAAGATACCTCCATGCAAGAGTTGGAGGAGGTATTAAAAATTATCCAAAAAAGTGATAAAAAAAATTTGAGCCGCTGGGACAGACTCCCTTCAAGATCTCCATGTTATCCCTGTTTTTGTGTTCAGAATCCCATGCTCAGGCTTTAGTGAAGTTCTTAAAATCTGCGCATGTACCACAAGAAATCTCCGCTGACCAATTTTAAAATTATGTTTCTAGCCTGAAGAATGATAATGGGCTAGGCTTCTCTGATGCTGACTTGACTCCCGAAGGAAGAAACCATAACAGGGCCCTGTATGTCTCTATTGAATGCAAGGGTACTACCTTAGCCCATGTGTTGGTTGATATGGGTTCCTCGTTGAATGCTCTAATGAAGGGTGCTCTCGACAAGCTTGATTGTGAAGGGGTTATGCTGAAACCCAGTGATATTGTAGTCCGAGCCTTTGACGGTTCAAAGAGGATGGTACACGATGAGGTGGATCTCTCGATAAAAGTAGGTTTACATGTCTTCGACTCTACCTTTTATGTGATGGACATTCGTCCAGCCTATTCTTGTCTACTTGGATGCCCCTGGATTCATGGGGGGGCGCTTTTACCTCAACTCTACACCAAAAGTTGAAATATCCCGTGAAAGGAAAGGTTGTTATAATTTATGGTCAAGAAGAGTACATGGTAAGTCACTTTCACTCATTCAAGTATGTTGAAATGGACTAAGAATTCAATGAAACTCCTTGCCAGACCTTTAAGATTATTCCTCAGACAGCTACCGCTATTGAATACGTTTCTGTTATTCCCAAGGTTACCAGGGTTCCACCCAGAACGGATTCTCTGAAGGACGCTAGAGTTGTGGTAGAAGAAGGTGGTTGCACTACTTGGGGTCAGCTTCTTGATATTCTGTACAAGTCTGACAAATTTGGTTTGGGTTTCACTGCAGAGGCTCAGAGGGCTATTCGTCGTGCTCGTGCTGGAAGACCACCATTCTGCGTCAGCAACAATGGAGTCAACATGGTAGAAGATGCGGATAGTGACTACGACCTAGACAACTAGATTTTTCCCACCACCGGCAATGGGCTCAACAATTGGAAGACCGAAGACATTATACCAATCTTCTTTAGACAGGAGTAAATTCTATTTTCTGTTTCTTTTGTTTTCAAGTTTTGGTTATGTAATTTTTTAAACAATAACTTTAAACCTTGTGCCTTACCCTGGGCACAAAGATCTGTTTGTTAGGGTTGTCATTTCATTAACATGTTTTCATTCAATAAATAATTGGACGTTTGCATTCAAATGTTGTGCTCTTTGTCTTTCTTTTACTTTATTGCTTTCAAAATAGCTATGTGTTCTTACATACACCCACACAACCAATTGCAGATATATATATCCACCCTGGATCCCATTGATAACAATTCTACTATTGCCACTTATGACTTTAAAAATCCGATCTAACAAGCTGAGGATGAAGGTGAGGAAGATTGTGAAGTACCTGGAGATCTTGCTAGGTTGTTAATGCAGGAAGAAAGAGCCATACAGCTGCATGAAGATCCAGTCAAGGTTGTGAACTTGGTTACTGAAGAGGACAAGAAAAAGGTCAAGATAGGTGCCAACCTAGAAGACAGTGTCAAGAACAGATTAATCCATATGTTGCATGAATATGTTGAGATCTTTTCTTGGTCGTACGAAGATATGCAAGGGCTCGATACTGATATTGTTGTTCACCATCTAGCGATGAAAGAAGGTTGTTCTCCAATAAAGCAGAAGGTTCTTCGCATGCGTCCTGAGATGTCAGAGAAGCTCAAGGTTGAGGTTATGAAGCAATTCAATACAAGTTTCTTAGCTATTATATCCTATCCTTAGTGGGTTGAAAATGTGGTGTTGTTGCACCCCAAAATTTACCCTCTTGATTTAGGCTTATGTTTCATTATGAATATCATATTGCGTTGCATTCATACATTGTGATGGGATCAAAGTACTTTGGTTATCAAGTTTTCCTAAAGCTTTGAAGGTTGATTGCATTGACAAGTTGCTCAAGTAGAACCTTATCATCTAAACCTCTGGATCTTTCAAGCTCAAAAGTTATTGCATATCTCAAGATATTTTATCCATCTCTTTGGATCATCATAGGATTAAAGTTTGTGATTGATTTCAAGAAGAATCACTCTTTTGATTCACCAGTCAAAATTAGGGTTTTTCTTGATCGAGGCTATTGATTAATCTACAAGTCTCGATTTGGAAGCTACAACATCTCATTGGCATTTGAAAAGTCTTTGTGCAAGAATTTGGCCAAGATATCCAGAGGATTTGAAGTTTTGGAGATGATTCATCAGTCTCCTAAAGTGTTAACCAAAACTAGGGTTTGGGATTTCATCAAAATTTCTTGAGAATTTTGAAGTGAAACTTTGTACATGGCCTCTATATATTTGTAAGATCATATGTTTGAAGTCTTGATCATCAATTTTGGAGGGAAGTGGATCAATTGATTCAAAGGGGCAAAATGGTCATTTTTGTCAATATTAGTCAAAGTCAAGGTTGACCAAGTGGACTTTTGGTCAACCATCAATTCAAGGGTGTACTTTTCATATTTCAAGTCCATTTTGATCATTGGATCAAAAAGATTGAGGTTTGGGTTGAAACTTGTTCATGAAGAAACCCTAAAAATTTCTAATTTTGGAAAATGAGGACTTAACTTAAAAAATTCATATTTTATTCACCTTTGATCAAATAAATGCAAATGAAGTAATCTTAGGAAGCTAAGATGGATATCTTTCACATGATTCCATTTTTGAAGACAATGCATGAAGTGGTGGTAAGTTATAAAGCTTGGAAGTCACAAAATTATGTGTAATTTTCCAAATTTAGTGATTTTCATGTCAAATTTTGAGGACTTTAATGGATTCAATTGCGAAAACTCAAAACTAAGGGATTGTATATCTTTTTAATACCTTTCCAAATTATGCTCATTTGTGTCCAAATTCAAAAGTATGAGCAAGTTATGAACTTTGGAATTTTGAGGCATTTTATTGAAATTTGACAAGTATGCAAAATGGCCATTTCTTGCAAACTCAAGTTTTAGCCATTCCTTTTGTTTCTAATCAATCCCATGAACAATTTGTGACATGCTGAGGCCCATTACACTCACCATCTCGTGCCCATGTGCTTCTTGAACTTGCTTGAATGAAAAAATACAAAACATGCTCAATTTTGCAAATTCACCAACACTTCTTCATTTCAAGTAATCATGGGCTGGCACTTTGAGCATTGATTTCTGACCTCATTTGGCCCACAAAATGCATAAAAGGCAAGCAAATGCACGAGCAAATGACCTGATCCTATGAACACTTCATTTTCGGCACAAACTTCCAATCCTGCCCTCCAACGACTTTGAGTGCCAAATACCACTTCTATCCTCTTCCTCTCATGCTATATAACAAGAATCAAGGCTCAGTTGTGAAGGAGGAGGCTCATAATCGCTACATTCCAAATCTGAAAATTTTGAAGCACCTCTACAAATTGCTTTGAATCTCTCTTCCCCTTGGATCATTCTTCAAAATTCTTGTTGGTTTAGCTTCAGTGAAGTAAGGAGATCAAGCTTGCACCATTGGATTGCTTCTGGAGTGAAGGAATCGAGTTTCCAGTTTTCACATCCATGTGAGTTTCTTGAACTTTGATTTATGTGTTTCAATTTGAATTGATGATGTAAATCATGTCCATTAAGTTTCTAGTTGGCCAATTACTAGGATTGATGTATATTTGAGGTTTGATTCAAGCAAAATGGATGAAATCGTGTTCCTGATTTTGATGTTTGCAGTGAGTTTTTTCAGTTTTTGAGACTTTATTTCTTGATCCATGCTTGATCTTTGAGATTGATTCGAATTGCATAATGTAGCATGATATGTTAGCTTTAATTTGCACTTGAATTCATGGATTTTGGTTGAGAAACGAGCACGATTGATGGATCTGAACATAGGCCCATGACCTGTTTTGTTGCACGCGTTTTACCCTATGATGGAGGTTGAAGACGAAGTGAGGTGGCGCGTTGTGATTGGCTTGTTTTAAATTTTAATGCATTTCATATTATTTGATTTTAATTGATTTTCTGATTTTTATTTCTTGATCAAAACAATTTAAAAATTTCTGAAAAAATTATCACAAGTCCAAAATAATTTCTACTATCTTGTGTAATTTTATTGTAATTTTTAAAAATAATTTCTACTATCTTGAAGTTCAATTAAGATGCTCTGTGTGAAGCATGTCAAAAAGGCAAGTTTGCAAAACCTGCTTTCAAATCCAAAAATGTTGTTTCCACCTCTAAGCCATTAGAACTTCTGCACATTGACTTATTTGGACCAGTAAAAATTGCTTCAGTCAGTGGCAAGAAGTATGGGTTAGTAATCGTAGATGACTATAGCAGATGGACATGGGTAAAGTTCTTAAGACACAAGGACGAGTCACACTCTGTGTTTGTTACCTTCTGCAACCAAGTTCAGAATGAAAAGGATCTTAGAATTGTCAAAGTCAGAAGTGATCATGGTGGAGAATTTGAAAATAAAGATTTTGAATTATTATTTAATGAAAAAGGCATTCTGCATGATTTCTCTTGTCCTAGAACTCCCCGACAAAATGGAGTTGTAGAACGAAAGAACAGAACATTGCAAGAAATGGCCAGAACCATGATCAACGAGACTAACGTTGCTAAGATCTTCTGGGCAGATGCAATAAACACGGCGTGTTACATTCAGAATAGAATCTCCATAAGACCTATTCTGGAAAAGACTCCATATGAATTGTGGAAGAACAGAAAGCCCAACATTTATTATTTTCACCAATTTGGATGCACATGTTTTATTCTGAATACAAAAAATTATTTGAACATGTTTTACTCTAAAGCACAAAAGTGTATTATGTTAGGATACTCTGAATGCTCAAGAGGGTACAGAGTATACAATACAGAAATACAGATTGTTGAAGAGTCAATCAGTGTTAGGTTTGATGATAAGCTTGACTCTCAAAAGTCAAAGCAGAATGAATTCCTTGCAGGTATGGAAGTTGAACTCACAGGTACTGAAGACAACTCATCAGAGGCTCTCAACAGAGACACTCCCTCAATAGCAGAAAGAGTCACTACAAGTAATCCAGCACCGGCTGTTGATCAACTCCAGAAAAGACTATCCAGAAGCAGCATTGATCACCTAGAAGATACAATATTGGGAAATAAGGAAGATCCAATCAGAACAAGATCAACATTCAGTAACTCTGAAGAATCCCTCATGGGACTGGTTTCTCCGATTGAACCAACAACAATTGATGAAGCACTTCTGGACAATGACTGGATTCTGGCAATGCAAGAGGAACTAAATCAATTCACCAGAAATGACGTATGGGATCTGGTTCCCAAACCAAAAGGGTTTAACGTCATTGGTACAAAATGGGTGTTCAGAAACAAACTGAACGAACAAGGTGAAGTCATCAGAAACAAAGCACGACTGGTAGCACAAGGTTATAGTCAGCAAGAGGGGATAGACTATACAGAAACCTTTGCTCCAGTTTCCAGGTTAGAATCTATCAGACTTTTAGTATCCTTTGTTGTTAATAAAGGCATCACTCTGTATCAGATGGATGTCAAAAGTGCATTCTTAAATGGCTATATATATGAAGAGGTATATGTGCACCAAACCCCTGGTTTTGAGAGTTCAAAAAATCCAGAATATGTTTTCAAACTAAAGAAGTTACTCTATGGTCTGAAATAAGCTCCCAGAGCTTGGTATGAAAGACTAAGTAACTTCCTGTTAGAAAAGAAATTCACCAGAGGGAAAGTTGACACAACCTTGTTCTGTAAGACAGTTAAAAATGACATGTTAGTTTGTCAAATTTATGTTGATGACATCATATTTGGATCTACTAAACCCTCTCTGGGAAAAGAGTTTGCTAAATGTATGCAGACAGAGTTTGAGATGAGCCTAATGGGGGAACTAAAATTCTTTTTGGGCATTCAGATAAATCAAACTCTAGAAGGAACTTACATTCATCAGAGCAAATATGTCAAAGAACTTCTGAAGAAATTTGATCTCTCAGAATGTAAGCCCTTAAGGATTCCAATGCATCCCACGTGCATTCTGGAAAAAGAAGAGGTAAGTAAAAAGGTAGAACAGAAGGTCTACAGAGGTATGATTGGTTCTCTTCTCTATCTAAAGGATTCAAGGCCTGACATCCTATTCAGTGTTTGCATTTGTGCTAGATTCCAATCAGATCCTAGAGAATCTCACTTAACAGCAGTTAAGCGAATTTTCAAGTATCTGAAAGGTACTGCTAATCTGGGTTTATTTTATAGAAAATCAAGTGATTACAGCTTAGTAGAATACTGTGATGTTGACTTTGCTGGAGACAGAGTAGAACGTAAAAGCACTTCTGGAAGCTTCCAGTTTCTGGGAGAAAATATGATCTCATGGTCTAGCAAAAGACAATCCATAATAGCACTATCAACAACAGAAGCTGAATATATAGCAGCAGCTGGATGTAGTACGCAAATGCTCTGGATGAAAAGTCAACTTGAGGACTTCAATATATTTGAGAGTAACATCCATATCCTCTGTGACAATACTTCTGCTATTTGTCTCAGTAAAAATCCTATTTTGTATTCTAGGGCTAAGCATATAGAAATAAAACATCATTTTATTAGGGACTATATTCAGAAAGGGATTCTTAACTTAAAATTCATTGACACAGACCATCAATAGGCTGATGTGTTTACAAAACCTCTTTCTGAAGATAGGTTTAACTTCATTCTAAAACATCTTAGCATGAAGCTTTGCCCAGAATAAATTGTTTTATTTATATATCTTAACCTTCAGAATTTTAGTTATTTTCTGTGAACTACTGATCAATTTGCCTTCAGAATTTTAGAAGTTCAGATGGTATCAGAATCTATCCATAAAGATCTGAGCGTTTCGTTTCAAGGATAGAAGTGTGCTGTTCACGTAAGCAAAAAGTTGTCATCCATTCATCAGCTACCTTCTGAGGCTGAACACACGTTCACTTTTCTGAAAGGTCAAAGGCGGTGATTGGGTGCATTGAGACACACGTCATGGGTAACTGTTCCAATATCTTTCTGAATCCCCTAAAATCAGTTGTCATTAATGCTTATAATCATGACTAATTGTTCCTCTCTCTTACAGTTTATGCTTTCAAAAATATATTTAAACTCAAGTTTCACTCTTCACACTCTTTCACTTTTACTGTTTCAATACCTCTAATTGTTTTCAGTTCATATTTTCAAAAACCCTTTCATCTTTCTCAAATTTCTTGTGTGAACATGGCTTCTTCAAGCGTCCAAAACACCAGTACTCAGGGAACTGAATCTATGGAACAGTACGAAGAACCATTCATAACTCTACTCACGCCCATTGACAACCTGGAAGTTCTTTCAGAACTGATTGTTGATTTTAAAAGTCTTCAAGAAAATGGCTTCAATCTCTCTGAAGAGGTCAATGCTCAAGGATGGAACAAATATTTTGACCGTCTTCTAGGGCCAACGTTTCCAATTCTTGTCAAAGAATTATGGATTCATGCTTCCTCCTCAAACAATCAAGTTACCTCGTATGTCATGGGGAAGAAGATTGTCATTACTGAAGACCTAATTTCAAGAATTATCGGTTACAATGGTGGAGGTGTCAGGTGTATAGACATGGCTGAAAGATGTTCTGATGTTGCTTCAATTGCAAGGGAAATATTCACTCTGGGTATACCCTCCAGCAAGATTAGGGATCTGAAGGATCATCACAGAATATGGGCTACGATAATTCTGGGATGCATCAACCACAGGAAGCCAACCAGCTATCCTGATTACATAAACATTGATCAGCAGTTTCTGATCTACTTTATCTCCAAGAAGACTAAGGTAAATATCACTCACTTGCTATTTAATCATCTGAGGACTAGTGTAAAGGAGACAAGAGAAGATGAGCATACCAAAAGGGACTGGATACCCCTAGGAAGACTCATATCAGATATTCTGACTGAGAATAGGCTGATAGAGCATCTGACTGAAGCACGGGAAATTAGCTCACTAGAAGCAACTGTTGGGAAGCCTCTGAATGCAAAGAATCTGAAAAAGATGAAAATTATTTAGAACATCAAGAAGGAACCCAGCGTTACTTATTTTGCAACCATCACTTCCAGAAGAATTCCTCTGGATGATTTTCCTCTGTTCTCTGAGATTGACTCTAAGCCTGAGATAATTGTCACATATATGGATGCGTGTAAAGCAGATGGCACTGCACCAGGGTTAAATATCCAGGACTTGCATCAGGCGGCTCCAGAAGTTGTTTTGAAAAAGACCAAGAAAAGAAAGGCAGTAGCAGAAGGATCATCCCAAAGGACTCCAAAAGCTGCTAAAAAGAAAGGTAATCCTTCTTTTGTTACTGTTTTAAAATCAATAACTATATCAACATCTGAACCCATAACTACCCAATCAGAACTTCCAACCCCACAAACTGTTGATGACTTTGACATAGGGTTTGATCCCTCATAAACTCTAAGTCTAATAGAAACTCACTCCCTTCTTATCAATCCAAATCCTGAACCAACTCAACTAGAACTTACAAAAGTTCTGTCAGATATTGACTCTTTTGACCAAGAAATTTCATCTCCCACACCAGAAAATCCAAATCCTCTAATCCCAGATAATCCAAACTCCGAAACTACAACAAATGTTCCACAACCAGATATTCCACTACCTCTCTCTCCACAACAAGATATTCCTCATCCACCATCCCCCCCAACCTGAACAACCAGAAGCTCAAACTTCTGAAGTTCAACCATCTGAGACCCTTGAACCAGAACCTCACAACGTTTCATCCAACCAGTCTGAAGAACCTACTTCAGATTCAGATATTATACCAATCCCAGGAATCACTGAACCACTTTCCATCCGCATGCCTCTCACCATCCTAGACATTCCACAAATTCCTTCTTCTCTCGAATCCACACCACCAAATTACCCAACTAGTCCAATCATAATACCCGACTCTCCCACTCCTTCACCTAAGAGCAATCCAGCTGACAACGCAAGACTGGTCATTAATCTAACTGCACTGGAATGATTAGCTGCTATATCTCACAAAACTGCCATTCCCAAACCAAAACCAACTGAACCCACACCAGATATTGGTAATAGTTTGTTGATGTTTGAAACAGGAATTTAGAAATGGATAACCTCCTTGAATCAAGCTAGTCTAGAGATGACTAACCTTGCTGCTTCAGATTATCTGTGGACAAGTTTCAGAAACTGACTAAGTTCTGAAACACTTAAGCTGCAAGAACAGAGTTATGAACAGGTTCAACGGAATTTCAGTGATATGCTAAAGGTTTTTAAAGACCAAGTTCTGAGTCATCTGCTCAAGGAGGAGATTCTCCCTCTAGATAATGCTCCCTGGTCAGAACATCGTCTCTCAGATGAAGTTCAACCAGAATCAGAAGGTCTCACTCTGACTACTACTCCAGAAGAGATGATCTCAGCAGAGGAAATGGTTCAAAGTGATCACGTTGCAGAATGCTCTGAGAAGCGTCCAGTTATTGAAGATTCTCCAGCTTCTTCTTATGTCAGGAAAACTCTGGAAGAATTGAAGAGAGCAAATGTTGTTATCCAGGAAAGGTTGGATAAGCAGGATGACACAAACAAAGAAATCAAGAGCATTTTGAGCAAACAAGAGGAAACCAACACCCAGATCAAAGGCTTGCTGGAAGCTCTGTTCACACGCCTTCCTCCTCCCTCTTAAATTCTCTTTTATTTTAAATTTGTTTACCTGTAACGTTTGTTTTACATTGCTTTTGTTCTGAACTACTTATCATTGCTTCTTATTTTTAATATAAATCAACTTTTTACTCTGATTATATAGCCTTTTTGATAACTGACAAAAAGGGGGAGAAAGTAAGATATTTTCAATAACGGTTTACTGAGACAGAAGTCTCAAACATTCTGAACTACTTAACCTTTATCTTCTGAAAAGCTTGAACAGGTACAAAACTCTGATAAAAGACGCAGTTAAACTCTGATGCTTAAAGACTCAAGGAACTTAAGGGAAGTAATCAACTCAGGGGGAGTTTTTCTTAATTCTAAACTTTTTATTCTTTATTTCTTAATTGAAAAATCTGGTTTTTGTCATCATCAAAAAGGGGGAGATTGTTCGGACATAGTTTGATTCTACAACCCTTGGTTAGAGTTTTGATGATAACAAATACAAAGAATAAATTAATACAAGAACAAATATGCTCCTTAAAAATATGTTCTATCTATGCATAAGTTCTGATCATATCAGCATCAGAAGATAAGCCATAAAGTATTACACGTTGAAGCAATCAGATTATACGCTGAAGATTGATGACCAGAACCTACGCTTTATTATAAGTAAACTCTGATTCTGAACAAAGACATATCAAACCAAGTCATCAATATTTTGAAGCGTCATCAGCAGAAAGGAGAAAAGACTCTGAAGCGTTACTGAACATTCAAGACAGAATTAATGCCAACGGCTTTCTTCAGACAGAATCTTCTCCAAAAGGAAAGTGTGTTAATAACATTAAACTTGCTTTATGGACAACGTCATTACATTGCCTATATAAACAAGTCAGCTTGCAGAATGAAGCATGTACGTACACACAACAATTTGCTAAGATCACCAACCACGCATATTCAAGCTTAAGCAAATTCAATCTTTATTCTAAGCTACAAACTTGTGTAAATTATCACAGTTGTGATAAACTGTTTTTGTTAGAAAAATAACAACACATTTTGTTAAAATCATATTGTAAAAGAGTTCCTTGAGATTAATCGGATTGTGGTTGTACTCAAGATGACTTTAACAGTTGTTAAAGTAGCTATTGTAATATTTTGAGATTAGTGGATTAAGACCTCATTGGAGAGAGGCGAAATCACATTGACGGGTGTACTGGAGTAGTTTGAGATCAAATGAACCAGGATAAAAATACTGTGTCATTAAGCTGTTTTAGATCCAAGTTTTCAATTCAACCCCATCCACTTCTTGTGTTTTTCACACCTTCACTTTCAAGCTCGAAAGTTATTGCATATCTCAAGATATTTTATCCATCTCTTTGGATCATCAGAGGATTGAAGTTTGTGATTGATTTCAAGAAGAATCACTCTTTTGATTCACCAGTCAAAATTAGGGTTTTGCTTGATCAAGGCTATTGATTAATGTACAAGTCTTGATTTGGAAGCTACAATATCTCATTGGCATTTTAAAAGTCTTTGTGCAAGAATTTGGCCAAGATATACAGAGGATTTGAAGTTTTGGAGATGATTCATCAGTCTCCTAAGGTGTTAACCAAAACTAGGGTTTGGGATTTCATCAAGATTTCTTGAGAATTTTGAAGTGAAACTTTGTACATGGCCTCTATATATTTGTAAGATCATATGTTTGAAGTCTTGATCATCAATTTTGAAGGGAAGTGGATCAATTGATTCAAAGGGGCAAAATGGTCATTTTGGTCAAAATCAGTCAAAGTCAAGGTTGACCAAGTGAAATTTTGGTCAACCATCAATTCAAGGGTGTACTTTTCATATTTCAAGTCCATTTTGATCATTGGATCAAAAATATTGAGGTTTGGGTTGAAACTTGTTCATGAAGAAACCCTAAAAATTTCTAATTTTGGAAAATGAGGACTTAACTTCAAAAATTCATATTTTATTCACCTTTGATCAAAAAAATGCAAGTGAAGTATTCTTGGGAAGCTAATAGGGAGATCTTTCACATAATTCCATATTTGAGGACAATTCATGAAGTGGTGGTAAGTTATAAAGCTTGGAAGTCACAAAATTATGGGTCATTTTCTAAATTTAGTGATTTTCATGTCAAATTTTGAGGACCTTAATGGATTCAATTGCTAAAACTCAAAACTAAGGGATTGTATATCTTTTCAATACCTTTCCAAATTGTACTCATTTCTATCCAAATTCAAAAGTATGAGCAAGTTACGAAATTTGGAATTTTGAGGCATTTTATTGAAATTTGACAAGTATGCAAAATGGCCATTTCTTGCAAACTCAAGTTTTATCCATTACTTTTGTTTCTAATCAAGCCCATGAACAATTTGTGACATGCTTAGGCCCATTACACTCACCATCTCGTGCCCATGTGCTTCTTGAACTTGCTTGAATGAAAAAATACAAAACATGCTCAATTTTGCAAATTCACCAACACTTCTTTATTTCAAGTAATCATGGGCTGGCACTTTGAGCATTGGTTCCTGACCTCATTTGGCCTACAAAATGCACAAAAGGCAAGCAAATGCATGAGAAAATGACCTGATCCTATGCACACTTCATTTTCGGCACAAACTTCCAATCCTGCCCTCCAACGAATTTGAGTGCCAAATACCACTTCTATCATCTTCCTCTCGTGCTATATAACAAGAATCAAAGCTCAGTTGTGAAGGAGGAGGCTCATAATCGCTACATTACAAATCTGAAAATTTTGAAGCACATCTGCAAATTACTTCAAATCTCTCTTCCCCTTGGATCATTCTTCAAAATTCTTGTTGGTTTAGCTTCAGTGAAGTAAGGAGATCAAGCTTGCACCATTGGATTTCTTTTGGAGTGAAGGAATCGAGTTTCCAGTTTTCACATCCATGTGAGTTTCTTGAACTTTGGTTTATGTTTTTCAGTTCGAATTGATGATGTAAATCATGTCCATTGAGTTGCTAGTTGGCCAATCACTAGGATTGATGTATATTTAAGCTTTGATTCAAGCAGAATGGATGAAATCGTGTTCCTAATTTTGATGTTTGCAGTGAGTTTTTTCAGTTTTTGAGACTTTATTTCTTGATCCATGCTTGATCTTTGAGATTGATTCGAATTGCATAATGTAGCATGATATGTTAGCTTTAATTTGCACTTGAATTCATGGATTTTGGTTGAGAAACGAGCACGATTGATGGATCTGAACATAGGCTCATGACCTATTTTGTTGCACGCGTTTTACCCTATGTTGGAGGTTGAAGACGAAGTGCGGTGGCGCGTTGTGATTGGCTTGTTTGAAATTTTAATGCATTTCATATTATTTGATTTTAATTGAGTTTCTGATTTTTATTTCTTGATCAAAACAATTTAAAAAATTCTGAAAAAATTATCACAAGTCCAAAATAATTTCTTTTATCTTGTGTAATTTTATTGTAATTTTTAAAAATGTTTTGATTGGTTTAAAAATTTGTGTTGCTATTTAATTGTTTGTTCAATGATTATTTTTATTTTAATGGTTCTTTTGATCTAAAAATTCCACAAAAAATGTTTTGGACTCATAAAATGATATACAAATTGATTCTGATTTTGGTTTAGCATTTTTTCTATTTTTGATTAAAAATTTAATTTGAAGAGTTTAATTGTTTAATTGTTTGTATGATTTTATTTTAATATTTCCTTTAAATCAAAAATTCTCAAAAAAATCAAATAAGTTTGTTTTTAGTAATAGAGTCTGAATATAATTTTGTTTTGACCTTTTTGTGACTTTTGGCTAGGGTTTGCATTTTTTTGTCATTAAATAATAATTTAATTGTTTAATTGTTTGTATGATTTTATTTTAATATTTAGTTTAATTCAAAAATTCCATAAAAAATCATGAATGCTAGTTTTTAATTCTAATCTTTGAATATAATTTTGGTTGGATTTTTTTCTGACTTTTGATTGGAATTTCATTTTGAAAATGTGAATATTTGTTTAATTGTTTAATAGTTTGAATTTGAATTTATTTTTGCCTTTTCTTTAATCCTAAAAATGTGGAAAAAAATATGTATTCTGATATTTAGGGTTTCCTTGTGATTTGCATGATCTTGGTTTGAATTGTTTGAATTTTGATCTTACCTAATTAATATTTAAGATTAAAACTCAAACAATTAGGGTTTTGTGGCTTATATTGCAAGTTTTATTTTCAAAACCAATTTGCCTTGGGTTTCCATTGGAATATAGGTCTTGATTAAGGTTCATGGATGTATTGAGGATCTGAAAACCATTTTTCTTGAATTATTTGACTTGATTGGATATTTTTCCCCAAATTATTTTGAAAACTTGTCTAGTTTTGATAGTTTGGCCAACTAGTTTTAAACTTTGGGTCTCATTTGATCCCCTCCTCAACCATTCATGAACTTAAGACTTTCTTTTTGACTTCTACAGACTTCAAAGATGCTAAGAAATTTTTTGTGTGAATTATTGATTCTTGTTTCTATTTTTGATGTATTTTTGAAGTGAAGGTACCCAATTAATGTTGCATATCTTGTTGCAATTTGCTTGATGGCCAATGAACTTGAGTGAGGCCTATAATTGGGCACCTAATGATCATGTTGGTTCTGTTTATCCACATAAACTCAATTCATTTCACTTAAGGCCCCATGTTTGAATGATTGAACCTTTTGATGCATTGTGTGGGATTCCTCTTCTATTATGCTTGTGAGTTGTGATGAAGTAATTGAGTATGATTGAATTGTGTTTGCTACTGACCTTCATGGTCTTTGATTGTATTCTTCTCAAGCTCCTATGATCCTTGATTGATATTCAATTGTCAACTCAACATAGTGATAGAAAGGAGCAACATTCCTCTAACTTTTGACCAAATTGTGCATATGCCTGTTTCTTTTTGTCTACCATATCTAATGTTTTGATAGTTGCTATCATGTTTCCTCACTCATTATGGTGTCATTATCCATCCCTTATGTGAGTCATTCAATTTATGGGAATACTAACTTGGTTGTGGAATGTGCGAGGTACTTTGAGAAAAGATTTCCATTTTTGACTTGAGGCTACTGTGTTTCACTTTATTTGTGGAACACAATTTATTACATTGGCACTACTCTTGTGCTTGGCATATTTGATAGTCTATGCAGGATATATGCTTGTGATTATGAATGTTATACATTGCCCATGGGATCTGTTCATATCTGATAATCTCAATACTTACATCCTGGTGGCGTAATTTCTGACTTGATTTGTCTGCTGATACCAGCTTGCTTGAAGTTCTCTGGGTTTCTTTTGTTCTTGCTGAGTTGCTACGGATAGTTATCCATTTAGTATTTCACTATTTCCTTTCTTCTATTATCATAGTTCTATGTTGCATGATGGGACCTCTGTTGCTGATATATGTCAGGAGGCCCTCTATTTTGTTTGATACATGTGTTGTATTTGTGTCTGTTTCTTTAATTATTGATCGATGAGTCACTCAATTTAGAAATTGAGATCACGACTTCGCTCTTAGTGCATGTTCCCTATAGGATGTTTATTGTTTTTTCTTTTAATTGTTGATCGATGAGTCACTCAAATTAGAAATTGAGATCACGACTTCGCTCTCAGTGCATGTTCCCTATAGGATATTTATTGTGTTTGTTTCTTTAATTGTTGATTGATGAGTCACTCAATTTAGAGATTGAGATCACGACTTCGCTCTCATTGCTTGTTCCCTATAAGATGGTTTTGTTAAGCTTCCTTTGACATGTTGATTAAGATAGGAATCCATGTATGCTATCATAGGGTAGGAGTTTTCCTTTATCCTCAACCTTAGGGTCAATCATTGTATGATAACACTAGGGATAGTGCTAGGCTAGTTTCCCTTAGTTGTTTTTTTCCTTCCTTTGCATTTTGCATCTTAAAACAAAAATTGTTTTCTTGGAAAATCATAAAACACCTCTAATAAACTCAAACCCTTCTTCAAGTTAAAAGATACAAATCAATCTTATTTGTATTGTGCACCTCTTGGCTTTGTTTTTTTTTTAAATCTGGTTTAGCCGATGTTTCGCCATCGCACATTTGTTTGAAGCTGATGTTTCACCATCGTACATGTTTGTTATCCTACTTTGATTATCAATATCATTGTTAGGTGTGATGTTTTGTCATCCGTTTTATTGATGTTTCGCCATCTTTTCCATGATACCTTGTTATCTTTTAGCCGATGTTTCGCCATTGCACATTTATTTGAAGCCGATGTTTTGCCATCGCACATGTTTGTTACCCTACTTTGATTCTCAATACCATTGTTAGGTGTGATGTCTTGTTATCCAGTTTATTGATGTTTTGTCATCCTTACCATGCCATGCTATCTTGTTATCTTATAGCCGATGTTTCGCCATCGCATACTTGTTTGAAGTCGATGTTTCGCCATTGCACATGTTTGTTATCCTACTTTAATTCTCAATATCATTGTTACGTGTGATGTTTTGTCATCAATTTTATTGATGTTTCGCCATCTTTGCCATGATACCTTGTTATCTTTTAGCCAATGTTTCACCATCGCATATTTGTTTGAAGCCGATATTTCTCCGTCGCACATGCTGGTTATCCTACTTTGACTCTCAATGTCATTGTTAGGTGTGTTGTTTTATCATTTAGTGTTTCGCTATCTTTGACATGTTACTTTGTTTTTATTTAACCGATGTTTTACCATCACCTTTTGTTTGTTGTGTTATTTTATGTTTTGCCATCTTGACTGTTTTTGTTATCTTAACTAAAAAACACAAACCAACCAAAATATATGAGCCGAACTACGGCTGCTCTGATTCCTTAAAAGGGATACGTAGGCATTGGGGTAGGGCCCAATCGAGCATATCTTTTTTTATTTTCCCTACATTTTTTTATTTTCTTCTTTCGCATGCATTCCCTTTTTATCTTTAAGCCATATACTTAGGTTTTGACCACACCCATTAGATTAGACAACAAGAGTGGATACCGTAGAGTACTATGGGCGTGTAGTGTGCTAATACCTTCCCCTCGCGTAAAAGACTCCCTTACCTGATATCTCAGTCGAAAGACCATGATTTCTCCCTTTTCAGGTTTTCTTGATGTTTACCTTTCCCTTTCGGTGGGATAAAAGACGTTCGGTGGCGACTTCATTGATGTTTCATTACATCCAGATGATAGGTTCAGCCAGGCGGTTTCAGCTGGCGACTTTACTGGGGAATTATGACATGGGGGAAGTACGAAGTATTATCACTAACTGTGGAGATTTCCCTAATGTTCCCCTCACAGGAACTAAGGGTGTATCAACTATAATCTTGTGCTTGCTTATCGTCAATTGGGATATGAAATGGATGGACCGCCAAAGGTTGAGGAGGTGTCTGAATCAGTGTATTTTGTTGGAGGAAGTGATCATGTGATGTTGAAAAGAGTGACAAGTGCTTGGAAGGGAATTCACAAGAAGGATAGAACTACTTTGGGCAAGAAGGTTCCTATTGCTAGGGTTCCTTACTTGGAATGGATTAGAGTCAGGGTTAAGATTTTACGGTTACCATTTGCAAGGTCGGCTCCTATATGTGAGCAACCTCCTACTGTTCTGAGTAACACAGTGCCTAACGAGGTGTTCACCCAGGTTCATATGGAGAACATTCAACTTCATGCAAAAGACCGTGAGGCAGGGATGAAACTTTATTGGGTAGATCAAGAAAGGGCCGACTTAGCTCGCAAACTCAAAGAAGCTCAAGGGGAAACTTCTGATGCAACCAGTTTTAGGAAGAGGTCTCATGCTGAAATGGAAGAAGAGTTGAGTAAGACCCAGCAAGAGTGCCAGAAGCTTCAGGCAGCTGAGAATAGCTACAGGAAGAAGATTCAAAACTTGGAGAAACAGTTCAAAGACAAAGATGCTCAGCTTAAGAAGGAAGTATCCCAGAGGCGTGTTGCATAGGATCAGTTTCAAGAAAGTAACATAGTCGCGTCATAACTTTTGAAGGAGAAAACCGGGCTTGAAGAGTATTGTCAACACCTTGAAGTGTGTCTTGTTCCCGAGATTTAGTTTTGTTACTTACCTTTGGTGTACTCGGTCACCCCCAGGATTGTTGGAAGGGACCATTGTTTGTTTATTATTCAGTTTTTGTTAAGCTTACTTTGAAACACTTATTTTGTTGTTTATCGTTACACTCTTAAATTTCCGAAGTCACTTGAACATCGTTTCTTTTGTTTGTGAGTAATTGAGGTGTTTGTCTTATTGTCCTTTTTTTCCACTTAATTGTATGCTTGATTATTTTTGGTTGCGCGCCGTGATTGATGAGTAAAAGGACTCTTGAATACCGGGAAATGACAAACATATCATGCACATCATGCATTTCATAACATTACAGGTTATCTCAAGACGGTATTCTTATTCTTCTGCTTTTCTTATTCAGAATTCAAGACAACTACTCATCGGTATTCCACCAGAAACAATTTTCCAAGACAGATGGAATAAGTTCAAGCTGAACTCGCTGAAATGAGGGCCCATATGGCTACTCAAATGACCCAGTTCATGGAGGTCATCACCAATGTGAATCGTCGACAAGAGGAACTAGATGCCATTGTCAATAACCAGCGCCGCTATCCAGGGGATGGTGAAAATCAAGGGCTCTATCAGGACATTTCTGTAGGATTGGGGGATGTGCAAGATCAGCCTGTTGGAAATTTTCACGGGATGCCCAGAAACCCTTTTGTGCGCAACGTAGGGCAGTTTCGCCCGTCTCCAGGACCTCGTCTTGTGGGGAACAGAAGAGATAATCAGGGAAGTGTAAGGAATTATCAGGATCAGGATTATGACTTTGACCAGGATGAAGATCAGTTTTCTGTTCGACGTTCAGAGCCAGAAGTTCAGGTTGAGGATAGGAAGTATCAGTTGTTGGAAGAACGTTTGAAGGTTGTGGAAGGGCAGGGGGCCCTTGGTATGGATGCTAATGATCTCGGGTTGGTGTCTAGGGTGAAAGTTCCTCCAAAGTTTAAGCCTCCTACATTTGAAAAGTACAACGGAATGTCATGTCCTGTTACTCATGCAACTGCTTATTTCCGAAAGATGTCGGTGCTTACTGAGGATCAGGGGCTTTTGATTCACTTTTTCCAGGATAGCCTATCTGGGGCATCCCTGGAGTGGTACATGAAGTTGGAGAAAACCCATATTCGTTGTTGGAATGATCTTGCTCGGGCTTTTGTCAAACATTATCAGTACAATATGGATATGGCGCCTAATCGCACTCAGTTACAAAATTTGTCACAGGGACCAAGAGAATCTTTCAAGGAATACTCGATTTGAAGTTGATCGGTTTGAGAAATATGCCATCACCCCCCGCAAGGCTTCCTCCTAACTATGATGCTAATGCAAGATGTGAATTCCATTCAGGAGGAGTTGGTCATTCTACTGAAAATTGCTTTGCGTTGAAGTGCAAGATACAAGACTTGTTGGATGCTAAGGCAATTGAGTTTACTCCAGTGACTGGTCCGAATTTTACTCAGAACCCAATTCCTAGGCATGAAGGGAGTGTTGTTAATATGATTGATGATAATGGTGAAGTGTTGAATTTAATCATGAATGTGGAACAAGTAACTACTCCGTTGTGGTATGTTAAGAGGTATTTGCTTGACAATTCTATTTTCCCGGGTTGTACTTCAGAGTGTGCCAAGTGTAGAGAGCAACCGAAGGGTTGTGATGATTTAAAAGTCGGTATCCAACTGTTGATAAAGGAGGGTTCCCTGCAGTTCGATAGAAAACTGAGCTACCGTAAGGTTACCGCAGAAGATGTTGTTGTGGTATCTATTCCTTACACCCCTGTGTGCATTCCTACCCCATCTAGGGCACCTACTTTGATGATTACAGTACCTGGTCCCCTGCTGGATACCAGTTAGAAGGCCATACCATGGCATTACGGTACTGATGTTCATTACCATGGGGTGAAGCAGGAAGTAAGTACTCATTTGTCTGAGGAAGAACGTGCTGAAGATAATGAAGAGGAAGTTCATAATTTTTTTGGTGTGGGTCGATTGACTAGAAGCGGGAGAGTATTTGGTCCTTCCAATGTGCAAGATGCGGCATATGCTTCTGCAAGAGAAAAAGGAAAACAGCAGGCGATGATTGGTAATCCAAGGGTTACGCCAGCCAATGTGACTCAACCAATTCCAATACCAGAAGCTTCTTCAGTTCCTGATGAGGTTGAAGAGTTAATGTGAATTATCAGAAAGAGTGATTATAGCATAATTGATCATATTAGCCATACTCCTTCTAAGATGTATATCTTGTCTATGTTGATTTATTCAGAACCTCACAGAAATGCTTTGATGAAGTTGTTAAATAATGTGTTCGTGCCACATGAGATAACAGTCAATCAGTTTGAGAATGTTTGTGCTAACATATCTGCCGGGAACGGTCTGGGTTTCACAGATTTTGATCTTCCTCCGGAGGGGCGAGACCATAACAAAGTGTTGCATATTTCAATGGAGTGCAGGGGCACTACTTTATCCCGGGTTTTGGTGGACACAGGGTCGTCTTTGAATGTATTTCCCAAGTCAACATTGATGAAAATTGATTATTCCGGACTGGAGCTGCGCCCAAGTGATTTGATGGTGAAGGAGTTTGATGGGTCTCGAAGGTCAGTGTTTGGGGAGGTGGAGTTACCAATCAAGGTCGGTCCTCGCACCTTCACGGCTACTTTTTTTGTGATGGATATACAATCAGCGTATTGTTGTTTGTTGGGGCGGCCGTGGATTCATAGACCAGGGGCAGTCACTTCTACTCTTCATCAGAAACTTAAGTATCCTGCAGAGGGAAAGGTGATAACTGTGTGCGGCGAGGAAGAGTACATCGTGAGTCATTTGACATCATTTCGCTATGTTGAAGTTGAAGGATAGATACATGAGACTCCGTTTCAAGCGTTTGAGACAGCTCATGCTATCAATTTTCCTCCTCCAGAGCAGAAAAGGAAACCTGAAATTGTTATGTATTCTCTCAAGGATGCGAGAGCTGTGATGGAAAATGGTAACCCTGAAGGTTGGGTCAGGTGCTGGACATTACCCCAAAATTTGATAAATTTGGTCTTGGTTTTAGCCCGGATCAGCAGAGTGCAACTCCCAGAGCATCTAGTTTATCTACTCCTGTGAAGTTTTCCCGTCCTTGTGTTGTTCAAGAAGGACACGTCAATGCAGTTGGCGATGATAGGGTTGATGGCTACAATATTGAAGATTGGATTCGTCCGAGTATTCCACGCCAGACACTCAACAATTGGACTTCTGTGGATGTTATCCAAGTTTCAAGCGCTGAGGAGTAATTTTCTTGTTTTCTTTTATTATCATATCATAATTCCTACGCTCTATCCAAGGCGTAGTGGATCATTTGTGTAGGGCCACCATGTTTATTTTAAAAAAGTTTATCATGAAATAAAGGACGTTTTTGCATTCAAAATTTTGTTCCATTTCTTTTTTTTATTTGAATGGAAATGTTTCTCTTTTCACACACTGTCACTAAAAAACGCCAAAATGTTGTTCATGCAAATGCACTTCCACCACCGGTTATATTGATAACGACTCTGCTATGGCTCATTATGACTTTGATACTCCTATTTATCAAGCTGAAGAAGAAGCATATGAGGATTGTGGTCTTCCTGAGGAATTAGCAAGATTGTTAAAACAAGAGGAGAAGGTTATCCAACCGAATCAGGATTCAATTGAGGTGGTAAATATTGGCACAGAAGAGGTAAGAAGAGAAGTCGAGATAGGGGCAGATCTCGAAGAAAGTATAAAGGTCAGATTGATTGAGCTACTCCGTGAGTATTCTGATATCTTCGCTTGGTCTTATGAGGATATGCCTGGGTTGGATACAGACATAGTAGTGCATCGACTACTGCTCAAAGAAGGTTGTTCTCCTATCAAGCAAAAGCTCCGAAGAACTCATCCTGAGATGTCCAAGAAGATCAAGGAGGAGGTCTAGAAGCAGTTGGACACAAATTTCTTAAAGGTCATCAATTATCTGCCATGGATTGCAAATATTGTGCCTGTGCCCAAGAAGGATGGTAAGGTCAGGATGTGCGTGGATTATAGGGATTTGAACAGGGTCAGCCCTAAAGATGATTTCCCTCTTCCACATATTGATGTGTTGGTCGATAATACCGCTCATTCCAAAGTGTTTTCGTTCATGGATGGTTTTTCAGGTTACAATCAGATTAAGATGGCTCCGGAGGATATGGAGAAGACAACATTTATCACGCTTTGGGGAACTTTTTGCTATAAAGTGATGCCGTTTGGTTTGAAAAATGTCGGGGTAACATATCAGCGCGCCATGGTCACTCTCTTTCATGATTTGATTCATAAAGAGATTGAGGTTTATGTGGATGATATGATTGCTAAGTCTGACACGGAAGAGGAACATCTTGTTCATCTGGAAAAATTATTCGGGATACTGAGGCAGTTCTTGCTAAGGTTGAATCCGAATAAGTGCACCTTCGGGGTGAGATCCGGCAAGCTGTTTGGTTTTATTGTAAGTGAAAAATGTATCGAGGTGGACCCGACCAAGGTAAAAGCGATACAAGAAATGCTTGAGCCAAGGACAGAGAAGGAAGTACGTGGTTTCTTGGGAAGGTTAAACTACATTTCTAGATTTATTTCTCATCTCACAGCCACCTGTGAACCTTTGTTCAAGTTGTTGAAGAAAAGTCAGACAGTGAAATAGAATGAGGATTGTCAGAAGGCCTTTGACAAAATAAAGGAGTATTTGAAGGAACCTCCGATACTCATGCCGCTAGTGGAAGGGAGGCCACTAATCATGTACCTAACTGTGTTGGAGAGCTCAATGGGTTGTGTCCTCGGTCAGCACGACGAGACAGGGAAGAAAGAGCAGGCTATTTACTACTTGAGTAAGAAGTTTACGGAATGCGAGTCGAGGTACTCATTGCTGCAAAACACTTGTTGTGCGCTTTCCTGGGCCGCCAAACATTTGAGGCAATACATGTTAACTCATACCACCTACTTGATATCCAAAATGGATCCAATCAAGTACATTTTCGAGAAGCCAGCTCTTACAGGCAGGGTAGCCCGTTGGCAGATGATACTCACTGAATATGATGTCCAATACACTACTCAAAAAGCAATTAAGGATAGTGTATTGGCCGACCATCTTGCTCATCAGCCCATGAACGATTATGAACCGATGAAGTTTGATTTTCAAGATGAGGAAATTATGTATATTCGGGATTGTAATATGCCAGACCCAGACGAAGGACCCGAGTCGGGATCACGTTGGACGCTTGTTTTTGATGGTGCCTCCAATGCCATGGGCAACAGTGTCGGAGCTATTTCACTTCCCCTGAGGGATACCACATTCCTTTCACGGCTCGTATTTGTTTCGATTGCACTAACAACATGGCCGAATATGAGGCTTGCATTTATGGCATTGAAGCAGCGATCGACCTGCGCATCAAATTTTTGAAAGTTCACGGGGATTCCAATCTTGTTATCAGCCAGATTAATGGAGATTGGGAGACTCGCCATCAGAACCTAATTCCCTATCGTGAGCATATTATGAAGTTGATTCCGTACTTCGAAGAGATCACATTTGAACACGTTCCTAGAGAAGAAAACAATCTAGTTGATGCACTGACAACTTTGTCCTCAATGTTCAAGGTTAAGTGGGCTAATGAGGCACCTTCCATTACTATCAGAAGTTTAAGTCAGCCAGCTTTCTATTTTGAGGCTAGTTTGGAATCAGACGGTAATCCTTGGTTTTATGATGTTAAACGATATCTTGAAACAAAAGAGTACTCTGAAGAGGCATCAGTCACAGATAAGAAGTTCTTGAGAAGATTTCCAGCCAAGTTCTTTCTCAATGGCGGTGTGTTGTATAGAAGGCATCATGATGGTTTACTGCTCAGATGTGTTGACAAGAAAGAAGCAGCTAGAATCATTAAAGAGATACATGAAGGTGATTTCGGGACCCATTCCAGTGGGCATACCATGGCTAAAAAGATTTTGCAAGCTGGTTATTATTGGTCCACCAGGGAGACTGACTGTTACAATCATGCACGGGTTTGTCACAAATGCCAAGTCTATGCTGACAAGGTGCATGTGCCGCCAGTACCTTTGAATGTCTTGACTTCCACTTGGCTGTTTGCGATGTGGGGAATTGATATGATCGGCAAAATTGAATCGACTGCATCCAACGGGAACTGTGATACGGTGGGAGAACTGACTTGAAGTTTTGCGTTTGTGTTCGCAAATGTTTCGATTTAGCAAGAGTCGCCACTGACTTTTTATTTTATCCTAAGGAAAGGTCAAAAAGCACAGGAAAGACCTTTGAGATGTTTTCTTGGGTTCAGGGAGTAGATTATGAAAAGGGAAGGTGCAAGCACCCTTTTCATCCATGGTTATCTGTTGTACCCCAAATTTTGACCTAAGATACCATCTCCCATCTGCATCATTACATTGCAAGCGTTTTGATCTATTGATTTTTAAAAATTCATAACTTTTTCAAGTCAAGAGCTGTTTATTTGTTGAACGCTAAATTTATTAATCGATCAATGATCAAACAATGTTTATTAATTATTTATTATCTTAAATTTTAATAATTGGAATCTATTTTCGGTTATTATATAATTTAAAGATTTATGAATAATGAAATAAACATTTGGAAAGAGGTTTATTAATTGGTCAACAATGATTATTTAATTATTTATCATTCTAAGTTAAATAATTGAAATTCTATTTTTAATTATTATAATTTAGAGAATTATGAATAATGAATTAAATAATTGAAGTTATTAATTGATCAATGATGTTTATTTATTTGTTTATTATTCTGAATTTAAGTAATTGAAATTGATTTTCAGTTATTATACAATTTAAAGAATTATAAACGATAAATAAATAATTGGAAAGAAAAAGAATTAATTGGGAAATAATAGAATTTTATTCACTCTATTCTATTTATTACAATCGTTATTTAAATATTGTATTATTTACAAAATATTTATAATGACAATTACATAAAAAGTTTAAAGTAAAATAAAAACTATTTTTCTAAAATTCTAATTCTTCATCTTCTATCCAATGCTTCTTTGTCTGCTCATTTAATTTTACCTGCAAAACAATTAAAAGAAAAAGTCAGAAATAAATAAATAATTAAAAGCAAAAAAATTATTTTTTAGTGTTCATCATTAAAAGCAAACGGCCGGAATCAGTTTTTACCCTTTTTGCAAATCGCGGGATTTCTCCCGGTTCACAAAAAGGGATGGATTTTTATTTTCAGAAATGAATGCACAATTTAAAAAGATGCACAAATTCATTTTGTTTTCAAAACTGCATAATTAAAAATTAATTGCATTTTTAAAAGTCCACAGCATATTTCAGAATTAACATCATATGCATAATACAACAGCACATGCATTTTCAATTCCAAACAAAAGCCAACGTAAACTATGCCAAGAGGTAAGAAGAAGCCAAAATAATAGGCTCCTACTGTTACATTGCAAGTCAAAAAGAAGTGTGCAGCTTAAAATCAAATATGCAAGCATGAAATATTCCATTCTCATCATTTTCCAGCCTATGCAATTTCAGAACAAGTACAGCATACATCATTTTAATGTATCAATTTCTACTAAGAGAGAGAAGAGAGATAGAAGTATGGTTTTGCAGGTTTTGGTTTAGGCACGAAGAGATACAAAACAAATCAGCAGTATTGCAGTAAGAAAAAAAAGAAGCATGAAATAGGAATACAAACAAACCATGAAACAGTATTGTGCAGAGGCCAAGGAAACATAGTTAAAATATTCAAACATGTAGCATAACAAAAAAGCCAGCAACAGATATAACAGAAAACAAAACCAACTTCAAGATTCAGAGAGTTAAATCTACCCAAAGGTCTCCAACACTGATGGTAAAAAAAAACACAATAAAAAACCAGTAACCAAGCTCTCAAAAAAAAGGCAAGGACCTGTTATCTCATAAACAAAAACCTTATAGCCTAAACGTTCAAACCTGCCACCATAACCATTTTGTCAAAGCCTCAACCATGGCCTCAACCATACACAACCTGCATTAAACCATAGCCATTTTTCAAACACCATCAACATACTGCATAAAACCAGTACAACCATCACAAAAATCAAAACCATATATCAAATAACATGGCCTAAACCATTTCAAAAAACCTGCTACTTGCATAATATATCAGAACCATTTCAAACCTGCTACCATAACCATTTTCACAACCATCATACCATATGGCCTAAAAACCATTAACCTGCTATCTCCTAAACCATATCAACTTATTCCATAACCTGTAAAACACAAATCTTGGCCTAAACCAGATGCTAAGCATAAACCATATCAGAACCATATGGTCTAAAACCACAAACCTGTATCACCAAAAATCAAAACCAATGTCCAATACCAAGCCTCAGAATACATCATCACAGGCGTAATGAAAGGAAACTGAAGGCAACCCAGCAAAACATACAGTAGCAAGGCCAGAAAGACAAGAAGAAACTAGTCAAAAATATTTTTTTCAACAGTAGCATTCAAGCGTTCAAAGCAACAGATAGGAGAAAAGAGGAAAAGAATCATATACGCCCAAAACCTCAGATCATATCATCAAGGCAACATCGAAGCATACAGAGGTGAAGCAAAAAAAGAAGAAGAAAAGATATCATGCAAAAGGGTTTTCAACTGTCATCATAAAACCCTAAAAAGCATTAAAGAAGACAAACCAGGGTCTCCAAGTTCATAGCCCACTGTGTTTCTCCCTCCGCCAGCAAGCCTCCATAACACCCTTCATTCCTCCTTCATAAAAGGTAGTTTTCGTTGCTTCTCTTTTTTCTTTTCCTCAACAATAATCACACATAAAACGAAGTCTGAATCGAAAATGAACGAAATCAGAAACATGTAACAAAAATCATAAAACATAGCGCACTGTAGGAACGAAGCATCACCTTCACGGTGTCGCTGAGCAACGCAGGGGGAAGAAGGCACGTTGGTGGCTCGGGCAAAGGGAGGTCAGAAGCTTAGACATGTTGGTGGTTCGAGCAAAGGATTCAGAGGCTCACAGCGAAGAAGATGAGACGAAGAATGACACGAAGCGAGCGGCGCCGTTGTTGCAAAACCTAATCCCTAATTCAATTACCAAAACGCGTTTAACCCTAAAACAGAATTATGAATGTAATGGACCCAACTGGTTCCCTGCATAAGCCCAAACGGATCTCCTTAGGCACCCCCCAGTTTTACTTGCTTCTGTTTGGCCCCTTTAGAACTTTGGCCCACTTTTTTTGCTTTCCTTTCATTTTGTTTTAACACTCATAAACCAATTTTAATTTACCTTTTTTTTCTAATGTTTAAATAATAAACCATTTCTTTTCATATTTAGTTTAATTAAGTATTTTACTCTTATTTATATTGATTGACTAATGAACAATACCTTATTATATATTAATTAAGACCTTATGTAAAAATTAGTTAAATATTTAAATTAGTATAAAACATCAAGTCATTTTTTAATTTGTATATTAATACTAAAAAAAAAACATAAAAAGAATAAAATAATAGAAAACAAAAGAGCATTTAAGAATTAAAGCATTTTATTTCTTTAAATTAATTCTCATGCTTTGTCCCTATAAAAAAAATGCGTAAAAAATGAAAACTATTAAAACATTTTATTTTCGTTAATATTAAACAAAAAAATCCAAAAATGCATATTTATACCACTTAGTCTTTTATTTAAATTGTTGTATATCATTTATTTATCATAATTTTCTGTTTACTTGATTATTCTGTTTACGTTTAAATCCAAGGGAAAAAACGATTAAACTGGTCGACTTCATATCCTCGAGTCCAATCATGCGAATAGTTTCATTTCAATAAAACTTAAGACAATTTTTTCTCAAATATCCAATCTTTTCAAAACTTATACCTTTTAAGCAAAAACTTCGACATTAGGTCGTCGTATCTTCAAAAATCCGTCCGTACCCCTTTTCGGCCAAAACAATTTATTTTTAATCAAACGATCAATTTTAATAAACAGATATTTCAAAAGGTTCCTATAGAGTACTATAGATACATTGGGTGCTAATACCTTCCCACTGTATAACCAACCCCCGAACCATAGATCTCTTTTCAAAAACGCCGTGTATTTTTGTTACTTTTAAAAGTATTATTTTACATTGCATATTTAGGGTTTTATTTCGCTCTTTCCCCTTTTCCCTTGGAAATAATAAAGCACGGTGGCGACTCTTGCTTTTGCGAGACGAATTAATCAATAATTCGATCTCCGATTTACCCCGCTACATTTTTTATCGCTACAGAATTGGCGACTCTGCTGGGGAAAGATTGACCTCTTGCTGGTCCATCCCTAAGTGGGTTAAGCCTAATTTGTTTTATCTGTTTTATTATTATTTGATTTGCTTGATTATGTGTTTAAATTGGGGTGTTTGGGTTTTTTGCGAAGGACGAATCCTATACCCGGATTAAGTAACACTTAAGGAATAGGACGGGCGGTACAGTCATGTTAACTTTGAGGGAGTAATCCCGAAGAAGGAGGCATGAGATCCCCCACTCAATGGAAGGCCCTCTTGAACTTAATATTTGTTTACCGAGTAATCGGGAAGACATTATTATTGTCGACCTAGGAGCCCGAGAAGTTGAGGACCGTAGAACCCTAACCCATCTTGGCCTTTTTAGGTGTAGCGCGGAGACTATAACGGAGTAATTCAGAAGTAGTTGTTACGCGATGCTACGCTCGGACGAGTTTCTCTTGAGAATATTGCTAATTATTGAGTAATCAAGACGTTGGTAATATCCGAAGGAGGAATGTAGACTCTGGGAACTCTTAGAACATTGTCTTACAGGTGCGATTGAACCGTTAGTACATACCTTTGGGTGGGCTTTACCCTTGACTCCATGCTGAACGTTGAACCTTTGAACCCCATGTTTGTGAACTTGTGTGTGACTGTTGCATTATCATTCATTCATGCATTCATCGCCATTTTTGTAAAAAGCTTGTTTTTCAAGGAACTTAGGAATGATTTTTGCAGACATCTCAGCTATTATGGAATTTGGAAGAAGAAACACTCGAAGTTTTAGTTTTAAGGAGCCCGAGATTGAAGAGCTGAAGAGTTTGATTCCTAAGATCGAGAACCTGACGGATTTTCAGAGAAAATACGGGTCCATTATACCTCTCATGAAGCGCAAGATGAAGGAAGGCATCCTCAATACGTTGGTTCAATTCTACGATCCTTTGTACCGATGTTTCACCTTTCCGGATTACCAGTTGATGCCCACCTTAGAAGAGTACTCCTACATACTTGGTTTGCCGATCACCGACTGTGTTCCTTTTTCTGGCTTAGAAGAGGAGCCCAAATCTCACGAGATAGCGACCATCACCCACTTGAAGAAGTCAGAGATAGAGGAGAACATGACTACAAAAGGGGGAATCTGAGGTTTGTCTGCGCAGTTTTTGTTGAAGAAAGCTCGTCAGTTCGCTGAGATGAAAGATACTATTGCCTTTGAAGACGTCTTTGCTTTACTCGCCTATGGTCTATTCTTGTTCCCTAACATTGATAAGTTTGTGGATATCAACGCCATCAGAATTTTCTTGATTGGAAATCCGGTCTCTACGCTGCTAGGAGATACCTACTACTCCATTCATCTTCGAAACTCTTATCAAGGAGGTATGATTATTTGTTGTGCACCGTAGCTGTATCAGTGGTATGTCTCGCATCTACCTGGGTCTGATGTTTTCTGGGATCTCGAGAAGGAGCCGCGTTGGGCGCCAAAGATTATGGCTCTCACTCATTTCGACATTGATTGGTATAATCGAGTTTACTACGACATGAAGATCATCGATAGCTGTGGTGCTTTTCCTAACGTGCCTCTTCTTGGTACGAGAGGTGGAATCAACTATAACCCTGTTCTCGCGCGCCGTCAGTTTGGGTACCCGATGAGAGATAAGCCAAACAACATCCGTGTGAGTGGTTTCTTTCTACAGGAAGGACAAGATCATCAGGCAGCTAAGAGGGAGATCGAAGGAGCTTGGCGCCACATCCATAGGAAAGGGAGAGATATGTTAGGACACAGAGGTGCCGTTTCTTTGGAGCCTTACCTACAATGGGTCCGTGCTAGGGCTTATGCTCTCAAGATGCCCTATAAACTTGAGAAACCTTTATTCCCTACCGTTGCATCATCATCTGTTGTTATCCCTATCGCAAACATAGGAGAATACCAAGGAAATCTGGCTAGGATGAAGTCCGAGAGGGATGCTTGGAAAGAAAAGTACAATATGTCTGAATATGAGAATCGAGTCCTGACTCGACAGCTAAAGGAAAAGGAGGATTTACTCTTTATTCAAGACGGCTGGTTCATTGATCATGATGAGAAGCTTCGTCAAAAGGATGCTTTACTGAAGAAGTATGCTAGTGAAAGGAAGAGAAAGAAGGAAGGTTCGGTAAGTGTTGCTCTTGTTCCTAATCTGCAGAAGGAAATCATTGATCGACTGGTAGCTGAGAAGAAAGAGATGGAAGACTTTTATGAAGAGAAGATCAAGAAGCTCCGGTTACAGTTGGTGTTTGGTCCTTCATCCGATGTTTCTGAGTGACCTTTAGCTTTTAGTTTTATTTTATTAATGTCATTTTGTAAAACTATGTAAAAGGGCTTCATGCTCCGAAGTTGTAATTTATTGCTTTATTATGGACTTCATGTTTTAAAGTTGTAATTTATTGCTTTATTATGGGCTTCATGTTCCAAAGTTGTAATTTACTGCTTTTATTATTGGGTTGTTATCCCAAAGTGTAATTTATTATTTTGTTGTTTCAAAGTTGTAATTTGTAATTTACTGTTTTGATTAATGGATTGAGTTTTTGTTGTTCCAAATTCCTTTACCATTGATATGTGCAAAATTATCGAAGTTCCTTGAAAAACTATTAAAATGAATCATCATTTGCATCACACATCATGCATCATTCAACATTCCACTTCACACTTTTTTAGAGTCTTATCCTTGTTTCTTTTTCCACTCCAAAGGTTGTCAAGCTGTCTCACCGATACGACACTCGAGCCAATCGTCAGAGGAAGATGGAAGATCTGGAACAGGAAAATCATGAGCTTCGTGGGGAAGTTGCTACCCTTCGTATCGAGATGGAAAAGTTAACTGCGTTAGTGGAAAGTTTGGTGGCTGTTCAGAATCAGCCATCGACTACGGCTGTTGAGATTCAGACTTCAACTCCAGTGGTTTCCGAGATTGTCACCGTTCCAACCTCTGTGACTTAAATCAACTCTCCGCTTCAACATCAGATGCCGAAAGGTTTTCCGTGGGGAATGCCTTACAATTTTGTGCCAGAGGGGTATCAGCCTGCCGTACAACCTTTATTTCAACCTGCTTTGTCTCTTCCTCAGCCAGAGACAACTGCCATGCCGCCGGTAATTCCGTCTGTGACACCTTTTCCGCAACCGATTATGATAACTGTCGCTCCTGTGGTTCACTCGTGCCATACTTGAATGGACCTACCTATCCTGCCGAGCCTGCTGAAAGTTTGGGCCTTTTTGATAGATTGGAAGAATTTCAGGATCAGTTCCAAGAAATGCAGAAGGAGCTCAGAGCGTTAAAGGGGAAGGATTTGTTTGGGAAGAACACGCATGACCTTTGTTTAGTTCCGAATGTCAAGATTCCAGCAAAATTCAAAGTGCCAGACTTTGAAAGATATAAGGGTGATTCGTGTTCTAGAAGTCATTTGACTATGTATGTGAGAAAGATGTCTACATATTCCGATGATCATGACTTGTTGATTCATTATTTTCAAGATAGTTTGACGAGTGCTGCTCTAAAGTGGTATATGGGTTTAGACAGTATTCGGATCCGCAACTTCAACGATCTTAGCGAAGCTTTTGTCCACCAGTATAAGTATAACGTCGACATGGCGCCGGACAGGGATCAACTCTGGGCGATGTCGCAAAGAGACAGAGAATCTTTTAAGGAATACGCCCAGAGGTGGCGTGAAATTGCTGCTCAAATCTATCCACCTCTTGAGGAGAAAGAGATGACTAAGATATTTTTGAAGACTTTAGGTTCCTTTTACTATGAAAGAATGATCGTCAGCACACTCAGTGACTTCACCGAAATGGTAAGCATGGGCATGCGGTTAGAGGAAGGGATTCGTGAAGGGCGTTTGGTTAAAGAAGGAAGTCCGTCTAGCAGTACTAAGAAGTTTGGAAGTGTTTTCCCGAAAAGAAAAGAGCAGGATGTCAGCGCATTGTTCCCAGGGAGACCAAGGAGAGGCTACTCTCACGTTGCGGCAGTCACTCCGGCTGTCCGCCCAGCTTTGATGACCCTAGCTCATCAAACCCCACCAACTCAACAACGGCCATTTCAGCAGCAGCCTCGACAACAGGCTTATCCATTCAACAATCAGAACCGTTCACCCAGAAAACCGCAGTTCGATGCCATTCCTATGACTTATACTGAATTGTTCCCTGCTCTTATCAGAAAGAATCTCATAACGACAAAGCCTCCTCCTGTCGCACCAAACAGTACTTCTCCGTGGTATAAGGCGGATCAGTTTTGTGAATATCATCAAGGGTCGTCGGGGCACAACCTTGAGAACTGCTTTGCTCTGAAGGCGGACGTGCAGATGTTGATTAAGAATGGTATCTTGTCTTTCAAGGATGTTAATCTAAATGTTAGAGATAATCCTTTGCCTCGACATGGGGCAACTTCAGTGAATATGGTGGAAGGTTGTCCGGGAAAGTTTCGAGTTTTTCAAGTTGAACACATAAGAGAGTCGTTGATCAGGTTACATCAGAGTTTGAGAAGACTTGCCTTTGTTAAGCACCAGCATGATTATGATGTTTGTGAATTTTGTTCAAGAGAGGTTGATTGTCCTATTGTGAAGGAGGATATTCAGAAGTTGTTAGACCAGAGAGTTATCACTATTACGTATGACAGAGATCCGGAGGATGAAGTGAATGTTATTATACCGCAATTCAATTTGCCTGAGTCAGTAGAGATCGTTTACGACAGTCAGACTGCACCTGTTGATCCTTTGATTATTTACCCACCTGGTCCTGTGCCTTACAACTCAGACCAAGCTGTACCGTATAAGTATAATGCCACAATGATTGAGAATGGGGTAGAAGTCCCTATACCAACAAGACCGTCTTTTATTAAAATTGCTGATGTGAGTAGAGTTACGAGGAGTGGACGTGTCTTTGCAGCAGTACCTTTGAAGAGACCAGAAGTTCAAGTCAGGAGACCCATACCTGCAGAAATTCCAGCGAGAAATGTTGAACCAAGGGTTGAGATAGGCCGATCCAGTGAACCTATCCCTCACCCTGAGGATGATGAGATTCTGAAGCTTATCAAGAGAAGTGAATATAAGATTGTGGACCAACTTTTGCAAACACCTTCCAAGATTTCTTTGCTTGCTTTACTGAGAAATTCTGGTGCCCATAGAGAAGCTTTGATGAAGGTCTTGGACCAGGCGTTCATGGATCATGATGTGACGGTTGACCAATTTGATGGAATTGTGGGAAATATTACTTCGTGTAACAATCTTGGTTTCAGTGATGAAGAACTCCCGGAGGAGGGGAGAAACCATAATATGGATTTGCATATCTCAGTAAGTTGCGGAAATGATACCTTATCAAGTGTGTTGGTGGATACAGGTTCGTCGTTGAATGTGATGCCCAAAACTATGTTATCTCGGCTCTCATATCCAGGTGCTCCCATGAGACCTAGTGGAGTAATTGTTAAAGCGTTTGATGGTTCTAGGAAAACTGTTATTGGTGAAGTGGATCTTCCTATAGTAATTGGTCCCCATACTTTTCAAATCACTTTCCAAGTGATGGATATTCGTGCTGCCTACAGTTTCTTATTGGGTCGTCCATGGATCCATGATGCAGGGGCAGTCACCTCCACGCTCCATCAGAGACTGAAGTTTGTGAGGCATGGGAAGCTAGTAATGATCGGTGGAGAGCAGGCTATGGTGGTAAGCCATTTGTCATCCTTCTCTTTTATTGATGTTGATGAGGATGTTGGAACCCAGTTCCAAGGTCTATCTGTTGCCAAGAATGAAGTGAAGAAGCAAGGGGCATCCATTTCTTCTTTTGAGGATGCGCGACGAGTGGTGGAAAGTGGTTCAGCCGAAGGATGGGGCCAGGTGTTGACTTTGCCCGAGAACAAATCTGGGGAAGGTCTTGGTTTTCATCCAGTGTCTGCAAGAGTCAAGAAGGAAGTGGTTGTTCGTCCGATTCAAGAGGTTTTCCGGAGTGCAGGTTTTATACATCCTGAGGTTGATGCTATCGTAGAAGATGATTCCGAGGAAGATTTGCCCGATTTTGTGACGCCTGGATTGGCTTGCCAAAACTGGATAGTTGTTGATGTTCCTATTGTTATGCACATTTCCGAGTAATGTTTTGTTTTGTTTTTCTTTGAAAAAATTCGCTCTGCCCAAGGCGAAGAGTATTTTGTGTCGGGCTATGAAAAATAATTCCTTTTGCTCTGCCCAAGGCAAAAGAG
The DNA here is from genome assembly GCA_948472305.1 of Vicia faba. NCBI lineage: Eukaryota > Viridiplantae > Streptophyta > Magnoliopsida > Fabales > Fabaceae > Vicia > Vicia faba. The sequence continues at coordinate 314,527,053 of OX451740.1, forward strand.
AAATGTCCGGGCCCTTTGTTTCAAGTATTTCTCGTCAATGAATAAAATGTTATTTTGTCCACTATTGTTTTATTTTTCACTTTTTCTGGGAAATAATAATGAAAATTAATTGGTAGTAATAGGAAAATATAATAACCTTTTGTTTTATTTGCACAAATCGATTTCTAAAATAAAGCATAATCATGTGTGCAGATTAATCCATGACTTAACCATCGAAAACAATGATCCTATGCCCTCTCCCAACTTTGAATTCCCTGTGTTCAGAGCCGAAGAAGAGGAGGATGAAGAGATTCCTGTTGAAATTTCCCGTTTGCTTGAGCATGAGGAGAAGATTATCCAGCCATTTGAAGAACCTTTAGAGTTGGTCAACTTGGGTGATGAAGAAGATAGAAAGGAAGTCAAAGTCAGAGCATTGCTTATCCCCGAAGTCAAAGAGAAAATGTTGGAGCTTCTCAAAGAGTATGTTGATGTGTTTGCTTGGTCCTACCAAGATATGCCGGGTTTGGACAACGATATTGTGGAGCATCGTTTACCGTTGAGACCTGAATGTCCGCCGATTAAGCAGAAGCTGAGAAGGACTCGTCCCGATATGGCTGACAAGATCAAAGAGGAAGTTCAGAAGCAGATTAATGCAGGTTTCCTTGTTACATCGGTCTATCCTCAGTGGTTAGCCAATATAGTGTCTGTTGTAAAGAAAGATGGCAAAGTTCGGATGTGTGTAGACTATAGAGATCTGAATAGAGCTAGTCCAAAGGATGACTTCCCATTACCTCACATTGACGTATTGGTCGACAGTACTGCAAAGTTCAAAGTCTTTTCTTTCATGGACGGTTTCTCTGGTTACAATCAAATCAAGATGGCACCAGAAGATATGGAGAAGACAGCTTTCATTACACCTTGGGGAACTTTTTGTTATCGGGTTATGCCGTTTGGTTTGAGGAATGCTGGCGCAACATACCAAAGGGCCATGACTGCTTTGTTCCATGACATGATGCATAAGGAGATAGAAGTGTATGTGGATGACATGATTGCCAAATCACAGACTGAGGAAGATCACTTGGAACATTTGTTGAAGTTATTCCAGCGTTTGAGAAAGTACAAACTCCGTCTGAATCCCAACAAGTGCACTTTTGGTGTCCGTTCTGGAAGACTTCTGGGTTTCATTGTCAGTCAGAAAGGTATTGAGGTAGATCTTGATAAAGTCAAAGCTATTCGAGAAATGCCCGCACCCAAGACGGAAAAACAAGTAAGAGGTTTCCTTGGGAGACTGAACTATATTTCTAGGTTTATATCTCATATGACTGCTACCTGTGGGCCGATTTTCAAGCTTCTCCGAAAGAACCAAGGGTGTGTGTGGACAGAAGATTTTCAGAGAGCTTTTGATAGCATCAAAGAATATTTGCTTGAACCTCCCATTTTGATTCCTCCGGTGGAAGGAAGACCCTTGATTATGTACCTGACTATATTGGAAGACTCTATGGGATGTGTGCTTGGTCAACAAGATGAGACTGGAAGAAAGGAACATGCTGTATATTATCTGAGTAAGAAATTCACAGACTGTGAGTCTCGATACTCATTGCTTGAGAAAACCTGTTGTGCTTTAGCTTGGGCTGCTCGCCGTCTGCGCCAGTATATGATTAACCACACCACTTGGTTGATCTCCAAAATGGATCCGATCAAGTATATCTTTGAGAAGCCCGCCTTATCTGGAAGGATAGCCCGTTGGCAGATGTTGTTGTCTGAATATGACATTGAGTATCACACTCAGAAAGAAATCAAAGGGAGTATTTTAGCCGATCATTTGGCTCACCAACCAATTGACGATTATCAATACATCAAGTTTGATTTCCCAGATGAAGATGTTATGTACTTGAAAGCTAAAGATTGTGAAGAGCCATTACCTGAAGAAGGATCTGATCCTGAATCGCATTAGGGTTTGATATTTGACGGAGCTGTGAATTCTTATGGAAATGGAATTGGGGCAATCATCGTCACTCCCCGAGGTACTCATATCCCGTTCACAGCGAGATTGAAGTTTGACTGCACGAACAACATGGCTGAGTATGACGCATGTATTATGGGTCTCGAAGAAGCAGTGGATCTAAGGATTAAGATTCTTGATATTTACGGAGATTCGGCATTGGTGATTAATCAAATCAAAGGAGAATGGGAGACTCGTCATCCTGGTTTGATCCCTTACAGAGACTGTGCTAGAAGATTGTTAACCTTCTTTAACAAAGTGGAATTACATCATATCCCTAGAGATGAGAACCAAATGGCTGATGCTTTAGCTACTTTGTCTTTAATGTTTCAAGTGAATGGTTGGAACGATGTGCCTACAATCCGGGTTATGCGCCTCGACAGACCTGCTCATGTGTTCTCAGTAGAAGAGGTTACCGACGACAAACCGTGGTTCCATGACATTAAACGTGTTCTTCAAACTCAAGAGTACCCGCCTGGGGCATCCAATAAAGATAGGAAGACGTTGAGAAGATTAGCAAGCAGTTTCTTTCTCAATGAAGAAGTTTTGTATAAGAGAAATTACGACATGGTCTTGCTCAGATGTGTAGACAGACGTGAAGCAGACATGCTGATGCAAGAAGTGCATGAAGGATCCTTTGGCACTCATGCCAACGGACATGCGATGGATAGAAAGATGTTGAGAGCTGGTTACTATTAGATGACCATGGAATCTGATTGCTGCAAATATGTGAAGAAGTGTCATAAATGCCAGATTTATGCGGACAAGATACATGTGCCACCGACTCTCCTCAATGTTATCTCTTCACCTTGGCCTTTCTCTATGTGGGGCATTGATATGATTGGAATGATTGAACCCAAAGCTTCAAATGGTCATCGTTTCATCTTGGTAGCGATTGATTATTTTACTAAATGGGTGGAAGCAGCATCTTATGCTAATGTACCAAACAGGTGGTAGTCAGATTTATCAAGAATCATATCATTTGTCGATACGGCATCCCGAGCAAGATCATCACTGATATTGGTTCGAATTTGAATAACAAGATGATGAGAGAGCTTTGTGAAGAGTTCAAGATTGAACATCATAATTCTTCTCCTTACAGACCGAAGATGAATGGGGCTGTTGAAGCTGCTAACAAGAATATCAAGAAGATTGTCCAGAAGATGGTGGTAACTTATAAAGATTGGCATGAAATGCTTCCGTTTGCTTTACACGGATACCGTACTTCAGTTCGGACTTCAACAGGTACAACCCCATTTTCCCTAGTTTATGGTATGGAAGCTGTACTCCCCGTGGAGGTTGAGATTCCGTCTCTGAGAGTGTTGATGGAAGCTAAACTTTCTGAGGCTGAGTGGTGTCAAAGTAGATATGATCAGTTGAATTTAATCGAAGAGAAGAGATTGACAGCTCTGTGTCACGGTCAGTTGTATCAGCAGAGAATGAAGAAGGCTTTTGATAAGAAGGTTCGACCGCGCGAGTTCAGAGAAGGTGACCTTGTGCTCAAGAAGATATTATCTTTCCAACCTGATTCTAGGGGCAAGTGGGCTCCGAATTATGAAGGATCGTATGTCGTTAAGAAAGTTTTCTCTGGAGGTGCTTTGATTCTCACCAATATGGACGGTGAAGAGCTCCCGCGTCCCATGAATGCTGATGCAGTCAAGAAATATTTCGCTTAGGTTTGAGTTGACAGTTTGATAAGTTGAAAACTCGAAGGGGCGGCTTAGGCAAGCTTTTGGTCAGGCCAGTCTTGGCATTTGAGCACATCCCAGAATTCGAAGTTGTTAGGGAGAATAGTGATCATGGTTTTTGTGTAACCTTTTTGTTTCATGTACTATTTCCCAAACTTTTGTAAACTGTTGGAGTCGCATTGTTAGCGAACTACCATATTATTAATGAAATTTGAGCATTTACCTTTTGTGGGCAAAATCTTAATTCTTATGGAAATACTTGAAACAAATTTATTTTAAAGTATTCTTATTTTAAAAATGTGTCGTGAATAACGAAAGGAATATTAACAGTTTGTTCCAAGGATGGTCAGGCCGTGAAATGCAAAACAGTACAGTAGTTTATCCTTGCATGATGAACATGTTTTATTTCAAATCGTCATGAGGTGTTAGTTGTGTAAGCTCGTGTTTCTGGTGGTACTAAGTTTGTTGACTCCCCAAGTGTTCCAGTTAAGATTTGTTTCAGTTATCTTTATTTGGGAGATTTCAGAAGTGTGGTACGCTTTGTCTCTTGCCAGTGGTCTATTGGTATTGTAAGATTGGATTTGAATGCTTTTCTCCTCAGAAGACTTGAGCCTTGTAGCGTTACGCTCCGTCATTGCTTTGTGTTTCCAGTTCCAGTTATCTTCCGTCTTTTTAAGATTGGCCGAGTATCTATCTTGTCGTGACATCTTATCGTCTTCAAGATATTCCATCTGTTCGTTTTGTCGGCATAACATTCATTTATTCATTTACACTTATATCACGCATACATATTCACATTTGCCATCGATTTTGGGTTGTACTTTGTTTATTCAAATAGCGTACATTTTTCTTTCCAAGTAGAAGGTTAGCTTAGGCAAAAAATGTGTTTCCTTTCTAAATTCCCCAACTGAGCTAATCCTCGTGGATGATTTTTGATTCAGCTTACCTTGTCCATTTCTGGATAGGATGAATCCCCAGTCGAGTTACTTTCTCATTGGGTGGAGTCTTGTTTGACTGTTTTCTCTCTAGTTATTCCTGGATGAAGTTGTTGTCTCTTGCATAGGCTATCTCATGATTTTCCCCAGTGAAATTGCGACCTAGACGTATGGTGCATTTATTTTGCACATTTAAGTATGTGATCTCCTCAGGAAGGACTGATTCATGATTCTCTTTGACGAAGATTTTTATTCTCTGCCAGTGTCATCGCAACTTCTTTCTGAGTTACTCATTGGAAAACGACAAGCGGCGGTCTCTTCATGAGCAACTTGTACGTTATAGACATCGGAAAACGACAAGCGGCAGCTCTTCACGAGCAACTTGTGCGTTATTATTATCTTGTGGAAAACGACAAGCGGCAGCTCTTCACAAGCAACTTGTGCGTTATTATTATTTTTGGGAAAACGACAAGCGGCAGCTCTTCACGAGCAACTTGTGCGTTATTATTATTTTGGGAAAACGACAAGCGGCGGTCTCTTCATGAGCAACTTGTACGTTATAGACATCGTTGGAAAACGACAAACGGCAGCTCTTCACGAGCAACTTGTGCGTTATTATTATTTTCCGAAAACGACAAGCGGCAGCTCTTCATGAGCAACTTGTACGTTATGTTTTTTCTGGAATACAGCAAGCGGCAGCTTCTTTATTTGAGCAGCTTGTATGTTATTGGTATTTTCTTTGGACGACAGCAAGCGGCAGCTTCTTTATTTGAGCAGCTTGTATGTTATTGGTATTTTCTTTGGACGACAGCAAGTGGCAGTCTCCTTATTTGAGCAGCTTGTATGATTTGGTATTTTCTTTGGACGACAGCAAGTGGCAGTCTCCTTATTTGAGCAGCTTGTATGTTATTGGTATTTTCTTTGGACGACGGCAAGTGGCAGCTTCTTTATTTGAGCAGCTTGCGTATCTACAATCTTATTATTATCTCGGCATTAATGAGTATATCTCCAGAAATCTCGCAGAGAAAGTTTGTTATGAATCGTTACCTTCAGAAGTCGGTAATCTGTCGCCAGCAAATTTGTTACTTTCTGTCTATCTTTGACCTCGAGTTGTGAACTCACTGTTTTGGGTCAATAATCTGTTTTATGGCCTATGCAAGATGCCTTCTTCGTTAGGGGTCAGAGGTCGTATCCCCTCAACTTTATTCGCTATCAAGAGTCTGTCGTTTGAAGTCGATAGCTCGTTTCCCCAGTAGTGTATAATCCACGTCTCTGTGTTTTGTTGGTGCTTGATTCCCCCAGCATTGTCTTCTCTCATACAATACCTTTCTCTGTTGGATTCAATCACTGCATTCATATCAAACATAATGGCGGTATCTTAGAATAAAAATTTGCGTATTATGTATTTAAGTACCTTCAATCTCGTCGAAACGAAGATTTTAATCTTCATATCTCCGGATAGAAGAAACTTAAATAGGGGCAGCTGTTGTACCCCAAATTTTGACCTAAGATACCATCTCCCATCTGCATCATTACATTGCAAGCGTTTTGATCTATTGATTTTTAAAAATTCATAACTTTTTCAAGTCAAGAGCTGTTTATTTGTTGAACGCTAAATTTATTAATCGATCAATGATCAAACAATGTTTATTAATTATTTATTATCTTAAATTTAAATAATTGGAATCTATTTTCGGTTATTATATAATTTAAAGATTTATGAATAATGAAATAAACATTTGGAAAGAGGTTTATTAATTGGTCAACAATGATTATTTAATTATTTATCATTCTAAGTCAAATAATTGAAATTCTATTTTTAATTATTATAATTTAGAGAATTATGAATAATGAATTAAATAATTGAAGTTATTAATTGATCAATGATGTTTATTTATTTGTTTATTATTCTGAATTTAAGTAATTGAAATTGATTTTCAGTTATTATACAATTTAAAGAATTATAAACGATAAATAAATAATTGGAAAGAAAAAGAATTAATTGGGAAATAATAGAATTTTATTCACTCTATTCTATTTATTACAATCGTTATTTAAATATTGTATTATTTACAAAATATTTATAATGACAATTACATAAAAAGTTTAAAGTAAAATAAAAACTATTTTTCTAAAATTCTAATTCTTCATCTTCTATCCAATGCTTCTTTGTCTGCTCATTTAATTTTACCTGCAAAACAATTAAAAGAAAAAGTCAAATAAATAAATAATTAAAAGCAAAAAAATTATTTTTTAGTGTTCATCATTAAAAGCAAACGGCCGGAATCAGTTTTTACCCTTTTTACAAATCGCGGGATTTCTCCCGGTTCACAAAAAGGGATGGATTTTTATTTTCAGAAATGAATGCACAATTTAAAAAGATGCACAAATTCATTTTGTTTTCAAAACTGCATAATTAAAAATTAATTGCATTTTTAAAAGTCCACAGCATATTTCAGAATTAACATCATATGCATAATACAACAACACATGCATTTTCAATTCCAAACAAAAGCCAACGTAAACTATGCCAAGAGGTAAGAAGAAGCCAAAATAATAGGCTCCTACTGTTACATTGCAAGTCAAAAAGAAGTGTGCAGCTTAAAATCAAATATGCAAGCATGAAATATTCCATTCTCATCATTTTCCAGCCTATGCAATTTCAGAACAAGTACAGCATACATCATTTTAATGTATCAATTTGTACTAAGAGAGAGAAGAGAGATAGAAGTATGGTTTTGCAGGTTTTGGTTTAGGCACGAAGAGATACAAAATAAATCAGCAGTATTGCAGTAAGAAAAAAAAGAAGCATGAAATAGGAATATAAACAAACCATGAAACAGTATTGTGCAGAGGCCAAGGAAACATAGTTAAAATATTCAAACATGTAGCATAACAAAAAAGCCAGCAACGGATATAACAGAAAACAAAACCCCCTTCAAGATTCAGAGAGTTAAATCTACCCAAAGGTCTCCAACACTGATGGTAAAAAAAAACACAATAAAAAACCAGTAACCAAGCTCTCAAAAAAAAAGGCAAGGACCTGTTATCTCATAAACAAAAACCTTATATCCTAAACGTTCAAACCTGCCACCATAACCATTTTGTCAAAGCCTCAACCATGGCCTTAACCATACACAACCTGCATTAAACCATAGCCATTTTTCAAACACCATCAACATACTGCATAAAACCAGTACAACCATCACAAAAATCAAAAGCATATATCAAATAACATGGCCTAAACCATTTCAAAAAACCTGCTACCTGCATAATATATCAGAACCATTTCAAACCTGCTACCATAACCATTTTCACAACCATCATACCATATGGCCTAAAAACCATTAACCTGTTATCTCCTAAACCATATCAACTTATTCCATAACCTGTAAAACACAAATCTTGGCCTAAACCAGATGCTAAGCATAAACCATATCAGAACCATATGGTCTAAAACCACAAACCTGTATCACCAAAAATCAAAACCAATGTCCAATACCAAGCCTCAGAATACATCATCACAGGCGTAATGAAAGGCAACTGAAGGCAACCCAGCAAAACATACAGTAGCAAGGCCAGAAAGACAAGAAGAAACTAGTCAAAAATATTTTTTTCAACAGTAGCATTCAAGCGTTCAAAGCAACAGATAGGAGAAAAGAGGAAAAGAATCATATACGCCCAAAACCTCAGATCATATCATCAAGGCAACATTGAAGCATACAGAGGTGAAGCAAAAGAAGAAGAAGAAAAGATATCATGCAAAAGGGTTTTCAACTGTCATCATAAAACCCTAAAAAGCATTAAAGAAGACAAACCAGGGTCTCCAAGTTCATAGCCCACTGTGTTTCTCCCTCCGCCAGTAAGCCTCCATAACACCCTTCATTCCTCCTTCATAAAAGGTAGTTTTCGTTGCTTCTCTTTTTTCTTTTCCTCAACAATAATCACACATAAAACGAAGTCAGAATCGAAAATGAACGAAATCAGAAACATGTAACAAAAATCATAAAACATAGCGCACTGTAGGAACGAAGTATCACCTTCACGGTGTCGCTGAGCAACGCACGGGGAAGAAGGCACGTTGGTGGCTCGGGCAAAGGGAGGTCAGAAGCTTAGACATGTTGGTGGTTCGAGCAAAGGATTCAGAGGCTCACAGCGAAGAAGATGAGACGAAGAAGGACACGAAGCGAGCGGCACCGTTGTTGCAAAACCTAATCCCTAATTCAATTACCAAAACGTGTTTAACCCTAAAACAGAATTATGAATGTAATGGACCCAACCGGTTCCCTGCATAAGCCCAAACGGATCTCCTTAGGCACCCCCCAGTTTTACTTGCTTCTGTTTGGCCCCTTTAGAACTTTGGCCCACTTTTTTTGCTTTCCTTTCATTTTGTTTTAACACTCATAAACCAATTTTAATTTACCTTTTTTTTCTAATGTTTAAATAATAAACCATTTCTTTTCATATTTAGTTTAATTAAGTATTTTACTCTTATTTATATTGATTGACTAATGAACAATACCTTATTATATATTAATTAAGACCTTATATAAAAATTAGTTAAATATTTAAATTAGTATAAAACATCAAGTCATTTTTTAATTTGTATATTAATACTAAAAAAAAACATAAAAAGAATAAAATAATAGAAAACAAAAGAGCATTTACGAATTAAAGCATTTTATTTCTTTAAATTAATTCTCATGCTTTGTCCCTATAAAAAAATGCGTAAAAAATGAAAACTATTAAAACATTTTATTTTCGTTAATATTAAACAAAAAAATCCAAAAATGCATATTTATACCACTTAGTCCTTTATTTAAATTGTTGTATATCATTTATTTATCATAATTTTCTGTTTACTTGATTATTCTGTTTACGTTTAAATCCAAGGGAAAAAATGATTAAACTGGTCGACTTCATGTCCTCGAGTCCAATCATGCGAATAGTTTCATTTCAATAAAACTTAAGACAATTTTTTCTCAAATATCCAATCTTTTCAAAACTTATACCTTTTAAGCAAAAACTTCGACATTAGGTCGTTGTATCTTCAAAAATCCGTCCGTACCCCTTTTCGGCCAAAACAATTTATTTTTAATCAAACGATCAATTTTAATAAACAGATATTTCAAAAGGTTCCTATAGAGTACTATAGATACATTGGGTGCTAATACCTTCCCACTGTATAACCAACCCCCGAACCATAGATCTCTTTTCAAAAACGCCGTGTATTTTTGTTACTTTTAAAAGTATTATTTTACATTGCATATTTAGGGTTTTATTTCGCTCTTTCCCCTTTTCCCTTGGAAATAATAAAGCGCGGTGGCGACTCTTGCTTTTGCGAGACGAATTAATCAATAATTCGATCTCTGATTTACCCCGCTACATTTTTTATCGCTACATTATCCATGGGCTCTTAGTTACTTGTTTAGATCACTTGCTTTTGCTTTTCAATTGCTTGAAATGGTGCTTTGTGTGTGGTTTTGAAAGATGTTTTGAAAAGAGGCCATCATTGTGGCAACCTTTGTAATAATTCTTGTTTGAATGTATACAAAGGTGTATTGTCTTTTGAAAAGATTTCAATATTTGAAAGTTTGATTTGGGAAATGTTTTGAAATTGTGTTGTGAAGTGTGTTTGAAAATAGCAAGGATGTTTTTGCAAGTCTGATCAAGTAACTAAGAGTTATCTACCCTATTTTACTCAAATATCTTTCCTATGTGGTTTTAACCCTTTTGACAGTGTTATTCCACCATTGCATTTGGTGAACAACCTTGTGTTAGGATGTTAAACAGGCCAGGCGTGAGTCATCGTATAGACCATGATAGCAATTGTGTTAAGTATCTTTGGCAAATTTTTGAGGGACTTGATCATTTTGTTTAGGCAACCAAGATAGCGTCATCGAGGGACTATGATCTTTTGTTTTGTTTTTGTTTTGCCAAAGCACCCAACATGCATAACATGGCCCATTTTAAGGCAACAAGTGGATATAACCCTAAGGGTGCAAGTGTGCATTGTGTATTGATTTTCATGCATTTTTGTCTTTGTATTAGTCAAGCTACTTGTTGATTTTGATTTTTGCATACAAACCCTAATCTCTAATCATGACATAATTGAAAGCATAAAGTGCGAGAATTAAAAATCTAAGCTATTACAACATGATTATGGGGATGGGGGTACAATCTTTGAATGGGGGTGTATTTGACAAGAAATAAAAACCCTAGTTTACTATTACATCCAAATTGAATCAAATGCATAAATAATAAATGGACAATATTTAAATAAACAAAATAAATAAATATATCAAATAATATGAATTATGCAAAAAAAGTTTTTGTTTATTTATGTATGTAAAAAATATTTAATATAAAAGAAATAATAAAAAGGGATTATTATTTTTATTAAGGGTAAACCCTAATTTTCTTTAAGAAAATAAATATATTAATTATATTATTTATATACAATAAATAAAATAATGTATGTACAAAAATTAAATATATTTAGAAAAAAAAAGTATTTTTTAAGTATAAATATTAATAAAAATAAAAGTGTAATATTTTATATTTTTTATTCTAAAGTATCTTAATAAAATAAAAGTATATATTTATATATGTATTAATTATCTTAAATATGTATAATAAAAATAAAATATATACAAAAAATAAAAAAATATATTTAGAACAATATTTTCAGTGTGGATAAAATAATAAAATAAAAGTATAACTTATTTATTATTTTTTAAGTTTTTAATAAATAAGATAAAAGTAATTAAATTGTTTTCATGTTAGAAAGAAATAAAATAAAATGAAAAATAAATGTAAAAAATTATAAAAAATATTTTTTGGGTATTTTTATATTTAGAAAATAAAAAAACAAAATCAGAAATGGAAATAAAATTGAAAAATACAAAAGTATGAAGAAATGGGCCAAGGGGTGCAAAAAGTAAAAATGGGGTGCCAATAGTGAGCCGGGACCAAGCCCAGCCCACCACTTCATCTTAAACCTCTGACTTTTAAACAAAACGCGCACGCCTGTTATCAAACATGGACATCCTGCATATGAGCTCTATTGCAAAAATACATAACATCAAAGTTGTAGAGCTTTTCAAGACGAATCCAACCATATAAAAAACTAATCCTAACTCTCAAAGACCAGAGAGAATTTCTCTGGCCCTAAAATCTAACCTAATTTTTTCAGTATGTTCATGGATCAAATTCTCTTAGCATGCTTAATAAAAATGAAAACTGAGCATATGTACAGCTTCATGGCAATGAATACTACATTTCTTATTCACAAACCTAAGTCTAAATGTTCCTAAATAGAGAGATAGGAAGTTGACAAAAACCTGTTTCAGCTGACTTCGTGTATGGCAATGTGGGGCTTTTCAACAAGGCCTGAGATGTCTGGGAGCTTGCTTGAACTTCACTTGACCTTCTCCAATGTCTAGCTTGCCTTAAATATACTTGAATCAGCCTACAGAACTCAACCTGCACAAGCTCAAAATGAAAATGGCAAACCCTGTAAATGGAGTTACAGTTGGTGTTTGAGGTTTGGGATAGCTTGGATGGATTGAATGGAAGGTGTTTGAACCAGTTTGGGACAAAACGCACGAGCCAATTGAGCTATGGAAGTCAAGTTGCAAATGCTGCCCTGTTTTGCCAATGGAAGGTAATTTCTGGCTATGGGAGGTTTGAAGACTCAAGAGATTGTGTTTCTGGCTCAGAGAGGTGTGAGAAAGATGGTTCAAATGTTTGCACAAGTTTTGTTTTGGCTGATGTTCAAGTTTTTTCATGTATTTGGCATATTTCTTGTATATGAAGCAAAAGTGGGAAGTGATGTCCAACAGGCCTGTACAGGCTATCCTTATGCTTGCACACTTTGCCCTTGGCCCCTCCAACTTGTAGATTTGATTTTCTATATGAGATATGGACCAATGCTCAAGAAATCAGTTTTGACATAAAGCATGATTTAAGCAAAAATGGAAATTTTACTTTTTCTACTTAGGGATTAATCCAAGGTGCAATGCTCTAATGACCAAAACAATGCCTTAGACCAATGGTTTTGCACTTAATTATTGATTGTGAAATGTTTTAGAGGACTGTAATCTAGTGCAAAGCAGGCTGACTTGAAATTGCAATTTGTATCACAATGAATATGCCATGGATGAAAAGTGAGTTTTTGCCAACTTCAAGCCTTCGATTCTCCCTAACCACAAATGTGTTTGAAGATTTCTTGGACATTTTGGAAAGCTTGTAACATGCTATACAATCCATATTTGAAATGAAATTTGAGATTCCAAGTGGAACTATGTGAAAAATGGCCATGAAGATAGGTCAAAATCCTGCCTAAACTATGGCAAAATTTCACTAAGTTAAAAGTTTTAGGGACCCTTGTTCCAAAAATCATAACTTGAAATCCCAGCTTCTTTTGAGAAAACTTTGTGAATCAAAGTTGTAGACTTTGTGGAGTAATACAACTTTCATGTTGGAAGTTTTGTTTGAATCCAAATGCATCATGGTGAAAATGTTGGGCAAAGTTAGGAAAAATTAAGAAAATTTCATAACTTAGAAAAATTCTAAGTTATGAAATTTTTCAACTTTAAACCCTAATTTGCAAAAATGGGTTTCTTGATGAACAAGTTTCATGTTTTGAAACATCTTGGTGAAAAATGAACCTTGGCACTTGATTTTGACCAAAAAGTCAAAGTTTGACTTTTCAATGTACAGTCAAATTTTGATCAGTTGACTGAAAAATTCATCTGTCAATCCAATGCAATTGAGATCTTTTGAACTTGTTGAATAGGTCAAGATGATGCCATTGAGTCCTTGAGTCCATGCTTGAACTAAATTTGCCATTGTCTAGGTCAAAAATCAGAAATTGCCTTTGTACAGTCAAAACCCTAAAAATGACCATTTTGCCCTTTTGGTGATCTGGTCAAATTTCTTGTGGAGTTGTGGTCCAAACTTGACCAAATGGTTCATATGAGTTCATAATGTTGATGTGGGTCAAAATTCATGAGGTTTGACTGTAAATTGACCATAATTTACTTTTTCCCCAATACAGTTGATTTTTAGGTCAATTGTCCAATTGACTGGGTAAAAATTTGATTCAAGGCTTGAAACTTGGTATGGTCAAACTTATGAGTCCAACATGAAGTATGAGATTCACTTCGGGCATTTTAAGTCAAAAAATCCGTGTGCAAACTCAAACCCTAATTTAGGTCAATAATGCAAGGAGATGTCTTGAGCAGAGCAAACCCTAGCTTGGTCTTGAGTTCAAAGAGCCTTGTGATGAGAAATGTTAATAAAATGAGAGGGAAAATTTTGGGGTATAACAGTTGCCCCTGTTCAATCTTCTTGAACCTGAAGAGTTAGATTGGCAAGTTTTCCTTTCGTGACTCGAAGGTGAAAGAGGATTGGACACTAGAGTGCCCGTAAATTTGCACTCGTCAAAAATGTAGCTGAGGGAATGGGCTTAAAGATGCCATTTGGAGATGATAGAATCTTTCTGGAGATGGGCTTAAAAGATGCCATCCAAAACTTGTTTGTTGAAAATCAGGAGCATGATAATCAGAATGGTATCCGTGTCTGGAACGTATCTGAGTTATATTTGGAGATTGGATTCGTTATGAACAAAGGAATGGCGTCCGTGTCTGGAGCGTATCCGAGTTGTAACTGTATTTGATTCTTGAATGAATATCAGAATGACTGCCGTGTCTGGAGTGTATCTGTATTGTATCCGAAATCTGAAGTCTGAATAAGTGACAGAAATACATCTGTGTCTGGAGTATTTCTGGGCTGGGGAATAGGTTTGAATGAGTGGCAGAATGGCAACCGTGTTTGGAGCGTATCTGGACTGTATCTGAAGTTGAGATCTGTATGAGTAGCAGAATGACTTCTGTGTCTGGAGTGTATCCGTACTGTAACTGGGATCTGGACAAGTGATAGAATGACTTCCGTGTCTGAAGTGTATCTGAACTTGACGTTGATAGTTGAATCTGAATGAGAAATAGAATGGCTTCTGTGTCTGGAACGTATCTAGTCTGTATCCGATTTCTGAAGTATGAATGGGTAGTAGAATGACCGCCGTGTTTGGGGTGTATCTGTACTGTATCTGAAATCCTAGAACATTTGTTAAAGGTAGCTTTTAATCTTATCCTGAAAAGGGTAAAATGTTAGCCAAAACACAACATTATGTTGCATGATATGTATGATGCAATAAAGTGTGCTTCATCAATGTTTATGATATATGAATGTAATGTATGTGCATGTAAGCTGATTAGCCATCTTGCTGAGGAAAATATATCCTTGATAACTGGAGATAATGAAATCCTTAATTTCCGCCGGGGAAAGTAACTCCTTGACTGCTGTTGGAGATTTGAAAACTTTGATTGTTGAGAACTGAGAACATCCTTTGGACTACTGCTGAGGATTGAAAATACTTGGTGACTTGTGGGGAATTAAGAATCCTTCATGACTTTCCTGGGGAAATGAGGACGACTCCGACAATCTCTACTGGGGAATTAGAACCTGGAAGGCTTTAACCGGAGAAATGAGGATAAGAATCTTCGTTCCGCTGGGAAATAACTCTGTGGGGAGAATGTTTATCCTGCTGGGGAGATCAGGAATTTGGGTTGTATGCCAATCTACTGGGGAATCTTGTGTTGTTGTTTGAGGAGAACTCTGCTGGGGACCGAGAGTTTAGAAACTTAGCTCTGATGGAGATTTTGAAACTTAACTCCGCTGGGGATATGTAATTTCAAGGTTTTGTTGAGGATCTGAATGACATACTGAAGGGGATTTCTTCTGGAATAGCCTAAAGACGTTTTCCTATACTTTCGACCTATCAATAATTATCCTTTCTCATTTTGTTTTATTTGTAAGCAGTGATTATATTCAAATGCATATGCTCATTTAACAAATTATTGGACGTTTTCAAATAAAACATAAAAAAGAAAGAAAAGGTAAGCAAATTTATGCACTTTGAAGTATCTTTGTATTAACTTTGTAAGTATTTTTGTACAAAGGAGACAGTCATCCTAGTAAGAGAACGTTATCGTAAAATTGAGAAACATTTTATACAAAGAAAGATGGCTATGTGCAACAATTCCATGGGGTTCCCATTCTGCCATAGCCTTCACCACTCTGAGTATCTTGTCCATTTGTTGCTTCGTCCGCAGATGATTGGATAGATCAGAAGCTTGGAGCTTGTCCGTGAAGAGATTGTCCTTAAAGTGATCCGACGAGACATAATCATACGCTTTAATTCCCTAACTTTTGCCTGGACCGTCCTTTCGGGTTTTCAGTCCACCGGGAAACCCTTTTTTGCCCAAGTCGCCCTTTCAGGTTTTTAACTTGCCGGGTGTACAAATTTTTTATTTATCCCTAATTTTTGCCTGAACCTCCCTTTTGGGTTTTCGATTCACCGGGATGCCCTTTTTTGCCCAAGTCGCCTTTTCAGGTTTTCAACTTGTCGGGTCGTTTATGTGTAGTATCTTTTGACTATGTCTGCATTCGCAGGGTGCGGAAGGTCGTTGCCGTCCATGGTGGTTAGAATCATAGCCCCACTAGAAAAGATGTTTTTGATCACAAATGGTCCTTCGTAAGTAGGAGTCCACTTGCCCCTGGGATCACTTTGCGACAAGATGATCCGCTTGATTACAAGGTCCCCGACTTGATATACTTGTCTCTTGACTTTCTTGTTGAAGGCCTTGATCATATGTTTTTGATACGCCTGACCATGGCAAACAGCAGTAAGTCTCTTCTCATCAATCAAGTTAAGTTGATCAAGCCGGGTCTGAATCCAATCGTCTTCACTCAAACTGGCATCTTTCATAATTCTCAAGGAGGGAATCTGAACCTCGATAGGTAAAACAACCTCCATGCCGTATACTAAAGAAAATGGTGTTGCCCCAGTTGAAGTGCGTGTCGTGGTACGGTACCCGTGCAGAGCAAACGGTAACATCTCATGCCAGTCCTTGTAAGTGACTGTCATCTTTTGAATGATCTTCTTGATATTTTTGTTCGCGGCTTCAACATCATCGTTCATCTTTGGTCGATAGGGAGATGAATTGTGATGTTGAATCTTGAACTACTCGCACAGAGCGGTGATCATAGTATTGTTCAAATTTGTATCATTGTCCGTAATGATCCTGTTGGGAATACCATACCGGCATATGAGATTCTGCTTGATGAAGCGGGCAACCACATTCTTTGTAACAGAGGCGAAGGAAGCTGCTTCGACCCACTTGGTAAAGTAATCAATGGCCACCAGGATGAAACGGTGTCCATTGGATGTTGTAGGCTTGATCTCTCCAATCATGTCGATTCCCCACATCGCGAATGGCCAAGGAGCCGTTAAGACATTGAGAGGAACTGGGGGAATGTGTACCTTGTCAGCATAGATTTTGCATTTATGACAAGTACGAGAATGTTGATGACAATCAGCTTCCATGGTAGACCAGTAGTAGCCTTCCCGTAGAATCCTTTTAGACATCGCATGACCGCTTGAGTGGGTGCCAAAGGTGCCATTATGTAGTTCAGCCATGATCTGCTCAGCTTCAACCTTGTCCACACAATGGAGTAGGACACAATCAAGATTGTGCTTGTATAGGATACCATTGCTTAGAAAGAACTTGGCCACGAACCTCCTTAAGAACTTTTTGTCGTTGACTGAAGCTCCTTCAGGATATTCTTGTGCTTCGAGATACCTTTTGACGTCATGAAACCAAGGTCGGTCCGCTACTTCTTCGGTATTAATCTCGTGACAATGTGCAGGTTCGTCCATCCGTTCGATGGTGATTTGAGGTGCCTCATTATCCCAATTAAGTTTAAACATGAAGGACATTGTAGCTAGCGCATCTGCTAGCTGATTCTCTTCTCGCGGGAAGTGCTCGAAGGTAATCTGCTCGAAGTTTTGTAACAATGTCAGGACATGTTCTTTATATGGGATGAGGTTAGGGTGTTTAGTATCCCACTCTCCTTTGATTTGACTGATAACCAAAGCTGAGTCCCCAAATACAACCAAAGATTTGATTCCCAAGTCAATAGCAGCCTTGAGACCAAAGATACAAGCTTCATACTCGGCCATGTTGTTGGTGCAGCTGAAGTAGAGTCTAGCAGTGAAAGGTGTATGGAAACCTTCTGGAGAGATAAGTATCACGCCGATACCGTTGCCAAGTGCATTTGAAGCACCATCAAAGTACAGGGTCCATCAGGATCCTTGTTTAGGTCCGTCATACGGTTCATTACCTTTAATGTTGTCCAATGTCATAATATCCTCGTCAGGGAAGTCGAACCTCATAGATTGGTAATCTTCGACGGCTTGATGAACTAGATGGTCAGCTAGTACACTCCCCTTTATAGCTTTTTGGGTTGTGTACTAGATATCATACTCAGTCAGGATCATCTACCATCTAGCAATTCTTTCGGATAAAGCAGGCTTCTCGAAGATGTACTTGATCGGATCCATTTTGGAAATCAGCAAAGTGGTATGTGTCAACATATACTGCCTTAGCCGACGAGCATCCCATACCAAAGCGCAGCACGTTTTCTCGATCAGTGAGTAGCGAGTCTCACAGTCGGTAAAATTTTTGCTAAGGTAATAAATGGCATGCTCTTTTCGGCCAGACCCGTCATGTTGGCCCAGTACGCACCCCATTGGATTATCCAAAACAGTCAGATACATGATTAAAGGCCTTCCTTCGACGGGTGGCATCAAGATAGGAGGTTCCAGCAAATACTCCTTAATTTTATCGAAAGCAACTTGACAATCATCATTCCATTCAACCACCTGATCTTTCTTCAAAAGCTTGAAGATTGGCTCACAGGTAGACGTTAGGTGAGAGATGAACCTTGAAATGTAGTTTAAGCGTCCCAAGAAACCTCTGACCTCTTTTTCAGTGCGGGGGGCAGGAATTTCTTGTATAGCTTTGACTTTGGCAGGATCAACTTTGATGCCTTTGTTACTGACGATAAATCCCAAAAGTTTATCGGACCTGACTCCGAAAGTTCACTTGCTAGGGTTCAGTCTGAGCTTATACTCCTTCAACCTGACAAACAGCTTTTGCAGATGGTCGAGGTGTTCTTCTTCTGTCTGTGAACGGGCTATCATGTCATCTACGTAGACTTCGATTTCATGATGTATCATGTCATGAAACAAAGCTACCATGGCTCGCTGATAGGTTGCCCCGGCATTCTTCAGTCCGAATGGCATCACTTTATAGCAGAAGGTACCCCACTGCATAACAAAAGTAGTCTTCTCCATGTCTTCGGGGGCCATTTTGATCTGGTTGTATCCCGAGAATCCATCCATGAAGGAAAATACCTTGTGTTGAGCTGTGTTGTCAACCAAGATGTTAATGTGTGGTAGTGGAAAATCATCTTTAGGGCTAGCCCTATTTAAGTCTCTGTAGTCCACACACATTCTGACTTTTCCGTCCTTCTTAGGTACGGGCACAATGTTAGCAACCCATTATGGATAGGAAGTAACAGCCAGAAAGCCAACATTGAACTGCTTCATCGCCTCAGCTTTGATCTTTTCGGACATGTTGGGCCTCATTCTTCGGACTTTTTGTTTGATTGGTGGATAGTCTTCTCTTGTAGGGAGACGGTGAACCATAATATCTATATCAATCCCGGCATATCTTCATAGGACCAGGCAAAGATCTCAACAAACTCATTCAACAACTGAACTAAGCGCTTTTTGACACTTGGCTCCAGGTTGGCACCCACTTTAACCTCTTTTCTGTCTTCCTCTGTTCCCAAATTGATAGTCTCTAACAACTCTTCATGGGGTAGAATAGCCCTTTATTCTTGTTACAAAAGTCTAGCTAACTCTCCAAGCACTTCACAGTCTGCATCACCTTCGTACTCAGGATGATTGACCAAATCTTCAGATTCACTGAAGGCCAAAGAAGAATAGTCACCCATGGAATCCGGAGTGGATGGGTACCTGCATTTTGTGAGTGTGAGTGTGTGTAAGGGATAGCCATCCTTAAACAAAATAAAATGTAAAAGGAAAGAAAATGAACACAAAAGTTTATAGATGAAAACGTCCATGATTCATTAAAAATGGCATATGAAAATGAAAAATCAAAACCCTTACAAATGGACCTATGTGCCCCGGGAAAGGCACAAGGCAAAAGAGTGTACGAATTGTTTAAAAGTTATTACAGACCAACATAAATGTTTCAAAAGATAAATTATTGATTGATGAAAGTAATGGGAACGAAGTTTTTCGCCTCCCAGTTGTTTAGTCCTCCTTCAATGGTTGGAAAGATCCAATCTTCAAAATTGCCTTCTTCATCATCATCTTCTAAAGCATGAACCCCGTGATGAGTGATCTTTAAGGGTGGTCCTCCAGCCCGGGAGAAATGCACAACTTTCTGGCTAGCAGCAGTGAAACCCAATCCGAACTTGTCTATCTTGTGAAGAAAATCTGGCAGTTGACCCCACATTGTACTTCCTCCTTCCTTGATTACAGACTCCGCATCTTTAAGGGATGACATCCGGGACACAGGCTTGGTAATGATAGGCACATCAGTCATTGTCTTTGCTACTGCGACCTCAGGAGAAACCTCTTCAAAGTGTTGGAAAGGTGTTTCTATGAATTCGCCGTCTAACTCCACATAGCAGAAAGAGTTAAGGTGACTTATCATATACTCCTCCTCACCATGAACCGTTATGATTTTACCCTGGACTGGGTATTTTAGCATTTGGTGTAGAGAAGAAGTGATTGCCCCAGCATTGCGGATCCATGGCCTTCCCAACAAGCATGAATATGAAGGACGGATGTCCATCACATAAAATGTAGAGTTGAAAATTTCCGTTCCCACCTTGATTGGGATGTCCACTTCTCCGTGAACCATCCGCTTAGAATCGTTGAAGGCTCTAACAATGATATTACTGGGCTTTAGGGTCAAACCTTCACAGTCCAATCTGTCCAATGCTTTCTTTGGTAGAACATTTAAAGATGAACCGGTATCAACCAGAACATGAGCAAGTGTGGTCCCTCTGCACTCTACTGAGACATGCAGCGCATCATTATGCTTTCTTCCCTTAGGGGTCAAATCAGCATCAGAGAAGCCAAGACCATTGTCGGTTGTAAGGCTAGCCACGCACTCTTGAAACTGATCTGCAGAAGTTTCTTGAGGCACGTGTGCCATCTTTAAAAATTTGATCAACGATTTGGCATGAGCCTCGGAGCAGAGTAATAGAGCCAGCATAGAGATTTTTGAATGGGTTTGCCCCAGCTGCTCTACGACATCATAGTCGCTCTTCTTAATTATCTTTAAAATTTCCTCCATCTTTTTTTGGGTGGTCTCGGGGATAACCAAAGTCTGAGCCCTCGTCCTGACGGGCGCTTCTTGGATCCCCTTACCTTTATCGGCAGTAACAGTAGAGGGTATAGCTTCAGGAGCATCACTTTCTTCAATAACTAGACTTCGCACAGATATCTTGACAGACACAGGAGCACTGGAAGGTCCGAAGACTGCTCGTGGAGGAGCAATCTCCGGAGAGAAGATTCTTCTGCTACGAGTTATCTTACTTGTCCCTGCAATATTCCCTATGTCAGGAGTTTCTTCATTGGAATTCTCTTGGACTGATTCGATCTACTTAACAACATGGTAGAAGATCTCTCCTCCATAATTCCATGGTATCGTCTTGTTGGACTTATATGGGATAGGCCCCGGCATGGTAATCTTCAGCAGTACAAGCTTTGGATCAGGCATAATCTTAACAGGCCTTTTGCAGGTCTTGGAAAGATTGTCGGAAATGGTGATTATAGCAATGTCATTGATTGGAGTAACAAAAGTAACAGGAGTAACATGAGTGATAGTAGCAACAGGAGTTTTCTTAAAGAGGATCTCTTGAGTATCCATCAGATGTTGGATGCCTGATTTCAATAGTGGACAGTCGGATTGCAAGGTTGAACAGAAGCAACAATCTTTTTCACAGCCTGGGAATATCCCGGCTTTCAACAGATTCATTTTAATCATTGGCAACGGAGTCATTAGGTCATCAACAGTGGTAACATGAAGATCTTCCACAATTGCATGGACATTATGACCATGTTTTAGCATAGGAGCGGATATCACATTAGGTTTTTCAGGGGCATCAAACTCTACCTCCTTGGCATCTATCAAATCTTGGATCTTGTTTTTAAGGGCCCAACAGTTGTTGGTGTCATGCCCTACATTGTCCGAATGATATGCACATTTTGCATTTGAATGATAATAGGGAGAAGAGGTATTTGGGTTTTTCGGCGCTTCTTTCAAGTTGGTAAGGTTTAACTTTAACAGATGAGGGAGGACCTGAGCCGGTGTCATATTGATCCGGGTGAATTGCTGTTGTGGCCTTTCTACCCTTTGTTGGTTAGCTCTTGGTTGATTGTTGCAAGGTTAATCGGCTGAGGAGTTCTGGATCATCACAGCCCCCACCGCGGGTCGGCGCTCCATTCTCCCTTGATTTCTCTGGGTATGAATAGCAGAAAGTTCCTTCTTGGCTGGGAAGGTTTTCTTGATAGAAGTAGAAGCGGAGGCATCCTTCTGAATTTTACCACTCTTAATGCCAGCTTCGACCCTTTCAACGGTCAGAATTAATTCGGTGAACCCTACAGATGAGCTCCCGATCAAGTGATTGAAGAATGGACCTGACAGAGTCCCTAAAAACATGTCAACCAGCTCTCTATCCAACAATGGTGGTTGCACCCTACCAGCCAGATCCCGCCACTTCTGGGCATACTCCTTAAATCCCTCATTAGAGGCCATACCCATACTCTGTAGTTGAGTACGAGTAGGCGCTAAATCTGCATTGTATTGGTATTGTCGGTAGAAAGCAGCAGCCAAATCTTCCCAGTTATGGACATCAGATCTCTCAAGTTGATAGAACCAGTCTAATTGCATACCCGACAAACTATATTGAAAAAAGTGGACCCATAGTTCCTTATCAGAGGAGTGAGGTTGGATCTTCCTGACGTAGGACCGCAGATGCATCTTCAGATAGGATAAATCGTCGTATTTGGAAAATGTAGGCACTTTGAACTTGGAGGGAATGACGATCCCAGCAACCAACCCTAGTTCTTTGAAATCCAGTTCGGGAACCCTTTGTACTTCCATGGCCGCCAACCGTTCTTCCAGATTTTTATACTTATCGTCCGCAGGAGGATACTGCTGCTCAGAGTAATCTTCCTCCTCTTCTTCTTCCTCTTCAGCTTCAGATTCAGAGGGCATTGCAACTCCTTTACCTTTACCAACCCCTTCGTCAGACGTTGAGGGGAACTCGGGGACCCTTTTAGATTGGTTCTCAAACCTTTTTCCTATAGTGGCCACACCAGTTCTTTTCTTCTTTTTCTCTTTATCTTTTTCCTTCTCTTTTTCTAACATTGCTTTAAGGTCCTCTTGACCCTTTGCCAAGGTTATGAGGAGTTGTTGGAACTGGGAATTTTGTGCTTGCAAATCTTTGACCGTCTGCTCTATATCCATCTTGCTGAAATAAACAGCAGAAAGATAAGGAAACCTGGTGTGAAGACCTGTTTATGCATATGATGAATGATATGTTATTCATGTAATGCATTCAAGGATTCAAAAATTCAAATTTGTTGCAAACAAAAAGAACACACGTCATATTAATAAGAAGAAATTTGTTAGTACATAAATGCCCCGTGGGCAAAATATTACAAAATTCTTAATGTAAAAAGACATTGCGCATCCTCTTTGGTGCGATGTAAGTGTTGAGAGTCTCCTCTTCGTGAAGTCGGCGAGTAAGTTCCAAAACCTTCTTCTCACTGGCATAGAAGCTGGCTTCAAAAGTGTTCCGCTCTTCTTTGAGTTGTATCCAACTCTTTTGCAATTCTTCCAATGATGTTGGCATGTCAGGATGTAGGAGGGTGTATGGAACCTCTCCTTCCACAACAGGCTCTTTGATCACGGGGAGAATGTGAAGGTAAGGCATCATAAGACTCTGGGCGCGGGTTCATACCCACTTGAGATAAGGCTCAGGGGGGTGGAATTCTTGTGCCCCAGTGTCTTACTATCCACTTTGTTGGGCATCCTCCAAGCTCGGATAAACCTTTGTCGAAGTCCTTGAGCGTCATCGTCGAAGTCAAAAACCAAGTCCGGAATCAGCATGTCGTGAGGGTCATCCCTTCGAGCATATCCAAACTGCCTCAAAGCTAAACAGGGGTTGTAGGTAATTCCTCCCCTAATGCCAAGTAGTGGGACATTAGGGAATTCTCCGCAACAATCAATGATGATGACATTTTCTATGGACCGAGAACACCAATGAACATCAGAATGTGTGAGGGTCATCAACCGTTTTGACCACCTTAAACCCTGCTCATTCTTCAAAACTGATTGGGGAAGGTGAGAAATAAACCACCTTTCTAGAAGAGGAGTACATCGCATGAGAACACCTCTTTTCCTTATTGTTCGTGTGTGAATGAGTGTAGGATGTCCCCGAGCAATGTAGGCACAGGATTCCGAGATATGAAAATCTTGACAGCATTCACATCTATAAGCTGATCAGGGTTTGGGAACAAGACCAACCCATAGATGAGAAGTGCTGCAATCTCCTCAAAATCTGGCAGATCTAAAGAATTCCAGCAGTCTTGTGCCTTCTCAAACAGAAACTTTGCCAAGAAACCCTTGACACCACTTCTGGTTTCCCAATGACCCTTGATATCAGATGGTTGCAAGTGTAATGCTTGAGCAACATCTTCAGGCTTTGGTTCTCTTTTCGTACCGTTGTAGGGTAGTTGATGAAGAATAGGAATCCTCAGGAGTTGAGAAAATTCCTCCAAATTAGGTACTAGTTGGTAATCAGGGAATGTGAAACAGTGGTGTAGGGGGTCAAAGAACTGGAAGAGAACTTTCACCATGTCTTCTTAAATGTTGGAGTTGACCAAGTTGAGAAGTATACCATGTTTGTCACTGAAGAGAGAATTCTCTGGAATCTTGGAGGTAAGCTACTTGAGTTGAGGAGGGATTCTCACACGGTTGACTTGAATTGTTTTCCTGCGAAGAGATTCCATGACCTACAAAATAAGAACAAAGATGAAGATCCAAACCCTTGAAATGGTTAGTGGATGCTTATGATTCTTTATGATGTTCATGATGAATGTACAAGTATATGTACAAGCAAATCACACAAGATCCTAGTTTCAGGCTTGCATGAGGTTTCATAGGTAAGTACCCTCTTGAAGTTAGTTGGTTCAACCTGTCCTATAAATAGTAACCGGGTTCTAAGGATCTCAATATCACTGGATTATTTTCTATGTTCATTGTTTCAGTTTAGCCACTTAACTGGAGACCGAAATATTCCAAGAAAACAACCCTCAATGAGTGTATTATCGAGTATCTACCAACTTTGAACGGCACCAAAGCCGGTCATCTCACTACCCCTAAAAAAAGGCCAAGATGGTCAAGTAAGGTTCTAAGAGTTCATTAGTGCTTCATGACATCACTCAGCGGCCCCGTATTCTCTTTGATTGACTCAAAGGCTACCGGTACCCACAAATATGTCGCACTAATATAGCTATTGCTTCAACCATGTCGGTATACCCCACACAGTTTCCACAACGTATTGCTATTTACCTATGAATGTTTCCCAAAATCTGGGTGGAGGATTCAAACCCAAACAAGAGAACCGAATGTAAAGCAATCAAAGCAAACAAGATAAGCATGTAAAGGTGATCTAAACCCTAAGGTTACTCCACTTTTAAAATTATCCCCAGCAAAGTCGCCAATTCTATGATACGGTGGGAGAACTGACTTGAGGTTTTGCGTTTGTGTTCGAAAATGTTTCGGTTTAGCAAGAGTCGCCACCGACTTTTTATTTTATCCTAAGGAAAGGTCAAAAAGCACAGGAAAGACCTTTGAGATGTTTTCTTGGGTTCGGGGAGTAGATTATGAAAAGGGAAGGTGCAAGCACCCTTTTCATCCATGGTTATCCATGGGCTCTTAGTTACTTGTTGAGATCACTTGCTTTTGCTTTTCAATTGTTTAAAATGGTGCTTTGTGTGTGGTTTTGAAAGATGTTTTGAAAAGAGGCCATCGTTGTGGCAACCTTTGTAATGATTCTTGTTTGAATGTATACAAAGGTGTATTATCTTTTGAAGAGATTTCAATGTTTGAAAGTTTGATTTGGGAAATGTTTTGAAATTTTGTTGTGAAGTGTGTTTGAAAATAGCAAGGATGTTTTTGCAAGTTTGATCAAGTAACTAAGAGTTATCTACCCTATTTTACTCAAAGATATTTCCTATATGTTTTTAACCCTTTTGACAGTGTTATTTCACCATTGCATTTGGTGAACAACCTTGTGTTAGGATGTTAAACGGGACAGGCGCAGGTCATCGTATAGACCATGATAGCAATTGTGTTAAGTATCTTTGGAAAATTTTTGAGGGACTTAATCATTTTGTTTAGGCAACTAAGATAGCGTCATCGAGGGACTGTGATCTTTTGTTTTGTTTTTGTTTTGCCAAAGTACCCAACATGCATAACATGGCCCATTTTAAGGCAACAAGTGGATATAACCCTAAGGGTGAAAGTGTGCATTATGTATTGATTTTCATGCATTTTTGTCTTTGTATTAGTCAAGCTACTTGTTGATTTGGATTTTTGCATACAAACCCTAATCTCTAATCATGGCATAATTGAAAGCATAAAGTGCGAGAATTAAAAATCTAAGCTATTACAACATGATTATGGGGATGGGGGTACAATCTTTGAATGGGGGTGTATTTGACAAGAAATAAAAACCCTAGTTTACTATTATATCCAAATTGAATCAAATGCATAAATAATAAATGGACAATATTTAAATAAACAAAATAAATAAATATATCAAATAATATGAATTATGCAAAAAAAAAGTTTTTGTTTATTTATGTATGTACAAAATATTTAATATAAAAGGAATAATAAAAAGGGATTATTATTTTTATTAAGGGTAAACCCTAATTTTCTTTAAGAAAATAAATATAATAATTATATTATTTATATACAATAAATAAAATAAGGTATGTACAAAAAATTAAATATATTTAGAAAAAAAAGTATTTTTTAAGTATAAATATTAATAAAAATAAAAGTGTAATATTTTTATATTTTTTATTCTAAAGTATCTTAATAAAATAAAAGTATATATTTATATATGTATTAATTATATTAAATATGTATAATAAAAATAAATATATATATACAAAAAATAAAAAAATATATTTAGGACAATATTTATCAGTGTGGATAAAATAATAAAATAAAAGTATAACTTATTTATTATTTTTTAAGTTTTTAATAAATAAGATAAAAGTAATTAAATTGTTTTCATGTTAGAAAGAAATAAAATAAAATGTAAAATAAAAGTAAAAAATTATAAAAATATTTTTTGGGTATTTTTATATTTAGAAAATAAAATAACAAAGTCAGAAATGGAAATAAAATGAAAAAATACAAAAGTATGAAGAAATGGGTCAGGGGGTGCAAAAAGTAAAAGGGGGGTGCCAATAGTGAGCCAGGACCAAGCCCAGCCCACCACTTCATCTTCAACCTCTGACTTTCAAACAAAACGCGCACGCCTGTTATCAAACATGGATATCCTGCATATGAGCTCTATTGCAAAAACACATAACATCAAAGTTGTAGAGCTTTTCATGACGAATTCAACCATATAAAAAACTAATCCTAACTCTCAAAGACCAGAGAGAATTTCTTTGGCCCTAAAATCTAACCTAATTTTTTCAATATGTTCATGGATCAAATTCTCTTAGCATGCTTAATAAAAATGAAAACTGAGCATATGTACAGCTTCATGGCAATGAATACTACATTTCTTATTCACAAACCTAAGTCTAAATGTTCCTAAATAGAGAGATAGGAAGTTGACAAAAACCTGTTTCAGCTGACTTCGTGTATGGCAATGTGGGGCTTTTCAACAAGGCCTAAGATGTCTAGGAGCTTGCTTGAACTTCACTTGACCTTCTCCAATGTCTAGCTTGCCTTGAATGTACTTGAATCAGCCTACAGAACTCAACCTGCACAAGCTCAAAATGAAAATGGCAAGCCCTGTAAATGGAGTTATAGTTGGTGTTTGAGGTTTGGGATAGCTTGGATGGATTGAATGGAAGGTGTTTGAACCAGTTTGGGACAAAACGCACGATCCAATTGAGCTATGGAAGTCAAGTTGCAGATGCTACCCTGTTTTGCCAATGGAAGGTGATTTCTGGCTATGGGAGGTTTGAAGGCTCAAGAGATCGTGTTTCTGGCTCATAGAGGTGTGAGAAAGATGGTTCAAATGTTTGCATAAGTTTTATTTTGGCTGATGTTCAAGTTTTTTAATGTATTTGGCATATTTCTTGTATATGAAGCAAAAGTGGGAAGTGATGTCCAACAGGCCTGTACAGGATATCCTTATGCTTGCACACTTTGCCCTTGGCCCCTCCAACTTGTAGATTTTATTTTCTGTATGAGATATGGACCAATGCTCAAGAAATCAGTTTTGACATAAAGCATGATTTAAGCAAAAATGGAATATTTACTTTTTCTACTTAGGGATTAATCCAAGGTGCAATGCTCTAATGACCAAAACAATGCCTTAGACCAATGGTTTTGCACTTAATTATTGAGTGTGAAATGGTTTAGAGGCCTGTAATCTAGTGCAAAGAAGGATGACTTGAAATTGAAATTTGTATCACAATGAATATGCCATGGATGAAAAGTGAGTTTTTGCCAACTTCAAGCCTTCGATTCTCCCTAACCACAAATGTGTTTGAAGATTTCTTGGACATTTTGGAAAGCTTGTAACATGCTATACAATCCATATTTGAAATGAAATTTGAGATTCCAAGTGGAACTATGTGAAAAATGGCCATGAAGATAGGTCAAAATCCTGCCTAAACTATGGCAAAATTTCACTAAGTTAAAAGTTTTAGGGACCCTTGTTCCAAAAATCATAACTTGAAATCCCAGCTTCTTTTGAGAAAACTTTGTGAATCAAAGTTGTAGACTTTGTGGAGTAATACAACTTTCATGTTGGAAGTTTTGTTTGAATCCAAATGCATCATGGTGAAAATGTTGGGCAAAGTTAGGAAAAATTAAGACCCTCAAAATGACCATTTTGCCCTTTTGGTGATCTGGTCAAATTTCTTGTGGAGTTGTGGTCCAAACTTGATCAGATGGTATATATGAGTTCATAATGTTGATGTGGGTCAAAATTCATGAGGTTTGACTATAAATTGGCCATAGTTGACTTTTTCCCCAATATAGTTGATTTCTAGGTCAACTGTCCAATTGACTGGGTAAAAATTTGATTCAAGGCTTGAAACTTGGTATGGTCAAACTTATGAGTTAAACATGAAGTATGAGAGTCACTTTGGGAATTGTAAGTCAAAAAATCCCTGTGAAAACTCAAACCCTAATTTAGGTCAATAGTGCAAGGAGATGTCTTGAGCAGAGCAAACCCTAGCTTGGTCTTGAGTTCAAGGAGCCTTGTGATGAGAAATGTTGATAAAATGAGAGGGAAAATTTTGGGGTACAACAGGCACCGTTTCATTCATGTCGCCATCGATTATTTTATAAAATGGGTCGAAGCTGCATCCTATGTCAATGTCACCAAGCAGGTGGTAACTCGATTCATTAAGCACAATATTATCTGTCGCTACGGAGTTCCTGAAAAGATCATTTCCGATAATGGGTCTAATTTGAACAATAAAATGATGAAGGAGCTTTGTGAGTCCTTCAAAATCAAGCATCATAACTCTTCCCCATACCGACCAAAGATGAACGATGTTGTCGAAGCGGCCAATAAGAATATTAAAAAGATCGTACAGAAGATGGTGGTAACCTATAAAGATTGGCATGAGATGCTGCCTTTCGCTTTGCATGGTTATCGCACCACTGTGCGTACTTTCGCTTGGCATGAGATGCTGCCTCTCTTAGGATCATGAGGGATGTTGAGCTGGATGAAAGTGAATGGTTACAGAATCGGCTGGATCAGTTGGAACTTATTGACGAGAAGAGGTTAATGGTTGTATGTCATGGTCAGGTATATCAGCAAAGGATGAGGAAAGCTTTTGATAAGAGGGTACGGCCTCAGTGTTACAAGCCATGTGACCTTGTGCTAAAAAGGATAATTCTCCCCCAAGGAGATCCCAGGGGCAAGTGGGTTCCAACTTATGAAGGTCCTTTCGTGGTCAGAAAAGTTTTCTCTGGAGGAGCGTTGATGCTCACGACTATGGATGGAGAGTACTTCCCTCTCCCTGTAAATGCTGACGTAGTTAAAAAATACTTTGCATAAAAATAATATATAAAAAAACCGTTAAACTGAAAACCCGAAAGGGCGGTTTAGGAAAAAGAGGGTGTCCTGGTGAATCGAAAACCCGAAAGGGCGATTTAGGCAAAAGTTAGGGACTTAAAGCAACTAACTACGCTCGGAATGAGATCCTTTGTGTCTTTCCTTCATTCCGTCACCTGGCATAAGCTCAAATCTAATCCAAGAATGATTTGTCTGAAAGCAGGAAGGTGAAAGCGTAAGAGTCATAAGAGTCATAAGAGTCATAGCAGAGTCGGGACTTGATGGATATTCACATTCACATTGCCATTTATAAACACTTGTTTGCTTTGATTTTGTAATTACTTGCTTCCAAATGTAAATTCCTTTTTCACAGGATGATTTCTCAAAATCAATAGAATATCTTCTTTCAAGTATACGTATATGTTTCTTTTCTCACTTTTTACTATTTTGTTTGCAAAAACGTCCAATACTTTGATAAGCATGTGCATATAAACTTCGCGGGCCTTACACAGAAATGGTAATCTAAGTCATGGTCAGTTGATCGCTTGAAATACGGATAACAAACACAACTACTACTGTGCAAGGGACATGTTTAGTTCTATGATTGATAGGATTCTCATTCACTTTTCTGGTGGATGCCTTGCCAATTTGTTTCACAGTTCCGTGTTGTTGGTAAAGGTCATGGGTCAAGGTAATTTCAAGATTACGGCAGGTCGGCGAGATCGGCGAACCTAGTTGGAGACTTTTCTTCCTATAATGGCTTTTATTACGTTTCTTTGCCGCACTTTCATGTGTTATCTTGATTGATTGTTTTAGCATTGTCTGCATATAGGATTTTGTTTATAGTCGAATGTCAGTCTTGATGCGTTGAATATTTTTGCCTTGAAAAAAAATTGTTTCATTTTACTTAATCTATCCAGTATCACTCTTTAATCGATTTTTCGGGCATTTTGATACCAACTATGCCAATTCTTTTGCTTAGCCAAGAGTTTGGAGGAAGGAGTTTAGCGGAAAATGATGACTGTAGTGGTATGCTTTTGAGTAGAACCCCGTTGAAGATGTACAGTAATTATTTCAATCTCCAAACACCGTAGATATAAGGGAGTTATACCCTCGTTAACCCCTCTGAGACTTCGAAGTAGGAGTTTCTTTTCAGTTCAAAAAAAACCTTGTTTTTTTAACCAGGGGCAGGGTAGATGTTCAGTTAATTTGACCAAGCATTCAAATTTCAGAAGGAATGTCCTATCTGAGGATCACCACATTTTATCTTTTGCATCATGAGATCAGGAGAAATGTCTAAACCACGATGTTCATTTCCTCACAAAGTCCTGAGGTCGAGATCGAATCAATACAATAATGGCTATCCCTCGTCGACCAAGGAATGAGGCATTTGTTTTCTTCAACAAAAAAAAGGAAAAAAAAAGAGAAAAAAAGTTCAAAGACCTAAAGTCACATTGACTTGTTCAAAGTGGAAAGTATGAATAAGAAAGAAACAAAAAGCCCCGCTAAGTCGAAACTTGAAAACAAGTCGCTTAGGCAAAAGTTAGGGCATCACGCTGGACTCCCAAAATTGAAATTCAAAAGTTTTCGTTCAGGCAAAAGTTAGGGAAAAGAAGAGCCCAAAAGGCCGAAAGAGATTATCCAATAAAATTTTCATCAAAAGAAGAGGAACAACAAAAACAAAAGCAGCAAAAGTTAAGTGACAATCATGTTGGAAAATTTTTCGTGATCACTCAACCATTATGAATCCTTTTGAAAGATGAGTGCTTTTGATAAGTCAGCTGAACTTAGGACAGGAGAATATCATGAAGGGGGTGGGCACCAAATAACTTGAGCCTTGAAAAACTTTTTTCTAAAAAAAAAAACCTCGAACCAGTCCATGTTACAACCTTTAAAAGTCCTAACTGAAACAAGGGCTTAACTCGAAAGCATACTACAACAGGATGACATTTCCTAAACTCCCAAATACGTGTTGCATGTCCATTTTGGTATCTTACCACCTGTATCTTGACTCGTTTTCTTAAAAAAAAAGGGGGGAAGAAAAGTTTTGAAATTTTTGCACTCTGGCCAGTGATTCATTCACGACAGAGATGCGACACTTTGTTAAGTTTTTCAACTTTAAGGCTTAAATAATCATCGCATCAGGTCTGTCATTCCCAAAATAAACATCTTTCTACATGTAAAACATTTGTTTGACATCAAAAAAGAGTTTACACGTTGAACACTTGTAAAGAGTTTAATGATTGCCAGGAAGGGAGTATTTGGTTTTTCTTCTTTTAGACAGAGCCCATGTATGAATAGGACTTTACTTATCCCCAGTGAAGTTTCGTTTCCGCAGCAAAGTTTTGTTGCCCCGGGAATCTTCTTTTAAAGGCTTCATTCTGAGACTCCGGATTTGAGGATGTCGCATATCCCTGATGGAGTTTCCAACAGAGATCCCTCCCCATGACCTCTCATTTTCCTGCCAATCTGTTGACTGGGGCATCCTTACCTTAAGATCTTTCCTCATTGTGATCGGTGGATCTGGAACTGACTGTTTAACGCTGGTTCGCGAAATATCGCGGAAGCAAGAGTCGCCACCGTCTTTTATTTTCTCCAAGTGGAAAGGACAAAAGCACAGAAAAATTCCTTAAAGAGATTGCTCTCGGTTCGGGAGGTAGGTTATAGAAAGGGAAGGTATTAGCACCCTTTCTATCCATGGTTATCCATGGGCTCTTAGATACTTGCTCAATGTGTTTTCAAAAATGGTTTGTTTGCTTTTCAACTGTGGGTTTTAAAAAATTTTCTTTGAAAATTCCAGTTCGACTCTTGTATCGGTCCTCAAGAGTGTTTGAAAAGTTGCTTTCGAAAGCTTTTTGAAAATGTGTTGGTGTGAAAAGTATTTTTGAATTTGTTTTGAAATTAGAGCAAGTATCTACGAGAACCTACCTACCCTAAGGAATTCGTCTGTGTAGATGTCCTTTAAAGTAGTGCCATCCCACCATTGAGAGGTAGGTAGCACCACCGTTGGAGGTGTTCGGGTCAATTCGAGGTTCGGGACATGGTGATCACCGGAGCAATAGGAAGACACCTTAGAAGCTACCCTCATGCCAGGTTCCCGGATCATGAGGACTTACTAAGACATCCTCTACTCGACGATCACCTTTCGAGGCAAGGCAACAGTGAGGCGTACCCTAGGGGTGGTGTGTGCGATTTGTGTGTCGTTTTCAGATATTTTTGTCTTTTTGTCATGTTATTGGTGATCTAGCGTTTGTTTTTATTTTTGTCCATTCATTCTTGCATGCATTGGTTAACAGTTAAAAGTTGCGAAAAGGTAAAATTCTAAGCTATTACAAAAGGCGCGGGTCCACATCGCCAAAATTTCTTGAACCCGATTTGACAGAAAAATAAAGAATTAAAAGAAAAGTAAAGTGCAAGAAATTAATTTACAAGGCCTTGGGAGAGATACATAAATATTAAACGAAAAAAGAAATAAACACGCGAATTAAATGAGAATTAAACGAGGGCGTTGGACCCTTTTTGCAAAATTAAATTAAATGATGAAATTAATTAATTAAGAAAAGAAAAGAAATTGTTTTTTTTTTTGGTATTTTTTTGGTATTTAGGAGAGAATTTAATGCAATTAAACCTAATTCTACAATTTTTATTTTATTATGAAACATGTTAAAGTTTTAACCTAAAATTAACCCTAATTAATTTACATGCAATTTAATTATAAAAATAAGTATTTAATATTTAATTATTATGAAGGAAAATAAAAAGGGATAAAAAATTAATTACCCTAATTCTATATTTTTTAGATTTTTATTAAAAAGTTAAGATTAAAACCTAATTTAAAACTAGTTAATTAATGAATTTATTTACAAAAATACTAAAATAAAAATATTTATTATTTTTTCTCTTTTCTGATTTTTTTATTTTTTGTGTTTTTTATGAAAATAATTGAATTAAAAGACAATAATTAAAAGAAAATAATAATAATGCAAAAGAAAGAATAAAAAATAATGGCAAACCTAGGGGGTCTGCCCCTAATTGTGAGGTTTTCTTTTAGCAATCTGGGCCCATCAACCTTGGCCTGTAAGACTTTCATGCCAGCATGCATACGCGTTGACTGGAGTGCATCATGTTCTCCAAATCTGTGCCTTTGGATTGATGTAATTGAACGCGTGGACGGCTTGATTTTGAAGGTGTATGGTGCGTCTTCAGCGTTGACACTGCATAGAAACATTAAATAGAAAATAATATGAAAGGGGGTGAGGACCTGGGGCTCGAACCCAGGTCCTGAACATTACCAACCAACGCGCTTGCCAACCCTGCTGTCTTGCTTATCTGTAAATAATATAGCAAATAAATATAATAAAACAAAAACGCGTTAATGCTTTGTTTTCCGCGCGAAAGTTTAAACCAACCAATTGTCCCTTGCCACCTAGTCATCTTCTCCATTGTTTATTTTTTTTCTGAAACATCAAGAACATAGGCCACGGTTTTTACATCGTTCCCTTAGGCACCCTATTAAAAAATAGCGATTAGCCCAGGGATGCTCATAAATTGAGCGCGAGGGTGGCCTTGTAATCGTCTAAACGCACTGAGTTGAATGGCCTTGGTTTCAAGCTCCAATTTTTCATATTCAAAAACCCCCAATTAGGAGCTTCATGAACCCTAATAAACAACAATGGCATATTTGCATATAGTGTATAAAAATACAATTAATCCATATGGTTAGCTTCAGAATACATTACTCAGTATGAATACATAATCAAAATGCCATGAAAATGTCTAAATCTTGAAATATGATTTTGAAAAAAATATGAGAAAACTTGATTTCTGTATACCAATTCTGGGTGTTGGGATGATTGAATTCGATTGGAAATCCTTCCTTGAAGCTTCAGGAAGGTGATGGCACAAGTCTTTTGCCTTGAATCGTCCTCCAACCTTGTTTTCAGATTTTGAATTTTTGCCAAAAAATTTGAGTTTGATAATGGAGTTTTATGCGCAGCTTAGGGTTCTGAGGCATTAGGTCTTGATTGTGTATGTATAGGAGAGTGATTAGGGTTGAAAAACTTGATCAAAATCCATGAATTAATGAATATGATATTTGATTTTTTTACCATGATTTTCAAATCTTTTTCACATGCTTTTGCTACCAA
This sequence comes from Vicia faba, assembly GCA_948472305.1. Classification (NCBI taxonomy): domain Eukaryota; kingdom Viridiplantae; phylum Streptophyta; class Magnoliopsida; order Fabales; family Fabaceae; genus Vicia; species Vicia faba. Next base: position 314,562,094 of record OX451740.1, read on the forward strand.
ATCATGACCAATCCAATTGATTCTTTCCATATATGGTTAGGCACGAAATCTTGAGTATATATTATGCATAAAAAGATTTAAAACCTAGGTTTAGCATTTTTCCATATTTTATTTAGTTTAAATGAATTAATTGTAATAAAAAATTCAAATAAATAAATAAAAATAATAAAAAAGTTCCCTTTGGTCCAAATGGTCGTGTGCATGCTTTGGATGATGAATTGTGGAAGAAAAATAGGCCCATTAGCAATTTTAGGTCATTTGAATCAATGTTGACTTTTCAAAATATCCAAAAATTTCCCAACTTCCACAAGGCATAACTTGCTCACTTTTTAAGCTTTGCTCATGTTCTTGGACATTTTGGAAAGGTCTTTGAGTCCTCTAACCAATGTCTTTGGTCCCATGTCATTTTGATTTACCAATCTCAAGTTATGTCCTTTGACTTAAAGTCCCTTTTTGTTGACTTTTGAAAATGACCTATAATGTTGAAATTGATAACTTTTTGTGAGAGCATTTCTTGGACTTGAAGTGTGAAGAGGAGTTGTAGGAAATGTCTTTATCTTCAAAATGAGCTTTGGATGGAATTTTTCTGATAATCCATGTGAAAGTTATGCCCTGGTCAATTTACAGTTGACTTTTTCAACTGTCCAAATAAGGAAACTTTTGCATCTTGATGATTTTTGAGCCAAGCTTTGAGAATCATGATCAAGCATTGATCAAATGATTTTTGTGGCTTCAAAATGAGATGTTGACCAAAAATTTGGACTTTTGACTGTCAAATGACCATTTTGCCCCTACAGTTGACTGTAGTGCAATTAGGGTTTTGACTGTGCAATTTTGTGCTGAAGGTCTTGAAACTTGGTATGAGGATGCTTGACCATATTTATAGGCATGTGGGACTTGATTGGACCCTTGGAAACTTCATTTTCTTGATCAGAACCAAAACCCTAATTTTGACTGTTCAGGAGGCTCTTACACTGTGCAACCCTTGGGGAATTTTGCAGCTTGACTTGGAAATTTCTTGAAGAATATGGGAGGGCAAATTTTGGGGTACAAAAGTTGCCCCTGTTCAATCTTCTTAGACCCGAGGATGCAGATTGGCTGACGTGCCTTTCGTAATCCGAAGGTGGAAGATGATTGAACACTAGAGTGCCCAGAAATTTGCGCTCACATAGTAGCAGTGTGATGATGGAATGGGCTTATGGATGCCATTTAGAGGTTGATGAATAGGATGATGGGCTTATAGATGCCATCTGGATGTTGATCGCGTAAGAGATTCCTTAGCGAGAACTTGCGTACCTGCAAAAGAAAAATGAGTACCTGACATGTTGCAGGATCTGGTCTTCAGATGCTTTGTATAGATGTGTCCTGACTGGTTACAGGAGCTGGATCTGGAGCTTCAAAAGATGATGAATGAACCAGGGATGGTTACTACCTCAACAGGAACGGTGAGAGAACCTTGGATGACCTTAACCTCAACAGCAATCGTTGAGAGAATCTTGGTGGGAATTATCATCTCCGCAGGATCGGGGAGAGAACCATAGGAAATTATAATCTCAATAACATTCATTGAGAAAAAACCTGGAATGGAATTATCGTCTCCGCAGGATCGGGGAGAGAACCATAGGCAATTATAATCTCAATAACATTCATTGAGAAAAACCTGGAATGGAATTATCGTCTCCGCAGCATTGGGGAGAGAACCATAGGCAATTATAATCTCAATAACATTCATTGAGAAAAACCTGGAATGGAATTATCATCTCCGCAGCATTGGGGAGAGAACCATAGGAAATTATAATCTCAATAACATTCATTGAGAAAAACCTGGAATGGAATTATCGTCTCCGCAGCATTGGGGAGAGAACCATAGGAAATTATAATCTCAATAACATTCATTGAGAAAAACCTGGAATGGAATTATCGTCTCCGCAGCATTGGGGAGAGAACCATAGGAAATTATAATCTCAATAACATTCATTGAGAAAAACCTGGAATGGAATTATCGTCTCCGCAGCATTGGGGAGAGAACCATAGGAAGTTATAATCTCAATAACATTCATTGAGAAAAACCTGGAATGGAATTATCGTCTCCGCAGGATCGGGGAGAGAACCATAGGAAATTATAATCTCAATAACATTCATTGAGAAAAACCTTTGATAACTTCTACTGAGTCTTCATCAGAAAAATCTGTTTGGGGTCGATTTAGCTGAACCAGAGAAGGCCTTTGACTAGATAATAACCAGAGAAATCTTTGGAGTCGATTTAACTGAACCAGATAAGGTCTTAGAGTTTTGAAATATGATTGAGAATTTAGCTGAATCTTTCCTGAAAGGTAAAGGTCAGTCATATGCAATGCATGATATGGACCAAGCAATGATGTTCTCAACATAAATGAGATTTGTAAGATATGATGCATCTAGGCATGCTATAATGATATATGTGATGTTTAGGAATGTATGCTTTCGTCTAGGAAAGTGAATCCTTGACGGGCGTCGGGAAGTCATATCCTGGGCTGATGTTGAAGAATAGATTTCGCTTCCGCTGGGGATGATAGCTGCAAGAATACCGGTAGGAGAAGATAACTCCGTTGGGGAATAAACTTGGCGAATGGAATAACTCTGCGGGGGGAAAAGTACCCTGACGATCTTGCTGGGAAGCAATACTCTGTGGGGAGAGAGATACTTTGTTGAGTGTTGATAATACCTTGCTGGGGATACCCTTGTTGTATCGGAAGTGTTGATAGACTTCGCTGAGGATAAGAAGACTTCGTTGAGGACGCTCTTTCTGTGGCTTTTGGCTGAGGATAACCCAGTTATATCCTGGTAGGGAAATAACTCTTTGAATAAAGCCGGACGACGCATTCGTGCTCTGCGGGGATAAGCTTCCAGAATCTACTGGGGATGAGCTTACTGCTTGGGGAGGTGAATTCCAACTTTCCTGGGGAAACTGGATTGGACTCTCCTGGGGAAGCTTTGAACTGTATCGGGGAAGTAACTCCACTGAATGTTTGATATATCACCGGGGAACAATCTTTAGACCAAGACTGCCGGGGATGCTTGTTAAGAATGCATGTATACTGCTGGGGAATGTTGAGATCTGCTGGAGGATACTCAACTTCCTTAAGGTTGATAATATAGCTTGGAGAGAGTGTACTGACTGCTTACTCTCTGGGGAATTAGGATATCTGGTTATGTTCTTTAGCTGAACCTACCTTGGTACCTTGGAGGATGGAACCATTAGATTGTTTAGACAACTCTTTATTGCCCCTGTTCTTAATGTTACCTGTAATTAATCCTTTGTTTCGTATGCAAATATTCATGAGTTAGCAAATTATTGTCAATGCATATATCACAAATTGAACCTTGGACGTTCTTCGCAAAACAAAACAGAAAAACAATTGGCACTTTTAACTGAAAAGTATATTTGTATTGATTTTTGAATGGCCTGAAAATAGGCGTTTTGTGTACAAGAGGCTGACGTCCTAGTAAGAGAACGCCGCCGAACAAAAGAGTTTATACAAATTTTGTACAAAAGAAAATAAAACAGCTGTGTGAAATGAATGATCCCACTGGGTTTCAACTCTGCTATTGCCTTTATATCTCCGAGCGTCTCATCACTTGATGACCTAAACGAAGATGAAGCTGACTGATCGATGCCGTCTGAACTTGATATAGATACCGGATTCTAGATGCAAAGTGATCCAATGAGACATAGTATTACGCTTTTATCCCTAATTTTTGGCTGGACCGCCCTTTCGGGTTTTCAGTCCACCGGGATACCCATTTTTGCTCAAGCCGCCTTTTCAGGTTTTCGACTTGCCGGGTGTACAGATTTTTTCATTTCATCCCTTCATTTTGCCCGAACCCTTTTGGTTCGACGGGAAGCCCTAATTTTTGCCTAGGCATGTCAGCCTAGCGGGTCTTTTTTTCATGCGTAGTATCTTTTTACTATGTCTGCATCGGCGGGGTGAGGAAGGTCGTCACCATCCATGTTGGTTAGAATCATGGCTCCTCCTGAGAACACATGCTTAACCACAAATGGCCCTTCGTATGTAGGGGTCCATTTGCCCCTTGGATCACTCTGAGGAAGGATGATTCGCTTGATTACCAGATCCCCAACTTGATATTCCTGTGGTCTGACCTTTTTGTTAAATGCCATGATCATCCGTTTCTGATACGTCTGACCATGACAGATAGCAGCAAGTCTCTTCTCATCAATAAGGTTGAGCTGATCAAGTCGTGTCTGGATCCAATCATCTTCATTCAGACTTGCATCCTTCATTATCCGGAGAGAGGGTATTTGCACTTCGATCGGTAAGACTGCCTCCATACCATAAACCAAAGAGAAAGGAGTTGCCCCGGTTGACGTCCTAGCTGAGGTACGGTACCCATGTAGCGCGAACGGTAACATCTCGTGCCAATCCTTATAAGTCACTGTCATCTTCTGCACGATTTTCTTGATAGTTTTATTTGCTGCTTCTACAGCCCCATTCATCTTCGGTCTGTAAGGAGAAGAATTGTGGTGCTGTATTTTGAACTGCTCGCAAAGCTCAGCGATCATCTTGTTATTCAGATTGGTACCGTTGTCTGTAATAATTCTCTCAGGGATGCCGTACCGACAGATCAGGTTATGCCGAATGAACCGAGCCACAACAGTCTTGGTTACCGTAGCATAGGATGCTGCTTCGACCCACTTCATAAAATAATCAATCGCCACTAGGATGAAGCGATGCCCATTAGATGTCGTAGGTTTAATCTCGCCGATCATGTTTATGCCCCACATTGCAAACGGCCAAGGCGCAGTCAGAACATTCAGGGGAACTGGAGGAACATGCACCTTGTCTGCGTAAATCTGGCACTTATGGCATGTCCTGGAATGTTGGTAGCAGTCAGCTTCCATTGTGGACCAGTAATACCCTGCCCGAAGGATCTTCTTCGCCATAGTGTGTCCACTGGAATGTGTACCAAAGGTCCCTTCATGTAGCTCTTCCATGATCCTTTCTGCTTCAGTCTTATCCACACAACGCAGTAAGGTTGAATCATGGTTTCGCTTGTACAAGATGTCGTTGCTAAGGAAAAACTTTGCCGCGAACCTCCTCAGGAACTTCTTATCATTGACAGATGCACCTTCAGGATATTCCTGAGCTTCCAAATATCTCTTCACCTCATGGTACCAAGGCTTCTCGGTCACCAATTCAGTCTCGAGATCGCAACAGTATGCCGGTTCGTCCAGTTTCCAGATGATGATCCGGGGAGCCTCATTATCCCATTTAACTTTGAACATAGAAGACATTGTAGCTAACGCGTCCGCCAGCTGATTCTCTTCTCTTGGAAAGTGCTCAAAGGTTATTTCTGTGAAGTGGGGGATCAGGGTCAACACACATTCTCTGTAAGGAATCAGGTTTGGATGTTTCGTATCCCACTCTCCTTTGATCTGATTGATCACAAGAGCGGAATCTCCGAAGACACTCAGAAACTTAATCCTTAGGTCGATCGCAGCTTGAAGACCCATGATGCACGCCTCATACTCTGCCATGTTGTTGGTACAGTTGAAACATAGCCGGGCAGTGAGTGGAGTATGAGTACCTTGAGGTGATATGATTATGGCTCCGATACCGTTACCCAAAGCATTGGAGGCTCCGTCAAAGTGCATAGACCATCGGGATCCTTCCTCGGGTCCTTCATCTGGTCCATGTACTTCACAATCAGTCACAATCATGATACTTTCATCCGGAAACTCGAAGTTCATTGACTGATAATCATCTACGGCCTGATGTGCCAAGTGTTCTGCCAATACACTTCCCTTGATGGCTTTCTGGGTCGTGTACTGAATGTCGTATTCCGTCAAGATCATTTGCCATCTTGCTATTCTCCCAGACAGAGTAGGCTTTTCGAATATGTACTTTATAGGATCCATCTTTGAGATCAACAAGGTAGTGTGAGTCAGCATATACTGTCTCAGCCGGCGAGCAGCCCATACCAAAGCGCAGCAAGTTTTCTCAAGCAGTGAGTATCGGGTCTCACAGTCGGTAAACTTTTTGCTAAGGTAATAAATGGCATGCTCTTTTCGGCCAGACTCGTCATGCTGGCCCAGCACGCACCCCATTGAGTTGTCAAGTACTGTCAGATATAGTATCAGAGGTCTCCCTTCAACCGGTGGCATAAGGATGGGTGGTTCTTGGAGATACTCTTTGATTCTGTCAAAAGCAGCCTGACATTCATCGTTCCAACGTACTACCTGATCTTTCTTCAGCAGCTTGAAGATTGGTTCACAGGTAGCAGTTAGGTGTGAGATGAAGCGAGCAATGTAATTCAGGCGTCCTAAAAAGCCTCTGACTTCCTTCTCTGTCCTAGGAACTGGCATCTCTTGAATAGCTTTAACCTTGGCAGGATCCACTTGGATACCCTTGTCACTTACCACGAAGCCTAGCAACTTTCCAGATCTTACCCCGAAGGTGCACTTGTTTGGGTTCAACCTCAGCTTGTACAGTTTCAACCGGTCAAACAACTTCTGCAGATGATCTAGGTGCTCTTCCTCAGTCTGGGACCTTGCGATCATGTCGTCAATATACACTTCTATCTCATGATGGATCATGTCATGAAATAAAGCAACCATGGCACGTTGGTAGGTTGCCCCAGCGTTCTTCAACCCGAATGGCATGACCTTGTAACAGAAGGTGCCCCACTGAGTAACAAATGTAGTCTTCTCCATGTCTTCAGGTGCCATCTTGATCTGATTGTAACCTGAAAAGCCATCCATGAAAGAGAATACCTTGTGCTGAGCTGTATTGTCAACAAGGACATCAATGTGAGGTAGGGGGAAGTCATCCTTGGGGCTGGCCCTGTTCAGATCCATGTAGTCGACACACATTCTGACCTTACCGTCCTTCTTAGGTACCGGCACCACATTAGTAACCCACTGAGGGTAAGAAGTCACTGCAAGGAACCCGGCATCAAACTGTTTCATAACCTCGGCTTTAATCTTCTCAGACATCTCTGGACGCATATGACGGACCTTTTGCTTAACCGGAGGGCAATCTTCCTTAGTTGGCAAGTGATGGACCACAATGTCGGTATCCAACCCGGGCATGTCTTCGTAGGACCAGGCAAAGATCTCCATATAATCATGTAACATCTTGGTTAACCGTTGCTTCACGCTGAGCTCTAGGTTGGCACCGATCTTTACCTCTTTCCTGTCTTCTTCAGTACCCAAGTTTATTGTTTCCACTGGCTCTTCATGGGGTTTAATTGCCCTCTCTTCCTGAAGCAACAGTCTTGCAAGCTCGCCAGGCACTTCGCAATCATCTTCACCTTCGTCTTCGGCTAAGTTGATCGGATTTTCGAAGTCATAATTGGCAGTAGCAGAATCGTTATCAGTGAGATCCAGGGTGGATTGAAACCTGTATGAGTGAGTGTGTGTGTAAATACAGCTGTTTTGAAATATATGTAAAAAGGAAGAAAAGACAGAAAAGGAGCATAAGATTTGCAATGCGAGAAAACGTCCAAGATTTTCATTCATGATATATGAAATGACAATTTATATGCCCTCACAAATAAAACCACGGTGCCTCGGGTAAGACACCGGGCCACAGAGTTTATTTATTGTTTATTACAAATGCCAAAAACATAGGAATTCATTACTTAGTAACAAGAGAAATAGGTAGATTGTCCTTTGCACTCCAATTGTTAAGTCCACTGTCGGTTGTCGGGTAAATCCAGCTATCGAACTCAGCTTCACCCACTTCCTCTTCGTCCCTAATAGCATTCACTCCATGAGCAGGCAGGGGAGCTGTCACTACATTAGGCTTCTCAGATGCCTCAAACTGTACTTCCTTGGCGTCAATAAGATCTTGCAGCTTGCTCTTTAATACCCAACAGTCATCAGTGGAATGCCCCGGGCTATCAGAATGGTACGCACAGCGGGCATTCGGGTTGTACTTAGGAGATGTAGTATTTGGAAACTTCGGAGCCTCTCTGACGGTCACTAAGTTGGTTGAGAGCAACTGTGGTAAGATCTGCGACAAGGTCATGCTCAAACGGGTAAACTCTCTCCGGGGTCTTTCAACCCTTTGAGGATTGGTTGGCCGAGGAGCGGCAGCAGGCTTAGCAATCATTACCGCACTGACAGATTGGCGGCGCTCAAATCTCTCTGGTCTCTTGGAACCATATACAGCACTAGCCTCCTTTTTGAAGGGTTTCTTCTCTGAACTAGACGATGCACCCTTCGGAATCTTTCCAGACTTCAACCCAGCCTCAATTCTCTCTCCAGTCAGAATTAGATCAGTGAACCCTGCAGACGAATTCCCGATAAGATGGTTGAAAAATGGCCCAGATAAGGTCCCCAAGAACATGTCTACCAATTCCTGATCAGTCAACGGTGGCTGCACCCTGCCAGCTAGGTCTCTCCACTTCTGAGCGTACTCCTTAAAACCTTCACTTGAACCTAACGACATACCCTGGAGTTGGGTACGTGTAGGGGCAAGGTCGGCATTATATTGATACTGCTTATAGAAAGCAGTAGCCAACTCCTCCCAGTTACGAACCTTGGTCCCATCCAGCTGATAGAACCATTCGAGATGAGTCCCTGAAAGACTCTCCTGGAAGAAGTGGATCCACAAGTTCTTATCCGCGGAGTACGGTTGAATCTTCCGAACATAGGACCTGAGATGTAGCTTGGGACAAGACGCCCCGTCGTACTTAGTGAAAGATGGTGCTTTGAACTTCCGAGGAATGATCACACCAGTAGACAAACCCAGATCTCCGAAATCCAGCCCAGGTACCTGTTGTATTTCCATAGCATTCAGCCTGTCCTCCAGCTGCTTGTAACGGTCTTCTGCAGGAGGATACTGCTCTTCATCAAAATCAGTCTCGTTGTCGGAGACTACCGGACTAGGACCTTTTTCTGCTTGAGGAGTACTCTTGCCAATAGAAGAACCAGCCTCTTCATTCTGCAGAGTATTGCCAAACCTTCGGCCTGAGTTGAACAGAACAGTTCTTCTCTTCTTCTTCTTTTCCTTCTTCAGGAGCAGAGCCTTCAGCTCTTCTTGGCCTTGAGCCAGACCCTTGATTAATTCCTGAAATTGCACATTCTGCGCCTGAAGAGCTTTGATGGATGTCTCAGTTGATGACGAGTCAGGATTCATGATGCTGAAATAAACAGCGAAGAACTGTAAGCAACCTGAAAAGAGGGAAAACCTGCTATGCACATGATGAATGATATGTGTTTATGCAATGCATTCAAGGGTTCGAAAGTTCAAATTTGTTGTAGACAAAAAGGAACACACGTTATCATTAAGGAAATAACTGTTCAGTACATCAAAGCCTCATGGGCATAAATTACAAAAGTAAATCAATCCCAAAATACACTGCGCATCCTCTTTGGAGCTATGTAAGTGTTGAGATTCCTCTCCTCATGCAACAGGCGGGTGAGCTCCAAGACCTTCTTTTCACTGGCATGTAGACTGGTCTCAAGAGAATTCCGTTCTTCCTTAAGCTGGATCCAGCTCTTCTGCATCTCTTCCCAGGATGTGGGCATATCAGGGTGCTGAATAGTATAGGACACTTCTCCTTCCAGGACTGGCTCTTTGATCACAGGGAGCATATGGGGATAAGGCATCACCAACTTCTAGGAGCGGGCTCGTACCCACTTGAGATAAGGTTCCAACGGGATGGAGTTCCTGTGCCCCAGTGTCTTGCTGTCTATCCTACTTGGCATCCTCCAGGCTCTGATAAATCTCTGGCGAAGTCCTTGAGTATCGTTGTCGAAGTCAAAAACTATGTCAGGAATTAACATGTCATGAGGACCATCCCTCCGAGCATAACCAAACTGTCTCCAAGCCAGGCATGGGCTGTAAGTAATACCTCCTCTGATTCCAAGTAAAGGAACATTAGGGTACTCCCCGCAACGATCAATGATAGTGACATCTTCTCTGGACCTAGGGCACCAATGTATGTCTGCATGTGTGAGAGTCATCAACCGTTGTGACCATCTCAAACCCCGCTCATTCTTCAAGACCGATTGTGGAAGGTGCGAAATAAACCACCTTCCCAGGAGAGGAGTGCAACACATAAGGACACCTCTTTTTCTCATGGTTCGAGTGTAACATGAGTGAAGGATGTCCCCCAGCAACGTAGGTATAGGATTCCTGGACATAAAGATCTGGACAGCACTGACATCAATAAGTTGATCTGGGTTAGGGAACAACACCAAACCATAGACAAGGAGGGCCACAACCTCTTCAAAAGCTTGCAAGTCAAGGGAGTTCCAACATTCATGGGCCTTTTCAAACAGAAACCTGGCTAAGAACCCTTTGATACCACTTCTAACTTCCCAATGTCCCTTGAGGTCAGATGACTGTAGGTGCAAGGCTTTAGCAATCTCTTCAAGCTTAGGTTCCTTTTCCGTACCGTTGAAGGGTAGCTGATCAAGGATAGGGATCTTCAGGAGCCGTGAGAACTCCTCCAATGTAGGTACCAGCTGATAATCCAAGAAGGTGAAACAGTGATGCAGAGGGTCAAAGAATTGGAACAGGACCTTTATCATATCTTCCCCAATGTTGGTATTGACCAAGCTGATGAGACTTCCATGTCTTTCACTGAATGAAGAGTTCTCGGGAATCCTGGATATAAGCTCCTTGAGCTGAGGAGGGACCCTTACAAGGCTGATTTGAATTGTCTTTCTACGAACAGTTTCCATGTCCTACAAAACAAAGAACAAAGATGAAGATTCGAACCCCTGAAATGGTTAGTCAATGCATATGATGCTGGATGATGTCATGATGCTATGATTAAACACACCACAGATATTTACAAAGACAAACATGTAAGGCACACAAGGCACACAAGATAAGCCCTTAGGGTTTAAGGCCAGCATGGGGTCTGGGTAGTACCCTCTTGAAGTTGGTGGGTTCAACCTGTCTTATCAAAGTAACCGGGTTCTAAGGGTCCCAATATCACGGGATTGCTTTCATTGTTCATCGTTTCGATTTAGCCACTGAACTGGCGACCGAAATATTCCAGGAAAGCAACCCTCAATTGAGTGTAGTATCGAGTATCAACCAACCTCGGACTGCACCAAAGTCAGTTATCTCACTACCCTAAAGAAGCCAAGATAGTTCAATTAAGGCTCCTAAGGTCAGTTGATGCTTCACGACACCACGCGGAGGCCCCGTACTCTACTTGACTGAACTCAAGGGTTACCGGTACACACCAAAGTGCCACATCAACGTAGCAGACTGTTTCAACCATGTCGGTATACCCCGCACAGTTCCCTCACAGTCTTGTTGCTACTTTCTAAGAAGGTATCCCCAGATCCGGGTTAGGATCTATAGAACTCCCGAGACAGTCCCACAATTTAAAGCAAACAAGGAAAGCAATTGAAAACACAGTTATGAACTAACCCTAAGGTACACCTCACTTTAAGTTTTATTCCCCAGCAGAGTCGCCAGTTCTGTGATCGGTGGATCTGGAACTGACTGTTTAACGCTGGTTCGCGAAAGGTCACGGAAGCAAGAGTCGCCACCGTCTTTTATTTTCTCCAAGTGGAAAGGACAAAAGCACAGAAAAATTCCTTAAAGATTTTGCTCTCGGTTCGGGAGGTAGGTTATAGAAAGGGAAGGTATTAGCACCTTTTCTATCCATGGTTATCCATGGGATCTTAGATACTTGCTCAATGTGTTTTCAAAAATGGTTTGTTTGCTTTTCAACTGTGGGTTTTAAAAAAGTTTCTTTGAAAATTCCAGTTCGACTCTTGTATCGGTCCTCAAGAGTGTTTGAAAAGTTGCTTTCGAAAGCTTTTTGAAAATGTGTTGGTGTGAAAAGTATTTTTGAATTTGTTTTGAAATTAGAGCAAGTATCTACGAGAACCTACCTACCCTAAGGAATTCGTCTGTGTAGATGTCCTTTAAAGTAGTGCCATCCCACCATTGAGAGGTAGGTAGCACCACCGTTGGAGGTGTTCGGGTCAATTCGAGGTTCGGGACATGGTGATCACCGGAGCAATAGGAAGACACCTTAGAAGCTACCCTCATGCCAGGTTCTCGGATCATGAGGACTTACTAAGACATCCTCTACTCGACGATCACCTTTCGAGGCAAGGCAACAGTGAGGCGTACCCTAGGGGTGGTGTGTGTGATTTGTGTGTCGTTTTCAGATATTTTTGTCTTTTTGTCATGTTATTGGTGATCTAGCGTTTGTTTTTATTTTTGTCCATTCATTCTTGCATGCATTGGTTAACAGTTAAAAGTTATGAAAAGGTAAAATTCTAAGCTATTACAAAAGGCGCGGGTCCACATCGCCAAAATTTCTTAAACCCGATTTGACAGAAAAATAAAGAATTAAAAGAAAAGTAAAGTGCAAGAAATTAATTTACAAGGCCTTGGGAGAGATACATAAATATTAAACGAAAAAAGAAATAAACACGCGAATTAAATGAGAATTAAACGAGGGCGTTGGACCCTTTTTGCAAAATTAAATTAAATGATGAAATTAATTAATTAAGAAAAGAAAAGAAATTGTTTTTTTTTGTTGGTATTTTTTTGGTATTTAGGAGAGAATTTAATGCAATTAAACCTAATTCTACAATTTTTATTTTATTATGAAACATGTTAAAGTTTTAACCTAAAATTAACCCTAATTAATTTACATGCAATTTAATTATAAAAATAAGTATTTAATATTTAATTATTATGAAGGAAAATAAAAAGGGATAAAAAATTAATTACCCTAATTCTATATTTTTTAGATTTTTATTAAAAAGTTAAGATTAAAACCTAATTTAAAACTAGTTAATTAATGAATTTATTTACAAAAATACTAAAATAAAAATATTTATTATTTTTTCTCTTTTCTGATTTTTTTGTTTTTTGTGTTTTTTATGAAAATAATTGAATTAAAAGACAATAATTAAAAGAAAATAATAATAATGCAAAAGAAAGAATAAAAAATAATGGCAAACCTAGGGGGTCTGCCCCTAATTGTGAGGTTTTCTTTTAGCAATCTGGGCCCATCAACCTTGGCCTGTAAGACTTTCATGCCAGCATGCATACGCGTTGACTGGAGTGCATCATGTTCTCCAAATCTGTGCCTTTGGATTGATGTAATTGAACGCGTGGACGGCTTGATTTTGAAGGTGTATGGTGCGTCTTCAGCGTTGACACTGCATAGAAACATTAAATAGAAAATAATATGAAAGGGGGTGAGGACCTGGGGCTCGAACCCAGGTCCTGAACATTACCAACCAACGCGCTTGCCAACCCTGCTGTCTTGCTTATCTGTAAATAATATAGCAAATAAATATAATAAAACAAAAACGCGTTAATGCTTTGTTTTCCGCGCAAAAGTTTAAACCAACCAATTGTCCCTTGCCACCTAGTCATCTTCTCCATTGTTTATTTTTTTTCTGAAACATCAAGAACATAGGCCACGGTTTTTACATCGTTCCCTTAGGCACCCTATTAAAAAATAGAGATTTGCCCAGGGATGCTCATAAATTGAGCGTGAGGGTGGCCTTGTGATCGTCTAAACGCACTGAGTTGAATGGCCTTGGTTTCAAGCTCCAATTTTTTCATATTCAAAAACCCCCAATTCGGAGCTTCATGAACCCTAATAAACAACAATGGCATATTTGCATATAGTGTATAAAAATACAATTAATCCATATGGTTAGCTTCAGAATACATTACTCAGTATGAATACATAATCAAAATGCCATGAAAATGTCTAAATCTTGAAATACGATTTTGAAAAAAATATGAGAAAACTTGATTTTTGTATACCAATTCTGGGTGTTGGGATGATTGAATTCGATTGGAAATCCTTCCTTGAAGCTTCAGGAAGGTGATGGCACAAGTCTTTTGCCTTGAATCGTCCTCCAACCTTGTTTTCAGATTTTGAATTTTTGCCAAAAAATTTGAGTTTGATAATGGAGTTTTATGCGCAGCTTAGGGTTCTGAGGCATTATTTCTTGATTGTGTATGTATAGGAGAGTGATTAGGGTTGAAAAACTTGATCAAAATCCATGAATTAATGAATATGATATTTGATTTTTTTACCATGATTTTCAAATCTTTTTCACATGCTTTTGCTACCAAATCATGACCAATCCAATTGATTCTTTCCATATATGGTTAGGCACGAAATCTTGAGTATATATTATGCATAAAAAGATTTAAAACCTAGGTTTAGCATTTTTCCATATTTTATTTAGTTTAAATGAATTAATTGTAATAAAAAATTCAAATAAATAAATAAAAATAATAAAAAACTTCCCTTTGGGCCAAATGGTCGTGTGCATGCTTTGTATGATGAATTGTGGAAGAAAAATAGGCCCATTAGCAATTTTAGGTCATTTGAATCAATGTTGACTTTTCAAAATATCCAAAAATTTCCCAACTTCCACAAGGCATAACTTGCTCAATTTTTAAGCTTTGCTCATGTTCTTGGACATTTTGGAAAGGTCTTTGAGTCCTCTAACCAATTTCTTTGGTCCCATGTCATTTTGATTTACCAATCTCAAGTTATGGCCTTTTACTTAAAGTCCCTTTTTGTTGACTTTTGAAAATGACCTATAATGTTGAAATTGATAACTTTTTGTGAGAGCATTTCTTGGACTTGAAGTGTGAAGAGGAGTTGTAGGAAATGTCTTTATCTTCAAAATGAGCTTTGGATGGAATTTTTCTGATAATCCATGTGAAAGTTATGCCTTGGTCAATTTACAGTTGACTTTTTCAACTGTCCAAATAAGGAAACTTTTGCATCTTGATGATTTTTGAGCCAAGCTTTGAGAATCATGATCAAGCATTGATCAAATGATGTTTGTGGCTTCAAAATGAGATGTTGACCAAAAATTTGGACTTTTGACTATCAAATGACCATTTTGCCCCTACAGTTGACTATAGTGCAATTAGGGTTTTGACTGTGCAATTTTGTGCTGAAGGTCTTGAAACTTGGTATGAGGATGCTTGACCATATTTATAGGCATGTGGGACTTGATTGGACCCTTGGAAACTTCATTTTCTTGATCAGAACCAAAACCCTAATTTTGACTGTTCAGGAGGCTCTTACACTGTGCAACCCTTGGGGAATTTTGCAGCTTGACTTGGCAATTTCTTGAAGAATATGGGAGGGCAAATTTTGGGGTACAACACTCATCCCCGGTAAGGTCGATACTGTGTGACTATCTGCATGATCCGTCCATTGGTTGCATTCCAAAAGAAATCTCTCTCTAACAAAAATCTTCAATAGAGTTTTGTCCCCCCGGTGAAGTCCTGATTCCTCAGCAGAGCTTTGTTCCCCCAGCAAAGGTTTCCACCCCTCACGTCGGGTTTGTTGTCTTGGTGTCATCCTTAACATGGGTGCGCGTTGTCTTTTCCAGAGATTACAGTCTTGCCTTGATCTTCTCCCTCAATGTCTAATCTTCGGATGGAGTCCCTCTCCAGAAGCTACAGTGTCGATCTGATATTCTCTAGGAGTTTGCAATTTATTTTTGCAGCTCCTCTCAATGTTTGTGGCCCGTTTCTATTGGTTGCTCGGTTGTTATTCCCCGCGAAGCTTCGTCTCTTCGAGGTTCCCTCTCCAACGGTTCCCCATGTTTTCTCCTCTCCTTTGGATTTTGCAATTTATTTTTGCAAGTCATGTCAGATTCTGACTTCTTGGTTATTGGCTTCTCAATTGGCCATTCCCCAGTGAAACTTTTAAACATGCATCATTACATTGCATCTACCAAAACGCGTAGCATTTCCAATATATGGAACATTGCGCTATATAAAAAGAATTCAAACATGCATCGGAACATAAGCCATTTTTGTTTCTGTTGTCCCCAGTGAATCTGCTAATACTTCGGATTAAATCCCCAGCGAGGTATTCGTCCTCATTATCTCAGTTCCTACCCATACTGATATCCTTTTGACGTCAATCATTTGTTTGTTTGTTTGAGTGTCTACTCTTGACTGTAGTTCAGTTTCGCCCTGGCGCGGTCTTCTAGGGTTTAGTCTTCACTACCCTCTCCGGTTCATTCCAATGTCTATTGATGCACCTTTTCAAATACCAGTTTCGTCTTGATATTCGCTTTCAACGGGTTTTTAGGTGTACGCCCTAATCTCCTGGCTTTGGGTTGAGCTCAGAGTTTCATCTCCTCACCTTGCGCGTGAAATCCAGTTTCGTCCTGGTGCTCATCTAGTTTAGTTTCTCCTAACTAGTTATTGAGTCGAGTTTTGTCTCATTTTTTATTTCATACCTTGGACCCTTTGACGGTGTTCGTTTACCGAGTATAGTGTTCGTACTGTGTCCCTGGTTTGAAATCAGTCTCTTTTGTTCCTTAGATTCTTCTATCAGTTTTTGTCACTGTTTATCCATTGATCTGAGACCACCATGTGCTCTGAGAAACATGCTCTCTCATCACTCTTGCTTTGGGTCGAGTTTTGCCTCGTCGCATGTGCATGAAATCTAATTTCGTCCTGGTACTCATCTAGTTTAGTTTCGCCTAACTAGCTATTGAGTCGATTTTCATCTTGTTTTTGCTTTCATACCTTGGACCCTTTGATGGTGTTCATTTACCGAGTGCAGTGTTCATACTGTGTCCCTGGTTTGAAATCGGTCTCTTTTGTTCCTTGGATTCTTCTTTCAATTTTCGTCATTGTTTATCCATTGATCTGAGACCAGCAGGTGCTCCGAGAAACATGCACTCTCATTACTTTGCTATGGGTCGAGTTTCGCCTTGTTACCCGTGTGTGAAATCTAGTTTCGTCCTGGTACTCATCTAGTTTAGTTTCGCCTAACTAGTTGGAGTCGAGTTTCATCTCGCTTTTGTTCCTCATTTCTGGGATTCTTTCAGTTCCTTTATATTGTCTATCTTAGTTTGAGATTAGCAAGTGCTCCTAGAATCACGCACTCTAGCCACTTTTCTTTGGGTCGAGCTCAGAGTTTCGTCTCCTCACCCGCGTATATTTTCTTTTCCAGAGCTTAGTTTCGCCTATACT
Organism: Vicia faba; assembly: GCA_948472305.1. NCBI lineage: Eukaryota > Viridiplantae > Streptophyta > Magnoliopsida > Fabales > Fabaceae > Vicia > Vicia faba. The sequence goes on from OX451740.1 coordinate 314,579,070, forward strand.
CTGTGGTTTGAGTTTTATCTCACCCTTTTTGAAGCCCAGTTTTGCCCTGGCACATTTGTCTGGAAGTTTAGTTGCGTCTACTCTTCTTTTGTTTTTGTACTATTTCAACCTGCATTACAGTTTCATTCTGACGCATGTCTTTGGGGTTTTCTGCTTCTTTTTCTTTCTTCTTCAAGAGTGTAAATTTTCGGGTTCTTTTGTATTCAATCATCTTCAACTCTGAACGCTCAAAAGTTGTCACTTTTCTCACTTATCATGTTGAAGATATTTGAATAGGGGCAGCTGTTGCACCCCAAAATTTACCCTCTTGATTTAGGATTATGTTTCATCATGAATATCATATTGCATTGCATTCATACATTGTGATGGGATCAAAGTAATTTGGTTATCAAGTTTTCCTCAAGCTTTGAAGATTGATTGCATTGACAAGTTGCTCAAGTAGAACCTTATCATCTAAACCTCTGGATCTTTCTGTTAGAACATAGTTTGATTCTACAACCCTTGGTTAGAGTTTTGATGATAACAAATACAAAGAATAAATTAATACAAGAAAAAATATGCTCCTTAAAAATATGTTCTATGTATGTAGAAGTTCTGATCAGATCAGCATCAGAAGATAAGCCATAAAGTATTACACGCTGAAGTAATCAGATTATACGCTGAAGATTGATGACCAGAACCTGCGCTTTATTATAAGTAAACTCTGATTCTGAACAAAGACATATCAAACCAAGTCATCAATATTCTGAAGCGTCATCAGCAGAAAGGAGAAAAGACTTTGAAGCGTTACTGAACATTCAAGACATAATTAATGCCAACGGCTTTCTTCAGACAGAATCTTCTCCAAAAGTAAAGTGTGTTAATAACATTAAACTTGCTTTATGGACAACGTCATTACATTGCCCATATAAATAAGTCAGCTTGCAGAATGAAGCATGTACGTACACACAACAATTTGCTAAGATCACCAACCACGCATATTCAAGCTTAAGCAAATTCAATCTTTATTCTAAACTACAAACCTGTGTAAATTATCACAGTTGTGATAAACTGTTTTTGTTAGAAAAACAACAACACATTTTGTTTAAATCATATTGTAAAAGAGTTCCTTGAGATTAACCGGATTATGGTTGTACTCAAGAAGACTTTAACAGTTGTTAAAGTAGCTGTTGTAATCTTTTGAGTTTAGTGGATTAAGACCTCGTTGGAGAGAGGCGAAATCACCTTGACGGGTGGACTGGAGTAGTTTGAGATCAAACGAACCAGGATAAAAATATTGTGTCATTAAGCTGTTTTAGATCCAATTTTTCAATTCAACCCCCCCCCCCCCTTCTTGTGTTTTTCACATCTTCAATTGGCATCAGAACTCCTGGTTCTGAGCTTAAACACTTAACCGTGTCAGTACAAGATCCAAGCTTCAGAAAAACACTATGGTGGGACCAAGCGAAAACATCAACAATGACAACAATGAAGACAGGGACAAATTCAATGGTAAACCTCCAGTATTTGATGGAGAAAACTTTGACTACTGGAAAGACAGAAGTGAGAGTTTCTTTCTGGCCCATGATGCTGATCTGTGGGACATGGTGACTGATGGATACACACATCCTAGGGATGGACGTGGTCAGAAGATAGACAGGAAAATGATGTTTGATCAGCAAAAGCGTGAATTCAGAAACCACCACAAGGCCAGAATAATTCTCCTCAGCGCCATCTCATATTCAGAGTATGAGAAAATATCAAACAGAGAAACTGCCAAGAATATGTTTGACTCTCTGAGAATGACGCATGAAGGTAACATTCAAGTCAAAGAGACCAAGGCTCTTGCGCTTATTCAGAAGTATGAGGCATTCAAGATGGAAGACAGTGAATCTATAGAAACTATGTTTTCAAGATTTCAAATTCTTGTTGCTGGACTAAAAGTTCTTGACAATGGATATTCTATTGCTGATCACGTTAAGAAGATCATCAGAAGCTTGCCAAAACAATGGAGGCTATTGGTCACAGCACTTAAGCTAGCCAAAGATCTCAACAAAATCTCTCTGGAGGAACTTGTTAGCTCCCTCAGAAGTCATGAGATAGAGCTAGAAGAAGATGAACCTCAAAATCAAGGTAAGCCATTAGCTTTAAAATCTAACAGAAAATCTGACTCCAAAGTTTTGCAGGCTGTGGAAGAAACCTCTGATGGATCCTCATCAGAAGAAGATGAAATGTCTCTCCTCTCCAGAAGGGTGAACCAACTGTGGAAGTAGAGACAAAGGAAGTTCAGAAATCCCAGAAGATCAGAAAATCAGAATGAATCCTCATCCAGACACAGAAGGTCAGAATCCCCCTCTGGACACAGAAGATCTGAAGGTTCTTCAGGATACAGAAAGCCAAACAACAAAGACATCATCTTCTATGAATGTAATGAGCAAGGGCACTACAAAAGTGACTTCCCAAAGCTTCAGAAGGAAAATCCCAAAAAGAAGCTTCTTAAGGAAAAGAAGAAAAATCTCATGGCTACATGGGATGATTCTGACACATCTGAAGCTGACTCAGAATCAGATGATGAAAGAGAAAACATAGCTCTCATGGCAAACGTATCAGAAGACAGTGAAGCTTTTGGTTCAGACTCAGAATCAGACACTGAAGAGGTATTCCCTGACTTTATCATAAACTTTACTAAGGCTAAACTTGCTGAAAGCCTAAATGAAATTTTGGAAAGGTATCAACAGATCAGAGTCAAATTCAGAAACTTGAAAAGGAATCTTGCTTCTGACTCTGATAAGGCTGAGAGTCTCAGATTGGAGAATTCTGAGTTAAAAGAAAAAATTTCAAAATTAGAAAACCAGTTGCAAAACTCTCAGAAGGAAACAATCTCTGAAACTCCCAGCAATGCTAATGAGATCATCAAAGAGTATGATCACATCTTTCAGAAGTTTCTAGCTAAAAACATAGACAGAAGCAAAATGGCTTCAATGATCTATGGAGTTAGAAGAAATGGCAGAGAAGGGATAGGATATCAAGGTAAGGTACCTACACCAAAAAATGCCATGGACCTAGTTATAAAACGCACTCCACTTGATTCACATTTTATATATGGGCACACACATGACATAAAATACACGAGTAGTGATTATTCTGTCAAACCAAAATTCAATCAGAATTTTGGTAAAACTAACAAATCAGGACCCAAGAAAATGTGGGTACCTAAGGATAAAATCATACATGTGGCAGATATCTTTAGCAGCAAGGCTAAGACACCAATCATGGTACCTAGACTCTGGCTGCTCACGACACATGACGGGAAGAAGGCATATGTTCCAAAGCCTGGAACTTAAGCCTGGAGGCCACGTGGGATTTGGAGGAAATCAGAGAGGAAAGATCATTGGCTCTGGAACAGTAGGTAATGGAAATCTTCCCTCTATAAGTAATGTCTTATTAGTTAATGGATTAATGCATAACCTGTTATCCATAAGTCAATTAAGTGATAATGGTTATGATATAATCTTAAATCAAAATTCATGCAAAGCTGTTAGTCAGAAAGATGGGACTATCCTATTTAATGGAAAGAGGAAAAACAACATTTATAAAATAAAACTTTCTGAACTAAAGAGTCAGAATGTAAAATGTCTACTGTATGTTAACAACGAGCAATGGATCTGGCACAGAATATTGGGACATGTTAGTATGAGAAGAATATCTCAGATTAACAAACTCAATCTGGTCAGAGGACTTCCTAACTTGAAGTTCAATTCAGATGCTCTGTGTGAAGCATGTCAAAAAGGCAAGTTTGCAAAACCTGCTTTCAAATCCAAAAATGTTGTTTCCACCTCTAAGCCATTAGAACTTCTGCACATTGACTTATTTGGACTAGTAAAAATTGCTTCAGTCAGTGGAAAGAAGTATGGGTTAGTAATCATAGATGACTATAGCAGATGGACATGGGTAAAGTTCTTAAGACACAAGGACGAGTCACACTCTGTGTTTGTTACCTTCTGCAACCAAGTTCAGAATGAAAAGGATCTTAGAATTGTCAAAGTCAGAAGTGATCATGGTGGAGAATTTGAAAATAAAGATTTTGAATTATTCTTTAATGAAAAAGGCATTTTGCATGATTTCTCTTGTCCTAGAACTCCCCAGCAAAATGGAGTTGTAGAACGAAAGAACAGAACATTGCAAGAAATGGCCAAAACCATGATCAACGAGACTAACGTTGCTAAGATCTTCTGGGCAGAGGCAATAAACACAGTGTGTTACATTAAGAATAGAATCTCCATAAGACCTATTCTGGAAAAGACTCCATATGAATTGTGGAAGAACAGAAAGCCCAACATTTATTATTTTCACCCATTTGGATGCACATGTCTTATTCTGAATATAAATAATTATTTGAACAAGTTTGACTCTAAAGCATAAAAGTGTATTATGTTAGGATACTCTGAACGCTCAAGAGGGTACAGAGTATACAATACAGAAACATAGATTGTTGAAAAGTCAATCAGTGTTAGGTTTGATGATAAGCTTGACTCTCAAAAGTCAAAGCAGAATGAATTCCTTGCAGGTATGGAAGTTGAACTCACAGGTACTGAAGACAACTCATCAGAGGCTCTCAATAGAGACACTCCCTCAACAGCAGAAAGAGTCACTACAAGCAATCCAGCACCGGTTGTTGATCAACTCCAGAAAAGACTATCCAGAAGCAACATTGATCACCTAGAAGATACAATATTGGGAAAGAAGGAAGATCCAATCAGAACAAGATCAACATTCAGAAACTCTGAAGAATCCCTCATGGGACTGGTTTCTTTGATTGAACCAACAACAATTGATGAATCACTTCTGGACAATGACTGGATTCTGGCAATGCAAGAGGAACTAAATCAATTCACCAGAAATAACGTATGGGATTTGGTTCCCAAACCAAAAGGGTTTAACGTCATTGGTACAAAATGGGTGTTCAGAAACAAACTGAACGAACAAGGTGAAGTCATCAGAAACAAAGCACGACTGGTAGCACAAGGTTATAGTCAGCAAGAGGGGATAGACTATATAGAAACCTTTGCTCCAATCGCCAGGTTAGAATCTATCAGACTTTTAATATCCTTTGTTGTTAATAAAGGCATCACTCTGTATCAGATGGATGTCAAAAGTGCATTCTTAAATGGCTATATAGATGAAGAGGTATATGTGCACCAACCCCCTGGTTTTGAGAGTTCTAAAAATCCAGAATATGTTTTCAAACTAAAGAAGTCACTCTATGGTATGAGATAAGCTCCCAGAGCTTGGTATGAAAGACTAAGTAACTTCCTGTTAGAAAAGGAATTCACCAGAGGGAAAGTTGACACAACCTTGTTCTGTAATACAGTTAAAATGACATGTTAGTTTGTCAAATTTATGTTGATGACATCATATTTGGATCTACTAAACCCTCTCTGGGAAAAGAGTTTGCTAAATGTATGCAGGCAGAGTTTGAGATGAGCCTAATGGGGGAACTGAAATTATTTCTGGGCATTCATATAAATCAAACTCCATAAGGAACTTACATTCATCAGAGCAAATATGTCAGAGAACTTTTGAAGAAATTTGATCTCTCAGAATGTAAGCCCTCAAGGATTCCAATGCATCCCACGTGCATTCTGGAAAAAGAAGAGGTAAGTAAAAAGGTAGAACAGAAGGTCTATAGAGGTATGATTGGTTCTCTTCTCTATTTGACGGCTTCAAGGCCTGGCATTCTATTCAGTGTTTGCATTTGTGCTAGATTCCAATCAGATCCTAGAGAATCTCACTTAACAGCAGTTAAGCGAATTTTCAAGTATCTGAAAGGTACTGTTAATCTGGGTTTATTTTATAGAAAATCAAGTGATTACAGCTTAGTAGGATACTGTGATGCTGACTTTGCTGGAGACAGAGTAGAACGTAAAATCACTTCTGGAAGCTTCCAGTTTCTGGGAGAAATCTGATCTCATGGTCCAGCAAAAGACAATCCACAATAGCACTATCAACAGTAGAAGCTGAATATATAGCAGCAGTTGGATGTAGTATGCAAATGATCTGGATGAAAAGTCAACTTGAGGACTTCAATATATTTGAGAGTAACATCCTTATCCTCTGTGACAATACTTCTGCTATTTGTCTCAGTAAAAATCCTATTTTGCATTCTAGGGCTAAGCATATAGAAATAAAACATCATTTTATCAGGGACTATATTCAGAAAGGGATTCTTAACTTAAAATTCATTGACACAGACCATCAATGGGTTGATGTCTTTACAAAACCTCTTTTTGAAGATAGGTTTAACTTCATTCTGAAACATCTCAGCATGAAGCTTTGCCCAGAATAAATTGTTTTATTTACATATCTTAACCTTTGGAATTTTAGTTATTTTCTGTGAACTACTGATCAATTTGCCTTCAGAATTTTAGAAGTTCAGATGGTATCAGAATCTATCCATAAAGATTTGAGCATTTCATTTCAAGGATAGAAGTGTGTTGTTCACGTAAGCAAACAGTTGTCATCCATTCATCAGCTACCTTCTGAGGCTAAACACGCGTTCACTTTTCTGAAAGGTCAAAAGCGCTGATTGGGTGCATTGAGACACACGTCATGGATAATCGTTCCAATATCTTTATGAATCCCCTAAAATTAGCTGTCATTAATGATTATAATCATGACTAATTGTTTCTCTCTCTTACAGTTTATGCTTTCAAAAATATATTTAAACTCAAGTTTCACTCTTCACACTCTTTCACTTTTACTCTTTCAATACCTCTAATTGTTTTCAGTTCGTATTTTCAAAAACCCTTTCATCTTTCTCAAATTTCTTGTGTGAACATGGCTTCTTCAAGCGTCCAAAACACTAGTACTCAGGGAACTGAATCTATGGAACAGTGCGAAGAACCATTCAGAACTCTACTCACGCCCATTGACAACCTGGAAGTTCTTTCAGAACTGATTGTTGATTTTAAAAGTCTTCAAGAAAATGGCTTCAATCTCTCTGAAGAGGTCAATGCTCAAGGATGGAACAGATATTTTGACCGTCTTCTAGGGCCAACGTTTCCAATTCTTATCAAAGAATTCTGGATTCATGCTTCTTCCTCAAACCATCAAGTTACCTCGTATGTCATGGGGAAGAAGATTGTCATTACTGAAGACCTAATTTCAAGACTTATCGGTTACAATGGTGGAGGTGTCAGGTGTATAGCATGGCTGAAAGATGTTCTGATGTTGCTTCAATTGCAAGGGAAATATTCACTCTGGGTCTACCCTCCAGCAAGATTAGGGATCTGAAGGATCATCACAGAATATGGGCTAAGATAATTCTGGGATGCATCAACCACAGGAAGCCAACTAGCTCTCTTGATTACATAAACATTGATCAGTGGTTTCTGGTTTACTTTATCTCCAAGAAGACTAAGGTAAATCTCGCTCACCTGTTATTTAATCATCTGAGGACCAGTGTAAAGGAGACAAGAGAAGATGAGCGTACCAAAAGGGACTGGATACCCCTAGGAAGACTCATATCAGATATTCTGACTAAGAATAGGCTGATAGAGCATCTGACTGAAGCACAGGAAATTAGCTCACTAGAAGCAACTGCTGGGAAGCCTCTGAATGCAAAGAATCTGAAAAAGATGAAAATTATTGAGAACATCAAGAAGGAACCCAACGTTACTTCTTTTGCAACCATCACTTCCAGAAGAATTCCTCTGGATGATTTTCCTATGTTCTCTGAGATTGACTCCAAGCCTGAGATAATTGTCAGATATATGGATGCGTGTAAAGCAGATAACACTGCACCGGGGTTAAATATCTAGGACTTGCATCAGGCGGCTCCAGAAGTTGTTTTGAAAAAGACCAAGAAAAGAAAGGCAGCAGCAGAAGGATCATCCCAAAGGACTCCAAAAGCTGCTAAAAAGAAAGGTAATCTTTCTTCTGTTACTGTTTTAAAATCAATAACTATATCAACATCTGAACCCATAACTACCCAAACAGAACTTCCAACCCCACAAACTTTTGATGACTTTGACATAGGGTTTGATCCCTCAAAAACTCTAAGTTTAAGAGAAAGTCACTGCCTTCCTATCAATCCAAATCCTGAACCAACTCAACCAGAACTTGCAAAAGTTCTGTCAGATATTGACTCTTTTGACCAAGAAATTTCAGCTCCCACACCAGAAAATCCAAATCCTCTAATCCCAGATAATCCAAACTCCGAAACTACAACAGATGTTCCACAACCAGATATTCCACTACCTCTCTCTCCACAACAAGATATTCCTCATCCACCATCACCCCAACCTGAACAACCAGAAGCTCAAACTTCTGAAGTTCAACCATCTGAGACCCTTGAACCAGAACCTCACAACATTTCATCCAACCAGTCTGAAGAACCTACTTCAGATTCATATATTATACCAATCCTAGGAATCACTGAACCACTTTCCATCTGCATGCCTCTGACCATCCTGGACATTCCACAAATTCCTTCTTCTCTCGAATCCACACCACCAAATTCCCCAACTAGTCCAATCATAATATCCGACTCTCCCACTCCTTCACCTAAGAGCAATCCAGCTGACAACGCAAGACTGGTCATTAATCTAACTGCATTGGAACAATTAGCTGCTATATCTCACAAAACTGCCATTCCCAAACCAAAACCAACTGAACCCACACCAGATGTTGGTACTAGTTTGTTGATGTTTGAAACAGGAATGCAGAAATGGATAACCTCCTTGAAGCAAGCTAGTCTAGAGATGACTAACCCTGCTGCTTCAGATTATCTATGGACAAGTTTCAGAAACTGGCTAAGTTCTGAAACACTTAAGCTGCAAGAACAGAGCTATGAACAGGTTCAACGGAATTTCAGTGATATGCTAAAGGTTTTTGAAGACCAAGTTCTGAGTCATCTGCTCAAGGAGGAGATTCTCCCTCTGGATAATGCTCCCTGGTCAGAACATCGTCTCTCAGATGAAGTTCAACCAGAATCAGAAGGTCTCACTCTGACTTCTACTCCAGAAGAGATGATCTCAGTAGAGGAAATGGTTCAAAGTGATCACGTTGTAGAATTCTCTGAGAAGCGTCCAGTTACTGAAGATTCTCCAGCTTCTTCTTATGACAGGAAAACTCTGGAAGAATTGAAGAGAGCAAATGTTGTTATCCAGGAAAGGTTGGATAAGCAGGATGACACAAACAAAGAAATCAAGAGCATTTTGAGAAAACAAGAGGAAACCAACACCCAGATCAAAGGCTTGCTGGAAGCTCTGTTCACACTCCTTCCTCCTCCCTCTTAAATTCTCTTTTATTTTAAATTTGTTTATCTGTAACATTTGTTTTACATTGCTTCTGTTTTGAACTACTTATCATTGCTTCTTATTTTTAATATAAATCAACTTTTTGCTCTGATTATATAGCCTTTTTGATAACTGACAAAAAGGGGGAGAAAGTAAGATATTTTCAATAACGGTTTACTGAGACAGAAGTCTCAAACATTCTAAACTACTTAACCTCTATCTTCTGAAAAGCTTGAACAAGTACAAAACTCTGATAAAAGACGCAGTTAAACTCTGATGCTCAGAGACTCAAGTAACTTAAGGGAAGTAATTAACTCAGGGGGAGTTTTTCTTAATTCTAAACTTTTTATTCTTTATTTCTTAATTGAAAAATCTGGTTTTTGTCATCATCAAAAAGGGGGAGATTGTTAAAACATAGTTTGATTCTACAACCCTTGGTTAGAGTTTTGATGATAACAAATACAAAGAATAAATTAATACAAGAACAAATATGCTCCTTAAAAATATGTTCTATGTATGCAAAAGTTATGATCAGATCAGCATCAGAAGATAAGCCATAAAGTATTACACGCTGAAGCAATCAGATTATACGCTGAAGATTGATGACCAGAACCTGCGGTTTATTATAAGTAAACTCTGATTCTGAACAAAGACATATCAAACCAAGTCATCAATATTCTGAAGCGTCATCAGCAGAAAGGAGAAAAGACTCTGAAGCGTTACTGAACATTTAAGACAAAATTAATGCCAACGACTTTCTTCAGATAGAATCTTCTCCAAAAGGAAAGTGTGTTAATAACATTAAACTTGCTTTATGGACAACGTCATTACATTGCCTATATAAACAAGTCAGCTTGCAGAATGAAGCATGTACATACACACAACAATTTGCTAAGATCACCAACCATGCATATTCAAGCTTAAGCAAATTTAATCTTTATTCTAAGCTACAAACCTGTGTAAATTATCACAGTTGTGATAAACTGTTTTTGTTAGAAAAACAACAACACATTTTGTTTAAATCATATTGTAAAAGAGTTCCTTGAGATTAACCGGATTGTGGTTGTACTCAAGAAGAATTTAATAGTTGTTAAAGTAGCTGTTGTAATCTTTTGAGATTAGTGGATTAAGACCTCATTGGAGAGAGGCGAAATCACATTGACGGGTGGACTGGAGTAGTTTGAGATCAAATGAACCAGGATAAAAATATTGTGTCATTAAGCTGTTTTAGATCCAAGTTTTCAATTCAACCCCCCCCCCCCCCCCCCCCATCTTGTGTTTTTCACATCTTCACTTTCAAGCTCAAAAGTTATTGCATATCTCAAGATATTGTATCCATCTCTTTGGATCATCAGAGGATTGAAGTTTGTGATTGATTTCAAGAAGAATCACTCTTTTGATTCACCAGTCAAAATTAGGGTTTTGCTTGATCAAGGCTATTTATTAATGTACAAATCTTAATTTGGAAGCTACAACATCTCATTGGAATTTGAAAATTCTTTGTGCAAGAATTTGGCCAAGATATCCAGAGGATTTGAAGTTTTGGAGATGATTCATCAGTCTCCTAAGGTGTTAACCAAAACTAGGGTTTGGGATTTCATCAAGATTTATTGAGAATTTTAAAGTGAAACTTTGTACATGGCCTTTATATATTTGGAAGATCATATGTTTGAAGTCTTGATCATCAATTTTGAAGGGAAGTGGATCAATTGATTCAAAGGGGCAAAATGGTCATTTTGGTCAAAATCAGTCAAAGTCAAGGTTGACCAAGTGAATTTTTGGTCAACCATCAATTCAAGGGTGTAATTTTCATATTTCAAGTCCATTTTGATCATTGTATCAAAAAGATTGAGGTTTGGGTTGAAACTTGTTCATGAAGAAACCCTAAAAATTTCTAATTTTGGAAAATGAGGACTTAACTTCAAAAATTCATATTTTATTCACCTTTGATCAAAAAAATGCAAATGAAGTATGCTTGGGAAGCTAAGATGGAGCTCTTTCACATAATTCCATTTTTTGAGGACAATGCATGAAGTGGTGGTAAGTTATAAAGCTTGGAAGTCACAAAATTATGGGTCATTTTCCAAATTTAGTTATTTTCATGTCGAGGACCTTAATGGATTCAATTGCAAAGACTCAAAATTAAGGGATTGTAGATCTTTTCAATACCTTTCCAAATTATGCTCATTTGTGTCCAAATTCAAAAGTATGAGAAAGTTATGAAATTTGGAATTTTGAGGCATTTTATTGAAATTTGACAAGCATGCAAAATGGCCATTTCTTGAAAACTCAAGTTTTAGCCATTCCTTTTGTTTCTAATCAAGCCCATGAACAATTTGTGACATGCTGAGGCCCATTACACTCACCATCTCGTGCCTATGTGCTTCTTGAACTTGCTTGAATGAAAAAATACAAAACATGCTCAATTTTGCAAATTCACCAACACTTCTTCATTTCAAGTAATCATGGGCTGGCACTTTGAGCATTAGTTTCTGACCTCATTTGGCCCACAAAATGCACAAAAGGCAAGCAAATGCACGAGCAAATGACCTGATCCTATGCACACTTCATTTTCGGCATAAACTTCCAATCCTACCCTCCAACGATTTTGAGTGCCAAATACCACTTCTATCCTCTTCCTCTCGTGCTATATAACAAGAATCAAGGCTCAGTTGTGAAGGAGGAGGCTCATAATCGCTACATTACAAATCTGAAAATTTTTAAGCATATCTGCAAATTGCTTCGAATCTCTCTTCCCCTTGGATCATTCTTCAAAATTCTTGTTGGTTTAGCTTCAGTGAAGTAAGGAGATCAAGCTTGCACCATTGGATTGCTTCTGAAGTGAAGGAATCGAGTTTCCAGTTTTCACATATCCATGTGAGTTTCTGGAACTTTGATTTATGTTTTTCAGTTCGAATTGATGATGTAAATCATGTCCATTGAGTTGTTAGCTGGCCAATCACTAGGATTGATGTATATTTGAGCTTTGATTCAAGTAGAATGGATGAAATCGTGTTCCTAATTTTGATGTTTGTAGTGAGTTTTTTCAGTTTTTGAGACTTTATTTCTTGATCCATGCTTGATCTTTGAGATTGATTCGAATTGCATAATGTAGCATGATATGTTAGCTTTAATTTGCACTTGAATTCATGGATTTTGGTTGAGAAACGAGCACGATTGATGGATCTGAACATAGGCTCATGACTTGTTTTGTTGCACGCGTTTTGCCCTATGCTGGAGGTTGAAGACGAAGTGAGGTGGCACGTTGTGATTGGATTGTTTGAAATTTTAACCCATTTCATATTATTTAATTTTAATTGATTTTCTTATTTTTATTTCTTGATCAAAACAATTTAAAAAATTCTGAAAAAATTATCGCAAGTCCAAAATAATTTCTACTATCTTGTGTAATTTTATTGTAATTTTTAAAAATGTTTTGATTGGTTTAAAAATTTGTGTTGCTATTTAATTGTTTGTTCAATGATTATTTTTATTTTAATAGTTCTTTTGATCTAAAAATTCCACAAAATATGTTTTGGACTCATAAAATGATATAGAAATTGATTCTGATTTTGGTTTATCATTTTTTTTCTATTTTTGATTAAAAATTTAATTTGAAGAGTTTAATTATTTAATTGTTTGTATGATTTAATTTTAATATTTCCTTTAATTCAAAAATTCTCAAAAAAATCATATAAGTTTGTTTTTAGTCATAGAGTCTGAATATAATTTTTTTTTGACCTTTTTGTGACTTTTGGCTAGGGTTTGCATTTTTTGTCATTAAATAATAATTTAATTGTTTAATTGTTTGTATGATTGTATTTTAATATTTCCTTTAATTCAAAAATTCCACAAAAAATATTGAATCCTGGTTTTTAGTTCTAATATTTTTATATAATTTTTCTTGGATTTTTTTCTGACTTTTGATTGGAATTTCATTTTGAAAATGTGAATATTTGTTTAATTGTTTAATAGTTTGAATTTGAATTTATTTTTGCCTTTTCTTTAATCCTAAAAATTTGAAAAAAATATGTATTCTAATATTTAGGGTTTCCTTGTGATTTGCATGATCTTGGTTTGAATTGTTTGAATTTTGATCTTACCTAATTAATATTTAAGATTAAAACTCAAACAATTAGGGTTTTGTGGCTTACATTGCAAGTTTTATTTTCAAAACCAATTTGCCTTGGGTTTCCATTGGAATTTAGGTCTTGATTAAGGTTCATGGATGTATTGAGGATCTGAAAACCATTTTTTTTTGAATTATTTATCTTGATTGGATATTTTTCCCCAAATTATTTTGAAAACTTGTCTAGTTTTGATAGTTTGGCCAACTAGTTTTGAACTTTGGGCCTCATTTGATCCTCTCCTCAACCATTCATGAACTTAAGACTTGCTTTCTGACTTCTACACACTTCAAATATGCTAAGAAATTTTTTGTGTGACTTATTGATTCTTGCTTCTATTTTTTATGTATTTTTAAAGTGAAGGTACCCAATTAATGTTGCATATCTTGTTGCAATTTGCTTGATGGCCAATGAACTTGAGTGAGGCCTATAATTGGGCACCTAATGATCATGTTGGTTCTGTTTATCCACATAAACTCAAGTCATTTCACTTAAGGCCCCATGTTTGAATGATTGAACTTTTTGATGCATTGTATGGGATTCCTCTTCTATTATGCTTGTGAGTTGTGATGAAGTAATTGAGTATGATTGAATTGTGTTTGCTACTGACCTTCATGGTATTTGATTGTATTCTTCTCAAGCTCCTATGATCCTTGATTGATATTCAATTGTCAACTCAACATAGTAATAGAAAGGAGCAACATTCCTCTAACTTTTGACCAAATTGTGCATATGCCTGTTTATTTTTGTCCACCATATCTAATTTTTTGAAAGTTGATATCATGTTTCCTCACTTCATTATGGTGTCATTATCCATCCCTTATGTGAGTCATTCAATTTATGAGAATACTAACTTGGCTGTTGAATGTGCGAGGTACTTTGAGAAAAGATTTCCATTTTTGACTTGAGGCTACTGTGTTTCACTTTATTTGTGGAACACAATTTATTATATTGGCACTACTCTTGTGCTTGGCATATTTTATAGTCTATGCAGGATATATGCCTATGATTATGAATGTTATACATTGCCCATGGGATCTGTTCATATCTGATAATCTCAATACTTACATCCTGATGGCGTAATTTCTGACTTGATTTGTCTGTTGATGCCAGCTTGCTTGAAGTTCTCTGGGTTTCTTTTATTCTTGCTCAGTTGCTACGGATAGTTATCCGTTTGGTATTGCACTATTTCCTTTCTTCTATTCTCATAGTTCTATGTTGCATGATGGGACCTATGTTGCTGATATATGTCAGGAGGCCCTCTGTTTTGTTTGATACATGTGTTGTGTTTGTGTCTGTTTCTTTAATTGTTGATCGATGAGTCACTCAATTTAGAAATTGAGATCACGACTTTGCTCTCAGTGCATGTTCCCTATAGGATGTTTATTGTTTTTCTTTTAATTGTTGATCCATGACTCCCTCAATTTATAAATTGAGATCACGACTTTGCTCTCAGTGCATGTTCCCTATAAGATATTTATTATGTTTGTTTCTTTAATTGTTGATCGATGAGTCACTCAATTTAGAGATTGAGATAACGACTTCGCTCTCATTGCCTGTTCCCTATAAGATAGTTTTGTTAAGCTTCCTTTGACATGTTGATTAAGATAGGAATCCATGTATGCTAGCATAGGGTAGGAGTTTTCCTTTATCCTCAACCTTTGGGTCAATCATTGTATGATAACACTAGGGATAGTGCTAGGCTAGTTTCCCTTAGTTGTTTTTTTTCCTTCCTTTGCATTTTGTATCTTAAAACATAAATTGTTTTCTTGGCAAATCATAAAACACCTCTAATAAACTCAAACCCTTCTTCAAGGTAAAAGATACAAATCAATCTTATTTGTTTTGTGCACCTCTTGGCTTTGTTTTTTTTTAAATCTGGTTTAGCCGATGTTTCGCCATCGCACATTTATTTGAAGTCGATGTTTCGCCATCGCACATGTTTGTTATCCTACTTTGATTCTCAATATCATTGTTAGGTGTGATGTTTTGTCATCCATTTTATTGATGTTTCGCCATCTTTGCCATGATACCTTGTTATCTTTTAGCCGATGTTTTGCCATCGCACATTTGTTTGAAGCCAATGTTTCGCCATCGCACATGTTTGTTACCCTACTTTGATTCTCAATATCATTGTTAAGTGTGATGTCTTGTTATCCGGTTTATTGATGTTTTGTCATCCTTACCATGCCATGCTATCTTGTTATCTTATAGCCGATGTTTCGCTATCACATACTTGTTTGAAGCCGATGTTTCACCATCGCACATGTTTGTTATCCTACTTTGATTCTCAATATCATTCTTAGGTGTGATGTTTTGTCATCCGTTTTATTGATGTTTCGCCATCTTTGCCATGATACCTTATTATCTTTTAGCCAATGTTTCGTCATTGCACATTTGTTTGAAGCCGATATTTCGCCGTTGCACATGCTGGTTATCCTACTTTGACTCTCAATGTCATTGTTAGGTGTGTTGTTTTATCATTTATTGTTTCGCTATCTTTGACATGTTACTTTGTTTGTATTTAGCCGATATTTTACCATCACCTTTTGTTTGTTGTGTTATTTGATGTTTTGCCATCTTAATTGTTTTTGTTGTCTTAACTAAAAAACACAAACCAACCAAAATATATGAGCCGAACTACGGCTGCTCTGATTCCTTAAAAGGGATACGCAGGCATTGGGGCAGGGCCCAATCGAGCACATCTTTTTTATTTTCCCTACATTGTTTTCTTTTCTTATTTCACATGCATTCCCTTTTTATCTTTAAGCCATAGACATAGGTTTTGACCACACCCATTAGATTAGACAACAAGAGTGGATATCTTAGAGTACTACGGGTGTGTGGGGTGCTAATACCTTCCTCTCGCGTAACAAAATACCTTACCCGATCTCTTGGTTGAAAGACCGTGATTTCTCCCTTTTCAGGTTTTCTCGATGTTTACCTTTCCCTTTCGGCGGGATAAAAGACGTTCAGTGGCGACTTTATTGATGTTTCATTACATCCAGATGACAGGTTCGGCCAGGAGGTTTCAGGTTCCAGTACCTAAGAAAGACGGCAAGGTGCGTATGTGTGTGGACTACAGGGATCTAAACAGGGCAAGCCCCAAAGATGACTTTCTGCTTCCACACATTGATGTTCTGGTTGATAACACCGCTCAGCACAAATTATTCTCCTTCGTGGACGACTTCTCTGGTTATAATCAAATTAAGATGGAACCCGAAGACATGGAGAAAACTACCTTTGTCACAGAGCGAGGCACTTTCTTTTACAAGGTTATGCCTTTTGGGTTGAAGAACATCGGCGCAACGTATCAGCATGCTATGGTAGCTTTGTTCCATGACATGATTCATCACAAGATAGAAGTTTATGTTGACAACATGATAGCAAGGTCTCAGACTGAAGAAGAACATCTTGATCACCTACACAAGTTTTTTGAAAGATTAAAGAAGTATAAGTTGAGGTTGAATTCGAACAAGTGCGCTTTTGGGGTAAGATCCAGTAAACTCCTAGGTTTCATCGTTAGTAGTAAAGGTATTGAAGTTGATCCCGCCAAGGTCAAAGTCATTCAAGAAATGCCTGCTCTCCGTACTGAGAAGGAAGTCAGAGGTTTCTTGGGACGATTGAATTATATTGCTAGATTTATTTCTCATTTGACCGCTACTTGTGAGCCAATCTTCAAGTTACTGGAGAAAGATCAAGTAGTGAAGTTGAACAACAATTGTCAGATAGCTTTTGACAAAATCAAGGAGTACCTTCAAGAACCTATGATTATGATGCCGCAAGTTGAAGGAAGACCTCTAATCATGTACCTAACAGTGTTAGAGAATTCAATGGGGTGTATACTAGGCCAACATGACGAGTCTGGTAGAAAAGAGCATGCAATATACTACCGTAGCAAAAAATTTACCGACTGTTAAACAAGATACTCACTTCTTGAGAAAACTTGTTGCACTTTGGCATGGGCTGCTCACCGGCTAAGACAATATATGTGAGTATCTTGTTGATCTCTAAGATGGATCCCATAAAGTATATATTCGAGAAACCCGCTATCTCCGGAAGAATATCCAGATGGAAAATGGTATTAACAGAATACGACATTCAGTACACCACTCAGAAATCAATCAAAGGAAGTGTATTGGCAGATCATTTGGCTCATCAAGCCGTAGACGACTATCAATCTATGAATTTCGAGTTCTCATATGAGAATATTATGCTAGTTATTGATTATGAAGAACTTGGACTGTATGAAGGACCTGAATCAGGATCCTGATGGACTTTAGTTTTTGATGGAGCTTCTAACGCGCTGGCAACAAAATTGGTGTTGTGATTATCTCTCCTAAGGGTTGTCATACGACCTTCAAGGCCAGATTATGCTTTGATTGTACCAACAACATGGCTGAATATGAAGCATGCATCATGGGTATCAAGGCTGCTATTGATATGAGAGTCAAGTTCTTAGATGTGTATGGGGACTCAGCCCTAGTGATCAGTCAAATTAAGGGAGAATGGGATACGAAACACCCGAATCTCATTCCTTATCAGGAGCATGTGTTGACATTAATTCCATATTTCGAGGAAATCATTTTTGAGCATATTCCACGAGAAGAGAATCAGCTGGAAGACGCATTAGCTACCATGTCATCTATGTTCAAAGTCAGATAGGACAATGAAGCTCCTCTAATTACCATTGAAAGACTAGATGAACTGGAACACTGCTACGAAGTTGATAATGATGGAGTAGAGCAAAAGCCTTGGTAACACGAAGTGAAAAGATACCTCGAAGCTCAATAGTATCCTGAAGGAGCATCTATCAATGACAAGAAGATTTTATGGAGGTTCTCTTCCAAGTTCTTTCTGAGTAATGGAATTTTGTACAAACGCAACCACGATTCAACTCTTCTTCATTGTGTAGACAAGCAGGAAGCTAAAAAAATTATGGAGGATATGCACGAAGGAATATTTGGTACCCTCTCCAATGGACAGACGATGGCTAAGAAGATTCTGAGAGCGGGTTATTATTGGTCGACTATGGAAACTGATTGCCATCATCACTCTAGAACTTGTCACAAATGTCAGATTTATACTGACAAAGTACATGTGCCTCCAGTTCTTCTGAATGTCTTGACTGCTCCTTGGCCGTTTGCAATGTGGGGCATTTACATGATTAGAGAGATTAAGCCTACGGCTTCTAATGGACATCGTTTCATCCTAGTCTCTATTGATTACTTCAAAAAGTGGGTTGAAGCAGCCTCATTTGCCTCTGTTACCAGGAATGTTGTGGCCCAATTCGTTAAGCCTAACCTTATCTGTCGATACGGTATTCCAGAAAGGATCATCACAAATAATGGTACTAATCTTAACAATACTATGATCATGGAACTCTGCATTCAATTCAAGATTAAGCATCACAATTCTTCTTCGTATCGACAGAAGATGAATGGCATAATGGAAGCCGCCAACAAGAACATCAAGAAGATTATACAGAAGATGATAGTGACGTACAAAGATTGGCATGAGATGCTACCATTTTCTCTTCATTGTTATCACACCTCAGTAAGTACATCGATTAGGGAAACCCCATTTTCTCTAGTGTACGGTATGGAAGTTCCCCTTCCTGTCAAAGTCCAGATTCCTTCTCTAAGGATTATGAAAGATGCAGGTTTAGACGAAGACGAGTGGATTCAAACTCGACTGGACCAAATAAACTTGATCGACGAGAAAAGGATTGCGGTTGCTTGTCATGGTCAGATGTATCAAAAGCGTGTGATCAAAGCTTTCAACAAGAAGGTCAAGCATCGGGTATATCAAGCTGGTGATTTGGTAATAAAGCGTATTATCCTACCACAAGGTGATCCCAGAGGAAAATGGACTCCCACATATGAAGGGCCATTTATGATCAAGAAGATATTTTCTGGCGGTGCTATGATACTTACCACCATGGACGGTGAAGACTTTCCGCACCCTGTGAACGCGGACATAGTCAAAAAATACTATGCATAAAAGAGACCCGCTAGGTTGATTGGACTAGGAAAAAATAAGTGCATCATGGCAAACCAAAAGGGTTCGGGCAAAAATTATGGATATATATATATATATATATATATATATATATATATATATATATATATATATATATATATATATATATATATATATATATATATATATATATATATATATATATATATAATTGTACACCCGGTAAGTTGAAAACATGAAAAGGCGACTTGGGCAAAAAAGGATATCTCGGCAGACTGAAAACCTGAAAGGGAGGTCCATGAAAAAGTTAGGGATTAAAGCGTACGACTATGTCTCGTTAGATCACCTACATACAACAAGCTTTATTATCAATGAAGTCAACTTCTTCCGACAGCAAGGGATGAGATGCTTGAAGACATAGGGGCAATAGTAGAGTTGAAACTAGATGGGATCGTTTCCACATAGTTGTTTTCTTTGCTTTACTTTGTACTCTTGTCATTTTATGACAATTTTCTCTTACTAGGATCTCTGTCTCTTTGTATAAAACTGCCTGTTTAAAGGCAAATTATCAATACAAGTCAATTTCAAAATTCCAAATTGCTTTACTTTCTCTGTTTTGTTTGCAAAAACGTCCAATGTCTAAATTGAATGAACATATGCATTTGAATATGATTATTGTTAACAAATATGTGCATGAAAACATGAATAAGCATTTACTAAAGACTCTAGTAGATTGAGATAACGTTCAAGTCGTCCATAAATCCCCACAGAATAATCTCTATGGAACTATCTCTACAGAGCTATCTTCACAAGCTCCCAGCAAGTCCAATATGCCTTCAGACAGAAATTGGGGCACCTTCCAGCAGTTCACATGACCATCTTCCCTAGTGGGCCCCTCTAGCATATAAGGAAGTTTTATCATTTCCCCAGCATATAGTGGAAACTTCCTAGGCACAACCTATGAAATTCCAATCCCCGTCAGAGATTATATCCTCAACACAGTTTATAGGAATTTAATTCTCCAGTAGAGTTTATTTCTCCAACACTGTAAAACCCCCTGCAGAATTCTCTCCTCCAACAAGGTTTATTTCCCCAATAGGGTTTATTTCCCCAGCAGGGTTTATTTCCTAACCATGGTTTATTTCCCCAGCAGGGTTTATTTCCCCAATGAAGTTTATCTATCAGATTATTGCAATTCCTCGACAGGTTTCTATTCCCGGGCCAGATGTCACTCAACTTTATCCTCCCTAGAAGAGTTGACGTCCATATCAAAAACTTGGTCAGATAGCATATCAGAAGGTTATCCATCTATTTTTATCCCCCAGTCAGGATACATAAGAATAGAATCCTTCAAGAGAACGATGAACGACCAATGTTCCTGAATTCTTCTATCCCCAAGCGGAAGTCGAACGTCCCCAGCAGAGTGTCCTCAAACAGAAAGCGGGAATCCCCAGCAAAGATATTCTACACAAAATTGAAGATTCATATTCCTCATCCCCAGCAACAGTCGGGGATTTATTTTCTCCAGCCAAAGATGTTACACGAAGCTACCGATGTCGTCAAGCGACATCTTACATCCATACATCATTTACAAAATATCATAGCATATGCATACGAAATGCATATGACACTCTCATTTACTTTGAGAACATCATTACACAATGCATTACATACATCATGACATTGCATAAATACTAACTTTGTTTCTTTCAGGATAGTCCGCAAACACACAAACATCATCAGCAACTTTCGAACATGTCAAAGATTAATTCTCGAAACAGGACGGGGCAACTATCTATACGACCAGGCGGTATGAATTCTCGAAATAGGATGGGTTTACCAACAAAAAGCAGGTCCAAGATTAATTCCCAAAACAGGATGGGTCAACTATCTATATGACCAGGCAAAGATTAATTCCCGAAACAGGATGGGGTAACTATTTATATAACCAGGAAAAGATTAATTACTGAAACAGGACGGGGCAACTATCGACATGACCAGGTGGTATGAATTATCGAAACAGGATGGATTTACCAACAAAAATATATTGTAGATCAATTCCCGAAACAGGGCGAATCGACTATCTACATGACAAGCACTTCCCTCAGAGACTAAATCTGACAAGCATTTCCCTAAGAGACTAAATATGACAAGCAGCTCCTTCAGTGCATCATTCTGAAAATCACCTTCCTCAGAGATTCATTCTGAAAAGCATTCTTCAAATACAGTCGAGCGTAGACTCATACTGATATTCCTATTAACAGTTACTTTGGATGGCATCTATAAGCTCATCTCCGACGACACTCTGTCATCTCTCTAAGTGGTATCTTCAAGCCCATTCAAGCAATATTATCAACCAACAGTGTTACTTCATGCACATGTGAGTGCAAATTTCTGGGCACTTAAGTGTTCAATCCTCTTCCACCTTCAGATCACGAATGGCGGACATGCCAATCTAACACTTCAGGTTTAAGAAGATTGAACAGGGGCAGCTGTTATACCCAAAAAATTTCCCTCCCATTATCTTCAAGACATCTTCTCATACTCTTAGGGTTTTCATTTGCTTAGGGTTACTCAAGAATTGATCAGACAAATTCTCCTCCTAAGTAATGGACCTATAACTAGGGTTTCACTTTTATCAAGGAAGATTGGCTTTCTAAGGCCTTAAATGGATTTCATGGTTTCTTATATATCTCCAAGAATGCCCATGACAAGATTCAAGCCTTGCATCACAAGTTTTCTCGGTCAATTGCTCAGATGACTGAAAATTAACTATATTGGACAAAAAGTCAATTTTGGTCAACATACAGTAAAACAACAAGATTTTTGGTCAACATCAATATTTTGAAGCCACATTCATCATTTGAACAAGGGTTGATCATGATTCATCAAGAAAACTCTCAATTCATCAAAAGTCAAAAGTTGCCAAATTAGGGTTTTCTTAAGGAGAAGCCAACTGAACTTTGACCAAGCATAACTTCCACATGCTTCATCAAATTTTACTCAACCAAATCTTATTATGAAGAAAATTCAATTCTCTACAACTTTTTCTCTCTAAGCTCAAGTTCAACAAAGGCTTCATTTGAGGATATGGGCCAAAACATTATAGCTCACTTCAAAAGTCAACAAAAAGAAACTTTTTGTCAAGGCAACTTACATTAAGATAAAGTCTTCAAATAGAAAACTTATCAATATAGAGATTTTAGAGGACATCTTTAGATTTCCAAAGAGTCAAAGATCACCTTCATATGAAAAAAATTGAGAGAGTTATGATTGGTGCAAGTTGGGAAATTTTGAAAAAATGCATGAAACCAAAAGTGATCAAACTTGAATTTTTGGGCTAGTAGGCTTATGTTTCATGGTCCATACATGTTATAGGTCTTGATATGAACCTTATAACTTGTTCATACACCCCTTTGGTTTTTATTCTATTTATTTTTTATTTATTTAAATTCAAAATTAAAAAGATAAAACAAAAGCCTTTCATACAAGGTCCAAGCCCACTCTTGGTTTGACCTAATTCAGCTTTATATATTCTCATTCACACAAGAGACCACATGAAACACTTTCACAAGGAACCTTTCCAAAATACCAAAAAATATCAAAGCTAAGGCAATCTTCAAATCCTAGTGGCAGCCACTTTCAAAAAATACGTTCGTTCCAATCAATCCTTGAGGTGTTATAGGGTAAGGCTTGATCGTTATTGATGACCAAAAGTGCATGAAACAAGTATTCCAAGCATGGTCGTGTAGTGGTAGAAAGTTGAGACTAAGCCATTGGATTGACTTGACTCGCACCGATCAAAATAAAAAATCTCCACCGCACTTTATTGTTTCCAGAGGAATGGGAAAAGAGCGAATAACCTAAAAAGAAGGGGGAGAGAATCTAAGTTTGGGGGTTGGTTATGCAAAGGGAAGGTATTAGCACCCTAAACATCTACGGTACTCCGCAGGAACCTCTTTGAAATTTTTTGTATTTTAGCTATAAGTGTTGTATACAAAAATAGATTGTGGGGATGAGAAAAAAAGTATTTTTTACAATTTTTGCACCCGCCGCGGTTGTGAACCTTTAGTGCCTACGTACCACCTTCCGTGAAATAGGGGATCAGGGTACTCGTAGTTCACCTTTAAAAAATTAAAAACACAAGTGTGTTGATTAATTTTAAGAGATGAGACATTATTGTCGTATCCGAGTGGAAGAACATACTTACTACCCACGATTTTGAGAAAGGAGAATTTGCATCATCTCAAATTGGAGGATATAGCATAGATTTTAAAATCAATAAAGCCTCACTCAACACCCAAGTGGAAAATATCTCACTTTACTATATATTGTAGAAGTATAGTAGCTCGCATCACTACATGGATTGACAAGAGTCTAATCTTTTGAGAAAAGTTTAAGGTAAAAAATCAAAAATGGAAAAATGGTTTGAATGAGATTTATTGACTTTTAGTCTTCTTACAAAAAATGTCAAAGTATCATTAAGTTGATTAAGGTTTAATTAAGAAAATATTTTTGAAAATGCATGGACCTAAGTCCAAGTTTATTGTGAAAGTGGTTCAAGTTTAAAATAAGAAGAGTTTTCAAAAGGAGGGAGAAGATTTTTGAAATTAAAGAAGATGAGAGGAGATAAAGGGACTATCCTAAAGCATAAGGTAAAAGCTAGGTAAAAGAACCGTCTAACCAACAAGAAGCCAACACTTGACATAATGATTCAATGTAGAATTCACATCCTTTAGATTGAAATCAAACAAGCAAAGATAATAAACCTCTTAAGAATACCAAACTTCTAATGCATTAAGTCTTCACAAAAAATTGGCAAAGTAACGGTTGTATGCAGATGAATTTTCAATCACAGACAAAGAATATAATCATAAGAACCTGCACACAAAGAAGCAAACAACCCAATGTCTAGGGGTAAACTCCAAAAAATCCAGAAAAAATAAAAATAGAAGTCACAAGGTCCCAAGGTAGGTCAAAGTCTATACTCCTAAGTCCAAGAAGTCCATAACTCCAAAATGCCATGGATAGTAACCAAATAGTCCAATTGACATTAAAGTCTTTTATTGTTCAAGTTGGTTATTAGGTATTTTCAAAAAGAAAAAGAAAAGTTCAAGTGAGAAAAAAAAGGCGTAAAGATAAATGCTCAAGTGAGCAAAGATGAAAATATCATGAAATGTAAATGATAAAATAAATGATGCGTAAAAAAGTAAAGGCAAAAATTAAAAGCATAAAAAATATAAGTCAATTGTTAATGGGTTAGAAATTAGAGGTTAGTTGAATGACCATATTGAATCTTGTATTTGAAAACTCATTAGAAGATTGATAAAATCAAAGTCTCTCAATAACAAGTTTCATTTGCTTTTTGCCAAGTATGTCATTCATTTCAAAATCTAGAGGCAACAACAAATGATCAACGATGTTTAAATGATTCACTTAGACCAAAATTTATGATGATTCATCAGAGGATTGATGAGACCAAAGCCTCCTAACAATGAAACTCAAGGTTATTGGATCAAAGGTTTCAAATTAAACATACTTGGGCTTGCAAATATAGGTTTGGGCCATGAATGATCATTTCTCGAATCGGGACAAAATTTAGTGTTATGTTAAGCAATCGTAAGTGGACTTATGTAGAAGTTGCACCTATTTTGAGGTCGGTCAATAGCAATCTATGTTCCATATGTTTAGAGAGATGATATGTAAATCATTCTCTAACAATATGTAGCACAAGTGATAAGGGGATAATATGAGGAGGGAGGGGCAAATATTTGAATAAAAAGATTTTAATCAAACTATCATTAAAATCATCCATCCATTTTGGTGGAGTTAAACTCAACACCTAAGATCCAATGATGTTAATGAAGCCCATGATCAAAAATCACATAGCTAGAATATATTAAAAAAATAATTTGCATTTAATGACCAAATTAAAAAGGGAAAATGGTTTTTAAATTGTTTTTAAAATGAAAATAAAAGGCAAAATAGCAAACTATATTCAAAGTATCAAATAAAATTAAAAGAGACCATAGAAAAATTAAAAGTGATCTCAAATATTTTTATAAAATTTTTAGTAATTTTTTAAAACATAAAAGCATTTTTAAACTAATTAAAATCACTCAAATAAGTGAGAGAAAACAAAGGATAAAAAATAATAAAAGTCAAACTAAAATTCTAGAAAAAATGTAGAAACTCAAAAATAGGGAAATGATTTTTATAAAAAAATTTAGAATTTAAAAAATACCAAAAAGTATTTTTAAATAATTAGAAACAAGTCAAAATAAAGGAAAAATTATTTTAAAAATATATCAAATCTGAAAATAAAATCATGAAAAAATAAAATCAGAAAGAGAATATTTGAAAATATTTTTGTGAATTTTTTCATAATTGTTTAGTCAGAAATGAATTTTCTATGATTTTTTGAAGTTTGGTGTAAAAAAACAGAAAATAAAATAAAGTTAAAAAAATGTGGACCATTGGATGAGAATTAAAACGCGTTAGTAATCAGATCCAAAGGATCAGGCACGTTGTGCATATCCTGGTCAGCTTTGGAAATTGCACCTGATCACCTTTTAATATTTAAAAGCAACTAAAATTCTAGCGCGTTGGGTGGAGTCTGATTAATGGAAGTAATCAGATCCAAGGGCTCTCAAAGAGCGTGTATGATAAAGCAAACACACTGGATTGAATTCAAAAAATTACATGCCACACCTTCATTGGTTAAAGCATGACACGTAGGTCTCCTTCAACCTCTGGACGCCCTAGATTGAGGTTCCTCAAACTGTAAAATTAGAGGACCATGCAGGTACCATTAGATTCGTCTCTTCAAGAAGATTCTAATGGTACCCTCGCGCCAAATTTATATAAACTAAGCAAGGCTTGAATTGAGAAAAATCAAAAATAATAGCGAGCACGAAATTCTGGAATATCTCACTCAAATCACAATGAAATCACAAATTGTAAAAGCATGAGAATCAGAAGGATGAAGAGAGTAGATTAGTCTTTTATTTGGATTGATTTGACCAAGAAATCTACCTGAATGAAGTAGCAAAAAGTGGCTTTGAAACTGGACTTTTGTAGATCAATATAGGTCATAATTCTTGAATGTAAGAGTACGGTTAACTTCATAGAAGTTCAATGAAGCTAACTGAATGGAGCTTTTGGTGTTTTGGAGTGAGAATGAAAGAAATCATAAATTCAAATTCAGAGTTCGTGTGGGATCTGAACAGAGATCAATTGGCTATCAAAAGCTTGTGAAAATAGGTGGAATATGCATCTTATTTATAGGAGAGGATGAGGCAATGCTTAAGCGTGCAAATGAGAGGGTAATTGAATGAATTCGTGTGAATCTGCAGCATGAATAATGTGTGACTTGTTTAGCATCAAAACTCAACCAAGTCCTGCATTTTATGATGCTAAATGCTTTTGGAAAGTTGCTAAATATTATTAGAAGAAAAAATGCGTGAAAACTTTGTGTTTAGAAGGCACAATATGGATTTCAATACCTTTGGAATCACCCAAAAATCTCAAAATATGAACAAGATATAGCCCTTAGAAGTTCAAAACCCTAGCTCCTAGAGCACCAAAATGACTTGGAAACCCCTTTCAATTTTGACAATATTTCTTCCACAATCACTTTTTCCATGTGAATATAAGTTATTGTGGATGATAATAAGAACCCATAGAAATAATAACCACTTCCAAATATTAAGAATTGAGAGAGTTATGTACTTGTGATTAAGAAATCAAGAGCTTATCCAATTAGGTCAAACTTCTTCAATCAATCCTTGTATCTTTTGACTTTATTTGAAAAATTGAGGCATGATGAATCATAGTAGACCTTGTCATGATATTACTTTATATCATCTTCAATGATGAAGCTTGAATCTCAATGAAGCTTTGTTAAAGAAATCATGGAAATAAACTCATGAACCTATGAACCAACCTGATGAAATATGTTGTGCCCTTACCTATAGTATCATTAATTAGAGCAAACATTCATTGTATTTGTTAGTTAAAAGTTAATCAATACAAAACATATATGATCACTATATACAAATCAAGGTGCTTGATGATCCCTCATGAGCAAAACTAAAGATAGGAAGAAGAACCAAACCCTAGTGTGATCTTGATATGATTGAGTTGACATGAGATGATAGAGGAACCTTAGGGGCAAAAATTGGGGTACAACAGGCCGATTGACACATTTTATGATTTTTGCATTTTTAATTATGTGATGTTTTAATGTGAACTAATGCTTTCATTGTGCTTCTGAGATATACTTATGCAGGCTTGGACCATCGCATGAGTCCCATGCTGCCGAAACCGTGGATCACCATGTTTGCACTAATCCATTTTATTCAGACCATATCTCATTATACAAGGAGAATTAGTGAAAACCAAAGCCACCATTGAATTCGCGAGACGTGAATTAGGGGGGTAGGGGGCCTATGAATCACTAACAATTGTTTTTTTGTAGGTTGGAGAGAACGAGCTCGCCGGAGAAGACGACTGGAGCTAGGGCTCAGGCGCTTCTTCGGCCCAATCTAATTGATTAATTTTATATTTAATTGAATATGTGATACGGTGGGAGAACTGACTTGGGTGTTTTGCGTTTATGTTTGCAAATGTTGCGGTTTAGCAAGAGTCGCCACCGACTTTTCTTTTATCCAAAAGGAAAGGTGTAAAAGCACAGGAAAGACCTTTAGAGATGTTTTCTTGAGTTCGGGGGGTAGATTATAAAAAGGGAAGGTATTAGCACCCTTTTCATCCATAGTTTTCCATGGACTCTTAGTTGCTTGCTAGATCACTTGCTTTTGTTTGAAATTGTGCTTTGTGTGGTTTTTGAAAATATTTTGAAAATGTGACTTTGTAATGATTCTCGTTTCTATAAGAATGCGTACAAAGTTTTGTTTTGAAAATAGTTCAAAGAGGTGTTTGTGAGATGTGTTTTTGAAAGTGATTTTGAAAAGGGTTTTCTTTGTAATGGCTCTCATTTCTATAAGAACGCCTACAAAGTGTTATCTTTTGAAAATGTTTCAAATGGAAGTGTGAGTGTATAAAATGTTTTTGTTGTGAGCAAGCGAGCAACTAGGAGCGAACCTACCTACTCAAAAGGTATTAGATGTGCTTTTCCTCCTCCTTTAGATGTCGTTATCTTACCATTGTTTTGGTAAGAAGCCCCATCGTTGGATGTGAAGGGACGGACGTGGGTACGTTTGTATAGTCATAAGAGGCAACATATGGGACGTTTTAGCAATGTTGTTTTAGGGACTAGATCATTTACCGAAGGTAACGTCATGGGTCATCGAGGGACTACGATCTTTTAT
Source organism: Vicia faba (assembly GCA_948472305.1). NCBI lineage: Eukaryota > Viridiplantae > Streptophyta > Magnoliopsida > Fabales > Fabaceae > Vicia > Vicia faba. The sequence continues at coordinate 314,607,786 of OX451740.1, forward strand.
CGAGGGTCTTTTGCTAAAACGCCCATGTTCGAGGGACATGACTATTTTTCCAATAGGCAACAAAGTGGGATTACCCTAAGGGTGTGTGTGAAAAGTGTATTTGGTTGCATGCATTTAGTCTTGCTTAGGGTGATCTATTTGTCAATTTCATGTATTGCCATACACACCCTAATTACTAGCATTTACATTTAAAAGCGATAAATTGCAGAAATGTAAAGTCCTACGCTATTACAATATTTTAGGGATGGGGGTACATATTTATGATTGGGGGTTGCAAATAAAATTAAATCCTAAAGTGTTATTACAACCATATTGAAATGTACAGTATAAGAAAGAAAAAGGATTTGTTTAGAAAAATGTTTTTGTCTCAATGAAAAAGAAAGAAAATATTTTTATGTCTTTTTATGTTAATAAAAGAGGAGTTAATATTAAAAATGATAAAAAGAAAAATAAATGAAAGATATGAACAGCTTGCTACTACAAGCAAAACAAATAGGGATCAGAAGTTCTGAAGTCAGGCGTGTGGTAACTCAGAAGGAAGCGTCAGTGGGTATCAGAAGTTCTTAGTTGGTACACTCTGAGGTCCTGCAAGACACGTTAGAGGAAAAACACAGAAGTTCTAGATTGTTGTGTGCTGAACTTCTGAATGTTAGAACAGTGAGAAAACCTCAGAAGCTCTGCGGGTGTCAAAACAGTAGGAAGAACTCAAAAGTTTTGTATGGTGCTAAGACAGTGAACGAACAATCATCAGTTCAGCATGTTATCAGCGCATGAAAATCAGAAGTTCAGTGTATTTGACATGTAAGGAGAACTCAAAAGTTTTGTGCTGTGTTAGAACAGTGAGTGAACAATCAACAGTTCAGCATGTTATCAACACATGAAAATCAGAAGTTCTAAGTGTTAAAATAGTGAGTGAACATCAGAAGTTCAGTGTGCATTAACAGTGAGGAGAACTTAGAAGTTCTGTGTTGTGCTAAAGCTGTGAGTGAACATCCGAAGTTCTATACCATATTTCAACTCTTAATCAGCACATCAGCAATTTATTTAGTTCTTAATAAACAGCAAATCAGAAGGATAATAGCACAACAGTTTATAGAAGTTCTAATCCTAAATCTGAGTCTATCCCTAATCAAGAAGTTATGATCCATAGTTTTTTCTACTTAAGCAAAGATATGTACAACATTAATACTATGATATTTACATGTTAATGATGTTCAGAACGAAAAAACAAGCAAAGTCAAGAAGACTTACCTTGAACCTGGAGTGTGCTTGGAGCTTTGAGTTGCTGCCTTAGGATGTTCTGAGTCAGCAAGAGAAACGGAAGAGGAAATGCCAAGCTCTTTAATTCAAAAGGAAGAACAAAGTTTTTGGTTTTCTGTTTTGGATTTCTGGATTTTTTTATCGAAGTATCGCAACTTTCTTTTCTCTTTTGATAGTTCTCTCTTTCCAAAAGCCATCCCCTTGAACGTGTAATGAAGCAAAGTATTTATAGATGGGTTTGTTGTGGTTTTACGGGGGAAAACAAAAGGGATTCAAAAAATTTTGGTATATTGTTCCATTGATTTTTAGTCACAGTTTTCATATGCCAATTTGATGTAAATATGGGGTTTGAGAAAGTGCAGGCGTGGACTGAGTCAGCAGCAATTTGGAGCATTGTGGAAGCTGGTTGCAGAACTGTGCCATAGCAGGGCAGCAGGTTACTTAAACGAGGGTTTGGGATTTAGTGATGTTCTGATTACAGAAGATCAGAAATGTAACCTCCAAATGCTGAAGGGGCATCTTCTGACCAGAGCGTTGAACATAGCCTCCATATGCTGAAGAATCATGTTCTGACTGAAGCATTATGTTCTGGCCAAAGAGCAACGCTTCTGCATGTTCTGATTGAAGCGTTATGTTCTGACCAAAGAGCAGTGCTTCTGCATGTTCTGATTGAAGCGTCATGTTCTGGACCGTGTTTGCAACTTCTGACTGCACTTTCATAGAGGCTGGCTCAGACGTTCTGAAGTATCATATTCTCTAGACACTTAGACAATTTTCTAAATGTTTAGAAATTTTGATTTTTTTCAAAGTAACTTCTGACTTCTGATTTTTTATGAACCAATTTCATGCCTTAATGAAATATGATTCTTGGAACTTGATTTTGATTTAAAAGTCAAAGCTTGACATTTTCAGTGTGCTTTTGAGCATTTTACCCTTATGGATGATTTCCTTGAAAAGTGATGATTCAAGACTTGGAATTTGACAGAAGCGAAACTGAGAGTCCAGGATGAATCTTTGATAAATGGGAGGGCAAATTTTGGGGTACAACAGTTGCCCCTGTTCAATCTTCTTAAGAATGAGGATGTAGATTGGTTGATTTGCCTTTCATGATCTGAAGGCGGAAGATGATTGAACACTAGAGTGCCCAGAAATTTGCACTCGCATGAAGTAATACTGATTGGTGTGTCAGGAACGGGCTTACAGATGTCATTTGGAAGGCGATGTGAAATTATAGGAGATGGGCTTACAGATGCCATCCAGAAAAGATTGGTTGCATGAGAGATTCCTGGGTGAAAATTCCTCTACCTGCTGTCAAGGGGAACTTTGTCGGGGAATGTTGATTTATGCACTAGGAGCTTTTGGTTATCCATTACTCTACTGGGGAATTAACTCTCAATTGAAGAGGTGAAAGTAGACTGTATACCTGGTCAGGGTCCAGGTTGTACAGCAACTCCCTGGGGAAATGTGAAATTGACCGTATCTAGTCGGGTCTAGGCCTTGCAGTGTTGTAAACTGCTGCTTGGAGATGAGGGAGAAGGAACCTGGATAGTAGGGTTACTTCAAAATGAAAGCATGGATAGTAGGGCTTGTAGGAAGGAACCTATATAGTAGGGTTACTTCGAAATGAAAGCCTGGATAGTAGGGCTTGTGGGAAGGAACCTGGATAGTAGGGTTACTTCAAAATGAAAGTCTGGATAATAGGGCTTGTGGGAAGGAACCTGGATAGTAGGGTTACTTCGAAATGAAAGCCTGGATAGTAGGGCTTGTGGGAAGGAACCTGGATAGTAGGGTTACTTCGAAATGAAAGCCTGGATAGTAGGGCTTGTGGGAAGGAACCTGGATAGTAGGGTTACTTCGAAATGAAAGCCTGGATAATAGGGCTTGTGGGAAGGAACCTGGATAGTAGGGTTACTTCGAAATGAAAGCCTGGATAGTAGGGCTTGTGGGAAGGAACCTGGATAGTAGGGTTACTTCGAAATGAAAGCCTGGATAGTAGGGTTTGGTGAAGGAACCTGGGTAGTAGGGTTACTTTGAAATGAAATCCTGGATAGTAGGGCTTTGTGAAGGAACCTGGGTAGTAAGGTTACTTCGAAATGAAAGCCTGGATAGTAGGGCTTGGTGAAGGAACCTGGGTAGTAGGGTTACTTCGAAATGAAAGCCTGGATAGTAGGGCTTGTGGGAAGGAACCTGGATAGTAAGGTCACTTCGTTTGATCTTGTAGATTAGTTGACCCATTTGGTTTTGAGAACTGATTTTATCTTGGTTTCCTGCAGATATGACATGTATAACTGCTGGAATTGTTGATGATAACTGTCTTTCCTGAAAAGATAACAGGGTTATTTATATGTGATGCATGAAATGCAGGGTGAGATGACGTCCTCGAGATTATGATGTATGTGATATGTATGCGCATGTCATGATGTATGAGCATGGGATATTGGTCGTGACATATCCGACTCCAGGAAAATAAATCCCTGACCGCTGCTGGAGAAAATAGAATTCCTGACTGTTGTAGAGAAATATGGCTCTTCTACTTCCGCTGGGGATGATGAATGGAAGTGACTGTACTTTTGTCAGGGGGGAATTCTGTTTGAGAATAACTCCGCGGGGAACAATTTGGAAGGTGAATTTCCAAAAACTGAAGTAATGAGCTCTGTCGGGGAATAATTTGGAAGGTGAATTTCCAAAAACTAAAGTAATGAGCTCTGTCGGGGAATAATTTGGAAGGTGAATTTCCAAAAACTGAAGTAATGAGCTCTGTCGGGGATTGAGCTCCTTTGTCCATAGAAATAAACTCTGCTCAGGAGAAAACTATATGAACCGCTTGCGATTACAAAATTTGGTTGGGGAACATAGATGTCGGTTCTCTGAAGGAACGTGGTTAGGGAAAGTAACTCCTGTTTGGGGAATCCTGAAGTCAAAACTTTGGTTGCCCCTACTATTTGGGGAGATGATAACGAGAAAACATATCATATAATTACCATGCTTTTTACCGATTTTATATTTCATTAAGTTGTGTAACCCCCGATTATTCCGAGATTATTTGTCTTTTTACAGGTATAACATTTGTCGACTCAAACCGATGGAAAAGGACAACATGAAGAAGGCTAGACAATAAACAGAGAGAAAAAGAATAAAAAAATACAAAGTTTGGATTTTTGGAACAGTGACGATCGTCACATCCTTGTGACGGGCGTAACACCCCCCAACATGAAGAAACGCTCGTCACACACCACTGACGAGCGTAATGCACTACTTCAGCGCGTTACGACCGTCACCCACCTGTGACGACCGTCACGCGCGTGAAGGTGGACGTTATACATGGATTGAGACGTGGACATTAAGGGCAGACTCGTTCTCCCTTTTTCTGCTGAGTCTCCTATTTTCCTGCCACCACTATTAGTGCTCCTATATTTTCTCCATTGAAGACTTCATCAAGAATTCCTAACTGCTGATTTTCCTATGCTATATATATGTGTACCAGTGCATAGTTCAAGGGTCGAAGAATTTTCCTGAGAACAAATATTTTTTTCTTTTGCAGTTATTTTCCGTTTTCCTTGTTTTGGAATATTGTTTTCACGTTCCTGTAATTTTCATTCAAAGTCTTAGTTTTTAGTTTTAAGTGTTAATTCTTCTTTCAAGAATTAACACGAATTATTTACTGCAAATCAAGCTCGAAGATTGGATTATTGTAATACTTCAAGATTACCATAGCAACTTTAATTCCAGGTTTTATATTGCAATTATTATTCATTCAGTTTTTATATTATACCAATTATTGCTATGAATTATATTTTGAACTGTATTGCTGTTAAGTTAATTATGTCTGGCTAAATTATTAATACCGGTATGTGACCATAAGAACTGAAAGAATTCAGTGATACCTTGGCCAAAAATATTTATAAAACAATTTCTGGTTTCCAATTTCCAAGATTAATTTAACTATCCTTGTCACGAGAGTGAGAGGTTAATTAACACGATTTTGCCACGAGAGTGGGAAATTAATTAAGGCAAGAACCTGCATGCGAGAGCTGGGGTTCAACCCAGATAGTGGTAACGAAACATTGATTTTTAAATACACGAGAGTGTTTTAATAAATTAATTAAACTCAAATTGTTTTCAAAAAGTGTTATTAAATTTAAAGTGCATCCACTAGGTTTAGTAGCATGACTTATTTCATAAACACGAGAGTGTATGTCTCAGGTTTTTAAACAATTAGCTTTTACCGAAATACTTTATAGGCCAAGCGATTCACCGAATTCCCTAAGTCTGATTATCACATACCGGTATAATTAGTACTATTATTTTTAATTAAACTGTTCCCCCCAAAAATTGAATATTCATCGCTTAGTTAGACAAACTGTAGCATTAGATCGTATGCGATTGATCCTCAGTCTCTGTGGGTTCGATAATCTTTTAAAACTAGAACGACTGAACTGTATACTTGTAGTTAGTATCCCGACAGACTCATAAAGTCCCGATCAAGTTTTTGGCGCCGTTACCGGGGACTGGTAGTCAATTAATTACGATTCTTCTGTTGCGCGTTTAGACTAGGCAACAGACACCCTTTGTCGATTTGTATGCCAAGGACTCGCTCACAAGGCCAACCACTTGACAAATCGACGGACGAACCTGAACGCATTCTTTCCGTAAGACGTGCAGTCAGGGATTACTGTTTAAATCACGCTATTCCTTTACCTAAACCCGAAATCAAGATTGATTCTGAAACAGATTCTAATTCTTCCTCTGAAACTGAAACCAATCCAGAATTAGACATGGCCGAAGAACAAAGGACCCGTCCACTGAAGGAGTATGCAGCTCCATCACAACAAGAACCCCATAACAGCATTGTTGCTCCAGCAATAAACCGAAACGATTTCGATTTAAAACCGTCATTGATATCAGCTATCCAACAACGCCAATTCTCTGGAGATCCTTCTGAGGATCCGAATGAACATCTTACAAAATTTGTTCAATTTGCCGACACAGTTATAGCGAACGGTGTTAGTAAAGATGCGATAAGATTACGTCTTTTCCCTTTCTCACTAAGAGATAGAGCTTGGGCTTGGTTGCAATCCTTGCCATCAAATTCCGTCACTACGTGGGAAGGACTGAAGATTGTATTCTTGGCACGATACTTTCCCCCAAGCAAGACCGCTGCACTAAGAGCCCAAATCAACGGATTTAGGCAGAAGGATACTGAATCGCTATTCGATGCATGGGAGCGCTACAAAGATATGATGTGAATGTGCCCACATCACGGATTAGAAAAATGGCTGATAATCCACACATTTTATAATGGACTCTTGTACAACACAAGACTATCAATAGATGCCGCCGTAGGTGGTACACTAATGGACAAGCCTTATGACGAAGCTAACCAACTCATTGAAAACATGGCTCAAAACCACTATCAGTGGGGAGGAGAAAGAACATATGTGGAGAAAACTCAAGCCAAAGGCAGGATGTACGAGGTTAGTAGCCTAGATAAAGTTAATGCTAAGGTAGATGCTCTTACCCAAAAGATAGAAAGCTTGACCTTGCCTCCTGCAGCTACCGTGGCTGCAGTTACCCCAAGCTGCGAAGTTTGTGGAGTTCCTGGTCATGTTGGAACTGAATGTCAAATCTTAGCAGGAATATCAGCTGATCAGGTAAATTACGCTCAAGGAAATCCTTATGCCAATACCTATAATCCTAGTTGGAAGAACCATCCTAACTTCTCGTACAAGAGCAATAACGCTTTATATGCACCTGGCCAAGCACCTGTTGTACCTCCAGGGTATCAAAAACCCGCTGTTAATGTTCCTAACATTCCTAAGAAATCTAACCTTGAAATCCTAATGGAAAATTTTATCGCTAATCAAGCCCAACAAAACAAAGAATTCCTCAATCAAAACGTTCACACCGGTGAACAGTTAAAGCTATTAGCAAACAAGGTAGATGCCCTAGCTACTCACAATAAAATGTTAGAAACCCAAATCTCCCAAGTAGCACAACACCAAGCTAGTTCTGCCACACCTGCTGGTACATTTCCTGGACAGCCACAACCCAATCCTAAAGGACATGCAAATGCTATTACATTACGAAGTGGGACAGCCCTTGATGGACCGGTAGATCCTAGACTCCAAAACCCGACCATGTATCAAAAACCTGAAAAAGAAATAGAGAAGTCGAAAGATCAATCTGAAAATGTAGAGGAAGACGCAAATGAGAACAGAGAGGCTTCAGAAAAACCTTATGTGCCTCCACCACCATATAAACCACCAATTCCATACCCCCAAAGACTTGCAAAATCCAAGAACGAGGGACAATTCAAGAAATTTGTAGAACTTCTGAAACAACTAAACGTCATTATTCCGTTTACAGAAGCTATAACCCAAATGCGGTCATATGCTAAATTCCTAAAAGAAATATTGGCTAATAAGAAAAAAATTGTTGAGAACGAAACTGTTATGCTAACTTCCGAATGTAGCGCCATAATTCAAAATAACATGCCTCCAAAGCTAAAAGATCCTGGTAGTTTCTCCATACCATGTGTAATTGGAAAATCTATCATAGACAAAGCTCTATGCGATTTAGGAGCCAGTGTCAGTCTAATGCCCTTATCTATTTGCGAGAAGCTCAAACTAGGCGACATGAGACCTACCAAGATGTCCCTACAACTAGCAGACAGATCAGTCAAATTTCCTGTTGGTATGCTAGAGAACATTCCTATCCGAATAGGACAATTTTACATACCGATCGACTTTATAATAATGGACATCAAGGAAGATTCAAACATTCCCATCATACTAGGAAGACCATTTTTAGCTACTGCAGGAGCCATCATAGACGTTAAGAAAGGAAAACTTACCTTCGAGGTAGGAGAAGAAAAAGCAGAATTCATTCTTTCCCAATTCTTTAAAGCCCCTGCTATAGATGACTCATGTTGTCTCCTAGATATCATTGATGAATGTGTCAAAGAACTTGAATGCCAAGAAGACACCTATTCTGAGATGCTGAAAATTCATACACCAATTATCCTCAAGAACGAAGACTGGAAACAAGAACACTTAGATGCCAACCTAAGCGAATGTTTAGCCTTAACGCCCGATCCTGACCCAACTAATAAGAAACCTGGTATAGAACTTAAAACATTACCTGAGGATCTTAGGTATGAATTCTTAGATAAAGAAATCGAACGACCAGTTATAGTCAATGCCAAATTAGGAGAGATCGAAACCGAAAAACTTCTTAGTGTGTTAAGGAAATATCCAGCCGCATTAGGCTATAATATATCAGATCTAAAAGGAATAAGCCCTTCTCTCTGTATGCACCGCATTATGCTGGAGGAGGACTGCAAGACTTCTAGAGAACATCAAAGACGAATAAATCTTATCCTAAGTGAAGTCGTTAAGAAGGAAGTGCAGAAATTACTAGAAGCAAGCATCATATACCCAATATCAGATAGCAACTGGGTCAGTCCAGTTCACGTGGTGCCTAAGAAAGGAGGCGTTACGGTTATAACAAACACAAAAGGCGAATCGGTAGCACAACGTACTCAAACAGGATGGAGAATGTGTATCGATTATAGAAAATTAAACAAAGCTACGCGCAAAGACCATTTTCCATTACCATTCATTGATCAAATGCTCGAGCGTTTAGCCAAACATTCCCATTTCTGCTACCTTGATGGATACTCAGGATTCTTTCAAATTCCCATTCATCCTGATGATCAAGAGAAAACTACGTTCACATGTCCCTATGGTACCTTTGCATACCGGAGAATGCCATTTGGACTATGTAATGCACCTGCAACTTTCCAACGATGCGTGATGGCAATTTTCGCAGATTTTTTAGACGGAATCATGGAAGTATTCATGGACGGTTTCTCTGTCTGTGGAGAGAGTTTCGACGGATGTTTATCAAATCTTGAATTAGTATTGAAATGCTGTGTCAGTGTCAACCTAGTGCTCAACTGGGAAAAATGTCACTTCATGGTAAGACAAGGAATTGTGTTGGGTCACATTGTATCAAACAGAGGGATTGAAGTCGACAAAGCAAAGATCGAAATTATCAAAAACCTTCAACCACCCAAAACAGTTAGAGAAATACGAAGTTTTCTAGGACACGCGGGTTTTTACCGACGTTTTATAAAAGATTTCTCTAAAATCACCAAGCCACTAACCGAATTATTAATGAAAGAGGCTGAATTTATTTTTGACGATAAATGCTTGAACGCAATCGAGACACTTAAAGAGGCCTTAATCTCAACACCTATTATGCAACCTCCTGATTGGAATTTACCATTTTAAATAATGTGTGATGCGAGCGATTATGCTGTAGGCGCAGTCCTAGGACAACGCAAAGAAAAGAAGCTTTACGCCATCTACTATGCAAGCAGAACACTCGACCCCGCACAAATGAATTACGCCACTACGGAGAAGGAACTCTTAGCTGTGGTATTCGCGTTGGATAAATTTCGTTCCTACTTAGTAGGCGCTAAAATCATTATCTATATGGATCATGCTGCGATCCGATACTTACTAAGCAAGAAGGACGCCAAACCGCGACTGCTCATATGGATCTTACTCCTACAAGAGTTTGACTTAGAAATAAAAGACAAGAGAGGAACTGAAAACGTGGTAGCAGACCATTTATCGAGATTAGATGGAATCCAAACCGAGAGTGTTCCCATAAACGAAGATTTCCCTTATGAACGCCTTGTTGCCAAGCTAGAGATAAACCCTACCGACAGTTTAGATCAACATAATGAACCTTTAACAACTGCGGTAGTAAAAGCCATTTGTACTAACACCACATTACCATGGTACGCTGACTTCGTCAACTATTTAGCTGCCGGTGTTTTACCACCTGATTTGACGTACCAACAGCGGAAGAAATTTTTCCATGACCTTAAACACTACTTTTGGGATGAACCATTACTCTTTAAAAGAGGCGCCGATGGTATCTACCGTCGTTGCATTCCCAATGATGAAATAGACGACGTTATTTCCCATTGCCATTCCGCCCCTTATGGTGGACACGCTAGTACGTCAAAAACCTGTGCAAAAATACTTCAAGCTGGCTTCTTTTGGCCTACCTTATGGAAAGACATCCACGTAGCTATTATGAACTGCGATAGATGTCAACGCACATGAAATATATCTAGACGCGATGAAATGCCACAAAAAGGAATCCTCGAAGTAGAAGTTTTCGATGTATGGGGAATTGATTTCATGGGACCTTTCCCCGCATCTTTTGGAAATAAATATATTTTGGTAGTCGTCGACTACGTATCAAAATGGATTGAAGCCATCGCCGCACCCACAAACGATACACGTGTGGTACTAAAACTATTCAAGAATATTATCTTCCCACGATTCGGTATACCAAGACTAGTGATCAGCGATGGTGGCTCCCATTTTATCTCTAGAATCTTCGAAAAGTTACTTTCCAAATATGGCGTTAAACATCGCATAGCCACACCATACCATCCTCAAACGAGCGGACAAGTGGAAGTGTCAAATAGGGAGATAAAACAAATCCTTGAGAAAACCGTAACTTCATCCAGAAAGGACTGGTCCTCCAAGCTAAACGATGCTCTTTAGGCATATCGGACAGCTTTTAAAACCCCTATCGGAACAACACCGTTCAAGTTAGTTTATGGAAAATCTTGTCATTTGCCAGTAGAATTAGAGCATAAAGCTTATTGGGCCATAAAAACCCTTAACTTAAATTATAAGAGTGCTGGTGAGAAACGAGTGTTAGATATCCATGAACTAGAAGAATTGCGTTTAGACGCTTATGAAAATGCTAAAATCTATAAAGAACGAACAAAAAAATGGCACGGTAAGCGTATCTTGCGGAAAGACTTTAAGGAAGGAGACATCGTACTCCTATTCAACTCTAGACTGAAACTTTTCCCGGGAAAATTACGTTCCAGATGGTCCGGACCGTTCGAAATTAACAAAGTTTTCCCAAGTGGTGCGATAGAAATTAAAGGCAGTTCTATCGAACCATTCATAGTTAATGGCCAGCGCCTAAAGCACTACTTTAACGTCGGAAATATCGACTACTCGGCTTATCTTCAGTTAAGTGAGCCGCCTACCCCAAATACCTAACTGAATAGGTGTTAACTGTCGAGCCGTCGACATAAAATAAATGCGCTTCGTGGGAGGCAACCCATGTTTTACCTTAATTATTTTTTCTGCTTTAACATGCTTTTATTTTTCTTTTCTTTTTCTTAATCTTTAAATCATTTTCATGATTGCATCTCTTACTCCTTTCTATTTTTCTTCTGTTTTTATTTTTCCCTTTCATCTTTCTTTTTCTTTTTAATTTAACTTTGGAAATTTCCTAACCCGAAAATACTTACTTAATTTCTCTTTTTTTCAAACATTTATCAAATATTTTCAGGGGGGTAATTCTTTTGCTTTCATATTTAGCGTTATGGATTGTGTAAACTTCATGAATGTCAAATTGAGAAGCAGACACCAAAGAAGATGATTTGCGTACCTGGGTGAACGGGAGATGTGCCCTACTATCTACGCAGATGATCATGCTATGGCCGCCCTTGGCATTCGTGAGAGTGTCATGTACTTGCTGCATCAGATTGGCTGGGACACTGCTCCTATCCGAAGACGGTTCTGTACCTACAAAAAGCTGACTCTTGAGTTCCTAAGCACCCTGAGCTTCATTCCAAATCATGGGATGGGATTCAACCGTGGGTTGATCACATTCAGGATGTTTAACATGGATTACACTTATAACCTACGGGATTTTAGCCAGCTGCTTGGGTTCCCTTTTGGACCCGATGTTATCAGTATGACACAGGAGAACCTCTTGCCTGAATCTGATCTTGATTATTTCTGGGGAAGCATCACTGGTAATAACCATCCTGAGCCGTCTGATCTTTACTCTGAATGCATCCATAACCCGGCTATCAGGTATTTCCACAAGATCATAGCCCACACCATCTTTGGCAAACAGCAGAATGTCACATCTGTATCCCGCGATGAGCTGTTTATTATGTATTGTGCATCCTAGAGCCGTCCGGTGAACGGTGCAGCTTATATGCTCGCTAATATGGAGCGTATCATCCAAACTCCGAATGCATCGATCTTGTTAGGTGGGTTAGTTAACATGCTATCTAATGCAATTGGACTCCGCCGGCCTATGCTCGGATCTGCCCCGCTTTATGGAATAAAGCCGATGGACATTGCATTCTGTTTCAACACTAGCATGATCGGAAACCTTGGACCAGATCAATTTGACCTGCTAGTTAATCATCAGATCGTCCACCAGTTTAAGCTTCCGGACCCTATCACCAGTGTGCACAACCGAGATAACTGGCTGTTTGACCTTCACCATCTTGCTTCACCGCCCTCCTCACCATCTACGGTTGACATTTATGAGGTTCCAAACACTACCAATGCTGATGAAGATCCTGCTACACCACCAGGATACCATGAGTTCCCTGATCCTTGGGAACAGCAGGCTACTTCCGCTGAGACCGCGACCCAGGCTACTGAGATTACTCCACCTCCACCTACTGTTACCCTACAATCCTTACATGAGGCAATTACTGACATGCGGGGCGAGCTGACATCTCTCTGGGTGGACTTCATAACCTTCATGGACTTGGTGACTGATCAGTTGGAATACATGCATCAGCATATGTTTCCGCCTCCCCGTGGCTAGAGTTGCCATTGTTATTCATTTTATTTTCTCTCGCATTTATACATATAGTGGGGACACTGTTTAGTTTTAGTGTGGGAGGGATTTCAGTTATTATTTCATTATTTCAGCTTTATCATTTTTTATTCCAAGTTATTTTGAAACAATTTCTTATGAATTTATTCTATTAATTATTTAAAGTACCATGTTTATTTTAATTTGCATTTCTTTTCATTTCCCGCTTACTGTTTATTTCCTTTTTACTGTCTATGTTTATACGCAATATTTCTATTTCGTTATGTAATGGTAACAAATATTACAAACTTTAAATTATTAGATCACCTCTATATTTATAACTCTTATTAATTAAAATATTTCAAAAATTCAAAAAATATATACTTCAAACCTTATTCCCAAGAAATTAATAAAATATAAAAATATAAACACCCCAACGGTCCTGTAACGGTCGTCTCATTAATGACGCTGAACGCGTTACGACCGTCAAACCCTTGTGACGAGCGTAACACGCCTTTTTGCCTCGTGACGACCGTCATGCAAACAGTGTATCAGAACGGCTATTACAGAGAACCGTTCCAACTTTCAACCATCCCCTTCATAAACCCACTTCCTCCATTGTTACCACATCACACGAAAAACTACCCACTCACTCCATTTTTCTTCTAACTTCTAAACTTCCAACACCAAATTACCATCCATACAATACCCCATTTTCATATTCCCAAATCAAATCCTACCTACACCATGGCAAACAACCCACACGCTCCAGCCCTCAATTTCAGAATCGGCAAACAGGGAGAGAATCAACGGGCAAAGTTTCATAAATTCCAACATCGAGGTCTCCAACCCACACGGTACGTTGATATCGACTGCCTGAGGAGTTTGGGACTGCTTGACAGTGTCCGCCGTTTATTGCAAAGTGTGGATTTGTGGAACCTGTGCCGCGAACCAAGACCAATCTACGAAACTCTTACTCTTGAGTTCTTGAGTTCATTTGTTTACCTCACTCCGCCAGGTGTCACAAACCAACTGTCATGCCTGGCAAAATTCCGCATGTTTGGCGTTGAGCACGAGTTGCCTCAATCCGACATCGCGAGACTTCTAGGCTTTTTTTCGGACGAAGGTGCTCATTTCCGGGTGCCGGATAGTTTTGGTGAGGAGGCTTTCAACTTATGGCACAGTTTGACGAATATCCGTGTCGGATCCTACGACCACCTGAATGCCACCCACATTCACAATCCGGCCATCCGCTACTTCCATCGCATCCTTAGCAACACAATCTTCGCCCGCGACAGCAACCATAAGCTCAACTCCAATGAGCTCTTCTTTTTACATTGCGCGTTCACTGGGCAAAAGATCAATGACGCCCTGTTCCTGCTTGCTCACATCCACTCTATTTGTGCTAGAGGTGGATAACCATTTTATTTCGGAGGGCTGGTTACTTCACTTGCCATTGGTCTGAACTACGATGCTGCTCTCGCAACCTTGCCTTCTATGGCACCGACTTTGCTAACCTTGGATCACTGCAAAGCCGCACACCTCATCTACGAGCGGGAAGACGGTAGATTCCACCCTGTAATCAGGAACATTGTCTATCAGAATATCATTTTTCCGAACAGGGACCGAATCGATCCAAGTAACCGAGCAAACTGGTTGTTCGATCCCGAAATTCCCGCAGAGCATGCACCTGCCCATGAAGACCAACCTGCAGCCGCTGCAGACGAAGTACAAGAAGAGTTGGATAGTGCTCCTCCTGTCCACAACATTCCAAGATCCTCATCTGCACCTCCTCCTATTAATCTTGAAGACATCCTCCGCGCCCTCTACATGCAAAACCAAATGAATGCGGCGCTTGAAAGGAGGCAAGCCGAGCAATTTGAGTCTCTGTGCGCCCAAAACACTCAGATCTTGACTGGGCAGCGCAACATGAATGAGAGGTTAGATGAGGCCCTGTCAGATCTTAACGCCTTGAGGATAGATATGACCACCCTTGGTTTCCAAGACACCGACACTGAAGCCACTCCTACCAGACGCTCTCGCACCAGGAGTAGAGGACGTGGTCACCAGTAGTCTTTCTTTAATTTCTATGTAATTTGTTATTTTTCTGTTTCATTTTTTTTTGGTTTGTTTTTGTAATTGTACTTCCCCGCATATATACCGCAACATTGAGGACAATGTCGGATTTTGTGTGGGAGAGGTACCTTTCAATCTTTTATAAACTAGTAAATTCTTACGATATGTCTCGATTCAAATTCTTCGCTTTATTTAGCCATACCGAAAAAATTTTATTTTCGCATTAGCCCGACATACCTATTTTAACGAAATCCCGGTTGAGGAAGCCGAAAACGACATAACAAGATCGATACGGTTCTGACACCGTAGACTTCCTACTTACGCGATCCGTTTCAATAACCATTATACCGATATCTGGAGTTTCAAGTTCTAGAAGTAACCCCTAGTAGTTTATACTAGCAGTCAGCACCGTCTTGACATAAACCACGTGGAGAATCGATGAATATAAGTGTTTGATGCCTGATTTTAAAAATATCCTTCCTATCTCGCTGCTAAAAGAAAAGGAAATTTGTGTACCAAAATATACGGGCACATATAAGAGCTGAGCAAATAATGAAGGAATCCAGTGTTGGTTGGTTCATAGGTATCTGGTTCTGAACTCAGTAGGGCGTGCTACGACCCGATCCCCCACAACCTCCAATTTGGATAACATATGTAGGGTTGCCACATTCATGTACCAGAACCCGTGCTAAAGGATCAAAGTCACTAACCGGTTACTCCACTACGTGCGTGCTAAGACAAAGGGCTTAATGTGATTGCGCCAGAACGAAACCGGGTGAAATAGATACGAGGAACTCCGGGCAGAGTTATAACAGAACTGTTGGATAGCTCGTTTAAAATGGAAGTCTACGGCTAAGCTTATTGCTTGTGTCATTAGCGTATCTTTAGTGTTTTACTCAAGTATCGGCCAAACCAACGAGGACTTCCCGAAACTACTTTAAAAATCCAAGGTATGTCATGCTTATGCGCTTGACAAAACTTGTCCGACCTTTCGAATGACTATTTGCTTGAGGACAAGCAAAGGTTTAAGTATGGGGGAATTTGATAATGAGAAAACATATCATATAATTACCATGCTTTTTACCGATTTTATATTTCATTAAGTTGTCTAACCCCCGATTATCCGAGATTATTTGTCTTTTTACAGGTATAACATTTGTCGACTCAAACCGATGGAAAAGGACAACATGAAGAAGGCTAGACAATAAATAAAGAGAAAAAGAATAAAAAAATACAAAGTTTGGATTTTTAGAACAGTGACGGTCGTCACATCCTTGTGACGGGCGTAACACCCCCTAACATGAAGAAACGCTCGTCACACACCACTGACGAGCGTAATGCACTACTTCAGCGCGTTACGACCGTCACCCACCTGTGACGACCGTCACGCGCGTGAAGGTGGACGTTATACATGGATTGAGATGTGGACATTAAGGGCAGACTCGTTCTCCCTTTTTCTGCTGAGTCTCCTATTTTCCTGCCACCACTATTAGTGCTCCTATATTTTCTCCATTGAAGACTTCATCAAGAATTCCTAACTGCTGATTTTCCTATGCTATATATATATATATGTGTACCAGTGCATAGTTCAAGGGTCGAAGAATTTTCCTGAGAACAAATATTTTTTTCTTTTGCAGTTATTTTCCATTTTCCTTATTTTGGAATATTGTTTTCACGTTCCTGTAATTTTCATTCAAAGTCTTAGTTTTTAGTTTTAAGTGTTAATTCTTCTTTCAAGAATTAACACGAATTATTTACTGCAAATCAAGCTCGAAGATTGGATTATTGTAATACTTCAAGATTACCATAGCAACTTTGATTCCAGGTTTTATATTGCAATTATTATTCATTCAGTTTTTATATTATGCCAATTATTGCTATGAATTATATTTTGAACTGTATTGTTGTTAAGTTAATTATGTCTGGCTAAATTATTAATACCGGTATGTGACCGTAAGAATTGAAAGAATTCAGTGATACCTTGGCCAAAAATATTTATAAAACAATTTCTGGTTTCCAATTTCCAAGATTAATTTAACTATCCTTGTCACGAGAGTGAGAGGTTAATTAACACGATTTTGCCACGAGAGTGGGAAATTAATTAAGGCAAGAACCTGCATGCGAGAGCTGGGGTTCAACCCAGATAGTGGTAACGAAACATTGATTTTTAAATACACGAGAGTGTTTTAATAAATTAATTAAACTCAAATTGTTTTCAAAAAGTGTTATTAAATTTAAAGTGCATCCACTAGGTTTAGTAGCATGACTTATTTCATAAACACGAGAGTGTATGTCTCAGGTTTTTAAACAATTAGCTTTTACCGAAATACTTTATAGGCCAAGCGATTCACCGAATTCCCTAAGTCCGATTATCACATACCGGTATAATTAGTACTATTATTTTTAATTAAACTGTTCCCCCCAAAAATCGAATATTCATCGCTTAGTTAGACAAATTGTAGCATTAGATCGTATGCGATTGATCCTCAGTCTCTGTGGGTTCGATAATCTTTTAAAACTAGAACGACTGAACTGTATACTTGTAGTTAGTATCCCGACAGACTCATAAAGTCCTGATCAGGAGACATAGATGTCACGGGGTCGCATTCTGAGGAAATGACAATGACTTTGCATCAGGACTTTTCTGCCCCTGTACCTACTGGATAAAGTGCCTACGAAGGCTTTGTAGATTGAGTGTTATCCCAACTCATGAGGTGCTTGGTAACTGCCGATCAAAATGATAAGTCTTCTATTGATAAGTAAGTGACAAGATGACATAGTTGTACGCTTTGATCCCTAACTTTTTCCTGGACCGCCCTTTCGGGTTTTCAGTCCATCGGGATACCCCTTTTTGCCCAAGCCGCATTTTCAGGTTTTCGACTTACCGGGTGTAAAGATTTTTTTTTATCCCTAATTTTTGCCCAAACTTTTTTGATTCGCCGGGATGCCCTTATTTTTGCCTAGGCCATTCGACCTAGTGGGTCTTTTTCATGCATGGTCTTTTCCGACTATGTCCATGTTCTCAGGATGTAGGGCGTTGTCACCGTCCATAGTGTTGTGTTTTAGTACTGTCAAGATGTTTTCTTGATGGCACATGATTTGTTGCTGGAATGTGTGCATAATGCCCCAAGTGATTCAGATTGAGATCTGCCCCTGGTTATTTGACACTTTTGGAGAGACTACCCCAGTTGTGTTAGACATCATGTCATGCCCCTTGCTTATGGAAGACCTGTTGTTGGAAGTGTCTTTCATGCTGAGGTGATTCTGTCCATTGAGAGGATGTATGTTCATTGAATATCCATTGTGCGGATTTCTCTATTGTCAAACAACTAGTCATATGCAAACAATGTCATTTAAAGAATGCAAAGCCTATGTCTGTCTTGAAGTTTTAAAGTTCATTTTTTAGTAGAACAAACAAATTTTGTAAAAGTGTGATATCAACTCGGGATTTATAACGAATCCTACAAGAGTCAGGATACCTTTTGTAACAATATGCTTTCGAACTAACCCATGCTTCACCTAGGACTTTTAAGGGTTATAATGTGGCCTGGTTCATGGTTCAAGAAACAAAGGATAAAGGCTCAAAATTTATTTGTACCCACCCGCTCTTCGTCATATTCTTCAGTCCTATGCTCGGTTAATTGCACGTTTAGAATCCCAGTTGAGCTCTGGAATATTGTCCTTAATGTTCCGGTGATGGTTCGGATACTGACAGTTTATTCTGAATAGGTAGACATCTTTTTTGTCGAGGATTTATATGACCTCTTTATTTTTTATTTTACTATCCCTACCTTTTGCCTGAACTGTTTCTTTTTTATTACAGTCAGTGGAATGCCCCAGTTTTTTTCCTTAGGTCTCCTTCATAGGTTTTGACTTAGCGGGCTTTTATTTGGATAGATAATGACTTCCTATCTTGACAATCATGCGTAACCATCACGTATTTTGATTTGGAAGGACGTCTTTGATGCCATTCATTGTGTACGAAGCGGAAGATTGCGACTGAATGCGCGTCTGAATTGACTGAGAAAACTATCCTGTCCCAGGTTGTGATTAAGGGTTTTAATTTGTGTGAAATAAAAACTCCTACTTCTTTGGCCCAAAGGGGTTGACTAGGGATTATCTTCCTTATAACTCCACTGTTTGGGATTTGAAACAACACATGTACATCGTCAGCAAGGTCTGTTCAAAAGCATATTGTAGAGATTGTGGTATTGTTTTTGTCATCCTCCCTCTAAAGGCTTAGAGATTTTGATTGAGAGTTGAATATCACAAAAAGGGAAGCAGTTTAAATATAGTGAATATGAATGAATTGATTCAAAACAGACATATGCAATACATTGATAAAGTAACAGAGTTTGACATGAATAGATGTTCGAACAATCAAAAGAAAATTACAAATTGAAAATTCTAATGAACAAAAGCCTCTTTGCCTGAATTTGTCACTTCAGATGGTGTGTCTTTGATGGAAGGTAGAAGAACTACGCCTGACCATCTTGTGTAAATTCCAACAATCCTTCGTCAATCAGGTTTTGAATCTTGTACTTTAGCGCCCAACAATCGTTTGTATCATGTCCAGGACTATCAGAATGATAGGCGCACCTGGCATCGGGATTGTAGCTGGGAGAAAAAGTTTTGGGATTTGGATGAGGTCTTATTGGTGTAATCAGATTCATCCTCATCATGTGTTGCAAAGCTTGGGACAGTGGTATGTTGATGTTGGTAAACTGTCTTTTGAGCTCGCTTTGCCTTTGCTAATTTTCCGGTTGATGTTGACAAAGTCGTTGTTGGACTCGTGACGTGGAAGAAAATTGGGAAGGTCTTCTCTCCCTTAAGCCGACTTCTTGTCTCATGGGAGGCTTAGCAGTGACTTGATTTCCAATTCTGGTTGTTTGCCCCATACAGTTGCAACTGTCTTGGCGAAGTTGGTTGACAAGAACTTTCAGCTCTTCTTGTCCTTGAGCCAGATTTTAGATAAGATCCATCTGGCCCACCAGTTGTCCCATCATCTGGACTTTCATTGTTTCCATTTCAGTTTGTATCCTTTCCAATTGATCATCCTTGGTTCCCTCCAGATTCCCCATGACCATGCCCATTGTGAGGAGAGCCTTCACCTCTTCTTGCCCCTTGGATAGGTTCAAGAACATCTTTTGAAGTTGAGCATTTTGAGCCTGGATGTCCTTGATAGTCTTCTCTAGAGCCATCTCTACTGAAATAAATAGTAGGAAGATAAGGAAACCTGTATGGGAGAAACCTGTCATGATATGATGCATGATATGTGGATGCATGTTTTCAAGGATCTCGCGGGGTAAACACAAGAAAAAGTTAGAAATTGAACTTTGATCAACATTTTTGATTGGATAACTTTGTATCGGTGGATGTCCTTCCACGAGAATCAAGCTCACCATGTCAAGTGGGTCATAGCCCTTGACTCATGTTTTTTGTACTTGATTTTTTTACGGCGTTTGGTTAGAGGAAAATAAATCCTCTTGCCCTTTGGTAGACGTCTGGTTCAACGTGACCCTGCATCAAAGACCCTCGAGATCCTTGAAATGGTTATTGAAAATGCTATGGTATGATGTTATGATGCTATGTACAAATATGCGAGGTAAGCAAGTTTATATACAAATAATCATATTCACATAAAGCAGACAAGTCCTTAGGTTTAGGCTTGCATGGAGTTTGTAGGTAAGTACCCTCTTAAGTTTAGTTGGCTCAACCAGTCCTAGTTAATAGTAACCGGGTTCTAAGGGATCTCAATATCATTGACCTTTCTTTTAGGCATTGTCTCAGCTCAATCAATCTTTTCTTGCGGCCGAGATATTCCAAAAGTCTAGTCTCAATGAGTGTAGCATCTAGTATCAACCAATTTTCAACTCTACACTAAAATTGGTTATCTCACTACGTCCTAATAGCCAAGTTTGTTCAATTAGGGTTCTAAGGTCAGTTAGTGCTTCATGACGCCACTTAGAGGCCCCGTATTCTCCTCGATTCACCACGAGAGATACCGGTACCCACAAATGCATCATACTAACGTAGTCATTGCTTCAACCGTATCGGTCTACGCCGTACAGTTTCCATAATCTATTGCTACTTACCTAAAAAGGTGTCCCAGATCCGGGTGGAGGATCAAAGCAAGCCCAAACAAGGAACCAAAATGTAAAGCATGCAATTCAAACAAATGAAGGCAAGTAAATGTGATTTAACCCTAAGGTAACCCCACTTTTAAGAAGAAATCCCCAGCAGAGTCGCCAGTTCTGTGATACGGTGGGAGAACTGACTTGGGTGTTTTGCGTTTGTGTTCGCAAATGTTTCAGTTTAGCAAGATTCGCCACCGACTTTTATTTTATCCAAAAGGAAAGGTGAAAAAGCACATGAAAGACCTTTAGAGGTGTTTTCTTGAGTTCGGGAGTAGATTATGAAAAGGGGAGGTATTAGCACCCTTTTCATCCATGGTTTTCCATGGGCTCTTAGGTTCTTGCTAGATCACTTGCTTTTGTTTGAAATTGTGCTTTGTGTGGTTTTTGAAAATATTTTGAAAATGTGACTTTGTAATGATTCTCGTTTCTATAAGAATGCATACAAAGTTTTATTTTGAAAATAGTTCAAAGAGGTGTTTGTGAGATGTGTTTTTGAAAGTGATTTTGAAAAGGGTTTTCTTTGTAATGGCTCTCGTTTCTATAAGAACGAGTACAAAGTGTTATCTTTTGAAAATGTTTCAAATGGAAGTGTGAGTGTATAAAATGTTTTTGTTGTGAGCAAGTGAGCAACTAGGAGCGAACCTACCTACTCAAAAGTTATTAGATGTGCTTTTCCTCCTCCTTTAGATGTCGCTGTCTTACCATTGTTTTGGTAAGAAGCCCCATCGTTGGATGTGAAGGGACGGACGTGGGGACGTTTGTATAGTCATAGAAGGCAACATATGAGACGTTTTAGCAATGTCGTTTTAGGGACT
Source organism: Vicia faba (assembly GCA_948472305.1). Lineage (NCBI taxonomy): Eukaryota > Viridiplantae > Streptophyta > Magnoliopsida > Fabales > Fabaceae > Vicia > Vicia faba. The sequence continues at coordinate 314,629,747 of OX451740.1, forward strand.
AGATCGTTTACCAAAGGCAACGTCGTGGGTCATCGAGGGACTACGATCTTTTATCGAGGGTCTTTTGCTAAAATGCCCATGTTCGAGGGATATGACTATTTTTTCGATAGGCAATAAAGTGGGATTACCCTAAGGGTGCGTGTGTGCAAAGTGTGTTTGATTGCATGCATTTAGTCTTGCTTAGGGTGGTCTATTTGTCAATTTCATGTCTTGCCATACACACCCTAATTACTAACATTTACATTTAAAAGTGATAAATTGCAGAAATGTAAAGTCCTACGCTATTACAATATTTTAGGGATGGGGGTACATATTTATGAATGGGGGTTGCAAATAAAATTAAATCCTAAATTACTATTATAACCATATTGAAATGTAGAGTATAAGAAAGAAAAAGGATTTGTTTAGAAAAATGTTTTTGTCTCAATGAAAAAGAAATAATTTAATAAAAGAAAGAAAATATTTTTATGTCTTTTTATGTTAATAAAAGAGGAGTTAATATTAAAAATGATAAAAAGAAAAATAAGTGAAAGATAGGAATAGCGTGCTACTGCAAGCAAAACAAACAGGGATCAGAAGTTCTGAAGTCAGGCGTGTGGTGACTCAGAAGGAAGCGTCAGTGGGTATCATAAGTTCTGAGTTGGTACACTCTGAGGTCCTGCAAGACACGTTAAAGGAAAAAAACAGAAGTTCTGGATTGCTATGTGTTGAACTTCTGAATGTTAGAACAGTGAGAAAACCTCAGAAGCTCTGTGCGTTTCAAAACAGTAGGAACAACTCAGAAGTTGTATGGTGCTAAGATAGTGAACAAATAATCAGTAGTTCAGCATGTTATCAGCGCATCAAAATCAGAAGTTCCGTGTATTTTACATGTAAGGAGAACTCAGAAGTTTTGTGTTGTGTTAGAACAGTGAGTGAACAATCAACAGTTCATCATGTTATCAGCGCATGAAAATCAGAAGTTCTAAGTGTTAAAACAGTGAGTGAACATCAGAAGTTCAGTGTGCATTAACAGTGAGGAGAACTCAGAAGTTTTGTGTTGTGCTAAAGCTGTGAGTGAACATCAGAAGTTCTATGCCATATTTCAACTCTTAATCAACACATCAGCAATTTATTCAGTTCTTAATAAACAGCAAATCAGAAGGATAATAGCACAACAGTTTATAGAAGTTCTAATCCTAAATCTGAGTATAGCCCTAATCAAGATGTTCTGATCCACAGTTTTTCTACTTAAGCAAAGATATGTACAACATTAATACTATGATATTTACATGTTAATGATGTTCAGAACAAAAAAAAAACAAGAAAAGTCAAGAAGACTTACCTTGAACCTGGAGCGTGCTTGGAGCTTTGAGTTGCTGCCTTAGGATGTTATGAGTCAGCAAGAGAAACAGAAGAGGAAATGCCAAGCACTTTGATTCAAAAGGAAGAACAAAGGTTTTGGTTTTCTGTTTGGGATTTCTGGATTTTTTATGGAAGTATCGCAGCTTTCTTTTCTCTTTTGATAGTCCTCTCTTTCCAAAAGCCAGCCCCTTGAACGTGTAATGGAGCAAAGTATTTATAGATGGGTTTGTTGTGGTTTGGGGGGGGGGGGGAACAAAAGGGATTCAAACCTTTTTGGTATACTGTTCCATTGCTTTTTAGTCACAGTTTTCGTATGCCAATTTGATGCAAATATGGGGTTTGAGAAAGTGCAAGCGTGGAATGGGTCAGCAGCAATTTGGAGCATTGTGGCAGCTGGTTGCAGGACTGTGCCATAGCAGGGCAACAGGTTACTTAAACGAGGGTTTGGGATTTGGTGATGTTCTAATTGCAGAAGATCAGAAACCTAACCTCCAAATACTGAAGGGGCATCTTCTGACAAAAGCGTTGAACATAGCCTCCATATGCTGAAGAATCATGTTCTGACTGAAGCATTATGTTCTGACCAAAGAGCAACGCTTCTGCATGTTCTGATTGAAGCGTTATGTTTTGACCAAAGAGCAGCGCTCCTGCATGTTCTGATTGAAGAGTCATGTTCTGGACCGTGTTTGCAACTTCTGACTGCACTTTCATAGAGGTTGGCTCAGAAGTTCTGAAGTATCATATTCTCTAGACACTTAGAAAATTTTCTAAATGTTTAGAAAATTTGATTTTTTCAAAGTAACTTTTGACTTCTGATTTTTGATGAACCAATTTCATGCCTTAATGAAATATGATTCTTGGAACTTGATTTTGAGTTAAAAGTCGATGTTTGAATTTTTCAGTTTGCTTTTGACCATTTTGCCCTTTTGAATGATTTCCTTGAAAAGTGATGATTCAAGATTTGGAATTTGACAAAGTCAAAATTGAGAGTCCAGGATGAATCTTTGAGAAATGGGAGGGCAAATTTTGGGGTACAACAGAATCCATAGCATTATCGGATGTAACAGCCACCCCAGTGGCAGGCGCGTGTGTTAAGGCTTTAGTATACCAAGGCGTGGGTTTGGTCCTTGTCTTTTGTGTTTTTTCATGTATTTATAATTTTCAGTTTGCTTACTTTTTGTGTAGCGCGCAGTGGATATACACCAAGGCACGTCTGGATGGTGGCAAGCTATAATGTTGAGGAAGAAAATGGCGTGGGTTCAATACCCACCCCTGGAATTTGCATTTTTTTTTTGTTTTCTAACCCTATTTTGCTTTGATTTTTCTTCCCTTATTCATTTTGGCTAACATTAATTCTTTTCCTCTTAACCCCATTTTCACTTAACCATAAAAACAACAAAACTTTTTTTTACAACCCTAATTCAATTAGGTTTTATATTTTTTAATCAACTTTTAAATTAATCTTTTTTTTTACTAACTAAAATTAATTAATTTTTAGGTTTTTTTAATTAACCTTTTTTTGAAATTTTAAAATCAATTAGAATTTTTACGCTTAATTACTTTCATCATAAATCTATTTTTCCATAAAAAATCACCAAAAACATTTTTATTTTCCTCTTTTCTTATTCTTACATTTTTTAGATAAAGTGTATAGGGTGCGTTCAATTGTAATAACGTAGTTTATTTCTTCTCGCATTTTTATTATCATGTAACTGCTCCAGAATGTAATAGTTATAGGTTTTTCCTTTCCACACTTTCTATTATGTATTTGCCCCAAAGCATTGTAATAGTTTAGGGTTTACATTTATGCCTTTATCTGTTGCTACTATATTTTGTGCTACTGCTTAGTAATTAGGGTTGTATGGAAATATAAAAAACAAACGATAGAAAAACCCTAAGTCTCAAGATAAATAAAATGAATATAACACACTTGCACATGCTAACCTCTAGAGTAACCTCTCTTGTTGCCTTCAGAACAAAACGGTCATGTCCCTCGAAAGTGGGGACGCTTTAACAAAGTCCCTCGATTAAAATATCATAGTCCCTTGATGACCCTTTCGAAGTTTCCTTTCAATAAATGATCTTGTCCCTTACCAAATTGCTAAAGCGTCCTTACAAGTTACCTTCGATGACTGTACGATGACCCTACGCATGTCCCTTCACATCCAACGATAGGGATTCTTACTAATTAATGGTACGGATAGCACTATCTAAAGGAGGAGGAAAAGTACAAGAACGATCTTGAGTGGGTAGATACTTTTACTCGCTTGCTCACAAACCTTTCAAAACAAAAACATTTTACACTACACTTTCAAAGATATTTTCAAAACACTTTGTATGCATTCTTAAGGACCGGTACAAGAATCATTACAAAGTTTCGCCTTACATTGGCATTTCAAAATATTTTTCAAACACACACTCAAAGCAATTTTCAAAGTGAGCTAAGTGATTAAGAGCCCGTATATAACTACGGATGAAAAGGGTGCTAACACCTTCCCTTTTCATAACCTACCCCCAGAACTCAAAATCTATCAAGGTCTTTCTTGTTCTTTTCACCCTTTCCTTATTGGATAAAAGAAAAGTCGGTGGCGAATCTAGCTATCTACAAATTTTTTGATAAAGCGCAAAACAAGTCAGTTCTCCCACCGTATTATACCATGATTCTTACAACTATGGACGGATAGGATTTCCCTCACCCCTTCAATGCAGACATAGTTAAAAAATGCTTTGCATGAAAAGACCTGCTAAGTCAAAGTCGTTTGTTTTTCCCCAGTGGAACGGGTTTCCTCCCCAGTGATATTATGAAACAATGGATATTCTAAGTTTGGCATCCTCGATGTCGTGGATGCTCATTTGAGTATGCACTCTCTTATCCCTAGTAACAAAAGAGGTTATTTTTATCTCTAATGGAATTTGAGCTTTGAGGGTTTCTGGTTTGAGACTTCTCTCCTCCCAATGAAGTTGTTTGCTTTTCCCAAGTGGAATTTACACTTGAATTCACTCCCCATTGATGTCTTTCAAGGAGTCACCTTCTTCTTCCCAATGAGGTTGTGATTGGGTGAAAGCCTTCTAATGTTCACTTCCCAATATGGCTCGCACTTGTGAGAGTTCTCGTAAGAATTCTCTTATTCCTCAATGATGGAAGGTGTTGTGTTATCCCCAGTAGAAGTTGCTTTCTGTCAAGGATTCTATGTAGCGTGATCTATTTTCCCTCAGTAAAACATTTTTTCCTCAAGTGAAGATTTGTTCTTCATCAGAGTTTGTCGACGAGTTTCTTTTGTTCAAGAATTCTCGTTATCCCTGCTTTAGTTTACTTATCCCCGATGAAGTCTTCTTTCATCAAGAACTACGTGCAATAAGATATCTATTCCCCAAGCGAAGTGCTCCTTATTTTCGAGAGGAAGTTAGTCGATCTTTTCCCCGGGAAGTTAAGAGCTGGTTGGAGTCAAAGATCTCTCCTCAGTGAACTGTAATTTATTTTTGAAGTATTCCCTCTAAAGTCCACTTTTCAGTGGCATCCCTCCTCGGAGTTTACATGTTTGAGTTGTAATATCGTGTCGTAGTTTATACTCGTTGGTTATCGGTTCCAATGGTTATTCCTTATTGAAGTCCAGTTTCCCAAGGATGACTTCTCAAATGCTCCTGGTTTTCTCAGCAATTCATTCGTGATATTGCCATTTCTCAGTGAATCATTTAAACATACATCATTAGCATTGCATCTACCCCCCAAAAAGTAAAATAATTCAAACATTCATTGAAGCATAAGCTTATTTTGGTTGATTACCTGCATTTCTTGCAGACTTTATCTCCAGCAGTGATTGTTTACCTTAGGTTCCGATGATTATCTTAGGGTTATTGTCACCTTTTGTATGATTCTTGTGGTATTATTTGGTTGAGTCTAGTGTGATTGTTTCTGTTTTGACCTCTACCCTCTATTGTCTTTTGACATTTTTGTTAGTATTCCCCAGCTAAGTTTGACTTAGTTCGGAAAATCCTCGGTTGAGTCCCTTTAGTTGGTCTCTTTTTTCCCTCTATTTTCTCTCTGTCAGCTTGGCTGGAATTCCTTTGTTAGGTCTTTGTTTACCATTCCTCACATCGAATATTCCTTAGTGGAGTCATCACCTTGGATGTTTACCCAGTAGAGTCTTTATTAGGCTATTCCCCTTAGATTCTTATATGACTGTTTATCTCTGATTTGGGTTCCTCTTAGTCGGTTCCTTATCTTTGGTTTACCTAGTTGGTCAGATGCTCATTTTGTTAGCTTAGCTAACATTTTTTGGTTGGGTTATGATTTGTTCATTTCTTTTCCTTTGGGCAGGTTCTGCTTAGTCGGTTCCTTATATTTGGTTTACCTGCTTAGTCAGGTTCTCCTTATGTTAGCTTAGCTAACACCCTTGGTTGGGCAGATGCGTCTTTCCTTGTTTGGGTTTGTTTCGGTTGGCGTTCCTTGTGAGAGTCCTCCTCGGGTTTTGGTCTTTCTTATTTTGGTTTTCTTTGTTTGGTTTCGCTTCGATTGGCATTCCTTGTGAGAGACCTCCTCGGGTTTTGGTCTCTTTTATTCTGGTTTTCTTTGTTAGGGTTCGCTTCGATTGGCGTTCCTTGTGAGAGTCCTCCTCGGGTTTTGGTCTGTCTTATTTTGGTTTTCTTTATTTGGGTTCGCTTCAATTGGTGTTCCTTGTGAGAGTCCTCCTCGGGTTTTGGTCTCTCTTATTCCAGTTTTCTTTGTTTGGGTTTGCTTCGATTGACATTCCTTGTGAGAGTCCTCCTCGAGTTTTGGTCTCTCTTATTCTGATTTTCTTTGTTTGGGTTCACTTTGATTGGAGTTCCTGGTGAGAGTCCTCCTCGAGTTTTTGTCTCTCTTATTATATGTCCAGTATCTTTACCGGTCATGTATTATTGATATCCTTGTTAGAGTCTGTTTTGGTCGGTCTCTTTCTTATAGGTGTCTAATCTTTTTCTGACATGTATCCCCCAAGTTTACTTGGTCTCCCGTATGTCTAAACCTGGCCTGATGTACACTTCTAAACTTTTCCCCTTTGTTAGTCGCTTTCTACAAAAACCACAAAGAATAGAAAATACAGAAAAACCAAATATCTGACTTTTGTTTGTTCTTCAGAGTGCAAATTTATGGTTCTTTTTAGTATTCAATCCCCTTCTACCTTGATTGTTCGAAAGGCTAGCGCCAATCTTGCTCTCTGGTTTAAGTTGATTGAATAGGGGAAGTTGTTGCACTCCAAAATTTACCCTCCTCGTTTTAACCTTAATTGGCTTATACTTCATCATCATATGCATACATACATTTCATATGGTATATACTCATGGAGTCAAGGAATTTCTCTACGAGAAAGAGATATAAAAGACAATTGTTCCATTAAGCAGCATTGTGAAGAAGAACTCAGTTTTCTGCATTTAAATTCACACCGCACGTGTTCCAAGCTATTCAATCAACAATTAATCAAGACATCATCATGCCAAGCTCTCATGTGTTCCATCACGCTTTGTTGGAGACTTCACTAGTATCAACAACTACTAGTGGATGAAAGGGCATGGGACTAATGACAATTACTAAGGTCTGAGCAGAGTGTTTTGATGAAGTTTTTTTCTGTTGCAAGTCACTCCAAAAAAGGTTTGGTGATCTGGATCTTAGTAAAATATTTTAAGTAAGCTAAGTGTTTTTGGAGTTTATGAGTGACTTCACACCTAATATGCATGACATCTTTCCTATTCAAAAGGTTATGATATAAAGTGTGGCTATGAAAGGACACCGATCCAAATGTGTCCTTGAAGAAGTCAGGGTATCTGACTCTGGTTTGACTCTACTGAGGGAGTCAAGGTTCAACATATATGGGAAGTGCTAAAGTTTTTCATCCAGTGCTCAAGTCTTCATCTTCAACTGGAGAATTGGTTATCCATGATATGGGGAGTCATGTATTTGTCTGTGGATTGTTGCTACAATGATACATATATGGTTTGTGTGATATTCAAGCTTGTGGAGATCTTATACCTCTTATGGGGATGTAATGTCAGTCAACATGTTGTGACATTATGAAATTATTGGTGATCTTGACAAGGTATGGTTGGTCTTATCCATGTGAAGCTGGTGGATCAGAATTTCACATATCTCTCTGGTGATTAATGGTTATGTCTGGGTGAATTTATTTTTCTCTGTAGATGTTAAAAGGATTCTTCAAGTCTTTATTATTGAGAGATGTCACAAATGTGATGTTCTGATATCTTGGTGAGTATCACTAAGTCTAAGTGAAAGGAGAACACTTAGAATCCAGTGGAAGACAGTGTGGATGAATATGTGTTAGTCAATACTGACAAAAGAAGACAATGTATGACTAATGTTAGGACATTATTCAGATTTTGTTTCCTGTGCGACCAACAAGGGAGTGTTACGAAACTTTATGATCAAACACGTGTCAGAAGGTGTGTTTGACCATGCATGTGCATGAATTAGGATTGGTTCTTTTCATCAGAAACAATCTAGAGCACTTAAAGGCGTTCAAAGCTGTTTTGGGCAGTGCATATTGTTGTAAGTGGCAGTTTTGTCCCTCAATTAACATCTCTTTGACCAAGAACGCTTATCTCATTCAAAGTTCGTTAATTCCTATGAAAATAGATCAGCTATTTCTAGAAGTATCTCCTATCCTCTATCTCTATATGAGTGTTTGATTTTGTTCATCATCACTATGGGTTTTGTTCAGGTCTAGGTAAGCTGTGTATGGGTCTAGTTCTATGAAGGCCTCCTTTGTCAATTTTTGACGAAAAAGGGGGAGAAAGGGTGTACTCAGATGGTCAGTCTAGAATCTACAATTCTAGATGTTGCTTTCAAATGTTGGATAACATGTTCCATCTTGTTAGACTCGTGATCTAAGTTATGAACACAGTTGTGACATGTATTCTGAGTTACTAGGGATGGTGGTTGATTTGTCTAGATCCACTGGAGGCTGCTGATCAAGGAATGGTTGAGAATTCTCTTATGCCACCATTGGTTTCCTATGACAAGAGGTGTTACCTGGTTTGAGGGGGAGTGTCAGCTATCTTCTTCCTCATGTGCACCAAACCAAATGGCTTCAGGACTTTCTACTCCTTTTCTAGAAGGTTTTGCACTTTGGTGATGAGTTTGGTACTGCAATAGAGCTCATTCAAATTGCTTAAAAGAAGATGTCAAACAAAGATGTCCCAACATCTTTACTGAAGAATGACTCCATGGTGCTATGCTGCAGTATTCAACAGTTGCTGAAGACTAATATTGATGGTTTTTTCCTTATTGTTGTAATTTTTAAGTTGTAATTTTTAGTTTATTTGTTTTAGCCAAAATTTTCCAAAGAGGGAGATTGTAAGATCTCTAGTTTTAAGGATTGGCATTAATTTTTGTAAAATAAATAATACAACAATATGTTAGATAGAAAGTTTTAACTTGCTAACAGGAACAGGTTGAGCAAGAAGTCATATGTTATGTTAGGACATGTTGAGTTGAAGTGTTTCAACATCTGGAACAACATGTCAGATAAGATGTCCTATGAAGGAGCATACGACATCGCGCCTGAGCTGAAGTGGACAGTTAGATTTTGTTATGATTTAACTGATGCAAAATATTTTGGGAAATGTTATGCAATATTATATGGCGTTGAATTAAAGATCAAGAAGAATCTAATCAGAATATTGAATAATACACTGTTTCTAAATTTGGAGGTAATTTAGGATGATTTGATTGAAGACCTTGTTTGTAGCAGAAGTTACTGTTGTTTGTTACAGCTGATATGATGTATTTTGAAGGTCTAAATCTAGTTGGGTATAGGTTATAAATAGAAGTGTTTGTAAGCTGGGAAAGGCATGCGTTCAAGATGTAGAAGTCTAGAGCTTTGTCTTTTTGCCGCTCTCTAGAAGAGTTGGTGTAAGTGAACCACTCAGATTGTGAGATGGTCACTGTTGTTCTCACTCAGAAGTTGTGAAGTAATGAGTTGATTATTATTCTTGGAGGAAGCTTTGAAGTAACTCTAAGTTGTGGTCTTGGTCAAGAGTCTTGGCTAGAGATTGTCATGTAAGTGTGTCCTCCTATTTGTTCAAAATTGTGTTGATCCAACTGCTGTTTATGATTGAAGAAGGATTGAGGAGGGCCTTATATCTAGGTGAGTCTTAGATAGAAATCTAGGAATGATATTGATTAAGTTATTAGGCCGTAAACTGGAGGTTTGTTGTAGGGTCTATGAGTTGATACGATCATAGTGGATCTGTCCCTTGCTTGGTATTCCCCCAGAATATGAGAGCTGCTCCGAACTGGGTTAACAATTCTGGTGTGTTGTTTATGCTTTTCAGTACTATTTTTATTGTTAATACCTTACCTGTTTGTTTATGTCGGATCAGAGGTCCCAACATGTCATAAGACATATGAGTTCTGTCATACCAGAATTTCACATCTTTGAGTGGCTCTTGGAGCATTTGATCGGCTTGTTATTTGTTTCAGTTCATGTGTTTGTGTCGGAAGCCGATTCGGTGAGGAAGACTTCTAAAAATACAAATTACCTGAAAATGGTGCGGTGAAATGGATTGTTGGTCCACTATTTATCAAACGTTCAAAAATTCATAACTTCTGACCAGAAAATTATTTGTAAGCGGTTCTTCAGGCATAACAACCGTCTTTATATCATCCTCAATTCGTATGTTCAGGTCAAAATTTAATCCTTTGAAGAAAATCTCTGAAAGTGTTAATTACCTGAGAAAATTGCACCCCGAAATTGTTATTTGTTGACTGTTTCACCGATATTGCAAAAATCATAACTTTATCAATTCTCATTGTATCGAGACGATTCTCGCGGAACAGTGTCACAAGTTTTGTTAGCTACAAGTTTGCTTCAGGGTCCAAGTGTGTATTATGCTCAGAAGACTTTGGTGTATGGCTTGTTTCCAAAGTTGAACACCAAAATAAGCTAAAAAATCTACACAACCCAAAACAGAGGGTTTTTTGTCTCAAGTTTCTCGCCATTGTGAAATCCTTAACTTTATTGACTTTTATCGTATCGAGGTGATTCTTTCAACACTGTGTCACAAATTTCATCATCGATGATTTTGTTTCAGGTTTCGCGTCAGGATTATGCACCGAAAGTCACAAGCTTACGGTTTGTTCTTGAGCTATACACCAAAATAAGTCAAAAAATTATGCATTATTCAAAAATTCACTTGCCAAACAAGACTTAGGGGCTTGCCTATATATTTTTTATATTAAAATTGGAATGGACTTTTTCTCTCATTTGTTCAAATTCACACTAAAATTTCAAGAGTTCTCTCTCTCTTTTCTCTCAAGTTTCAAGAACAAGAACAAACTTAATCAAGCTCTTCTCTCTTCCTCCCAACCACAACCGACCAGACATATCATCATGGGCCGGTCCTCATCTTCTTGCTCTAGCCAAGCCCGAGCGCGACCTCTGCCTGCTCGCGTGAAGACCAACCAATCTTCTCCCTTCGTTCGCGACTGAGTTCTACTCGGGAGTCCCTCCAATCCGCCTTCGAGTCCGATCAGACTCCCTCCTTGCTTCTTCATTCGCGATTTTGATCGTTGCTTTCTCCTCTTCATGTTATTTTGGTAATTGATTCTTGATCTTGGATTTAATTGTTGATTTAAGTTCTTAATTGAATAATGGGTTAAATGCACTTGATCCCCTACAATAGTAGCAAGTTTTGATTTACCCCCCCCCCCCCCCTTTTTAAAAAAAATTACTTCCGCCCCTTAACAAATATAGATTCCAAAACAAAAAAACTTTTAGCCCAAGATTCCATTTGAGATGTAGATATGGCTTGTAACTGTTTGCTGACTGGGTAATTGTATGCCACCTTGGCTTTTTTTAAATATTTTATTTAATTGTATAAAATCTTTGCATTGTTAAAAAATATGCATCAGGTGGGTTTCGAACCCAGTATCCTCTACTTGTAAGCCATGCATACAACCACTACACTATGTGTTTCAATTTGTATATTTATTAACCATATTTAATGATATATTACATTATTAAATTATTCTCTCTCTATATATATATATATATGTTCCATGATTTTCATGCTCTTTCTTTCTTTTCCTCTTAGCCTTCCATATTCACGGTTCTCTTTTATCTAACCAAAATTGTTTTTCCCACAATCGAACCCTTCATTTTTCATTGTCCTTCAAAACTACATTCATAACGCACGTTTCAACACATCCTCAACTTCCAAACCATCGATCATTGTTACTCCAAAACAACCCTCACATGTTCAATCTACTGTTATCCGCGCCAAAAAAACAATATCCAAACCAAAATCAGAAGTGGTGGACATGACTATGAGGGCATTTCTTACATCTCAAATCAATCACCCTTTATCATCCTTGACATGTTCAATCTAAGAACAACCAATGTTGATATAAAAAATGAGGTTGCTTATGTTCAAGCAGGTGCTACACTTGGTGAACTTCATTATGGAATTTATGAAAAGAGTAAAGTTCATGGATTTCCTGTTGGTCTTGGTCTAACTGTCGGTGTTGGTGGTCACTTCAATGGTGGAGGGTATGGTACAATGTTGATAAAATATGGTTTATCTGTTGATAATATTATTGATGCTGAAATTGTTAATGTTAAGGGGAGTCTTTTGAATAGGAAATCAATGGGAGAAGATCTCTTTTGGGCTATATTAGGTGGTGGTGGTGCTAGTTTTGGAATTATTTTATCTTATACTGTTAAATTATTGATGTTTTGGAGAATGAACCATGACCTTGAACCTCTTCAAGATATTGAAAAGCCAGAGGGATATTTCATTGATGCTTGAGAATGAAAGATTTGATAGTTGCCTTAAATTGAGGATAAGTCCATATGGGATGTTCAAAGCCTACACTAGAGGTATACCATTCTAACAATCTAACTGAAAATTGATTTTGAGATCCCTAAGAAGCCAACTTGTATTGTGTTTGAATTCCCTAAAACATCCTTTTAAACCACTTCAAATCGAACATATAGAGAGAAAAGAAAGAAAGGCTAAGATGAAAAGAAAGAAAGAGCATGAAAATCATGGAACATATAGAGAGGGAGAGAGAATAATATAATAATATAATAATATAATATATCATTAAATACGGTTAATAAATATACAAATTGAAACACATAATGCAGTGGTTATGTGCATGGCTTACAAGTAGAGGGTGTTGGGCTCGAAACCCACTTGATGTATATTTTTTAACAATGCAAATATTTTATACAATTAAATAAAATATTAAAAAAAGCCAAGGTGGCATACAATTACCCAGACAGCAAACAGTCACAAACCACGTCTGCATCTCAAATGGAATCTTGGGCTAAAAGGTTTTTTTGTTTTGTAATCTATATTTGTTAAGGGGAGAAAATAATTTTTTTTAAAAGGGGGGTAAATAAAAACTCGCTACTATTGCAGGGGGATAAAGTTCATTTAGCCCTTGAATAATTGATTTTGAACTAAGTGCTTATTTGTGAATTTGGCACGAGTTGAACTTTGAATTAAGGAATTAAGTGATTCTGGAGTTTGTTGAATTATGAATAAGCTTGGAATTGGTTGAATTTTGTGTTCAATTATTAGAATCTTGAATTTTGACAGGGTAATTGTTGATTAATTATTGTTTACGCATCAAATTTGATCATTGTTGATGAATTTTTGTGTCGAAATGTGATCCGAATTTACTTGATTGTGGAGGTTTGTTGGGAATTAATGTGAAATTCATGTGTTGATATGATTTTAAGTTCGATTTAATGATTATTTAATTTTTTTTCAACGTTGAAAACTTTGGTCCGAATTAATTGTGTCAACACTTGAATAATGTTGTTTGTGCTTGGAATCAAGACATTGAGGTGAATTAATTGTTTGCAATTAATTTGTAATTTCCTAGAAATGTTACTTGAATCGATAAATGTTTTGATATGTTCGATTTCGAGTTTTAAACTCAATTTTGATTGATATCATTTCATGTACATGTTGCTTCCCGGAAAGTGCAAATGTATTGTACATTGCTCTTTAATTGTTGTTTAATGCATATTTGAGCATAGTTATGCTTTTGCTGAACATTGATGTTGAATTTTATCGGTTTCAACGCGATTCTTTGAGTAATTTTGTGATTGGGTGTAGTGCTGTCTGGAGTTGGTAAGTATGCATAAACACATGATTTAATTGTTGGTTAATGCATAAGTAAGCTTGCTTGGGTATTTGTTTGGCATTTTCATTGAGATTTGACGATTTTAGATCGATTTTTTGCTCGGTTCATGAGATGGTGATGTTGCTACCCAGTTTTTAATGTCCATGTTTCGATGCTCATTTGGATTTGATTTATTTGCAATTCAATATCATTTTTGAGTTGTGACTTTATGCTTGAGTTATGCTTATGCTTCCTTGTAATTGTTAACTTGTTTGTTGAGTTTGTTCAAGCTTCCGAATGAGTATTCGTGTGATGTGCGATTTGCAGATTATGTTGTGCTTGTGTAAAGTTGTTTTATGCAGGGCAATTATCTTTATGCAATGTGTTTTCCACATGCAATTTATTCTCACACGACGATGTCTTATTCTTATATTTGATATTGCTTTGTTACAAACTTATTGTTCGTTTGGTATTGTTTCTGATTTTGTCTATATTCTGCATTGTCTTTTCTCTTTCCTTGCCATGTGAATTAGGAATAGAGATGCATGACTGTGAGTCCCTACTTTAGGTGGACAATTATGTTTAAAGTCCTCAAAGGAGACAATGTTTATGATTGTTTAAAGACCTCAAAGGAGACAATGTTTGTGTTTTTTTAAAGACCTCAAAAAGAGACAATTTTGCTGAAGTCCTCAAAGAAGGAAATTCCCCTCCATTTTTATTTTGTGCTTGCTATCAAGTCAATAAGTGGAGTAAGGGCTCGCAATCGGCCCCCGCACTTTCTAGTATGTGTCATTCTTAGGTCACGTTGTACATTGATGCTTTGAACTGTGCTTATTCTTGTCCATTGAGTCAAATAAATTGGAAAAAGGTTTTGTAACCAACCCCCACACTTTGTCATTCGTTTCAATGATGTTAGCTCACATTTCTTTAAACGTTGACGCTTCGAGTTATTACTCAATATCGGTGTTTGAGAAAATCAAGTGAAAAGAGTTCCTTACTCCTACTTTGAAATCCATTGGATTCATTGTTTGTTGATATCTAGCACTTGATTATTGTTTTGGTTTTGGTCCGACTTTGTTCGATTGCACTTGTGTTTGCGCTTTTCTTTAGATCTTTGCATGTTTCCTTAGGATTGCTTGTTTCATTTTCGATTCAAGTTGGACATTAGGTTATAAACTTTGCATGTTCCCTTAGGATTTCTTGTTTCGTTTTCGATTCAAGTTGGACATTAGGTTGTAATCTTTGCATGTTCCCTTAGGATTGCTTGTTTCGTTTTTGATTCAAGTTGGACACTGGGTTGTAACCTATGCATGCTAACTTAGGTAGAGATTTCCCTTTGTTATCCAAACTTTAGGACCATCATTGCATGACAACACTAGGATTATTAATCTCCCTTAGACTTTTTCATTCCCCTTTTTGTATCCTTAAAAGTTAAACTCTCTTTTTCTTTGTTCAAACTTCAAAATACTCTAACATTATTAAACCCTTTTTCAAGGTAAAAAACACTAACCAATTCAAACTCTTTTTGTCTCCGAACTTTTTCTTTTAAAACCTTTTCGATAAGGGTTTTTTGTTTCAAGTTCGAGAAACCTGGAAATGCTAAGTGTGTGAGTGGTCGAGCATGAGTCTCTTACGAGCTGCAACACCAAGCACGAATTGAAATTCTAACCGCAGGGATGCGAACACAATATTATCCATATAAAACATGCAACCAACCAAAACTTTTGAGGTGAACTACGAGTGTCTTGATCCCCATTGCACGGACGGTGGTACATAGGCACAAAGGTTTGCAATCGAGGCAAACACGACTAATAAAACCTTTTTTTGGTACATAATCCTTTACATCCATGCATTCCCTTTACAACCTAGATTTTGATTTAAACACACCATTTATATTAGACAACAAGAGTGGATCTCTTGGAGTACCACGAATGTGAGGGGTGCTAACACCTTCCGCTCGCGTAATCCACTCCCTTACCTGTTCTCTTGGTCGCAAGACCTTGATTTCGCCCTCTTCAGGTTTTATTCAATGTTTTCCTTTCCCTTCTGCAGGATAAATAAATATTCGATGACGACTACATTGTTTGTTTGAGAGATTTATTATCATCAAAGCCTTGGACCGGTGATTGAAGAAGTTCTTGCACTGCTTTCTCAAGAAATAGATAAATATCTCTTATGAAACTTTTGTCCCCCGACGAACACGCCGACACAAATCAGAAACATGAAAAAACTATACTAGAGAAAAACTTCAAAATCGTTGTTGTATCCTCTATTTCGATTGGCACCTTGTTGCATATACCTCTACACAACCAAAAGAAAAATAAAATCTATATTGTGAGATGTACACGATATTAATTATTTTTTACCAAGAAAAACAAAGAGACAATGCACACGTTATTAACAACAACACATATGAAGTTTTGTAATATAACTAAATGATGATAGAATACCTATGAAGTTCTCTCGCCGGGTGAGCTACCATTGAAGTATTTGTAGAAGTATTTTGCATCCTCACACATGAAAATTAACATTTTATATGTTTAAAACAAATGAATATAAAAGAAGACTCAAACATTGAAAGAACTCTCAATTTTAAAATCAGCCGATATCAAATAACTTAATAGCGACTATGTTATTCATGCACGTGTCTCCTTAAGATAGAAATATTTACCTTCATTTACATTCAAATCGCAAGAAATATTTGTTTTAATAGTAGAAAGTGTCCTCTTTGCTGCCCCTAATGTCATTTCCCGAACTTTACCATCTCCACGAACCTCGCATCAGCTCCATAACAACATTGTTGTGGACTTTCATAGAACATATGAAATGCATTATTATTCAAAAGGAACAAAAGTATAAAAGGGCAACATTCAAATTTTATTTTGATTAAAACAAATAGAGAAAGAAGGAAGAAAAACAAAATAAAATAGAGATGATAGAAGAGGGAGAAAATCAACATGTGTCATAAACCAGTGTGTCTCACTCAGTCCAACCGCAGCAACACCGCAGACTAAATCGCACGCCAGTTCCATTTTTTGAGCACGAAAGCTCTGTAATCTTCAACTGTGCTTCCCTATCATCACCACATAGTCACCATGAATCCATACATATAACCATAACGCCACCGTCGATTTACACTTCAGATCCACCATTTTAGATGCAAACTCACGGTTTCAACATAAATCTTGTTAGGTTAAAAGAGGAAGAGATGAAATGCATAGAGTTTAGGTTGAGAGAAAGAGATGAAATGCAGAGAATTTAGGTTTCAGATCTATTTTAGTTACATAGAAGAGAGAGAGAGAGAGAGAGAGAGAGAGAGAGAGAGAGAGAGAGAGAGAGAGAGAGAGAGAGAGAGAGAGAGAGAGAGAGAGAGAGAGAGAGAGAGAGAGAGACAAAAGCTATTTTGTGGGAAGTGACAGGTCCTTTTTTCCTCGTCTAATTTGCAACAGGCAATATTGGAAAGATGAGATAGTTTCCACCTGGTTCCATTTGAAATATAAAATGCATTGTGAAGTGTATATGTTGAACTAAAAAGTGCAAATTAGAAGAAGTAATAGTTATAAATTGACTAAGTCAAAATTTGGTTTAAAAGAACAGTTTTTAGACTGAATTAACCTCCAAAACAATAGGTGGAGGAATTTTAGCGAAGGACAAAATGGAGTTTTCTCGATACTTTTGTTTTCTTATATTATAGATTTAAGTAAAAAAATCTCAAATTTCAAACAATAATTTTACTTTTCTCTCTCTCCATCATAAATAATTAGAAATAATTTTGATAAAATTATAATCCCGTCAAAAATTGAACTCGACATTTTACGACTGTCGTCCTTTACATAAACTCTTTTACCATTAAAGTTCAAAGTGTTTGATTTACTACATTAAACTTTGAAAAACGACAATTAACAAAAAAAAAAACAAAAAAAAAACAAAAAAACAAAACAAAATTGACACTTAAAAGGGAACCGACCAAACACTCATCACTTCCAAACAGGTGGATTTGCCATCACAAACCTAACTTGACTATACTCTATTCATAAGCCGTCCACACACAAACATAAAAAAAATTAAACGAGCATTAACAAGACCCCACGAAGCAACGACACTTGAACACATTCATCAAAAATCATTTATATCTTTGAAACTCAACCGAATACCAAACCCATTAATCCAAATACAGAAATTACAACCAATTTTCTTTCTTCTCTCATTACTTCTCTTTCACTTCACTCTTTCCGTTAACAAATTCTCTCCTCACTCATTTTCACTCACTTTTGGCGCCAAATGGACCCCACCAATTTAAACTCCCATCCTCCCCAATAAATACAACAACTTCCTTTCTTTCTCATCTTCATCCATCTCCATAACACAAACACTGAGCGAACCGTACGGTACTCACCGTAACAAACAAACTCAAAAACGGTGTCGTACTCTACGTTCTAAATGATACATACTTTCTTCCTTTTCTTCATCCTCCTTCTTTTCTATTTTCATTTTCATCCCGTCGTTTCTCTCTCCTCCGACGGCCTCGCTCTTCTAACGCTCAAGTCCGCCGTCAACGGCGATACCGCATCTGCATTTTCCGACTGGAACGAAAACGACCCTACTCCATGTCACTGGTCCGGCATTAGCTGCGCAAACATCTCCGGTGAGTCCGAAGCTCGTGTCGTCGGTATCGGTCTCGCCGGGAAAGGTCTCCGTGGCTACCTCCCGTCGGAGCTTGGAAACTTAATCTATCTCCGTCGTTTGAGTCTCCACACTAACCTCTTCCATGGCTCTATTCCTGTTCAGCTCTTCAATGCTACCTCTCTTCACAGCATCTTCCTCCATGGCAACAACCTCTCCGGTAACCTCTCTCCCTCCGTCTGCAACCTGCCACGTCTTCAAAATATTGACCTCTCACAAAATTCAATCTCTGGCACAATCCCGGAGTCTCTCGGAAACTGTGCAGAACTCCAGCGTCTTATCCTTGCAAGAAATAATTTCTCCGGTGACATTCCGGTGACTCCATGGATGAAGCTTAAGAATCTAGTTCAGCTTGACCTATCTGAGAATCTTCTAGAAGGTTCCATTCCGGAACAAATTGGCTACCTGAACTCCCTTACCGGAACGCTAAACCTATCATTCAACCATCTATCAGGTGACGTTCCAAAGTCTCTAGGAAAGTTACCGGTGACGGTTAGCTTCGACCTTCGTAGCAATGATCTAAGTGGTGAAATTCCTCAAACGGGGTCGTTTTCGAACCAGGGACCCACCGCGTTTCTGAATAATCCCAAACTATGTGGGTTTCCTCTGCAAAAACAGTGCACCGGTTCAGCGAGTCAACCAGGGAGTAATCCTGGTTCAGCTCGACGAGAGGTGAACCGGTCGAAGAAAGGGTTGAGTCCGGGTTTGATTATTATTATAACAGTAGCTGATGCTGCTGGTGTGGCTTTGATTGGGCTTCTTGTTGTGTATGTGTATTGGAAAAAGAAAGATAACTCTAATGGGTGTAGTTGTACTTTGAAGAGAAAATTTGGTGGGAGTGGAAACAATGAAAAATCGGGTTTCTGTTGTTTTTGTTTGTCTTTAGGGTGTGCTAAGGGGTTTAAGAGTGATGATTCAGATATCGAAGAGAGTGAGAAAGGAGGAAGAGAAGGTGGTGGGGGTGGTAGAGGGGAAGGTGAAGGAGAAGGTGAGTTGGTGGCAATTGATAAAGGTTTTAGCTTTGAACTTGATGAGTTGTTAAGAGCTTCTGCTTATGTGTTAGGGAAAAGTGGATTAGGGATTGTGTATAAGGTAGTGCTTGGGAATGGTGTTCCTGTGGCTGTAAGGAGATTAGGGGAAGGTGGTGAACAAAGGTATAAGGAGTTTGCTGCTGAAGTTCAAGCTATTGGGAAAGTGAAACATCCTAACATTGTCAAGTTGAGAGCTTATTATTGGGCTCATGATGAAAAGCTTTTGATTAGTGATTTCATTTCCAATGGCAATTTGGCTAATGCTCTTAGAGGTTTGTTCAATTCCTTTACATTTTGTTTTTGTATTTATGTAGTATGCATGTATATCCCTTTCTCGTTTTCCTTTTGGGTCATTGATTTTCATTTGTTGCATTCATTCATGAGGAGGCTTAACCTCCATTTTTACTCTCACCACCATTCATAACCTATGAAGCACGGACACAGACACATAAACACCTTTTTTTAGAGGTCTCCATGCTATAGAGTTCATAATAGAGTAAGAGTAGAAGGCTTGTGGGAGAGAGCACTATTTCATTGATAATGAGAGATCAATAGTAGTACTAGTAACAAAATAATGAATGACAGTTAATGATAACATGGTGAAATTGGAATCTTAGGTAATGTAGTACTACCAGTACCAACTTCAATTTAATTGGTCATCCGTTATACATTATCATTGTGAGTTATACCGGTATACATTATCAATATGAATTTATTTCTACACATGCATTCAATCATATCTCATCAATATACTACCAGTTTGTTATATTACTCCTAAAATGATTTCACAATTATCTTTAGTGAGGTGCATTTGGACTTGAGTTTTTTTTTGGTCAAGTAATCGTGGCTCGATTAAGTTTTTTTTGGTCAAGTTGCCGTGGCTTGAATTGACCCTTTTAAAAGTGAATAAGTTGGATGTCGCGGGTTTGAATCCGCACAGCGGCATCTGATATCCCTACACAGTTATCAACTGAGCTAACTTAACGGCACCAAACTTAATTTTATTTTATATAGGTTGGATGGATATTTGGTCAATTTTTGTCCTTTAATTTCAGCCAAAAGTAAAATAAGTTTCTTGTCTTTTCTAGTTTGTAGAAAGAATGGGTAGCAAGACAAATAGTAATAAATTGAATATTTTTTTAATAGAAAATGCTACAAAACATGCTAGATTTTGCTTTCATGAAAGAAAGAAAACGAATTTGGAGTTCTGTCTTTTCCCATTGTCTCTTTGTTTTTATGATTGTCATTTTCTTTATTGTTTTGTGGTACAATGGGACCATGATGGTTAGTTAGCTGGTGCAAATGCACAATATTAAATTCCTATATGTATTGGTAGAGAAATGAAGAATTATACTATATTACTACTAAATTTTAACTTTAAAATTTGAGGGGAGAATATGGGTGTGGCTAGGTGAATACCTTAATTAGATGCTTATATATTATTGGTAATGGCATTGAATCGAGAAATTGTTTGGTAGGACAACATTGTCAGTGTTATTGTAAACTTCAATGAGCTGCCCTTTGGAAGAAAAATAAGGACATCCGCCATGTGTCTCGGAGTTGAGATGGCAGTGATATTCATTTCTGGGACCATGAACTTCTATCTATGTCTTTATCTCATTCTCACCACATGGGGCCACTATACAAACCAATTTTTTAGGCGCAAAAGTTGCAATTAATCACCTCAGTAAGCCATGTTCCTGCATCATGAAGCTGCAAAATCTCAGTTGTTGGATTAATCCAACAGTTAAGATATTAATATGCTCAACTGTTAGATTAATTTAAAGACTGAGAGTTGACTAGAGAGACCGGAGAGGATCCAAAGTGTTGTGTCGTTTGACTTCAATTTTGTTTGCGGTTGTGTGGATATTTTATACTACTAATTTTCAGTTTTACACACCTTTTATTATAGTATCATTTAAAGTAGCTTTGTATAAAGTATCATTTATTTGTAGTCTGAAAAAGAACTTGCAAGTTTGTGCCACTTTTTTGGTTTTATTCCATTCAGCTAAAGTTTAACTTCTTAGCTTTGGTTCTTTTTTATTTCATTAGAGCTTCCTAGTTCTTGGAGTCTTGGTGGAAAGCCTTGTTTTTCTTTGTTACATCATCAATCCTTAACTTTTTTGCTTTTAAAGCACTCTACCGGCTTCACGATTTCTTGATTCAAGCAGGCCCTACTAGAACTGTTTTCTCACTCCTTTGCTTCTACTACACTTATGTTTGGATATTATGAAGAAAATTAAACACATAATGACTTAATTTTGACTTTTAGAATAGTCAATAGTGTAATCTGTTATGTAGGATGTAAGATACACCGACCAACCAACTATTCATGATTATTATGTTTGAAACTATTCATAAAAGAGAATAAAATTGCTATGACATCTCAAGAGATCTTGAATACTTTATAATTAATGTGCTCCTCTCAAGGTCTCAGGTTCGAATCCTGTTAGGTGCAAACAATTTCTGTATTGGGCCAAGTGGGCGGTAGAATTAGTCCCCTTGGATTAGTCGGTCGCAAGGTCGGATACCAAGATTTCAAATAATAACTCATAATCAGCATTTGCACTCTAATAGATTTATAATTTTCACAATAACTTGTTTCACTGCAAATAGTTCACATTTAATTCAAAGTATTTTTGCAGGGAGAAATGGCCAACCATCTCCAAATCTTTCATGGTCAATCAGGCTGCGAATAGTCAAAGGAACAGCCAGAGGTTTAGCTTATCTCCATGAATGCAGTCCAAGAAAATTTGTTCACGGTGACCTCAAACCTTCCAATATCCTCCTCGACACAGACTTCCAACCTCTCATTTCTGATTTCGGTCTTAACAGGCTGATCAGCATCACCGGCAACAATCCCTCCGCCGGCGGTTTTATGGGTGGAGCTCTTCCTTACTTGAAGTCATCACAAACAGAACGAATCAACAACTATAAAGCTCCTGAAGCCAGAATACCAGGCTGCAGACCCACCCAAAAATGGGATGTGTATTCATTTGGTGTTGTATTACTCGAATTGCTCACTGGTAAGTCCCCAGATTCTTCTCCAGGAGCATCAACTTCCGTGGAAGTCCCCGACTTGGTAAGGTGGGTTAAGAAAGGGTTTGAACAAGAAAGCCCTTTATCCGAAATGGTTGATCCATCACTTCTTCAAGAAATTCACGCCAAGAAAGAAGTACTTGCTGTATTCCATGTAGCACTATCATGCACTGAGGGAGACCCTGAGGTCAGGCCTAGAATGAAAACTGTTTCCGACAATCTTGAAAGAATTTGAACATATTATTCTGATGTTTACCTGCTGAAATTCGTGAGCATGAGACTGGAAAGGAACATGCACTTCAGTCTCATGATGCGTTTTTCGGTAGCATTCAGAAGGTTTTCTTGTGGGGGGATCAAGATGGGACTGCAATTTGCAAATACTTTCTATCGTACCTGGAAGTTTTCCCTTTAGCTTCTGTTTTGAAGTCAGCCATTTTTTGAAAGAGGTCATCAGCACAGGTCCTGCCTTATCTTTCAAAGACCAAGAAATTTAATAAGTTATGTTTAAATTTTGTTGTGGTCTCATTCTCTCCAGAATCTGATTACAATAATTTCACATTAGCTAGCATTGTTACTTAATTGGAAAATTCATATGTATTATATATTGTTTATAAGAAAAAATCTCTTTAGTTTCCAACTCTCCATTTAGAATGACAACTAGGTTTTACATATTCTTCTCTGTTTTAATGGGTAGTGTTCTAAAAGCCATTCTATGTTTTCTGAAAAGTTTTAATAGTTTCTTTCCATAATTTCCATTGAGATCATATCCTTAATACAATCTGGAATAAAATCATAAATAACAAGGCATAGATTTTGCTCTTTTGCAAGAGTGTGAACGAGGCCTTGATATAACTAGAAAAAGAAATCAGGAAAGCTTTGTTCGTTTGTGGATGCTCTTAAAAAGCAAAGATAAGCTTATCTTTCACAACTGAGATAGACGAAGTTGTTTGGACAATTTATATAGTTCAATTTTCACATGTGGCTCAAATTGAATTTTGATCAATTAATTGTTCAAGTAAATTTTTTTTTTTTTTTATAATTATAATTGTAAGATAGAATATTCAATGGAGTAGATCTATCATAAATTTAATGAAATAGATATATCAGAAATCAAAATTTATACAACAAATCAATATAAAAATGATATATTCTAATATAATGATATGTAAGTTTTAAGAGTGTGGGTAAGAGGGGGGAGAAGTAGGTGTAAGGAAATTTTTCTGGTTTTTAGAAATATGTTTTTTTTTGTTATGATTCGTGATGAAAGCGGTAAATGCGGTGTACATCCTGTTGCAATTGGTTTTTAAATCAAAGTCACCACTACTAGTTTTTATCCTAATGAAGGAAATCTAATAGAAAACCCTAATTTCGCAAACAGAGATTCTAGGTTTCGGACTCGGTTTTAGACGAAGGGAAGGTGTTAGACACCCTTCATCTACCTTGTTCACAAGGATACTAAGATTTAGAAGTGCTTTTTAGGAAAACGGGTTTTAATATTTTTTAAGGGAAAAAGGTTTTAATTTTAGTTAGCAAGACTCGCCACGATCTTAATCATATGCCTATGTATCCTCCTAGGAGGAATCAGCGTCTCATTTCGTAATTCGCAGTGTTGTTTGTATTTTTTATGAATTGTGAAATATATTTTGAATTTCCTGCAGACGTAGTCTAAGAGTGTGAGTAAGCGGAATTTGTTAGACCAAGTATGCAGTTAATTTAGATATATTCGTATTCCTTTTCGAAAATTAATGTTGAATTAATTTATTACGAAAAATAATTTGGTGTTCGTTTGAGTATTTTTTTATACGTAAAGCAAAGGAGTCTGATATAGTCTCCTCATCACGTGGCTAGATATTGGCCACGTGTCGTTTGCGGATGTAGTAATTCGGTGAATCGCGGATTTTAATATTAAAATATTAAATTCGATTATATGGTGAGAAATGTTTTTAATTATATAATTTAAAGATGTGATTTAATGTAAATAAATATTATATTTTAAATGAGTTTTAAAATACTAAATCAATCATAATAATAAATAATACACAATATTATAATTATTAAAATATAAATATAAATATAAATATATATAAATACAGAAAAATAAATAAATAAATAAATATATAAATGAATTTATAAAAGAAAATAATAAATAAAAATAAATTAGTTCGGGGGTGCAAATTATATTATAGTAGTAATATTGTGGGGGTGCTATTAGGAAGGGCCTGAATTCAGATTTTGAATTTAGGCCCAAAAGGCCAGGGGATGTGAATTCGCATGTGTTAGCAAAACAAAATTAAAGGGAGGTGTGGACAGGGACTGGGCCTGTCCCAAAGAGGTTTGGGAGTCCGCTTGGACTCCCTGCGGGTGGGCGCACGATAAGACCATAGGCATGCGTTTTTGAATGTGTGATAGTGATTTTACAGTGACGATTTGGAGGGAGCATGGTAATACAATGGATTTACGCGCACAGAATCATACAACATAATATACTTTTCATTTTACAAAACGAAAACTCATTTCCTTCGTTACCTTCTTTCTCTCTTGTTCTCTTCCTTATCACACAGAAACCCTAGTCTCCTTCTTCCCTAAACACCAAACCCAACCCGCGGCGACGTAACCCGAATCAACCCTTCCTCACCTTAAAATAAATCCTTCCCACACCCCAAATCAACGTGACAAGCAGCAAATTCAAATTGCAAAAGCTAAGCATCTGTAGTATTTTACCTCTAGTATGTGTTTTCTTGCGTCTCTGAGTTTCGATCTCCTTTGGCTAATCCACTACTCTTTCTGTTTGCATATGTAGCGATGACAATGGTGTAGCGGCGACAATTGAAGGGAGAAGGTAGTGACGGCAACGGCTTGGAGAGCTAGGGTTTCAAATTTTGAAACCCTAAGCTGGAGCGGTGGTGAACGCAACAGATCGAGCTCTACTGTAATGAATTTGTATTTTTTCTTACTATTTTTTTCTTTTCTTCCCCCTGCTCTGTAATTTTCTTTCTCGTTTTATAGTGATTTAGGTTTTTAACAAAATAGGAAGAACAATAATGTGTCTGTAGACTTAATTTTCAGAATTGATTAGGGTTTTAGAAATATAATTTTTTTGAATTTCTGTCTGTAATTTAAGAACGTTGTTGATACAATTTGTATATGATTCTGTTTTGTAATTGATTTTGGTATTAAACTGTACTTGTCCTGGTTATTGAATGAAGATTTGTTTCTGTATTTGCTTATGGACTTAATTGATTAATCTTCTGATTTGAACAATATTGGTTTCTTCATAAATTGTGTGTTATAACAAAACATACGCTTCCTTCTTCCATAATCTAAATAGTAATTGTTCTTAGATTTTGGGCCATATTTCTTACTGCCTTGGGCCGTCTGCATGTTTATTCTTTTTTATTAGCAAACAAAATTTTAACAAGCCCAGAATGCGCAGTTTTATTAAAAAGTTAAAAACACTTCTTCTTTTTTCATTGAACTTAAACTGAATTGGGCCAGGTATTTTGGTTATTGGGCCTGTTAGTTTTAAATAACTTTAAAAAATCAGTAAATAAAAAACAGTTTTCCCAAAAAATAGAAATGGGCCAGGCTCTTTCATTCTTCTGATTCTCCAAAAAAGTATTGCCATCCTTGTGGGACGTAACAAGAAAATAATTTTTTTTTACTAACACAATTTTAATCAATAAAACAAAAATTAATTTTCAATTTATGTCCTTAGTATACTATTTTAATTAAAAATGGTGTAATTAACAATAGCAGTGTTAAAAAAAAGAAGCATTAATCCATAATTAAATATAATGATAACGTTGTAATAAACAAACCAAAATCCGACTGGGCTAGACCGTTTCAAAACCACCGGGCTTAAAAAAGAAATATTGCCTCACACATCTTAAATGGGCTTTATTTAAAAGAGCTTGTCCGCACCTTCTCTAAAAGATTACACTTCCCTTCATTAGAAATAGACTCTCATTTTAAATCCTAATGGGCTATCAGATATTGATGGTCCATTTTAAATCGACACACTCCTATTTTTATGCTTTAACCTTCCCATAAAAATTAAAGGCTTAAATGCAGTTTTGACCCCCCTAGTTTAAGGTTTTTGGAGTTTCGATCCCCCTAGTTTAAAAGCCAGGTTTCTAGTCCCCAAAGTTTTCAAATTTGGGATTTTTGAAGCCCCCTCCATCTGGCTGCCCAAAAAGTGACATGGCACAGGGAGAGTAATGCCACGTATTATTTATTTTTTTATTTTTTTTATTTTTTTTATTTTTTTTATTATTTTTTTTTTTAAAAAAAAAAATTTTTTTTTTCTTCTCCTCATGGGCAAAATTAAGGTTCGAAAGGAAAAAAAAAAATTTAAAAAAAAAAAAAAAAAAAAAATACGTGGCATTACTCTCCCTGTGCCATGTCACTTTTTGGGCAGCCAGATGGAGGGGGCTTCAAAAATCCCAAATTTGAAAACTTTGGGGACTAGAAACCTGGCTTTTAAACTAGGGGGATCGAAACTCCAAAAACCTTAAACTAGGGGGGTCAAAACTGCATTTAAGCCAAAATTAAATAATACAATTTATTTAAAGGAAACCTAAGCATAAATAAGGGTAGAGCAAATTTGGGATATGACAACTGCCCCTATTTAATCGTCTTTCGATTAAATAGTGCAAGAATACACAGGTCTCGCACATTTAATCGGAAGTTTATTAAATATTGGAAAACTCCAAGATTTGTCTGAGATATAATAAGGGTACATTGTACAATGTTCCCATGAGTATTAAGAATAGGCATAGATGATGATGTATCATCCTGCCGGTGTTTGAACCAAAGTTTTGATAGAATTTAGACGCGATGACACGGATAACTCGTCAGTATCTAAGAGATTGCATAATTTCGCATATTTACCAGGACTCGATAGCCAGATGGAATATGTTAAGTTTGGGGCAATGGAACCCGAAATTATCTGATGGCGTAGGTTGTGTAGTCCTCAACCACAACCATCAACATGCAGAACACCAAATTCATGATGAAGTTGGTTGTGTCATTCTCAACCACAACTATCAACATGAGGCGAACATATCCCAAATTTACGATGTAGTCGGTTGTGTCATCCTCAACCACAACTATCAACATGAAGAACACCAAATTCATGATGAAGTTGGTTGTGTCGTCTTCAACCACAACTATCAACATGAAGGAAATATACCCCAAATTCACGATGTAGTCGGTTGTGTTGTCCTCAACCACAACTATCAATGTGCAGGGCACCAAATTCATGATGAAGTCGGTTGTGTCATCCTCAACCACAACTATTAACATAAAGCAAATATACCCCAAATTCACGATGTAGTCGGATGTGTCATCCTCAACCACAACTATCAACGTGCAGAACACCAAACTCATGATATAGTCGGTTGTTTCATCCTCAGCCACAACTATCTAAGTGAAGAACACCAAATTCATGATGAAGTCGTTTGTGTCGTCCTCAACCACAACTATTAACGTGAAGAAAATATAGCCCAAAATTGCTTTAAAGTTTAAAGTAATAGTTCGCACAGATAAACTTGTTGAAGATGAACCCCAAGAAAATTTGTAATCTTAACCAGAGAAGCTTTGCAAGATGCCATGTATGCATAATGCCCTAAACTGATGTGTTATCCAAGTGTGATGTATGCCCCAAATGTTTATATGTGTTTGTACAAAAATGCTCATGTGCTTATGCCTCAAATGTGCATGCCCCAAGTATGTATATGCCCCAAATGTATGTGTATGCCCCAAGTGTATGTGTATGCTTTTGATAGATATCTTTTGTTAAACCATCAGGTTCTCGTAGTCACCAACTCCCTGACGGTGTTTGTTGCCCATTATTGTATCTCCAAGTGGATTTGGATCTGGTGAAAGATGTTAGCGAGATCTTGATGTCTGCATCGTAGGCGTAGGCGTAGGTGTGGATGTAGACGTGGATTTTGGTGTGGATATTGACATAGTCACAAACGTGGGCGTGGGCGTAGAGATATACGTGGTCGTGGATGCAAGCATGGATTTTCCTTCAATGTTTTTTCTAACCAAAATGTTTTTCGATGTTTTATCAAATGCTTTTATTGGTATGTTAATTCCCCAAAATGATTTCAAACAATATTCACAAAAAAATAATTGTAGTATTTTGCAAACAAGTCAGAAAAGAAAGAAACGTAATTGAAATATTTGAAAGAAACTTCAATGTTTTTCATTGATAAATATGCCTCTGAATAGGCAAGTGTACAAGATGCAATCCCTAGAAAGAGGTAATTGTAGAAAGTTTTGATAAAAAGTTGTAAATAGCAATCAAAATGATGTTTGCTATTGCTATTTTCCCCAATATTCTCTTGATAGCTCCAATCTTCTTTGCTTTTGAGTCGGACGATTTAGACCAATCCTTTCCTTCGTGGTTCATAGTCGTGGTTCTTAGATTGCAGTCTTTTTGTTCTTTATTTCTTTGAATGAAATCCCTAATTTTTGCCTGGATCGCCCTTTCGGGTTTTCAATCCACCGGAATAATTTTGTGTGCATGTCCCTAATTTTGGCCTGGATCGCCCCTTTTATGGTTTTCAATCCACCGAGACACTCATTTTTGCCTAAGTCACCTTTTTAGAGGTCGAGCTTAGCGATCTTTCTTATACATAGTATTTTGTGACTGCGTATGTATTTGTTAGATGTGGTAATTATTCCCCATCCATTGTTGTGAGGATAAGACCACCTTCGGAGAATGTCATTTTTACCACAAATGGACCCTCGTAGTTGGGTGTCCACTTTCCACGTGAATCAAGACGAGGTAACAAGATCTTCTTCAGTACTAGATCTTGTTCTCTGAATACGCGAGGACGAACTTTCTTGTCGAAGGCTTTCTTGATTCGTTTTTGATATAATTGACTGTGGCACACAACTGTCAGACGTTTCTCTTCAATAAGGTTGAGTTGATCAAGTCGTGTTTGAACCCACTTGTTGTATCCCAAAATTTTCCCTTCCATATTCCTCAAGATTTGTCAAGATTGATCTTCAAATTACCCAAAATTGTTCAAGGGTTGTACAGGCAAACCACCTCCTAAGCCAGCTGAAATTAGGGTTTTGGTTCTCTCAAGGAATTTGGGGTTCTCAATGGTTCAATCAAGTCTCATATGCCTATATACATTTTCAAGCACCTACATGCCAAGTTTCAAGAATCACAGTGCCAATTTGCATAGTCAAAAGCTCCATTTGACCTACAGTCAACTGCAAGGGCAAAATGGTCATTTTGCAGTCAAAAGTCAGAATTTTTGGTCAACATCTTATTTTGAGTCCACAATCATCATTTGATCAAGTCCTGATCATGATTCCTCAAGGGTGGCTCAAAAATCATCAAGATGCAAAAAGTTACTATTTTTGGACAGTAGAAAAGTCAACTGTATCTTGACCAGGGCATAACTTTTTTATGGTTTGTCAGAAAAATTCCATCAAATGCTCATTTTGAAGTGGTTGCAATTTACTACAATCCATATTCACACTCCAAGTTCAAGAAATGCTCTCACAAAAAGTTATCAATTTCTACATTATAGGTCAAATTCAAAAGTCAACAAAAGTACACTTTGAGTCAAAGGCCATAACTTGAGATTGGTAAATCCAAATGACATGGGGCCAAAGGCATTGGTTATAGGACTTCAAGACCTTTCCAAAATGTCCAAGAACATGTTCATATGATCAAAATTGAGCAAGTTGTGCATTGGAGAAGTTGGGAAATTTTCATGAATTTGCAAAAGTCAACTTTGCTCAAAACACCTTATTTTTGCTAATGGGCCTCAAATCTCTTCTTGAAACTTCATCCATGACCTATGCACGACCCACCAAACTTAATGGGATTTATTTTCTTATTTTTATTGATTAATTGGATTTTTAATTAATATTAATTCATTTAATTAATTTAAATTGTAGGAAAATACAAGATTTGATTTTTCAATCAATTTGTGAAGCAAATATGGTCAAGATATGCTGGAAATTTCGTGCACAAGTCAAAGATATCAAAATCTCCAAATTTGGCAACATTTTCCAATCATGAAAAATCAAAAAGATTTGATTTCCAATCAAAAATTCAATCACCATTGCACATGGATTTTTGCCCAGCTCTTGACCTAATTCATTTGCCCTATATATATACAAGCAAACCCTAACCTAAAAGACGTGAAAAAAGCTGCAGAAAGACCATAGCCAATTCAAGAAAATTCAAGAAAAATTGAAAACTGATTTTTGCATTCTAGGGCGATTTAAGGTCTTTTGTTGATTCTAATACATTGCAGGAGGTTCCAGGAACGTGTTACAATCAAATTCCATCTTCAAATCTTAAAGAATTACCATACACAGTTTCACGGTTTGGCTTTTTGATTCATAATCGTATATCTTGATTCATGCATATCTAACATGTTTTCATGATTGTTTTGCATTGCTAGAGGCCATATGAAGCTAATGGTATCACTTAATTGAACTATAATGCACTGAATCCAAAGATGCCATGAACGATTTTTTAGGGTTCTTGAGTTTCAAATTAGGGCTATTCAATCCAGGCAAAATTAGGACTTGTGAGACATATGGTTGAAATCACGAGACCAGGACGAACACAAAGGACCCCTCGCGAAATATTTACGCTTGTTGTAGCTCTAATCGCTATTTTTCGTTGCAATGGTTAGTGGGGGTTAAAAACCCCCGCTATCTAATATTATTTTTGCAGGAACAATGAAGAAGATGATGAGGTGTTATCACATGGTTGGACAGTTTAAAAACAAGCGCGCGTTTTATTGTTTTACAACATATTATTTGGTTTATTAATATATTAATTGCTTGCCATTATAAAATCAATTGGAACAACCTGGCTGAGTGGCAAGCGCGCTACTATGTGATCTTTGGGACCTGGGTTTGAATTCCAGGTCCCCCAAAATTCTTGTTATTATTTTCTTGTACATGTTCACATGCAGCTTTCCAAAAGGAGTACATCATGCATCTCAAATTCCCAAGCGCCATGTGTCTTCAAACTCAACTCCAATGGCCGGGATGGAAGGACTATCCTAGTCCTCAGTCAACAAACACATAGACAAGCCAGAAAGTCAAACAGGCTGGAATGCTATTGGGCTTCAAATTTCCAGAATCACCTCCTAACTTGGGCCAACACCCCCTGGGTTCATTCTTTTTTTTCCTTTATATTTATTTATTTAATTGTTTTTATTATTAACTATTATTATTATTATTTGATTAACCAAATTAACTTTTTTCATAATAATCAGAAAACTAAAATATAATATATTTTTATTATTTATTAAAATTAATTTCACCCTCTTATTATTTTTGTAAATAAATATAATTAACTAATTTAGTTTTAATTAGGTTAAATTTGATATTTTTTGCAATAATTTAAAATCAACATAGAATTAGGGTTCTTGACAATTTTAATCATTTTTTATTTATTTCCTAAAAAACATAAAAAACTCAAAAATATTTCTTTTAATTAATTAATTAGTTTTAGGTTTAATTTAATGCAAAATAACAAAAATTTCCTTCTTTCTCAAAAAAGGGTCAAAACCCTAAAAACATTCCGATTCAATTTTTTCTCGCGCATGTGATTATTCTTGATTCATGTTTTGACCATATTTATGTATTTGCTATGAGGATGTAATAGCTTTAATTAGGACCTCTTTTTATCGCTTTTCTTTATTTTCCGCAATTTACTTTTCAAAGGGTTGTTTTTGGCGATGTAAATACCCGACGCCTTGTTATAGCGTAGATTTATTTTCCGCAACTATTAACTGCTAGATGTATGTTAACTAGGTTATGCATGACAAGACTTCTCTTAAAATTAAAATCAATCGTAGCTCACCATAACATGTGCAAAGATAACTTAACTGAATCCTGACGCACTCGCACATGCCACTCCTAGGGTACGCCTCACTTGGTTGCCTCGACGTGGTCATTGAGTATAGGATGTTTTAGAGGTCGCCCTCCTGTCTGAAGATCAAAAGTTGCCTCGAAACGGTTGCCTCGATAAAAAATGATCTAGGACATTAGGGTTACCGCTAAGGCGTCCTACTATTGCTTTAGTGACCACACATGTCCCTATAATCAAATTGACCCGAAAAACTCCGACGACGGTGCTACCTCCAAGGTTCACCATTTGAAGTGACAAGTCCTGAGACGAGAACACTTTTTGTTCATTGGAATTTTCAATTTGTAATTTTCTTTTGATTGTTCAAACATTTATTCATGTCAAACTTTATTACTTTATCAATGCATCACATATGTCTGTTTTGAATCAATCCATTCGTATCCACTATATTCAAATTGCTTTCATTCTTTGTGATGTTCAACTCTTGATTAAAAAAGAGTCCAATGTTGTGTCTGGTAAAAAGAGTTATCATGATCAACATGTAGGGGCAACCCAGATCTCCGAACCCACGCCTGTTCAACAAAGACAGAGCAATAGGCGTAGGGTAAGATATCAGGAAAGGCAGTATACTGACATCAATATGCCTTTGTCTCAAGCGTTACAATAATTGGTGAAGGTGAAACTGATCACACTAAAGGATCCTCCTCAAAATCCTGATACTTCCTCTTCCAAGTATAACCCGAGTGTGAGATGTGCCTACCATTCTTACAGTCCTGGACATGACACCGACGACTGTTGGAGTTTGAAGAACAAGATCCAAGACTTGATTGATGCCAAGGAGATCAAGTTTGATCACTGATCCTACACCAAATCATTGAGAATGTCTTTTGTTCATTTGAATTTTCAAGTTGTAGTATCTTTGTTATTCAAACAATTATCATGTCAAACTCTTTTATTTCATTAATGCATTACACGTGTCTGTTTTGAATTAATTGTTTTCACTATGCTTAAAATCGCTTCATATTTCCTTTTTGTGATGGTCAAACTCTCGATTAAAAAATTCTAAGCCTTCTGAGGGAGGATGACGAAAACAATACCACGATCTTTACAGTATGCTTTTGAACAGACCCTGCTGATGAAGTACAGGCATTGTTTCAAATCCTAAACAGTAGAGTTATAAGGAAGATAATCCCTAGTCAACCCCTTTGAGCCAAAGAAGTTGGAGTTTTTCTTTTCAAAAATTAAAACCCTTAATTATAACCTGGGGTAGGGTAGTTTTCTCAGTTAATCCAGGTGCACAATGAATGGCATCAAAGGAGTCCTTCCGAGACAAAGAGGCAGTGATGGTTCCGTATAATCATAAAGACAAGCAGTCATTATCTCCCAAAAATAAAAGCCCATCAAGTAAAAACCTATGAAGGAGACTTACAAAATTGGGGCATCCCGCTGACTATAAACAAAAAAGAAACAGTTCAGGAAAAAGACAGGGATAATAAAATCAAAAAGAAAGAGGTCCTGCAAACTCTCAACAAAATGATTGCCTGTTCAAAATAAATTGTCAGTACCCGAACCATCACTGGTATATCAGAGCAAAGACTCAAACAAGATCTAATGCACGATTAGCTTAGTTTAGGATCGAAGAACATCACGAAGAACGGGTGGGTACAAATAAAATTTAAGCCTTTATCCTTTGTTTCTTAAACCGTGAACCAGGCCGCGTTATAACCCTTAAAAGTCCTAGATGAAGCATGGGTTAGTTCGAAAGCATACTGTTACAAAAGGTATCCTGACTCCTGTAGGGCTTGCAGTAAAATCCTGAGTTGACATCACATTTTACAAAATTTGCTTGTTTTACTGAAAAATGCATTTTCAAAAATTTTCAAAACAGACATAAGCTTTGCATTCTTAAAATAATATTGTTTGCATATGACTATTTGGTCAAACAGCAGAGAAATTCACACGATGAATATCTAGTGAACAGAAACCTTTTCAATAAAAAGTGTCACCTCAAGTGGAAGAAACACTTCCAATTAAGGGGCACGGCATGAGCATTGTCCATCATCTGGGGCAGTTAAGTTAAGATTCAAGGAATCTCTCAAAATGCCAAATAGCCAGGGGCAAATCTCCGCCTGAGTCAATTGGGGCATTGGACATGAATTCCAGCAACGAATCTTGCATGATCAAACATCTTCTGGTGGTATGGCAACACAATACTACCGACAGTGACAACTCCCTGCGCTCTGAGAACATGGACATAGTAAAAAAAATACTATGCATAATCAAAGACCCGCTAGGTCGACTGGCCTAGGAAAAAATAAGGGCTTCCTGGCGAACCAAAAGGGTTCGGGCAAAAATAAGGGATGAAAATGAAAAAAATTATACACCCGGCAAGTCGGAAACCTGAAAAGGCGGCTTGGGCAAAAATGGGTATCCCGGTGGACTGAAAACCCGAAAGGGCGGTCCAGGAAAAAATTAGGGATCAAAGCGTACGAATATGTTCCATCATCTCGTCACTTGCCTACCAGAAGAAGGTTTGTCAATCGGCAGTTATCAAGCACCTCATAGGCCTTCTTCTCCCGCAGAAACTGGGGCAATAAGAATTGTCCGAACTGTACAATCGCTCTGTCCACCAGGTACCAAGGTAGATTTAGCTGAAGAATATGACCAAGATACCTTCACTCCCCGCAGAGTAAAACAGTAATGGTAGCTATTCCCCACTGAGACTTGCAACTATGAGCAAATCAGTGATACTCTCCCCAAGCAGAGTTGGTCTACCATCAGCCCTAAAGAAGTTGGGTATCCCCAATAGATCTAAATATTCCCCAGCGGAGTTCATCATCAAAATCCCCAATAGAGCTTATCAACGGAGTCCCCAGCCGAGTTATCGTTAAAATATCAGAGAAGTACCTCTTCCCCACAGAGTTATTCCCCAACGGAGTCATCTTCTCCTACAGGTTTATTCCTACAATCATCTTCGTGCATCATCCCCAATGGAAACGAAGAATTCAACCAGACTCTTCAATATCAGCCCAGGATTTAACAAACTCCCTATCATTTGTCAAGGATTTATTTTCCCAGACGAAAATACATTCATAAACATATCACATTTCACATCTCCTATTTACATACATGATAAAGTGCATACGACACGACCTCATTTACTCTGGAGAACATCATGAAATCATGCATCTCATACATCATGACATTGCATACAACTAACTCTTTACCTTTTCAGGAAAGAACGATCAACAGATAAAAGTCATTACCTTTTGAGGTAGAAGTCATCAAGATTCCTTCATCATCCCGTTGAGATAGAAGTCATCAAGATTCCTTCATCATCCTGTTGAGGTAGAAGTCATCAAGATTCCTTCATCATCCCGTTGAGGTAGAAGTCATCAAGATTCCTTCATCATCCCGTTGAGGTAGAAGTCATCAAGATTCCTTCATCATCCCGTTGAGGTAGAAGTCATCAAGATTCCTTCATCATCCCGTTGAGGTAGAAGTCGTCAAGATTCCTTCATCATCCCGTTAAGGTAGAAGTCATCAAGATTCCTTCATCATCCTGCTGAGGTAGTAGTCGTCCAAGATTCCTTCATCATCCTGCTGAGGTAGTAGTCGTCCAAGATTCCTTCATCATCCTGCTGAGGTAGTAGTCGTCCAAGATTCCTTCATCATCCTACTGAGGTAGTAGTCGTCCAAGATTCCTTCATCATCCTGCTGAGGTAGTAATCGTCCCAGATTGCTTCATCATCTATTTGGAGTAGCAATCGTCTCAGATTCCTTCATCACATCATTATAAAAAAAAAACCTTCTTTGGTTCAGTTAAATCGATTCCTAAAGATTTTTCTGATGCAAACCCGTCAATGAAGACAACCCGTCAATAAAGACAACCCACCAACCTCTCTTAAGTTCCAGATCAACACCTGTAACTAGCCAGGAAATATCTGTGGACGACTGATTGTAGATCTATACCTGTAACTAGCCAGGAAAGTTATCTACATTAAAGAGATTGAAGATTAATACCTGAAACCAGACAGGAAAACTATCTTTCTTTCTCAAGTAAGAGATTAATACCTGAAACCAGACAGGAAAACTATCTCATCGGCCAGCCTTCTTAAGTTCCGGATTAATACCTGTAGCAAGCCAGGAAATATCTGTGGACGACTGATTGTAGATATATACCTGAAACCAGACAGGAAAGTTATCTACATTGAAGAGATTGAAGATTAATACCTGTAGCAAGCCAGGAAAACTATCTTTCTTTCTCAGGTCAGAGATTAATACCTGAAACCAGACAGGACAACTATCCACTTGACCATCATCAAGCAACCCTACACCGGTTCCTTCTCTTCCAAGATGCATTTTTACACGGACTCATCATCAGGCAACCCTACACAGGTTCCTTCTTTCAACCTACCAAGTCACAATTCAACAAACAATCTCCAAATGGCATCTATAAGCCCATCCTCATATCCATCATCTCTCCAAATGGCATCTGTAAGCCCATTCCCGACATCACATTGCTGATACTATGCTATGCGAGTGCAAATTTCTGGGCACTTTAGTGTTCAATCATCTTCCACCTTCGGATCACGAAAGGAACATAAGCCAATCTACATCCTCAGGTTTAAGAAGATTGAACAGGGGCAACTGTTGTATCCCAAAATTTGCCCTCCCATATTCCTCAAGATTTGTCAAGATTGATCTTCAAATTACCCAAAATTGTTCAAGGGTTGTACAGGCAAACCACCTCCTAAGCCAGCTGAAATTAGGGTTTTGGTTCTCTCAAGGAATTTGGGGTTCTCAATGGTTCAATCAAGTCTCATATGCCTATATACATTCTCAAGCACCTACATGCCAAGTTTCAAGACTCACAGTGCCAATTTGCATAGTCAAAAGCTCCATTTGACCTACAGTCAACTGCAAGGGAAAAATAGTCATTTTGCAGTCAAAAGTCAGAATTTTTGGTCAACATCTTATTTTGAGTCCACAATCATCATTTGATCAAGTCCTGATCATGATTCCTCAAGGATGGCTCAAAAATCATCAAGATGCAAAAAGTTACTATTTTTGGACAGCAGAAAAGTCAACTGTATCTTGACCAGGGCATAACTTTTTCATGGTTTGTCAGAAAAATTCTATACAATTCTCATTTTGAAGGGGTTGCAATTTAATACAATCCATCTTCACACTCCAAGTTCAAGAAATGCTCTCACAAAAAGTTATCAATTTCTACATTATAGGTCAAATTCAAAAGTCAACAAAAGTACACTTTGATTCAAAGGCCATAACTTGAGATTGGTAAATCCAAATGACATGGGACCAAAGGCATTGGTTAGAGGACTTCAAGACCTTTCCAAAATGTCCAAGAACATATTCATATGATCAAAATTGAGCAAGTTGTGCATTGGAGAAGTTGGGAAATTTTCATGAATTTGCAAAAGTCAACTTTGCTCAAAACACTTTATTTTTGCTAATGGGCCTCAAATCTCTTCTTGAAACTTCATCCATGACCTATGCACGACCCAACAAGCTTAATGGGATTTATTTTCTTATTTTTATTGATTAATTGGATTTTTAATTAATATTAATTCATTTAATTAATTTAAATTGTAGGAAAATACAAGATTTGATTTTTCAATCAATTTGTGAAGCAAATATGGTCAAGATATGCTGGCAATTTCGTGCACAAGTCAAAGATATCAAAATCTCCAAATTTGGCAACATTTTCCAATCATGAAAAATCAAAAAGATTTGATTTCCAATCAAAGATTCAATCACCATTGCACATGGATTTTTGCCCAGCTCTTGACCTAATTCAGTTGCCCCATATATATGCAAGCAAACCCTAACCTAAAAGACGTGAAAAAAGCTGCAGAAAGACCATAGCCAATTCAAGAAAATTCAAGAAAAATTGAAAACTGATTTTTGCATTCTAGGGCGATTTAAGGACTTTTGTTGATTCTAATACATTGCAGGAGGTTCCAGGAACGTGTTACAATCAAATTCCAGCTTCAAAGCTTAAAGAATCACCATACACAATTTCACGGTTTGGATTTTTGATTCATAATCGTATATCTTGATTCATGCATATCTAACATGTTTTCATGATTGTTTTGCATTGCTATAGGCCATATGAAGCTAATGGTATCACTTAATTGAACTATAATGCACTGAATCCAAAGATGCCATGAACGATTTTTTAGGGTTCTTGAGTTTCAAATTAGGGCTATTCAATCCAGGAAAAATTAGGACTTGTGAGACATATGGTTGAAATCACGAGACCAGGACGAACACAAAGGACCCCTCGCGAAATATTTATGCTTGCTGTAGCTCTAATCGCTATTTTTCGTTGCAATGGTTAGTGGGGGTTAAAAACCCCCGCTATCTAATATTATTTTTGCAGGAACAATGAAGAAGATGATGAGGTGTTATCACATGGTTGGACAGTTTAAAAACAAGCGCGCGTTTTATTGTTTTACAGCATATTATTTGGTTTATTAATATATTAATTGCTTGCCATTATAAAATCAATTGGAACAACCTGGCTGAGTGGCAAGCGTGCTAGTATGTGATCTTTGGGACCTGGGTTCGAATCCCAGGTCCCCCAAAATTCTTGTTATTATTTTCTTGTACATGTTCACATGCAGCTTTCCAAAAGGAGTCCATCATGCATCTCAAATTCCCAAGCGCCATGTGTCTTCAAACTCAACTCCAATGGCCTGGATGGAAGGACTATCCTAGTCCTCAGTCAACAAACGCATAGACAAGTCAAACAGGCTGGAATGCTATTGGGCTTCAAATTTCCAGAATCACCTCCTAACTTGGGCCAACACCCCCTGGGTTCATTCTTTTTTCTTCCTTTTTATTTATTTATTTAATTATTTTTATTATTAACTATTATTATTATTATTTAATTAACCAAATTAACTTTTTTCATAATAATCAGAAAACTAAAATATAATATTTTTTTATTATTTATTAAAATTAATTTCACCCTCTTATTATTTTTGTAAATAAATATAATTAACTAATTTAGTTTTAATTAGGTTAAATTTGATATTTTTTGCAATAATTTAAAATCAACATAGAATTAGGGTTCTTGACAATTTTAATCATTTTTTATTTATTTCCTAAAAAACATTAAAAAAACTCAAAAATATTTCTTTTAATTAATTAATTAGTTTTAGGTTTAATTTAATGCAAAATAACAAAAATTTCCTTCTTTCTCAAAAAAGGGTCAAAACCCTAAAAACATTCCGATTCAATTTTTTCTCGCGCATGTGATTATTCTTGATTCATGTTTTGACCATATTTATGTATTTGCTCCGAGGATGTAATAGCTTTAATTAGGACCTCTTTTTATCGCTTTTCTTTATTTTCCGCAATTTACTTTTCAAAGGGTTGTTTTTGGCGATGTAAATACCCGACGCCTTGTAATAGCGTAGATTTATTTTCCGCAACTATTAACTGCTAGATGTATGTTAACTAGGCTATGCATGACAAGACTTCTCTTAAAATTAAAATCAATCGTAGCTCACCATAACATGTGCAAAGATAACTTAACTGAATCCTGACGCACTCGCACATGCCACTCCTAGGGTACGCCTCACTTGGTTGCCTCAACGTGGTCATTGCGTATATGGTGTTTTAGAGGTCGCCCTCCTGTCTGAAGATCAAAAGTTGCCTCGAAACGGTTGCCTCGATAAAAAATGATCTAGGACATTAGGGTTACCGCTAAGGCGTCCTACTATTGCTTTAGTGACCACACATGTCCCTATAATCGAATTGACCCGAAAAACTCTGACGACGGTGCTACCTACTTCTCAATAGTGGGATAGTACTGTCTAAAGGACATTTACACAGCTTAATTTCTTTTGAGTAGGTAGAGGTTCTCAGGTACTTTCTCTTTCAAAACAAAACAACTTTTTCTCACTCACACTTTTCAAATAAAAGTTTTCAAACAAACACTTCATACACTCTTGAGGACAGATACAAGAGTTAAATCAAAGTTTTCAAACAAAATTTTTTCAAACCCATAAACACAAGAAAAACAAAACTTTTTGAAAACATAGTGAGCAAGTACCTAAGAGCCCGTGGATAACCACAGATAGAAAGGGTGATAACACCTTCCCTTTCTATAATCTACCTCCCGAACCGAGAAACATCTCGAAAAGGAATTTTGCTGTGCTTTTGTCCTTTCCTTGTTGGAGAAAATAAAAGACGGTGGCGACTCTTGCTTACCGCGACATTTTGCGAACCAGCATTCCAAAACAGTCAATTCTATTTCCACCGATCACACCACTCATCTTCTTTGAGCTTTGTTTCCATTAGCACTCGGAGTGACGAAATTTCTATCTCAATTATGAGTACTGCCTCCATGTCGTATACTAGTGAAAAGGAGTTGCACCTGTTGATGTGCATACAGAGGTACGATAGCCATGTAAATAAAAGGGAAGCATTTTGTGCCAATCTCTGTATGTCTTCACCATATTCTGAATGATTTTCTTGATATTCTTGTTTGCAACTTCGATGGCCCCGTTCATCTTGGGTCGATATGGTTAGGAATTATGATGCTTAATTTTGAAATCGTCGCATAATTATTTCATCATTTTGTTATTCAGATTAGACCCGTTATCAGTTATGATCCTGTTTGGAACCCCATATTTGCATATGAGATTTTGTTTGATGAAACGAGTGACCACTTGGCTTGTCACGTTTGCATACGATGCAGCTTCTATTCATTTGGTGAAGTAATCGATGGCGACTAGTATAAATCGGTGTCCGTTTGATGCCTTCAGTTCGATCATACCTGTTGTACCCCAAAATTTCCCCTCTCATATTTCTCAAGACATTGCAAGAATAATCTCCAAATGGCTCAAGATTGCTCAAGAGTTGGACAGTCAAGCTACCTCCTAAGACATTCAACCTCAAATTAGGGTTTTGTGTTGCATCAAGGTCCTTGTATCTAAATGACATAAAATTCTCCCCAATGTCCTAATATGTTCTCAAGATCATCCATGTCAAATTTCAAGCCTTGCAGAGGAAGTTTGCTCAGTCAATTGCTCAAAGGGTCCAAAAATCGACTGTGCTAGGGCAAAAGTCAACTGTGACCCAAATACAGTCAAACTTCAAGATTTTTTGACAACATTCTAATTTTGAAGGTTATTTCATCATTTGATCAAGGGTTGATCATGATTCATCAAGGATTGCTCAAAATTCATCAAGACTCAAAAGTTGCTAAATTAGGGTTTTGTAGGAAAAGTCAACTCAACTTTGACCAAGCATAACTTTCTCATACTTTATGAGAAATGACCCATCCAAATATAATTTTTAAGAGGATTCAATTTACTACAATACATATTCATACCCCAAGATCAATAAATGCACTCACAAGAAGTTACAAATTTGGACATTTTAGGTCATTTTTGAAAGTCAACAAAAACACCTTTTATTCCAAAGCTTATAACTTGAGCATGGAATATCAAAATGAGATGAGACCAAAATGTTTTGTTAAAGGACATCTGAAGCTTTCTTAAAAGTCTAAGAACACTTCCAAAAGTTCAAAATTGAAGAAGTTATGCATTGTTGAAGTTGGGCATTTTTGCAAAATTGCCAAAAGTCAACTATCCCCAAAACTTCAAATTTTGTCAAATGGGCCCATTCTTTTTCACTTGATTTGATCTTGTCACACTACACACGTGTCCTAGATTCAGCCTCATGACCATTTATCAATTTTATTATTTAATTTGATTTTTTATTGAATTAATTCATTTTAAATTAATTTAAATCATATAAAATCCAAACATTGATTATTGGATCTCCTTTTGGATATTTCAGGACCTAATCATCATCATAAAGTGGATCAAATTCGTATCAAGCTTTTCATGTGCAAAAATATTGGATTTTGGACAAAATAAGAAAGTTATCAATGGTGAATCAAATCATATCTCCAAACATCAATGCACAAAGATTCAAGTCCAAATTGTTGACCTAATCCAATGCTGCATACATATACAAGCCAAAGGATACGAATTCAAGGGTTGGAGGCTGCAAAATCACAACAAGCAAACTTGAGAAAACTTGAAAAAAGCTTGAAACTGAAATCCTTCTTAGAGGCAGTTTCAACACCAAATCTCAACGTGAATCAATTGCTGGACCTCCACTGAGTCAGAAGCAATCAAAAACACACTCTCATCCCTCTCAATCGCGCTGTAAGTCTCTCACAAAACTGCTCTGCACTTGAAATCGCAACTCCATATTTCTGCATCTTTTGAACAAATCTTTGGTATATTCATGATGCTCATTCAATTTGCAAGCTTTCTGCATTAACCAATTGTGTTTATATGACTTGTAGTGCCATACCCGAATATAGGGTTCTTGGTCTTTGTTTTTGGGTGTTTTATTTTCAGGCAAAATCAGGGAAATTGATGGATATAGACATGCTTAGGAGACCTAGACGAGCATGACTATGGTCTTGGAATTAATTTCTATGGCCTAGTGTGATCGGTGGATCTGGAACTGACTGTTTAACGCTGGTTCGCGAAATGTTGCGGAAGCAAGAGTCGCCACCGTCTTTTATTTTCTCCAAATGGAAAGGACAAAAGCACATAAAAATTCCTTAAAGAGATTGCTCTCGGTTCGGGAGGTAGGTTATAGAAAGGGAAGGTGTTAGCACCCTTTCTATCCATGGTTATCCATGGGCTCTTAGATACTTGCTCAATGTGTTTTCAAAATGTTTGCTTGCTTTTCAATGTGGGTTTCAAAAATATTCTTTGAAAAGTTTCAGTTCAACTCGTACGTCAGAGTGTTTGAAAAGTTTGTTTTGAAAGTTTTTTGAAAGTGTGTTGGTGTGAAAAGTATTTTGATTTGTTTGAAATTAGAGCAAGTATCCTTGAGAACCTACCTACCCTAAGGAATTCGTCTGTGTAAATGTCCTTTAAAGTAGTGCCATCCCACCATTGAGAGGTAGGTAGCACCACTGTTGGAGGTGTTCGGGTCAATTCGAGTTTTAGGGACGTGGTGATCACCAGAGCAATGGGAAGACACCTTAGAAGCTACCCTCATGCCAGGTTCCTGGATCATGAGGACTTACTAAGACGTCCTCTACTCGACGATCACCTTTCGAAAGGCAACAGTGAGGCGTACCCTAGGGGTGGTGTGTGCGGTTCGTGTGTTGTTTTCATTTGTATTTGTCTTGTCATGTTTATCAGTGTTCTACGCTTGATTTTATTTAAGTTCATACATTCTTTCATGCTTTTTTGTTAACAGTTAAAAAATATTTGCGGGAAAAGTAAATCTAAGACTATTGCAAATGGCGCGGGTCCACATCGCCAAAATTAAACCGGACCCGATTTGACAAGAAAATAAAGAAACTAAATAAAAGTGCGAGAAATAAAATGATTACAAGGCTTTGGGAGATTTACATAATTATAATGAACGACATAAAGTAAAT
Organism: Vicia faba; assembly: GCA_948472305.1. Taxonomy (NCBI): domain Eukaryota; kingdom Viridiplantae; phylum Streptophyta; class Magnoliopsida; order Fabales; family Fabaceae; genus Vicia; species Vicia faba. The sequence continues at coordinate 314,673,294 of OX451740.1, forward strand.
ATGCGCAATTAAATTAAAACAATGGGCGTTGGACCCTTTTACAAAAATATTTAAAGTTAATGAGAATTAAAATTAAAAAATTAAATGTTTTTGGTATTTTGTGTTTTTTAGATTAAATAAGAAAAAGGATTAATTATAATTAACATAAAATGTCCAAACCCTAATTCTAATGTTTTTTACTTATTATGAAAAAATTAAATTAAAACCTAAATTAACCCTAAATTATTTATGTACAATTTTTAATTTATGAAAATAAATAACTAATATTATTATTCTGAAAAAAAAGGAAAAATTAAAAAGAAAATAAAAGTTATTAAACCTAAACTCTATTTTTTTGGATTTTAGTTATTAAAAGAATTAAATTTGTAACCTAATTAAAACTAAATAATTACAAGCATTTATTTATGAAAATAATCATAATATAAATATTTATTAATTTTTTGTCTTTTCTGAATTTTAATGTTTTTATGTTTTTTTTTTGTAAAAATAAATTAATTAAATTGAACAATCAAGAAAACAAAATAATAATTTAAATAAAATATAAGAAAAATAAAAGGAAGGCAAACCAGGGGGGGTAGCCCCAATTTAGGAGGTTCAGGCCTGGTGATTTCTGGCCCATTAGCTTTGAATTCGTTGACCTTTTGAATTAGGTGTGATGCGTTGACTGGTGCTTACAGTGTTCTTTGAATCCTGGCCATTGATCTGGATTGGATGGACGTGTGTATGGCCTGATCTGGATGGGATATGGTAGTCCTTAACGCTAGTGTTGCACAGGAACCTGTTTTGAAAAATAATATTGGAATTTGCAAGACCTGGGATTTGAACCCAGGTCATGAGAGTCACATGCACGTATCCCTGCCCACTGAGCCACTTGTATTTCATTTAACAAATAATAAACAACAAAGATTATAAGAAGAAAACGTTAATGACTTTGGAAATTCGCGCGAGATTTGAATGGACCTATCACGTTTTGACACGGCTTCTTCTTCTTCGTTTTCCTGAAACACAAAACACATTGGCCACGATTTTAACGCGTAGCATTAGGCAGGTTTACAGAAAATAGCGACTAGCGCTATGAGGTTCATAAATTCATCGCGAGTATAGTGTCTTCTTCGTCCGGACCTACTGAATGCAACCATGGTATTCATGAGTCTTAATTTTTCCTCTATGCAAAAGCCCTAATTTTGTACCCTGCAAAACCTAGAAATTTAACAATGGCAAAAACGCATATATGGCACAAAAACACAATTGAATATGTTGGTTAGCTTAGAAACATCATTATGAGCAAGAATCCATAAAGAAAAATGCAAAAGGATGCTTGGATTATGCTATGCGATTTCAAGAATTTTGCTTCACAGTTTGACTTATGGATACCAATTCAGGGCGTTTTGGTTGATGTTAGTGATTGAGAATCGTTCAATGGTGTCTCAGGATGCTATTAGAAAAAGAATTAAGGCTTCAAACTCCTTAGAACCTTGATTTCAGAAATTGAGTTATATGGCTAATTTTTTCAAGTATTCAATAAGCTTTTCAGCGCAGCATATGATGTGTTATGGTTAGGGTTTGACTTAGTGCTTATGAGGGAAGAGAATTGGCTTGCTAGCTGACCTAGATTCATGCTCATGAGAGAACTAGTCCTAGGGTTTTTTCATTAACAAATTTTTCCTTCTTTTAAGCCAAGACCAAGACTTAGTGTGCAATTTAACCCTAGCCTGAGTTTTTGAGTTGGCCCATGATATATGGAAGTTGTCCAAATTCAAATGACACTATTCCATTGGTTTTTGAATTTTATTTGAATTTTTAAAGATTTAAAATGAATTAAATTATCAAAAATTAAATAAAATAGAAAAATCAATATTTGGTCTTGAAATTAATCATGGGACACGTGTGTGGCATGACAAGGATGAATCAAATGGAAGAAAGTGGGCCCTTTTGTCAAAAATTGGAGTTTCAAGGATAGTTGACTTTTGCCATTTCACAAAAATTTTCCAACTTCTACAAGGCATAACTTGCTCAATTTTTAAGCTTTTCACATGTTCTTGGACATTTTGGAAAGGTCTTTGAGTCCTTTAACCAATGCATTTGGTCCCATGTCATTTTGATTTTCCAATCTCAAGTTATGGCCTTTGACTTAAAGTCCCTTTTTGTTGACTTTTGAAAATGACCTATAATGTTGAAATTGATAACTTTTTGTGAGAGCATTTCTTGGACTTGAAGTATGAAGATGAGTTGTAGGAAATGTCTTTCTCTTCAAAATGAGCTTTGGATTGAATTTTTCTGATAATCCATGTGAAAGTTATGCCCTGGTCAATTTCAGTTGACTTTTTCAGTTGTCCAAATATAGCAACTTTTGCATCTTTGATGATTTCTGGGCCAAATTTTGAGAATCATGATCAAGCATTGATCAAATGATGTTTGTGGCTTCAAAATGATATATTGACCAAAAATTTGAACTTTTGACTGCCAAATGACCATTTTGCCCCTACAGTTGACTGTAGTGCAATTTAGGGTTTTGACTGTGCAATCTTGAGCTGAATGCCTTGAAACTTGATATGAGGATGCTTGACCATGTTTGTAAGCATATGAGACTTGATTGGGCCTTTGCACACTTCCTTTTCTTGATCAGACTCAAAACCCTAATTTTGACTGTATGGGAGACTGTTGCACTGCACAACCCTTGGGGAATTTTTATGACTTGGCTTGGCAATTTCTTGAAGAATATGGGAGGGCAAATTTTGGGGTATAACAGTTTCCCCTGTTCAATCTTCTTAGACCTGAGGATGCAGATTGGCTGACGTGCCTTTCGTAATCCGAGGGTAGAAGATGATTGGACACTAGAGTGCCCAGAAATTTGCGCTCACATGTTGGCAGTGTGATGGAAATGGGCTTATAGATGCCATTTGGAGGTTGTTGGATAGGATGATGGGCTTATAGATGCCATCTGGATGTTGATCGCGTAGGAGATTCTTTAGCGAGAACCTGCATACCTGCAAAACAGAAAATGAGTACCTGACACGTTGCAGGAGCTAATTTTTTAGATGCCTGGTATAGATGTGTCCTGACTAGTTACAGGAGCTGAGTCTGGAGCTTCAAACGCTGATGAATGAACCAGGGATGGTTACTGCCTTAGCATGAATGGTAAGGGAACCTTGGGCGATTTTAACTTCAACAACGCTCGTTGAGAAAAATCTTGGGTGTCTTTAACTTCAACAACGCTCGTTGAGAAAGATCTTGGGTGTCTTTAACTTCAACAACGCGTGTTGAGAAAAATCTTAGGAGTCTTCTACTGGAATAAGAATCAGGGAGATCTTAGGGTCGATCTGACTGAACCAGAGAGGCCTTTGACTGGGTAGGAATCAGGAAAATCTTAGGATCGATTTAACTGAACCGGTCTAGGTCTTGAAACATCTTCAACTGGATAAGTATCAGGGAGATCTTAGGGTCGATCTGACTGAACCAGAGAAGGCCTTGGACTGAGTAAGAATCAGGGAAATCTTAGGGTCGATTTAACTGAACCGGTCTAGGTCTTGAAACATCTTCAACTGGATAAGCATCAGGGAGATCTTAGGGTCGATCTGACTGAACCAGAGAAGGCCTTTGACTGGATAAGCATCAGGAAAATCTTGGGACGATTTAACTGAACCGGTCTAGGTCTTGAAATGTCTTCAACTGGATAAGCATCAGGGAGATCTTAGGGTCGATCTGACTGAACCAGAGAAGGCCTTGGACTGGATAAGCATCAGGAAAATCTCGGGACGATTTAACTGAACCGGTCTAGGTCTTGAAATGTCTTCAACTGGATAAGCATCAGGGAGATCTTAGGGTCGATCTGACTGAACCAGAGAAGGCCTTGGACTGGATAAGCATCAGGAAAATCTTGGGACGATTTAACTGAACCGGTCTAGGTCTTGAAATGTCTTCAACTGGATAAGCATCAGGGAGATCTTAGGGTCGATCTGACTGAACCAGAGAAGGCCTTTGACTGGATAAGCATCAGGAAAATCTTGGGACGATTTAACTGAACCGGTCTAGGTCTTGAAATGTCTTCAACTGGATAAGCATCAGGGAGATCTTAGGGTCGATCTGACTGAACCAGAGAAGGCCTTGGACTGGATAAGCATCAGGAAAATCTTGGGACGATTTAACTGAACCGGTCTAGGTCTTGAAATGTCTTCAACTAGATAAGCATCAGGGAGATCTTAGGGTCGATCTGACTGAACTAGAGAAGGCCTTTGACTGGATAAGCATCAGGAAAATCTTGGGACGATTTAACTGAACCGGTCTAGGTCTTGAAATGTCTTCAACTGGATAAGCATCAGGGAGATCTTAGGGTCGATCTGACTGAACCAGAGAAGGCCTTGGACTGGGTAAGGATCAGGAAAATCTTAGGGTCGATTTAACTGAACCGGTCTAGGTCTTGAAACATCTTCAACTGGATAAGTATCAGGGAGATCTTAGGGTCGATCTGACTGAACCAGAGAAGGCCTTTGACTGGATAAGCATCAGGAAAATCTTAGGGTCGATTTAACTGAACCGGTCTAGGTCTTGAAATATCTTCAACTGGATAAGCATCAGGGAGATCTTAGGGTCGATCTGACTGAACCAGAGAAGGCCTTGGACTGGGTAAGAATCAGGAAAATCTTAGGGTCGATTTAACTGAACCGGTCTAGGTCTTGAAACATCTTCAACTGGATAAGTATCAGGGAGATCTTAGGGTCGATCTGACTGAACCAGAGAAGGCCTTGGACTGGGTAAGAATCAGGAAAATCTCAGGGTCGATTTAACTGAACCGGTCTAGGTCTTGAAACGTGATTGAGACTTTAAACTGCGTCTTTCCTGAAAGGTAAAAGTCAGTCATATGTAATGCATGATGTGGATTAAGCAATGATGTTCTCAACATAAATGAGATTCGTATGATATGATGCGTCTATGCATGCTATAATGATGTATGTGATGTTTTATGTATGTTTTCATCTAGGAAAGTAAATCCTTGACGGGTGCCGGGAAGTCGTATCCTGGGCTGATGTCGAAGAATAGATTTTGCTCCCGCTGGGGATGATAGTTGCAAGAATACCGGTAGGAGAAGATAACTCCGTTGTGGAATAAACTTGGCAAATGAAGGATTCTGCGGGGAGGAAAGATACTTTGATGACCATGCTGGGAAGCAATACTCTGTGGGAGATGCTTTGCTGAGTGTTGATAGCAGTAATTTGCTGAGGATGTCTTTGTTGTTGGAAGTGTTAACGGACTTCGCTGGGGATAGGAAAGAACTATGCTGACGACGACCTTTCCGTGGCTTTTGGCTGAGGATAACCCAGTTATTTCCTGTTAAGGAAATAACTCTTTAAATCAAGACGGACGACGCGTTCGTGCTCTGCGAAGGGTAAGCTTCCAGAATTTACTGGGGATAAGCTTACTGCTTGGGGAGATGAATTCCAACCTTCCTGGGGAAGTTGGATGGGACTCTCCTGGGGAAGTTTTGATATGCTGGGGAAGTGATTCCTTTGAATGTTGATGTATGCCGCCGGGGAACAATCTTTAGACCAAGACTGCCGGGGATGCTTGTTAAGAATATATGCTGCTGGGGAATATTGGGATCTACTGGAGGATACCCAATTTCCTTGAGACTTGTTAACTTTGTTTGGGGAAGAATGCACTGACTTGCTGTCTCACTCTCTGGGGAATTTAAGATGTCTGGTTAGGTTCTTTAGCTGAACCTACCTTGGTACCTTGGAGGATAGAACAATTAGACTGCTCAGACAACTCTTTATTGCCCCTGTTTCTAGTGTCACCTGCAATTAATTCTTTGTTTCGTATGCAAATATTTATGAGCTAGCAAATTATTGTCAATGCATATATCACAAATTGAACCTTGGACGTTCTTCGCAAAACAAAACAGAAAAAGAAAACACAGGTGGCACGTTTAACTGAAAAGTATATTTGTATTGATTTTGAATAGCCTGTGAATAGGCGTTTTGTGTACAAGAGGCTGACATCCCAGTAAGAGAAACGTCGCCGAGCAAAAGAGTTTATACAAGTTTTGTACAAAAGAAAATAAAACAGCTGTGTGAAAGATGAATGATCCACTGGGTTTCAACTCTGCTATTGCCTTTATACTCCGTGCGTCTCATCACTTGATGACCTTGGTTGAAGGTGAAGCTGACTGATCGATGCCGTCTGAACTTGATGTAGATACCGGATTCTGGATGCAAAGTGATTTGATGAGACATAGTATTACGTTTTTATCCCTAATTTTTGCCTGGACTGCCCTTTTGGGTTTTCAGTCCACCGGGATACCCATTTTTGCCCAAGCCGCCTTTTCAGGTTTTCGACTTGCCGGGTGTACAGATTTTTCATTTTCATCCCTTCATTTTGCCCGAACCCTTTTGGTTCGACGGGAAGCCCTAATTTTTGCCTAGACATGTCAGCCTAGCGGGTCTTTTTTCATGCGTAGTATTTTTTAACTATGTCTGCATTGGCGGGGTGAGGAAGGTCGTCACCATCCATGTTGGTTAATATCATTGCTCCTCCTGAGAATACATGCTTAACCACAAATGGCCCTTCGTACGTAGGGGTCCATTTGCCCCTTGGATCACTCTGAGGAAGGATGATTCGCTTGATCACCAGATCCCCGACTTGATATTCCTGTGGTCTGACCTTTTTGTTAAATGCCCTGATCATTCGTTTCTGATACGTCTGACCATGACAGATAGCAGCAAGTCTCTTTTCGTCAATAAGGTTGAGCTGATCAAGTCGTGTCTGGATCCAATCATCTTCATTCAGCTTTGCATCCTTCATTATCCGGAGAGAAGGAATTTGTACTTCAATCGGCAAGACTGCCTCCATGCCATAAACCAGAGAGAAAGGAGTTGCCCCGGTTGACGTCCTAGCTGAGGTACGATACCCATGCAGAGCGAACGGTAACATCTCGTGCCAATCTTTATACGTTACTGTCATCTTCTGCACGATCTTCTTGATGTTTTTATTAGCTGCTTCTACAGCCCCATTCATCTTCGGTCTGTAAGGAGAAGAATTGTGGTGCTGTATCTTGAACTGTTCGCAGAGCTCAGCGATCATTTTATTGTTCAGATTGGTACCGTTGTCTGTAATAATCCGCTCAGGGACACCGTACCGACAGATCAGGTTTTGCCGAATGAACCGTGCCACAACAGTCTTGGTTACCGTAGCATAGGATGCTGCCTCAACCCACTTCGTAAAATAATCAATCGCCACTAGGATGAAGCGATGTCCATTGGATGCCGTAGGTTTTATCTCACCGATCATGTCTATGCCCCACATTGCAAACGGCCAAGGCGCAGTCAGAACATTCAGGGGAACCGGAGGAACATGCACCTTGTCTGCGTAGATCTGGCATTTATGGCATGTCCTAGAATGTTGGTAGCAATCAGCTTCCATGGTGGACCAGTAATATCCTGCCCGTAGGATTCTCTTAGCCATAGTATGTCCACTGGAGTGCGTACCGAAGGTCCCTTCATGCAGCTCTTCCATGATTCTTTCTGCTTCAGTCTTATCCACACAACGCAGTAAGGTTGAATCATGGTTTCGCTTGTACAAGATGTCGTTGCTTAGGAAGAACTTGGTTGCAAACCTCCTCAGGAATTTCCTATCATTGACAGAAGCACCTTCAGGGTATTCCTGGGCTTCTAGATATCTCTTCACTTCGTGGTACCAAGGCTTCTCAGTTACCAATTCAGTTTCGAGATCACAACAGTATGCCGGTTCGTCCAGTTTCCAGATGATGATCCGGGGAGCTTCATTATCCCATTTAACCTTGAACATTGAAGACATTGTAGCTAACGCGTCCGCCAGCTGATTCTCTTCTCTTGGAAAGTGCTCAAATGTTATCTCTGTGAAGTGGGGGATCAGGGCCAACACACATTCTCTGTAAGGAATCAAGTTTGGGTGTTTCGTATCCCACTCTCCTTTGATCTGATTGATCACAAGAGCGGAATCTCCGAAGACACTCAGAAATTTGATCCTCAGGTCGATCGCAGCTTGAAGACCCATGATACACGCTTCATACTCCGCCATGTTGTTGGTACAGTTGAAACACAGCCGGGCGGTGAGTGGAGTATGAGTACCTTGTGGAGATATGATGATGGCGCCAATGCCATTTCCCAAAACGTTGGATGCTCCGTCAAAGTGCATAGACCATCGGGATCCTGGTTCAGGTCCTTCATCCGGTCCAGGTATTTCACAGTCAGTTACTATCATAATGCTTTTATCTGGAAACTCGAAGTTCATTGATTGGTAGTCATCCACAGCTTGATGTGCTAAGTGGTCTGCCAATACACTTCCCTTGATGGCTTTTTGGGTCGTGTACTGAATGTCGTATTCCGTCAAGATCATCTTCCATCTTGCAATTCTCCCAGACAGAGCAGGCTTTTCAAATATGTATTTTATAGGATCCATTTTTGAGATCAACAAAGTAGTGTGAGTCAGCATATACTGTCTCAGCCGGCGAGCAGCCCATACCAAAGCGCAGCAAGTTTTCTCAAGCAGTGAGTATCGGGTCTCACAGTCGGTAAACTTTTTGCTAAGGTAATAAATGGCATGCTCTTTTCGGCCAGACTCGTCATGCTGCCCCAGCACACACCCCATTGCATTATCAAGCACTGTCAGGTAAAGTATCAAAGGTCTCCCTTCAACTGGTGGCATAAGGACGGGTGGTTCTTGGAGATATTCTTTGATTCTGTCAAAAGCAGCCTGACATTCATCATTCCAACGTACTACCTGATCTTTCTTCAGCAGCTTGAAGATTGGTTCACAGGTAGCAGTTAAGTGTGAGATGAACCGAGCAATGTAATTCAGACGTCCTAGAAAGCCTCTGACTTCCTTCTCTGTCTTAGGAACTGGCATCTCTTGAATGGCTTTGACCTTAGCAGGGTCCACTTGAATTCCCTTGTCACTTACCACGAAGCCTAGCAACTTTCCCGATCTTACCCCGAAGGTGCACTTATTCGGATTCAACCTCAGCTTGTACAGTTTCAAACGGTCAAACAGTTTCTGTAGATGATCAAGGTGTTCTTCCTCAGTCTGGGACCTAGCAATCATGTCGTCAACATACACTTCTATCTCATGATGGATCATGTCATGAAATAAAGCAACCATGGCACGTTGGTAGGTTGCCCCAGCATTCTTTAGTCCAAAAGGCATGACTTTGTAGCAGAAGGTGCCCCACTGAGTAACAAATGTAGTCTTTTCCATGTCTTCCGGAGCCATCTTGATCTGATTGTAGCCTGAAAAACCATCCATGAAAGAGAACACTTTATGCTGAGCTGTATTATCAACAAGGACATCAATGTGAGGTAGAGGGAAGTCATCCTTGGGGCTGGCCCTGTTCAGATCCCTGTAATCGACACACATCCTGACCTTGCCGTCCTTCTTAGGTACCGGCACCACATTAGCAACCCACTGAGGGTAAGAAGTCACTGCAAGAAACCCGGCATCAAACTGCTTCATAACCTCGGCTTTAATCTTCTCAGACATCTCTGGACGCATACGGCGGACCTTTTGCTTAACCGGGGGGAAATCTTCTTTAGTTGGTAAGTGATAGACCACAATGTCGGTATCTAATCCGGGCATATCTTCGTAGGACCAGGCAAAGATTTCCTTATAGTCATGCAGCATCTGAATCAACCGTTGCTTCACGCTGAGTTCTAGGTTGGCACCAATCTTCACCTCTTTCTTGTCTTCCTCAGTACCCAAGTTTATTATTTCCACTGGCTCTTCATGGGGTTGAATTGCCCTCTCTTCCTGTTGTAACAGTCTTGCAAGTTCACCAGGCACTTCGCAATCATCTTCACCTTCGTCTTCGGCTAAGTTGATCGGATTTTCGAAGTCATAACTGGCGGTAGCAGAGTCGTTACCAGTGAGATCCAGAGTGGATTGAAACCTGTATGAGTGAGTGTGTGTGTAAATACAGCTGTTTTGCAATATGTAAAGAAAGGAAAGAAAAGGAGCGCAAAATTTGAATTGTGAAAAACGTCCAATGCTTTTATTCATGATATATGATAGTGACAAACAAAAGCCCTCATAAATAAAACCACGGTGCCCCGGGTAAGACACCGGGCTATATAGTTTCAAATTATTGTTTATTACAAATCAAAAACAAAGAAATTCATTACTGGGGAACAAAAGTTATGGGTGTAAAATCTTTAGCAGTCCAATTGGTCAATCCACCGTCGGCCGTCGGGTAGATCCAGCTATCGAACTCTGACTCTTCTATTTCATCTTCCTCTCCAATAGCATTCACTTCTGAGTGGGTGATGAGCACAGGAGGTCTTCCAATTCTCGCCTTGCGCACCGCTTTCTGAGCTTCTGTGGTGAAACCCAGCCCGAACTTGTTAGTCTTAGGAGTAAGATCAGGGAGCTTGCCCCAGTTTGCACATTCACCTTTTTCGATCACAGCCCGGGCGTCCTTCAAGGAGGCCATCTTCATAGGAGAAACCTCTTCATCTGCCTCTGCTGCTGCCAAGGTTTGTGGTACTTCCTCAAAATGTTGAAAGGGGGTTTCAATGAACTCCCCATCCATTTCTACGTATCTGAAGGAGTTGAGGTGGCTGACCATGTACTCCTCTTCCCCTTGCACTGTTACGATCTTCCCCCTGACCGGGTACTTGAGCTTCTGATGCAATGTGGAGGTCACAGCTCCAGCCTTGTGGATCCACGGGCGGCCCAGCAAACAAGAATAGGACGGATGGATGTCCATCACATAGAATTTTGAATCAAATACCTGTGACCCAACCCTGATTGGGATGTCCACCTCACCATGTACCATTCTTTTGGACCCGTCAAAGGCCCGGACAACAATGTGAGTTGGTTTGAGCTCTAGACCCTCACAATCCAGCCTATCCAGAGCCTTCTTGGGCAGCACGTTTAATGAAGAACCTGTGTCAACCAGCACATGAGCAAGAGTAGTGCCCCTGCATTCAATGGAGACATGCAGGGCATCATTATGGTTCTTCCCCTTTGCTGTCAGATCGGCATCAGAGAAACCCATGCCATTATCAGCGGTTAGGTTGGCCACACAGTCGGTGAACTGGTCAGCAGACGTCTCTTGGGGTACGTGGGCTGTCTTTAAGAAAGCAATCAGAGCCTTTGCATGGGCCTCTGAACACAGCAGCAGTGACAACATGGAGATTTTAGAGGGGGTGTGCCCCAGCTGTTCTACAACGTTGAAATCACTTTTCTTTATTATCTTGAGGATTTCTTCCATTTCCTGCTTGGAAGCCTCAACAATGGTTTTTGGTGCCTCCGTCCTGGCAGGCATATCAGCAGCAATTCCCTTGCCCCGAGTATCAGATGACTCAGTAGCAGGGGTGGATACTTGGTCAGGGGAAGGAACAGGCACTCTGGCAGGTGTGAAGACCAAAGGCCTATGAATTGCCGGAGGAGCAATGTTTGGCGAGAACAGTCTTCCACTACGAGTGACCTTAGCAGGCCCAGTGATGTTGGAGACACCAGTATCAATGTTGAACTCTTGTTTCACACCCAGAACATAAACATCCGCCCCATAGTGCCATGGGACAGCCCTATCAGATTTGTAGGGTATAGGCCCCGGAACAGTAATGGTGATGGGAGCACTCTTGTGAGTTGGCAAAATTTGGACAGGCTTCTTTGAAGGAGCCTTGGAATGGTTGTTGAAGATGGTAACGATCGACACTTCTTCAACAGGAGCGGCAGGAACAACAGTCTTTCTGAACAAAATCTCTTTACTATCTATCAGGTTTTGGACGCCTGACTTCAGCAGAGAACAACCAGCAGGGGAAGCAACACATAGAGGGCAACCTTCGCTACATCCCGGAAATAAACCGGCTAGCAACAGATTCCTCTTGACCATCAGCAACGGAGTAGCAACATCATCCACCGAAGCTACATACAAATCCTCCTCAACAGCATTCACTCCATGCTGGGGCATGGGAGCAGTTACAACACATAAGGACACCTCTTTTCCTCATGGTTCGAGTGTAACATGAGTGAAGGAGGTCCCCCAGCAACGTAGGTATAGGATTCCTGGACATAAAGATCTGGACAGCATTGATATCAACGAGCTGGTCTGGGTTAGGGAACAACACCAAACCATAAACAAGAAGGGCCACAACCTCTTCAAAAGCTTGTAAGTCAAGGGAGTTCCAACATTCATAGGCCTTTTCAAACAGAAACCTGGCTAAGAACCCTTTGATACCACTTCTAACTTCCCAATGTCCCTTGAGGTCAGATGACTGTAGGTGCAAGGCTTTAGCAATCTCTTCAAGCTTAGGTTCCTTTTCTGTACCGTTGAAGGGTAGCTGATCAAGGATAGGGATCTTCAGGAGTCGGGAGAACTCCTCCAATGTAGGTACCAACTGATAGTCCAAGAAGGTGAAACAGTGATGCAGAGGGTCAAAAAATTGGAACAGGACCTTTATCATATCTTCCTCAATGTTGGTGTTGACCAAGCTGATGAGGCTTCCATGCCTTTCACTGAATGAAGAGTTCTCGGGAATCCTGGATATAAGCTCCTTAAGCTGAGGAGGGATCCTTACAAGACTGATTTGAATTGTCTTTCTACGAACAGTTTCCATGTCCTACAAAACAAGAACAAAGATGAAAATTCGAACCCCTGAAATGGTTAGTCAATGCATATGATGCTGGATGATGTCATGATGCTATGATTAAACACACCACAGATATTTACAAAGACAAACATGTAAGGCACACAAGGCACACAAGACAGGCCCTTAAGGTTTAAGGCCAGCATGGGGTCTGGGTAGTACCCTCTTGAAGTTGGTGGGTTCAACCTGTCCTAATCAAAGTAACCGGGTTCTAAGGTTCCCAATATCACGGGATTGCTTTCATTGTTCATCGTTTCGATTTAGCCACTGAACTGGCGACCGAAATATTCCAGGAAAGCAACCCTCAATTGAGTGTAGTATCGAGTATCAACCAACCTCGGACTGCACCAAAGTCAGTTATCTCACTACCCTAAAGAGGCCAAGATGGTTCAATTAAGGTTCCTAAGGTCTGTTGATGCTTCATGACACCACGCGGAGGCCCCGTACTCTCCTTGACTGAACTCAAGGGTTACCGGTACACACCAAAGTGCCACATCAACGTAGCAGACTGTTTCAACCATGTCGGTATACCCCGCACAGTTCCCTCACAGCCTTGTTGCTACTTTCTAAGAAGGTATCCCCCAAATCCGGGTTAGGATCTATAGAACTCCCAAGCAACCCACAATTTTAAAGCACACAAGGAAAACAATTGAAAACACAGTTATGAACTAGCCCTAAGGTACACCTCACTTTAAGTTTTATCCCCAGCAGAGTCGCCAGTTCTGTGATCGGTGGATCTGGAACTGACTGTTTAACGCTGGTTCGCGAAATGTTGCGGAAGCAAGAGTCGCCACCGTCTTTTATTTTCTCCAAATGGAAAGGACAAAAGCACAGAAAAATTCCTTAAAGAGATTGCTCTCGGTTCGGGAGGTAGGTTATAGAAAGGGAAGGTGTTAGCACCCTTTCTATCCATGGTTATCCATGGGCTCTTAGATACTTGCTCAATGTGTTTTCAAAATGTTTGCTTGCTTTTCAATGTGGGTTTCAAAAATATTCTTTGAAAAGTTTCAGTTCAACTCGTACGTCAGAGTGTTTGAAAAGTTTGTTTTGAAAGTTTTTTGAAAGTGTGTTGGTGTGAAAAGTATTTTGATTTGTTTGAAATTAGAGCAAGTATCCTTGAGAACCTACCTACCCTAAGGAATTCGTCTGTGTAAATGTCCTTTAAAGTAGTGCCATCCCACCATTGAGAGGTAGGTAGCACCACTGTTGGAGGTGTTCGGGTCAATTCGAGTTTTAGGGACGTGGTGATCACCAGAGCAATGGGAAGACACCTTAGAAGCTACCCTCATGCCAGGTTCCTGGATCATGAGGACTTACTAAGACGTCCTCTACTCGACGATCACCTTTCGAAAGGCAACAGTGAGGCGTACCCTAGGGGTGGTGTGTGCGGTTCGTGTGTTGTTTTCATTTGTATTTGTCTTGTCATGTTTATCAGTGTTCTACGCTTGATTTTATTTAAGTTCATACATTCTTTCATGCTTTTTTGTTAACAGTTAAAAAATATTTGCGGGAAAAGTAAATCTAAGACTATTACAAATGGCGCGGGTCCACATCGCCAAAATTAAACCGGACCCGATTTGACAAGAAAATAAAGAAACTAAATAAAAGTGCGAGAAATAAAATGATTACAAGGCTTTGGGAGATTTACATAATTATAATGAACGACATAAAGTAAATATGCGCAATTAAATTAAAACAATGGGCGTTGGACCCTTTTACAAAAATATTTAAAGTTAATGAGAATTAAAATTAAAAAATTAAATGTTTTTGGTATTTTGTGTTTTTTAGATTAAATAAGAAAAAGGATTAATTATAATTAACATAAAATGTCCAAACCCTAATTCTAATGTTTTTTACTTATTATGAAAAAATTAAATTAAAACCTAAATTAACCCTAAATTATTTATGTACAATTTTTAATTTATGAAAATAAATAACTAATATTATTATTCTGAAAAAAAAGGAAAAATTAAAAAGAAAATAAAAGTTATTAAACCTAAACTCTATTTTTTTGGATTTTAGTTATTAAAAGAATTAAATTTGTAACCTAATTAAAACTAAATAATTACAAGCATTTATTTATGAAAATAATCATAATATAAATATTTATTAATTTTTTGTCTTTTCTGAATTTTAATGTTTTTATGTTTTTTTTTTGTAAAAATAAATTAATTAAATTGAACAATCAAGAAAACAAAATAATAATTTAAATAAAATATAAGAAAAATAAAAGGAAGGCAAACCAGGGGGGGGTAGCCCCAATTTAGGAGGTTCAGGCCTGGTGATTTCTGGCCCATTAGCTTTGAATTCGTTGACCTTTTGAATTAGGTGTGATGCGTTGACTGGTGCTTACATCGTTCTTTGAATCCTGGCCATTGATCTGGATTGGATGGACGTGTGTATGGCCTGATCTGGATGGGATATGGTAGTCCTTAACGCTAGTGTTGCACAGGAACCTGTTTTGAAAAATAATATTGGAATTTGCAAGACCTGGGATTTGAACCCAGGTCATGAGAGTCACATGCACGTATCCCTGCCCACTGAGCCACTTGTATTTCATTTAACAAATAATAAACAACAAAGATTATAAGAAGAAAACGTTAATGACTTTGGAAATTCGCGCGAGATTTGAATGGACCTATCACGTTTTGACACGGCTTCTTCTTCTTCGTTTTCCTGAAACACAAAACACATTGGCCACGGTTTTAACGCGTAGCATTAGGCAGGTTTACAGAAAATAGCGACTAGCGCTATGAGGTTCATAAATTCATCGCGAGTATAGTGTCTTCTTCGTCCGGACCTACTGAATGCAACCATGGTATTCATGAGTCTTAATTTTTCCTCTATGCAAAAGCCCTAATTTTGTACCCTGCAAAACCTAGAAATTTAACAATGGCAAAAACGCATATATGGCACAAAAACACAATTGAATATGTTGGTTAGCTTAGAAACATCATTATGAGCAAGAATCCATAAAGAAAAATGCAAAAGGATGCTTGGATTATGCTATGCGATTTCAAGAATTTTGCTTCACAGTTTGACTTATGGATACCAATTCAGGGCGTTTTGGTTGATGTTAGTGATTGAGAATTGTTCAATGGTGTCTCAGGATGCTATTAGAAAAAGAATTAAGGCTTCAAACTCCTTAGAACCTTGATTTCAGAAATTGAGTTATATGGCTAATTTTTTCAAGTATTTAATAAGCTTTTCAGCGCAGCATATGATGTGTTATGGTTAGGGTTTGACTTAGTGCTTATGAGGGAAGAGAATTGGCTTGCTAGCTGACCTAGATTCATGCTCATGAGAGAACTAGTCCTAGGGTTTTTTCATTAACAAATTTTTCCTTCTTTTAAGCCAAGACCAAGACTTAGTGTGCAATTTAACCCTAGCCTGAGTTTTTGAGTTGGCCCATGATATATGGAAGTTGTCCAAATTCAAATGACACTATTCCATTGGTTTTTGAATTTTATTTGAATTTTTAACGATTTAAAATGAATTAAATTATCAAAAATTAAATAAAATAGAAAAATCAATATTTGGTCTTGAAATTAATCATGGGACACGTGTGTGGCATGACAAGGATGAATCAAATGGAAGAAAGTGGGCCCTTTTGTCAAAAATTGGAGTTTCAAGGATAGTTGACTTTTGCCATTTCACAAAAATTTTCCAACTTCTACAAGGCATAACTTGCTCAATTTTTAAGCTTTTCACATGTTCTTGGACATTTTGGAAAGGTCTTTGAGTCCTTTAACCAATGCCTTTGGTCCCATGTCATTTTGATTTTCCAATCTCAAGTTATGGCCTTTGACTTAAAGTCCCTTTTTGTTGACTTTTGAAAATGACCTATAATGTTGAAATTGATAACTTTTTGTGAGAGCATTTCTTGGACTTGAAGTATGAAGATGAGTTGTAGGAAATGTCTTTCTCTTCAAAATGAGCTTTGGATTGAATTTTTCTGATAATCCATGTGAAAGTTATGCCCTGGTCAATTTCAGTTGACTTTTTCAGTTGTCCAAATATAGCAACTTTTGCATCTTTGATGATTTCTGGGCCAAATTTTGAGAATCATGATCAAGCATTGATCAAATGATGTTTGTGGCTTCAAAATGATATATTGACCAAAAATTTGAACTTTTGACTGCCAAATGACCATTTTGCCCCTACAGTTGACTGTAGTGCAATTTAGGGTTTTGACTGTGCAATCTTGAGCTGAATGCCTTGAAACTTGATATGAGGATGCTTGACCATGTTTGTAAGCATATGAGACTTGATTGGGCCTTTGCACACTTCCTTTTCTTGATCAGACTCAAAACCCTAATTTTGACTGTATGGGAGACTGTTGCACTGCACAACCCTTGGGGAATTTTTATGACTTGGCTTGGCAATTTCTTGAAGAATATGGGAGGGCAAATTTTGGGGTATAACACCTAGGATAGATTTTAGGATGCAGCTACGGATTTAGCTGCGGATGTAAATCCGTAGGTAAATAACCAGGTTCCAACGAGGAAGATAAAGACGTGCCTCCTTCCTATTGGACATTTCAAATTTCGCGCTTTATTTTTTTTTAATTCTGGCATATTGTTTGTTTTTCCAATATATTTATTATTGTCCATTCCACTAACAAAAGAAGCGTGATGGTTGAGTGGCAAGGGCGTCAGTTCATAATCCAATAGGACCTGGGTTCGAATCCCAGGTCCCCCACATATTTGTTATTATTTTCTTTCAGGTGATTCAATACAATCCCAAGCGCGCAGTACATGATACTCCCTCATTCAGATGATGGCCAGATGGCCTCAGGCCAGATCTGGTGGTCCAGAAGTGATATCCACCATATGCTCTAGTCAACGTGCCACATGGAATTCCAAGAAGTCAGCCAGGCCTGCATGCTATTGGGCCTTGAATTTGCTAATCAGACCCCCAAAATCAGGCCCACATACTCCTAAACTCTCTCTTTTCTTTTAATATTTTCTTTTATTTATTTATATTATTTATTTATTTTTCATAATTTAATTAACCAATCAAACTTTTTCTCAATAAAATAAAAAAAACCTAAATATATTTTATTTACTAAGTTTAATTTTTAGTATTTTATTTTTGTTAATAAAAATAATTTAATTGATTTAGTTTAATTAGGAATTAACTTTAATATCTTTTGCAATAATTAAAATTGATTTAGATAATTAGGTTTTACTAACTTTGATTAATTTATTTTTATTTCCTTAAATATCAAAAACTCCAAAAATATTTTTATTAATTTAATGTTAACCTAATTTAATTTTCTTTTAATTCAAAATAAACCAAAAATCTTTTCTTTAATAATCAAAGGGTTAAAACCCTAGAACTCGCTCGATTTAATTTCTCGCACGCGATCCGTTTTATCATATTATTGTACCTGTTTCCGGAATGTAATAGTTTAAATAGGACTTTAAATATTTTTATCGCTTTATTTATTTTCCGCATTTTAATTTCAAGGGTTGCTTTTGGCGATGTAAATACCCGACGCCTTGTAATAGTTAGTTTTAATTTCCGCAATTTAATTTTCGCAACTCATAAACTGTTAGATGTTTGATAATAGGGAATGCATGACAAGATCCAATGTTTAAACCTAAAATCAACATAGATAACCATTGACATGTACAAAGATAAAATTAACAGAAACAACACACTCGCACATGCACACTCTTAGAGTACACCTCACTTGGTTGCCTTCGAACGTGGTCATTGAGTATAGGAAGTTTTAGAGGTCTCCCTCTTGTCTAAAGATCATAGTTTCCTCGAAATAGTTGCCTCGGAAAAATGATCTAAGATATTAGGGTTACCGCTAAGGCGTCCTAATATTGCTTTAGTGACCGCACGTCCCTTAATCGAATTGACCCTTAAACTCCAACGACGATGCTACCTACTCATCAATAGTGGGATAGCATTGTCTTAAGGACATTAGTCCAAATTGATTCCTTTTTCGAGTAGATAGATGGTTCTTAAGTACTTGCTCTTTCAAAAAAACAAAAACATTTCACACTTACACTTTTCGAACAAAGTTTTTCAAAACACTTCATACGATCGAAGTTTTCAAATAAAAACTTTTTCAAACCCACAAACACAAAGAAAGCAATTTTGAAAACAATATGAGTAAGTACCTAAGAGCCCGTGGATAACCACAGATAGAAAGGGTGCTAACACCTTCCCTTTCTATAATATACCCCCCGAACCCGAGAAATATCTCAAAAAGGAATTTTTCTGTTCTTTTTTCCTTTCCTTGTTGGATAAAATAAAAGTCGGTGGCGACTCTTGCTTACCGCGACATTTTGCGAATACAAACGCAAAACGCAAACCAGCATTCCAAAAAACAGTCAGTTCTCTCCCACCGTATCACAGAACTGGCGACTCTGTTGGGGATATATTTATAAGTGAGGTGTACCTTAGGATTAGATCATTGTGTTTTCAATTGTATGCTTTGTATGATTTATATTTGTGGGCTTGTATCGGAGTTACTATAGATCCTAACCCGGATCTGGGGATACCCTTTAGGTAAGTAACAATAAACTGTGAGGGAACTGTACGGCGTAGACTGATACGGTTGAAGCAGTAGCTACGTTGGTGTGGCACTTTAGATTGTATCGATATCCCTTGTGTTGGAACGAGGAGAATATGGGTCATCTAAGGGGTCATTAAGCACTAACTGACCTTAGAACCTTTAAATTGACCAACTTGGCCATAGAACAGTAGCAGTATGCTACACTCATTGAGACTACACTCTCGCGATGATTCCGGCTGCAAGAAAAGGTTACTAAACTGGAATTATGACTGATTGAGGGTAGTCAGTGATATTGAGATCCTCTAGAACCCGGTTACTATTTTTAGGACAGGTTTGAACCAACTGAACTGAAAAAGGGTAGTACCTAAGCTCCTTGCCAGCCTGAAATCTAAGGGCTCTCTGTGTGACTTGTGTGCCTTTACCATGTTTTCTATTTGTGGATACTTGTGGTGTGCTTTCTATCATGACATCATGACATCATAACATTGCATACATCTTGCATTGGACTAACCTATTTCAAAGACAGGAGGGATTCATCTTTGTTCTGTTTTGTAGGTCATGATGCCCATGCGTAAGAATACCATCCGGATCAAATTTGTCCAGGTTCCCACTATGATTAAAGAGTTGGTTGCAATGATGCCTGATACCACCTCCTTCATCAGAAGACATGGGTATCTTTTCAGTTTGGTCACCTCCAAATTGGACGAGCAGATGATGAGTGTTTTGGTCCAATTTTATGATCCGCTGTACCATTCCTTTACTTTTCAAGACTACCAGTTGGTTCCCACCTTAGAAGAATTCTCTGATCTGCTCGATATCTCTATTCTGGAGCAGACCCCATTTACTGCTTGGGAGAAGACCCTTAGGCCGGAAGAGATTGCTTCATCCCTTCATTTGACAAAGAGATGAGGTAATGGCTAATTGGGAGACTAGAAGTGGAGCAAAGGGATTTTTGACTAAGTTCTTGGTTGGTAAGGCTAATTATTTCTGGGATAGTCTAGACTTCAAGGCATTCGAAGATATTCTGGCTCTTCTGATATATGGCTTGGTATTGTTTCCGAACTCTGACTCTTTTGTTAATGTGAATGCGGTGAAAATCTTCATCTCTCATAATCCTGTACCCACTCTCTTGGGTGACATTCTTCATCAGCTTTATGCCCGTATTGCCAGAAAGCGGGGAACCTTGATGTGTTGTGCTCCGTTATTGGCGAGGTGGTTTATTTCGCACCTCCCCAAATCAGTGCTAAAGAACAAAGAAGGCATGGGTTGGGCCTATAGGGTCATGTCTCTCTCTCATAATGACATTATCTGGACTATCAAAGGTATGGATGAGGTGGCCGTCATTGATCGCTGTGGGGAGTACCCCAATGTTCCACTGATAGGAACTCATGGGGGAATTTCTTATAATCCGTGCTTGGCCTTACGTCAGTTTGGGAGAGCCAGAAGAGAAGGACCTCATGAGCTGCTAATGCCTAGTATCATCTTTAATTTTCAAGGGGATAGCGACGAGCAACGCTGCAGATTCATAAGGGCTTGGGATAGAGTTCACAGATCTGATCCACACGAGCTGGGCCCAAAGACTTCACTTCTGATGGAGCCATATCTCAGATGGGTACGTATCCGCGCCCAAAAGCTGGGTATGCCATATGAAGTCGTCCTGCCCATCATTGTCGAGGTTGCTAATGAAGAGGGGGTTCTTCCTACCATCCTCCATCCTTACATGCCCACTGACATTGGGGCACTAAAAAGGTCTTGGATGCAGCTGAGAGAGGAACGAGATGCTTACCAGGAAAAGTTTAACGAGCAAGAGCAGAAGATCCAGAGGTTGACTAGGCAGCTGGAGAACGAGCAGATTCTCAATGACTACGTCCGCACCGACAAGAAGCGACCATGGGAGCACTGATTGTCCTTTGGTTTATTTCCTTTCCAGTTTTTATTTACTTTTCAGTATTTCCTTTCTTGTAACGCCTTACGGGAAATTTGTTGAACAATCTGAATTTCAAAGTTTATCTAATAAAGTGTGTTTCATTTCTTGTTTACAAATTTGAATCTCCTGATTGTCTTTGAAATCATATCATACGCATTTCATCCCATGCACTTCATAACAGGTACCCATTACAGGTCTCTTATCTTCTTCGCTGTTTATTTCAGCACTCATCATGTCTGCTGAACCATCAACCGAGCAAGCAATCAAGTCCCTACAGGCCCATAATGCCCAATTCCAAGAGCTGTTCATGAATCTAGATAAGGGTCAGCAAGATCTGAAGACCCTGATTCTGAAAGAGAAGAAGAAGCAGAAGAAGAAGAGGACAGTACTGTTCAACACAGGTCACGGGTTTGGAAACAGGCTACGAGATGAAGTTGATTTGACCACCTCATCTGGAGGGAAAGATAGTCAAGAAGAAAGGAGGGCTCCTAGCCCTGTGATCTCCGATAACGAGACGGACTTTGACGAAGACCAGTATCCACCTGCTGAGGATAGATACAAACAACTGGAAGACCGGTTGAGTGCGGTGGAAGTTCAGAAAGTTCCTGGTATGGACTTTGGTGATCTGGGCCTATCATCTGGGGTAGTGATTCCCCATAAATTCAAGGCACCAGCCTTTGCTAAGTATGACGGAGTTTCTTGTCCGAAGTTGCACCTCCGGTCATATGTAAGGAAGATTCAGCCGTACACGGCTGATAAGAACCTATGGATCCACTTCTTTCAAGACAGTCTCTCATGGACTCAGCTTGAATGGTTCTACCAATTGGACGGAGCCAGTATCCGCAGTTGGGAAGATTTAGCTACTGCTTTCTACAGGCAGTATCAATACAACTCCGACCTCGCTCCCACGCGTACCCAACTCCAGGGTATGTCAATGGGAACGGGTGAAGGATTCAAAGATTATGCTCAGAAGTGGAGAGACCTCGCCGGAAGAGTACAACCAGCCTTGGCTAATCGGGAGCTAGTGGATATGTTTATGGGGACCTTGTCTGGTCCATTCTTCAACCATCTGATTGGAAGCTCTTCGTCTGGGTTTACAGAGTTGATTATGATCGGTGAGAGGATTGAGGCTGGTATTAAGGCTGGTAAGATACAGAAGGGTGCCTCATCAAGCACCGAGAAGAAGACTTTTAAGAAAGAGTCGAGTGCTGTCTACAGTTCGAAAAGCCAGAATAGACCTGAACGCCGCTAAGCTGTTAATGCGGTTGTCATTTCAAGACCTGATGGTGCCTCTCAGCACAACAATCAACAAAAGGACGAGAGACCTCGAAGGAAATTCACCCGTCTTAGCATGACTTTGTCTCAGATTCTGCCACAGTTACTGAAAACCAACCTAGTGATTCCAAGGGAAGCCCCGAAGAATCCAAATACAACCTCACCAAAGTATAACCCTAATGCCTGATGTGCTTTCCACTCTGATAGCCCGGGGCATAATACAGATGATTGTTGGGTTTTGAAGAACAAGGTACAAGAATTGATCGATGCGAAGGAGATTGAGTTTGGAGCGCCAGAAAAGCCTAAGCAAGATGCAGGGGTGAATGCTATCAGGGATGACGATGACGAAGAGTTTGATATTAACAGTTAGATCTACCCGACTGCTGATGGTGGACTAAGCAACTGGACAACGAAGGATTCTAAGCCCGTTTCTGTTATCACCCAGTAATGAAACTTTTTGTTTTGAATATGTAACAGACAATGTTTTAAACTTTATGGCCCGGTGTCTTACCCGGGGCACTGTGGCTTCATTTGTGAGGGCTTTATGTGTGTCATTTTCATATATAATTAATAAAAGCATTGGACATTTCTTGCATTTCAAATCCTGTGCTCCTTGTTTTTCTTTATTATATATTTCAAAACAGCTATTTTACACACACTCACATATACTGGTCTACATCCACTCAGGATCTCACTGGTAACGACTCTGCTACTGCCAGTTATGACTTCGAAAATCCGATCAACTTAGCCGAAGACGAAGGTGAAGATGATTGCGAAGTGCCTGGTGAACTTGCAAGACTGTTGCTCTAAGAAGAGAGGGCTATTCAGCCGCACGAAGGGCCGGTGGAATCAGTGAATCTGGGTACAAAGACATACAAGAAAGAGGTCAAGATCGATGCAAATCTGGAGCTTAGTGTGAAGCAACGGTTGATTTAGATGCTGCATGACTATGTTGAGATCTTTGCCTGGTCTTATGAAGATATACCTGGGTTGGATACGGATATTGTGGTTCATCGCCTGCCTACCAAGGAAGACTGTCCTCCAGTGAAGCAGAAGGTCCGCCGAATGCGCCTAGAGATGTCTGAGAAAATCAAGGCTGAAGTAATGAAACAATTTGATGCCGGTTTTCTAGCAGTTAATTCTTACCCTCAGTTGGTGGCCAACGTGGTTCCTGTGCCAAAGAAGGATGGTAACGTTCGAATGTGTGTTGACTACAGGGATTTAAACAGGGCAAGCCCCAAGGATGATTTCCCTCTGCCTCATATTGACATTCTGGTTGACAACACCACTCAGCACAAGGTATTCTCCTTTATGGATGGTTTCTCCGGTTATAATCAGATTAAAATGGCTCCCGAAGACATGGAGAAGACCACTTTTGTTACTCAATGGGGTACCTTTTGCTACAAGGTCATGCCTTTTGGATTGAAGAATGCTGGGGCAACGTATCAGCATGCCATGGTTGCTTTGTTTCATGACATGATCCATCATGAGATTGAAGTATACGTCGATGACATGATTGCAAGATCTCAAACTGAAGAAGAACATATGGACCACCTTTAGAAGTTGTTTGACAGGTTGAAGTTGTACAAGCTAAGGTTAAACCCGAACAAGTGCACCTTCGGGGTGAGATCTGGTAAACTGTTGGGTTTCGTCGTAAGCGACAAAGGGATTCAAGTGGATCCGGAAAAAGTGAAAGCTATACAGGAAATGCCAGCTCCCAGAACAGAGAAAGAAGTCAGAGGTTTTCTGGGACGTCTGAACTACATTGCCCGATTCATCTCGCACCTGACTGCTACTTGTGATACAATCTTCAAGCTACTGAAGAAAGATCAAGTGGTACGTTGGAACAATGAATGCCAGGCCTCCTTCGAAAGGATCAAAGAGTATCTCCAAGAGCCACCTATTCTGATGCCTCTAGTTGAAGGGAAACCTCTGATCTTATACTTGACAGTACTCGACAACTCAATGGGGTGTGTGCTGGGTCAGCATGACGAGTCTGGCCGAAAAGAGCATGCTATTTATTACCTTAGCAAAAAGTTTACCGACTGCGAGACCCGATACTCGTTGCTTGAGAAAACTTGCTGCGCTTTGGCATGGGTTGCTCGCTGGCTGAGACAGTATATGCTGACTCACACTACTATATTGATATCAAAAATGGATCCAATCAAGTATATCTTCGAGAAGCCTGCCTTGTCCGGAAGAATAGCAAGATGGCAGATGATCTTGACTGAGTATGACATCCAGTATACGACCCAAAAGGAAATCAAGGGAAGTGTGTTGGTAGACCATTTGGCACATCAGGCAGTAGATGATTACCAGTTTATGAACTTTGAATTCCCGGATGAGAATATCATGTTGGTAACTGATTATGAGACACCTGGACCGGATGAAGGACATGAGGAAGGATCCTGATGGTCTATGTACTTTGATGGAGCTTCGAACGCTTTGGGTAATGGCATTGGCGCCATGATCATATCTCCTAAAGGCTCTCATACTCCGTTCACCGTCCGATTATGTTTCAACTGCACCAACAACATGGCGGAGTATGAAGCATGCATCATGGGTCTTCGAGCAACAATTGACCTAAGGATTAAGTTTTTAAGTGTTTTCGGATATTCCTCTCTCGTGATCAGTCAGATCAAAGGCGAGTGGGATACAAAACACCCTAATCGTATTCCATACAAGGAGTATGTATTGATGTTGCTTCCCCATTTCGAGGAGATAACCTTTGAACACTTCCCGAGAGAGGAGAATCAGTTGGCGGACGCGCTGGCTACGATGTCTTCTATGTTAAAGGTCAATTGGGACAACGAAGTTCCCCGGATTATCATTGAAAGATTGGACGAACCTGCACATTAGTGCGACATTAAGACTGAAGAGGTAACAGAAAAACCCTGGTATCACGAAGTAAAAAGGTATCTTGAGGCTCAGGAGTACCCCGAGGGTGCATCTGTTAATGACAAGAAGTTTCTGAGGAGGTTCGCAGCGAAGTTCTTCATCAGCAATGGCATTCTTTATAAGCGTAACCATGATTCGACCTTACTGCATTGTGTGGATAAGAACGAAGCAGAAAGGATCATGGCGGAGTTATATGAAGGTACTTTCGGAACTCACTCCGATGGACACACCATGGCAAAGAAAATCTTTCGGGCAGGATATTACTGGTCCACCATGGAAGCTGACTGTTATCAGCATTCTCGGACATGTCACAAGTGCCAAGTCTATGCTGATAAGGTGCACATACCTCCAGTTCCTCTGAACGTCTTGACGACACCTTGGCCTTTTGCAATGTGGGGCATTGATATGATCGGCGAGATCAGACCTACGGCATCCAACGGGCATCATTTCATCCTGGTAGCTATTGATTACTTTACAAAGTGGGTTGAAGCAGCTTCCTTTGCTACTGTAACCAAAAATGTCGTGGCACGGTTCATTCGGCACAATCTGATCTGTCGATACGGTGTACTAGAGAGGATCATTACGGACAATGGTACCAATCTCAACAACAAGATCATCACCGAGCTCTGCGAGTAATTCAAGATACAACATCACAACTCTTCTCCCTACCGGCCGAAGATGAATGGGGCTGTAGAAGCGGCTAATAAGAACATTAAGAAGATTGTGCAGAAGATGACGGTGACATACAAAGACTGGCACGAGATGTTACCATTTGCTCTTCATGGGTACCGTACCTCAGCACGGACGTCAACAGGGGAAACACCCTATTCCTTGGTTTATGGCATGGAGGCAGTCTTGCCCATTGAAGTTCAGATACCCTCTCTTCGGATCATGAAGGATGCAGGTTTGAGCGAAGATGACTGGATTCAGACCCGGCTTGATCAACTGAACTTAATCGACGAAAAGAGACTTACTGCTATTTGTCATGGTCAAACGTATCAAAAACGGATGATCAAGGCATTTAACAAGAAAGTCAGACGACAAGAGTATCAAGTTGGGGACCTGGTTATCAAACGCATTATCTTACCTCAAGGTGATCCCAGGGGAAAATGGACCCTTACTTATGAAGGGCCATTTGTGGTTAAGAACATTTTCTCAGGAGGAGCTATGATTCTAACCACCATGGATGGTGACGACCTTCCTCACCCCGTCAATGCAGACATAGTGAAAAGATACTACGCCTAATCAAAGACCCACTAGGTTGACTGGCCTAGGCAAAAATAAGGGCTTCCCGACGAACCAAAAGGGTTCGGGCAAAAATAAGGGATGAAAATGAAAAAATCTGTACACCCGGCAAGTCGAAAACCTGAAAAGGCGGCTTGGGCAAAAAAGGGTATCCCGGTGGACGAAAAACCCGAAAGGGAGGTCCATGCAAAAATTAGGGATCAAAGCGTAATGCTATGTCTTATTGGATCACCTTGCATCCAGACTTCGGTATCGACTATCAAGCTCGGACGACACTAATCAATCTGATCTGCCTTCAACCAAGTAGCAAAGTGATGAGATGCTTGAGGACATAAAGGCAATAGCAGAGTTGGAACCCAGTGGGATCATTCACCTAGTCGTTTAGTTTTTCACAAATTTTATAAATTCTATTATTTGGCGGCGTTCTCTTACTAGGACGTTAGCCTCTTGTACAAAAACGCCTATTTTATAGGCCAAACTTCAAAATCAATACAAATTCATTTTCAGACAAATTTCAAACTGTTTTTCCTTTATATGTTTTGTTTTGCAAAGAACGTCCAATGTTCATTTTTGATATATGCATTTGACATTAATTGCTGCTCATAAATATTTAAATGCGAAACAAAAGACGATTACGAGTAATATCAGAAACAGGGGCAATAAGAATTATCCGAACTGTACAGTTGCTCTGTCCACCAGGTATCGGGTAAATCCATCTGAAGAATATGGCTAAGATACTTTCACTCCTTGCAAAGTAAGACAGTAATGATAGCCTTCCCAGCTGAGACTTGCAACTATGACCGAATCAACAGTGCTCTCCCCAAGTAGAGTTGATCTACCATCAGCACTAAAAAGGGTTGATACCCCTGGCAGTCTCAATTTTCCCCAACGGAGTATAAGATTGTTCCCCGGCAGAGTACAGGATACCCCCAGTGGAGTCATTATTTCCCCAGCACGGTCTGAAAAAGCTTCCCCAACGGAGTTGAAGGATCATCCTCAGTAGACTCTGGAAGTTTACCCCCAACGGAGTACAAAATAAATCTCCCCAGCAAAATTCAAAGGGTTATCCCCACAAGAATCTAACAGGTTTATCCCCAGCAAGTTGCAACTGAAAGATTATCCCCAGCGAAATTCTTTCCTTTCACAAATAGGAATTCAATCCTCAACAGATTCAATATCACCAGCAATGATAATCCATCCCCAGTAGAATTTATCAGTGGAATCCTCAGCAGAGCATTTCTTCCCCACAGAGTAATCTCCTCATCAGTTTATTCCCCAACGGAGTTATCTTCTCCTGCAGGTTTATTCTCACAGTCATCTTCGTTCACTATCCCCAGTGGAAACGAAGAATTCAACTCTATTCTCCAACAACTATCCGGGATTTATTTTCCCCAACTAAAGCATTACATTTCCATACATCATGATACATGCATATACGCATCATACCATACAATCTCATTTATGTTGAGAACATCATTGCTTGATCCATATCATGCATTGCGTATGACTGACCTTTACCTTTCAGGAAAGATGCAGTTAAATTCTCAACTATGTCAAAAGACCTCCTCTGGTTCAGTTAGATCGCCACGAAGATCTCCCTGATTCGTATTCCAGTGGAAGTTAATCCAAGACCTTGTCTGGTCCAGTTAAATCGATTCCTAAAGATTTTTCTGATGCCGATCCAGTCAAAGTTAATCCAAGACTCTTGTCTGGGCCAGTTAAATCGATTCCTAAAGATTTTTCTGATGCCGATCCAGTCAAAGTTAATCCAAGACCTTGTCTGGTCCAGTTAAATCGATTCCTAAAGATTTTCCTGATGCCGATCCAGTCAAAGTTAATCCAAGACTCTTGTCTAGTCCAGTCAAATCGACTCCTAACGATTTTTCTGATGCCGATCTAGTCAAAGTTAATCAAAGACCTTGTCTGGTCCAGTTAAATCGATTCCTACAGATTTTCCTGATGTCGATCCAGTCAAAGTTAATCCAAGACTCTTGTCTGGTCCAGTCAAATCGACTCCTAAATATTTTTTTGATGTCGATCCAGTCAAAGTTAATCAAAGACCTCCTCTGGTTCAGTTAGATCGCCGCGAAGATCTCCCTGATTCGTATTCCAGTGGAAGTTAATCCAAGACCTTGTCTGGTCCAGTTAAATCGATTCCTAAAGATTTTTCTGATGCCGATCCAGTCAAAGTTAATCCAAGACTCTTGTCTGGTCCAGTTAAATCGATTCCTAAAGATTTTTCTAATGCCGATCCAGTCAAAGTTAATCCAAGACCTTGTCTGGTCCAGTTAAATCAATTCCTAAAGATTTTCCTGATGCCGATCCAGTCAAAGTTAATCCAAGACTCTTGTCTGGTCCAGTCAAATCGACTCCTAAAGATTTTTCTGATGCCGATCCACTCAAAGTTAATCCAAGACCTCCTCTGGTTCAGTTAGATCGTCGATAAGATCTCCCTGATTCGTATTCCAGTTGAAGTTATTCCAAGACTCTTGTCTGGTCCAGTTAAATCGATTCCTAAAGATTTTTCTGATGTCGATCCAGTCAAAGTAATCCAAGACCTCCTCTGGTTCAGTCAGATCACCGATAAGATCTCCCTGATTCGTATTCCAGTTGAAGTTATTCCAAGACCTTGTCTGGTCCAGTTAAATCGATTCCTAAAGATTTTTTTGATGTCGATCCAGTCAAAGTTAATCCAAGACCTCCTCCGGTTCAGTTAGATCGCCGATAAGATCTCCCTGATGCATATTCCAGTCGAAGTTCAGACCATCTACCAACAGTCTCCAAATGGCATCTGTAAGCCCATTCCCGACATCACAATGCTGATACTACTTCATGCGAGTGCAAATTTCTGGGCACTCTAGTGTTCAATCATCTTCCACCTTCGGATCACGAAAGGCCCGAAAGCCAATCTACATCCTCAGGTTTAAGAAAATTGAACAGGGGCAGTTGCTGTACCCCAAAATTTGCCCTCTCATATTTCTCAATACATTGCAAGAATAATCTCCAAATGGCTCAAGATTGCTCAAGAGTTAGACAGTTAAGCTACCTCCTAAGGCAGTCAACCTCAAATTAGAGTTTTGTGTTGCATCAAGGTCCTTGTATCCAAATGACCTAAAATGCTCCCCAATATCCTAATATGTTCTCAAGATCATCCATGTCAAATTTTAAGCCTTGCAGAGGAAGTTTGCTCAGTCAATTGCTTGAAGGGTCAAAAAATCGACTTTGCTAGGGCAAAAGTCAACTGTAACCCAAATACAGTCAAACTTCAAGATTTTTTTGCCAACATTCTCATTTTTAAGGTTATTTCATCATTTTATCAAGGGTTGATCATGATTCATCAAGTATTGCTCAAAATTCATCAAGACTCAAAAGTTGCTAAATTAGGGTTTTGTAGGAAAAGTCAACTCAACTTTGACCAAGCATAACTTTCTCATACTTTATGAGAAATGACCCATCCAAAGCTCATTTTTAAGAGTATGCAATTTCCTACAATCCATATTCATAACCCAAGATCAAGAAATTCACTCACAAGAAGTTACAAATTTGGACATTATAGGTCATTTTTGAAAGTCAACAAAAACACCTTTTTTTCCAAAGCTTATAACTTGAGCATGGAATATCAAAATGAGATGAGACCAAAAGGGTTGGTTAGAGGACATCTCAATATTTCTAAAAAGTCTAAGAACACTTCCAAAAGTTTAAAATTGAAGAAGTTATGCATTGTTGAAGTTGGGCATTTTTGCAAAATTGCCCAAAGTCAACTATCCCCAAAACTTCAAATTTTGTCAAATGGGCCCATTCTTTTTCAATTGATTTGATCTTGTCACACTACGCACGTGTCCTAGCTTCAGCCTTATGACCATTTATCAATTTTATTATTTAATTTGATTTTTCATTGAATTAATTCATTTTAAATCAATTTAAATTATATAAAATCCAAACATTGATTATTGGATCTCCTTTTGGCTATTTCCGGACCTAATCATCATCATAAAGTGGATCAAATCCGTATCAAGCTTTTCATGTGCAAAAATATTGGATTTTGGACAAAATAAGAAAGTTATCAATGGTGAATCAAATCATATCTCTAAACATCAATGCACAAAGATTCAAGTCCAAATTGTTGACCTAATCCAATGTTGCATACATATACAAGCCAAAGGATACGAATTCAAGGGTTGGAGGCTGCAAAATCATAAGAAGCAAACTTGAGAAAACTTGAAAAAAGCTTGAAACTGAAATCCTTCTTAGAGGCAGTTTCAACACCAAATCTCAACGTGAATCAATTGCTGGACCTCCACTGAGTCAGAAGAAATCAAAAACACACTCTCATACCCTCTCAATCGCGCTGTAAGTCTCTCACAAAACCGCTCTGCACTTGAAATCGCAACTCCATATTTCTGCATCTTTTGAACAAATCTTTGGTATATTCATGATGCTCATTCAATTTGCAAGCTTTCCGCATTAACCAATTGTGTTTATATGACCTGTAGTTCCATACTCGAATCTAGGGTTCTTGGTATTTGTTTTTGGGCGTTTTATTTTCAGGAAAAATCATGGCAATTGATGGATATAGACATTCTCAGGAGACCTAGACGAGCATGACTATGGTCTTGGAATTAATTTTTATGGCCTGGGATAGATTTTAGGATGCAGCTACAGATTTAGCTGCGGATATAAATCCGCAGGTAAATAACCAGGTTCCAATGAGGAAGATGAAGACGTGCCTCCTTCCTATTGGACGTTTCAAATTTCGCGCTTTATTTTTTTTTAATTCTGGCATATTGTTTGTTTTTCCAATATATTTATTGTTGTCCATTCCACTAACAAAAGAAGCGTGATGGTTGAGTGGCAAGGGCGTCAGGTCATAATCCAATAGGACCTGGGTTCGAATCCCAGGTCCCCCACATATTTGTTATTATTTTCTTTTAGGTGATTCAATACAATCCCAAGCGCGCAGTACATGATACTCCCTCATTTAGATGATTGCCAGATGGCCCCAGGCCAGATCTGGTGGTCCAGAAGTGATGTCCACCATATGCTCTAGTCAACGTGCCACATGGAATTCCAGGAAGTCAGCCAGGCCTGCATGCTATTGGGCCTTGAATTTGCTAATTAGACCCCCAAAATCAGGCCCACATACTCCTAAACTCTCTCTTTTCTTTTAATATTTTCTTTTATTTATTTATATTGTTTATTTATTTTTCATAATTTAATTAACCAATCAAACTTTTTTTGTCAATAAAATCAAAAAAACCTAAATATATTTTATTTACTAAGTTTAATTTTTAGTATTTTATTTTTGTTAATAAAATTAATTTAATTGATTTAGTTTAATTAGGAATTAACTTTAATATCTTTTGCAATAATTAAAATTGATTTAGATAATTAGGTTTTACTAACTTTGATTAATTTATTTTTATTTCCTTAAATATCAAAAACTCCAAAAATATTTTTATTAATTTAATGTTAACTTAATTTAATTTTCTTTTAATTCAAAATAAACCAAAAATCTTTTCTTTAATAATCAAAGGGTCAAAACCCTAGAACTCGCTCGATTTAATTCCTCGCACGCGATCCATTTTATCATATTATTGCACCTGTTCCGGAATGTAATAGTTTAAATAGGACTTTAAATATTTTTATCGCTTTATTTATTTTCCGCATTTTAATTTCAAGGGTTGCTTTTGGCGATGTAAATACCAGACGCCTTGTAATAGTTATTTTTAATTTCCACAATTTAATTTCCGCAACTCATAAACTGTTAGATGTTTGATAATAGGGAATGCATGACAAGATCCAATGTTTAAACCTAAAATCAACATAGATAACCATTGACATGTACAAAGATAAAATTAACAGAAACAACACACTCGCACATACGCACTCTTAGGGTACACGTCACTTGGTTGCCTTCAAACGTGGTCATTGAGTATAAGAAGTTTTAGAGGCCGCCCTCTTGTCTAAAGATCATAGTTGCCTCGAAACAGTTGCCTCGAAAAAATGATCTAAGATATTAGGGTTACCGCTAAGGCGTCCTAACATTGCTTTAGTGACCGCACGTCCCTTAATCGAATTGACCCTTAAACTCCAACGACGATGCTACCTACTCATCAATAGTGGGATAGCATTGTCTAAAGGAAATTAGTACATATTGATTCCTTTTTCGAGTAGGTAGATGGTTCTTAAGTACTTGCTCTTTCAAAAATACAAAAACCTTTCACACTTACACTTTTCGAACAAAGTTTTTCAAAACACTTCATACGATCGAAGTTTTCAAATAAAAACTTTTTCAAACCCACAAACACAAAGAAAGCAATTTTGAAAACAATATGAGCAAGTACCTAAGAGCCCGTGGATAACCACGGATAGAAAGGGTGCTAACACCTTCCCTTTCTATAATCTACCCCCCGAACCCGAGAAATATCTCAAAAAGGAATTTTTCTGTGCTTTTTTACTTTCCTTGTTGGATAAAATAAAATTCGGTGGCGACTCTTGCTTAGCGCAACATTTTGCGAATACAAACGCAAAACACAAACCAGCTTTCCAAAAAACAGTCAGTTCTCTCCCACCGTATCACAATACCTATCATATAAATTCCCCATATTGAGAATGGCCAAGGAGAGCTCATGACATTCAGAGGAGTAGGTGGTACATTTATTTTGTTGGCGTAGATTTGGCATTTGTGACATGTTTTTGTATAATGATAGCAATATGCTTCCATTGTTAACCAGTAATACCCTGCCCATAGGATTTTTCTTGCCATAGCATGCCCATTTGTATGGGTTCCGAAAGTACCTTCATGGACTTCTTTCATAAGTGTGTCTGCTTCTTGTTTCTCTACACACCTAAGTAGCACCATATCGTCATTTCTTTTGTACAGGACATTACCACTCAAAAAGAATTTTTTTGCTAGCCTTCACAGAGTTCGTTTGTCGATGATGGAGGCATTTTTATGGTATTCTTACTTTTCAAGATATCTCATGATGTCATAGAACCAAGGCTTGTCATTCGGTCCTTCTTCAATAGCGAGACTGTGTGATGGCTCTTCAAAATGTCTGATAGTGATGCACGACTCGTGGTTGGGCCAGGTTACCTTAAACATATATGACAAGGTTGCTAGAGCATCTTCCATTTGATTTTCTTCTCGCGGGATGTGGTTGAAAGTAATTTCGGTAAATTCCGCAGCTAGTTTTAAGACATGATCCCAATATGGAATCAAGTTTGGGTGTTTGGTGTCCCATTCACCTTTGACCTGGCATATGACCAATGCAGAGTCTCTGAATACTTCAAGGTATTTGATTCTCAAATTGATGGCAGCTTCCAGACCTAGGATGCAAGCTTCATATTTGGTGATATTGTTGGTGCAGTCGAAACATAACCTTGCCGTATAAGGTTTATCATAATTTTTTGGAGAAGTTAAAATTTCCCCGATACCATGTCCCAATGCATCTGAAGCTCCATCAAACATGAGTGTCCAACGTGCCTCTGGTTCAGGTCCTTCATCGAGTCCTGATATTATGTAATCATCAATAGCCATAACATCTTCGTCCGGAAAGTCAAATTTCATGGGATGATACTCTGGAAATGGTTGATGGGCTAGATAATGAGCTAATACACTACCTTTCATATCCTTTTAGGTAACATATAGTATGTCGTATTCTGATAATAACATCTGCCATCGAGCAATCCTTCCTATAGGAGCTGGTTTCTCGAACACATATTTCAACGAATCCATCCTTGCTATTAACCATGTGGTATGCATTAACATGTATTGCCTTAATATTTTAGTAGCCCAAGCCAGTGCACAACAAGTTTTCTCGAGGAGTGAATACTTGGTTTCGCAGTCAGTGAATTTCTTACTGAGGTAGTAGATCGCATGCTCTCTTCTACCTGTTTCGTCTTGTTGGCCCAATACATATCCCATCGATCCTTCAAGTACTATTAGGTACATAATAAGAGGTCTTCTTGGAACTGGTGGCATCAATATTGGTGGCTCTTGCAAATATTGCTTTATCATCTCAAAAGCTGTCTGGCAATCCTCATTCCATATTACAGTTTGATCTTTTCACAGCAATTTGAATATAAGCTCGCACGTGGCAGTTAGGTGTGATATAAACCTTGAAATGTAGTTTAATTGTCCTAAGAAACCACGAACCTCTTTTTCTGTCTTTGGCGCTGGCATTTCTTGTATAGATTTTACTTTGGCGGGGTCCACTTTGATACCATGATGGCTTACAATAAAACCCAATATCTTACATGACCTGACACCAAAGGTACACTTGTTTGGGTTCAACCTTAACTTAAACCTTCGTAGTCGGTCAAATAACTTCTATAAATGTATGATGTGGTCCTCCTATGTATGAGATTTAGCGATATATCATCTACGTATACCTCAACCTCCTTGTGAATCATATCATGGAACAGTGTCACCATTGCTTGTTGATAGGTTTCCCCTATGTTTTTCAAATTGAATGGCATTACTTTGTAGCAGAAAGTGCCCCAAGGTGTCATGAAGGTAGTCTTATCCATGTCTTTGAGCGCCATTTTAATCTAGTTATAACCTGAGAAGCCGTCCATGAATGAGAATGCTGAAGCTTGAGTCGTGTTGTCTACAAGAACATCTATGTGAGGTAGCGGGAAGTCATCTTTAGGACTTGCTCTATTTAGATCCCGATAGTCCACACACATGCGTACTTTTCCATCTTTCTTAGGTACTGGTACAATGTTAGTTATCCATGATGGACAGTCTACCACTGCCAAGAATTATGCGTCGAATTGTTTAAGAAATTCTTCACGAATTTTGCTGGACATATTTAGATGATTTCTCTTGAGCTTTTGTCGGACCGGAGGACAACCTTCTTTTAGAGGTAACATATGTACTATAATGTTTGTATCCAACCCCGACATGTCTTTGTACGACCAGGCGAATATGTCTACATACTTGTGTAATAAATTAATAGTCTTTCTTTGACGCTTTCTTCTAACGCTTCCCCTAGCTTGATCTCTTTTGGATCTTCTGTTGTGCCGAGATTAATGGTCTTAATGGGCTCTTGATATGGTTGTATGTTGTCAGCCTTTTATTCTATACTTCTTGCCAGTTCTTCAGAAAGTTCAAGATCCTCAACATCTTCCTCTTCAGCTTGGTTGACGGGAGTATCAAAATCATATCGGATAGTAGCAATAACATCATCGGTGATTTTGGGCATGGATCTGTATATTTATCATGTTTTGGTGCAGTTTTTGTTTAGTACGTGAATTTGAAAAATGAATATGAGAGAAAGTATTGCCATTTTCAAAATATATAGTATAAATGCAAAAAGAAAAATAAGGATCTTAATTGGATACAAAACACATTTTTATTAATCGTTAATATTGATTGAAACACATGAGGACCCTTACAAATAACCCATATGCCTCGGGCTTGGCATAGGTTCTTTAAAAAATAAAGAAAATTACTTTGGAAATAAAATTTTAGGAATCTCTACAACTGTCCAGTTCTTCAACTCTTTGCCTGGGGCGCATTCACGAATGAAATCTGATGCCCTTTTAATGTTTTTGTGGGACACCATTACCACTTGTTTGCCATGTTCTACCCATTTGCTGATGAAGGTCTCCTAGATTGGTGGCAATCGTGCTTTCCCTTTTAGATTAGCCTTCGATGATTAATAACCCAAACCAAAACGGTTCTTCTTCTCAGATATTTCAGGGAGCTTTCCCCAGCCTTTCGAGTCACCATTCTCCACTGCTATTTGTAAGTCTCTCCAAGAGGTCATAGTAGGCTTTTTTACCTTTTCTACTGGTAAGGTTATCGTTGAAGCAACCTCTAATACTTGAAACGGCGTAGCTATGCAATCTTCGTCAGCACTGATATACCTGTAGGACTCAATGTGACTTAGGAAGATGTATTCCTCTCCACCAATTATGACCAACCTTAATTCAACAAAGAACTTCAATTTCTGATGTAGAGTTGAAGTGACTGCCCTTAATGCATGGATCCAAGGTCGTCGGAGTAAACATGTATATGCCGGTTCTATATACATGACTTGAAAGGTGATATAGAACATGTGCGGACCGATCTTGACGGGAAGGTCTACTTCTCCGAATACTATACTCTGAGAACCATCGAAAGCTTTGACTATCATGGAACTCAGTCTTATCACAACACCATCTAGTGTTAACTTCATCAGGTTAGACTTGGGTAACACACTGAGGGTAGAACCGGTATCAGTAAGTACGCTAGATAGACTCGTAGTACCTATTTGTACTGAGATGTGTAGTGCTTGATTGTGAGCTCAGACTTGTGGAGGTAACTCACTATCGTTGAAACCCAAATAGGACCCAAACGTCATATTTGCTACCATATTATCAAATTGGTTCATAGTGATTTCTTCTGCAACATGAGCAGAACTTAAGACTTTCATCAAAGAATCCTGATGCACTTATAAATTGATGAGCAATGAGAGTATGGAAATCTTGGTTGGATTTTGGTGAAGTTTGTCCACTACTCTATAGTCATTTCTCTTAATTATCTTCAAGAATTTTTTGGCCTCTTGGTTGGTGAAGTTTTTGTTCGTAGGCTCTTGATTCACCTCTTCTACCTCTTTTCCTTTCTCTTTTGCCAGCAAGTTGTTTTTGTTTTTTAATACATTGTCCTCCTTCTCCAATAATTTAGTTCTGAACACCCGACCACTACGGGTTATGCCCCCTGTCCCTGCTATATTTGAAATTGTAGTTTCTTGACTTGATGATGGCTCACATTCCTGTTTCGAGCCATTGACGTACACAGCCGGATCATAACTCCATGGTACCGCCTTGTCACTTTTGTAAGGGATAGGAGATGGCCCTTTAATTACCATCATAGTCCTTGGCGCTACTGGTATTTTCAGAGTTTGCTTTATTATAGGGGTTTCTGTTGAATCTCCCCATGAAATCACGAGAGTTTTCTTTGGTTTCTGATAAGGAATTCCCAATGGTTTCTTCACACTTCCTTCAATTGCTGCTACATACTTAACTTCAGGGTATGGTCTAAATTGGACTATACCCTGATCCATAAATTATTGTAAGGTCTTTTCGAAAGCTTCGTTATGCTCAAGAAGGAATCCACATTCCAACAGATATTCTTTTAATAGATTTATCAGAGACTTTGCTTGTTTACCCGCCCTTCAGTCGGTGCCTACTTCGATCGCATTTATTGTCGGACCACCGTGCGGAGGCATGGGGTTTAATTTGATGTTCGACTTTTCGAAGGTAATATCCCGGGCCTCTAATAAATCTTGAACCTTATGCCTAAAGGCCCAACATTTCTCTATGGTATGGCCCGGAGAATTTGCATGATATTCACATCTAGCATTAGCGTCGTACCTTGGTGGGAGTGTCCCAGCTGATGGAGCTATAGGTTTGAGTTCTACCAAAGACGCTTTGACCAGATGCTATAATAGCTAACTATATGGCATAGGGAGGGGATCAAACTTCTACGGAGGTCTGTCAAACTTATTCTGTTGATGCTGCTCTCGCGGAATCATTAATGTTGTGCTCTTGGTTGTGAAGCCATAACATTAACTTCACCCTCTTTCCTTTCTGTAAAGTTAGGAATTGACCTTTTTGTATTGAAAAGATCATTTTATGACCCCTCCCTTGAATCTTTCCTTCCTTTATCCCTGTCTCTATCCTTTCTCCAATAGCCACTAAGTCAGAAAATCTTGAAGAAATGCTTTCTGCCATCTTTTCATAGTATACCCCTTGTAGGGTTCCCATGAACATGTCGACTAGCTCTTTCTCCAGAAGTGGTGGTTGCACATGAGACACCATCTCTCTCCACCTTTGAGCGTACTCTTTGAAGGGCTCTTCCTTCTTCTGGGATAAGTTATAGAGTTGTGTGCGGGTAGGCGTCATATCCAGGTTGTATTTGTATTGCTTCAGGAATGCATTTGCAAGATTTGCCCATGTTTTTATAAGCGTCCTTTCCAACTGCATATACCAATCCAGTGATGTGTCACTCAAACTGTCATGAAAGCAATGAATCATTAACTTCTGGTTCTGAGTGTAAGCATGCATTTTCCTACAGTGCATGCGTAAGTGGTTTCTCAGATAAGTGACCCCTTTGTATCTTCCAAAGTTTGGTACTTTGAATTTCGATGAGATTATTACATCCAGAACGAGACGCATCTTGAGGGCATCGACGTTAAAAGCATCATATCCTTCCACGACTTTCAACCTTTCTTCTAGAGCTTTGTATTGGTCTAGTGCCAATGGGTTTTCAACAACAGGGGTGTTGGTCACTTTCTGCGGTGCCTGATTAACATCCTCCAAATTATGATCTCTGTATTGTAAATCCAAGCAATTGTCAGTATGATTAACCGTAATTTGCAAGGTATGAGATGCCCCTGCCCTTGGTGGATGTGGGATAAACCCCTCAGCTTCTTGTCTCGTCTCATGTTGAGCCATGACATGCTTATGTTTCCCTGTCTACAGTCCTTTTTTTAGTTAGTGACCGCTCGATGCACCGATAGCTTGGGTTATTTCTTCGAAAGCTACTATAGGAATCTGTTCTTATCTATCAATGATGTTCTTTGAAGCCAGAATAACTTGACTCAAATCTCCCCTTACTGAGTTGACGTTGCTCTTAAATTTCTCCAGCTATTTTGAAAGCTGCTTGATTCTCTTCTATTTGTTTCATGGCTCTTAGTTGGCGAGCTCTTGTTTGATACGGCGGCCAAGGAGGTGGTGGTTTCCTTCTACCAATGGTTCAACTGGAGAATATTTTTGAAAAATATGAGTTTTTGAGTGGAAAATTTATGAGATGTAATATTTTTATGGGTTGATGATTATGTATACATGATGTTAAGATTCATGCTTTGCGTGTCTTATTCACCTGGGCATATATATTCTTTTTATAATATCGTGCATTTTTTTTTTTAGGTTTTGCTTTTTTATTTGGTGAGTATCTGGAAAATGAATACACAAACAAGCTAGGAAACATAATTCTTTTATTGAAACGCCAATCGTCTTAAAAAATATAATACATTTCAAATACTGAAAAATATTAAAATTCTAAAATAGTAAACCTGTTGGAAAGGAAATAACCAAGAGGAAAACAATCTTCTAATCCCGTTTGTGAAGGTCTTTTCTGAAACGATCGACCATCATCCTTCATAGCTTGAGAAAATTGTCAACATCCTCTGGGAGAGGGACCATTACACTTTCTGCGTCCTTTAATCTTCTGGGAATGTCTTTGATGAGGTTGTTGGCCAAGAACGCGAGTTTCTCATGCTTATCTTTGTAGTACCGGTACTCCTTGTAGAGGTTGGGAATTATCTTGTGGTTATCCCTTCCTGCTTGGGAAATCTTTGTATACTGCTCTTCCCAATACATTATTTCAGCCCTCAGCTCCATATAGATTATTCGCTGTATTAGGAAGTCCTTCCGGATACCCTCCAGCTCGAGGCATACTTGCTCTTACTCGTCAGCTTTTTGGGCTAGATGTCTTTCTGCCCTCGTTTTTACAAGGCATTCTCTAAATTCTGAGTCTTGGCTATCCTGAAGCCTGGTAGTGAGGTATTTCAATTGTTCTTCTTGGTCTAAAGATACTTGGGCCAAGCTTTATATTTGAGCCCTCAACTCTTCCTCTAATACTTTCTTTTCCTACACAGCTTTTTCATACAATCTATTCAACTTTCCGATTTCATTGGCAGCATCTTCCAGCCTCTGATTATGGGAATCCAGATTAAAAGTAGCACTTAACATCCCTTTGGTTGAACGCTTCCTTTTCAAATGCTTCACGTTCTTTTTGAATCTGTTGGTCTTTCGATTCGAGTATGCACTGCATTTGTCTTTTCTCTTTGGTCAAGTTAAGGAGATTGAGCTCTAGCTCCTTCTTCTCCCTCTGAGCATGCTTCAGTGCTTTTTTCAAATCATCTACCTCTTCTAAAGACATAGGAGGAGTGAATGGGACCTCTTGCTTATATTTGGGATCTATATCAAAAGGAAGTTTGATAACTTGCACTCTGTTTAGAACCCATTGAGTGTAAGGTTCTCTTGCCATTGCATTTTTCCTTTCTGCTTTTTATTTTGATAATCCTACTCCAAGCCCGGATAATTTTTTTGAGTAGCTCTCGGTCATTTTTATCCATGTCATGAATGATTAGTTGCTGGAGTTGCTCATCTAAAGGTTTGTCTTCCAGAGGATACCCCAGTTATCGTAAGGCCAAGGTGGGATTGTAATTGATGCAACCTTGTTCCTAATTAATGGGACATTAGGAAAATCCCCGCAACTATAGACAATATCACTGATATCTAACTTCCTGGCATACCATAACACGGAGCTAGGAGTAAGAGACCTTAACTTCTGAGGCCATTCATACCTTGTCAGATTCGGGATTAAGTAATCTTCCTTGTAAAGGTGGGTCATGAACCAGGAATATAACAATGGGATACAACAATTTAGGGTACCTCTTTTCTTTTCGTACCGGGTATGAATGGTGTAGTAGATATCAACAAGCAGAGCTGGAATGGGATTTGTATTAAAAGTTTTTGTACCCGAAAACACACTGATGGCTGCAGGGTTAATATAGTCTATAGTGCACGAAAGTAAGACAACACCAAATATAAGCAGCCCAAGACAGTCGACACAAGATTCCCACTCTTTGTTGTTTACCAAATCAAGAGCTTTACTTTCTAGATAACATATTTTAATTCCTCGCACCTCTCCTTATTTCTTATAATTAAGAGCAAACTCGGGATAAGGGATTCTTAAACCTTCGACCAATATTTTAATATCGACGGTTTATCCAATACCCGTATAAGCCTTCTCTTTGGAGAAGTTCATAATTCTATCCAAATCCTCTCAGGTCAGAGCTAACTGGAAATCTTGAAGTGTGAAGCATCTCAACGGAGGATCATAGAATTATACTAGATCAGAAATAGCATCCAACTACACTTCAACTTTGGTTAAATCCAAAATAGCGACAAGTAAATGTTTTCATGGCCCTTTAAGATAATCTTTCCTTTACATCTTCGATTTGAGTCACATCTGGCTTGGCAACATTGATACGAACGAGTTGTTTTCCTTTATCATTCATTTCCAGATACTCACAAAAAAAACTTTACTTTTTTTATACATATTCCTTCGTACCCTGTGAATAAGACAAACAAAAGAAAACAATGTATGATGAACATGTGAAATGTAGAGATGCATGAATATATGAGTAAAAGGTTAAACGATGGGATCTAATGAACAGTAACCCTTAGAAGGCAGACTCTTAGCTTGGTTTTATGGATATTCTACCCTCCCCATAAGGTTTTTTCCTTAAGGGTATCATGAATAACACTAGAGGGAAAGGCACAAGGGCCTCCCTTAAGCGGAGTCTCTTTGTAGACTGAAACTTTCGTCTCTAGGTCGTGAAAGGTCTCATCATGAGATTTTTAGTTTGAGGTTTATACAAAGAGCCATATGCATCATTCCAAAGTCCTACTTCCCAAGAGGATGTCTCTTGATATGTATTTCTTTTGGGGAATGCCTCCGACTCTAGGCAAAGTCGTCACATAAACTTATAGGGATGATGTATCCCCTTGGCTAATAGACGAACCTTCTTTCTAAGGGTTATTGAAAATATTTTTACAAAAATTAAAGTCCCACCACATATATAATAAATAATATGAATAATAAATAATAAGCAATAAAATAAATAAATAATTAAATAAAAAATAATAAAACCCAAAAGAAATAAGAAACACCCAAAAAACCCTAAAATCGAAAGATAAGGCTTTTAAGCCTAGGGTTGAGTCCTCAGCAGAGTCTCTAGCTATTGAAACTGGATTTTAAATCATAGTCGCCACCACTAGTTTTTATCCTAAGGAAGGGAATCTAATAGGAAACCCTAATTTTGCAGACAGAGATTCTAGGTTTCGGACTCAGTTTTAGACGAAGGGAAGGTGTTAGGCACCCTTCATCTACCTTGTTCAGAAGGATACTAGGATTTAGAAGCGCTTTTTAGGAAAAAGGGTTTTAATATTTTTTAAGGGAAAATGGTTTTAATTTTAGTTAGCAAGACTCACCACGATCTTAATCATATGCCTACGTATCCACCTAGGAGGAATCAGAGTCCCATTTCGTAGTTCGTGGTGTTGTTTGTATTTTTTATGGATTGTGAAATATATTTTGAATTTCCTACATATGTAGTCTACGAGTGTGAATAAATGGAGTTTGTTGGACCAAGTACGCAGTTAATTTAGATATATTCGTATTTCTTTTCGAAAATTAATATTGAATTAATTTATTATGAAAAATGATTTGGTGTTCGTTTGAGTATTTTTTTATACGTAGAGCAAAGGAGTCTGATATAGTCTCCTCATCACGTGGCCAGGTATTGGCCACGTGTCGCTTGCGGATGTAGTAATTCGGTGAATCGTGAGTTTTAATATTAAAATATTAAATTAGATTATATGGTGAGAAATGTTTTTAAGTATATAATTTAAAGATGTGATTTAATGTAAATAAATATTATATTTTAAATGAGTTTTAAAATGCAAAATCGATCATAACAATAAATAATACACAATATTATAATTATTAAAATATAAATATATATAAATACAGAAAAATAAATAAATAAATAAATATATAAATGGATTTATAA
Organism: Vicia faba; assembly: GCA_948472305.1. NCBI lineage: Eukaryota > Viridiplantae > Streptophyta > Magnoliopsida > Fabales > Fabaceae > Vicia > Vicia faba. The sequence goes on from OX451740.1 coordinate 314,716,428, forward strand.
AAGAAAATAATAAATAAAAATAAATTAGTTGGGGCGTGCAAATTATATTATAGTAGTAATATTGTGGAGGTGCTATTAGGAAGGGCCTGAATTCAGATTTTGAACTCAGGCCCAAAAGGCCAGGGGTGTGAATTTGCATGTGTTAGCAAAAAAAATTAAAGGGAGGTGTCGATAGAGACTGGCCCTAGCCCAAAGAGGTTTGGGAGTCCACTTGGACTCCCTGCGAGTGGGCGCACGATTAGACCATATGCATGCGTTTCTGAATGTGTGATGGTGATCTTACAGTTACGATTTGGAGGGAGCATGGTAATAAAATGGATTTACGCGCACAGAATCATAAAACATAATATACTTTTCATTTTACAAAATGAAAACTCATTTCCTTCGTTACTCTCTTTCTCTCTCACTCTCTTCCTTATCACACAAAAACATAGTCTCCTTCTCCCTAAACACCAAACCCAACACGCGACGGCGTAACCCGAATCAACCCTTCCTCACCTCAAAACAAATCTTTCCCACACCCAAAATCAATGTGACAAACAACAAATTCAAATTGTGAAAGCTAAGCATCTGTAGTAGTTTACCTCTAGTGTGCGTTTCCTTGCGTCTCTGAGTTCTAATCTCCTTTGGCTAATCCAATACTCTTTCTGTTTGCAGATGCGGAAACGACAATGGTATAGTGGCGACAATTGAAGGGAGAAGGTAGTGACGAAGATGACTTGGAGAGTTGGGGTTTCAGATTTTGAAACCCTGAGCTGGAGCGGTGGTGAACGCAACTGATCAAGCTCTACTGTAATGAGCTTTTGTTTTGGATTTTTTCTTACTATTTTTTTCTTTTCTTCCTCCTGCTCTTTAATTTTCTTTCTCGTTTTATAGTGATTTAGGTTTTTAACAAAATAGGAAGAACAATAATGTGTCTGCAGACTTAATTTTCAGAATTGATTAGGGTTTTAGAAATAGATTTTTTTTTGAATTTTTGTCTGTAATTTAAGAACGCTGTTGATACAATCTGTATATGATTATATTTTGTAATTGATTTTGGTATTAAACTGTACTTGTCCTGGTTATTGAAAGAATATTTCTTTTTGTATTTGCTTATGGACTATATTGATTAAGCTTCTGATTTGAACAATATTGGTTTCTTCATGAAATTGTGCGTTATAACAAAAACATACGTTTCCTTCTTCCATGATCTAAACAGTAATTGTTCTTAGATTTAGGGTCGTGTTTCTTACTGCCTTGGGCCGACTGTAAGTTTTTTTTCTTTTTTATCAGCAAACAAATTTTTAACAAGCCCATAATGCACAGTTTTAGTAAAAAAATAAAAACACTTCTTCTTTTTTTCATTGAACTGAAACTGAATTGGGCCAGGTGTTTTGGTTATTGGGCTTGTTAGTTTCAAACAACTTTAAAAAAATCAGTAAATAAAAAAACAGTTTCTGAAAAAATAGAAATGGGCCAGGCTCTTTAATTTTTCTGATTCTCTAAAAAAGTATTACCATCCTTGTGGGCCGTAACAAGAAAAGAATAAATTTTTACTAACACTATTTTAATCAATAAAACAAAAATCAATTTTCAACTTATGTCCTTAGTATACTATTTTAATTAAAAATAGTGTAATTAACAATAGTAGTGTTAAAAAAAAGAAGCATTAATCCATAATTAAATATAATGATAACATTGTAATAAATAAACCAAAAGCCGACTGGGCTAGACCGTTTCAAAACCACTGGGCTTAAAAAATAAATATTGCTTCACACATCTTAAATGGACTTTATTTAAAAGAGCTTGTTCACACCTTCTCTAAAATAATACAATTCCCTTCATTAGAAATGGGCTCTCATTTTAAATCCTAATGGGCTATCAGATATTGATGGTTGTGATACGGTGGCAGAACCGACTATTTAATACTGGTTTGCATTTTTTGTTTGCAAATGACACGGTAAGCAAGAATCGCCACCGACTTTTCTTTTATCCAACAAAGGAAAGGGTGAAAATAACAGAAAAAGACCTTCTTCTAGATTTTGAGTAAGGGGGGTAGATTATGGAAAGGGAAGGTGTTAGCACCCTTTCCATCCGTGGTTTTCCACGGGCTCTTAGGTACTTGCTCATTTTGAAAACTGTTTGTGTGTGTGTGTTTTGAAAGTTTTTGTTTTCTTTATGGTAACTCTTGTATTAATCCTTTAGAGTGTGATAAAGCGTTTTTGGAAAGATTTTTTTGAAAGTGTGTAAGTGTGGAAATTTCAGGTTTGAGCAAGTACTTAAGAACAGTCTACCTACTCGAAAAAGGATGTTCTTTTCCTCCTACCCTTTAGATAGTGCTATCCTACTATTAATGAGTAGGTAGCCCTATCGTCGGATGTTGAGGGACAATCGAAGGGATGTTTTACAATCACGAAGGCAATTTATGGAAACACTTTAGCAATTTTCTTTTAGGGACTAGATCATTCACCGAAAGGAAACTGTAGGGTCATCGGGGGACTATGATCTTTTTTGATTTATGGGTCTTTACTAAAGCGTTCCTGCCTCATGACTATTTTATTTAAAGGCAACCAAAGTGGAAGATACCTTAGAGGTGCGCATGTGCAAGTGTGTTAAGATTCAGTTATTTTTTGTCTTTTTGTTAGGTTATCTAACGTTTGATTATTAGTCTTTCCATACACACCTGGTTACTAACAGTAATATATACAGACAAATAAAATGCGGAAAGTATAAATCTAGACTATTACATGGCTTCGGGAAGGGGGATTTACATTCCAAAGCAATTGGGGAAAAGAAAATAAAGCAATAAAAAAAGTCTACTTATCATCTATTACATCCCATACAACAATTACAATAATATAAACAATGCGAAAGGAAATAAACGCGCGAAAAGTTGAAAGTACGCCTGAAAACATAAAAGAAAATCTTTTTGTCGATTTTTATTTTTAAAAAAGTTAGATTAAGAAAAATAATTAAATTAATTATCCTAAAGTCTACTTAGAAAATTAAATTAAGAAAAATAAACTAAGCCTTTTTTGTGGTTTTTTTATTTATTATGAAAAGAAAGTAATTAGACTTAAATTCTAATTAATTTTTAATTAAGAAAAAGGTTAAAGTTTTAATTAATTAATTAAAGAAATTAATTATTTAATTAAAAAAATCTATGCCTAATTTTTTCTGAGTTTTTTTATTATTTGCTTAATTAAGTAAGGAAGATAAAAGAAATTAAAACATTATAAAAAAAACTAGATGGGCCTGAGATAGTAAAAAAAGTGGGGGATGTGGTTGTTGAATTCGCTGGCCCATGAAGGGAGAAGCCTATCTTTGCTTCTGGATCCAATGTGGATTGGTCTTGATGGCACATGGTGAGCCCGCAGATGGAGTGCGCTAGATCTGATCAGATGGACATCTGATGGCACATGTCTGATGATTTATAATGCACATCTAGCTACGAGGAGCACCAGATCTGCATGAAACAAGTTAGAAAATATAAAAATAGAGCTTACTGAGGCGTTTTATGATGTTTCAGGGCTTGGTAATGATTGCAAAAGCTTCAGGGAGCCTCCTGGAATGTATTTGGATCTTTTGATTGGACTGAGAAAGGCTAGAACCTAAAATGTGAATTTTTACAACTTTGATAATTTTTGAAATTTTTTTAGATCTTTTCCAGGCTGTCTCTCAAGTTTCTTGAAGCTTTCTAATGTGTCCTTTATATAGAGAGGAGGGAGGAGACAAGAGAACAAAGGTAATAACAACAACCATAAACATGTGTTTTTAAAGCCATGAATGATGTTTTGTAACTTTGCCAAAGACATGGAATCTTATTATTTTTTGAATTTGAATGAATGTGGACACTTTTGCACGAAATTTTATGGGCCTAGGTTGTCCAAAACATCAACCCAAAGCTCAAAGCCCATTTCCAATTATTTTATACATTTTATTTTATATTTATTTGAAATAAATTAAAATAAATATGAATAAAATAGTTAGAAAATGCAAGGCATGGTAAGAATAATTTTAGAGGTCCTCTATAAACTTAGGAAGATGCTTGAAGTCCAAGAAATTGAGCCCTTGCCTTAAAACTTCAAATTTGCTCAATGCATAATTCTTGAAAATTCCCAAATTTTCCCAACTTGGGAAAGCCATAACTTGCTCAATATTTATCTCATGATTATGATCTAGGACTTTTTGGAAAGCCCAAGATGTCTACTTCAATCCCCAGTTTGATCAATTTTGTATTTGAAGATTTTATCTTGATGTAAAAGGTCTTGGAAAAAAGTGGCTTTTGTTGACTTTCTGCAAACGACCTGTAATGTATGAACTTGTATATTTCAAATGGTGTATTTATTGGACTTGAGGGCTGAAGAGAAGTTATAGGGAATGAGATTATCTTCAATATGAGATTTGGTTGCGGAAAAATGGATGAAGTATCTGAAAGTTATGTCTGGTCAAAGTTCAGTTGACTTTTCCTATAGAAACCCTACTTTGCCATTTTTTGACTTCTGATGGGTTAAGAGCATTTCTTGAGGAATCATGATCAACCCTTGATTAAATGATGGATATCACTTCAAAATCTTGATGTTTACCAAAAATCTTGAAGTTTGACTGTACATAGGCCACAATTGACTTTTGACCTGACACAGTTGATTTTCCAATACTTGAGCAATTGATTGGGAAAACTTGTTAAGCAAGGCATGAAACTTGGAATGGATGATCTTGAGTACATATTAGGATAACTGGGGACATTTGGGATCCTTGGAGCTCAACCACCTTTATGAAAATTGAAACCCTATTTGGGGGCTCATTGCCTTAGGAGGAAAATTGTCTGGTCAAATCTTGGTCAACCTATGGAAATTGAGAACCTCTAGGAGTATGTCTTGTGTGAAAATGGGAGGGAAAATTTTGGGGTACAACATATTCCCTGTTCAATCTTCTTAAACCTGAAGATGTAGATTGGTTAGTCTGCCTTTCGTGTTCTGAAGGTGGAAGATGATTGAACACTAGAGTGCCCAGAAATTTGCACTCGTCTGAAATGATACTTGTCTGTGTAGGTAATATCAGGAATGAGCTTATAGATATCATTTGGAAAAGATGACAGGAGACTATCGGAGATGGGCTTAAATATGCCATCCAAGGAGTATGATGGAGAGTCGTCAGAGATGGGCTTAAAGATGCCATCCAAAATAGATGATGACTTCATAAGAATTCTCTTTGTGGGGATTCTTGTTCCTACTGTCCAAGGAGGAGTCCGTTGGGGAATGTTTTTCAGGGGAATAAAGTCTAGGAGCTTCGGTTATCCATTACTCTATCGGGGAGTCATCTCTTGACTGAAGAGATGGAAGTGAACTGCTATCTGGTCAGAATCCAGGCTTCACAGTGACTTGCTGATGATGATAAGACTAACTACTATTTGGTCGTATTCCAGGCTTCGTAGAAATTTACTAGGGAAATGAGATTAAATTGTTGTTTGGTCGTACTTTATTTGCAGTTTCTCAAACTGGGATAGAAATCATAAAAATCCTAGTGTCGATTTAACTGAACCAGAGAAAGGATCTACCGGAAAAGAATCAGTAACAAATCAATGGTCGATTCAAGCTGAACTAGCAGAGGTCTTGGTTTATCTTTGACTGGATAGGAATCAGAAAAATCTTAGTGTCGATTTAATTTAACCAGAAAAAGGTCTACCAGAAAAGAATCAGTAATAAATTAAAGGTCTATTCAAATTGAACCAGCAGAGGTCTTGGTTTATCTTTGACTGGATAAGAATCAGAAAAATCTTAGTGTCGATTTAACTGAACCAGGAAAAGGTCTTTAATTAACTTTGATTGGATAAGAATCAGAAAAATCTTAGGATTGATTTAACTGAACCAGACAAAAGTCTTGGAATATCTTCAACTGGAATAGGAATCAGAGAGATCTTAATGTCGATCTGACTGAACCAGAGAAGTTCTTTAGTTAACTTTGACTGGATAAGAATCATAAAAATCTTAGGGTTGATTTAACTGAACCAGGAAAAGGTCTTTAATTAACTTTGACTGGATAAGAATTAGAAAAATCTTAGGATTGATTTAACTGAACCAGACAAAAGTCTTGGAATATCTTCAACAAGAATAGGAATCAGAGAGATCTTAGTGTCGATCTGACTGAACTAGAGAAGATCTTTAATTAACTTTGAATGGATAAGAATCAGAAAAATCTTAGGATCAATTTAACTGAACCAGACAAAAGTCTTGGAATATCTTCAACTGGAATAGGAATCAGAGAGATCTTAGTGTCGATCTGACTGAACTAGAGAAGGTCTTTAATTAACTTTGAATGCATAAGAATTAGAAAAATCTTATGATCGATTTAACTGAACCAGACAAAAGTCTTGGAATATCTTCAACTGGAATAGGAATCAGAGAGATCTTAGTATCAATCTGACTGAACCAAAGAAGGTCTTTAATTAACTTTGACTAGATAAGAATCAGAAAAATCTTAGGATCGATTTAACTAAACCAGACAAAAGTCTTGGAATATCTTCAACTGGAATAGGAATCAGAGAGATCTTAGTGTCGATCTGACTGAACCAGAGAAGTTCTTTAATTAACCTTGACTGTAATGGAAATCAGAAGAATCTTAGGATCGATTCAACTGAACCAGACAAAAGTATTGGAATATCTTCAAATGGAATAAGAATCAAAGAGATCTTAGTGTCGATCTGATTGAACCAGAGAAGGTCTTGAATTAACTTTGACTGGAATGGAAATCAGAAGAATCTTAAGATCGATTCAACTGAACCAGAAAAAAGTCTTGGAATATCTTCAACTAGAATAGGAATCAGAGAGATCTTAGCGTTGATCTGACTGAACCAGAGAAGGTCTTGAATTAACTTTGAATGGAATGGAAATCAGAAGAATCTTAGGATCGATTCAACTGAACCAGACAAAAGTATTGGAATATCTTCAACTGGAATAGGAATCAGAGAGATCTTAGTGTCGATCTGACTGAACTAGAGAAGGTTTTAATTAACTTTGACTGGATAAGAATCAGAAAAATCTTAAGATCAATTTAACTGAACCAGACAAAAGTCTTGGAATATCTTCAACTGGAATATGAATCAGAGAGATCTTAGTGTCGATCTGACTAAACCAGAGAAGGTCTTTAATTAACTTTGACTGGATAAGAATCATAAAAATCTTAGGATCTATTTAACTGAACCATACAAAAGTCTTAGAATATCTTCAATTGGAATAGGAATTAGAGAGATCTTAGTGTCGATCTGACTGAACCAAAGGAGGTCTTGAATTAACTTTGACTAGAATGGAAATCAGAAGAATCTTAGGATCGATTCAACTGAACCAGACAAAAGTCTTGGAATATCTTCAACTGGAATAGGAATCAGAGGTATCTTAGTATCGATCTGAATGAACCAGAGAAGGTATTTAATTAACTTTGACTGGAATGGTAATCAGAAGAATCTTAGGATCGATTCAACTGAACCATACAAAAGTCTTGGGTCATCTTTAACTAGAATAGGAATCAGAGAGATCTTAGTGTCGACCTGACTGAACCAGAGAAGGTCTTGTGAGGACATATTTCTGAGGAAAATCCTGAAATAACCCTTCGTTAGACGTAGCTTTAGAGAAGACTACCAGGTCACATAAGCAGTCAACGGTGTTTTTTTATTTGATCTTTTCCATGAAAAAGGAAAATAGTTAGTCATATGCAATGTCATGATGGATGAAATTCATTGTGGTGATGTTCTCAAAATAAATGAGGTTATGTTGTATGCGATGTGTATGCGCATGCCACGATGTATGAACATGGGATGCTATTGTGATATTTCCCAATCTGGGAAAATAAATCCCTAACTGCTACTGGAGAGTATAAGGAGGCTGAATCCTTCATTTCTGCTGGGGATGATGAATGGATATGATTTGCAGGGGATTTCCTCTTTCTGTTTGAGGATGTTCTGCCGGGGATTGACTCTGCTTGAGAATAACTCTGGAGGGAGATGATGCTTTGTTGGAAGGTTTTGCCGCTGTAGAGACACGAACTCTGTTGGGGCCTGAACTTCTGCAATTAGAGAAATAAACTCTATCCGGGATAAGGTTTTATAAACTATTTAAAATTATAAAATTCGGCTGGGGGAATACAAATTTCAGCTCTCCGAAGGAACCTTGATGGAGAAGGTAATTCCTGCTTGGGGGAGGAGAGATCAAAAATTTGGTTGTTTCTACTCTGTGGGGAACATAGACTTCACGGGGTCATATGTAGCGGTGACTTCGTCTCATAATATCTCTTCCCCTGTACTTGCCGGAGAAAGTACCTGTGGAGACTTTTTGGATGGTTTAAATGTCATCCCTACTCATGGGGTGCTTGGTAAATGCTGATCAGGATAACAAGTCTTCTACTGATAGACAAGTGACAAGATGATGGGACATAGTCGTACGCTTTAATCCCTAACTTTTGACTAGACCTCCCTTTCGGGTTTTCAGTCCACTGGGATACCCTTTTTTTCCCAAGCCTCCTTTTCAGGTTTTCGACTTGCCGGGTGCATAATTTTTGTATATATCCCAAAATTTTCCCGAACCCTTTTTGGTTCGCCGGGATACCCTTATTTTTTCCTAGGCCTGTCAACCTAGCAGGTCTTTTTCATGCGTAGTCTTTTCTGACTATGTCCATGTTCACCGGGTGCGGAGAATTGTCACTGTCCTTAGTAGTAAGTGTTGTCACACTGCCAGAAGGTGTTTGTTTGATCGTATAGGATTCGTTGTTGGAATTCATGTCCAATACCCCAAGTGATTCAGATGGAACTCTGCCCCTGGCTATTTGGCATTTTTGAGAGATTCCTTGAACCTTGACTTGACTGCCCCAGATTAGCTAGGCACCATGCTATGCCCCTTGATTATGAATGGCCTATCACTGGAATGTCTTTCCATCTGAGTTGATTCTATCCACTGAGAATATTTCTGTTCATCGAATATCCGTCGTGCGAATTTCTCTACTGTTGAACAAATAGTCATATGCAAATAATGGTATTTTAAGAATGCAAAGCTTATGTCTGTCTTGAAGTTTAAAAATTCATTTTTTAGTAAAACAAACAAATTTTGTAAAAGTTTGATGTCAACTCAGGATTTATAGTGAAACCTACAGGAGTCAGGATACCTTTTGTAACAATATGCTTTCGAACTAACCCATGCTTCAGCTAGGACTTTTAAGGGTTATAACTTGGCATGGTTCATGGTTTAAGAAACAAAGGGTAAAGGCTCAAAGTTTATTTGTGCCCACCCGTTCTTCATGATGTTCTTCGATCCTATGCTCAGTTAATTGTGCGTTCAGATCCCAATTGAGTTTGGCATCTTGTCCTTGATGTTCCGGTGATGGTTCGGATACTGAAAGTTTATTTTGAAGAGGCAGCCATTTTTGTAATATTTTCTTTTTGTTGAGGATTTGTAGGACCTCTTTCTTTTTTAATTTGCTATTCCTGTCTTTTTCTTGAACTGTTTATGTTGTGATTACAGCCAGCAGGATGCCCCAGTTTTTTTCTTAAGTCTCCTTCATAGGTTTTGACTTAATGGGCTTTCATTTTGAGAGATAATGACTGCCTGTTCTTAATGATTATGTGGAACCATCGCCATCTTTTAGAGAGCATCTTCTACATTATTTGTCGTGTATGAAGGGAAATCTTGTGACTGAATGCACATCTGAATTAATTGAGAAAACTACCCTTCCCCAGGTTATGATTAAGGGTTTTAATTTGTGTGAAAAGAAAACTCCTACTTCTTAGGCTCAAAGGGGTTGACTAGATATTATCTTCCTTATAACTCCATTGTTTAGGATTTGAAACAACGCATGTACATCGTCAGCGGGGTCTGTTCAAAAGCATACTGTAGAGATTATGGTATCGTTCTTGTCATCCTCCCTCTAAAGGCTTAGAGCTATTAATCAAGAGTTGAATATCACAAAAAGGAAGTAAGAAAGTAGTTTAAGCATAATGAAAACAAATTAATTCTAGACAAACATGTGCAATGCATTAATGAAATAACAAAGTTTGACATGACAATAATTATTTAAACAAACAAAGAAAATACAACTTGAGAATTCAAATGAAAAAAAATTCTCTCAATCTTGGCCATGATTTGGCATGGGAGCAGTGATCACGTTGGGAGTCCCAAGAGGGTCGAACTCAATCTCCTTGGCGTCAATCATATTTTGAATCTTGTATTTTAGTGTCCAACAATCGTTAGTATCGTGCCCAGGACTGCCAGAATGATAGGCACACCTTGCATCAGGATTGTAGTTAGGAGAAGAAGTCTTAGGGTTTAGATGAGATCCTATCAACATAATCAAATTCATCCTCAACATATGTTATAATGCTTGAGACAACATCATGTTGATCTTGGTAAACTGTCTCTTAGGATCGTCTTGCCTTCGCTAATTACCTTGTTGTTGTGGTCGTTGCATGCGTGCCGAATTAAAGACCAGCACTGCCCCTACGGATTAGTGGTAGTCCGCCTTATTACGACCCTTCTGGCCATACACAACATTGGCTTCCCTCTTACCAGTAAATGACTTCTTCTCAGCATTAGAAGATGCAGCCACCAGGATCTTCCCACTCTTGATACCACTTTTGATCCTTTCTCCAGTCAGAACCATCTCTGTGAACCCGGATGAGGAACTCCCAATCAGCATATTAAAGAACGGGCTTGTTAGAGTGCCCATGAACATGTCTACCATTTCCCGATCATTCAGAGGAGGTTGTACCCTACCAGCTAGATCCTTCCATTTCTGGGCATATTCCTTTAAGCCTTCGCTAGAACCCATAGACATGCTTTGAAGTTGTGTACGAGTTAGAGCAAGGTCAGAATTGTATTGGTACTTCTTATAGAAAGAAGCATCCAAGTCTTCCCAGGTATTAATGTCTGTTCTTTCTAGCTGATAGAACCACTCCAGTTGCGTGCCATCTAAACTTTCTTGGAAGGAATGGACCCATAACTTCCGGTCAGTAGTGTGAGACTGGATCTTCCTGACATAGGACCTTAAGTGCAACTTAGGGCAGGAGACACCGTCATACTTAGAAAATGTGGGAACCTTGAACTTTGGTGGGATGACCACTCCAGGAACCAACCCTAACTCTTCAAAGTCCAAGCCAAGTACCTGCTGAATCTCCATAACATTGAGACGGTCCTCCAGCTGTTTGTATTTATCATCAGCAGAAGGATATTATTCCTCAGAGTAATTAGCTTCTTCTTCATCAGCCTCAGGGTTGTTGACTTCTTCATGATTATCCCATTTGTTTGATGGAGTTGTGAGATCTAGAGCTCGTTTAACCGGTCCTCTGATTCTTCTTCCCATATTCAAGATGCCAGCCAATTTCTTTGCCTTCTTCTTCTTCTCTTTCATGACGAGAGATTTCAGTTCTTCCTGCCCCTGGGCCAAACCATGAATATTTGTTGGAACTGAGCTTTTTGAGCTTGAAGGTATTTTACTGTTTGTTCAAGGGCCATTTCTTTTGCTGAAATAAACAGCGAAAAGATGAGAAACCTGTACTGGAAGACCTATTATGAAATGGCATGCATGCAATTTTTTCAAGGATCTCACGGGGTAAACAAGAAAATGTCAGAAGTTGAAATTTGCAACTTTAATTGAAGAACTTCGTATTGTTGAGTGTCCTTCTGCGAGAGTCAAGCTCACCATATCAAGTGGGTCATAGCCCCTGACTCAAGTTGTTGAGTTTTGATCTTTTGACGGCATTGGCTAGAGGAAAATAAATCCCCTTGCCCCTTGCTAGACGTCTGATTTATCATAACCTGCATCATAAACCCTTGAGATCCTTGAAATGTTTAAGGAAATGTTGTGGCATGATGTTATGATGTGTATGCTATGTGTTAAGCAAAAGTGTAAGGTGATAAAGAAAAGTGAGTCTAAGAAGTCTAGGTTAATGGATAATGACTGTAAACAAATCCTACAAGGAGATCATGTTGTTAGATAAAAACCCTGCAAGTAGCTCAAGTTGAAAGCAAACAAATCACACAAGCAGCCTTAGGTTTAGGCTTGCATGGGGTTTGTAGTTAAGTACCCTCTTGAAATTAGTTGGCTCAACCTGTCCTAGTAATAGTAACCGGGTTTTAAGGGATCTCAATATCATTGATCTTTTCCACAAGTTTCGTTTGATAGGCGACTGAATCGCAACCAAATAAAACTCAAGAGTCAAATCTCAATGAGTGTAACATCGAGTATCTGCCGAATTTGGGAATACACCAAAGACAGCCATCTCACTACGTCCTAATGGCCAAGTTGCTCAATTAAAGGTTCTAACGTCAATTGATGCTTCATGACACCATGCAGCGGCCCCGTATTCTCCTTGATTAACTCAAGGGCTACTGGTACCAACCAAAGTGTCGCATTAACATAGCCATCACTTCAACCGTGTCGGTATACCCCACACAGTTTCCACGATCTATTTCTACTTACCTAAAAGGTTTCCCCAGATCCGGGTGTAGGATCCATAGTAACCCCAAACAGTACCCTTAAAAATAAAGCAAACAAACAGTCAAAGAAGCAAAATGATCTAGACCCTAAGGTAAACCCCACTTTTATTATTTACCCTAGCAAAGTCGCCAGTTTTGTGATACGGTGGAAGAACCGACTGTTTAATACTGGTTTGCATTTTTTGTTTGCAAATGTCGTGGTAAGCAAGAGTCGCCACCGACTTTTCTTTTATCCAACAAAGGAAAGGGTGAAAAGAACAGAAAAAGACCTTCTTCGAGATTTTCTAAGTAAGGGGTTAGATTATGGAAAGGGAAGGTGTTAGCACCCTTTCCATTCATGGTTTTCCACGGGCTCTTAGGTACTTTTTCATTTTGAAAACTGTTCGTATGTGTGTGTTTTGAAAGTTTTTGTTTGCTTTATGGTAACTCTTATGTCAGTCCTCAAGAGTGTGATAAAGCATTTTTGGAAAGATTTTTTTGAAAGTGTGTAAGTGTGAAAATTTCAGGTTTGAGCAAGTACTTAAGAACAGTCTACCTACTCGAAAAAGGATGTTATTTTCCTCCTACCTTTTAGATAGTGCTATCCTACTATTAGTGAGTAGGTAGCCCTATCGTCGGATGTTGAGGGACAATCAAAGGAACGTTTTACAATCACGAAGGCAATTTATGGAGACGCTTTAGCAATTTTCTTTTAGTGACTAGATCATTTACCGAAAGGCAACTGTAGGTTCATCGAGGGACTATGATCTTTTTTGATTTATGGGTGTTTACTAAAGCGTTCCTGTCTCATGACTGTTTTATTTAAAGGCAACCAAAGTAGGAGATACCTTAGAGGTACGCATGTGTAAGTGTGTTGAGATTCAGTTATTTTCTGTCTTTTTATTAAGTTAGCTAACGTTTGATTATTAGTCTTTCCATACACGCCTAGTTACTAACAGTAATATATACAGAAAAATAAAATGCGGAAAGTATAAATCTAGACTATTACATGGATTCGGAGAGGGGGATTTACATTCCAAAGCAATTGGAGAAAAGAAAATAAAGCAATAAAAAGTGTCTACTTATCATCTATTACATCCCATACAACAACTACAATAATATAAACAATGCGAAAGGAAATAAACGCGCGAAAAGTTGAAAGTACACCTGAAAACATAAAAGAAAAATCTTTTTGTTGGTTTTTATTTAAAAAAAGTTAGATTAATAAAAATAATTAAATTAGTTATCCTAAAGTCTACTTATAAAATTAAATTAAGAAAAATAAACTAAGCCTTTTTTGTGGTTTTTTTATTCTGAAAAGAAAGTAATTGGACTTAAATTCTAATTCATTTTTAATTAAGAAAAAGATTAAAGTTTTAATTAATTAATTAATTAAAGAAATTAATCATTTAATTAAAAAAATCCATGCCTAATTTTTTTGTGAGTTTTTTTATATTATTTGCTTAATTAAATAAAGAAGATAAAAGAAATTAAAACATTACAAAAAAAAAATAGATGGGCCTGAGATAGTAAAATAAAGTGAGGGTGTGGTTGTTGAATTCGCTGGCCCATGAAGAGAGAGTCCTAGATTTTCTTCTGGATCCAATATGGATTGGTCTTGATGGCACATGGTGAGCCCACAGGTGGAGTGCGCTGATCTGATCAGATAGACATTTGATGGCACATGTCTGATGGTGTATAATGCACATCTAGCTACGAGGAGCACCAGATATGCATGAAATAAGTAAGAAAATATAAAAATAGAGCTTACTGAGGTGTTTTGTGATGTTTCATGGCTTGGTAATGATTGCAAAAGCTTCATGGAGCCTCCATGAATGTATTTGGTTTTTTTGTTTGGACTGAGAAAGGCTGAAACTTAAAATGCGAATTTTTACAACTTTGATATTTTTTGCAAAATTTGTAGAGCTTTTTCAGGCTGTCTCTCATGTGTCTTGAAGCTTTCTAATGTGTCTTTTATATAGAGAGAATGGAGGAGACAAGAGAACAAAGGTAATAACAACCATAAACATGTGTTTTTAAAGCCATGAATGATGTTTTGTAACTTTGCCAAAGACATGTAATCTTGTCATTTTTTGAATTTGAATGAATGTGGACACCTTTGCACAAAAATTTATGGGCCTAGGCTATCCAAAACATCAACCCAAAGCTCAAAGCCCATTTCCAATTATTTTATACATTTTATTATATATTTATTTGAAATAAATTAAAATAAATATGAATAAAATAGTTAGCAAATGCAAGGTATGGCAAGAATAATTTTATAGGTCCTCTATAAACTTAGGAAGATGCTTGAAGTCTAAGAAATTGATCCCTTTCCTTAAAACTTCAAATTTGCTCAATGCATAATTCTTGAAAATTCCAAAATTTTCCCATCTTGGGAAAGTCATAACTTGCTCAATATTTATCTCATGATGATGATCTAGGACTTTTTGGAAAGCCCAAGACTTCTAATTCAATCCCGCTTTTGATCAATTTTGCATTTGAAGATTTTATCTTGATGTAAAAGGTTTTGGAAAAAAAGTGGCTTTTGTTGACTTTCTGAAAATGACCTGTAATGTATGAGCTTGTATATTTCAAATGGTGCATTTCTTTGACTTGAGGGATGAAGTGAAGTTATAGGGAATGGGATAATCTTCAATATGAGCTTTGGTTGGGGGGAAATGGATGAAGTATGTAAATGTTATGTCTGGTCAAAGTTCAGTTGACTTTTCCTATAGGAACCCTACTTTGCCATTTTTTGACTTCTGATGGGTTAGGAGCATTTCTTGAGGAATCATGATCAACCCTTGATCAAATGATGGATATCACTTAAAAATGTTGATGTTGACCAAAAAATCTTGAAGTTTGATTGTACATAGGCCACAATTGACTTTTGACCTAGCACAGTTGATTTTCCAATACTTGAGCAATTGACTGGGAAAACTTGTTGAGGAAGGCATGAAACTTAGCATAGATGATCTTGAGGACATATTAGGATAATGGAGAAAATTTGGGATCCTTGGAGCTCAACCACCTTGATGAAAATTGAAACCCTAGTTGGGGGCTCATTGCCTTAGGAGGAAAATTGTCTGGTCAAATCTTGGTCAACCTAGGGCAATTGAGAACCTCTAGGAGTATGTCTTGTGTGAAAATGGGAGGGAAAATTTCGGGGTACAACAATGGCCCATTTTAAATTTACACACTCCTATTTTTATGCTTTAACCTCCCCATAAAAATTAAATAATACAATTTATTTAAAGGAAACCTAAGTATAAATAAGGATAGGGAAAATTTGGGGTATGACACATTCCAAAAATATTAGTTTCGACCGAAATGTCGCCCGAAGGAGATCCCCCAGACATGGCACAATTGTTAGACATGGTAGAGGCTCTAAGACAGTGTAATGAGACTCTGCAGGACAATGACACTGACTTATAACTTAAAAGCCTGGAAGAAGAACAACCAGAAGTGGAGCTCCTAGAGTCTCAACCACTGTCTCAAGCTATTTGGGATGATCAAGTCCCAGAAAACTTCAAGTCATCGTCGCTACAACTTATGATGGTAAAACTGATCCTCGGGAGAATGTTATTGCCATCAACAATCAAATGGCACTGATAGGCCCCACGGACTCACTAAGTTGTAAACTGATGGATGACACCTTTAATGACGTAGCTCTAAGATGGTATATGAGCATACCACGACTATCTGTGGCAAGCTATTCAGACCTGACAAAGAAACTGATTTAATATTTCTCGCTAACAGGCATCACAAGGTGTCGATAACTACCTTGTTCAATGTCTGACAAGGCCAAGCAGGGTCTCTCCGAGAATACTTAGCCCAGTTCAATGAAGAGATCATTAAAGTATCTCATCCCAATCAAGATATATTCATTGAAGCATTCCAGCACGGCATCCGAGTTGGGCAGTTCAATGAGTCTCTAGCACATAAACTGGCATCCAACATGGATGAAATCATTACCAGAGTTGAATGCTACATAAAAGGTGAAGAAAGTAACCTGGAGAAACAATCCAGGGACACCTCGAAGAAAAATAAAACCAAGGAAGAGGGGTCGGGAAGAAAGCTGGAGTCTTCTCGGACTGCTCTGAGAGACAGACCCCGAGAGCACGCAACTCAAAGGCCGAACCGACGTCCCATTAATTCAAACGACATAGTGACACCTCTGAACACTAGGATACGAAATTTTTTATAAGAGGTGGCGCATCTTAACCTGATCCCAGAAGTACCCCGTCTAAAGAGGGTAAATGTTGTGATGGGAAGGGATGTCGGGGCTTGATGCAGTTACCACCGGCTCGGGGGACACCATATCAATGATTGCCTCCAGTTAAATAAAGAAATATAGACATTGATACAGAGGGGGAACCTGCTAACTTATGTAAAAGATGGTAAAGTCCAAGTCGGGAAAAGAGATACCCGGAGAGGATGCAGACTCAGAAGGACCCTCCAAAACAAAGGGGAAGGGTATAAAGGATGTACATGAAACCAAATCAGCTCTTCATACCCTCAACACCATCGCTGGTGGATTCCCTGGCGACAGAGAAACCATCTCGGCTAGGAAGAAATATGCTTGTGTCGTGATGCATGTGTCCAAAGACATTGCTAAGGTCCGAGAGCATGATTTAAATCCTGTTAGCTTCTCCAAAAAGGATGTTGTCAGAATTATGGCTAGGGGTATTCAAATCCAAACCAATCCAAATGAAAAACCGAAAACCGATCCAAAAAACTGAAAACCGCAAAAAACCGAAATTTATTGGATGTGTTTGGATGTCATTTTGTGAAAACCAATCGGTTTGGATCGGATTTCAGATCAATTTTTCAAAACCGATCTAAACCAAACCAAACCAAAGCAAAGCAAACCAAACCAAACCAAACCGCATACATATATTTTTATACTTATTTACTTTTTATTAGTATGATATGTTACATGAATTTATTATTAGATGATAATAATTTTTTTAATAATAGTTATTAGCTTGGTATAATTTATTTATTTTTATTATTTCAATCATAATCAACCACTCTCATTTTGTAATATTAAGTTTCAATATACTATATGCTATATATTATATCAAATCTATGATTTATTAGTAGTTTTATAATATTAATAAAAATATAATGTGTAATTTGGATATCCAAAAACCGATCCAAAATAAAACCGCATAAAATTAGATCGGATCAGATTGGATTTTTTTAATATATCATCCAAAACCGAATTGAACCGCAAGTAAATTTATCTTTGAATCGGATGATTTTTTATCTTAAAACCGATCCAAACCGAACCACAAACACCCCTAATTATGGCCCACGAGAATGATCTTATAGTCATTAAGGTACAAATCAAATATTATAGCATGAAAAGGGTGTTGGTGGACCCCAGTAGTTCAGTTGATGTACTCAATTAGGAATCCTTCAAGGGAATGGAGTTTGACACAATCGGGCCATTACCTTTCAACGGTACTTTGGTCTGATTCTATGGAGAAAAGGTGCAGGTATTGGGACATCTCCCGATACTGATTACCTTTAGAAGCGGCACAAATGCTAAAATGGTCCGAGTGAGATACTTAATTGTCAATGTCGCTTCACCCTATAACATCATCGTAGGGAGACCTTTCTTTAATTACTTGGAAGATGTTCTCTCCACCCTATACCCCACTATGAAGTACCCCTTAGGGGATGCCCGGGTCGGGGTGGTTAAAGATGATCAAAGATTGACAAGGAAATGTTATAAAGACAGCCTGAAGTTGAAGAAGAATGTACAAACTAGAGAACCTGGATACTCCAATGAGCTGAAAGTCAACATGGTCAATATAGACCCGATAGATGATGCATCAGAAGACAACCTTTCTCCTCATGATGAAACAAACAAAGTCCAGATCGTTACCACACCCTCCGAAATAACTTATATCGGAGGCAATCTTTCTCAGGAGGAAGGGGCGTAAATTGTGAGCCTGTTGAAAGAAAATGTCAATTTGTTCGCATGGAAGCCCTCTGATATGCCTGGAATAGATCCCAATTTCACGTGTCATCATTTGGCAATAAATCATGATACAAAGCCAATTTCCTAGAGAAAGAGATAAGGTGGAGAATAAAAGAAGAAGGCTATAAAAGATGAAGTCGGGAAGCTGCTCAACGGTGACTTCATTAAGTAAATTGAATATCCTACTTGGATGGCCAATATGGTCATGGTATAAAAGAAGAAAGGGATATGCAGTATGTATGTTGACTTCACAGACCTCAATAAAGTGTGCCCTAAGGACCCATATCCATTGTCGCAGATAGAATGTCTCATTGATGAAACCTCAAGTTACAGGCTTCTTAGCTTTATGGACGCCTACTCGGGATACAACTAAATCCGCATGAGCCCGACCGATGCACCAAAAACTTCCTTCATGACAGATCAAAGTAATTATTATTATGAGGTAATGCCATTCAGCCTCAAGAATGCAGGAGCCACTTACCAATGATTAATGGATAAGGTATTCGCCACTCAAATCAGAAGGAATCTAGAAGTGTGTGTGGACGACATGGTCATCAAAACCACCTTGGAGAAACGACATGTAGCAGACCTGAAAGAAACACTCGCATCTATAAGGAGGTATGATATGATGCTTAATCCACACAAATGTATTTTTGGAGTACAAGTTGGAAAATTCCTGGGGTTCTTGCTCACGAACCGAGGAATATAAGCCAACTCGGACAAATGCCATGCGATCATTGACATGCGTAGTCCATCTTCAAAAAAAGAGGTACAACAATTGACAGGAAGGTTAGTTGCCCTGTCTCATTTTCTATCGTGGGCTGGAAATAGAGCGGTCCATTTCTTCGCGACCCTCAGGAAGTCGAAGGAATTCGAATGGATAACAACATATGAAGAGGCCTTTCAAGGAGTAAAATACTTCATATCCTCTCCCCCAATCCTGATGAGACCAGAGGAGAATGCACCCTTGACCCTATACCTGGCGGTCTTTGACAAAGCTATAAGCTCGGTTCTTGTGTAGGAAGGGGAAGATGGTAAAAGCCAATGTACTTCGTCAGCAAAGTTATAAAAGTAGCTAGAAGTCCTACCAAAATATTTAAAATTTAGCATTAGTATTGGTGATAACAACCCGGAAGTTGAGGCATTACTTCCAAGGTCATCCGATAACCGTAAGAACCAATTATCATATTAAACAGATACTGAAGAAGTCAGATCTATCTGAGAGAATGGTCACATGGGATGTGGAATTGTTGGCGTGAAATATTGAGTTCACCCTGAGAACTAGCATCAAATCACAGGTGTTGGTCGACTTCATAGTTGAGTTAAGAAACCCCATACAGGAAGAAAATGTAAGCATATGGACTCTCCATGTAGATGGTTCGTACAACCTTAAGGGGAGTGGAGTCAGGATCATTCTCGAGGGACCTGGGGACTTCATATTGGAATATCCTTAGGCTTCAACTTTCAGGCTAGCAATAACCAAGCGGAGTATGAAGCTCTTATAGCAGGGATGCAATTAGCTAGAAAAGTTGGAGTCACCTATCTAGTGGAAAAAACTGATTCACAGTTGATTGCAGGATAAACGAGAGGGGAATACCAAATCAGGGTCTTGGAATTATTAAAGTACCTCTAAGTAGTGCAGGGGCTATCAAAAGTCTTCACAGAATTCGAAATCAATCACAACCCGAGGGAAGAAAATGTACGAGCCGACATATTAACCCGACTCGCTAGCACAAAGGGGTCGGGGCTAAACAAAATGGTGATATAGAAGATCTTGGAAAAACCAAGCATTGAGCAGGAAGAAACCATATCAATTGAGCATACCACTAGGTGGATGACCCCGATAGTACAATACCTGATGCAAGGGATCCTGCCCAAAGACACCAGCGAAGTCATGCATATAGAAAAGGTACCTGTTATACCCCAAAATTTTCCCTCTCATTTCATCAACATTTTCTCAATCACAAGACTCTTGGAACTCAAGAACAAGCTAGGGTTTGCTCTACTCAAGACACCTCCTTGCACTGTTGACCTGAATTAGGGTTTGAGTTTGCACAGGGATGTTTTGACCTACAATGCCCAAAGTGACTTTCATACTTCATATTGGACTCACAAGTTTGTCCATACCAAGTTTCAAGCCTTGATTCAAATTTTTGCCCAGTCAATTAGACAGTTGACCTAGAAATTAACTGTATTGGGAAAAAGTCAACTGTGGCCAATTGACAGTCAATCCTCATGAAATTTGACCCACATCAACATTATAAACTCATATGAACCATTTTATCAATTTTGGATCACAATTCCACAAGAAATTTGACCAGATCACCAAAAGGGCAAAATGGTCATTTTTAGGGTTTTAACTGCACAAAGGCAATTTTTGACTGTTTGACCTGGCCAATGGCAAATCAAGCTCACACATGGACTCAAGGACTCAATGACATTGTCTTAACCCATTCAACAAGTTCAAAAGATCTCAAATGCATATGATTAACAGATGAATTTTTCAGTCAACTGATCAAAATTTGACTATACACTGAAAAGTCAAACTTTGACTTTTTGGTCAAAATCAAGTGACAAGAGTTATTTTTCATCAAGACATGTCAAATTGTGAAACTTGTTCATCAAGAAATCCAAAAATGCAAATTAGGGTTTAAAATGGAAAAAATTTCATAACTTAGAAATTTTCCAAGTTATAAAATTTTCTTATTTTTTCCTAACTTTATCCCATTTTTTCACCAAGATGCAAGTGGATTCAAACAAAACTTGAAACATGAAAGTTGTATTCCATCACAAATTCTACAACTTTGATTCACAAAGTGTTCTCAAAAAAGGCTTGTATCTCAAGTTATGAATTTTGGAACAAGGGTACCTAAAACTTTTAACTTAGAGAAAATTTGCCCTAATCTAGGCAGGATTTTGACCCATCTTCTTGGCCACTTTTCACATAGTTCCACTTGTAGTTTCAAGTTTCATTTCAAAGATGGATTATAGTACATGTTCCAAGCTTTCCAAATTGTCCAAGAACTCCTCAAACACCCTTGTGGTTAGAGAGAATCGAATGCTTGAAGTTGGCAAAAACTCACTTTTGTCCATGGCCAATACATGTTCATACAAACTTGCATTTTCAAATCAGCATGTTTGGTGCTAGCTTGCAGGACTCAAAACCAGTTTATACTCCATAATTTAATGCATAACCATTGATTTAAGGGATTATCTTGTTCATGTGGACATTACATGCAAAATTAAGCCCTAAATGGTAAAAGGTATATTGCCATTTTTGCAAAAGTTACTTTATGTCAAAACACTAAGCATTGAGCCTTGGGCAAAATCTGAGACTGCAAACCAAATCCATGAATTAGAGGGGCCAAGAGTGTTGTGTGCAGTTTGATAGGAGGGCCTGTACAGGGCTATAACACCACTTCCATTCTTTTGCTTCAAGTAGAAGAAACTTGCAAAATACAAGCCACAACACACATCTGAGAAAACCAGCTTGCAAGAACATTGTGAACAAGTTTTGTACCTCCTAACAAGCCTGAAACACGACCCCTTTGCCTCTCAAACTCCCTTGTACACAGAATCACTGTTTTTCTGCAAAACAGGGCAGGTGCTGCATTATGCAAGCCATAACCAAATTCCATCGTGCGTTTTGTCCAAAGATAGGTCAAACACCTTCCAATCAACTCACATGAACTATCCCAGGCCCCCATTGCAAGCTGTAACACCTCTAACACACTTTGCCATTTTTGTTTCAAAGCTCTGCAGGTTGAGTTCTACAGCACGATTCAAGCTGTTTCAAAACAAGCCAAGCATTGAAAAAGCTTCCTTGGACCACAGGCAAGCTCAAAAGAAGCTCAAACACCATTGAAGGTTGCTACATTGTCCAGCTCGAAGTCAACTGAAACAGGTATTTCATGGACTTCTATCTCCCTATTTAGGAATGATTAGGATTAGGTTTATGTATGAAATATGTTGTACTCATAGCCCTGAAGCCATACATATGCTTAGTTTTCATTTACATTAATCGTGCTAAGAGAATTTCACTCATGAACTTTCTGAAAAAACTAGGTTAGAAATTGGGGCCAGAGAAATTCTCTCTGGTCTTTGAGAGTTAATCCAAGTTTTTTATATGGTTGGATTCGTTGTTTAATTCTCTACAATGTTCATGTTATGAGTTTTGTCAAAAAATCAAAGAATCAGGAGATATCCATTGATGTACAGAGGCACGCGTTTTGTGAACAAGAGGAAGAAGATGAAGTCTGACTGGGCTGGGCCTGTTTGTTCTTTGCTTTTGACACCCCTATTTTCTGTTTACACCCCAGTGGCCCATTTATTTAAATATTCATCATTTTGACATTTTTATTTTTTATTCTGACTTTATTATTTTTTGTCTAAATATAAAAAACACCAAAAAATTATTTTCTATATTTTTCATATTTATTTGACATTTATTTTTATCTTACTAAGTAATAAATATGTAAATAATCTAATTTCTTTTTATTGAAACTCAAAAATAATGTGAAAAAATATACTTCTTTTCATTTGTTATTTTTATTTATATTTAAAAACATTTTCTTGAATATACACATTTTTTTGTAAATAATTAATTTTTATTTCCATATATACTTTATTTAGTTAAATAATTAGAACAAAAAAATACAAAAATAATACATTTCATTTTTATTAATATTTTACACTAAAAACATTTTTTTACAATATACTTTTATTTTTGTATAAATTAATATATTTTTGTATATAATTATTAAATAATACTAGTTATTTAAGGATTAGGGTTTTGCCCTAAAATAAGAAAAATAATTAAATTTGACTTTCTTTTATTTCACATTGAAAAATACTTTTTACATACATGAAAATCTTTTTTTTTGCATAAAACATTTATTTTGATATTTGTTTAATTGTATTTATTTAAATATTAATTAGTGCCTATACATTCAATATGGTTGTAATAACTTAGAATTTATTTTCTTGTCAAATACCCCCAATTCAAATTTGTATCCCCCTCCCTATATCATGTTGTAATAGTATAGCATTTAAATTCTCGCACATTTAAAAGCTTTCAATTATGCCATGCTTAAACCTAGGGTTTGTATGCAAATAAAATCAACAATTAGTTTGACCTAATCCAAGATAAATATGCATGAAAAACAAACACAATGCACACTTGCACCCCTAGGGTTTTAATCCACTTGTTGCCTTCAAAAGTGGGTCATGATATGCATGTCAAGTTACTTTGGCAAAACAAACACAAAACAAAGATCATAGTCCCTTGATGACGCTATTGAGTTGCCTAAACAAAATGATCAAGTCCCTCAAGAAAATTGCCAAAAATACTTGACACTATTGCTATCATGGTCTATACGATGACCCGCGCCTGTCCCGTTAACATCCTAACACAAGGTTGTTCACCAAATACAATGGTGAAACAACACTGCTAAAAGGGTTAAAAACCTAAGAAAGATCTTTGAGTAAAATAGTGTAGATAGCTCTTAGTTACTTGATCAAAAACTTGCAAACCATCCTTGCTATTTTCAAAATACACTTCACAACACAATTTCAAAACCCTACTTTCAAACATTGGAAACTGTTCAAAAGACAAAAACACCTTTGTATACATTCAAACAAGAATCATTACAAAGGTTGCCACAACGATGGCCTCTTTTCAAAACATATTTCAAAATCACACACAAAGCACCATTTCAAACCATTGAAGAGCACCATTTCAAACAATTGAAAAGCAAAGCAAGTGATCTAAGCAATTAACTAAGAGCCCATGGATAACCATGGATAGAAAGGATGCTAATACCTTCCCTTTCTATAATCTACTCCCCGAACCCAAGAAAACATCTCAAAGGTATTTACTGTGCTTTTTGACCTTTCCTTAGGATAAAATAAAAAGCCGGTGGCGACTCTTGCTAAACCGAAACATTTACGAACACAAACGCAAAACACCGAGTCAGTTCTCCCGCCGTATCATAGAACTGGCGACTCTGTTGGGGACAACTTTAAAAGTGGAGTAACCTTAAGGCTTAGATCACCCTTTGCATGATTATTGTTTGCTTTGATTGCTTTACTTTTTGTTCTCTTGTTTGGGCTTGAAATCCTCCACCCGAATTTGGGAAACATTCATAGGTAAATAGCAATACGTTGTGGAAACTGTGTGGGGTATACCGACACGGTTGAAGCAATAACTATATTAGTGCGACATATTTGTGAGTACCGGTAGCCTTTGAGTCAATAAAAGAGAATATGAGGCCGCTGAGTGATGTCATGAAGCACTAATGAACTAGAACCTTACTTGACCATCTTGGCCTTTTATTAGGGGTAGTGAGATGACCGACTTTGGTGCAGTCCGAAGTTGGTAGATACTCGATACTACACTCATTGAGGGTTGTTTTCTTGGAATATTTTGGTCGCTAGTTAAGTGGCTAAACCAAAACAATGAACATAGAAAACAATCCAATGATATTGAGCTCCTTAGAACCCAGTTACTATTTATAGGACAGGTTTTGAGCCAACTAAACTCAAGAGGGTACTTACCTATGAAACTTCATGCAAGCCTGAAACTAGGGTTTTGTGTGATTTGCTTGTACATGTGCTTGTACATACATCATAAACATCATAAAGCATCATATGCATCCACTAACCATTTCAAGGGTTTGGATCTTCATCTTTGTTCTTGTTTTGTAGGTCATGGAATCTCTTCGCAGGAAAACAATTCAAGTCAACCTTGTGAGGATCCCTCCTCAACTCAAGGAGCTTACTTCCAGGATTCCAGAGAATTCTCTCTTCAGTGAAAGACATGGTAGACTCCTCAACTTAGTCAACACCAGCATTTAAGAAGACATGGTGAAAGTCCTCTTCCAGTTCTTTGACCCCCTACACCACTGTTTCACATTCCCTGATTACCAGTTAGTACCTACGTTGGAGGAATTTTCTCAACTCCTGAGAATTCCTATTCTTCACCAACTACCCTACAACAGTACGGAAAAAGAACCAAATCCTGAAGATGTTGCTCAAGCATTACACTTGCAACCATCTGACATCAAGGGGCACTGGGAAACCAGAAGTGGTGTCAAGGGTTTCTTGGCAAAATTTCTGTTTGAGAAGGCACAAGACTGCTGGAATTCTCTTGATCTACAAGCCTTTGAAGAGATTGTGGCACTCCTCATCTATGGGTTGGTCTTGTTCCCAAACCCTGATCAGCTTATAGATGTGAATGCTGTCAAGATTTTCATGTCCAGGAATCCTATACCTACATTGCTTGGGGACATCCTACACTCATTCTACACACGAACAATGAGGAAAAGAGGTGTTCTCATGTGTTGTACTCCTATCCTAGCAAGGTGGTTTATTTCTCACCTTCCACAATCAGTTTTGAAGAATGAGCAGGGTTTAAGATGGTCACAACGATTGATGACCCTCACACATTCTGATGTACATTGGTGTTCTCGGTCCAGAGAAAATGTCATCATCATTGATCGTTGTGGGGAATTTCCTAATGTCCCATTACTTGGCATTAGGGGAGGCATCACCTACAACCCCTGTCTAGATTTGAGACAATTTGGATATGCTCGGAGGGATGGCCCTTATGACATGTTGATTCCAGACCTAGTTTTTGAATTCGACAATGATGCGCAAGGACTTCGACAAAGGTTCATCAGAGCTTGGAGGATGCCTAACAAGGTGGATAGCAAGACAATGGGGCACAAGAATTCCATCCCCCTTGAGCCTTACCTCAAGTGGGTACGAATCCGCTCCCAGAATCTTATGATGCCATATCCTCACATTCTCCCCATGATCAAAGAGCCTGTTATGGAAGGAGAGGTTCCATACACCATCCTACATCCTGACATGCCAACATCATGGGAAGAAATGCAAAAGAGTTGGATCTAACTCAAGGAAGAGCGGGATACTTTTGAAGCCAACTTCTATGCCAGTGAGAAGAAGGTTTTGGAGCTCACCCGCCGACTTCACAAGGAGGAAACTCTCAACACTTACATCGCACCAAAGAGGATGTGCAATGTCTTTTTACATTAAGAATTTTGTAATATTTCGCCCATGGGGCACTTATGTACTAACAAATTTCTTCTTAATATGACGTGCGTTCTTTTTGTTTGCAACAAATCTGAATTTTTGAACCCTTGAATGCATTACATGAATAGCATACCATTCATCATATGCATAAATAGGTCTTCACGCCAGGTTTCCTTATCTTTCTGCTGTTTATTTCAGCAAGATGGATTTGGAGCAAACGGTAAAGGATCTACAGGCACAAAATTCACAGTTCCAGCAACTCCTCATGACCTTGGCAAAGGTTCAAGAGGACCTCAAAGTGTTGTTGGAGAAGAATAAATAGAAAAAGAAAAAGAGACCTGGGGTAGCCACTTTTGGAAGAAGGTTTGAGAGCAATGCTAGGAAGGTTCTTGAGTTCCCCTCAACGTCTGACGAAGGGGCCGGTAAAGGGAAAGGTGCTGCTGTACCTTCTGAATATGAGGTTGAAGAGGAAGAGGAGGAAGAAGACGAAGACTACTCAGAGCAACAGTATCCACCAGCGGACGACAAATATAAGAACCTTGAAGATAGATTGGCAGCTATGGATTTGCAGAGGGTGCTCGGATTGGATTTTGAGGAACTAGGGCTGGTAGCTGGGATTGTTATCCCTCCCAAGTTCAAAGTGCCAACATTTTCCAAGTACGATGGTCTGTCTTGCCCTAAGATGCACCTGAGGTCGTATGTCAGAAAAATCCAACCCCACTCATCCGATAAAGACCTCTGGGTACACTTTTTCCAAGACAGTTTGTCTGGCACGCAACTAGATTGGTTTTATCAGCTCGAGAGATCAGAGGTTCACAATTGGGAAGACTTGGTAGCTACTTTTTACCGTCAGTATCAATACAATGATGATTTGGCGCCCACTCGTACTCAGTTACAAAGTATGGGGATGGCTTCCAATGAAGGGTTCAAAGAGTACGCTCAAAAGTGGCGTGATCTGGCTGGAAGGGTGCAGCTGCCATTATCAGATAGGGAGTTAGTTGATATGTTTCTGGGGACCCTGTCTGGCCCATTCTTCAACCATCTAATCGGGAGCTCTTCTGCGGGATTTACTGAACTGATTTTGACCGGCGAAAGGGTTGAGGTCGGTATTAAAAGTGGAAAGATTCAAAAGGATGCTTCTGCATCCACAGCTGTTAAGAAACCTTTCCCAGCCAAGAAGGAAGCATCTGCTGTGTATTCTCAGAAGGGATTGGTAAGAACTGAGTGCCGACCGACTGTAGGGGCTGTGATGATTCAAAACTCGTCAGATAATCAACCTCGTAACAATTAGTGAAGACCTAATCAACAACGGGTGGAAAGGCCACAACGGCAGTTCACCCGCATCAACATGACGCCCGCTCAGGTACTTCCCCATTTGTTAAAGCTGAATCTGACCAGTTTGAAGGAAGCGCCAAAGAACCCTAACACCTCCTCTCCATATTATCACTCTAATGCCAAGTGTGCCTACCATTCCGACAGTGATGGGCACGATACCAATAATTGTTGGGAACTTAAGAACAAAATCCAGGATCTGATCGATTCTAAGGAAGTAGAATTTGATGCTCCTGAGAAGCCCAATGTTATATCTGCTCCGATGCCCAAGCACGGCCACAATATTCATGCTATTATGAAGGACACTCATGTTACTGATGTTGTTGACCTGCTGACGCCTTTACTTGTGATTAAGGAAAATTTGTTGAGAGACGGGATTTTTCCTGGTTGTGTTAAAGACTGTTATTTTTGTTTGAATATACGAGGTGATTGTCCAATCTTGAAGTCAGGTGTCCAACGCTTGATGGATACTCAAGAGATACTTTTCCAGAAAACCCCTGTTGACACTTTCAATCCTATTACTCCTGATACTTGTGATACTTCAACCAACGATATTGCTATCATAACCATTTCCGACAATCCTCCCAAGGCTTGCAAAAGGCCTGTCAGGATTACACCCAACTCTGAATGTGTACCTTTAAAGATCACCATGCCGGGACCTGTCCTATACAAATCCAGCAAAACGATACGGTGGAACTATGGGGGAGAAATCTTCTACCACGGCATCGAACAAATTGAAACAGTCCAAGAGATTTCTGAAGAAGACCCTGATATAGGGAACATCACGGGTACAAGCAAGATAACCCGCAGTGGCCGGATCTTTTCTTCGGAGATTGCTCCCCCTCGGGCAGTTTTCGGACCCTTTAAAGCTTCTGCACCTGTTGGACCCTCTGTGCAAGGCCCAGTGATTGAAGATTTGGATACTCCTGAAGTAAGACTGTTGTACCCCAAAATTTGCCCTCCCATATTTCTCAAAATATTTCAAGAAAAATTCACAAGTCCAACCCGGCGCGTCATATTCAGGTATTCTTTCGCCAATATATCTCTGATAACGTATTCTCAAATTCAGGTTCGGCTCAAGAGTCAATTCTTTAAAGAAGGTATCCGAATGTGCGAGTTTTCTTGAAGAAATATGGTGAAAAAGTGTGCTGAAAGTGCAGTTTTTACGCGCTAAAAAATTCATAACTTGAAGATCGTGACTCGTTTTGAACCCGTTCCGGTGGCCAAAATTCCGTCTTGACATTATCTACGTTTTCATCTCTCACGGCTGGAAGCCAATTTCGATCAGAAGGTCTTCAAAAATGTGGATTTATCAAGTATTTTCGCACAGAAAATTTGTGACAAAAGTTTATTTGCGTCATGTTCAGAAAATCATAACTTGGTCGATTTTCATCGTATCGAGCTGGTTTCGGCGCCAAAATTTCACAAATTGAGTTGGCTATATTTTCCCAGGAGGTATCGAGTTCGAACGGTGTTCAAAAGGCCTTCATTTTTTGCTCAGAGTGTGTGACACGCCGAACATCCTGAATGCTGAATATTATTTCATCTGGGCCGAAACTTCGAAAATTCATAACTCGGTCAATTTTTATCGGATTGGACTCATATTTTTACACAAGGTCATTGACTCATAGATCTACAACTTTTCTTCAAAAGTCGAGACCAAATTATGCACCGATCAATACCAGTTTTTTATTGAAGAACGTGTCAGAGTCGACACTGGAGCCCAAAATAAGTTTGTCTGAGCTGAAACTTCAAAAATTCATAACTAATTCACCATTTATCCGATTGAGCCGATTTTCGGACAGGAGTTAGTTCTTGATGTCGGTTACATTTTTTTTTCACATTTCAACTTCAAAAATTGCACTTAAGTCCCTGCGATTTAGCCTGGAAAGTGACGAACTCAAGTAAACATTGGAGGCCCAATTGCACATTCAAAGCCCATTTTCTTTACCCTAATTTCCATTATATAATCACCTTCTTTTCACACAAACCAGGGAGGAGGAAAAGAGAGAAAAAACCTTGCAACAACACTGTTAGAATATCAAATTCTTTCAAGAACCCTAAAACCTTGAAATCTTTATTACAAATCCCTCTCTCACTACAAACAAGCCATCATAGTTACAAACCAACACCTCATTACTTCTTCAGTAAGGATAAGGCTGGCTTGATCTCCATGATCCAAAGGGCATAAAAGCATCCAAGTCACTAATTTTCCAGTAAGGGTAAGATTGATTTGATCTCCATGATCAAAAGGGTATAATCATTCATACATGCCATATTGTGCCTAAACATTAAATTTCTTCATATATTGGCTTTATTTGCATTTTATGATTTTATTTAATGTGTTCGTGAGATTCAACACTGCAGATTTAGACAGGATCCCACGCAGGTTCATTAAGGAACGTTTAGGCCAAAAGCCAAATGGCCAAAAGCCAAAAGCCAAATGGCCAAAAGCCAAAAGCCAAAAGCCAAATGGCCAAAAGAGCAACTTATGCATGACACCAATACATGGCCAAAAGCCAACAGCCAGAACACAAATGGCCATGAAACCCAATCCAATGGTCAAAGAATGCAGACCACGGTACTCAGGAGTCAATGAACACGCACGTGATGCCAGAAAGTCAAACAAGACTTTTTGTCTAATGGGCCAGAATACTTCAAAAAAACCTCCCCTTGGGCCTAAAACCCCCCTTGGTTTGCATCCTTTTTAATTTTATTTTCTTTTCTTTTCTAATTCTTTTTTAATTGTTTTAATTGTTTTTTTCACCATAAAATAATTTTCTATAATAAAAACAGAAAAATCAAAAATACAAATATATTTAATTATTATTAATTTCATCACTAACCTATTTTTTTGTAAATAAACTCTAACAATTAACTTAGTTTAATTTAGGTTTTTAAACTTTAATCTTTTTCTTAATAAGTAAAAAGTATCTAGAATTAGGTTTTTTTGACATTTTCATCTATTTCTTAAATAAATTATTAATCATCATTATTTATCATTATTATCAATTATCATTAATTTTGTAAATAAACATGTAAATAAATTAATTAACTAGTAAATTAGGTTAACTTTAATATTTTCATTAATAATTAAAATATTTAGAACTAGGGTTTCCTCTTAATTTTAATTTTCTTAATTTTCATAAATACAAAAACATAAAAAACAATTTTTTTTTTAATTAAATAATAATTAGACTTTTAATTTCAATTTAATTTCAAAAGGGTCAAAACCCTCGGACGTCCTAACTTTTATTCTTTCGCACGTTATTCTTTTTTTCGAATATTATGTAATTACTCAAGCCTTGTAATAGTAATTAGGAATTTATTTACTTTCCGCATTTTTATTCAAAACGGGTCTTTGTTAATTTGGTGATGTATAGACCCGCGCCTTGTAATAGCGTAGGACTTTACTTTCCGCACTTTAATTTCCGCACTCCTAAAACTGCTAAACTTTACATGAAAGAATGTATGGCCTAAAATAAAAACAAGCGTAGATCACCCATGACATGTACAAGATAAATGCTAAACTGAAAACAACACACAAATTCACACACCACTCTTAGGGTACGCCTCACTGTTGCCTTGCCCTCGAAACGTGGTCGTCGAGTATAGGACGTTTTAGTAAGTCCTTATGTCCATGATCTATGGCATAGGGGTAGCTTCTAAGGTGTCCTACTATTGCTCTGGTGACCACAATGTCCCTTAACTCGAATTGACCCGAACACCTCCAACGGTGGTGCTACCTACCTCTCAATGGTGGGATGGCACTACCTTAAGGACTTCTACACAGTCTAATTCCTTAGGGTAGGTGGATGACTCATAGATACTTGCTCTATTCAAAAACAAATCAAAACTCTTTTCACACCGACACTTTTCAAAAAGCTTTCAAAACAATTTTTCAAACACTCTTGAGGACTGATACAAGAGTTGATCTGAAATCTTTCAAAGAAACTTTTTCAAACCCACTCACATTTGAAAAGCAAACACTTTTGAAAACACAATGAGCAAGTATCTAAGAGCCCATGGATAACCATGGATAGAAAGGGTGCTAACACCTTCCCTTTCTATAAATCTACCTCCCGAGCCGAGAAACTATCTCATAAGGAATTTTGCTGTGCTTTTGTCCTGTCCATGTTGGAGAAAATAAAAGACGGTGGCGACTCTTGCTTACCGCGACATTTCGCGAACCAGCTTTAAACAGTCAGTTCCAGATCCACCGATCATAGAACTGGCGACTCTGCTGGGGATACTTATAAAGTGAGGTGTACCTTAAGACTAAGATCACTTGTGTTTTCAATTGTTGTGTTTGTTTGCTTTATTATTGTGGGCTGCATTGGAGTTACATAGATCCTAACCCGGATCTGGGGATACCCTGTTAGGTAGCATAAGCTGTGAGGGACCTGTCCGACGTAGACCGACATGGGTGAAGCAGTGGCTACGTTGGTGTGGCACCTTGGTATGTACCGATATCCCTTGTGTCGCAACGAGGAGAATATGGGTCTTCTAAGGAGTCATTAAGCACCAACCGACCTTAGAACCTTAATTGACCCAACTTGGCCAATAGAACAGTAGCAGTATGCTACGCCCATTGAGGCTAAACTCTCGTGATGGTTCTGGCCGCAAGAAAAGATTGCGATGCTGGAGTTATGACCGATTGAGGGTAGTCAGTGATATTGGGATCCTCTAGAACCCGGTTACTTCTTATAGGACAGGTCTTAACCAACAAACTGAAAGAGGGTAATACCTAGGCCCCATGCTGGCCTAAACTCTAAGGGCTTCTCTTGTGTGACTTGTGTGCCTTCCAACTTGACTATTTGCATGCTTGTTATCTGACGCTTGAGTTTCTTGCAGGTTTTATTTACAGTCCTTAATTGGGACTCATAATAGGATTTGCCTACATTACCCCATGCATAGCATAACATCATACCATTGCATACATCCCGCATAAGGACTAATCCGTTTCAAGGATCTCAAGGGCTTGCGATGCAGGTCATGATGAATCGGAATGCCTAGCAAGGGGCAAAGGGGATTTATTTTCCTCTAGCCAGGTTGATGATCTGAGTCAGAGGCTATGACCCACTTGACATGGTGAGCCTTGACTCTTGAAGAAGGTTCCCCTAACCAAGGTTGTTTGGAAATCAAAACCAGACATGATGACTAAAGTCAGGGGCTATGACCCACTAGATATGGTGAGCCTTGACTCTTGAAGAAGGACTCTCAACAATATGCAGTTCCTTCAATCAAGCTACCGGATTCCAACTCTAACAATTTTCTTGTTTACCCCGCGAGATCCTTGAAAACCTTGCATGCATACATATCATTGCATTACAGGTACCCTTTCTCTACAGGTTGCTTATCTTCTTTGCTGTTTATTTCAGCAATCTCATCATGAATCCGGAATCATCTACTGAGCAATCCATCAAGGCTCTCCAGGCTCAGAACGCCCAGTTCCAAGAGTTGATCATGAGTTTGGTCCAGGGGCAACAAGATCTGAAGACTCTGCTCTCGAAGAAGAAGAAGAAGAGGACGGTGTTGTTCAACCCGAGATGCAAATCTGGGAATGGGTCACAAAATGAAGTTGAGCTGACTACCCCGTCTGTTGGGAAAGACAGTCCCCAAGAAAGGGAGGTTCCTAGTCCAGTGGTCTCCGACAACGAGACCGATTACAATGGTGAGCAGTACTCCCCAGCTGAGGACAGGTACAAACAGCTGGAAGACCGGTTAAGTGCTATGGAAATACAGAAAGTGCCCGGCCTGAACTTCAAAGATCTAGGTCTGTCTTCTGGGGTAGTAATCCCACACAAGTTCAAGGCACCTGCTTTTGCAAAATATGACGGGGCTTCTTGTCCTAAGCTGCATCTCAGGTCTTACACAAGGAGGATCCAACCCTACACGGCTGACAAGAATTTGTGGATTCACTTCTTTCAGGATAGTCTGTCAGGAACTTAACTCGACTGGTTATATCAACTGAATGGAGCCAACATCCGCAGCTGGGAGGACTTGGCCACTGCATTCTACAAGCAGTACCAGTACAATACCGACCTCGCTCCTACACGTACCCAACTCCAAGGTATGTCGCTAGGATCAGGAGAAGGTTTTAAGGAGTACGCCCAAAAATGGAGAGACCTTGCTGGAAGGGTACAACCACCTCTGACTGCTCGGGAACTTGTCGATATGTTCTTGGGGACCCTGTCTGGGCCGTTCTTCAACCATCTGATTGGGAATTCTTCTGCTGGGTTCACAGATCTGATCTTGACCGGGGAGAGAATTGAAGCTGGTATCAAATCAGGAAAGATTCAAGAAGCTGCACCCGCTGATGCTCAGAAAAAGCCCCACAGTGGGAAGAAAGAGTCCAATGCTATACATGGTAAAAAGGGTCGTCATGATGTAGGGGAAATCCAGATCTCTGATCCCGCGCCTGTTCAACAAAGAAAGAGCAATAGGCGTAGGATAAAGTATCAAGATAGGAAGTATACTGACATCAGCATGCCTTTGTCTCAGGCACTACAACAATTGCTGAAGGCGAAACTGATCACACTAAAGGATCCTCCCCAAAATCCTGATACTTCCTCTCCCAAATACAACCCGGGTGTGAGATGTGCCTACCATTCTGACAGTCCCGGACATGACACCGACGACAGTTGGACCTTGAAGAACAAGATCCAGGATTTGATTGACGCCAAGGAGGTCAAGTTTAAACACTGATCCTACACCAAGTCATCGAGAATATCTTTTGTTCATTCGAATGTTCAAGTTGTATTTTTCTTTGATCGTTCAAACATTTTATTCATGTCAAACTTTGTTATTTCATTAATGCATTACACGTGTCTGTTTTGAAGTAATTATGTTTACTATGCTTAAAACTGTTTTCATATTTTTGTGATGTTCAACGCTCGGTTAACAATTCTAAGCCTCTTGAGGGAGGATGACGAAAACGATACCACGATCTCTACAGTATGCTTTTGAATGGACCCCGCTGATGAGGTACAGGAATTGTTTCAATTCCTAAACACTGGAGTAATAAGGAAGATAATCCCTCGTCAACCCCTTTGAGCCAAAGAAGTAGGAGTTTTTTCTTTTCGAAAATTAAAACCCTTAATCATAACCTGGGGCAGAGTAGTTCTCTCAGTTGATCCAAGTGCATAACGAATGGCACCAAAGAGGTCCTTACAAAACAAAAGACAATGATGGTTCCGAATAATCATAAAGACAGGCAGTCATTACCAAAACAAAAAAAAACTAAAGCCCAATAAGTCAAAACCTATGAAGGAGACTTACAAAACTGGGGCATCCCGCTGACTGTAAACACAAAAAGAAACAGTTCAGGCAAAAAAAATAGGGATAACGAAATCAAAAAGAAAGAGGTCCTACAAACCCTCAACAAAAAAAATGAAATGACTGCCTATTCAAAATAAACTGTCAACATCCGAACCATCACCGGAATATCAGGATAAAGACTCAAACAAGGTCTAACGCACGATTAACTGAGTTTAGGTTTGAAGAACATCACGAAGAACGGGTGGGTAAAAATAAAATTTGAGCCTTTATCCTTTGTTTCTTAAACCGTGAACCAGGCCACTTACAACCCTTAAAAGTCATAGCTGAAGCATGGGTTAGTTCGAAAGCATACTGTTACGAAAGGTATCCTGACTCCTTAAGGCCTACGGTAAATACGGAGTTGACATCACATTTTACAAACATTCACTTGTTTTAGGAAAAAGAATGCATTTTCAAAATCTTCAAGACAGACATAAGCTTTGCATTTTTGATATAACATTGTTTGCATATAACTATTTGTTTGAACAACAGGAAAATTCGCACGATGAATACCTAGTGAACAAAAGCACTTCCAATCAAGGGGCAGACATGATTATTGTCCATCATCTGGGGCAATTCAGTCAAGATTCGGAGAATCTCTCAAAATGCCAAGATAACCAGGGGAAAATCTCCGCCTAAGTCACTTGGGGCATTGGGCAGGAATTCCAGCAACAAATCTTGCACGATCAGACATCTTCTGGTAACATGGCTACACGATGCTACTGACAGGGGCACCTCCCTACATCCTGAGAGTGTGGACATAGTCGAAAAAATACTACACACAATCAAAGACCCACTAGGTTGACACACCTAGGCAAAAATAAGGGCTTCCCGGCGAACCAAAAGGGTTCGGGCAAAATAAGGGATGAAAATGAAAAATTTGTACACCCGGCAAGTCGAAAACCTGAAAAGGCGGCTTGGGCAAAAATGGGTATCCCGGTGGACTGAAAACCTGAAAGGGCGGTCCAGGCAAAAATTAGGGATCAGAGCGTACGACTATGTCATGTCATCTCGTCACTTGCTTACCAGAAGAAGATTTGTCAAATCGGCAGTCATCAAGCACCTCCATAGGTATCTTCCTCTCCCACATCAGAAACAGGGGCAATAATGAGTTGTATAAGCGATCTAATTGCTCTGTCCACCAAGGTACAAAGGTAGTGTTGTACCCCAAAATTTGCCCTCCCATTTCTCATTGCTTTCTCATCACAAAGCCCTTGAAGATCAAGGTCCTGTTAAGGTTTCATCTGCTCAAGACTTCTCCTTGCACTGCTGACCCAAATTAGGGTTTGTGTTTGCACAAAGATGTTTTGACCCAAAATGCCTAAGATGACTTTCTTGCTTCATATTGGACTCCCAAGTTTATCCTCATCAAGTTTCAAGTCTTGATTCCAAGTTTTGCCCAGTCAATTGGACAGTTGACCTAGAAATCAACTATATTGGGGAAAAAGTCAACTGTGGCCAATTGACAGTCAAACCTCATGAAAATTGACCCACATCAACATTATGAACTCATATGAACCATTTGATCAAGTTTGGATCACAATTCCATAAGAAATTTGATCAGATCACCAAAAGGGCAAAATGGTCATTTTTAGGGTTTTGACTGAACAAAGGCAATTTTTGACTGTTTGACCTAGCCAATAGCAAACCAAGCTCACATATGGACTCAAGGACCCCATGGAATTATCTTGACATGCTCAACAAACTCAAAAGATCCCAAGTACACAAAATTGACAGTTGAATTTCCCAGTCAATTGATCAATTTTGACTGTACACTGAAAAGTCAAACTTTGACTTTTTGGTCAAGATCAAGAGTCAAGATTCATTTTTCATCAAAACATGCCAAATCATGAAACTTGTTCATCAAGAAATCACAAAATGCAAATTAGGGTTAGAAATTAGAATTTTTCATCTTAGAATTTTTCTAAGTTATGAAAAACCCTAATTTTTTCCCAACTTTGCCCCACTTTCTCACCAAGATCCATTTAGATCCAAACAAAAGTCAAAACATGAAAGTTGTAGCTTGTTGCATAATCTACAACTTTTATTCACAAAGTTTTCCCAAATGAGGCTTGTATCTCAAGTTACAAATTTTTGAATAAGGGCACTAAACCATTCTTAACTTAGTGAAATTTTAACCTATTTTGACAAGGTTTTCTACCCAACTTCAAGGCCATTTTCCATACACTTCCACTTGGAATTTCAATTTGCATTTCAAAGATGGATTGTAGTACACATTCCAAGCTTTCGAAAATGTCCAAGAACTTCTCAAACAACCTCATAACTTGAGAGAATCGAATTTCACAATATGGCAAAAACTCACTTTTGAATTGATCATGAACATGTTCATAACTTAGGCCATTTTCAAGTCAGCATAGTTTGTGCTAAATTACAGGTCCTAAAACCCTTTGACACTCAATAATTCAATGCAAAACCTTTGTGCCAAGACCATGTTTTGTGTGTTCAAGCATTTCCTAGAGGATTAATCCCAAAATAGATAAAGCATTTCTTCCATTTTTGCAAAAGGTAGCTTTATGTCCAATTGAAAATCCAAGCAGTACAAATGAGATCTAATTGGCACAAGATTATGAGCAAAACACTCTGATCAAGGAGAGATTATGCAGCTCATTAGGGGGCCTCTACTGACCTAGAACACAACTTGGGCATTTGTTGCTTAAAGTGTAAGTAACTTGGCATTTTGTGGGAGAACTCTCATATCAGCTTACAAACCCTTAAGCAAACTTGTGAAACACATCCAGGACATCCCAACCAAGCTAGTACACGACCCTAACAACCCTCATACACTCCCAATCCCAGAATCACCTTCAAACTGCAAGAACAGGGCCAGGCCTGCAGTTTGAGTGCCATCTCCCATTTCTCTCAAGCTTTCTTGCCCAAACCAGTTCACACACATTCCCTAGCATCTATGCAAGCTAACCATTACTTGAAACACGACCTGTAATTCCTCTAACAAGTTCCACCATTTTCACTTTTTCATTTTGCAGTTGAAGTTCTACAGCTCAATTCAAGGTGTCTCAAGGCAAAGTAAATATTGGAACAGCATCACCACACCTCAAGGAAGCTATACCAACCATTATCTTGCATTGAAAGCTCCCCCATTGCCAGATAGAACTTCAACTGAACAGGTATTTTGGTGAACTTCTATCTCTCTTATTAGGCATCATTAGCTCTAAGTTTGTGAATAAACAATGTTCTACTCATGCCACTGAACCTGTACATGCTTTTACTTTTCATTTCTTTTGCCTGAGCTGTGAGAATTTAAGGTTTGAAAATGGCATAAAATCTAGGTCAGGATTTGGGGGAGAAGAAATTCTCCCTCATCTTAGAGAGTTAGATCAAGTTCTGCATATGGTTGGATTCGTCTCTTGATGCTGAACATTTTTTATGTTATGAGTTTTCATTAATAAGCCAGGAATCAGGATGTTTGGATGGAAGAACAGGGCGCGCGTTTTTTTGAATAAATGTTGTTCAGAGGTTGAAGAAGGTGCCTCATGGGCTGGGCCAGCTTTGGTTCTGCTTTTTGCACCATACTTTTTGATTCATCCCCCCCTGAGCCCATTTGCTTGATTTAATGTTTTTTTTGACATTTATTTTTTATTTCTGATTCATTTATTTTTTCTAATAATACACTTAGGATAAAATACCAAAAATATACATATTTTATTTTTATTAATATTTAATACTAAAAAAATACATTTTTTACAAATATACTTCATTTTTATTGTATTTTTTGTACATAAATAGTAAATATTATATATATTAAATAATTAATCCCCTTTTGATTAAAATTAGGGTTTTGCCCTAAATATGAGAATACTCCAAAAATAGTACCCTTTTTTATCTCTTTTTATTTTTACATAAATAATACTTTTTTTTATACACATAAAAATTCTTTTTACATTTTTGCATATTTATTTCATTTCCATTTAATTATGCAATTATTTGTATTATAAATATTCAAAGAAAATGATGTAATAGCTAGATTTAATTTCTTGTCTAAATATCCCCCCATTTGAACATTTGTACCCCCTTCCCCATATTATTGTGTTGTAATAGTGTAGGAATTTAAATTTCGCACTTTAATGCTTTCTAAACATGCCATGCTAGAATTAGGGTTTGTATGCGAATAAAACGAACAAAATAGTTTGACCTAAATTTCAAGATAAACAAGCATGAAAATGGACAACACATCTCACACTTGCACCCCTAGGGTATTCCACTTTGTTGCCTTCAAATAATTGGGCCATATTGCATGTTAGGTTTCTTTGGGTAAAATAAACAATCAAATGATCATAAGTCCCTCGATGACGCTTTCAAAAAA
Source organism: Vicia faba (assembly GCA_948472305.1). Lineage (NCBI taxonomy): Eukaryota > Viridiplantae > Streptophyta > Magnoliopsida > Fabales > Fabaceae > Vicia > Vicia faba. Next base: position 314,755,906 of record OX451740.1, read on the forward strand.
GTTGCCTAAAATGATCAAATCCCTTTCAAAGAAAAATTGCCCAAAGACATTTAACACTATTGCAATTATGGTCTAAACGATGACCCGCGCTTGTCCCTTTCACCTCCTAATACAAGATTGTCCACCAAATGCAATGGTGGAACAAAATTGTCAAAAGGTTTAAAACATAACAAGAATCTTTGAGAAAACTTTAGGGTAGATAACTCTTAGATACTTGCCAATTTGCAAAGAAAACACTTGCCTATTTTTCAAACCACACTTCACAAACACTTTCAAAACAAACTTTCAAAAAACCTTGAAACATCTTTTCAAAAGACAAAACACCTTTTGTAAAACATTCGAGTAAAGAATTGTTACAAGGGTAGCCTATACAAGGCATCTTTTCAAAACATTTTCAAAACCACACACCAAGCACCATTTCAAACAATCAAAAACTAAGGCAAGTTGATCTAAGCAAGTACCTAAGAGCCCATGGATAACCATGGATAGAAAGGGTGCTAATACCTTCCCTTTCTATAATCTACTCCCCGAACCCAAGAAAAATCTCAAAGGTTTTTGCTGTGCTTTTTAAACCTTTCCTTAGGATAAAATAAAAAGTCGGTGGCGACTCTTGCTCAACCGAAACATTTGCGAATACAAACGCAAAACCCAAGTCAGTTCTCCCACCATATCACAGAACTGGCGACTCTGCTGGGGAGAATTTTAAAAGTGGAGTAACCTTAGGGCTTAGATCACCCTCTTGCATGACTATTTGCTTGAATTGTTTGCTTTATATCTTAGCTCTATTGTTTGGGTTTACAATCCTACACCCGGATTTTGGGAAACATTTCATAGATAGCAATACATTGTGGAAACTGTGCGGGGTATACCGACACGGTCGAAGCAATAGCTATATTAGTGCGACATATTTGTGAGTACCGGTAACCCTTGAGTTCAATCAAGGAGAGTACGGGGCCGCTGAGTGATGTCACTAAGCACTAATGACCTAGAACCTTACTTGACCATCTTGGCCTTTTATTAGGGGTAGTGAGATGACCGGCTTTGGTGCAGTCCGAAGTTGGTAGATACTCGATACTACACTCATTGAGGGTTGTTTTCTTGGAATATTTTGGTCGCTAGTTAAGTGGCTAAACCAAAACAATGAACAATGAAAACAATCCAATGATATTGAGCTCCTTAGAACCCGGTTACTATTTATAGGACAGGTTTTTAAGCCAACTACACCCAAGAGGGTATTTACCTATGAAACCCCATGCAAGCCTGAAACTAGGGTTTGGTATGATTTGCTTGTACATATGTTTTGTGCATACATCATAAACATCATAAAACATCATATGCATTCACTAACCATTTCAAGGGTTTTGGATCTTCATCTTTGTTCTTGTTTTGTAGGACATGGAAATTCCTCGCAGAAATACCATTCAAGTCAACCTCGTGAGAATCTCTCCTCAACTCAAGGAGCTCACCTCAAGAATTCTGGAAAATTCATCCTTCAGTGAAAGACATGGTAGACTGCTCAGCCTAGTCAGCACCAACATTGAAGAAGACATGATGAAAGTGCTATTCCAGTTCTTTGACCCTCTTCACCACTGTTTCACTTTCCCTGATTATCAGTTGGTACCCACTTTGGAGGAGTTTTCTCAACTCCTGAGAATTCCTATCCTTAATCAACTACCCTTCAACGGTACGGAAAAGGAACCAAAGCCGGAAGATGTTGCTCGAGCATTACATCTACAACCATCCGACATCAAGGGGCATTGGGAAACCAGAAGCAGCGTCAAAGGATTCTTAGCAAAATTCTTGTTTGAGAAGGCACAAGAATGTTGGAATTCATTGGACCTACAAGCCTTTGAAGAGATTGTGGCACTCCTTATCTATGGGTTGGTCTTGTTCCCAAATCCTGACCAACTGGTAGATGTCAACGCCGTCAAAATCTTTTTGTCCAGAAATCCAATACCAACATTGCTTGGGGACATCCTTCACTCATTTTACACACGAACAATGAGAAAGAAGGGTGTTCTCATGTGCTGTACTCCTATCCTTGCAAGGTGGTTTATTTCGCACCTTCCACAATCTGTCCTGAAGAATGACCAAGGCTCAAGGTGGTCCCAACGGTTGATGACTCTTACTCACTCTGATGTACATTGGTGTTCTCGGTCCAGAGAAAACGTCATCATTGTCGATCGTTGCGGAGAATTCCCTAATGTTCCTTTACTTGGAGTCAGAGGAGGTATCACCTACAACCCATGCCTAACTTTGAGGCAATTCGGATATGCACGGAGGGATGTCCCTCATGACATGTTGATTCCTAACCTGGTTTTTGACTTCGACAACGATGCGCAAGGACTTCACCAAAGATTCATCAGATCTTGGGGAAAACTCAACAAGGTTGATAGCAAGACTCTGGGACACAAGAACTCCATCCCTCTTGAGCCCTATCTCAAGTGGGTACGAGCCCGAGCCCAAAGTCTAATGATGCCTTATCCTTATGTACTCCCAGTGATTAAAGAGCCCGTCAATGAAGGAGAGGTCCCCTACACCATCCTACATCCAGACATGCCTACATCGTGGGAGGAAATGCAGAAAAGTTGGATTCAGCTCAAGGAGGAACGAAATACTTTTGAAGCTAGCTTCTACGCCAGTGAAAAGAAGGTTCTAGAGCTTACCCGCCGACTCCACGAGCAAGAGTCCCTCAACATCTACATCGTACCAAAGAGGATGCGCAATGTCTTTCTGCCTTAAGAAGTTTATTTTGTAATATTTGGCCCATGGGGCATTTATGTACTAACAAATTTCTTCTTATTAATATGACGTGCGTTCTTCTTTGTCTGAAACAATTTTGAATGTTCTAAATCCTTGAATGCATTACATACATAAGCATACCATTCATCATGTGCATAAGCAGGTCTCACTCCATGTTTCTGAAGGGGTGAAAAACACAAGAAGGGGGGGTTGAATTGTAAAACTGAAATCTTAAAGCAAATGACAAGATATTTTTATCCTGGTTCGTTTGATCTCAAACTACTCCAGTCCACCCGTCAAGGTGATTTCGCCTCTCTCCAACGAGGTCTTAATTCACTATATTCAACTGAATACAAATCTGCTTTAACAACTGCTAAAGCCTTCTTGATTCAAACCACAATCCGGTTTGTCAAGGCAACACTTTCTTACAAAGGTATTAAACAAATGTGTGTGAATGTTTTCTACAAAACTTTATCACAACTGTGATGTATACACAAATGAAGCTTAGAATACTAGGATGCTAAACACTAATGGAGTATCAGAGTTTGTTGGTTTAGCAAAACTGGTAGATGAAGATTATTGATCAGCTTTGTGCGTGTAGAGAATTGGAGAGCATTAGCCATTATAATCTTCGAAGCCTTGTTTATATAGCACTTGAGAAGATGAACGTTGAATGCAATATTCTTGATTCAATGCTAATAACAAGCTTTCCTTTTTGAGCAGATCTTGTCTAGAATGAGGCCGTTGGTATTGATTAGCTTTCAATGCACAGTACCGTTGCTTCTTCAATGCACGTTCTGGCTTGGCTCATTCTGATTCTGCTTCGCTGCTGATGAACTATTTGTTTCTGTATCAGAGTGTTTACGCGCAGTTCTGTTCATCAAGCTTCAGCATGTACGTGAGTTGATCATCTGATCTTGACGTTCTGATTCAGCAACTTCTGATGCTGGTGAATGAAATCATATTCTGATGCAGAATAAGTGATCTTGCTTATTTCAATCAGCATATCTGCAAGTCAGAGCATAGTAATTTTAGGCAGCATATAATTCAAACATGAAACATATAAATACTATATCTTTTCACTTTGTTATCATCAAAACTTAAATATAGGGTACTAGATTCAAACATTGTTCTAACAATCTCCCCCTTTTTGATGATGACAAAAACTAGATATTTTAAATAAAAAATAACGTGAAAAGGTATCTAGGAAATGTTTCAGAGTTAAGAAGTAAGGAGAAATCAGAGTTAAGAGATACTCCCCCTGAGTTTGTTACTTCCCTTTGATATACGTGTTCTTCAGGATCAGATCTTTTTCTATCTTTGAACATCAGATTAAGAGTCTTTGACTTATCAGAGAGCAGAGCTTCAGAGCTTTTCCTGTCAGAGCTTTGCTTCGGGTCAGAGTGTTAGGACGATCAGAGCTTCATATATCAGAACTTCATATTTGATCAGAGCAACATGAGCTTCTACATTTTGATCAGAGCTTCTAGCTTCTAGTCTTCATAGTGTTCAAGAGCTTTCTTGTGCCTGTAGACTTAAAAACAAAACAGAAAAACATTTCAAGTAATAGAGTTAGAATGTTTGAGAGTTTCTGTCTAGTTAGCCGTTATTGATTTTAAATATCATTCTTGTTCTCCCCCTTTTTGTCAGCAATCAAAAAGTGTTAGTGATGTGCTAAAACAATTTAGATCAGAAAAACAAATTATATTAAAATAGTTCATAATCAGAGCAAAAGAACATTACACAAACATAGTCAAAACAGTACATCAGAAAATGAAGAAAACATAGAGAATGTCATGCATGAAAAAAATTTTTAAGGTTGAGGTGGCATGCGTGAGAACAGGCTTTCCAGCATCGCTTGAATCTTTTCAGAAGTTTCATTCTGCTTCTGAACCATGGTGACAACAGTGTCAATTTTGCTGTCCTGAACATTCATTCTTGCTTCCATCTTCTGATCATTCTCTTCCATCCGCTGCTGTAGACGCAAGTCATTCAGCCTCAATTCTTCCAGAGCCTGCCTGTCCAAGGCAGCTTGAGAAGTTTCAGAAGGAGGGAGCTTCTCAGAACTTTCAGCTACATCTTCTGCTGGATTTTCTATAAAACAAACCCAGATTAGTAGTACCTTTCAGATACTTGAAAATTCGCTTAACAGCTGTTAAGTGAGATTCTCTAGGATCTGATTGGAATCTAGCACAAATACATACGCTGAATAAGATATCAGGTCTTGAAGCTGTCAGATAAAGGAGAGAACCAATCATACCTCTGTAGACTTTCTGTTCTACACTTTTGCTTGCCTCTTCTCTTTCCAGAATGCACGTGGGATGCATTGGAATCTTTGATGGCTTACATTCTGAGAGGTCAAATTTCTTCAGAAGATCTCTGATGTATTTGCTCTGATGAATGTAAGTTCCCTCTGGAGTTTGATTGATCTGAATTCCTAGAAAGAATTTCAGTTCTCCCATGAGGCTCATCTCAAATTCTGCCTGCATACACTTAGCAAATTTTCTTCCAAGAGAAGGATTAGTAGAACCAAAGATTATATCATCAACATAAATTTGACAGACTAAAATGTCACTCTTAACTGTTTTACAGAATAGAGTAGTGTCCACTTTCCCTCTGGTGAATTCATTTTCAAGCAGAAAGTTACTTAGCCTTTCATACCAAGCTCTGGGAGCTTGTTTCAGACCATACAGTGACTTTTTCAGTTTGAAAACATGTTCTGGATGTTTTGTATTTTCAAAACCTGGGGGTTGGTGAACATAAACTTCTTCTTCTATATAACCATTTAAGAATGCACTTTTGACATCCATCTGATACAGAGTGATGCCTCTATTAACAGCAAATGAAATTAAAAGTCTGATAGATTCTAACCTGGCGACTGGGGCAAAGGTTTCTGTATAGTCTATCCCCTCTTGCTGACTATAACCTTGTGCAACCAGTCGTGCCTTGTTTCTGACGACTTCACCTTGTTCATTGAGCTTGTTTCTGAACACCCATCTTGTTCCAATGACGTTGAATCCTTTTGGTCTTGGAACGAGATCCCATACGTCGTTTCTGGTGAATTGATTCAGCTCTTCTTGCATTGCCAGAATCCAGTCATTATCCAGAAGTGCTTCATCAATGGAAGAAGGTTCAATCAGAGACACAAGTCCCATAAGAGTTTCTTCAGAGTTTCTGAAGCTTGCTCTTGTTCTGATTGGATCTTCCTTTCTTCCTAGGATAGTTTCTTCTGGGTGATCCAAACTGCTTCTGGGCAATCTCTTCTGAGGTTGATCAGCAGCAGTTGTAGGATTTCTAGCATTGCTCCTTTCAGACGTTGAAGGAATGTCTGTGTTGAGAGCTTCTGATGACTTGTCTTCAGAACCTGCAAATTCAATTTCTATACCTGCAAGATTTTCATTCTGCTTTGACTTTTCAGAGTCAAGCTTGTCATCAAAACGAACACTGATTGATTCTTCCACAATCTGTGTTTCTGTATTGTATACTCTGTACCCTCTTGAGCGTTCAGAGTATCCTAACATAATACACTTCTGTGCCTTAGAATCAAACTTGTTCAAATAATTCTTAGTATTCAATATAAAGCAAGTACATCCAAATGGATGAAAATACGAAATGTTGGGCTTTCTGTTCTTCCACAATTCATATGGAGTCTTTTCCAGAATAGGTCTTATTGAGATTCTATTCTGAATGTAGCACGCTGTGTTTATTGCCTCTGCCCAGAAAGTCTTAGCAACGTTTGTCTCATTGATCATGGTTCTGGCCATTTCTTGCAATGTTCTGTTCTTTCGTTCTACAACTCCATTTTGTTGGGGAGTTCTAGGACAGGAGAAATCATGCAGAATGCCTTTGTCATTAAAGAATGACTCAAAATCTTTATTTTCAAATTCTCCACCATGATCACTTCTGACTTTAACGATTCTAAGATCTTTTTCATTCTGAACTTGGTTACAGAAGGTAACAAACACAGAGTGTGACTCGTCCTTGTGTCTTAAGAACTTTACCCATGTCCATCTGCTATAGTCATCTACGATTACTAACCCATACTTCTTGCCACTGACTGAAGCAGTTTTAACTGGTCCAAATAAGTCAATGTGCAGAAGTTCTAATGGCTTAGAGGTAGAAACAACATTTTTGGATTTAAAAGAAGGTTTTGCAAATTTGCCTTTCTGACATGCTTCACACAGAGCATCTGAATTGAACTTCAAATTAGGAAGTCCTCTGACCAGATTGAGTTTGTTAATCTGAGATATTCTTCTCATACTAACATGCCCCAATCTTCTGTGCCAGATCCACTGCTCGTTGTTAACAGACAGAAGACATTTTACGTTCTGACTTTTTAGTTCAGAAAGTTTGATTTTGTAAATGTTGTTTTTCCTCTTTCCATTAAACAGGATAGTCCCATCTTTCTGACTAACAGCTTTACATGATTTTTGATTAAAGATTATATCATAACCGTTATCACTTAATTGACTTATGGATAACAGATTATGCATCAATCCATCAACTAGCAGAACATTATTAATAGAGGGAAGATTTCCGTTACCTACAGTTCCAGAGCCAATTATCTTTCCCCTCTGATTGCTTCCAAAGCCAACGTGGCCTCCAGGCTTAAGTTCCAGGCTTTGGAACATATGCCTTCTTCCCGTCATGTGTCGTGAGCAGCCAGAGTCCAGGTACCATGACTGGTGTTTCTGACTTGCTGCTAAAGATATCTGCAACATGTATTATTTTATCCTTAGGTACCCAGATCTTCTTGGGTCCTGATTTGTTAGTTTTACCAAAACTCTGGTTGAATTTTGGTTTCACAAAGTGATTACTACTAGTATATTTGATGTCATGTGTGTGGCCATACACAAAGTGTGAATTTAGAGGAGTGTGTTTAATGGTTAAATCCATGACATTTTTAGGTGTAGGAACCTTACCTAGGTATCCTATTCCTTTCCTGCCGTTTCTGCTAACTCCATAGATCATTGAAGCCATTCTGCTTCTATCTATGCTTTTAGCAAGGAACTTCTGGAAACTGTGATCATACTCCTTGATGATCTCATCAGCGTCGCTGGGAGTTTCAGAAATTGGTTCCTTCTGAGAGTTTTGTAAAGAGTTTTCTAATTTTGAAATTTTATCTCTCAGCTCAGAGTTTTCCAATTTGAGACTCTCAGACTTATTAGAGTCAGATTCAAGAGTCCTTTTCAGGTCTCTGAATTTAGCTCTAATCTGCTGATAACGTTCCAGAATTTCATTGAGGCTTTCAGCAAGTTCAGCCTTTGTAAAATTAACAGCGAAGTTAGGGAATACCTCTTCTGTGTCTGATTCTGAGTCTGATTCAGAAGCTTCACTGTCACCTGGAATGTTAGCCATGAGCGCTATGTTTGCCATTTCATCATCTGATTCTGAGTCAGCTTCAGACGAGTCAGAGTCATCCCATGTGGCCATGAGACTTTTCTTCTTCTCTCTTCCAAACTTCTTTTTGGGCTTTTCCCTCTGAAGCTTTGGGCAGTCACTCTTGTAGTGTCCTTGCTCATTGCACTCGTAGCAGATGATGTCTTTTGTGTTTGGCTTCTTGCTACCGGAGGAGCCTTCAGATCTTCTGTATCCAGAGGAAGAATCTGTCCTTCTGTATCTGGAAGAAGACTCGTTCTGATCAGATCTTCTGGGATTCCTGAACTTCCTTTGTCTTTGCTTCCACAGTTGATTTACTCTTCTGGAGAGAAGGGAAAGTTCGTCTTCTTCTGATGAGGATCCATCAGATGTTTCTTCAACTGCCTGCAAAACTTTAGATTCAGATTTTCTGTTAGATTTTAAAGCTAAAGGCTTACCTTGCTTCTGAGGCTCATCAGCTTCTAGCTCTATCTCATGACTTCTGAGGGAGCTTATAAGTTCCTCCAGAGTGATTTTGTTGAGATCTTTCGCCAGCTTCAGAGCAGTAACCATAGGCCTCCACTGCTTGGGTAAACTTCTGATTATCTTCTTGACATGGTCAGCAGTAGAGTATCCTTTGTCCAGAACTTTGAGACCAGCTACCAGAATCTGGAATCTAGAGAACATAGTTTCAATGGATTCAGATTCTTCCATTTTAAACGCCTCATACTTCTGAATGAGCGCCAGAGCTTTTGTTTCTTTGACTTGAACGTTGCCCTCATGCGTCATTCTGAGAGAATCAAAGATGTTCTTAGCTGTGTCTCTGTTGGAGATCTTTTCATACTCAGTATAGGAGATGGCACTGAGGAGGATGGTTCTGGCCTTATGGTGATTCTTGAAATCACACTTTTGTTGATCAGTCATTGATTTTCTTTCAATCTTCTGACCAGTTGCATTCACAGGGTGCGTGTATCCATCTGTCACCATATCCCACAGATCAGCATCATGTGCTAGAAAGAAGCTTTCAATTCTGTCTTTCCAGTAATCAAAGTTTTCTCCATCAAAGACTGGAGGTTTGCCGCTGAATCTGTCTCTGTCCTCATTGGTGTCATTGCTGAAATGAGAGTTGTTTCCTGCCATTGTGTTTTTCTGACGCTGGATCTTGTACTGACACGGTTAAGTGTTTTAGCTCAGAACCAGGCGCTCTGATGCCAATTGAAGGGGTGAAAAACACAAGAAGGGGGGGTTGAATTGTAAAACTGAAATCTTAAAGCAAATGACAAGATATTTTTATCCTGGTTCGTTTGATCTCAAACTACTCCAGTCCACCCGTCAAGGTGATTTCGCCTCTCTCCAACGAGGTCTTAATTCACTATATTCAACTGAATACAAATCTGCTTTAACAACTGCTAAAGCCTTCTTGATTCAAACCACAATCCGGTTTGTCAAGGCAACACTTTCTTACAAAGGTATTAAACAAATGTGTGTGAATGTTTTCTACAAAACTTTATCACAACTGTGATGTATACACAAATGAAGCTTAGAATACTAGGTTGCTAAACACTAATGGAGTATCAGAGTTTGTTGGTTTAGCAAAACTGGTAGATGAAGATTATTGATCAGCTTTGTGCGTGTAGAGAATTGGAGAGCATTAGCCATTATAATCTTCGAAGCCTTGTTTATATAGCACTTGAGAAGATGAACGTTGAATGCAATATTCTTGATTCAATGCTAATAACAAGCTTTCCTTTTTGAGCAGATCTTGTCTAGAATGAGGCCGTTGGTATTGATTAGCTTTCAATGCACAGTACCGTTGCTTCTTCAATGCACGTTCTGGCTTGGCTCATTCTGATTCTGCTTCGCTGCTGATGAACTATTTGTTTCTGTATCAGAGTGTTTACGCGCAGTTCTGTTCATCAAGCTTCAGCATGTACGTGAGTTGATCATCTGATCTTGACGTTCTGATTCAGCAACTTCTGATGCTGGTGAATGAAATCATATTCTGATGCAGAATAAGTGATCTTGCTTATTTCAATCAGCATATCTGCAAGTCAGAGCATAGTAATTTTAGGCAGCATATAATTCAAACATGAAACATATAAATACTATATCTTTTCACTTTGTTATCATCAAAACTTAAATATAGGGTACTAGATTCAAACATTGTTCTAACAGTTTCCTTATCTGTCTGCTGTTTATTTCAGTAGGATGGATCTCGAGCAAACAGTCAAAGACCTACAAGCTCAGAATGCACAGTTCCAGCAACTCCTGATGACCTTGGCTAAGGGTCAGGAGGATATCAAGACTCAATTGGGAAATAAGGACCCAGTGAAAAAGAAGAAAAAGAGGATTGGGGTGGCTACTTTGGGGAGAAGATTTGACGGAGAAGCTCGGAGAGTGCTTGAATTTCCTCCTACTTCTGATGAAGGGACTAGTAAAAGAGATGGAGTTGCGGTGCCTTCCGAGTCCGATGCGGAGGAAGAAGAGGTTGAAGAGGATGAAGATTATTCTGACCAGCAATACCCTCCAGCTGATGATAAATACAAGGGTTTAGAAGACAGATTGGCCGCCATGGAATTACAAAGAGTACCGGGTTTGGATTTTGAAGACTTGGGTTTGGTCGCCGGGATTGTGATCCCCCCAAAATTCAAAGTGCCAGTGTTTGTGAGGTATGATGGGCTGTCCTGCCCCAAAATGCATCTCAGGTCCTACGTGAGAAAGATTCAACCCTATACGGCAGATAAAAACCTCTGGATTCATTTCTTTCAAGACAGCCTTTCGGGAGCTCAGCTGGAGTGGTTTTATCAGCTAGAAGGAACCAGTGTCAGAAATTGGGAAGATTTGGCCACCGCTTTCTACAAACAATACCAGTATAATTCTGACCTTGCTCCTACTCGTACCCAACTTCAGGGTATGTCACTAGGAACAAGTGAGGGATTCAAAGAATATGCACAAAAATGGAGGGATTTGGCTGGCAGGGTGCAGCCTCCTTTAACCGACCGTGAACTCGTTGATATGTTTCTTGGGACCCTATCTGGGCCATTTTTCAATCATCTAATTGGTAACTCTTCCGCGGGGTTTACCGATTTGATCTTAACAGGCGAAAGAATAGAAGCTGGCATCAAGTCAGGAAAGATTCAGAAGGGTGTTGCTGCAAGTGTTGAGAAGAAACCTTTTAAGAAGGAAACAGTTATGGTATATTCTCAGAGAAGAGCAGGGAAGACGGAGCGTCGGCCAACTGTGGGGGCCGTAATGATTCAAAACACTCCGAGTGAGCAGCCTCGCTATAACCAGTCTAGACCAAATCAACAACGAGTGGAACGGCCACAACGGCAGTTCACCCGTATTAATATGACTCCAGCGCAAGTGCTTCCCCATCTGTTGAAGTTGAATCTTGCCACCATCAAGGAGGCACCAAAGAATGTGAATACGTCCTCTCCGCATTATCATGCCAATGCTAAATGCGCCTACAATTCAGACAGTGTTGGACACGACACCAATGATTGTTGGGCACTCAAACATAAAATCCAAGACCTGATAGAGGCTAAGGAGGTAGAGTTTGACGCTCTGGAGAAGCCTAATGTGATATCGGCACCCATGCCGAAGCACGGCCGAAATGTCAATGCCATTGAAGAAGATTTGTACGTTGCTGATGTCAGCGATCTGACTACTCCATTGCTAACCATTAAGTTGAATCTGTTGAGGGCCGGGATCTTCCCGGGATGTAAGGAAGACTGCTATTGTTGTTACTCTCTGCCGTTTGATTGTCCGTTACTGAAGAAAGGCATCCAAGGCCTTATGGATAGCCGACAAATTTTGTTTGAAAAAGTTTCTGCTGTTCCAGTTCATACTGAAGATGTCTCAATCATAACCATTCACGCCAATCTTTCCAAGGCCGTCAAAAAGCCTGTTAAGATTACACCAGCTACGAAATCTGTTCCTTTGAAGATAACAATGCCAGGGCCTGTTCCCTATGTTTCTGAGAAGTCGATACCTTGGAACTATGGCGGTGACGTCTACTACCATGGTATCAAACAAATCGAAATAACTGAAGAAAGTTCGGATGATGAAGAAGCCAGCATTAGTAACATTGCGGGCACTAGCAAAATCACCAGGAGCGGGAGAATATTTTCTCCAGAGATTGCCCCTCCAAGAGCAGTCTTTGGACCCTCATCAGCTGACAAGGTCGTCCCTGCACCAATAAAACTTTCTGCTAGAACTCCTTTGATTGAAGATGTTGTTGTTCCTAGTACTGTCTCTCCTACCGCTGCTGACAAAGGTAAGGGAATCCAAGATGAGCCCGTCAGGACGAGGGCTCAACCCTTGGTTATCCCGGAAACCTCCAAGAAGGAAATGGATGAGATTTTGAGGATAATCAAGAGAAGTGATTACGATGTGGTAGAACAGCTGGGGCAAACCCCCTCCAAGATTTCCATGCTGGCACTACTACTTTGCTCGGAAGCGCACGCTAAAGCTCTGATAAAATTCCTGAAGGCAGCCCATGTGCCCCAAGAAACCTCTGCGGATCAATTTCAAAATTGCGTGGCTATCCTGACTGCGGACAATGGATTAGGTTTTTATGATACCGACCTAACTCCTAAAGGCAGAAACCACAATGATGCTTTGCATATTTCAATCGAGTGTCGCGGAACTACTCTCGCGCACGTCTTGGTCGACACTGGTTCGTCGCTGAATGTATTGCCTAAAAAGGCCTTGGACCGACTAGATTATGAGGGGTTGGAATTGAAGCCGAGTGATATTGTTGTCAGAGCTTTCGATGGTTCGAAGAGAATGGTCCATGGAGAGGTTGAAATTCCCATCAAGATAGGCACTGAGGTGTTTAAATCCACTTTCTATGTGATGGACATCCATCCATCATACTCTTGCCTGCTGGGTAGACCTTGGATACACCATGCTGGGGCAGTCACCTCCTCCTTACATCAGATGTTGAAGTATCCTGTCAAGGGAAAGATCAGCACTGTCCATGGCGAAGAAGAGTACATGATTAGCCACTTAAATTCTTTCCGGTATGTGGAGGTTGAAGGGGAATTCATTGAGACGCCGTTTCAACATTTCGAAGAAGTCCTTCCTGAATTAGCAGTAGCAAAGTTGGCAGCTGAGGCACCGAGACAGATGGCCAGGATGGCATCTTTGGAGGACGCAAGGGCCGCAATAAAAGAAGGGAAGAATTCAGCGTGGGGGCAGTTACCTGACATTCCACATAAGACAGACAAATTTGGATTAGGGTTCACAGCCGCTGGCCAGAAAGCTATGCGCCGTGCGAAGATTGAAAGAGCGCCAGTCAAAATTTCTCCCTACGGAATCAACGCTTTGGAGGATGAAGACAAGGATAGCAACATTGAAGAGTGGATTTATCCAACTGTCAAAGGAGGATTGAGCAACTGGGAGGCAAAAGACTTTGTCCCCATCACTTTTATTCATCAGTAATTTATCTGTTAAACATTTCTTATTTGGTCTGTAATATTTACTTTCAAACAATCCGTACACTATCTTTTCACCTCCTGCCTTGCCCGGGGCATGTAGGTCCATTTGTAAGGGTTTTGATTATTTTTCATATCCATATGCCATGTTTAATGATTCATTGGACGTTTTTCATTTGATAAACTGTTTGTGTTCATTTTCTTTCCTCTTGCATTTTTGTTTAAGGATGGCTATCCCTTACACACACCCACACTCACCAATGCAGGTATCCACTCCGGATTCCATGGGTGACTATTCTGCTATATCTTTCGACAACTCTGAAGATCTGGTCAATCTAGCCGAGTATGAAGATGACGAAGGTTGTGAAGTGCTCGGGGAACTAGCCAGACTTCTGCAACAGGAGGAAAGGGCCATCCTACCGCATGAAGAGCCATTAGAAACTGTCAACTTGGGGACCGAGGAAGACCGGAAGGAGGTGCAAGTAGGTGCCAATTTGAAACCGAATGTCAAGGAAAGCCTGATACAGTTGTTGAATGAATATGTTGAGATCTTCGCTTGGTCTTATGAAGACATGCCGGGTTTAGACACAGACATCGTGGTTAACCGTCTCCCCACAAGAGAGGATTGTCCACCGATCAAGCAAAAAGTTCGCCGAATGAGGCCTGACATGTCCGAAAAGATCAAAACAGAAGTAATGAAACAATTCGATGCTGGCTTTCTGGCTGTTACGTCCTATCCTCAATGGGTCGCTAACATTGTGCCAGTACCTAAGAAAGATGGCAAAGTCAGGATGTGTGTGGACTATCGGGATTTGAATAGGGCCAGCCCTAAAGATGATTTCCCGCTACCTCATATTGACATCTTGATTGACAATACAGCTCAGCATAAAGTGTTTTCCTTCATGGATGGATTCTCGGGCTACAATCAAATCAAAATGGCCCCCGAGGATATGGAGAAAACAACTTTTGTCACACAATGGGGCACTTTCTGTTATAAGGTGATGCCGTTCGGGCTGAAGAACGCAGGGGCAACTTATCAACGCGCCATGGTAGCTTTATTTCATGATATGATACATCATGAGATTGAAGTTTACGTAGACGATATGATAGCTCGGTCACAAACAGAGGAAGAGCACCTTGAACATCTGGAGAAGCTGTTTTCCAGGTTAAAAGAATACAAGCTCAGGCTGAATCCAAGTAAATGCACTTTTGGAGTTAGGTCTGGTAAACTCCTGGGATTCATTGTAAGAAACAAAGGCATTGAAGTCGATCCCGCAAAAGTAAAAGCAATAAAAGAGATGCCTGCTCCCCGTACTGAGAAGGAAGTTAGAGGATTCTTGGGGCGCTTAAACTATATTGCCAGATTCATCTCACATCTGACTTCTACCTGTGAGCCAATTTTCAAACTCTTGAAAAAAGATCAGGTAGTCGAGTGGAACGACGATTGTCAAGCTGCTTTTGATAGAATCAAGGAGTATTTGCTAGAACCTCCTATTCTGATGCCACCCGTCGAAGGAAGACCATTGATCATGTATTTGACCGTCTTGGATAACTCAATGGGGTGTGTTTTGGGCCAGCATGACGAGTCTGGTCGAAAAGAGCATGCTATTTATTACCTTAGCAAAAAGTTTACCGACTGTGAGACTCGCTACTCACTGCTCGAGAAAACTTGCTGCGCTTTGGTATGGGCTGCTCGCCGACTAAGATAGTATATGGTGACTCATACTACCTTGTTGATTTCCAAAATGGATCCTATCAAGTATATCTTCGAAAAGCCCGCTTTATCTGGAAGGATAGCAAGATGGCAAATGATCTTAACTGAATATGACATCCAGTACACCACCCAAAAAGCTATAAAAGGGAGTGTACTAGCTGACCATCTGGCTCATCAGGCTATCGAAGATTATCAACCCATGAGATTTGATTTCCCAGACGAGGACATCATGAATTTGGACAACATTGAAGGTAACAGACCGTATGACGGACCCGAAAAGGAATCCCGATGGACCCTGTACTTTGATGGTGCGTCAAATGCACTTGGAAACGGTATCGGCGCGGTACTCATTTCTCCGGAAGGTTGTCACACACCTTTCACGGCCCGACTTTGCTTCAGCTGCACAAACAACATGGCTGAGTATGAAGCTTGCATCTTTGGTCTCAAGGCTGCTATAGACTTGGGGATCAAATCCTTGATCGTATTTGGGGACTCGGCTTTGGTTATCAGTCAAATCAAAGGAGAGTGGGATACCAAACATCATAATCTTATCCCATACAAAGAACATGTCCTGACATTGTTGCCTCATTTCGAGCAAATTACCTTCGAGCATTTCCCGCGAGAAGAGAATCAGCTAGCAGATGCTCTAGCCACAATGTCCTCCATGTTTAAACTCAACTGGGATAACGAGGCTCCCCAAATCACCATCGAGCGAATGGATGAACCTGCGCATTGTCACGAGATTAATACCGAAGAAGTAGTGGAACAACCCTGGTTCCATGAAATCAAGAAGTATCTCGAGACCAGAGATTATCCTGAAGGAGCTTCCGTAAATGACAAGAAGTTCTTAAGGAAATTCGCTGCTAAGTTCTTCCTGAGCAACGACATCCTTTACAAACGAAGCCATGATTGTGTATTACTCCGATGCGTAGATAAAGCTGAAGCAGAGTTGATCATGACTGATATACACAGCGGCACATTTGGCACTCACTTGAGCGGGCATACAATGGCTAAGAAGATCTTGAGGGCAGGCTATTACTGGTCTACCATGGAGGCTGACTGCCATCAACATTCCCGTACTTGCCACAAGTGTCAAGTCTATGCTGACAAAGTTCATATCCCTCCGGTTCCTCTCAACGTCCTGACTGCTCCGTGGCCCTTTGCAATGTGGGGCATTGATATGATTGGAGAGATCAAACCCACGGCTTCCAACGGACATCGCTTC
The DNA here is from genome assembly GCA_948472305.1 of Vicia faba. Taxonomy (NCBI): domain Eukaryota; kingdom Viridiplantae; phylum Streptophyta; class Magnoliopsida; order Fabales; family Fabaceae; genus Vicia; species Vicia faba. Next base: position 314,772,386 of record OX451740.1, read on the forward strand.
ATCCTGGTTGCCATTGACTATTTCACCAAATGGGTCGAAGCAGCTTCCTTCGCCTCTGTTACTAAAAATGTGGTTGCCCGCTTCATCAAGCAAAATCTTATATGTCGGTATGGTGTTCCAGACAGGATCATCACAGACAACGGTACGAATCTGAATAACACGATGATCACTGCATTGTGCGAACAGTTCAAGATTTATCATCACAATTCATCTCCCTATCGGCCGAAGATGAACGGTGCTGTTGAAGCTGCGAACAAAAACATTAAGAAGATCATTCAGAAAATGACAGTCACTTACAAAGACTGGCATGAGATGTTACCGTTTGCTCTACATGGATACCGTACGACGACACGTACTTCAACTGGGGCAACCCCATTTTCTTTGGTCTACGGCATGGAAGTTGTTCTGCCTATGGAAGTCCAGATCCCTTCTCTAAGGATTATGAAGGATGCAGGTTTGAACGAAGATGATTGGATGCAGACCCGACTTGATCAACTCAATCTGATCGACGAAAAGCGACTTGCTGCTATATGCCATGGTCAGGCGTATCAAAAACGAATGATCAAGGCCTTCAATAAGAAAGTCAGACGTCAAGTGTATCAAGTCGGAGATCTCGTAATCAAGCGGATTATCTTGCCGCAAAGTGATCCCAGGGGAAAATGGACTCCTACATATGAAGGACCATTTGTGATCAAGAGCATATTTTCTGGTGGTGCAATGATTCTGACCACCATGGACGGCGACGATTTGCCGCACCCTGCGAACGCAAACATAGTCAAAAGATACTACGCATAAAATAACCCGGCAAGTTGAAAACCCGAAAGGGCGACTTGGGCAAAAATGGGTATCCCGGTGAACCGAAAACCCGAAAGGGCGGTTCAGGCAAAAGTTAGGAATAAAAATAAAAAAATCTGTACACCCGGCAAGTTGAAAACCCGAAAGGGCGGCTTGGGAAAAAAGGGGTTTCCCGGTGGATCGAAAACCCGAAAGGGCGGTTCAGGCAAAAGTTAGGGAATTAAAGCGTATGACTATGTCTCGTCGGATCACTTCAAGGACAATCTCTTCACCAACCGGTTCCAGGCTTCTGATCAATCCAGTCATCGTCAAGCGAAGCATTGAATGGACAAATATTCAGAGTTGTGAAAGCTATAGCAGAATGGAATCCCATGGAATTATTTCACATAGCCATCCTTATTTTGTATAAACCTTTCAAATATTTACGACAAAATCCTCTTACTAGGATGATTGTCTCCTTTGTACAAATATACTCATAGAAAATCAATACAAATACCTTTCCCAGAAATTTGTGTCATTTCCTTTTCTTTTCTCTTGCACTATTTGTTTTATTTTGAGAAACGTCCAATGTTTTGTTAAATAGGCATATGCATTTGAAACATAATCATTTTCTTATGAGTCGGGAAAGAGGATTACTGATAGGTCAAAGGAACAGTTGGATATCTTGATACCCTTCAAAGGAAACCCCCGGGAGATTTGGAATCCATATCTCTAGCTAGTCTTGAAGCTCATCCCCAGTAGATTCTGGAAGCTTATTCCCCGCAGAGAACGGACGTCTCTCCCGAGTTTTATTCAAAGTTATTCCTCACAAGGCCTTATAACTGGGTTATCCTCAGCTAACAACCACGGAAGATCGCACTCGCCAAAATTCTTCCTGTCCCCAGCGGAGTTCATCAAAGTTCCCCAGCAGTAACTTATCTTTACAATCCCCCAGCCAGAGGATCCTCAGGAATTCAATTCCCCCCAAAGTTTAAGTTTCAGAATCCTCAGCGAGGCCAGACTGATGAACCTTCTCCCCACAGAGTTTTAGGAGAGCAAATCTTGAGTTCCCCAGTAAGGTCACCAGAGATGCTTCCCTCCAAACTGAAGATTCTCAGTCTTGCATCCCCAGCAGGAGTCTACTAGATTGGTACTCCCCAGTAGAAGTCATCAGGAATCCCCCAGAGGTTTGGTATACAACCCAAGCTCCTTATTCCCCCAGTCACAGCCAAGGAATTATTCTTCCCGACAGCAGTCAGGATGTGTTTATCTTCATCCATCCAGGATTCATCTATCCCCAGCAAGACAGCTCATCAGCTTACATGCGCATTCATTACATTCATATCATAAACATTGATATAACATATATTGCATCATACATTTCATGCGACATAATTTTGTGTCTAGCTAACATTTTGTCCTTTTCAGGATAAGAATAAAAAGCTATCCTTAACAGTTTCAGATGCAGTTTTACACGGACTCATCATCAAGCAACCCTACACCGGTTCTTATTCAACTCCAAGATTTCTGAAAACAGTTTACGGGTTCTCCAAATAACGGATGTTAACCTATCGCTTGTTCAGTTTCTTCTCCAGACTTCTGAAAACAGTCTATGGATTCTTCCCAACAATGGATGTTAATCTATCACTTGTTCAGACGCAACCTTTGAAAACAGTTTACGGACGCTTCCCAACAACAGATGCTGCTCTATTGCTTATTCAAACTTCAAGACTTCTGAAAACAGTTTACGGGTTCTCCAAATAACGGATGTTAACCTATCGCTTGTTCAGTTTCTTCTCCAGACTTCTGAAAACAGTCTATGGATTCTTCCCAACAACGGATGTTAATCTATCACTTGTTCAGATGCAACCTTTGAAAACAGTCTATGGATTCTTCCCAACAACGGATGTTAATCTATCACTTGTTCAGACGCAACCTTTGAAAACAGTTTACGGACGCTTCCCAACAACGGATGTTGCTCTATTGCTTATTCAAACTTCAAGACTTCTGAAAACAGTTTACGGGTTCTCCAAGTAACGGATGTTAACCTATCGCTTGTTCAGTTTCTTCTCCAGACTTCTAAAAACAGTCTATAGATTCTTCCCAACAACGGATGTTAATCTATCACTTGTTCAGACGCAACCTTTGAAAACAGTTTACGGACGCTTCCCAACAACGGATGCTGCTCTAGTGCTTATTTAACTCCAAGACTTCTGAAAATAGTTCACAGGTTCTCCAAGTAACGGATGGTAACCTATCACTTGTTCAGTTTCTTCTCAAGATTTTTGAAAACAGCTTACGGATTCCTCCCAACAACGGATGCCAATCTATTGCTTATTCATATCCCCAGTTCAGAGATGGTCCAAAGCATGGACACCTTTCTGATATTCATTCCAGATGGCATCTTTAAGCCCATCCCCGACAAGTTTCTGTCACTCCTCCCGATGGCATCGTTAAGCCCATCTCCAAATGGCATCTCTAAGCCCATTCCCGCATCCATTGCTTTGACGAGTGCAAATTTAAGGGCACTCTAGTGTCCAATCTCCTTTTAACCCTCGAGTCACGAAAGGCAAACTTGCCAATCTAACTCTTCGGATTCAAGAAGATTGGATAGGGGCAACTGTTGTACCCCAAAATTTGCCCTCCCATTTCTCATTGCTTTCTCATCACAAAGCCCTTGAAGATCAAGGTCCTGTTAAGGTTTCATCTGCTCAAGACTTCTCCTTACACTGCTGACCCAAATTAGGGTTTGTGTTTGCACAAAGATGTTTTGACCCAAAATGCCTAAGATGACTTTCTTGCTTCATATTGGACTCCCAAGTTTATCCTCATCAAGTTTCAAGTCTTGATTCCAAGTTTTGTCCAGTCAATTGGACAGTTGACCTAGAAATCAACTGTATTGGGGAAAAAGTCAACTGTGGCCAATTGACAGTCAAACCTCATGAAAATTGACCCACATCAACATTATGAACTCATATGAACCATTTGATCAAGTTTGGATCACAATTCCATAAGAAATTTGATCAGATCACCAAAAGGGCAAAATGGTCATTTTTAGGGTTTTGACTGAACAAAGGCAATTTTTGACTGTTTGACCTAGCCAATGGCAAATCAAGCTCACATATGGACTCAAGGACCCCATGGAATTATCTTGACATGCTCAACAAACTCAAAAGATCCCAAGTACACAAAATTGACAGTTGAATTTCCCAGTCAATTGATCAATTTTGACTGTACACTGAAAAGTCAAACTTTGACTTTTTGGTCAAGATCAAGAGTCAAGATTCATTTTTCATCAAAACATGCCAAATCATGAAACTTGTTCATCAAGAAATCACAAAATGCAAATTAGGGTTAGAAATTAGAATTTTTCATAACTTAGAATTTTTCTAAGTTATGAAAAACCCTAATTTTTTCCCAACTTTGCCCCACTTTCTCACCAAGATCCATTTAGATCCAAACAAAAGTAAAAACATGAAAGTTGTAGCTTGTTGCATAATCTACAACTTTGATTCACAAAGTTTTCCCAAATGAGGCTTGTATCTCAAGTTACAAATTTTTGAATAAGGGCACTAAACCATTCTTAACTTAGTGAAATTTTAACCTATTTTGACAAGGTTTTCTACCCAACTTCAAGGCCATTTTCCATACACTTCCACTTGGAATTTCAATTTGCATTTCAAATATGGATTGTAGTACACATTCCAAGCTTTCCAAAATGTCCAAGAACTTCTCAAACAACCTCATAACTTGAGAGAATCGAATTTCACAATATGGCAAAAACTCACTTTTGAATTGATCATGAACATGTTCATAACTTAGGCCATTTTCAAGTCAGCATAGTTTGTGCTAAATTACAGGTCCTAAAACCCTTTGACACTCAATAATTCAATGCAAAACCTTTGTGCCAAGACCATGTTTTGTGTGTTCAAGCATTGCCTAGAGGATTAATCCCAAAATAGATAAAGCATTTCTTCCATTTTTGCAAAAGGTAGCTTTATGTCCAATTGAAAATCCAAGCAGTACAAATGAGATCTAATTGGCACAAGATTATGAGAAAAACACTCTGATCAAGGAGAGATTATGCAGCTCATTAGGGGGCCTCTACTGACCTATAACACAACTTGGGCATTTGTTGCTTAAAGTGTAAGTAACTTGGCATTTTGTGGGAGAACTCTCATATCAACTTACAAACCCTTAAGCAAACTTGTGAAACACATCCAGGACATCCCAACCAAGCTAGTACACGACCCTAACAACCCTCATACACTCCCAATCCCAGAATCACCTTCAAACTGCAAGAACAGGGCCAGGCCTGCAGTTTGAGTGCCATCTCCCATTTCTCTCAAGCTTTCTTGCCCAAACCAGTTCACACACATTCCCTAGCATCTATGCAAGCTAACCATGACTTGAAACACGACCTGTAATTCCTCTAACAAGTTCCACCATTTTCACTTTTTCATTTTGCAGTTGAAGTTCTACAGCTCAATTCAAGGTGTCTCAAGGCAAAGTAAATATTGGAACAGCATCACCACACCTCAAGGAAGCTATACCAACCATTATCTTGCACTGAAAGCTCCCCCATTGCCAGATAGAACTTCAACTGAACAGGTATTTTGGTGAACTTCTATCTCTCTTATTAGGCATCATTAGCTCTAAGTTTGTGAATAAACAATGTTCTACTCATGCCACTGAACCTGTACATGCTTTTACTTTTCATTTCTTTTGCCTGAGCTGTGAGAATTTAAGGTTTGAAAATGGCATAAAATCTAGGTCAGGATTTGGGGGAGAAGAAATTCTCCCTCATCTTAGATAGTTAGATCAAGTTCTGCATATGGTTGGATTCGTCTCTTGATGCTGAACATTTTTTGTGTTATGAGTTTTCATTAATAAGCCAGGAATCAGGATGTTTGGATGGAAGAACAGGGCGCGCATTTTTTTGAATAAATGTTGTTCAGAGGTTGAAGAAGGTGCCTCATGGGCTGGGCCAGCTTTGGTTCTGCTTTTTGCACCATACTTTTTGATTCATCCCCCCCTGAGCCCATTTGTTTGATTTAATGTTTTTTTTGACATTTCTTTTTTATTTCTGATTCATTTATTTTTTCTAATAATATTTAAAACTTGAAAAATCATTTTTACACCATTTTTGCATTTTTTAAGTATTTATTTGATTATATGGACATTTATATACAAATATATATATATACTATTATTTAGCAATATTAAAAAAAAATAATGTAAACATATTATATTTCTGATTTTATTTCATTTTTCCCTTTTGAAACATTTTGTATAAAAAATACCTTTTTTTATAAAATATTAATTATTATTATTTTTGCATATTTAATATATTTAGTAAATAATAAAGATATATATATATATATATATATATATATATATATATATATATATATATATATATATATATATATATATATATATATATATATATATATCTTTATTATTTACTAAATATATTAAATATGCAAAAATACCAAAAATATACATATTTTATTTTTATTAATATTTAATACTAAAAAATACATTTTTTACAAATATACTTCATTTTTATTGTATTTTTTGTACATAAATAGTAAATATTATATATATTAAATAATTAATCCCCTTTTGATTAAAATTAGGGTTTTGCCCTAAATATGAGAATACTCCAAAAATAGTACCCTTTTTTATCTCTTTTTATTTTTACATAAATAATACTTTTTTTTATACACATAAAAATTCTTTTTACATTTTTGCATATTTATTTCATTTCCATTTAATTATGCAATTATTTGTATTATAAATATTCAAAGAAAATGATGTAATAGCTAGATTTAATTTCTTGTCTAAATATCCCCCCATTTGAACATTTGTACCCCCCTTCCCCATATTATTGTGTTGTAATAGTGTAGGAATTTAAATTTCGCACTTTAATGCTTTCTAAACATGTCATGCTAGAATTAGGGTTTGTATGCGAATAAAACGAACAAAATAGTTTGACCTAAATTTCAAGATAAACAAGCATGAAAATGGACAACACATCTCACACTTTCACCCCTAGGGTATTCCACTTTGTTGCCTTCAAATAATTGGGCCATATTGCATGTTAGGTTTCTTTGGGTAAAATAAACAATCAAATGATCATAAGTCCCTCGATGACGCTTTCAAAAAAGTTGCCTAAAATGATCAAATCCCTTTCAAATAAAAATTGCCCAAAGACATTTAACACTATTGCAATTATGGTCTAAATGATGACCCGCGCTTGTCCCTTTCACCTCCTAATACAAGATTGTCCACCAAATGCAATGGTGGAACAAAATTGTCAAAAGGTTTAAAACATAACAAGAATCTTTGAGAAAACTTTAGGGTAGATAACTCTTAGATACTTGCCAATTTGCAAAGAAAACACTTGCCTATTTTTCAAACCACACTTCACAAACACTTTCAAAACAAACTTTCAAAAAACCTTGAAACATCTTTTCAAAAGACAAAACACCTTTTGTAAAACATTCGAGTAAAGAATTGTTACAAGGGTAGCCTATACAAGGCATCTTTTCAAAACATTTTCAAAACCACACACCAAGCACCATTTCAAACAATCAAAAACTAAGGCAAGTTGATCTAAGCAAGTACCTAAGAGCCCATGGATAGAAAGGGTGCTAATACCTTCCCTTTCTATAATCTACTCCCCGAACCCAAGAAAAATCTCAAAGGTTTTTGCTGTGCTTTTTAAACCTTTCCTTAGGATAAAATAAAAAGTCGGTGGCGACTCTTGCTCAACCGAAACATTTGCGAATACAAACGCAAAACCCAAGTCAGTTCTCCCACCGTATCACAGGTAGGTTCGGTTGAAAAACATGACCAAGATATCTTAATTCCCCAAAGAGTGAGCCAGCAAGTCAGCGATACTCTCCCCAAGCAGAGTTAGTCCACTATCAACCTCAAGGAAGTTGGATTATCCCCCGCGGATCTCAACATTCCCCAGCGGAGTATACAAACATTCTTAACAAGCATCCCCGGCAGTCTTGATCTAAGATTGTTCCCCGGCGGAATACCAGACATTTGGTGGAGCCACTTCCCCAGTACATCTCAAAAAAATTTCCCCAGGAGAGTCCAGTCCAAAAGTTCCCCCAGGAAAGTGGAATCCATATCCCCAGCAGGTCTTAAAGCTTATCCCCAGTAGATTCTGGAAGCTTGTCATCCGTATAGTACGAACGCTCCCCCGACTTTATTCAAAGTTTATTTCCCCACCAGGATATAACTGGGTTATCCTCAGCCAATTGCCACGGAGAGATCGTCCCCAGCGAAGTCTTCCTATCCCCAGCGGAGTTCATCAGATCTCCCAACATGACTTACCAATGGAATCCCCAGCGGAGTTATCATCAACCTCAGCGAAGTATTCCTCTCCCCATAGAGCATTCCCCGCAGAGTAATCTATTCTCCAAGTTTGTTCCCCAACGGAGTCATCTTCTTCTACCGGTATTCTTGCAACCATCACCCCCAGCGGAAACAGAGCTCTACTCTTCCATATCAGCCCAGGATTCAACTTCCCGGCACCCGTCAAGGATTTATTTTCCTAGACGAAAATACATTCATAAACATCACCTTGTCATACATTATGATACATGTATACACGCATCGTATCACCCCAATCTCATTTATTTTTGAGAACATCATGACATCATGCATGTCATACATTATGACATTGCATACAACTAACTCGTTACTTTTTCAGGAAAAGAACGATCAACAGATAAAAGTCTTTACCTTTTGAAGTAGAAGACGTCCAAGATTCCTTCATCATTCTGTTGAGGTAGTAATCGCCCAAAGGTTCTCTCATCGTCCCGTTGAGGTAGTAATCGCCCAAAGGTTCTCTCATCGTCCCGTTGAGGTAGTAATCGTCCTTGATTCCTTCATCATCCTGCTGAGGTAGTAATCGTCCCTGATTCCTTCATCATCCTGCTGAGGTAGTAATCGTCCAAGGTTCTCTCATCGTCCCGTTGAGGTAGTAATCGCCCAAAGGTTCTCTCATCGTCCCGTTGAGATAGTAATCGTCCAAGGTTCTCTCATCGTCCCATTGAGGTAGTAACCGTCCCTGATTCCTTCATCATCCTGCTGAGGTAGTAATCGTCCATGATTCCTTCATCACCCTGCTGAGGTAGTAATCGTCCCTGATTCCTTCATCATCCTGCTGAGGTAGTAATCGTCCCTGATTCCTTCATCATCCTGCTGAGGTAGTAATCGTCCAAGGTTCTCTCATCGTCTCGTTGAGGTAGTAATCGCCCAAAGGTTCTCTCATCGTCCCGTTGAGGTAGTAATCGTCCAAGGTCCTCTCATCGTCCCGTTGAGGTAGTAATCATCCAAGGTTCTCTCATCGTCCCGTTGAGGTAGTAATCGTCCAAGGTTCTCTCATCGTTCCGTTGAGATAGTAATCGTCCAAGGTTCTCTCATCGTTCTGTTGAGGTAGTAACCGTCCCTGATTCATTCATCACATCATTATCAATAAAAACCTTTTGAAGCTCCAGACTCGATTCCTGTATCTCACCAGGGCACGTCTGAAGAGTTCGAAGATCTGATTCCTGTATCTTGCCAGGGTGTATCTGTTGACGACTAATTCCAGACTCGATTCCTGTATCCTGCCAGGGCACGTCTGAAGAGTTTGAAGATCCGATTCCTGTATCTTTCCAGGGTGTATCTGTTGACGACTAACTCCGGACTCGATTCCTGTATCTCGCCAGAGCACGTCTGAAGAGTTTAAAGATTCGATTCCTGTAAACCAGCCAGGGCGCGTCTATATAAAGAATTTTAAGACCAACTCCTGTAACAGGCCAGGTAATTATCTTTCTTTTTTCAGGTACGCAAGTTCTCGCTAAGGAATCTCTTACGCGATCGACAACCCCCCGATGACATCTATAAGCCCATCTCTCCCATCTATCAATCTCCAAATGGCATCTGTAAGCCCATTCCCCGCATCACACCACTGATACTCTACTATGTGAGTGCAAATTTCTGGGCACTCTAGTGTTCAATCATCTTCCACCTTCGGATCACGAAAGGCACGCAAGCCAATCTACATCCTCAGGTTTAAGAAGATTGAACATGGGCAACTGTTGTACCCCAAAATTTACCCTCCCATATTTCTCAAAATATTTCAAGAAAAATTCACAAGTCCAACCCGGCGCGTCATATTCAGGTATTCTTTCGCCAAGATATCTCTGATAACGTATTCTCAAATTCAGGTTCGGCTCAAGAGTCAATTCTTTAAAGAAGGTATCCGAATGTGCGAGTTTTCTTGAAGAAATATGGTGAAAAAGTGTGCTGAAAGTGCAGTTTTTACGCGCTAAAAAATTCATAACTTGAAGATCGTGACTCGTTTTGAACCCGTTCCGGTGGCCAAAATTCCGTCTTGACATTATCTACGTTTTCATCTCTCACGGCTGGAAGCCAATTTCGATCAGAAGGTCTTCAAAAATGTGGATTTATCAAGTATTTTTGCACAGAAAATTTGTGACAGAAGTTTATTTGTGTCATGTTCAGAAAATCATAACTTGGTCGATTTTCATCGTATCGATCTGGTTCCGGCGCAAAAATTTCACAAATTGAGTTGGCTACATTTTCACAGGAGGTATCAAGTTCGAACGGTGTTCAAAAGGCCTTCATTTTTTGCTCAGAGTGTGTGACACGCCGAAAATCCTGAATGCTGAATATTATTTCATCTGGGCCGAAACTTCAAAAATTCATAACTCGGTCAATTTTTATCAGATTGGACTCATATTTTTACACAAGGTCACTGACTCATAGATCTACAACTTTGCTTCAAAAGTCGAGACCAAATTATGCACCGATCAATACCAGTTTTTTATTGAAGAACGTGTCAGAGTCGACACTGGAGCCCAAAATAAGTTTTTCTGAGTTGAAACTTCAAAAATTCATAACTAATTCACTGTTTATCCGATTGAGCCGATTTTCGGACAGGAGTTAGTTCTTGATGTCGGCTACATTTTGTTTTCACATTTCAACTTCAAAAATTGCACTTAAGTCCCTGCGATTTAGCCTGGAAAGTGACGAACTCAAGTAAACATTGGAGGCCCAATTGCACATTCAAAGCCCATTTTCTTTACCCTAATTTCCATTATATAATCACCTTCTTTTCACACAAACCAGGGAGGAGGAAAAGAGAGAAAAAACCTTGCCACAACACTGTTAGAATATCAAATTCTTTCAAGAACCCTAAAATCTTGAAATCTTTATTACAAATCCCTCTCTCACTACAAACAAGCCATCACAGTTACAAACCAACACCTCATTACTTCTTCAGTAAGGATAAGGCTGGCTTGATCTCCATGATCCAAAGGGCATAAAAGCATTCAGGTCACTAATTTTCCAGTAAAGGTAAGATTGATTTGATCTCCATGATCAAAAGGGTATAATCATTCATACATGCCATATTGTGCCCAAACATTAAATTTCTTCATATATTGGCTTTATTTGCATTTTATGATTTTATTTAATGTGTTCGTGAGATTCAACACTGCAGATTTAGACAGGATCCCATGCAGGTTCATTAAGGAACGTTGAGGCCAAATGGCCAAAAGCCAAAAGCCAAAAGCCAAATGGCCAAAAGCCAAAAGCCAAAAGCCAAATGGCCAAAAGAACAACTTATGCATGACACCAATACATGGCCAAAAGCCAACAGCCAGAACACAAATGGCCATAAAACCCAATCCAATGGTCAAAGAATGCAGACCACGGTACTCAGGAGTCAATGAACACGCACGTGATGCCAGAAAGTCAAACAAGGCTTTTTGTCTAATGGGCCAGAATACTTCAAAAAAACCTCCCCTTGGGCCTGAAACCCCCCTTGGTTTGCATCCTTTTTAATTTTATTTTATTTTCTTTTCTAATTCTTTTTTAATTGTTTTAATTGTTTTTTTCACCATAAAATAATTTTCTATAATAAAAACAGAAAAATAAAAAATACAAATATATTTAATTATTATTAATTTCATCACTAACCTATTTTTTGTAAATAAACTCTAACAATTAACTTAGTTTAATTTAGGTTTTTAAACTTTAATCTTTTTCTTAATAAGTAAAAAGTATCTAGAATTAGGTTTTTTTGACATTTTCATCTATTTCTTAAATAAATTATTAATCATCATTATTTATCATTATTATCAATTATCATTAATTTTGTAAATAAACATGTAAATAAATTAATTAACTAGTAAATTAGGTTAACTTTAATATTTTCATTAATAATTAAAATATTTAGAACTAGGGTTTCCTCTTAATTTTAATTTTCTTAATTTTTATAAATACAAAAACATAAAAAACAATTTTTTTAATTAAATAATAATTAGACTTTTAATTTCAATTTAATTTCAAAAGGGTCAAAACCCTCGGATGTCCTAACTTTTATTCTTTCGCACGTTATTCTTTTTTTCGAATATTATGTAATTGCTCAAGCCTTGTAATAGTAATTTGGAATTTATTTACTTTCCGCATTTTTATTCAAAACGGATCTTTGTTAATTTGGCGATGTATAGACCCGCGCCTTGTAATAGCGTAGGACTTTACTTTCCGCACTTTAATTTCCGCACTCCTAAAACTGCTAAACTTTGCATGAAAGAATATATGGCCTAAAATAAAAACAAGCGTAGATCACCCATGACATGTACAAGATAAATGCTAAACTGAAAACAACACACAAATTCACACACCACTCTTAGGGTACGCCTCACTGTTGCCTTGCCCTCGAAATGTGGTCGTCGAGTATAGGACGTTTTAGTAAGTCCTTATGTCCATGATCTATGGCATAGGGGTAGCTTCTAAGGTGTCCTACTGTTGCTCTGGTGACCACAATGTCCCTTAACTCGAATTGATCCGAACACCTCTAACGGTGGTGCTACCTACCTCTCAATGGTGGGATGGCACTACCTTAAGGACTTCTACACAGCCTAATTCCTTAGAGTAGGTGGATGACTCATAGATACTTGCTCTATTCAAAAACAAATCAAAACTCTTTTCACACCGACACTTTTCAAAAAGCTTTCAAAACAATTTTTCAAACACTCTTGAGGACTGATACAAGAGTCGATCTGAAATCTTTCAAAGAAACTTTTTCAAACTCACTCACATTTGAAAAGCAAACACTTTTGAAAACACAATGAGCAAGTATCTAAGAGCCCATGGATAACCATGGATAGAAAGGGTGCTAACACCTTTCCTTTCTATAAATCTACCTCCCGAGCCGAGAAACTATCTCATAAGGAATTTTGCTGTGCTTTTGTCCTGTCCATGTTGGAGAAAATAAAAGACGGTGGCGACTCTTGCTTACCGCGACATTTCGCGAACCAGCTTTAAATAGTCAGTTCCAGATCCACCGATCACAAAGACCATCTGCTGAAACTACCGACAAGGGTAAGGGGATACTGGAAGTGCCTGTCTGGACGAAGGCCCATGATGTGGTTATCCCCGAAACCACTCAGAAAGAGATGGATGAAATCTTGAAAATAATCAGAAAAAGTGACTACGGCGTTGTGGAGCAGTTAGGACAGACCCCTTCTAAAATTTCAATGTTGGCTCTTCTGCTCTGTTCTGAGACCCACGTTAAGGCCCAGATCAAATTCTTGAAGGCGGCACATGTTCCCCAGGAGACTTCGGCTGACCAGTTTCAGGAATGTGTGGCCAGTCTTACTGCTGATAATGGCCTTGGCTTTTCCGATGCTAACTTAACTCCCAAAGGAAGAAAACACAATGATGCGTTACATGTTTCAGTTGAATGTCGGGGAACCACTCTCGCCCATGTTTTAGTTGATACTGGTTCTTCCTTGAATATGCTGCCAAAGAAAGCCTTAGACCGCTTGGACTGCGAAGGACTGACTCTCAAGCCTAGTAACATCATTGTTAGGGCTTTTGATGGTTCCAAGAGAATGGTTCATGGAGAGGTTGATATTCCTATCAAAGTAGGCACAGAAGTCTTCAACTCAACCTTTTACGTGATGGACATCCGACCGTCATATTCATGTTTTCTAGGAAGACCATGGATCCATTATGCCGGGGTAGTTACCTCCTCTTTGCACCAGATGCTGAAATATTTTGTTAAGGGTAAAATTATAACGGTGCACAGCGAGGAAAAGTACATGATAAGCCACCTCAACTCCTTCCGTTATGTGGAGCTGGATGGCGAGTTCATCGAAACGCCTTTCCAGCATTTTGAGGAAGTTTCTCCCAAGGTAGCAGTTGCGAAGACAATGGTTGAGGTGCCTATTGCTCCCAAGCACGTATCTAAGATGGCATCTCTCAAGGACGCAGAGGCGGTAATCAAAGAAGGGAAGAGTACATCATGGGGGAAATTGCCTGATTTTCCCCATAAGATGGACAAATTTGGACTAGGGTTTACAGCTGCAGGACAAAAGGCTATGCATCATTCCAAGACTGGAGGGCCACCTATAAGGATCACTCATCACGAAATTAATGCTGTAGAAGATGAAGATGAAGAGAGCCACTTTGAATATTGGATCTTCCCGACCGTCGAAGGGGGTTTGAGCAATTGGGAAGCAAAGGATTTTGTTCTTAATACCTTTATCAACCAGTAATTTTATCTTTGAACAATTTCCCATTTTTATGGTCTGTAATAACTAAACAATTTGCACATTATTTTCACCTCATGCCTTGCCCGGGGCATGTAGGTCCATTTGTAAGGGCTTGATTTTCTTCATAGTCATATGCCATGTTTTAATGAATCATTGGACGTTTTTGATCTATAAACTGCTGTGTTCCTTTTCTTTCCTTTTGCATTTTTGTTTGTTTAAGAATGGTTATCCCTTACACACACTCACACTCACAAATGCAGGTACCCATCCACTCCGGATTCCATGGGTGACTATTCTGCTTTAGCCTTCGATAACTCTGAAGATTTGGTCAATCAGGCCGAGTACGAAGTTGACGAAGATTGTGAAGTGCCAGGAGAGTTAGCCAGACCTTTGCAACAAGAAGAGAGGGCTATTCTGCCTCATGAAGAGTTGTTAGAAACCATCAACTTGGGGACATAAGAGGACAGGAAAGAAGTGAAAGTGGGTGCCAACCTGGAACCGAGTGTCAAGGAGCGCTTAGTGCAGTTGTTGAATGAATATGTTGAAATCTTTGCTTGGTCTTATGAAGACATGCCAGGGTTAGACACGGATATCGTGGTTCACCGTCTCCCTACAAGAGAAGGTTGTCCACCGATCAAGCAAAAGATCCGACGAATGAGGCCTGACATGTCTGAAAAGATTAAGGCTGAAGTAATGAAGCAATTCGACGTTGGCTTTCTGGCTGTTACCTCCTATCCACAATGGGTTGCTAATATTGTGCCCGTACCTAAGAAGGACGACAAAGTCAGAATGTGTGTGAACTATCGGGATTTGAACAGGGCTAGCCCAAAATACGACTTCCCGTTGCCATATATCGACATCATGGTTGACAACACAGCTCAGCACAAGGTATTTTCCTTCATGGATGGATTCTCGGGATATAACCAGATCAAAATGGCCCCCGAGGACATGGAGAAAACTACCTTTGTCACGCAATGGGGTACTTTCTGCTACAAGGTGATGCCGTTCGGACTGAAGAATGCAGGGGCAACCTATCAGCGCGCCATGGTAGCTTTATTTCATGATATGATCCATCATGAGATTGAAGTTTATGTAGACGACATGATAGCTCGATCACAGACAGAAGAAGAACACCTTAATCATTTGCAAAAGCTGTTTGCCAGGTTGAAGGAGTATAAACTCAGACTGAATCCAAGCAAGTGCACTTTTGGAGTAAGGTATGGTAAACTTCTGGGATTTATTGTCAGAAACAAAGGTATTGAGGTTAATCCAGCTAAAGTAAAGGCTATACAAGAAATTCCTGCCCCCGTACTGAAAAGGCGGTTAGAGGATTCTTGGGACGCTTGAACTATATTGCGAGGTTCATCTCTCACCTGACATCTACCTGTGAGCTGATTTTCAAATTGCTGAAGAAATATCAGGTAGTTGAATGGAACGATGATTGTCAAGTTGCTTTTGATAAGATCAAGGAGTACTTACTAGAACCTCCTATTCTGATGCCACCCGTCGAAGGAAGGCCATTGATCATGTATCTGACTGTTTTGGATAACTCAATGGGGTGTGTACTGGGCCAACATGATGAGTCTGGCCGAAAAGAGCATGCCATTTATTACCTTAGCAAAAAGTTTACCGACTGTGAGACTCGCTACTCACTGCTCAAGAAAACTTGTTGCGCTTTGGTATGAGCTGCTCGCCGGCTAAGACAGTATATGTTGACTCACACCACTTTGCTGATTTCCAAAATGGATCCAATTAAATATATCTTCGAGAAGCCGGCTTTATCTGGAAGAATCGCTAGATGGAAAATGATCCTGACTGAATATGACATCTAGTATACTACCCAAAAAGCTATAAAGGGGAGTGTACTAGTTGACCATCTAGCTCATCAAGCCGTCGAAGATTACCAATCTATGAGATTCGACTTCCCTGACGAGGACATCATGACTTTGGACAACATTGAAGGTAACGGACCGTACGACGGACCTGAACAAGGATCCCGATGGACCCTATACTTTGATGGTGCTTTAAATGCACTTGGCAACGGTATCGGTGCAGTACTCATTTCTCCAGATGGTTGTCATACACCCTTCACTGCCCGACTTTGCTTCAGCTGTACCAACAACATGGCTGAATATGAAGCTTGCATCTTTGGTCTCAAGGCTGCTATAGACTTGGGAATCAAATCTTTGGTCGTATTTAGGGACTCGGATTTGGTTATCAGTCAAGTCAAAGGAGAGTGGGACACTAAACATCTTAATCTCATCCCATACAAAGAACATGTCTTGACGTTGTTGCCTCACTTCGAGCAGATTACCTTCGAGCATTTCCCGCGAGAAGAAAATCAGTTAGCCGATGCTCTGGCTACAATGTCTTCCATGTTTAAACTCAACTGGGATGACGAGGCTCCCCAAATCATCATCGAGCGAATGGACGAACCGGCGCACTGTCATGAGATTAATACCGAAGAAGTAGTGGAACAACCCTGGTTTCATGAAATCAAAAGGTATCTCCAGACCAGAGAATACCCTGAAGGAGCTTCCGTCAATGACAAAAAGTTCTTAAGGAGATTTGCTGCCAAGTTCTTCCTAAGCAATGGCATCCTTTATAAGCGCAGTCATGATTGTGTTCTACTTCATTGTATGGACAAGGTTGAAGCAGATATGATCATGACCGATATACATAGCGGCACATTTGGCACCCACTTGAGCGGGCATACGATGGCTAAGAAGATTCTAAGGGCAGGCTACTAATGGTCTACCATGGAAGCTGATTGTCATCAACATTCCCGTACCTGCCACAAATGCCAAGTCTACGCTGACAAGGTACATATTCCTCCTGTTCCTCTCAACGTTCTGACAGCTCCTTGGCCATTCGCAATGTGGGGCATTGACATGATTGGAGAGATCAAGCCCACAACATCCAATGGACATCGCTTCATCTTGGTGGCCATTGATTACTTCACCAAATGGGTCGAGGCAGCTTCCTTTGCCTCCGTTACAAAGAATGTGGTTGCCCTCTTTATCAAGCAGAACCTCATATGCCGGTATGGTGTCCCGGACAGGATCATCACAGACAATGGTACAAATTTGAACAATACTATGATCACCGCTCTATGCAAACAGTTCCAGACTTATCATCACAATTCATCTCCCTATCGGCCAAAGATGAACGGTGTTGTTGAAGCTGCAAACAAAAATATCAAGAAGATCATTCAAAAGATGACAGTCACCTACAAGGATTGGCATGAGATGTTACCGTTTGCTCTACATGGATATTGTACCACGGCACGTACTTCAACAGGGGCAACCCCATTTTCTTTGGTGTATGGAATTGAAGTTGTTCTACCCATGGAAGTTCAGATTCCTTCCTTAAGGATTATGAAGGATGATGGTTTGAGTGAAGACGATTGGATTCAGACCCGGCTTGATCAACTTAATTTGATCAACGAGAAGCGACTTACTGCTGTTTGTCATGGTCAGACGTATCAAAAACGGATGATCAAGGCTTTCAACAAGAAAGTCAGGCGTCAGGTATATCAAGTCGGAGATCTTGTAATCAAGCGGATCATCTTACTGCAAAGTGATCCCAGGGGCAAGTGGACTCCTACTTACGAAGGACCATTTATGATCAAGAGCATCTTTTCTGGTGGGGCAATGATTCTGACCACCATGGACGACGATGATCTGCCGCACCCTGCGAACGCAGATATAGTCAAAAGATACTACGCATAAAAAGACCCGGCAAGTTGAAAACCCGAAAGGGATACTTGGGCAAGAAATGGCATCCCAGTGAATCGAAAACCCGAAAGGGCGGTTCAGGCAAAAATTAGGGATAAAACAAAAAAATCTCTGTACACCCGACAAGTTGAAAACCCGAAAGGGCGGCTTGGGCAAAAAAGGGTTTCCTGGTGGATCGAAAACCCGAAAGGGCGGTCCAGGCAAAAGTTAGGGAGTTAAAGCGTATGACTATGTCTCGTCGGATCACTTTAAGAACCATCTCTTCACCAATAAGCTCCTAGCTTCTGATCAATTTAGCCATCGGAGGACGAAGCAGCGAATGAACAAGATATACAGAGTTGTGAAGGCTATAGCAGAATGGGAATCCCATGGAATTATTACACATAGCCATCTTTCTTTTGTATAAAGTTTTTCAATTTTTACGACTACGTTCTCTTACTAGGATATCTGTTCCCGTTGTACAAAGATACTTACAAAAATTAATACAAATATACTTCAAAGTGCAGAAATTTGCTTGCCTTTCTTTTTCTGTTTTACACTTATGTTTTATTTGAAAACATCCAATGTTTTGATGAAAAGGCATATGCATTTGAATATAATCACTGCTTACAAATAAAACGAAATTGGGAGAGGATAATTACTGATAGGTTGAAGGTGTAGGAAGATATCTCTATGCCATTCGAGAAGAGATCCCCTGCATTACTTAGTTCAGATCCTCAACAAAGCTAAAACTTCGGAGTACATGTCCCCGGCCGAGTCCAACTTTAAAGTTCCCATCAGAGTTCAAACTCCCAATTCCCAGCGGAGCCAGAGTAATCTAAATCCCCTTCCCCAGCGAAGTCAAATTTCCAACTGATCAACTCCCTCAATTTCCCCAACAGCTAGGATGATTCCCCAGTAGATCGGCATACAATCCAAAACTCCTGATTTCACCGACTGAGTAAACATTCTCCCCACAAGGTCATTTCCCAGCAGATTGAAGATTCTCAATCTCATTTCTCTAGCAGAAGTCTCCCAGGTTTCAATTCCCCAGTAGAGGTCGTCAGAGTTTTCCTTATTCCCCAGGGAAGTCATGAAGTGTGCTCAGTCCCCGTAGAAGTTGGTGAAGCTTTTGTTAAAATCCCCGCAAGTCACCAAGGATCTTCAATCCCCAGCAGTGGTCCTAGGATTTCTCATCTTCAACAATCAAAGATTTTTGGAATCCCCAGCTTCGGTCAAGGATTTACTTTCCCCGGAAGCAGTCAAAGATTTCATTATCTCCAGCTATCAAGGATTTATTTTCCTCAGCAAGACAGCTACTCAGCTTGCACGCATAACCATTACATTCATATATCATAAACATCGATGAAATACAGTTCATTACATCATACATATCATGCAACATAACTTTATGTTTTTAGCTAACATTTTACCCTTTTCAGGATAAGATTAAAAGGCTATTGTTAACAATTATTCAAATACAGTACAGATACACCTCAGACACGACGGTCATTCTACTACTCATTCAGACTTCAGCAATCCGATACGGACTAGATATGCTCCAGACACGACGGCCATTCTATCTCTCATTTAGATTCAACTATCAACTTCAAGTTCATATATGCTCCAGAAACGGATGCCTTTCTGACCCTTACACCAGCAGCTTGATTCTCCCCAGTGCAATCACCACGGAAGTCATTCTGTCACTTATTCAGATCCCAGTTACAGTCTCAGATATACTCCAGACACGGAAGTCATTCTGCTACTCATACAGATCTCAAATTTAGATACAATACAGATACACTCCAGACACGGCAGTCATTCTGATATTCATTCGAAGTTCAAATACATTTACAGCTCAGATACACTCCAAATACTGACGCCATTCCTTTGCTCATACAGACTCAGTCTCCAGATACAGTTCAAATGCATTCCAGACACGGATACCATTTTGATACTCATTCTTCTGACCTACTGCATTGTAGTTCAATAAACACTCTTGGATGGCATCTTTAAGCCCATCTCCATCAAGGTTCTACCATCTCCAAATGGCATCTTTAAGCTCATTCCCTCAACAATATTTTGACGAGTGCAAATTTACGAGCACTCTAGTATCCAATCCTCTTTTACCTTCGAGTCGCGAAAGGCAAACTTGCCAATCTAACTCTTCAGGTTCAAGAAGATTGAACAGGGGCAACTGTTGTACCCCAAAATTTTCCCTCTCATTTCATCAACATTTTCTCAATCACAAGACTCTTAGAACTCAAGAACAAGCTAGGGTTTGCTCTGCTCAAGACACCTCCTTGCACTGTTGACCTGAATTAGGGTTTGAGTTTGCACAGGGATGTTTTGACCTACAATTCCCAAAGTGACTTTCATACTTCATGTTGGAGTCACAAGTTTGAACATACCAAGTTTCAAGCCTTGATTCAAATATTTGCCCAGTCAATTAGACAATTGACCTAGAAATCAACTGTATTGGGAAAAAGTCAATTGTGGCCAATTGACAGTCAAGCCTCATGAAATTTGACCCACATCAACATTATAAACTCATATGAACCATTTGATCAAGTTTTAATCACAATTCCACAAGAAATTTGACCAGATCACCAAAAGGGCAAAATGGTCATTTTTAGGGTTTTGACTGCACAAAGGCAATTTTTTACTGTTTGACCTGGCCAATGGCAAATCAAGCTCACACATGGACTCAAGGACTCAATGACATTGTCTTGACCCATTCAACAAGTTCAAAAGATCTCAAATGCATAGGATTGACAGATGAATTTTTCAGTCAACTGATCAAAATTTGACTATACACTGAAAAGTCAAACTTTGACTTTTTGGTCAAAATCAAGTGACAAGAGTTATTTTTCATCAAGACATGTCAAATTATGAAACTTGTTCATCAAGAAACCCAAAAATGCAAATTAGGGTTTAAAATGGAAAATTTTCATAACTTAGAAATTTTCTAAGTTATAAAATTTTCTTATTTTTTCCTAACTTTATCCCATTTTTTCACCAAGATGCAACTGGATTCAAACAAAACTTGAAACATGAAAGTTGTAGTCCATCACAAAGTATACAACTTTGATTCACAAAGTTTTCTCAAAAAAGGCTTGTATCTCAAGTTATGATTTTTGGAACAAGGGTACCTAAAACTTTTAACTTAGAGAAAATTTGCCCTAATCTAGGCAGGATTTTGACCCATCTTCTTGGCCACTTTTCACATAGTTCCACTTGGAGTTTCAAGTTGAATTTCAAAGATGGATTATAGTACATGTTCCAAGCTTTCCAAATTGTCCAAGAACTATTCAAACACCCTTGTGGTTAGAGAGAATCGAATGCTTGAAGTTGGAAAAAACTCACTTTTGTCCATGGCCAATACATGTTCATACAAACTTGCATTTTCAAATCAGCATGTTTGGTGCTAGCTTGCAGGCCTCAAAACCAGTTTATACTCCATAATTTAATGCATAACCATTGAGTTAAGGGATTATCTTGTTCATGTGGACATTACATGCAAAATTAAGCCCTAAATGGTAAAAGGTATATTACCATTTTTGCAAAAGTTACTTTATGTCAAAACACTAAGCATTGAGCCTTGGGTAAAATCTGAGACTGCAAACCAAATCCATGAATTAGAGGGGCCAAGAGTGTTGTGTGCAGTCTGATAGGAGGGCCTGTACAGGGTTATAACATCACTTCTATTCTTTTACTTCAAGTAGAAGAAACTTGCAAAATACAAGTCACAACACACATCTGAGAAAACCAGCTTGCAAGAACATTGTGAACAAGTTTTGTACCTCCTAACAAGCCTGAAACACGACCCCTTTGCCTCTCAAACTCCCTTGTACACAGAATCATTGTTTTTCTGCAAAACAGGGCAGGTGCTACATTTTGCAAGCCATAACCAAATTCTATCGTGCATTTTATCCAAAGATAGGTCAAACACCTTCCAATCAACTCACCTGAACTATCCCAGGCCCCCATTGCAAGCTGTAACACCTCTAACACACTTTGCCATTTTTGTTTTAAAGCTCTGCATGTTGAGTTCTACAGCACGATTCAAGCTGTTTCAAAATAAGCCAAGCATTGGAAAAGCTTCCTTGGACCTCAGGCAAGCTCAAAAGAAGCTCAAACACCATTGAAGGTTGCTACATTGTCCAGCTTGAAGTCAACTGAAACAGGTATTTCATGGACTTCTATCTCCCTATTTAGGAATGATTAGGCTTAGGTTTATGAATAAAATATGTTGTACTCATAGCCCTGAAGCCATACATATGCTTAGTTTTCATTTACATTAATCGTGCTAAGAGAATTTCACTCATGAACTTTCTGAAAAAACTAGGTTAGAAATTGGGGCCAGAGAAATTCTCTCTAGTCTATGAGAGTTAATCCAAGTTTTTTATATGGTTGGATTCGTTGTTTAATTCTCTATAATGTTCATGTTATGAGTTTTGTCAAAAAATCAAAGAATCAGGAGATAGCCATTAATGTACAGAGGCACGCGTTTTGTGAACAAGAGGAAGAAGTTGAAGTCTGACTGGGCTGGGCCTATTTGTTCTTTGCTTTTGACACCCCCATTTTCTGTTTACACCCCCCTGGCCCATTTATTTAAATATTCATCATTTTGACATTTTTATTTTTTATTCTGACTTTATTATTTTTTGTCTAAATATAAAAAACACCAAAAAATTATTTTCTATATTTTTCATATTTATTTTACATTTATTTTTATCTTACTAAGTAATAAATATGTAAATACTCTAATTTCTTTTTATTGAAACTCAAAAATAATGCAAAAATATATACTTCTTTTCATTTGTTATTTGTATTTATATTTAAAAACATTTTCTTGAATATACACATTTTTTTGTAAATAATTAATTTTTATTTCCATATATTTAATTAGAACAAAAAAATACAAAAATAATACATTTCATTTTTATTAATATTTTACACTAAAAACATTTTTTTACAATATACTTTTATTTTTGTATAAATTAATATATTTTTGTATATAATTATTAAATAATACTAGTTATTTAAGGATTAGGGTTTTGCCCTAAAATAACAAAAATAATTAAATTTGACTTTCTTTTATTTCACATTGAAAATACCTTTTACATACATGAAAATCTTTTTTTTTGCATAAAACATTTATTTTGATATTTGTTTAATTGTATTTATTTAAATATTAATTAGTGCCTATACATTCAATATGGTTGTAATAACTTAGAATTTATTTTCTTGTCAAATACCCCCAATTCAAATTTGTACCCCCCCTCCCTATATCATGTTGTAATAGTATAGCATTTAAATTCTCGCACATTTAAAAGCTTTCAATTATGCCATGCTTAAACCTAGGGTTTGTATGCAAATAAAATCAACAATTAGTTTGACCTAATCCAAGATGAATATGCATGAAAAACAAACACAATGCACACTTGCACCCCTAGGGTTTCAATCCACTTGTTGCCTTCAAAAATGGGCCATAATATGCATGTCAAGTTACTTTGGCAAAACAAAAACAAAACAAAGATCATAGTCCCTCGATGACGCTATCTGAGTTGCCTAAACAAAATGATCAAGTCCCTCAAGAAAATTGCCAAAAATACTTGACACTATTGCTATCATGGTCTATACGATGACCCGCGCCTGTCCCGTTAACATCCTAACACAAGGTTGTTCACCAAATACAATGGTGAAACAACACTGTTAAAAGGGTTAAAAACCTAAGAAAGATATTTGAGTAAAATAGGGTAGATAGCTCTTAGTTACTTGATCAAAAACTTGAAAAACATCCTTGCTATTTTCAAAATACACTTCACAACACAATTTCAAAACCCTACTTTCAAACATTGGAAACTGTTCAAAAGACAAAAACACCTTTGTATACATTCAAACAAGAATCATTATAAAGGTTGCCACAATGATGGCCTCTTTTCAAAACATCTTTTAAAATCACACACAAAGCACCATTTCAAACCATTGAAGAGCACCATTTCAAACAATTGAAAAGTAAAGCAAGTGATCTAAGCAAGTAACTAAGAGCCCATGGATAACCATGGATAGAAAGGATGCTAATACCTTCCCTTTCTATAGTCTACTCCCCGAACCCAAGAAAACATCTCAAAGGTCTTTCCTGTGCTTTTTGACCTTTCCTTGGGATAAAATAAAAAGTCGGTGGCGACTCTTGCTAAACCGAAACATTTGCAAACACAAACGACAAAACACGGAGTCAGTTCTCCCGTTGTATCACAGTACCTACTCATTATCTAATAGTGTCTGATAAGTTGTACGGGATGGGAAGGTCCACGCCCATGCTAAGATGTATGGTCGAAGCAAAGGTCACCTTAATAATGAAAGAGGTGCACGAAGGGGCATGCAGTAGCCACATTGGAGGAAGAGCCATATCCTGGAAGATCCCATGAGTTAGGTATTATTAGCCTCGAATGCTACAAGATTGTTCCGAGTTCGTGAGTAAGTGTGAAAAATGTCAGGTGTACTCGCCATTCATTCACTCCCGGACCGAGCTATTACACTCCATATTTTCTCCATGGCCATTCTATCAACAGGGAGCAGACATACTGGGACCATTACCCTCTGTGCCTGGGAAGCTAAAATTCCTTATTGTAGTTGTGGATTACTTTATGAAATGGGTAGAAGCAGAGGTTGTGGCATGCATCACCGCTCAAAAAGTGTGGTACTTCTATTGGAAAAATATCATTTGCAAGTTTGGTTTACCCAGAGTCATAGTGTCCAACAATGGGACAGAGTTTGCAAGCACGGTCGTGGTGGAACTCTACAAAGATCTAGGTATCCAAAACAAATTCGTGTCAATAGAGCATCCTCAAGACAATGGACAAGTCGAAGCAGCCAACAAGACTATCCTAGCAAGAATGAAGAAGAAGTTGGACAACGCAAAGGGCATGTAGTCTGAGTACTTGCTAGAGATCCTTTGGTCGTACCATACAACACCTCACTCCACCACCCGAGAAATACCTTTCCGGATGGTATAAGGAGCTGACACCGTGATACCAATAGAGATCAACACCCCTACATGGAGGAGGAAGCACTTCGATGAAGAAGCCAATAAGGATGATTTAAACAGCTCTATCGACTTGGTGGATGAGGTCCGAGAAATATCCCAGATAAGGGAATTCGCACTCAAGAATAGATTGGCTAAGAGGTTTAATTGGTTATACATAGAGGTTTCCAACTGGGTGATCTAGTTATAAAAAGGATTACTGATCCTAAGTACAATGGAAAGTTGTCTTCATACTAGGAGGACCCGTATCGGGTCTGTGATACGGTGGGAGAACTGACTTGAGGTTTTGCGTTTTTTGTTCGCAAATGTTTTGGTTGAGCAAGAGTCGCCACCGACTTTTTATTTTATCCTAAGGAAAGGTTAAAAAGCACAGGAAAAACCTTTGAGATGTTTTCTTGGGTTCGGGGAGTAGATTATAGAAAGGGAAGGTATTAGCACCCTTTCTATCCATGGTTATCCATGGGCTCTTAGTTACTTGCTTAGATCACTTGCCTTTGTTTTTCAATTGTTTGAAATGGTGCTTTGTGTGTGTGGTTTTGAAAATGTTTTGAAAAAGATGCCTTGTCTAGGTAACCATTGTAACAATTCTTGTTTGAATGTTTTACAAAGGTGTTTGTCTTTTTGAAAAGATGTTTCAATGTTTTTGAAAGTTTGTTTTGAAGTTGTGTTGTGATGTGTGTTTTGAAAAATGGCAAGGATTGTTTGCAAGTTTGGTCAAGTAACCAAGAGCTATCTATCCTAAATTTCTCAAAGATCTTTCTCATGTTTTAACCCTTTTAATAGTGTTGTTTCACCATTGTATTTGGTGAACAACCTTATGTTAGGATGTTAACGAGACGGACGCGGGTCATCGTTTAGACCATAGAGGCAATAGTGCCAAGTATCTTTGGCAATTTTCTCAAGGGGCTTGATCATTTTAGGCAACTTGATAGCGTCATCGAGGGACTATGATCATTTGATTTGTTTTTGTTTTGCCAAAGACACTTGACATGCAACTATGGCCCATTTTTGAAGGCAACAAGTGGAGTAACCCTAAGGGTGCAAGTGTGCATTGTGTTTGCTTTTTTCATGCATGTTTATCTTGAATTAGGTCAAGCTATTTGTTGATTGATTTTGCATACAAGCCCTAGGTCTATCATGGCATAATTTGAAAGCTTTTAAATGCGGAAATTTAAATGCTAATCTATTACAACAATGATTATGGGGATGGGGGTACAAGTTTGAATTTGGGGGATGTTTGACAAGGAAATAAAATCTAAGTTATTACAACCATATCGAATGTATAAGTTACAACATTTAATTGTACAATATTCAAATAAATACAATAAATAGATAAGAATGTATTATGCACAAATTGATTTTTTATGTATGTGAAAGTATTTTTCAATGTGAAATATAAACAAAAATAAAAAGGTCAAATTTTGAATATTTTTGTCATTTAGGGCAAAACCCTAGTTTTTTAAATAAATAGTAATATTTATTAATTATGTACAATTTATATTAAAAAATAAAAAAGTATATTGTAAAAAAAAGTATTTTTAGTGTCATATATTAAATAAAAATAAAATGTATTATTTTTGTATTTTTTGTCATAATTATCTAATAAAAATGAAATATACAAGTATTATATATTATATATATTAAATTTGCTAAATATGAACAAAAATAAAAATATTAATTATTTACCAAAAAAATGTATATTCAAGGAAATATTTTCAAAATGTAAACAAAAAATAATAACTGAAAAAATAAATATTTTTGTATTATTTTTTAGGGTTTTAAATAAAAAGATTTTATATTATTTACATACATATGTTAAATAAAGAAAATAAATTCCAAATAAATGCAAAAAGTGTGGAAAAATATTTTTAATGTTTTTTATGTTTGGACAAAAAATATCAAGTCAGAATAAAAAAATAAAAAGTCAAAAATGACAAATATTTCACACAATGGGCCAGGGGGGTGCAAATGGAAAAAGGGGTGCAAAAAGCAAGTTGACTCGGGCCCAGCCCAAGTCAACTTTGTCTTCAACCTCCAGCAACCTTTTGAAAACAAAAACGCGTGTTTCCTTGTACAACTACCATCTCCTGATTCCTTGATTTTTAGCAAAAACTCATAACACAAACAATGTAGAGCATCAAATCACGATTCCAAATATGTAAAAAACTTAATCTAACTCTAAGAAACTAGGGAGAATTTCTTCACCCCCAATTTCTGACCTAATTTTTTCACATGTTCATGGCTAAAATTCTCACAGCGTGCTTAACATAAATAAAAACTGATCACATGTATGGCTTCAGGGCTATGAGTAGAGCATGTTTCATTCACAAACCTAAGCCTAACTCTTCCTAGATTGAGAGATAGAAGTTCATAGTTTTACCTGTTTCAGCTTGACTTGAACAGAGCAATGTAGGTATCTTCAATGGAGTTTGAGCTTTGGTTGAGCTTGCCTGAAGTCCAATGATGCTTCCCAAATGCCTAGCTTGCTTTGAAACCAACTGTATCGTGCTATGGAAGTCCACCTGCACAGCTTGAAAGTAAAAATGGCAAACGTGGTTAGGGGTGTTACAGCTTGAGTTCAGGGCTTGGGATAGCTTCAGTGGATGATATGTAATATGTTTGAACTCCTTTTGGACAAAACGCACGACAAGAATGGATTGTGGAACTCAAGTTGCAGGGTATGCCCTGTTTCTGCAGCAAGAGGGTGTTTTGATGTATGAGGAGGTTTGAGAGATGGTTGAATCGTGCCTTAGGTCTGTTCGGGTGTATGGAAGATGTTTACAAGGTTTGTTCTTGGCTGTGTTGACAGGAAGTGAAAGTTGTGTGTTTTTGCAAGGTTTCTTCAAATGTAAGCAAGAAAGTGTAAGTGTCAATGCAGGCATGTACCACCCTCTATGTATGCTGCATATCTTTCTCTTGAGACTTGTAACTTGTAGATTTGATTTGGCTTCAGAGATATAGCCTCATGCCTCTTGGATTTGGTATTTGACATAAAGCATAACTTTATCAAAATGGCAATTCACTTTTTTCCAATTAAGGGTTAATTTTGCATGTATTGTCCAAATGAACAAAATAAACCCTTAACTCAATGGTTATGCATTTAATTATGGTGTGTAAAACTGGTTTTGAGGCCTGAAAGCTAGCTTTGTATAAGCTGATTTGAAAATGCAAGTTGTGATGAGCAAGCTTTGGCCATGAACAAAAGTGAGTTTTGGCCAACTTTGCAAATTCGATTCTCTCTAACCACAAGGGTGTTTGATGAGTTCTTGGACAATTTGGAAAGCTTAGAATGTGTACTACAATCCATATTTGTAATGAAAATTGAAACTCCAAGTGGAACCATGTGAAAAATGGCCAAGAAGTTGGGCAAAAATCCTTCCTAGAATAGGGCAAAATTCTTCTAAGTTAAAAGTGTTTTGTACCCTTGTTCCAAAAATCATAACTTGAGATACAAGCTTCCTTTGAGAAAACTTTGTGAATCAAAGTTGTAGATTTTGAAATTGACTACAACTTTCATGTTTCAAGTTTTGTTTGAATCCATTTGCATCTTGGTGAAAAAATGGGACAAAGTTAGGAAAAAATAAGGAAGTTGCATAACTTAGAAAAATTCTAAGTTATGAAATTTTCTCATTTTAAACCCTAATTTGCAATTTTGGGTTTCTTGATGAACAAGTTTCATAATTTGACATGTCTTGATGAAAAATGAATCTTGGCACTTGATTTTGACCAAAAAAGTCAAAGTTTGACTTTTCAGTATATAGTCAAATTTTGATCAGTTGACTGAAAAATTCATCTGTCAATCTTATGCATTTGAGATCTTTTGAACTTGTTGAATGGGCCAAGACAATGCCATTGAGTCCTTGAGTCCATATGTGAGCTTGATTTGCCATTGGTTAGGTCAAACAGTCAAAAATTGCCTTTGTGCAGTCAAAACCCTAAAAATGACCATTTTGCCCTTTTGATGATCTGATCAAATTTCTTGTGGAATTGTGATCCAAACTTGATCAAATGATTCATATGAGTTCATTATGTTGATGTGGGTCAAATTTCATGAAGTTTGACTGTCAATTGGCCACAGTTGACTTTTCCCCCCAATACAGCTGATTTCTAGGTCAACTGTCCAATTGATTGGGCAAAGATTGGAATCAAAGCTTGAAACTTGGTATGGACAAACTTGTGAGTCCAACATGAAGCATTAAAGTCACTTTGGGCATTTTAGATCAAGACATCCCTGTGCAAACTAAAACCCTAATTTAGGTCAACAGTGCAAGGAGGGGTCTTGAGCAGAGCAAACCCTAACTTGATCTTGAGCTCCAAGAGTCTTGTGGTGAGAAAATGTTGATGAAATGAGAGGGAAAATTTTGGGGTACAACAGTTGCCCATGTTCAATCTTCTTGCACCTGAAGAGTTAGATTGGCAGGTTTGCCTTTCGCGACTCGGGGGTAAAAGGAGATTGGACACTAGAGTGCCCAAAAAAATTTGCACTCGTCCAAGCGTAGTTGAGGGAATGGGCTTAAAGATGCCATTTGGAGATGGGCTTAAAGATGCCATCTAGAGATGTGACAGAATCTTGTCGGGGGATGGGCTTAAAGATGCCATCTGGAATGTGTTGTACCCCAAAATTTGCCCTCCCATATTCTTCAAGAAATTGCCAAGCCAAGCTGCAAAATTCCCCAAGGGTTGCACAGTCAAAGATCTCCTATACAGTCAAAATTAGCGTTTGTGTTCTGGTCAAGAAAATGAAGTTTTCAAAGGTCCAATCAAGTCTCACAAGCCTACAAATATGGTCAAGCATCCTCATATCAAGTTTCAAGACTTTCAGCACAAAATTGCACAGTCAAAAACCCTAATTGCACTACAGTCAACTGTAGGGGCAAAATGGTCATTTGACAGTCAAAAGTTCAAATTTTTGGTCAACATATCATTTTGAAGCCACAAACATCATTTGATCAATGCTTGATCATGATTCTCAAAACTTGGCTCAAAAATCATCAAGATGCAAAAGTTTCTATTTTTGGACAGCTGAAAAAGTCAATTGAAATTGACCAGGGCATAACTTTCACATGGTTCATCAGAAAAATTCCATCCAAAGCTCATTTTGAAGAGAAAGACATTTCCTACAACTAATCTTCATACTTCAAGTCCAAGAAATGCTCTCACAAAAAGTTATCAATTTCAACATTATAGGTCATTTTCAAAAGTCAACAAAAAGGGACTTTAAGTCAAAGGCCATAACTTGAGATTGGTAAATCAAAATGACATGGGACCAAAGACATTGTTTAGAGGACTTCAAGACCTTTCTAAAATGTCCAAGAACATGAGCAAAGCTTAAAAATTGAGAAAGTTATGCATTGGAGAAGTTGGGAAATTTTTGTGAAATGGCCAAAATCATTTATCCTTGAAATCTCATTTTTGACAAAAGGGGCCCACTTTTTCCACTTGAATTAACTTGGCCATGCTTCCCACGTGTCCCACCTTTTATTTCAGATTTTTTTATTAATTTTTTCATTTTTATTGATTTTATTGGATTTAATTAATTTTAAATCTTTTAAAATCAAAAGAAATTCAAAAATTAATTTAAAAGGGAATATTTGGCCTTAACTAGCCTTGAAACATCATTATGTGCCTACCAAAATTCGTGCAAGGGAGTAAACAAGGCAAGAATTCAAAAATGAGTCAAAAAAGGAAGTTTTGTTATGGAGGTTTATGGAGGATTTTGGACTTGAATGCTATACATTAAGAGACCATAATTCCTTTTGATTCACATTACCTAATGCCTATACAAGGGATCAAAAACGAAATTGAGAGGAGGCTGCACCAGAACACAAGAAAATCACAACCTAAAAAGTCCCCAAAAACAAAAAAACACATTTGAACTTTTCAAGAAAAAAAGCAAAACTGTAAACCTACTTGCAGCACGTTTTAAGCCTCTATTCCAATCAAAAACACATTCCTTGCATTTCCAGGAATCTCCAGCAATCAAAATCAAGCCCAAACGCGCAAAGAAGCATCCCCACGACACCCCACGGTTTGTCCAAAATTTGAAAATCAAAACTCCATTTCCATGCCTTTTTAATTCATTTTAAATATTGCTATGCATTGCTGATGTTATTACCAAGCTTCCTGTATGCTTTAATTTGACTGTAAGGCCACAAAATGCAAATCACCATGGGAGACATCTAGGTTTTCCGAAGCTTTCAATTTGGGGTTTCTCACATACGCAAAAATTGGAACCTCAAACTGCCATGGTTGAATTGAGGAAGATGAGACGAGTCCAATGGACCCCTCGCGCCTAATTTATGTCTAACGAGGAGCTAATCGCTTTTATTTGCAGGCTTGTGTTTTGGGGGGGTTTAAAACCCCCGCTACATGTTTGTTATTTTGCAGAAAAGGTAGAAGACGATGGCGTGGCAACCGGGCATTAGACCATTCAAAATTCCGCGCGCGTTTTTTTTTAATTCCCAGGATTTATTTGCTTATCAATATAATATTAAGTGTTTATTGTTATGTCAATTGAAACAGCTGGCTCAGATGGCAACGCGTTAGTGGATATTCCCAGAAGGCACGAGTTCGAGTCCTGGTTCAGGCATTTTTTTTTCACCTTTTCCATAATTAACATGTTTCCTTTGTTTTTCACCCTTTTTTATATTTTTAATCCTAATTTAATTTATATTCAAATAATTTTCTCATGCATTTAAAAACTCACAAAAAATATTTTCCTTTTTGCATTTTAATCAGAAAAATGTTTATTTAATTTTTGACATTAAAAATAATATTTTTGCATGCATATTTAATTAATTGTTAGATAATCATTAATTTGACTTTTATTTGCTTTTAGTTATCAAAATTGATCCAAAAAAAACACCAAAAAATAATTACTCTATCATTAAATTAATTTAACTAACATTTTCATAAAAAACCCAAAAAAAAGAATATAATTAACACTTTTATTATTATTATCTTTATTTTGTAAATAAACCATAATTGAATTAGTTTTTTAATTAGGTCATTTTAACATTCTTTTTAATAATTAAAATAAATTTAGACTTAGGCTTTTCTTTTGACATTTTAATTTCTTTTTCTATTTTATTTCATAAAAAAACATAAAAAAACAAAAACATAAAAAAAATAAAAAATAAAATAACTTCTTTTCTTTAATCATTAATTAATTTAATAATTTCAATTCAATTCCTTAAAGGGTCCAACGCCCTCGCACTCGATTCTTATTTCTTTTCGCACATTTATTTTTATTTCTTTTGTAGATATAATGTATTTGCCCCAAAGCCTTGTAATAGATAATTAGGATATTTACCTTCCGCATTTTACTTATTCAAATCGGGTCTTTATTTAATTTGGCGATGTAGACCCGCGCCTTGTAATAGCGTAGGACTTTTATTTTCCGCACTTTAAATTCCCGCACCTTTAACTGTTAAACAATAACATGAAAGAATGAGTGCCCAAAAATAAAATCGAAACGTAGATCACCAATGCATGAACAAGACAAACAATAAACTAAAAATGACACACAATCCACACACCACCCCTAGGGTACGCTTCACTGTTGCCTTGCCCCTCGAAAGGTGGTCATCAAGTACAGGATGCCTTAGTGAGTCCTTATGTTCCATTGATCCAGTTGCCTCGAATAAGTTGCCTCGGAACGGTCGCCTCAGAATAAAAAGATCAATGGCATAAGGGTAGCTTCTAAGGTATCTTACCATTGCTCTGGTGATCACCCTGTTGCCTTGCCCCCTCGAAACGTGGTCGTTGAGTACAGGACGTCTTAGTAAGTCCTTATGTTCCATTGATCTAGTTGCCTCGAATAAGTTGCCTCGGAACGGTCGCCTCGGAATAAAAAGATCAATGGCATAAGGGTAGATTCTAAGGTATCTTATTATTGCTCAGTGTCCACACTGTCCCTAACCCTCGAATTGACCCGAACACCTCCAACGATGGTGCTACCTATCTCTCAATGGTGGGATAGCACTACCTAAAGGACAATTACACAGCTTAATTCCTTAGGGTAGGTAGATGACTCGTGGGTACTTGCTCTTTTCAAAAACAAACAAAATACTTTTCACACCTTACACTTTCAAAAAGTTTTCAAACAATACTTCATACACTCTTGAGGACTGATACAAGAGTTACCTAGAAGTTTTCAAACGAACTTTTTCAAAACCCACTCACACTTGAAAAGCAAACAAATTTTGAAAACACAATGAGCAAGTATCTAAGAGCCCATGGATAACCATGGATAGAAAGGGTGCTAACACCTTCCCTTTCTATAATCTACCTCCCGAACCGAGAACTAATCTCAATAAGGAATTTTTCTGTGCTTTTGTCCTTTCCATGTTGGAGAAAATAAAAGACAGTGGCGACTCTTGCTTACCGCGACATTTCGCGAAACCAGCTTTAAAACAGTCAGTTCCAGATCCACTGATCACAGAATGTTTGTTGTAGGTGAAAGAAATGAATATCAGAAAGGTGTCCATGTTTTGGAACATCTCTGAACTGGGGGTCTGAATAAGCAATAGATTAACATCCATGTTTGGAGAATCCGTAAACTGTTTTCAGAAGCTTATTAATCTTATCCTGAAAAGGGTAAAATATTAGCTGAAACACAAAGTTATGTTGCATGAAATGTATGATGCAATATATGTTATATCAATGTTTATGATATGAATGTAATGAACGCGCATGTAAGCTGATGAGCTGTCTTGCTGAGGATAGATGAATCCTGGATAGCGAGAGATAATAGAATCTTGACTGCTACCGGGGCAAGTGAATCCTTGACTGCTGCAGGGGAAAGTAAATCCTTGACTGCTGTAGGGGATTGCAGGAATCTTTTGATCTCTGAAAATGAGAAGTCCTGGGACCAACGTTGGGGATTCAGGAACTTGGGTTGTATGCCAATCTACTGGGGATTCAAGGACGAGAGTCTTCATTCTGTTAACGATTAACTGTTATCTGGTCGATCTCCAGGCTTTCACAGAAACTTGTATTGCTATCTGGTCATAATCCAGGCTTCACAATAACTTGCTAAGCTGTTATCCGGTCAAATCCGGGCTTCACGGCTTGTGTTAAAGATATACCACTATCTGGTCGACTCCAGGTTTTGTAGTATTCTTGGCTGTTGTCTGGTCGTAATCCAGGCTTCACAGAAACTTGTATTGCTATCTGGTCATAATCCAGGCTTCACAATAACTTGTTGAGCTGTTATCCGGTCAAATCTGGGCTTCACGGCTTGTGTTAAAGATATACCACTATCTGGTCGACTCCAGGCTTCATAGTATTCTTGGCTGCTGTCTGGTCGTAATCTAGGCTTCACAGAAACTTGTATTACTATCTGGTCATAATCCAAACTTCACAATAACTTGTTGAGCTGCTATCCGGTCAAATCCGGGATTCACGGCTTGTGTTAAAGATATACCACTATCTGGTCGACTCCAGGCTTCGTAGTATTCTTGGCTGTTGTCTGGTCATAATCCAGGCTTCACAGAAACTTGTATTGCTATCTGGTCATAATCCAGGCTTCACAATAACTTGTTGAGCTGCTATCCGGTCAAATTCGGGCTTCACAGCTTGTGTTAAAGATATACCACTATCTAGTCGACTCCAGGCTTCGTAGTATTCTTGGTTGTTGTCTGGTCGTAATCCAGGCTTCACAGAAACTTGTATTGCCATCTGGTCATAATCCAGGCTTCACAATAACTTATTGAGCTGCTATCCGATCAAATCCGGGCTTCACGGCTTGTGTTAAAGATATACCACTATCTGGTCGACTCCAGGCTTCGTAGTATTCTTGGCTGTTGTATGGTCGTAGTCCAGGCTTCACAAAAACTTTTATTGCTATCTGGTCATAATCCAGGCTTCACAATAACTTGTTAAGCTGTTATCCGGTCAAATCCGGGCTTCACAGCTTGTTAGGGATTAAACTAATATTCGGCCAAATCCGGGCTTCATAGCTTGCTTTTAGGGGACACCACTATCTGGTCGTAATCCAAGCTTCGCGGTAGTCTGATATTGTTATTCGGTCGTAATCTGGGCTTCACAATATGCTGTAGAGATCAAGATATTATCCGGTCAAATCCGGGCTTCATAACTTGAATTTTGTGAGAATTTGATCCTTGACGACCGTAACTTCCAACAGGTGATGAAGGAACATTTAAACGATCGATCAATTTGAAATGTAATTTGTTTTGGAGAATAAATCCTTGACAAATGTTGGGGAAATAAACCCATAATCGAAGCTGGGGATTGAAAATCCTTTGATTACTGAGGGTGAGAAATCCTTGCTGACTGCTTAGTGCTTGGGGAGCAAGATCTTCAGCTGTTGAGGGATTTTAGGACCACTGCTGGGGATTGAAAATCCTTGGTGACTTGTGGGGAATGAGAATTCTGATGATCTCTACTGGGGAGTTCAGAACCTGGGAGACTCATGCTGGAGGAGTGAGACTGAGAATCTTTAATCTGATGGGAAGTATCTCTGTGGGGAGAGTGTTCACTAATCTGGTTCCGCAGGGAATTGATAGTTGGAAGTTTTAGCTCTGCTGGGGATTTTGAAACTTACCTCTGAGGGGAATTAAGTGCTGGAAGGCCCTCTTGGCTGGAGAAATCATCTTTGAGAAAGCTTTTGTTCTGCTGAGGATCCTGAAGTTTAACTCTGTTTGGGGAATTAAGTTCTGGATTTTAACCTTGTTGAGGAATTTGGAGTTTAACTCCGCTGGGGATTCCTTCTGAAAGGACATCAAGATATCTATTTGTACCTTCAACCTATCAGCAATCATCTTTCTTGATTTGTAAGAAAATGATTATGTTCAAATGCATATGCCTATTTAACCAAACATTGGACGTTTCTCAAATAAAACATAAGTGTGAAGAAGAAAAGGAAGACAAAGCAAATTTCTGTATTCGGAAAAGTATTTGTATTAACTTTTTATGAGTATCTTTGTACAAAGGGGACAGACATCCTAGTAAGAGGATGTTGTCGTAAAAAATTGAAAATTTTATACAAAAGAAAGATGGCTATGTGTAACAATTCCATGGGATTCCATTCTGTTATAGCCTTCACAACTCTGAATATTTGTCCATTCGCTGCTTCGTCCGCCGATGACTGGATTGATCAGAAGCTTGGAGCTTGTTGATGAAGAGATTGTTTTTTAAAGTGATCAGACGAGACATAGCCATACGCTTTAATTCCCTAACTTTTTCCTGGATTTCCCTTTCGGGTTTTCATCCCACCGGGAAACCCTTTTTTTCCCAAGTCGCCCTTTCGGGTTTTCAACTTGTCGGGTGTACAGATTTTTTTGTTTTATCCCTAACTTTTGCCTGAACCGCCCTTTCGGGTTTTCGGTTCACCGGGATGCCCATTTTTGCCCAAGTCGCCCTTTCGGGTTTTCAACTTGTCGGGTTTTTTTATGCGTAGTATCTTTTGACTATGTCTGTGTTCGCAGAGTGTGGCAACTCGTTGTCGTCCATGATGGTCAGAATCAATGCACCACCAGAAAATATGCTCTTGATCACAAATGGTCCTTCGTAAGTAGGAGTCCATTTTCCCCTGGGATCACTTTGCGGCAAGATGATCCGCTTGATTACAAGATCTCCAACTTGATATACTTGACGTCTGACTTTCTTGTTGAAAGCCTTGATCATCCGTTTTTGGTACGTCTGACCATGGCAAACAGCAGTGAGTCGCTTCTCTTCGATCAAATTGAGTTGATCAAGTCGGGTTTGAATCCAATCGTCTTCATTCAAATCAGCGTCCTTCATAATCCTTAAAGAAGGAATCTGAACTTCCATGGGTAGGACAACTTCCATGCCATATACCAAAGAAAATGGGGTTGCCCCTGTTGAAGTACGTGTCGTGGTACGGTATCCATGCAGAGCAAACGATAACATCTCATGCCAGTCCTTGTAGGTAACTGTCATTTTCTGAATGATCTTCTTGATGTTTTTGTTCGCAGCTTCAACAGCACCGTTCATCTTCGGCCGATAGGGAGATGAATTGTGATGATAAATCTTGAACTGTTCGCATAGAGCGGTGATCATAGTATTTTTCAGATTTGTACCGTTGTCTGTGATGATCCTGTCGGGGACACCATACCGGCATATGAGGTTCTGCTTAATGAAGCGGGCAACCACATTTTTCGTAACAGAGGCAAAGGAAGCTGCTTCGACCCACTTGGTAAAATAGTCAATAGCGACCAAGATGAAGCGATGTCCGTTGGATGCTGTGGGCTTGATCTCTCCAATCATGTCAATGCCCCACATTGCGAATGGCCAAGGAGCTGTCAGATCGTTAAGAGGAACAGGAGGAATATGAATCTTGTCGGCGTAGACTTGACATTTGTGGCAAGTACGGGAATGTTGATGGCAGTCAGCTTCCATGGTAGACCAGTAATAGCCTGCCCTTAGAATCTTCTTAGCCATCGTATGCCCGCTCAAGTGGGTTCCAAATGTGCCACTGTGTATCTCAGTCATGATTAACTCTGCTTCGGCCTTGTCTACACATCGGAGTAAAACACAATCATGGCTGCGTTTATAAAGGATGCCATTGCTCAGGAAGAACTTGGCCGCAAATCTCCTTAAGAACTTTTTGTCATTGACGGAAGCTCCTTCAGGGTAATCTCTAGTCTAGAGATACCTTTTGATTTCGTGAAACCGGGGTTGTTCCACTACTTCTTCGGTATTAATCTCATGAAAATGCGCAGGTTCATCCATTCGCTCGATGGTGATTTGGGGAGCCTCGTTATCCCAGTTGAGTTTAAACATGGAAGACATTGTAGCCAGAGCATCTGCTAGTTGATTCTCTTCTCGCGGGAAATGCTCGAAGGTGATTTGCTCGAAATGAGGCAACAATGTCAGGACATGTTCTTTGTATGGGATAAGATTAGGATGTTTGGTATCCCACTCTCCT
This sequence comes from Vicia faba, assembly GCA_948472305.1. NCBI lineage: Eukaryota > Viridiplantae > Streptophyta > Magnoliopsida > Fabales > Fabaceae > Vicia > Vicia faba. The sequence goes on from OX451740.1 coordinate 314,810,438, forward strand.
TTGATTTGACTGATAACCAAAGCCGAGTCCCCAGATATGATCAAAGATTTGATCCCCAAGTCTATAGCAGCCTTGAGACCAAAGATGCAAGCTTCATATTCGACCATGTTATTGGTACAGCTGAAACAAAGTCGGGCCGTGAAAGGTGTATGACAACCTTCCGGGGAAATGAGTATCGCACTGATACCGTTTCCAAGTGCATTTGAAGCACCATCAAAGTACAGGGTCCATCGGGATCCATTTTCAGGTCCGTCATACGGTCTGTTACCTTCAACGTTGTCCAATGTCATGATGTCTTCGTCCGAGAAGTCGAATCTCATGGATTGATAATCTTCGATAGCTTGATGAGCTAGATGGTCAACTAGTACACTCCCTTTTATAGCTTTTTGGGTAGTAAACTGGATGTCATACTCAGTCAGGATCATTTTCCATCTAGCGATTCTTCCAGATAAAGCAGGCTTCTCGAAGATATACTTGATAGGATCCATTTTGGAAATCAGCAAGGTGGTATGAGTCAACATATACTGCCTTAGTCGGCGAGCAGCCCATACCAAAGCGCAGCAAGTTTTCTCGAGCAGTGAGTAGCGAGTCTCACAGTCGGTAAACTTTTTGCTAAGGTAATAAATGGCATGCTCTTTTCGACCAGACTCGTCATGCTGGCCCAGTACACACCCCATTGAGTTGTCCAAAACAGTCAGATACATGATCAGCGGCCTTCCTTCGACGGGTGGCATCAGAATAGGAGGTTCTAGCAAATACTCCTTGATCTTATCAAAATCAATTTGACAATCATCGTTCCATTCGACTACCTGATCTTTCTTTAATAGTTTGAAAATTGGCTCACAGGTAGACGTCAGATGAGAGATGAACCTTGCAATATAGTTCAAGCGTCCCAAGAATCCTCTAACCTCCTTTTCAGTACGGGGGGCAGGCATTTCTTGTATAGCTTTTACTTTTGCTGGATCGACCTCAATGCCTTTGTTGTTGACAATAAATCCCAGAAGTTTACCAGACCTAACTCCAAAAGTGAACTTACTTGGATTCAGCCTGAGTTTGTACTCCTTCAACCTGGAAAACAGCTTTTTCAAATGTTCAAGGTGTTCCTCCTCTGTTTGTGATTGAGCTATCATGTCGTCTACGTAAACTTCAATCTCATGATGTATCATATCATGAAACAAAGCTACCATGGCGCGTTGATAAGTTGCCCCTGCGTTCTTCAGTCCGAACAGCATCACCTTGTAGCAGAAGGTACCCCATTGTGTAACAAAGGTTGTTTTCTCCATGTCCTCGGGGGCCATTTTAATCTGGTTGTAGCCTGAGAATCCGTCCATGAAGGAAAACACTTTGTGTTGAGCTGTGTTGTCAATCAAAATGTCGATATGTGGTAGCGGAAAATCATCTTTAGGGCTGGCCCTATTCAAATCCCGGTAGTCCACACACATTCTGACCTTGCCGTCTTTTTTAGGTACTGGCACAATGTTAGCAACCCATTGCAGATAGGATGTAACAGCTAGAAAGCCAGCGTTGAATTGCTTCATTACTTCAGCTTTAATCTTCTCAGACATGTCGGGCCTCATTCGGCGGACTTTTTGCTTGATCGGTGGACAGTCTTCTCTTGTAGGGAGACGATGAACCACGATGTCTGTGTCTAACCCTAGCATGTCTTCATAAGACCAGGCGAAGATTTCAACGTATTCATTTAAAATCTGTATTAAGCGCTCCTTGACACTTGGTTCCAGATTGGCACCCACTTGCACTTCTTTCCTGTCTTCCTCTGTTCCTAAGTTGACGGTTTCCAACAACTCTTCATGAGGCAAGATGGCCCTCTCTTCTTGTTGTAGAAGTCTGGCTAGCTCTCCCAGTACTTCACAATCTTCGTCGTCTTCGTATTCAGCCTGATTGACCAAATCTTCAGAGTTATTGAAGGATACAGCAGAATAGTCACCCAAGGAATCCAGAGTGGATGGGTACCTGCATTGGTGAGTGTGGGTGTGTGTAAGGGATAGCCATCCTTAAACAAACAAAAATGCAAAAGGAAAGAAAATGAACACAGCAGTTTATAAATGAAAAACGTCCAATGAATCATTAAACATGGCATATGATTATGAAAAGAATCAAGCCCTTACAAATGGACCTACATGCCCCGGGCAAGGCATGAGGTGAAAAATGGTGTGCAGATTGTTTTAGTAATTATTACAGACCAACAGGAAATGTTCGAAAGATAAATTACTGATTGATGAAAGTAATGGGAATGAAGTCTTTCGCCTCCCAGTTGTGTAGTCCTCCTTCAATGGTTGGGAAGATCCAATCTTCAATGTTACCCTCTTCGTCTTCGTCTTCCAAAGAATTGATTCCATGAGGAGAAATCTTGATGGGTGCCTTTTCAATATTTGAGCGACGCATAGCCTTTTGCCCCGCAGCGGTAAATCCCAACCCAAACTTGTCCGTCTTGTGAGGAAAGTCAGACAATTGTCCCCATGTTGAGCTCTTCCCCTCCTTCATTGCAGCCTTTGCGTCTTTCAGAGATGCCATCTTGGCCACCTGCTTGGGTACCCCAGCTACTGCCTTTGCCACTGCAACCTCGGGAATAATTTCCTCGAAGTGTTGGAACGGTGTCTCGATGAATTCGCCCTCCACTTCCACATACCGAAAGGAGTTCAGATGACTGATCATGTACTCCTCCTCACCGTGTACAGTTCTTATTTTTCCCTTAACAGGGTATTTCAACATCTGATGGAGGGAAGAAGTGACTGCCCCAGCATTATGAATCCACGGCCTTCCAAGCAAGCAGGAGTAGGATGGGTGGATGTCCATTACATAGAATGTGGAGTGGAACACCTCAGTGCCTACCTTGATGGGAATGTCGACCTCCCCATGCACCATTCTTTTAGACCCGTCAAAGGCCCTGACAATGATATTACTTGGTTTCAGCTCCAAGCCTTCACAATCCAAACGGTCCAGAGCTTTCTTAGGCAGCACATTTAGAGAAGAACCAGTATCGACCAAGACATGGGAGAGAGTGGTTCCTCGGCATTCAACTGACACATGCAATACATCATTGTGCTTTCTTCCCTTAGGAGTCAGGTCAGCATCAGAGAAACCCAGGACGTTGTCGGCGGTAAGGCTGGCTACACAATCCTGAAATTGATCGGCTGAGGTTTCCTGGGGCACATGGGCTGTCTTCAAAAACCTTATCAAAGCTTTGGCATGAGCCTCTGAATAAAGCAGCAGGGCTAACATGGAGATCTTCGAGGGGGTTTTCCCCAGTTGCTCCACCACATCATAATCACTCTTCTTTATTATTTTCAGAATCTCCTCCATTTCTTTTTTAGAGGTCTCAGGGATGACCAATGGCTGAGCCCTCGTCCTGAAGAGCTCTTCTTGGATCCCTTTCCCTTTATCAGCAGCAGCAGAAGGGACAACCACAGGAGTAACAGCTTCTTCAATCACTGGAGTTTTTGCAGATAGTTTTACTGGTGCAGGGGTAACCTTGGGAACAACTGAGGGTCCAAAGATTGCCTTTGGAGGGGCAATCTCTGGAGAGAAAATTCTTCCACTTCGGGTAATTTTGCTCATACCGGCAATGTTTCCAATGTGGGCAGTTTCTTCGTCGGAGCTCTCTTCAGTTATCTCAATTTGTTTAACATCGTGGTAGTAGATTTCTCCACCATAATTCCACGGTATTGATTTGTCAGATGTGTATGGGACGTGCCCAGGCAAGGTTATCTTCAAGGGTACAATATTCGGAGCGGATGTAATCTTAACAGGCCTTTTGGGGACCTTGGAAAGATTGGCGGAAATGGTGATTATTGAAACTTCATTGATAGGAGTTGGAGTAACAGGAGTCTTTTCGAAAAGAATTTGTTGGTTGTCCATTAGGCGTTGGATGCCTATCTTCAGCAATGGACAGTCGATCGGTAGGGAGGAACAAAAGTAGCAATCTTCTTTACAACCTGGGAAAATCCCAGCCTTCAACAGATTCAACTTGATTGTCAGTAATGGAGTTACCAGATCATCAACAGTAGAAACAAACAGATCTTCTTCAACAGCATGGACATTGCGACCATGCTTTGGCATCGGAGCGGATATTACATTCGGCTTCTCTGGGGCGTCGAACTCAACCTCTTTAGCATCTATCAAATCTTGAATTTTATTCTTAAGCACCCAGCAATCGTTGGTGTCATGCCCTACGCTGTCAGAATGATAGGCACATTTAGCATTGGGATGATAATATGGGGAAGCGGTATTCACAACCTTTGGCGCCTCTCTAATACTGGTGAGATTTAGCTTCAACAAATGGGGAAGAACTTGTGTATGTGTCATGTTGATGCGGGTGAACTGCCGTTGTGGCCGTTCTACCCGTTGCTGATTAGGTCTAGACTGATTGTTACGAGGCTGATCATTTGACGAATTTTGAATCATCACGGCCCCTACAGTCGGTCGGCGCTCAGTTCTTCCTGATCCTTTCTGAGAGTATATAACAGCTGCTTCCTTCTTGGCCGGGAATGGTTTTTTAACAGTTGCGGAGGCAGAGGCGTCCCTTTGAATCTTCCCACTCTTAATACCAGCTTCCACCCTCTCGCCAGTCAGAATCAATTCAGTAAACCCTGCGGAAGAGCTCCCGATCAAATGGTTGAAGAAAGGGCCAGATAGGGTCCCCAAGAACATATCAACTAGCTCCCTATCTGAAAGCGGTAGCTGTACTCTTCCGGCCAAGTCACGCCATTTCTGGGCGTATTCTTTGAATCCCTCATTTGAGGCCATCCCCATACTTTGTAACTGAGTACGGGTCAGTGCCAAGTCAGCGTTATATTGATATTAGCGATAAAAGGCAGCTGCCAAATCCTCCCAACTATGCACTTCTGACCTCTCAAGCTGGTAAATCCAATCTAGCTGTGTACCAGACAGGCTATCCTGGAAGAAGTGTACCCAAAGATTTCTATCGGATGAATGAGGTTGAATTCTTCTAACATACGACCTTAGGTGCATCTTCGGGCAAGACAGACCGTTGTATTTTGCAAAAGTTGGCACTTTAAACTTTGGAGGGATCATAATCCCAGAAATCAATCCCAATTCTTCAAAATCTAGCCCGGGAACCCTTTGCAGCTCCATAGCTACCAGTCTATCCTCCAAGTTTTTGTATTTGTCGTCCGCTGGCGGGTATTGCTGCTCTGAATAATCTTCATCTTCCTCAACTTCTTCCTCTTCAGCCTCGAACTCAGAAGGTAATGCAGCCCCTTTTCCCTTACCGGTCCCCTCATCAGATGTGGAGGGTAATTCAAGAACTCTCCTAGCTTCATTCTCAAATCTTCTTCCCAGTGTAGCTACCCCAACTCTTTTCTTCTTCTTTTTTCCTTTTTCTTGCTCTTTATTCCCTAACAGTGCTTTAAGATCCTCCTGACCCTTTGCCAAGGTCATAAGGAGCTGTTGAAACTGCGAGTTTTGTGCCTGCAGATCTTTGACCGTTTGCTCGATATCCATCTTACTGAAATAAACAACAGAAAGATAAGGAAACCTGGTGTGAAGACCTGTTTATGCATATGATGAATGATATGTTTATTCATGCAATGCATTCAAGGATTTAGAAATTAAAAGTTGTTGCAAACAAAAAGAACACACGTCATATTAATAAGAAGAAATTTTGTCAGTACATAAATGCCCCATGGGCCAAATATTACAAAAACTTCTTAAGGTAAAAAGACGTTGCGCATCCTCTTTAGTGCGATGTAAGTGTTGAGGGTCTCCTCCTCGTGAAGTCGGCGGGTAAGCTCCAAAACCTTCTTCTCACTGGCGTAGAAGCTGGCTTCAAAAGTATCCCTTTCTTCCTTGAGTTGGATCCAACTCTTCTACATTTCCTCCCATGATGTTGGCATGTCAGGATGTAGGATGGTGTATGGAACCTCTCCTTCCTTAACAGGCTCTTTAATCAAAGGGAGAATATGAGGGTAAGGCATCATAAGACTCTGGGCTCGGGTTCGTACCCACTTGAGATAAGGCTCAAGAGGGATGAAGTTCTTGTGCCCCAGTGTCTTGCTATCTACCTTGTTAGGCATCCTCCAAGATCTGATGAATCTTTGGCGAAGTCCTTGCGCATCATTGTCGAAGTCAAAAACTAGGTCAGGAATCAGCATGTCATGAGGGCCATCCCTCCGTGCATATCCAAATTGTCTCAAAGCTAGACAAGGGTTGTAGGTAATGCCCCCTCTAATGCCAAGTAATGGAACATTAGGGAACTCACCACAGCGATCGATGATGATGACATTTTCTCTGGACCGAGAACACCAATGTCCATCAGAGTGTGTGAGGGTCATCAATCGTTGCGACCACCTCAAGCCTTGTTCATTCTTCAAAATAGATTGTGGAAGGTGAGAAATAAACCACCTTGCAAGAAGAGGAGTACAACACATGAGAACACCTCTCTTCCTCATTGTTCGTGTGTAAAATGAGTGGAGGATGTCCCCAAGCAATGTAGGTATGGGATTTCTGGATAGGAAAATCTTGACAGCATTCACATCTATAAGTTGGTCAGGATTTGGGAACAAGACCAACCCATAAATAAGGAGCGCCACAATTTCTTCAAAGGCTTGTAGATCCAAAGAATTCCAACACTCTTGTGCCTTCTCAAACAAGAACTTTGCCAAGAAGCCTTTGACACCACTTCTAGTTTCCCAATGCCCCTTGATGTCAGATGGTTGCAAGTGTAGTGCTTGAGCAACATCTTCGGGCTTTGGTTCTTTTTTCGTACCGTTGTAGGGTAGTTGATTAAGAATAGGAATTCTCAGGAGTTGAGAAAATTCCTCCAAAGTAGGCACCAATTGGTAGTCGGGGAATGTGAAACAGTGGTGAAGGGGTGTAGCGATAAAAAATGTAGCGGGGTAAATCGGAGATCGAATTATTGATTAATTCGTCTCACAAAAGCAAGAGTCGCCACCGCGCTTTATTATTTCCAAAGGAAAAGGGAAAAGAGCGAAATAAAACCCTAAGTATGCAATGTAAATAATAATAAAATACAAAGCGTTTTTGAAAAGAGATCTATGGTTCGGGGGTTGGTTATACAGTGGGAAGGTATTAGCACCCAATGTATCTATAGTATTCTATAGGAACCTTTTGAAATATCTGTTTATTAAAATTTGTTTGTTTGATTAAAAATAAATTGTTTTTGGCCGAAAAGGGGTACGGACGGGTTTTTGAAGATACGACAACCTAACGTTGAAGTTTTGACTTAAAATGGTATAAGCTTCGAAAAAGATTGAATATTTGAGGAAAAATTGCCCTAAGCTTTTAATGAATGAGAGTATTCGCTCGATCGTTTTTGAGGATATGAAGTCAACAAAAATTAGACAATTCCCTTTGGATTAGAAATAAATCAAATCAAAAAAATGAGATGAACATCACAACATAAGTAATCAAGAGTTTGCAAGAAAAATAAATTTAAACGAACAAATTAATTAACAAGAAAGGCAATGAAATATTTAACTCGAAAAGAGTAAGATGATTAAAAAAATAAACAAATAAAGAGAAGATAACCAATTTTCTAAAGAAGATAAATTACTAACTTAATTCTAAACAAAAATTAAAACTAAGATCATGAAATTTCTAAGTTGCATCTAGACTAAGTTAAAGCTCTAAGATTTAAAATTAGAATTCTAAAAGTTACTAAATTTAGTCTAAAGTAAATTAATTCTAAGTTACTAAACCATATATAATATAAGCTAAGTTAAATCATTGAAAAAAGGGCTAGAGAGCTAAAAAAAACGAAAGTAAAAATGCCTAGCATGGGATTGAACTCATGCTCCCTTGATTGCAGAATACAGGCCTTGCCACTAAACCAAATTAATTATTCATTGTAACTATGCTTTTATTAATAGATAAGGGGGTATTGATAGTGGGATTGGGCCAAAAAAGCCCAATGGTTGACCCGGTTTCAAAAAAAGAATAAAGAAAAGTTGCAACCCTAATCTAACAAGGGAAAGCGCCGCTGGCGGCTGTGGGTCTTGGAAAGAGAAGACAAAAAATAAATTAATTATTATTAGTGTTAATAACCTTTTATCTTATGCTGTACCGTGAACTAAAGAAACGAAACACTCTCTTCCCAACAAAATGTTCATCTCCTTTTCTCAATATCCCTCTCTACTTCTTAGCTTCATTCAAATCAAAATGCCCAATTCGCGTCCCTATTTCCAACAAAAAAACCTCCCCACTCGAACCAAACCCAAAACCCAAACGAAAAAGAAAAAGCAAGCTCCAAAAGCAGCAGAAGCCTCAACGGAACAACAATGTCGTGTAGCACTCCGCTCGCCACTCCGGCCGGAAACGGATCTGGAACCACAACGAAAACGCTTGCGGGCGACGAGACGGCGGCTCACGGTTCGGTTGGAGAGACAAGGGTGTTTGTTATTGTGGGATGTGTCTTTCTTTTCCTCTTTTTAGGTACCCGCTATGTTTCTGATTCCTTGTGTATGATTTTTGTTACAGACACCACCTCGCTTTCTTTTGACTTTTGGATTCTTGAAATGTGTTGTTGGCTTGCCGATCTCTATGCGTTGAAGTGTTTTAGACTCAATTTATGGGTAAGACAGGGCTGTTGGAAACTGATGCATGTTGAAATTGTTGGCTACAATTTGATTTTTAAATCGCGGAAATGAAGGTTTGGTGAGGTTAATCGGTGGTGGTTTTGTGTTGATGCATTAGAGGTTACTTCTTTTACAGAGTTTTAACTCTCTTTGTTTTTTGTGTCTCTGTGTTCCAGATTTAAGTAATGAAGGCATAAAAAAAAGCAAGGCGACATGAAACATATCAAATAATCGCAAAAGGACAACAAAGTTTCAAACACGACGGCACCTTAATCAACATTGAAATAGCAGAAACAAAATAGTACGAAAACAATTTGAAAGTAGGAGGAATCAAGAGAACGATTACCGTTGGAGAGGAGATTTTTCCGGGAATATATCTCAGGTAAGGTATCTGGTTCTCTCTTCTCTTGCTTCTGTTCTGTGGGTGTAGCTGTTATCACTGAGATACTGTTGAAATCCATTTGTATCGGTTACTTACAGGTACAGAGGTGCATCAATTTTTGTTTATTTTCATGTTACCGCGGGTTCTGAGTTTTGCAAACTTATGCTGGTTTAGTGTTCATCTGGTTTGATGCAGGTAAGGGTTGACAATGTTAAAGTTGTTGGTTTTTTTGGCTTGGGACAGCAGCTGTATATTGTTTTGTATATTATGTAGGTTACGGCATCAGTGTTTATTGTTGTTTGCTTCTGTAATGATGGACAAAGTTGAAGCTTGGATGAAGATTGTTGCTAATTTTTTTGGAGAGTTTTTGTTACCGAAGGTGATGGGTTCTGTCTAGAACAAATGGTTGGTGATGTATGTGAATATGAAGAGAGAGATAACATGGGAGTTAGTAGGTTTGTGAAGAAATTCCAAGGAGTAATTACTGTTTTTTCTGATGCAATGTATATCTTTATAATGGGACAATCTGGTCCTCCTTTTCTTTTGGAGTGAACAAGTTTGGTTTTTTGAATAAACATTATATTACGTTACCGTTTTTTTGGACTGTTATGACAGGTTGGTAGCAAGTTTTAGTACAGGGCAGCAGCATGACTAGTTGACAGCAGCATAACATGGATATATTATAGCATGAAGAGAATGGTCCCAAACTGATTTCTTATTATGACAAAACAACAAAAACTATTGAAACACAATAATAATAATAATAATAATAATAATAATAATAATAATAATAATAATAATAATAATAATAATAATAATAATAACAATAATAATAATAATAATAATAATAATAACAATAATAATAATAATAATAAAAGGAAAAGGAAAATGATTAAACTAAAATTTGCAAAGAACAATAAAAAAGAAATTATAATTAATTTTAATTTTAACAATAACCCAACTTAAAAATTGAATTAAAATTAGAATCAAATCAAGACTAATATTGAAAGAAAGAAGCAAAAATTATAATAACTAAAAGAATAAAAGGAAAAGATATTAACTATATATTTTATGATTTTTGAATTAAAGTGAAATGCTAAAATAAAATAATGATAACACATGTTTTTTGAGATTTTTTTTACTAAATTAAATCTAAAAGATTATAATTTAGGCTTAAATGATACAAGAATAAAAAACTAAATGAAACTTAAGGAAACTAATTTTTTTATTTTGAATATTTTGAATATAAACATAAATAAAATGAAAATAGCATGAACTAAATATTTTTTAGGATTTTTCTTTTTTATGGAAATAAGAATAAAAGAAAGATGATGTAAAATGTATGGTCGGACAAAACATAGTCCAAAATTAAGAATCAAGTTCCTGAAACGACTTCTAACGTTAACAATTTTTCGTGGTTTCTCAATGCATAATTTGCCCTTGACTTGTAAAGAAAAGTTGTAGTTGTTGTCAAGGAGAATTACGTGTAAAAGAACCACTAAAAAAAATGTCGAAATTTGAAGAAGTTATGAATTTTTAAATTGCTTTGAAAATTTGATAAAATATGTCAAAACTCTTGCAATGCGAATGATGCAGATGGAAGACAGTATCTTAGGTCAAAATTTGGGGTACAACAGCTGCCCCTATTTAAGTTCCTTCTATCCGGAGATATGAAGATTAAAATCTTCGTTTCGACGAGATTGAAGGTACTTAAATACATAATTACGCAAATTTTGTCCTAAGATGCCGTCATCATGCAGTGATATGAGTGTAGTGCTTGAATTCACAGAGAAAGATATTGCATGAAACAAGACAATGTTGGAGGAATCGAACACCAACAAAACACAGCGGCACGGATTATACATTACTGGGGAAACAAGCTATCAACTTCAAACGGCAGACTCCTGACAGCGAATAAAAATCAAGGGAATACGACCTCTAACCCTAACAAAGAGAGCATCTTGCATAGGCCATAACAGATGATTGATCCCAAAACAGTGAGTTCGCAACTCAAGGTCGATGGTAGTCAGAGAGTATCAAATTGCTGATAACGGATTACCGACTTCTGGAGGTACAGATTCGTAACAGACTTCTTTGCTAGATTTTCAGAGGTATACTCGTTAATGCTGAGGTAATAAGACTGTAGATACGAAGGTTGTTCAAATAAAGAAAATTGCCAGTTGTTGTTGTCCAGAGAAAATACCGATAACAAACAAGCTGCTCAAATAAAGAGGCTACCACTTGCTGTTTTCCAAAGAAAATACCGATAACAAACAAGTTGCTCAAATAAAGAAGCTACCACTTGTTGTTTTCCAAAGAAAATACCGATAACAAACAAGTTGCTCAAATAAAGAAGCTGCCGCTTGTTGTCGTCCGAAGAAAATACCGATAACAAACAAGCTGCTCAAATAAAGAGGCTACCACTTGCTGTTTTCCAAAGAAAATACCGATAACAAACAAGTTGCTCAAATAAAGAAGTTGTCGCTTGTTGTCGTCCAAAGAAAATACCAATAACATACAAGTTGCTCAAATAAAGAGACTACCACTTGCTGTTTTCCAAAGAAAATACCGATAACAAACAAGTTGCTCAAATAAAGAAGCTGCCGCTTGTTGTCGTCCGAAGAAAATACCGATAACAAACAAGCTGCTCAAATAAAGAGGCTACCACTTGCTGTTTTCCAAAGAAAATACCGATAACAAACAAGTTGCTCAAATAAAGAAGCTGCCGCTTGTTGTCGTCCAAAGAAAATACCAATAACATACAAGTTGCTCAAATAAAGAGACTACCACTTGTTGTCGTCCAAAGAAAAGTAATAACGTACTGGTAACTCATGAAGAGTTTGCTGTTTGTTGCTTTCAGGGAAATAAAATGACGCACTAGTAGCTCGTGAAGAACTGCTGCTCGGCGCTTTCAAAAGAATAAATGACGCACTAGTAGCTCATGAAGAACTGCTGCTCGGCGCTTTCAAAAGAATAAATGACGCACTAGTAGCTCATGAAGAACTGCTGCTCGGCGCTTTCAGAAAAGAATATGACGCACTAGTAGCTCGTGAAGAACTGCTGCTCGGCGCTTTCAGAAAAATAAATGACGCACTAGTAGCTCGTGAAGAACTGCTGCTCGGCGCTTTCAAAAGAATAAATGACGCACTAGTAGCTCATGAAGAACTGCTGCTCGGCGCTTTCAGAAAAGAATATGACGCACTAGTAGCTCATGAAGAACTGCTGCTCGGCGCTTTCAAAAAAGAAATAAATAACGCACTAGTAGCCCATGAAGAACTGCTGCTCGGCGCTTTCAGAAAAATAAATGACGCACTAGTAGCTCGTGAAGAACTGCTGCTCGGCGCTTTCAAAAAGTAATGTACAAGTTGCTCGTGAAGAGCTGCCGCTTGGCGTCTTCCAATAATAATTCAGAAGGAAACTGCGATGATATTGGCAGAGAATAAAATCTTCATCAAAGAGAACCCTGAATCAATCCTTCCCGAGGAGATCATATATTTAAATGTGCAAAATAAATGCACCAGCCGTCTAGGTCGCAATTTCACTGGGGAAAATCAATGAGATAGCCTATGCAAGAGGCAACAACTTCATCCAGGAATAACCAGAGAGAAAACAGTCAAACAAGACTCCTCCCAATGAGAAAGTAACTCGATTGGGGAAATTATCCTATCCAGAAATGGACAAGGTAAGCTAAATCAAAAATCATCCACGAGGATTAGCTCAGTTGGGGAATTAGAAAGGAGGCACATTTTATGCTTAAGTTGGCACTCTATTTGGAAAGATCAAATGTGCTATTTGAAAAGACACAACCAAGGTGTACTAACTCAATGACATCAACAAATACAATTGTGCGTGCATGATGCAAGTGTGAATGAATAAATGAATGCCATGTATATGCTGACAAAAACCGACGGGGAAGATGGACAGAAAATGATAAGACATCATAGTACAACCCGACACTCGGCTAACCTCAAAGGAAGGGGATCGTCACTGGGGATAGAAGACAAAAACCCGCTGGAGCAAAGTCCTTTTACAAGGCTTAAATCTCTTTGGAGAGGAAGATATTTCGAGTAGAAAACCCAAAGTCCAGTCCTCTATCGTCGACAACCCGATGAAAGGATAACAACACAAACCAAAGCCTCAGCTGGAAGGAGTCAATGCCTAGCTGGAGATACAGGGAATACCACCCTCTGATAAAGTGTGCGATACATAACACACATTCTAACAAGTCTAGATTGCCCCTGGGACCAAATTGGATGCCCCAAACTCACTGCTGATGAGCTGCATGTTGCACGGCAATTCTTGCGAATGACTTCACTTCTAACATGCCCCAAGCTAAATGGTTGATGAGGAGAAAGCGTCTCAAGAGGGTTTACAAAAGACCTGTCATTCACTATGCTCCGGTGTCTTCAAACTCTTAGAGGAAATCATCAAATCTCGACGTGATTGCCCCGGATTGACTGTAGTCGGCACAACAAAGTCTTCGAATTTTTGCCCCAAACGAGCAAACAAGTTGGGAAAAGTAATAACTAGGAGAAGCAACCTGTCCATACGTAAGGTCTTCAACTGACATGCCCCTGGATATGATTTTCTTGAATTGATTCTCCAATTACTCCACATAGTTTCAAGCCTTAAAAGGGTAAACTCATCACTGGTGTTTATGTGAGCTTCCTTGATATCAAGCAAATGTTTTGCAGTTAGAAAAAAGTTTACAATGAGAATGAAAATTCTAATGCAACAGTTATGTAAGTCTTGAAGATTTTGAAAAGATATCGCACAAATTTTGCGAGTTAGAGCATCATTTATTTTTGTATAGGAAAAACATATGATACCAACAGAACTATTTAGAACATTCATGGGAGTCAGGAACACTATCTCATTGAAGTATGCTTTCAGAATGACCTTGCTTCAATTAGGACTTTCAAAGGTTGTAAGGTGGTCCAGTTCGTGGGTTTTTTAGAAAAAGATTTTAAGGCTCAAAATATTTGGTGCCCACCCATTCTTCATGATGTTCTCCAACTCTATGTTCGGTTAATTCAACATGAGTGTTCATCTCTCAAAGGATTTTGTGACGGTAACATCTTCCTTGCGAATTTTGAACACTCAATCAGATTAACTGAAAACTACCCTGCCCCAGGTTAAAATTCAAGGTTTTTTCGTATAGAAAAGAAACTTCTGCTTCAAAGGCTCAAAAGGGGTTAGCAAGGGATTATCTTCCTTATATCTCCGGTGTTTAGGGATTTGAAACAATGCCTGTACATCATCAACAAGATTTTGTTCAAAAGCATGCAACCAAAGATTTTGTGTTCTTTAGATCATCATCCCCCCTTCAATCTCTGCCTAGGCAAGAGAATGGGCAACATGTTGGTATCATAATGCAAAAAGAAATTTAAAATTTGAAAGCAAATATGAGTGAAACGAATGAATTTCTTCAAGACAAACATACTCATTGTATTAAAATAATCATCCAGACGCAAACAAGTTCTTACATGCAAACAAATGTTTCGATGAATAAGAAAAGCTACAAAAGCAGAAACAAGTTAATAATCTGGGAAGGCTTTCCACTTGAACTACCGAAAACATCTTCAAAAACTCAAAGTCACCCTCAATCGTGTTTACTCTTCGGCGCCTGTTTGATTTGAACTTCAAAACCAACGTCCTTGAACGACAAGATACCACCTCGGACCAACTTCTGAACCTCAATCTTCAAAGCGAAGCAACCCTCCAAGTCATGCCCACGAGCACCTTGATGAAAAGTACAAGCCAAATCAACTTTGTAGTTCCAATGTATCTTCTTAGGGACCTTCGGTGGAGGTCGGGTCTGAACCAAATTCCTCTGCATCAGGATAGGGAACAACTCTGTGTAGGTGATCGGAATTGAATCAAACTGGGTTTTCCTCTGATTAGGAACTTGCTGATTCTGTTGATGAACGTGATGATTCTGATGATGATTATTCCTTCCTTTGGTTCTCTTCTTGGAAAAGTCATTATCAAACTTCTTCACACCATTAACTGAGCTACCCACTTCGTATAAACATCCCTTTCCGACATCTCCTTCTAGACGCACTCCCACATTCACCTTGTCAGGAAAGTCGTCAGGTGCATTAACCGTCACCTTTCATGAGAAAAAGATTTTAGAGTTTCCGTGAAGACTTTTAACATCGCTTCCTCCCTCCTAGAAGGATTGACTTGGGCGGCGACCAGAATTTCAGCCAAACCAGTTAAGTGATCCATACTGGCTTTCAAAATAATCACCTCTCTACGGAGTTCAGAAACCTCTTGCTTGATATTCTCCATTATCCTCTTAGCGCGAGTGTTGTACTCTTGAGACCAAGGGAAAAAATAAGACTCGGAAAAAGACCTTTGAAAGTGAGACAAAGAAAATGTAGAATGATGTATGATATGCAAAAGGGAGTTTTGTTTGACTTTCAAGGAACTCAAGATATCAAGTTATAAACATCCAAGTATGAAGATAACAGATGAATTTTAAATTGGCTCCAAACATTGATCAAGTTATCGTCAAGATCAATCATCCATTTTGGTGGATTAGGGTTTTCGCCCTATCGACACCCA
Source organism: Vicia faba (assembly GCA_948472305.1). Classification (NCBI taxonomy): domain Eukaryota; kingdom Viridiplantae; phylum Streptophyta; class Magnoliopsida; order Fabales; family Fabaceae; genus Vicia; species Vicia faba. The sequence goes on from OX451740.1 coordinate 314,825,963, forward strand.
GGATCCATTGAGTTTGACGAAACTAGTGATGTTTACAAAGGAAGACCTCCAAACTCCTTCAAAGTCAAGTGAAAAGAGTTTTACGGATGCATGAATGCATGGCTATGCAACAACCACAAGCAAGGTCACAAGCATGGGGTTAAAAGGTTCAACGTCACGAGCATGGAGTCAAGGGTAAAAACATCCCCAAGGTATGTACTAAGGTTTCGATCACACCTGTAAGACAAGGTTCTAAGAGTTCCCAGAGTCTACATCCCTCTTTCGGATATTACCAACGTCTTGATTACTCAATAATTAGCAATATTCTCAAGAGAAACTCGTCCGAGCGTAGCATCGCGTGACAACTACTTCCGAATTACTCCGTTATAGTCTCCGCGCTACACCTAGAAAAAGGCCAAGATGGGTTAGGGTTCTACGGTCCTCAACTTCTCGGGCTCCTAGGTCGAAAATAATAATGTCTTCCCGATTACTCGGTAAACAAATATTAAGTTCAAGAGGGCCTTCCATTGAGTGGGGGATCTCATGCCTCCTTCTTCGGGATTACTCCCTCAAAGTTAACATGACTATACCGCCCGTCCTATTCCTTAAGTGTTACTTAATCCGGGTGTAGGATTCGTCCTTTGCAAAAAACCCAAACACCCCAATTTAAACATATAATCAAGCAAATCAAATAATAGTAAACAGATACAACAAATTAGGCTTAACCCACTTAGGGATGGACCAGCAAGAGGTCAATCGATCCCCAGCAGAGTCGCCAATTCTGTAGCGATAAAAAATGTAGCGGGGTAAATCGGAGATCGAATTATTGATTAATTCGTCTCACAAAAGCAAGAGTCGCCACCGCGCTTTATTATTTCCAAAGGAAAAGGGAAAAGAGCGAAATAAAACCCTAAGTATGCAATGTAAATAATAATAAAATACAAAGCGTTTTTGAAAAGAGATCTATGGTTCGGGGGTTGGTTATACAGTGGGAAGGTATTAGCACCCAATGTATCTATAGTATTCTATAGGAACCTTTTGAAATATCTGTTTATTAAAATTTGTTTGTTTGATTAAAAATAAATTGTTTTTGGCCGAAAAGGGGTACGGACGGGTTTTTGAAGATACGACAACCTAACGTTGAAGTTTTGACTTAAAATGGTATAAGCTTCGAAAAAGATTGAATATTTGAGGAAAAATTGCCCTAAGCTTTTAATGAATGAGAGTATTCGCTCGATCGTTTTTGAGGATATGAAGTCAACAAAAATTAGACAATTCCCTTTGGATTAGAAATAAATCAAATCAAAAAAATGAGATGAACATCACAACATAAGTAATCAAGAGTTTGCAAGAAAAATAAATTTAAACGAACAAATTAATTAACAAGAAAGGCAATGAAATATTTAACTCGAAAAGAGTAAGATGATTAAAAAAATAAACAAATAAAGAGAAGATAACCAATTTTCTAAAGAAGATAAATTACTAACTTAATTCTAAACAAAAATTAAAACTAAGATCATGAAATTTCTAAGTTGCATCTAGACTAAGTTAAAGCTCTAAGATTTAAAATTAGAATTCTAAAAGTTACTAAATTTAGTCTAAAGTAAATTAATTCTAAGTTACTAAACCATATATAATATAAGCTAAGTTAAATCATTGAAAAAAAGGCTAGAGAGCTAAAAAAACGAAAGTAAAAATGCCTAGCATGGGATTGAACTCATGCTCCCTTGATTGCAGAATACAGGCCTTGCCACTAAACCAAATTAATTATTCATTGTAACTATGCTTTTATTAATAGATAAGGGGGTATTGATAGTGGGATTGGGCCAAAAAAGCTCAATGGTTGACCCGGTTTCAAAAAAAGAATAAAGAAAAGTTGCAACCCTAATCTAACAAGGGAAAGCGCCGCTGGCGGCTGTGGGTCTTGGAAAGAGAAGACAAAAAATAAATTAATTATTATTAGTGTTAATAACCTTTTATCTTATGTTGTACCGTGAACTAAAGAAACGAAACACTCTCTTCCCAACAAAATGTTCATCTCCTTTTCTCAATATCCCTCTCTACTTCTTAGCTTCATTCAAATCAAAATGCCCAATTCGCGTCCCTATTTCCAACAAAAAAACCTCCCCACTCGAACCAAACCCAAAACCCAAACGAAAAAGAAAAAGCAAGCTCCAAAAGCAGCAGAAGCCTCAACGGAACAACAATGTCGTGTAGCACTCCGCTCGCCACTCCGGCCGGAAACAGATCTGGAACCACAACGAAAACGCTTGCGGGCGACGAGACGGCGGCTCACGGTTCGGTTGGAGAGACAAGGGTGTTTGTTATTGTGGGATGTGTCTTTCTTTTCCTCTTTTTAGGTACCCGCTATGTTTCTGATTCCTTGTGTATGATTTTTGTTACAGACACCACCTCGCTTTCTTTTGACTTTTGGATTCTTGAAATGTGCTGTTGGCTTGCCGATCTCTATGCGTTGAAGTGTTTTAGACTCAATTTATGGGTAAGACAGGGCTGTTGGAAACTGATGCATGTTGAAATTGTTGGCTACAATTTGATTTTTAAATCGCGGAAATGAAGGTTTGGTGAGGTTAATCGGTGGTGGTTTTGTGTTGATGCATTAGAGGTTACTTCTTTTACAAAGTTTTAACTCTCTTTGTTTTTTGTGTCTCTGTGTTCCAGATTTAAGTAATGAAGGCATAAAAAAAAGCAAGGCGACATGAAACATATCAAATAATCGCAAAAGGACAACAAAGTTTCAAACACGATGGCACCTTAATCAACATTGAAATAGCAGAAACAAAATAGTACGAAAACAATTTGAAAGTAGGAGGAATCAAGAGAACGATTACCGTTGGAGAGGAGATTTTTCCGGGAATATATCTCAGGTAAGGTATCTGGTTCTCTCTTCTCTTGCTTCTGTTCTGTGGGTGTAGCTGTTATCACTGAGATACTGTTGAAATCCATTTGTATCGGTTACTTACAGGTACAGAGGTGCATCAATTTTTGTTTATTTTCATGTTACCGCGGGTTCTGAGTTTTGCAAACTTATGCTGGTTTAGTGTTCATCTGGTTTGATGCAGGTAAGGGTTGACAATGTTAAAGTTGTTGGTTTTTTTGGCTTGGGACAGCAGCTGTATATTGTTTTGTATATTATGTAGGTTACGGCATCGGTGTTTATTGTTGTTTGCTTCTGTAATGATGGACAAAGTTGAAGCTTGGATGAAGATTGTTGCTAATTTTTTTGGAGAGTTTTTGTTACCGAAGGTGATGGGTTCTGTCTAGAACAAATGGTTGGTGATGTATGTGAATATGAAGAGAGAGATAACATGGGAGTTAGTAGGTTTGTGAAGAAATTCCAAGGAGTAATTACTGTTTTTTCTGATGCAATGTATATCTTTATAATGGGACAATCTGGTCCTCCTTTTCTTTTGGAGTGAACAAGTTTGGTTTTTTGAATAAACATTATATTACGTTACTGTTTTTTTGGACTGTTATGACAGGTTGGTAGCAAGTTTTAGTACAGGGCAGCAGCATGACTAGTTGACAGCAGCATAACATGGATATATTATAGCATGAAGAGAATGGTCCCAAACTGATTTCTTATTATGACAAAACAACAAAAACTATTGAAACACAATAATAATAATAATAATAATAATAATAATAATAATAATAATAATAATAATAATAATAATAATAATAATAATAATAATAATAATAATAATAATAATAATAATAATAATAACAATAATAATAATAATAATAATAATAATAACAATAATAATAATAATAATAATAAAAGGAAAAGGAAAATGATTAAACTAAAATTTGCAAAGAACAATAAAAAAGAAATTTTAATTAATTTTAATTTTAACAATAACCCAACTTAAAAATTGAATTAAAATTAGAATCAAATCAAGACTAATATTGAAAGAAAGAAGCAAAAATTATAATAACTAAAAGAATAAAAGGAAAAGATATTAACTATATATTTTATGATTTTTGAATTAAAGTGAAATGCTAAAATAAAATAATGATAACACATGTTTTTTGAGATTTTTTTTACTAAATTAAATCTAAAAGATTATAATTTAGGCTTAAATGATACAAGAATAAAAAACTAAATGAAACTTAAGGAAACTAATTTTTTTATTTTGAATATTTTGAATATAAACATAAATAAAATGAAAATAGCATGAACTAAATATTTTTTAGGATTTTTCTTTTTTATGGAAATAAGAATAAAAGAAAGATGATGTAAAATGTATGGTCGGACAAAACATAGTCCAAATTAAGAATCAAGTTCTTGAAACGACTTCTAACGTTAACAATTTTTCGTGGTTTCTCAATGCATAATTTGCCCTTGACTTGTAAAGAAAAGTTGTAGTTGTTGTCAAGGAGAATTACGTGTAAAAGAACCACTAAAAAAAATGTCGAAATTCGAAGAAGTTATGAATTTTTAAATTGCTTTGAAAATTTGATAAAATATGTCAAAACTCTTGCAATGCGAATGATGCAGATGGAAGACAGTATCTTAGGTCAAAATTTGGGGTACAACAAGGGGGTCAAAGAATTGGAACAACACTTTCACCATGTCTTCTTCAATGCTGGTGTTGACTAGGCTGAGCAGTCTACCATGTCTTTCACTGAAGAGAGAGCTTTCTGGAATTCTGGATGTGAGCTCCTTGAGTTGAGGAGGGATTCTCACAAGGTTGACTTGGATAGTTTTCCTGCGAAGAATTTCCATGACCTACAAAACAAGAACAAAGATGAAGATCCAAACCCTTGAAATGGTTAGTGGATGCATATGATGCTTTATGATGTTCATGATGTATACACAAACACATGTACAAGTAAATCACACAAAACCCTAGTTTCAGGCTTGCATGGGGTTTCATAGGTAAGTACCCTTTTGAGTGTAGTTGGCTTAAAAACCTGTCCTATAAATAGTATCTGGGTTCTAAGGAGCTCAATATCATTGGATTGTTTTCCATGTTCATTGTTTTGGTTTAGCCACTTAACTAGCGATCAAAATATTCCAAGAAAACAACCCTCAATGAGTGTAGTATCGAGTATCTACCAACTTCGGACTGCACCAAAGCCGGTCATCTCACTACCCCAAATAAAAGGCCAAGATGGTCAAGTAAGGTTCTAGGTCATTAGTGCTTAGTGACATCACCCAGCGGCCCCGTACTCTCCTTGATTGAACTCAAGGGTTATCGGTACTCACAAATATGTCGCACTAATATAGCTATTGCTTCAACCGTGTCGGTATACCCCGCACAGTTTCCACAACGTATTGCTATCTATGAATGTTTCCCAAATTCGGGTGTAGGATTTCAAGCCCAAACAAGAGAACCAAAATGTAAAGCAATCAAAGCAAACAATTAGTCATGCAAGAGGTGATCTAAGCCCTAAGGTTACTCCACTTTTAAATTTTTCTCCAGCAGGGTCGCCAGTTCTGTGATACGGTGGGAGAACTGACTTGAGGTTTTGTGTTTTTTGTTCGCAAATGTTTTGGTTGAGCAAGAGTCGCCACCGACTTTTTATTTTATCCTAAGGAAAGGTTAAAAAGCACAGGAAAAACCTTTGAGATGTTTTCTTGGGTTCGGGGAGTAGATTATAGAAAGGGAAGGTATTAGCACCCTTTCTATCCATGGTTATCCATGGGCTCTTAGTTACTTGCTTAGATCACTTGCCTTTGTTTTTCAATTGTTTGAAATGGTGCTTTGTGTGTGTGGTTTTGAAAATGCTTTGAAAAAGATGCCTTGTCTAGGTAACCATTGTAACAATTCTTGTTTGAATGTTTTACAAAGGTGTTTGTCTTTTTGAAAAGATGTTTCAATGTTTTTGAAAGTTTGTTTTGAAGTTGTGTTGTGATGTGTGTTTTGAAAAATGGCAAGGATTGTTTTGCAAGTTTGGTCAAGTAACCAAGAGCTATCTACCCTAAATTTCTCAAAGATCTTTCTCATGTTTTAACCCTTTTAACAGTGTTGTTTCACCATTGTATTTGGTGAACAACCTTGTGTTAGGATGTTAACGAGACGGGCGCGGGTCATCGTTTAGACCATAGAGGCAATAGTGCCAAGTATCTTTGGCAATTTTCTCAAGGGGCTTGATCATTTTAGGCAACTTGATAGCGTCATCGAGGGACTATGATCATTTGATTTGTTTTTGTTTTGCCAAAGACACTTGACATGCAACCATGGCCCATTTTTGAAGGCAACAAGTGGAGTAACCCTAAGGGTGCAAGTGTGCATTGTGTTTGCTTTTTTCATGCATGTTTATCTTGAATTAGGTCAAGCTATTTGTTGATTGATTTTGCATACAAACCCTAGGTCTATCATGGCATAATTTGAAAGCTTTTAAATGCGGAAATTTAAATGCTAATCTATTACAACAATGATTATGGGGATGGGGGTACAAGTTTGAATTTGGGGGATGTTTGACAAGGAAATAAAATCTAAGTTATTACAACCATATCGAATGTATAAGTTACAACATTTAATTGTACAAAATTTAAATAAATACAATAAATAGATAAGAATGTATTATGCACAGATTGATTTTTTATGTATGTGAAAGTATTTTTCAATGTGAAATATAAACAAAAATAAAAAGGTCAAATTTTGAATATTTTTGTCATTTAGGTCAAAACCCTAGTTTTTTAAATAAATAGTAATATTTATTAATTATGTACAATGTATATTAAAAAATAAAAAAAGTATATTGTAAAAAAAAAAGTATTTTTAGTGTCATATATTAAATAAAAATAAAATGTATTATTTTTGTATTTTTTGTCATAATTATCTAATAAAAATGAAATATACAATATTATATATTATATATATATTAAATTTTCTAAATATGAACAAAAATAAAAATATTAATTATTTACCAAAAAAATGTATATTCAAGGAAATATTTTCAAAATGTAAACAAAAAATAATAACTGAAAAAATAAATATTTTTGTATTATTTTTTAGGGTTTTAAATAAAAAGATTTTATATTATTTACATACATATGTTAAATAAAGCAAATAAATGCCAAATAAATGTAAAAAAGTGTGGAAAAATATTTTTAATATTTTTTATGTTTGGACAAAAAATATCAAGTCAGAATAAAAAAATAAAAAGTCAAAAATGACAAATATTTCACACAATGGACCAGGGGGGTGCAAATGGAAAAAAAGGGTGCAAAAAGAAAGTTGACTCAGGCCCAGCCCAAGTCAACTTTGTCTTCAACCTCCAGCAACCTTTTGAAAACAAAAACGCACGTTTCCTTGTACAACTACCATCTCCTGATTCCTTGATTTTTAGCAAAAACTCATAACACAAACAATGTGGAGCATCAAATCACGATTCCAAATATGTAAAAAACTTAACCTAACTCTAAGAAACCAGGGAGAATTTCTTCACCCTCAATTTCTGACCTAATTTTTTTCACATGTTCATGGCTAAAATTCTCACAGCGTGCTTAACATAAATAAAAACTGATCACATGTATGGCTTCGGGGCTATGAGTAAAGCATGTTTCATTCACAAACCTAAGCCTAACTCTTCCTAGATTGAGAGATAGAAGTTCATAGTTTTACCTGTTTCAGCTTGACTTGAACAGAGCAATGTAGGTATCTTCAATGGAGTTTGAGCTTTGGTTGAGCTTGCCTGAAGTCCAAGGATGCTTCCCAAATGCCTAGCTTGCTTTGAAACCAATTGTATCGTGCTATGGAAGTCCACCTGCACAGCTTGAAAGTAAAAATAGAAAACGTGGTTAGGGGTGTTACAGCTTGAGTTCAGGGCTTGGGATAGCTTCAGTGGATGATATGGAATATGTTTGAACTCCTTTTGGACAAAACGCACGACAGGAATGGATTGTGGAACTCAAGTTGCAGGGTATGCCCTGTTTCTGCAGCAAGAGGGTGTTTTGATGTATGAGGAGGTTTGAGAGATGGTTGAATCGTGCCTTAGGTCTGTTTGGGTGTATGGAAGATGTTTACAAGGTTTGTTCTTGGTTGTGTTGACAGGAAGTGAAAGTTGTGTGTTTTTGCAAGGTTTCTTCAAATGTAAGCAAGAAAGTGTAAGTGTAAATGCAGGCATGTACCACCCTCTATGTATGCTGCATATCTTTCTCTTGAGACTTGTAACTTGTAGATTTGATTTGGCTTCAGAGATATAGCCCCATGCCTCTTGGATTTGGTATTTGACATAAAGCATAACTTTATCAAAATGGCAATTCACCTTTTTCCAATTAAGGGTTAATTTTGCATGTATTGTCCAAATGAACAAAATAAACCCTTAACTCAATGGTTATGCATTTAATTATAGTGTGTAAAACTGGTTTTGAGGCCTGCAAGCTAGCTTTGTACAAGCTGATTTGAAAATGCAAGTTGTGATGAGCAAGCTTTGGCCATGAACAAAAGTGAGTTTTGGCCAACTTTGCAAATTCGATTCTCTCTAACCACAAGGGTGTTTGATGAGTTCTTGGACAATTTGGAAAGCTTGGAATGTGTACTACAATCCATCTTTGTAATGCAAATTGAAACTCCAGGTGGAACCATGTGAAAAATGGCCAAGAAGTTGGACAAAAATCCTGCCTAGAATAGGGCAAAATTCTTCTAAGTTAAAAGTGTTTTGTACCCTTGTTCCAAAAATCATAACTTGAGATACAAGCTTCCTTTGAGAAAACTTTTTGAATAAAAGTTGTAGATTTTGAAATGGACTACAACTTTCATGTTTCAAGTTTTGTTTGAATCCATTTTCATCTTGGTGAAAAAATGGGACAAAGTTAGGAAAAAATAAGGAAGTTTCATAACTTAGAAAAATTCTAAGTTATGAAATTTTCTCATTTTAAACCCTAATTTGCAATTTTGGGTTTCTTGATGAACAAGTTTCATAATTTGACATGTCTTGATGAAAAATGAATCTTGGCACTTGATTTTGACCAAAAAAGTCAAAGTTTGACTTTTCAGTATACAGTCAAATTTTGATCAGTTGACTGAAAAATTCATCTGTCAATCTTATGCATTTGAGATCTTTTGAACTTGTTGAATGGGCCAAGATAATGCCATTGAGTCATTGAGTCCATATGTGAGATTGATTTGCCATTGGTTAGGTCAAACAGTCAAAAATTGCCTTTGTGCAGTCAAAACCCTAAAAATGACCATTTTGCCCTTTTGATGATCTAATCAAATTTCCTGTGGAATTATGATCCAAACTTGATCAAATGATTCATATGAGTTCATTATGTTTATGTGGGTCAAATTTCATGAAGTTTGACTATCAATTGGCCACAGTTGACATTTCCCCCCAATACAGCTGATTTCTAGGTCAACTGTCCAATTGACTGGGCAAAGATTGGAATCAAAGCTTGAAACTTGGTATGGACAAACTTGTGAGTCCAAAATGAAGCATGAAAGTAACTTTGGGAATTTTAGGTCAAGACATCCCTGTGCAAACTCAAACCCTAATTTGGGTCAACAGTGCAAGGAGGGGTCTTGAGCAGAGCAAACCCTAACTTGATCTTGAGCTCCAAGAGTCTTGTGGTGAGAAAATGTTGATGAAATGAGAGGGCAAATTTTGGGGTACAACAGGGTCCTTCAGAAGCTAAACAACAGAGCCTACAAGTTGGAAACTCTATACGACATAGAAATACCTAGGACATGGAATGTATCCAATCTTAGGCTTTACTTTAGTTAAAACTATGTAATAAGGTTGTTAGTAAAGTGTACGGGATGCACTCTTTTCCCTTGCAAGGGTAAGGGTTTTTAATGAAGCACCCAAAGTGAAAACAAATATTTGTAGCACTATTATGAAAAGTAAAACAACTTATCCAACCCTGCCTTCAGGAAAAGGGGCTCTGATCTGGAAAAATTCCAAGCGCACTTAAAGCCTCTGGAAACTCATTCAACCTCGCCTTCAGGCAAAGGGGCTCTCATGCCGAAAAAATCCCAAGCGCACTTAAAGCCTCTAGTAACTCGGTCAACCTTGCCTTCAGGCAAAGGGGCTATGATCAAGAAAAAAACCCAAGTGCACTTAAAGCCTATGGCAACTCGGTCAACCTTGCCTTCAGGCAAAGGGGCTCTAATAGCCCAAGGGAACTTAAAGCCTATGGAAACTCGGTCAACTTCGCCTTCAGGAAAAGCGGCTCTCATCCGGAAAAAAATCCCAAGTGCACTTAAAGCCTCTAACATAAGTTGGTTAAGCCTCTGGGCTATGTCCTCAATTAAATCAGTTAAGCCTCTGGGCTTTTGTCCACCATTAAGCCGGTTAAGCCTTCGGGCCTTTGTCTGCCATTAAAATAGTTAAGCCTTCGGGCCTCTGTCTATCATTAAGTCGGTTAAGCCTCCAAGGCCTCTGTCCGCCACTAAATCAATTACGCCTTAGAGTCTATGTCCGCACTTAACAAATACTTCCCACATAAGGGTCGAGTAATATGAACTAACACTCCCCACATAAGGGTCGAGTTCCATGAATTGACCATCCCCATATAAAGGGTCAAGTAATACTGACACTCCCCATATAAGGGTCAAGTGTCCCAAAATAAGGAAACTTTATACTGAACAGATAGAGCCCAGTGAGGTGATTCCAAAGATGCAACAAGTTCACTTGGGGCTCATTAGCCTAAAATATGAACGAGTGAATAACCACAACCTTGTGCGAGCTTCGGGCTCTTAAAAGAAGATTCCAAAAGTTGATTTTATAAAAACAGTTGAGAAACTCAAAATAGGGTATAAAATATTGTTGTACCCCAAAATTTTCCCTCCCATTTTTGAAGTCAATTGATTCAAGACACCTCCTCATGCTCCTAGGATTCTCAGTTACTCAAGATTACTCAAAGAATAATTAGACAAATCCTCTTCCTAAGCAGTTGACCTACAACTAGGGTTTTGATTTCTTCAAAGAAAATTAAGCTTCTAATTCCTCAAGTGGATTCCAGGGTTCCTCATATGCTTCAAAGAATCCTCATGTCAAGTTTCAAGCCTTGCATCATCAATTTGCTCAGTCAATTGCCCAGATGAGTGAAAGTCGACTATATTGGACAAAAAGTCAATTGTGGTCAACATACAGTCAAACTTCAATATTTTGGTCAATGTCAAGATTTTTAAGTTACATTCATCATTTAATCAAGGGTTGATCATGATTCATCAAGAAAACTCAAGATTCATCAAAAGTCAAAGTTACTAAATTAGGGTTTTCTTAAGGAGAAGACAATTGAACTTTGACCAAACATAACATTCACACGCTTCATCAGAAAATTCTCAACCAAAGCCCATTTTGATGGAAATTCAATTCTATACAACTTTGTTTCTCTAAGCTCAAGTCCAAAAATGCCTCATTTGAGAGATATGAGCCAAAATATTACAGATCATTTTGAAAGTCAACAAAAAGACATTTTTGTCAAGGAAATTTACATCACGTTAAAGACTTCAAATGAAAAAATTACCAACATGAAAGTTATAGGAGAAATATTGAGGTTTCCAAAAAGTCCTAGATCACCTTCATATGATAAAAATTGTGAGAGTTATGGTTGGCACAAGTTGGACAATTTTTGAGAAATACATGAAACCTCAATTGAGTAATTTTGAAATTTTTTACTAATGGGCCTAACTTTTGAGGATCAAACATGTTTATGACGTGATATAAGACCTCTAATTCCATTGGTACATGGTCATATTTTTATCCTATTTATTTAAATTTTTATTTAATTTTTGTAAAAGAGTTAAATTAAAAATAACAAATAGTTGGATTAATGTTGGACTATGATCATTTGGACAATTTCTAGAAGGCCCAAGACCTCATAAAATCTTGCCAAAACCGTGAGAGACATGTTTGAGACAACTATCTTCAAAAATGGAAAGTTAGAAAACATGTTTCATTGATTTTTGGTAACACCATTGTTGTACCCCCAAAGTTTCTCTCCCATTTTCTTCAAATACATGCTCACAACGGTCTCAAATACTCAAAGCCACTCAAGAGTTAACTAGTCAAACCTCCTCCTAAGCAAAGGTCTTCAATTAGGGTTTGGTGTTTAACAAAGAAGATTGGGTTGCAAGGGTCTCAAATGACTTTCATGGTTCATCATATGTCCTCAATAATGCTTATGTCAAGGTTCAAGTCTTGCATCACATGTTTGCTTAGTCAACGACTCAGATGATTGAAAATCAACTGTATTGGGTAAAAAGTCAACTGAGGTCAACATACAGTCAAACTTCAAGATTGTTTGTCAACATCCACATTTTGAGGCGATTATCATCATTTGATCAAGAGTTGATCATGATTCCTCAAGGAACTCCCTTAAATCATCAAAGGTCAAAAAATTGCCAAATTAGGGTTTTGATTGAAGATGACTGATCATTGACTTTTAGCCTAGTGCATAACCTAATGGTTTGAAGCATGATCTAAAGGGCTCAAAAACAACATATTGACCTAATTACATGGCTCAAGACATTTCCAAATATACATTGATAAGTTTTTTATCTCAACTTCTTGGAAAATTTTCACCAAGTTCCCATTTGATTTAGCCAAAGTGGTCAACATGAAAGTTGAAGATCATGTTCTAAGATTTTCAAAATATCCAAGAGAATAAAAATATCATGCTTGATCTAGGAGATTCTAAGAGATGAAGTTGTCATTTAATTCTTGAAATTACAGGTCATTTCTTTGATGAACATATAGCCAAATCTTATAAACTTGCTACTCAATCTCACTTTGCAGGTCTATTAGCTTGGAAATCTCTCTATAATCAAAAGATTACACTTGCTTTATGGATATTATCCAATTATTTCAAGTTTTAACCAATACATTTTGCTATTTGGAGATGAAAGGCAAGACTTCCATTTTGATAAAGCATGATTTTTTTTGCAAAATGTCAATGCATTAAGCTTTGTAATGTTTATATTTGATCACAAGCAAGCTCAAAAGCATGGAGAAAACCCTTTGCACCCAACAACTTCAAACCATGTTTGTACTTAAGCATTGAAACCATGGAAACTCATCCAACTTGATTTCTCACTTTCAACCAAACCATAACATGCTATCTTGAAATCTGGTTACTTGAGTCTTTCAAACCTCTTGCCTATAAATAAAGAGGTCATTAGCAAGCCATAGCTCGAATGGACAAGCCCCCTAAACCTCTCATACTCTCATAAATCAAAATTGTCCACAAAACCTCCATTTTTGAGCTTTGAAGTCCAAATCTTTGAATCTCTTAAACCTTGCCAGTTTTGTCCAAACAAATCATCCTAACACTTCATAAACATCATATAGAACTCATCCACACCCCTGTTACACTTCTGTAATCACTCCATCATCATACACCATTTCCACTTTTCACCATTGCAAGTTGACTTGGTTGGAGTGATTCAGCCACTTTCAGCATAAAGTAAGCATTGGAACACGTTCAGGGAGGTCTGTTGTACCCTAAAATTTGCCCTCCCATTTTCTCAAACATTTTCTCATCACAAGACCCTTGGAGCTCAAGGTCCAGTTAGGGTTTCCTCTGCTCAAGACTTCTCCTTGCACTGTTGACCCAAATTAGGGTTTGTGTTTGCACAAAGATATTTTGACCTAAAATGCCTAAGATTACTTTCATGCTTCATGTTGTACTCCCAAGTTTATCCATACCAAGTTTCAAGCCTTGATTCCAAACTTTGCCCAGTCAATTGGACAGTTGACCTAGAAATCAACTGTATTGGGGAAAAAGTCAAATCTCATGAAAATTGAGCCACATCAACATTATGAACTCACATGGACCATTTGATCAAGTTTGGATCACAATTCCACAAGAAATTTGATCAGATCACCAAAAGGGCAAAATGGTCATTTTTAGGGTTTTGACTGCACAAAGGCAATATTTGACTATTTGACCTAGCCAATGGCAAACAAAACTCACATATGGACTCAAGAACCCCATGGAATTGTCTTGACATACTCAACAAGTTCAAAAGATCCCAAATGCACAAGATTGATTGACAGTTGAATTTCTCAGTCAATTGATCAATTTTGACTGTATACTGAAAAGTCAAACTTTGACTTTTTGGTCAAAATCAAGTGTCAAGATTCATTTTTCATCAAAAAGTGCCAAATCATGAAACTTGTTCATCAAGAAATCAAGAATTGCAAATTAGGGTTTGAAATGAAGATTTTTCATAACTTAGAATTTTTCTAAGTTATGAAAAAACCTAATTTTTTCCTAACTTTGTCCCACTTTCTCACCAAGATTCATTTGGATTCAAGGAAAAGTCAAAACATGAAAGTTGTAGTCCATTGCAAAATATACAACTTTGATTCACAAAGTTTCCTCAAAAGAAGCTTTTATCTCAAGTTACAGTTTTTGGAACAAGGGTATCAAACCATTCTTAACTTAGAGAAATTTGACCTATTTTAGGCAGGATTTTTGCCTAACTTCGAGACCAATTTTCACATACTTCCACTTGGAATTTCAATTTGCATTTCAAAGATGGATTATAGTACACATTCCAAGCTTTCCAAAATGTCCAAGAACTCATCAAACAACCTCATGGTTAGGGAGAATCGAATTTTGCAAGTTGGGAAAAATTCACTTTGTTTATGGCCAATTTACATGTTCATACACTTGTGCCATTTTGAACTCAGCTTGCATTCCTTGATTACAGGTCCTATATCCCATTTGCACTCAATAATTTAATGCTAACTCATTGTGCCAAGGCCTTGTTTTATGTGTTTAAGCATTACATGGAAGTTTAACCCTTAAATAGAAAAAGATATTTATCCATTTTAGAAAAGTATGGCTTTATGTCAAAGTTGCAAATCAAGAAGTACAAGGCCATATCTTTGGGCACAAGTTCAGAAGCAAAACACACTGATCAAGGGGGGAGGTTGCAGCATAGATTGGGGGCCTGCATCAGTCTAGAACACCACAGGACACTTTGTTGCTTAAAGTTGAAAAAACATTGCATAACAATACACAACTCTCATTCCTGTGAACCAGAGCTTAAGCAAAGTTATCAAACACTTTCTAATCATCAAACCTAAGCTGAAACACGAGCCAACCATCTCCATTGCCTTCTCAAACACAGAATCACCCTAAAACTGCAAAAACAGGGCACCTGCTGCAGATTGAGTTCCATAACTCAATCCATTCGTGCATTCTTGCCAAAACCACTTCAAACACATCCCACATCATCCCTTGAAACTGTTCCAAGCCCTAAACACGACATGTAACATCCCTAGCTAACATCACCATTTTCATTTTTCTGTTTTGCAGTTGAAGTACCATAGTACGATTCTTTTGGTTTCCAAGCAAACTAAAGGTTGGAATAGCATCCTGAGACATCAAGGAAGCTATACAAATCATTACCTTGCCTTGTACTCATCTCCATTGTTGCACAAGATTCCAACTGAACAGGTAAGTTCATGAACTTGTATCTCTCTATCCAGTCATTGTTAGGTTTAGAATTGTGAAGAAATTATGTCACATTCATGGCCCTGAACATGCCCATATAACCAGTTTTCATTTATGTTATATGTGCTATGAGAATTTGATGTCTGAACTTGGAACAAAAACTAGGTCAGGAATTGGGGGAGAAGAAATTCTCTCTCATTTTTGAGAGTTAAATCATGTTCTTTATATGTATGAACTCGTGAGATGATGCTTGACATTTTTTGTGTTGTGAGTTTTCATTAAAAGTCAAAGAATCAGGTTCTTGTTATGGAAGCAAAGAGGCGCGCGTTTTTTCAAACAGAGATGGCTGGAGGTTGAAGAAGCTGGTCTTTGGGCTGGGCCTGTTCCACTTTTCTTATTTGCACCCTATGTTTACTTTTGAACCCCCCTGGCCCATTTTGAGTTTCATTTGCTATTTTTAATTTTTTTTCCTTTTGATTCTGATTTATTATTTTTCATTAAAGCATAAAAATATTTAAAAAAAAACATTTTTCCACATTTTTTTGCATTTTATTTGATATTTATTTGTTTTAGTTAGTTATATACATAAATAAATACATAATGTTTTTTTTTTGTTTAGAATATTAGGAATAATACCAAATACATTTATTTTCTAATTTTTATTTTATTTTATCTTCTGAAAATATTTTGTATAAAATATACTTTTTTTTTATAAATATTAAATATTATTATTTTGTACATATTCAATATATTTGGTAAATAATACAAATACATACATATATATTAGTATATTTAGGTTAAAAAATACAAAATATGTACATTTTTATTTTTATTAATATTTAACATTAAAAATACCTTTTTGACAAATATACTTCTCTTTTATTTATTTATTGTACATAACTAATAAATATTGTACATATTAACTAATTAATACCTTTTATTTAATAAATTAGGGTTTTGCCCTAAATACATAAAAACTCCAAAAATTAATACTTTTTTTATTTTGTTTATTTGACATATAAAAAACACTTTTTTCATACATATAAAAAACATTTTTTTTGCATCTTGCATATTTATTCCATTTTTATTTAATTATTGTATATTAAATAATTTGTATAATTCAATTTTGATGTAATAGTTAGGTTTAAATTCCTTGTCAAAATACCCCCCATTTGAACATTTGTACCCCCCTTCCCATATATTGTGTTGTAATAACTTAGGAACTTTATTTTTTGCATTTTTAAAGCTTTCTAAATATACCATGCTAGAATTAGGGTTTGTATGCAAATCAATTAACCAAAATAGTTTGACCTAACTTCAAGATAATCAAGCATGAAAATGGACAACACTAATCACACTTGCACCCCTAGGGTATTCCACTTGTTGCCTTCAATAATGGGCCATATTGCATGTTAGGTCTCTTTGGGCAAAACAAATACAATTCCAATGATCATAGTCCCTCGATGACGCTTTCAAAAGTTGCCTAAAAAATGATCAAGTCCCTTAAAGGAAAAATTGCCCAAAGATACTTGGCACCATTGCAATCATGGTCTAAACGATGACCCGCGCCCGTCCCTTTCACATCCTAACACAAGATTGTCCACCAAATGCAATGGTGGAACAAAATTGTTAAAAGGGTTAAAAACATAGGAGAAATCTTTGAGAAATTTAGGAGTAGACAACCCCTTAGTTACTTGAATCAAACTTGCAAAACAAAACACTTGCCTATTTTCAAACCACACATCACTACACTTTCAAAACAACTTTCAAAAAACATTGAAAACCTTTTCAAAAGACATACACCTTTGTATACATCCCAACATGGATCATTACAAAGGTTGCCACAACATTGGCCTCTTTTCAAAACATTTTCAAACCCACACACACAAAGCACCATTTCAAACAATTGAAAATTAAGGCAAGTTGATCTAAGCAAGTAACTAAGAGCCCATGGATAACCATGGATAGAAAGGGTGCTAATACCTTCCCTTTCTATAATTTACTCCCCGAACCCAAGAAAACATCTCAAAGGTTTTTGCTGTGCTTTTTAAACCTTTCCTTAGGATAAAATAAAAATTCGGTGGCGACTCTTGCTCAACCGAAACATTTGCGAAAACAAATGCAAAACCTCAAGTCAGTTCTCCCACCGTATCACAGAACTGGCGACTCTGCTGGGGGGAAAAACTTAAAAGTGGAGTAACCTTAGGGCTTAGATCACCCTCTTGCATGATTATTTGTTTGTCTTGATTGCTTTATATCTTGGCTCTCTTGTTTGGGTTTTGCAATCCTACACCCGGATTTTGGGAAACATTCATAGATAGCAATACGTTGTGGAAACTGTGTGGGGTATACCGACACGATCGAAGCAATAGCTATATTAGTGCGACATATTTATGTGTACCGGTAACCCTTGAGTTCAATCAAGGAGAGTACGGGGCCGCTGAGTGATGTCACTAAGCACTAATGACCTAGAACCTTACTTGACCATCTTGGCCTTTTATTAGGGGTAGTGAGATGATCGGCTTTGGTGCAGTCCGAAGTTGGTAGATACTCGATACTACACTCATTGAGGGTTGTTTTCTTGGAATATTTTGGTCGCTAGTTAAGTGGCTAAACCAAAACAATGAACAATGAAAACAATCCAGTGATATTGAGCTCCTTAGAACCCGATTACTATTTATAGGACAGGTTTTTAAGCCAACTACACTCAAGAGGGTACTTACCTATGAAACCCCATGCAAGCCTGAAACTAGGGTTTGGTGTGATTTGCTTGTACATATGTTTGTGCATACATCATGAACATCATAAAGCATCATATGCATTTACTAACCACTTCAAGGGTTTAGATCTTCATCTTTGTTCTTGTTTTGTAGGTCATGGAAATTCCTCGCAGAAAAACCATCCAAGTCAACCTTGTGAGAATCTCTCCTCAACTCAAGGAGCTCACCTCAAGAATTCCGGAAAGCTCATCCTTCAGTGAAAGACATGGTAGACTGCTCAGCTTAGTCAACACCAACATTGAAGAGGATATGATGAAAGTGTTATTCCAGTTCTTTGACCCTCTTCACCACTGTTTCACTTTCCCCGACTACCAGTTGGTGCCCACTTTGGAGGAATTTTCTCAACTCCTGAGAATTCCTATCCTAAATCAACTACCTTTCAACGGTACGGAAAAGGAACCAAAGCATGAAGATGTTGCTCGAGCACTACATCTACAGCCATCTGACATCAAGGGGCATTGGGAAACTAGAAGCGGCGTCAAAGGTTTCCTAGAAAAATTCTTGTTTGAGAAGGCACAAGAGTGTTGGAACTCATTGGACCTACAAGCCTTTGAAGAGATTGTGGCACTCCTTATCTACGGGTTGGTCCTGTTCCCAAATCCTGACCAGCTTGTATAGGTCAACGCCGTCAAAATCTTCTTGTCCAGAAATCCAATACCAACATTGCTTGGGGACATCCTTCACTCATTTTACACACGAACAATGAGAAAGAGGGGTGTTCTCATGTGCTGTACTCCTCTCCTTGCAAGGTGGTTTATTTCGCACCTTCCACAATCTGTCTTGAAGAATGACCAAGGCTCAAGGTGGTCCCAACGGTTGATGACTCTTACTCACTCTGATGTACATTGGTGTTCTCGGTCCAGAGAAAATGTCATCATCATCGATCGTTGTGGAGAGTTTCCTAATGTTCCTTTACTTGGAATCAGAGGAGGTATCACCTACAACCCTTGCCTAGCTTTGAGGCAATTTGGATATGCACGAAGAGATGGCCCTCACGACATGTTGATTCCTGACCTAGTTTTTGACTTCGAAAACGATGCGCAAGGACTTCGCCAAAGATTCATCAGAGCTTGGAGGATGCCCAACAAGGTTGATAGCAAGACACTGGGACACAAGAACTCCATCCCTCTTGAACCTTATCTCAAGTGGGTACGAGCCCGAGCCTAGAGTCTAATGATGCCTTATCCTCATGTTCTCCCTGTGATTAAAGAGCCTGTCAAGGAAGGAGAGGTCCCCTACACCATCCTACATCCTGACATGCCTACATCGTGGGAGGAGATGCAGAAGAGTTGGATCCAACTCAAGGAGGAACGGAACACTTTTGAATCCAGCTTCTACGCCAGCGACAAGAAGGTTCTAGAGCTCACTCGCCGACTCCATGAGCAAGAGGCCCTCAACACCTACATTGTGCCAAAGAGGATGTGCAACGTCTTTTTACCTTGAGAAGTTGTTTTTGTAATATTTGGCCCATGGGGCACTTATGTACTAACAAATTTCTTCTTATTAATATGACGTGCGTTCTTTTTGTCTGCAACAATTATGAATTTATAAAATCCTTGAATGCATTGCTTAGACAGCATCTCATGCATCATGTGCATAACCGGTACCCTTTTTTCTACAGGTTGCTTAATCTTCTTCGCTGTTTATTTTGAACAGTCATCATGAATCCAGAATCATCCAGTGAGCAAGCAATCAAGGCCCTCCAGGCCCAGAATGCCCAGTTTCAAGAGATGGTCATGAGCTTGGCCCAAGGTCAACAAGAGTTAAAGGCTCTGCTCCTAAAGAAGAAGAAGAAGAAGAAGAGGACTGCGTTGTTCAATACTGGACGCAGATTTGGGAACACACTCCATAACGAGGCTGATCCAACTACTTCCTCTTTAGAGAAAGACAGTCCCCAAGGGGGAGGAGCTCCTAGTCCTGCAGTCTCTGACAACGAGACGGATTACAATGACGAACAATACCCTCCCGCTGCTGACAGATACAAGCAATTAGAGGACCGCTTGAGTGCCATGGAGATTCAAAATGTGTCGGGGCTGGATTTCGGAGATTTAGGGTTATCTTCTGGGGTGGTAATCCCACACAAGTTCAAGGCGCCTGCCTTTGCCAAATACGACGGGGCTTCCTGTCCAAAGCTGCATCTCAGATCGTACGTAAGGAAGATCCAACCTTACACGGCAGACAAAAATTTTTGGATCCACTTCTTCCAAGATAGCCTTTCGGGGTCACAACTTGAGTGGTTCTATCAGCTAGATGGAACCAGTATCCGACATTGAGAAGATTTGGCTACCGCATTTTATAGACAATATCAATACAATTCTGACCTCACTCCTACGCGTACCCAACTTCAGGGTATGTCTCTAGGAACGGGCGAAGGGTTCAAAGAATATGCACAAAAATGGAGAGATTTGGCTGGCAGGGTGCAGCCTCCTTTGACTGATCGTGAACTGGTTGACATGTTTCTAGGGACCTTGTCTGGTCCATTCTTCAATCATCTGGTTGGTATTTCCTCCGCTGGGTTTACGGATTTGATCCTGACGGGTGAAAGGATAGAAGCTGGCATCAGGTCAGGAAAGATACAGAAGGGTGCCTCCGCAAGTACTGAGAAGAAGCCTTTCAAGAAGGAGGCTAGTGTCGTCTATGGTCCTAGAAGACAAGTTAAGCACGAACACCGCCAAGCCGTCAATGCTTTGGTAATATCAAAACCTGTTGCTGCTCCTCAGCAGTACAATCAACAAAGGGGTGAGAGGCCCAAGAGGCAATACACTCGGCTGAGTATGACCTTGTCACAAATCTTACCGCAACTGTTATCAACCAACTTGGTGACCATCAAAGAGGCTCTGAAGGTCGTGAATACTGCATCTCCTAAGTATAACCCAAATTCCCGTTGTGCTTATCATTCTGATAGCCCTGGGCATACTACTGATGATTGTTGGGCCCTGAGAAATAAAGTTCAAGACCTTATCGACGCGAAGGAAATTCAGTTTGAGGCGCCTGAGAGGCCAAATGTTGTAACTGCTCTTATGCCCCAGCATAGAGTAAATGCCATTGAGGAAGATTTGTATGTTGTTTCGGTGAATGATGTTGCTACCCCTCTATTGACTGTTAAGAGGAACCTACTGCTAGCCGGTTTATTTCCGGGTTGTAGCAAGGGTTGCCTCCTGTGTGCTGTTATCCCTACTGGTTGTCCGCTGCTGAAATCAGGCATCCAAAGCCTGATGGATAGCAAAGAAATTTTGTTCAAGAAAACTGTTGTTCCGTTTGTTTCCGCTGAAGAAGTATTTGTCGTCACAATTTTCAACAATCCTACCAAGGCTCCCCCGAGGAATCCAGTCCAAATTATGTCTGTTGCACCCATTACCATTACTGTTCCGGGGCCCCTCCCATATGAATCTGACAAGGCTGTCCCATGGCACTATGGGGCAGACGTGTATGTGCTTGGAGTGAAGCAGGAGTTCAACACCGGTACCAGTATCAGTAACATCACTGGTCCCGCCAAGATTACTCGCAGTGGCAGGCTTTTCTCGCCTGACATTGCACCACCAGTTATCCGAAAACCTCTTATCATCACACCCGCAAGTGTGCATGTTTCAAATCAAGTTCCTGTGTCTACTATTGCCGCCGAGTCCTCTGATGCTCGGGGCAAAGAAGTTGCTACCGATTTGCCTACCCGGACGGAGGCACCAAAAAAGACCGCTGTTGAAGCCTCCCAGCAAGAGATGGAGGAAATCCTTAAAATCATTAAAAAGAGTGACTTCAATGTCGTTGAACAACTGGGGCATACCCCCTCCAAAATCTCTATGCTATCATTGCTGCTGTGCTCAGAGGCCCACGCCAAGGCCCTGATTTCATTTCTGAAAACGGCCCATGTGCCGCAAGAGACCTCTGCAGATCAGTTCACTGACTGTGTGGCTAATTTGACAGCTGACAATGGTTTGGGTTTCTCGGATGCAGACCTTACCGCCAAAGGGAAAAACCACTGATGCCCTGCACGTCTCTATAGAATGCAGGGGCACTACTCTCGCACACGTGTTGGTGGACACCGGTTCTTCCCTGAATGTTTTGCCCAAGAAGGCCTTAGATCGATTGGATTGTGAGGGCCTGGAATTGAAACCTAGTAACATCATTGTTAGAGCCTTCGACGGTTCTAAGAGGATGGTGCATGGTGAGGTAGACATTCCTATTCATGTGGGTTCCCAAGTCTTTGACTCAACGTTCTATGTAATGGATATTCGTCCATCTTATTCCTGCTTGTTGGGTCGACCCTGGATTCATAAGGCTGGGGCGGTAACATCCACTCTACACCAAAAGCTCAAATACCCTGTCAAAGGGAAGATTGTTATTGTGCAGGGAGAGGAGGAATACATGGTAAGTCACTTGAATTCATTCCGGTATATCGAGATGGACGGGGAGTTTATTGAAACCCCCTTTCAACATTTTGAAGAGGTACCTCCAACATTGGCGTCATCTGAGACAGTGGTTGAAGAAGACTTTCCGCTGAAGATGGCTTCCTTGAAGGATGCCCGGGCTGTAATCGAGAAAGGCAAGTGCGCAAACTGGGGTCAACTTCCTGACTTCACTCAAAAGAGCGACAGGTTTGGGCTGGGCTTCATTGCAGAGACTCAAAGGGTTGTTCGCAAAGAAAGGATCAGAAAGGCTCTGGTGTTCATCACCAACCCAAGAGTGAATGCCATCGAGGAGGACGTAGAGGAAGCAGAAATTGACAGTTGGATCTATCCAACAACCAACAACAGACCAAGCAACTGGACGGCAAGAGATTTTACACCTATTACATTTGTTACACAGTAATGAACTCTTTTGATTTTCAATTTGTAACAAACAATATGTTGAAACTTTTATTGGCTCGGTGTCCTACCCGGGACACCGTAGCTCCATTTGTGAGGGCTTTTTGTATGACATTTCCATATATCATTAATCAAAACATTGGACGTTTGTTGCATTTCTAATCTTGTGCTCTTTTCCTTTCTGTGTTATATATTGCAAAATAGCTATATTTACACACACTCACTTATACAGGTTCCAATCCACTCTGGATCTCACTGGTAACAGCTCTGCTACTGCCAGTTATGACTTCGAAAATCCGATCAACTTGGCCGAAGACGAAGGTGAAGATGATTGCGAAGTGCCTGGTGAACTCGCAAGACTGCTACTCCAAGAAGAGAGGGTCATTCAGCCGCATGAAGAGCCGGTGGAAACGGTGAACCTGGGTACTGAGACAAATAGAAAATAAGTCAAGATTGGTGCCAATCTAGAGCTCAGCATGAAGCAACGATTGATCCAGATGCTACATGATTACATGGAGATCTTTGCTTGGTCTTACGAATACATGCCTGGTTTGGATGCCGACATTGTGGTTCATCACCTGCCTACCAAGGAAGACTGCCCTCCGGTAAAGCAAAAGGTCCGCCGTATGCGTCCAGAGATGTCCGAAAAGATCAAAGTTGAGGTTATGAAGCAATTCGATGCCGGGTTTCTAGCAGTGACTTCTTACCCTCAGTGGGTTGCCAACGTGGTGCCAGTGCCGAAGAAGGACGGTAAGGTCAGAATGTGTGTCGATTACAGGGATCTAAACAGGGCAAGCCCCAAGGATGACTTCCCCCTACCTCACATCGACATTCTTGTTGACAATACTGCTCAACACAAGGTGTTCTCCTTCATGGATGGTTTTTCAGGGTATAATCAGATCAAGATGGCTCCTGAAGATATGGAAAAGACTACCTTTGTGACTCAGTAGGGCACCTTCTGCTACAAGGTCATGCCATTCGGGTTGAAAAATGCTGGGGCAACCTACCAACGTGCCATGGTTGCTTTATTTCATGATATGATCCACCATGAGATTGAAGTGTACGTCGATGATATGATTGCAAGGTCCCAAACTGAGGAGGAACACCTTGACCATCTGCGGAAGCTGTTTGACCGACTGAAGTTGTACAAGCTGAGGTTGAATCCAAACAAATGCACCTTTGGGGTGAGGTCTGGAAAATTGCTAGGTTTCATTGTAAGCGATAAAGGTATTCAAGTGGATCCTGCCAAGGTGAAAGCCATACAAGAGATGCTGACTCCCAAGACAGAGAAAGAAGTCAGAGGCTTTCTAGGACGACTGAATTACATTGCCCGATTCATCTCGCATCTAACTGATACCTGTGAGCCAATCTTCAAATTGCTGAAGAAAGATCAAGTAGTATGTTGGAACGATGAATGTCAGGCCGCTTTCAAAAAGATAAAGGAATATCTCCAAGAACCACCCATTCTTATGCCACCAGTAGAAGGGAGACCTCTGATACTATACCTGACAGTACTTGACAACTCAATGGGGTGTGTGTTGGGGCAGCATGACGAGTCTGGCCGAAAAGAGCACGCTATTTATTACCTGAGCAAAAAGTTTACCGACTGTGAGACTCGGTACTCACTGCTCGAGAAAACTTGCTGCGCTCTGGTATGGGCTGCTCGCCGGCTGAGACAGTATATGCTGACTCACACTACTCTGTTGATTTCAAATATGGATCCCATCAAGTACATATTCGAAAAGCCTGCTCTGTCTGGAAGAATAGCAAGATGGCAAATGATCTTGACGGAATATGACATCCAGTACACAACTCAAAAAGCAATCAAAGGAAGTGTATTGGCAGACCATTTGGCACACCAACCTGTGGACGATTACCAATCATTGAACTTTGAATTTCCGGACGAAGACATCATGGTAGTAACTGATTGTGAAGTACCTGGACCGGATGAAGGACCTGAGGAAGGATCCCGATGGTCTATGCATTTTGACGGAGCCTCGAACGCTTTGGGTAATGGAATCGGCGCTGTAATCATATCCCCCAAAGGAACTCATACTCCACTCACCGCCCGGCTGTGTTTCAACTGCACCAACAATATGGCAGAATATGAGGCATGTATCATGGGTCTTCAAGCTGCAATCGACTTAAGGATCAAGTTTCTGAGTGTCTTCGGAGATTCCGCTCTCGTGATCAATCAGATCAAAGGCGAGTGGGATACAAAACACCCAAATCTTATTCCTTACAAGGAGTATGTGTTGACTTTGCTTCCCCACTTTGAAGAGATAACTTTTGAGCACTTCCCAAGAGAGGAGAATCAGTTAGTGGACGCACTAGCTACGATGTCTTCAATGTTCAAAGTCAAATGGGACAATGAGGCTCCCCGGATCATTATCTGGAAGTTGGACGAACCTGCATACTGCTGCGATCTTGGGGCCGAAGAGGTAATCGAAAAACCCTGGTATCATGAGGTGAAGAGATATTTGGAAGCTCAAGAATACCCCAAAGGCGCATCGGTCAATGAAAAGAAGTTCATGAGAAGGTTTGCGGCAAAATTCTTCCTCAGCAACGGCATTCTCTACAAACGAAATCATGATTCAACTCTACTGCTTTGTATGGATAAAACTGAAGCAGAGAAGATCATGGTAGAACTACACGAAGGTACATTCGGAACACATTCCAGTGGACACACCATGGCAAAGAAAATCCTTCAGGCAGGATATTTCTAGTCCACAATGGAAGCCGACTGTTACCAACATTCTCGAACTTGTCATAAATGCCAGATCTATGCTGATAAGGTGCATATCCCTCCGGTTCCTCTGAACGTCCTGACGGCACCTTGGCCTTTTGCAATGTGGGGCATTGATATGATTGGCGAGATCCGACCAACGGCATCCAACGGGCATCGCTTCATCCTAGTAGCAATTGATTACTTCACGAAGTGGGTAGAAGCAGCTTCCTACGCCACCGTAACCAAGAGCGTCGTTGCACGTTTCATTCGGCATAACCTGATCTGTCGGTACAGCGTCCCGGAAAGAATCATCACAGACAACGGTACCAATCTTAACAACAAGATGATCACTGAGCTCTGCGAGCAATTCAAGATACAGCACCACAACTCTTCTCCTTACCGGCCAAAGATGAATGGGGCTGTCGAAGCTGCTAATAAAAATATCAAGAAGATTGTGCAGAAGATGACAGTGACCTACAAAGATTGGCACGAGATGTTACCGTTCGCTCTTCACGGGTACCGTACCTCAGCAAGAACGTCAACCGGGGCAACTCCTTTTTCCTTGGTCTATGGCATGGAGGCAGTCTTGCCAATTGAAGTCCAGATACCCTCTCTCCGAATAATGAAGGATGCAGACTTGAGCGAAGATGACTGGATTCAGACTCGGCTTGATCAATTAAACCTGATTGACGAAAAGAGACTCACTACTATCTGTCATGGTCAGACGTATCAAAAACGGATGATCAGGGCATTTAACAAGAAAGTCAGACCACAAGAGTATCAAGTTGGGGACCTGGTAATCAAACGCATCATCCTTCCTCAAAGTGATCCCCGGGGAAAATGGACCCCTACATATGAAGGGACATTTGTGGTTAAACATGTGTTCTCAGGAGGAGCCATGATTCTAACCACCATGGATGGTGACGACCTTCCTCACCCCGCCAATGCAGACATAGTAAAAAGATACTACGCATGAATCAAAGACCCGCTAGGTTGACATACCTAGGCAAAAATAAGGGCTTCCCGGCGAACCAAAAGGGTTCGGGCAAAAATAAGGGATGAAATGAAAAAAAATCTGTACACCCGGCAAGTCAAAAACCTGAAAAGGCGGCTTGGGCAAAAATGGGTATCCCGGTGGACTGAAAACCCGAAAGGGCGGTCCAGGCAAAAGTTAGGGATAAAGCGTAACACTATGTCTCATTGGATCACCTTGCATCCAGAATTCGGCATCAACTATCTGGCTCAGACTTCGGCATCGATCAATCAGCTTCATCTTCAACTAAGCAGCAAAGTGATGAGACGCTTGAAGACATAAAGGCGATAGCAGAGTTGGAACCCAGTGGGAATATTGTGCACATAGCTGTTTTGTTTCCTTTTCAAAATTGTATAAACTTTATATTATTCGGCGGCGTTCTCTTACTAGGACGTCGGCCTCTTGTACAAAAAACGCCTATTTACAGGCAAATTTCAAAATCAATACAAGTTCACTTTTCCAAACAAATTGCCAATTGTTTTTTCCTTTTTCTGTTTTGTCTTGCGAAGAACGTCCAATGTTCATTTTTGATATATGCATTTGACATTAAATTGCTAATTCATAAATACTTGCATATGAAACAAAAGACTAATTACAGGTGACATTAGAAGTAGGGGCAATGTAGAGTTGTCCAGGCAGTCTAGTTGCTTTGTCCGCCAGGGTACCAAGGTAGATTCAACTGAAGAATGTGATCAAGTTATCTCAACTCCCCACAAAGTAAGACAAGAATCAGCAATACCCTCCTAGGGAAGATTTAGTCTATCATCAGCCCTACAATAGGCACCCTGTTCCCCTAGCAAGTCAGCAATACTCTCCTCCAGAAGAGTTAGTCTACGGTCAGCCTAAAGGAAGTTGAATAGCCCCAGAAGACATCAACATTCCCCAGCGAAGTATAGGCATTCATCAGCAAGCATCCCCGGCAGTCTTGATCTAAGATTGTTCCCCGGCGGAATACAGAGACCCTAGTGGAACCATTTACCAGTACAGTCTGAAGGTATCCCCAGGAAAGTGGAATTCATATCCCCAGCAGGTCTTGAAGCTTATCCCCAGTAGATTCTGGAAGCTCGTCCCCTATAGAGTACGGACATCTCTCCCGGGTTTTATTCAAAGTTTTTCCTCACAAAGGCTTATAACTGGGTTATCCTCAGCTAATTACCACGGAAGATCGTCCTCGTCAAATTTCTTCCTATCCCCAGCGGAGTTCATCAAAGTTCCCCAACGTAACTTATCAACATTCCCCAGCGGAGTTTATCATTGTTATCCCCAGCGGAGCTCTCATCAAAATCTCAGCGAAGTATCTCTTCCCACAGAGTATTTCCCCTCAGAGTAATCTCTCCAACAAGTTTATTCCCCAACAGAGTCATCTTCTCCTACCGGTATATTCTTGCAACCATCATCCCCAGCGGAAGCAAAGAGCTCTACTCTTCAACATCAGCCCAGGATTTAATTCCCCGGCCGGTCGTCAAGGATTTATTTTCCTAGACGAAAATACATTCATAAACATTTCACATTTCATACATCTTGCTTACGTACATGATAAAGTGCATACAACACTATCTCATTGTGAATATCATGACATCATGCATTTCATACATCATGACATTGCATGCAACTGATGTTTTGCCTTTTCAGGGAAAAAGACAACCCAAAAGACAACTACTTTCAACTGTCACAATTCCAGATTCGATTCCTGTATCTAGCCAGGGCACATCTGAAGAGTTTCCAGATTCGATTCCTGTATCCAGCCAGGGCACATCTGAAGAGTTTGAAGATTCGATTCCTGTATCCAGCCAGGGCATATCTGTTGACGACTAATTCCAGATTCAATTCCTGTATCCAGCCAGGGCACATCTGAAGAGTTTCCAGATTCGATTCCTGTATCCAGCTAGGGCACATCTGAAGAGTTTCCATATTCGATTCCTGTATCCAGCCAGGGCACATCTGAAGAGTTTGAAGATTCGATTCCTGTATCCAGCCAGGGCATATCTGTTGACGACTAATTCCATATTCGATTCCTGTATCCAGCCAGGGCACATCTGAAGAGTTTCCAGATTCGATTCCTGTATCCAGCCAGGGCACATCTGAAGAGTTTGAAGATTCGATTCCCATATCCAGCCAGGGCATATCTGTTGACGACTATTTCCAGATTCGATTCTTGTATCCAGCTAGGGCATATCTGTTGACGACTAATTCCAGATTCGATACCTGTATCCAGCCAGGGCACATCTGTGAGCAACCGATTGTAGACTCGACACCTGTATCTAGCCAGGGCATGTCTGCATGAAGAAATTGAAGATCAATACTTGTAACAAGCCAGGAAAACATCTGTCTTTCTCAAAGTACACAAGTTCTCGCTAAGGAATCTCTTATGCGATCAACACTTCCAAATGGCATCTATAAGCCCATTCCCGACAAGTTTCTGTCACGCCTTCAGATGGCATCTATAAGCCCATCTCCATATCCACAATCTCTCCAAATGGCATCTATAAGCCCATTCCCGACATCACATTGCTGATACTCCAACATGCGAGTGCAAATTTCAGGGCACTCTAGTGTCCAATCTCCTTTTACCCTCGAGTCACGAAAGGCAAACTTGCCAATCTAACTCTTCAGGTTCAAGAAGATTGAACAGGGGCAACTGTTGTACCCCAAAATTTGCCCTCCCATTTTCTCAAACATTTTCTCATCACAAGACCCTTGGAGCTCAAGGTCCAGTTAGGGTTTCCTCTACTCAAGACTTCTCCTTGCACTGTTGACCCAAATAAGGGTTTGTGTTTGCACAAAGATATTTTGACCTAAAATGCCTAAGATGACTTTCATGCTTCATGTTGGACTCCCAAGTTTATCCATACCAAGTTTCAAGCCTTGATTCCAAACTTTGCCCAGTCAATTGGACAGTTGACCTAGAAATCAACTGTATTGGGGAAAAAGTCAAATCTCATGAAAATTGACCCACATCAACATTATGAACTCACATGGACCATTTTATCAAGTTTGGATCACAATTCCACAAGAAATTTGATCAGATCACCAAAAGGGTAAAATGGTCATTTTTAGGGTTTTGACTGCACAAAGGTAATTTTTGACTGTTTGACCTAGCCAATGGCAAACCAAACTCACATATGGACTCAAGGACCCCATGGAATTGTCTTGACATACTCAACAAGTTCAAAAGATCCCAAATGCACAAGATTGATTGACAGTTGAATTTCCTAGTCAATTGATCAATTTTGACTGTATACTGAAAAGTCAAACTTTGACTTTTTGGTCAAAATCAAGTGTCAAGATTCATTTTTCATCAAAACATGTCAAATCATGAAAGTTGTTCATCAAGAAATCAAGAATTGCAAATTAGGGTTTGAAATGAAGATTTTTCATAACTTAGAATTTTTCTAAGTTATGAAAAAACCTAATTTTTTCCTAACTTTGTCCCACTTTCTCACCAAGATTAATTTGGATTCAAGGAAAAGTCAAAACATGAAAGTTGTAGTCCATTGCAAAATCTACAACTTTGATTCACAAAGTTTCCTCAAAATAAGCTTGTAGCTCAAGTTACAATTTTTGGAACAAGGGTACCAAACCATTCTTAACTTAGAGAAATTTGACCTATTTTAGGCAGGATTTTTTCCTAACTTCAAGACCATTTTTCACATACTTCCACTTGGAATTTCAATTTGCATTTCAAATATGGATTGTAGTACACATTCCAAGCTTTCCAAAATGTCCAAGAACTCATCAAACAACCTCATGGTTAGGGAGAATCGAATTTGGCAAGTTGGGAAAAATTCACTTTGTTTATGGCCAATTTACATGTTCATACACTTGTGCCATTTTGAACTCAGCTTGCATTCCTTGATTACAGGTCCTATATCCCATTTGCACTCAATAATTTAATGCTAACTCATTGTGCCAAGGCCTTGTTTTATGTGTTTAAGCATTACATGGAAGTTTAACCCTTAAATAGAAAAAGCTATTTATCCATTTTAGAAAAGTATGGCTTTATGTCAAAGTTGCAAATCAAGAAGTACAAGGCCATATCTTTGGGCACAAGTTCAGAAGCAAAACACATTGATCAAAGGGGAAGGTTGCAACATAGATTGGGGGCCTGCATCAGTCTAGAACACCACTGGACACTTTGTTGCTTAAAGTTGAAAAAACATTGCATAACAATACACAACTCTCATTCCTGTGAACCAGAGCTTAAGCAAAGTTATCAAACACTTTCTAATCATCAAACCTAAGCTGAAACACGAGCCAACCATCTCCATTGCCTTCTCAAACACAAAATCACCCTAAAACTGCAAAAACATGGCACCTGCTGCAGATTGAGTTCTATAACTCAATCCATTCGTGCATTCTTGCCAAAACCACTTCAAACACATCCCACATCATCCCTTGAAACTGTTCCAAGCCCTAAACACGACCTGTAACATCCCTAGCTAACATCACCATTTTCATTTTTCTGTTTTGCAGTTGAAGTACCATAGTACGATTCTTTTGGTTTCCAAGCAAACTAAAGGTTGGAATAGCATCCTGAGACATCAAGGAAGCTATACAAATCATTACCTTGCCTTGTACTCATCTCCATTGTTGCACACGATTCCAACTGAACAGGTAAGTTCATGAACTTGTATCTCTCTATCCAGGCATTGTCAGGTTTAGATTTGTGAAGAAATTATGTCACATTCATGGCCCTGAACATGCCCATATAATCAGTTTTCATTTATGTTATGTGTGCTATGAGAATTTGATGTCTGAACTTGGAACAAAAACTAGGTCAGGAATTGGGGGAGAAGAAATTCTCTCTCATTTCTGAGAGTTAAATCATGTTCTTTATATGTATGAACTCGTGAGATGATGCTTGACATTTTTTGTGTTGTGAGTTTTCATTAAAAGTCAAAGAATCAGGTTCTTGTTATGGAAGCAAAGAGGCACGCGTTTTTTCAAACAGAGATGGCTCGAGGTTGAAGAAGCTGGTCTTTGGGCTGGGCCTGTTCCACTTTTCTTATTTGCACCCTATGTTTACTTTTGAACCCCCCTGGCCCATTTTGAGTTTCATTTGCTATTTTTAATTTTTTCCTTTTGATTCTGATTTATTATTTTTCATTAAAGCATAAAAATATTAAAAAAACATTTTTCCACATTTTTTTGCATTTTATTTGATATTTATTTGTTTTAGTTAGTTATATACATAAATAAATACATAATATTTTTTTTGTTTAGAATATTAGGAATAATACCAAATACATTTATTTTCTAATTTTTATTTTATTTTATCTTCTGAAAATATTTTGTATAAAATATACTTTTTTTTTATAAATATTAAATATTATTATTTTGTACATATTCAAT
Source organism: Vicia faba (assembly GCA_948472305.1). NCBI lineage: Eukaryota > Viridiplantae > Streptophyta > Magnoliopsida > Fabales > Fabaceae > Vicia > Vicia faba. The sequence continues at coordinate 314,858,019 of OX451740.1, forward strand.
ATATTTGGTAAATAATACAAATACATACATATATATTAGTATATTTAGGTTAAAAAATACAAAATATGTACATTTTTATTTTTATTAATATTTAACATTAAAAATATCATTTTGACAAATATACTTCTCTTTTATTTATTTTTTGTACATAACTAATAAATATTGTACATATTAAATAATTAATACCTTTTATTTAATAAATTAGGGCTTTGCCCTAAATACATAAAAACTCCAAAAATTAATACTTTTTTTATTTTGTTTATTTGACATATAAAAAACACTTTTTTCATACATATAAAAAACTTTTTTTTTGCATCTTGCATATTTATTCCATTTTTATTTAATTATTGTATATTAAATAATTTGTATAATTCAATTTTGATGTAATAGTTAGGTTTAAATTCCTTGTCAAAATACCCCCCATTTGAACATTTGTACCCCCCTTCCCATATATTGTGTTGTAATAACTTAGGAACTTTATTTTTTGCATTTTTAAAGCTTTCTAAATATACCATGCTAGAATTAGGGTTTGTATGCAAATCAATTAACCAAAATAGTTTGACCTAACTTCAAGATAATCAAGCATGAAAATGGACAACACTAATCACACTTGCACCCCTAGGGTATTCCACTTGTTGCCTTCAATAATGGGTCATATTGCATGTTAGGTCTCTTTGGACAAAACAAATACAATTCCAATGATCATAGTCCCTCGATGACGCTTTCGAAAGTTGCCTAAAAAATGATCAAGTCCCTTAAAGGAAAAATTGCCCAAAGATACTTGGCACCATTGCAATCATGGTCTAAACGATGACCCGCGCCCGTCCCTTTCACATCCTAACACAAGATTGTCCACCAAATGCAATGGTGGAACAAAATTGTTAAAAGGGTTAAAAACATAGGAGAAATCTTTGAGAAATTTAGGAGTAGACAACCCCTTAGTTACTTGAATCAAACTTGCAAAACAAAACACTTGCCTATTTTCAAACCACACATCACTACACTTTCAAAATAACTTTCAAAAAACATTGAAAATCTTTTCAAAAGACATAAACCTTTGTATACATCCCAACATGGATCATTACAAAGGTTGCCACCACATTGGCCTCTTTTAAAAACATTTTCAAACCCACACACACAAAGCACCATTTCAAACAATTGAAAATTAAGGCAAGTTGATCTAAGCAAGTAACTAAGAGCCCATGGATAACCATGGATAGAAAGGGTGCTAATACCTTCCCTTTCTATAATCTACTCCCCGAACCCAAGAAAACATCTCAAAGGTTTTTGCTGTGCTTTTTAAACCTTTCCTTAGGATAAAATAAAAAGTCGGTGGCGACTCTTGCTCAACCGAAACATTTGCGAAAACAAACGCAAAACCTCAAGTCAGTTCTCCCACCGTATCACAAGGTCCAAGGAAGCTTAATCAATATTCACATTACTTCTGTAACAGCTAGAAGAAGCATTGGACTTTCACTTCAAGAGGTAAAATTTTCAAACTGTAGTTGTTTAGGTATTGGCTTGCATTTTTGATAAAACCCAAGTGTATGTGTGAATGTCATGACTGATGTCATAACATTCTAGTTTAGTTTGTACTGATTCATTAGGTACCTTTGCAGAAAAATATTGTCATTCAGGAACTGATGTTTATAAGTGTGTATCTGAGCATTTTGCAAAATGATCACATTTTGCTAAATTAGTAGACAGGTTTTCTCAGATGTCATAACAGATGTTAAGACATCCTATTCTGAACTAACAGGTTTGCAGGTTGGATAAGTCTGAGTTTTTTCAGGAAAATAACTCAGTCTTTCCAGAACAGAATCCTGCGTTTTCTGAGGGGTAACCTAGCTCAACCCTAACCTGGTTAATAAAGTCCTGTGACCTGGTCTTGAGGTCAAACGGAATTAACCCTAGGTTTTTGTGGAAACCCTAACTGAAGTTGCAGCTGCTATATATTCAACAGAGCTGCTGTTTTGCAAGTAATCCCTTGTTGATCAGAAGATCATTTGTAATCTGTATAGGTTTAATTATTGTACTCCAAGCAATTATCATTGTGATAAGTGACTTGGAATAGGTTTTTAATTGTAAGGGTTGTGTAGCACTCAAAGCTTTGAAGCAAGAGTGTTTGAATGTTCCTTGACTAAAGCTGTGAAGCAGAGTCAAGTCAGTTGTGTGCATCACTCAAAGCTGTGAAGCAAGAGTGATTGTTTTGCTTGATTAAAAAGCTGTGAAGCTTAATCAAGTGTTTGTTTTTGAAGAGTGTCTTCATCAATTCATTTGTCAAATTGTTTTATGTATCACTGCTGTGATTGAGGGGGAGTGAGTAGGAACTCAGGTTTAAGTTGTACTTAGATTGAAATTGCATTGGGTAGGTCTTAAGTGAAGGAGATAAACTGGTTGGTTTATTCCTGAATTAACATCTCTTATAGTGGATTTCCTCCCTGGCTTGGTAGCCCCCAGAGTAGGTGTTGTTGCACACTGAACTGGGTAAATAATTGACTGTGTTCTTTATTGTTTTTGTATTTACTGTCATATAGTAAGTTAGATACGATGTCATAACATTGAACGTGACATTGAGTATCTGCAGCCAGAATTTCAATTGGCATCAGAGCAGGCACCCTGCCTGTATTACTGGGTGAGATCTAGGGATATCACTTTCTGGCACTATGGACAAAGAAGGAGTTTTTGGAAATAGACCACCCATTCTAGATGGAACTAATTATGACTACTGGAAACCTCGTATGATTGCCTTCTTAAAATCTCTGGACAAAAAGGCTTGGAGAGCTGCTGACAAAGGATGGATTCATCCCACCATAACTGAGAAAGATGGGATAATCAGTCTGAAGCCTGAGGAAGATTGGAGTAAAGAAGAAGATGAGTTAGCTCTGGGAAATTCCAAAGCTTTAAATGCCTTGTTCAATGGAATTGATAGAAACATTTTCAGACTAGTACATCAATATGAACTGGCCAAGGAAGTTTGGGACACTCTCAAAACTACTCATGAGGGCACTTCCAAAGTAAAAATGTCAAGGCTTCACATGTTGACTACCAAGTTTGAGAATCTAAAAATGATGGAAGATGAAACCATTCATGAGTTTCACATGAACATCTTGGAGATTGCCAACACCTCAGGAGCACTGGGAGAAAAGATGTCAGAAGAAAAACTGGTGAGGAAGATTCTCAGATCCTTGCCTAAAAGATTTGCAATGAAGGCAACTGCCATAGAGGAAGCCCAAGACATCAGCAAGTTGAAAGTGGATGAACTTATTGGGTCTCTTCAGACTTTTGAGATGGGGATCACTGATAATGGTGACAAGAAGAACAAGAGCATAGCACTTGTGTCCAACACTGATGTTGAAGAAAATATTTCAGAAGCTATAGCCATGCTTGGAAGACAGTTCAACAAACTCATCAAAAGAATAGATCCAAAGTCAAGGTCTAATGTTCATAACATTCCCTCTGACATTGACAGTTCCAGCAGAAGACCAAGGTCAGAAGATAAGGGAAACCAAGGCAGAGGTATTCAATGCCATGGATGTGAAGGATATGGACATATTCGAGCTGGATGTCCTACCTTTCTTAAGAAACAAAAGAAAGGAATGACTGTTACTTGGTCTGACTATGATTCAGAAAGTAATTCTGAAGAAGAATCTGCCAAACTAGTTACTGCTCTAACTAGTGTTTGTACTTCTGAAAGTGACACTAGTGATGAAGAAGTGACATTTGAAGAACTGGCTGATACCTACAAGAAATTGTGTATCAGAAGTGCTGAAGTCTGTGTGCAGAATGAGAAACAATCAAAACTCATTATAAAGCTGGAGGCTGAAAAAAGGGCAGATCTTGAAACTATAAGTCACCTAGAAGGGGAAGTTCAATTACTGAACTCACAACTGAACCAAATGACAAAATCTGTCAAGATGTTGACCAATGGATCAGATAAATTGGAAGAGATCCTACAAGTTGGACAAAATGTGGGAAACAAATCTGGTCTAGGATTTGTGGAAGCTAAGAAACCTGGTGCAGACAAGAAGATCAGGCATGTTAAACAATTGTCAAAGCAGATGTCTCAACACAACTCTCAACATCAGAAATACATGAAGAAAAAATACCAAAGATGGAGATGTCATCATTGTGGGAGGTATGGACACATAAAGCCCTTCTGCTTCAAATTACATGGATACCCTAATCAAAACTCAGGTGCTAAACCTAAGCCAAAAAGGGTACCACATACTCCTCATTGGAAGAAAAAGGCTACTGCCCTGATAGCCCATACTTCCCTGAGAGTGTCTGCAAAGGAAGGCTGGTACTTTGACAGTGGATGTTCCATACACATGACTGGAATCAAAAATCTCCTCAATAATGTTATGCCTCACACCACCACTTTTGTGACCTTTGGAGATGGTGCTAAAGGTGAAGTCAAAGGAGTTGGTAATTTGGACTGCCCTGGAGTTCCAAGTCTGAATAAAGTACTGCTGGTAAAAGGGTTGACTGCTAATCTCATTAGTATCAGTCAATTATGTGATCTAGGATTCAAGGTCAACTTCTCAAGATCTGAATGTCTAGTAATTAATGAAAAACTAGAAGTTGTAATGAGAGGAATCAGATCCAAAGATAACTGCTACTTGTGGCAGCCTGAGAACACTGATATCTCCACTATGTGTCCAATTACCAAAGAAGAAAAAGAGATGAAACTGTGGCAGCATAAGCCTGGTCCTCTTCATCTAAGAAGAATGAAAAGAGCTATTTCTATGGAAGCAGTCAGAAGAACTCCAAAACTACAGGTTGATAATGTCTGTGATGTGGCAAATAAACTTGAAGAAGGATGTGTTGTCAGAACCATGAGTTATCTTGACAAGGATGTTGGAAATAACAAGTCTAATAAATTCTGTTTCCCTGAAGAAATGAGGCTTGAAGTCTCCTCTCCTATAGCTCTCCATCAAAATGGACTGGACAAACAGAAAATCATTCAAGAATCAACCAGAACTATGATTCATATCAAAAGAATGCCTTCCCAACTCTGTGCGGAAATAGTTGCTGCTAGGAAAAACTGTTCTCAAAATATCTGGTCAAAACAGATGCTCACTGAGTATAATGTCACACAAGATGTTGTGACATTGTGTTGTGACAATCTGAATACAATCAATATTTCCTTGAACCCTATTCAGCATAACTGGAACAAGCACATTGACTTTGTAGAGAAGAAGTCATTTAAACTGGAACATAGTGTCTCTAAGCTTCAGCTGACTGATTCTTCTACCAAGGCTCTTGTTGGAAATAAACTTGAAAATTTAAGGGGCAGGTTGGGTATTTACCAACATGAGAAATTATAGCAATTAATTTTGCTTAAAACAAAGGTTGAAGGAATTAATTTTATTAAGTCTATATTTAGTGGGTTAATCATATGCTTTCACAATTCTTTCAAAATCTTTAAGAAGTTGAAAAGACTCCCTTTTGCCTCCTACCTCTCTCGTCCTTGCAACCTGTTTCCTCCTCTCAATCAAAGATTTTTCTCAAATTGCTACCGTTACTCAAAGTCAATCAAAATGTCTCAGACATCGTCTTCAACCATGGCGACTTCATCATCCTCATCATCTTCATCATCTGACCAAGACTCTAGAGCAATCACCACATGCATAGAATCTGAAGTTCTTGAGGTCACTCCTCTCAGAGAGATGGCAACTGACCCAGCCAAAGTCAAAAAGCTAAGAACTAGACATGCAGGAAGAGCTCAAGCTACAGCCTCTGGTAATTCTTCTCATCCTTCTTCTTCTGTACCAAATAGAGAAGGATCAGTTCAAGTTCATCAAGCCATTGTTAGGCTTGTTACTAGTATACTGAGCGGAAACCAACCTGTACCGGGGATTTCTGTCCCTTTAAATCAATCAGAAAGCCCAAATGTGGAAGTCTCTGAGAATGTAGATGTCACTGAGAATGTTGTGACACAAAAAGACAACATTCAGAACCCTTCAGAAAAGGCAGCTGATCCACCTATCATTGATTTGGATGAGGATTACTCAGATAATGATCTGATTGCTAATGTGAACCCTAGCATAGCTAGGAGATTGATGAAAAGAAAGAGTAACCAGAATGATGCAAAATGTGTGTCCAAAGACAAACCTGCTGCTAAGAAATCCAAGGCTGAAGGCATGGCTGAGAAAAGTATTCAGACAAAAGGGAAGAAGGCCCAGGTGCATACTGCTAGACAACCAATCTCTAAGAAGAGAAAAGAACCTGAATCTTCTGATTCTGATGAGGAATCAGAATTTGAGATTGATGCTGAAGAAACTCCTATCAGAAGGAAGCTCCCTTCCAGCAAAATTGCTAGAGTACCTGAAGTCCCAACAGACAACATCTCTTTTCATCATCCTGACAATGCAAACAGGTGGAAGTATGTTTGCTTAAAGAGAATAGCTTTAGAGAGAGAACTCAACAATGATGCCTTGGAGTGCAAAGACATCATGGACCTGATCAAGAATGATGGACTGATGAAGACAGTAATAAAATTTAACAAATGTTATGAAAATCTGGTCAAGGAGTTTGTAGTGAACTTGTCTAATGATTGTGCTGATGGAAGGTCAGCTGACTTTGAAAGTGTTTTTGTTAGAGGAAGAAGGGTCAAGTTCTCTCCATCAGAAATTAACAAGTTTCTTGGAAGAACAAATGAGGATTATCCTGATCTGGAGGCCACTGACAATGAAGTTTGTCAAACCATCACAGCCAGGCAAGTGAAGTGCTGGCCCTTGAAAGGCAAGCTGAATGCCAGCAAACTCAGCATGAAATTTGCCATCCTGCATAAAATAGGTGCAGCCAACTGGGTGCCTACAAATCATAAATCAACTATCTCCACAGGATTGGGGAGATTTATTTATGCTGTGGGAACCAAGACTGCTTTTGACTATGGCAGGTACATCTTTGAACAAACTTTAAAGCATGCTGGTAGTTATGCTGTCAAAGGACCAATAGCCTTTCCCTCCCTCCTTTGTGGAATCATCCTTGCACAATACCCTGATATCCTTGTGGCAAGAGATACAGTCTGCAAAAGAGCTCCTGCCCTTGGCTTGCACTACAAACTGTTTCAGGGATCTCATGCTCCAGACATTGTCATAACATCAGCTGAGACATCGTCTGTGAAGACCCAATCCAAGACATCAGATGTCATAGCTGTTTTAAAAGAGACTTGCAAAGAGCTGGATGCTAGGAAAAAGACCCTAGAAATCCTAATTGCCAGGCTAGAAAAGGAGGAAGCTGAAGAAAACAGAAGGGAAGAAGGTGTAGAAGCTGAAGGTCATCTCAACATTGAAGAAACTAGCTCCTCTGAGTCTGATGACAGTGCTTGAAGGTTGGTTGCTTTTTGGTGGTGTTGCTGGTTGGTGCTGATATCTGGTGGAGTTTGGAAGTGTGTTTAGTTTTTTTTTCTGCTGCTGCTCTTATTATTTGTTTTGGATAACTGTATAATCATTATGAACATGTATCTTTGGCCCATTTGTGGCTAAAGAGGGGGAGAATATTTTGGTACTTAATATGTACTTGCTCAATTAGACATTCTATTTTTCTGCAGTCATTTCTTTCTGCTGCTATCTATCTCTGATTGCTTAGGGTCTTTAGCCAAAAATCTTCCAAAGGGGGAGTTTGTAGTTGTTTAGGTATTGGCTTGCATTTTTGGTAAAACCCAAGTGTATGTGTGAATGTCATGACTGATGTCATAACATTCTAGTTTAGTTTGTACTGATTCATTAGGTACCTTTGCAGAAAAATATTGTCATTCAGGAACTGATGTTTATAAGTGTGTATCTGAGCATTTTGCAAAATGATCACATTTTGCTAAATCAGTAGACAGGTTTTCTCAGATGTCATAACAGATGTTAAGACATCCTGTTCTGAACTAACAGGTTTGCAGGTTGGATAAGTTTGAGTTTTTTCAGGAAAATAACTCAGTCTTTCCAGAATAGAATCCTGTGTTTTCTGAGGGGTAACCTAGCTCAACCCTAACCTGGTTAATAAAGTCCTGTGACCTGGTCTTGAGGTCAAACGGAATTAACCCTAGGTTTTTGTGGAAACCCTAACTGAAGTTGCAGCTGCTATATATTCAACAGAGCTGCTGTTTTGCAAGTAATCCCTTGTTGATCAGAAGATCATTTGTAATCTGTATAGGTTTAATTATTGTACTCCAAGCAATTATCATTGTGATAAGTGACTTGGAATAGGTTTTTAATTGTAAGGGTTGTGTAGCACTCAAAGCTTTGAAGCAAGAGTGTTTGAATGTTCCTTGACTAAAGCTGTGAAGCAGAGTCAAGTCAGTTGTGTGCATCACTCAAAGCTGTGAAGCAAGAGTGATTGTTTTGCTTGATTAAAAAGCTGTGAAGCTTAATCAAGTGTTTTTTTTTGAAGAGTGTCTTCATCAATTCATTTGTCAAATTGTTTTATGTATCACTGCTGTGATTGAGGGGGAGTGAGTAGGAACTCAGGTTTAAGTTGTACTTAGATTGAAATTGCATTGGGTAGGTCTTAAGTGAAGGAGATAAACTGGTTGGTTTATTCCTGAATTAACATCTCTTATAGTGGATTTCCTCCCTGGCTTGGTAGCCCCCAGAGTAGGTGTTGTTGCACACTGAACTGGGTAAACAATTGACTGTGTTCTTTATTGTTTTTGTATTTACTGTCATATAGTAAGTCAGATACGATGTCATAACATTGAACGTGACATTGAGTATCTGCAGCCAGAATTTCACAAACTGTGATATCCATATACATGCATCGTTTGTGTTTGCTTTCTAAAGATAAAACGATATCAATATCCTGAAGCTAACCATATCATTAGTTTTCATTAATTTTGCTTGTGGAGTGAGAATCGAAGCTCTGACCAGTTAGGGTTCATTTTTGGTACTGAGTAAAATTATTTTTAATATTTGAGTGTTAGTAAAAATAAGGGGCATGGTTGAATTCATGTTCAAATTTCAAGCAAGTTTGGTTTTGGAAATTTTCGAAATGGTGGAGAAATGAGAGTTTTACAAAATCAAAAAAAGGAAGTTGTTATTGTAGTTATGGGGAAGAAGAAGAAGAAGAAGGGTGGTGCGAAATAAAATTTTAAAATATTATTTTATAATATATTTACTGGGGGCGTTTCATAATCGGATGAAACAGCCACCCCAGTGGTAAAACAAGTGTGCGCGTTACTATATGGACCTGGGTTCGAGCCCCGTTGGTACCCTTTTGTTTTATTTCTTCATGTTTTTTCTTTCAGGTCCAATGCAATCAGTCAACATGTGTGTTGTACCCTAAAATTTTCCCTCTCATTTCTCAAGTAATCTCTCACAAGATCTCTATTGATTCAAGATTGCACAAGGTTTGATCAGCTCAAGACACCTCCTCAGCACTGATGACTCAAACTAGGGTTTGATTTTGCACAAGGACAAATGGACTTTTAATGCTCCAAATGAATTTCATGGATCATTTTGGACCTCAAGATTTCTCATGTCAAGTTTCAAGTCTTGGATCACATTTTTGCTCAGTCAATTGATCAGATGACTTAAAATCAACTGTATTGGAGAAAAAGTCAAATGTGGTCAATTTACAGTCAAACTTCATAATTTTTTACCCATATCAACATCATGAACTCATATATGTCAATTGATCAAGTTTGGATCATAATTCCTCAAGAAATTTGATCAGATCATTAAAAGGGAAAAATGGTCAAAATTAAGGTTTTGACTTAGAAGGTGCAATCTTTGATTTTTGACCTAGAAAAGGATTTATTGGTTCAAGGCATGATCTCAAGGATTCAAATGCATCATTTTGACCTAATGACATGGCTCAAAACATTTCTCAAAATCAATTGATTGATAGTTGAATTTCAGTCAACTGATGAAAAGTCAACTGTATACTGAAAAGTCAAACTTTGACTTTTTGATCAAAATCAAGTTTCAAAGATTACAATTCATCAAGACATGTCAAAATATGAAACTTGTTCATCAAGAAATCAAAAAGTCAAGATTTCATTTTGAAAAGTCAAAATTTCTAAACTTAGAATTTTTTTCCAAGTGTTGGAAATTCACTTTTTTTCACAACTTTGAGCCAAAATTACACCATGATGCAAGATGATTCAAAGGAAACTTCCAACATAAAAGTTGTAGATATCAACGATATCTAAAACATTGTAAAGCATAAATTTTTCTATAAATGATTGGATTTCAATTTATGATTTTGTGAAGACATGTTCATGAAACTTGAGGACTTAGTGAAATTTTGCCCTAGTTTAGGCAGAATTTTGACCTAACTTCATGACAATTTTCACATAGTTATAAGATGAATATTCAAAAGTGTCCAACATGAATGATGTAGGGGATGTTACAAGCTTTCCAAAATGTCCGATAAGTCATTGAGATCATATTTGAGCTAAGAGAATCGAAGCCATGACGTTAGGGTTTCATTCTTGTATTACAAGTCAATTTTGTGATGAACACTTGATCCAATCTTCAAGCATGATGTAAAAATCTCACTTTGCAGGCTTCTAAATTGCATTTAACTCCATAATTAAATGCCTACACACATGTTAGAAGCTTTAATCCAAGCATTCAATGCATTGCCCATGCTTAATACCATTTTAGGAAGAAAGGCAACATTGCCATTTTGGAAAAGTGGCTTTTTTTGCACAAAGTCAATTCTTGAGCCTCTAACTTGTTCCTCCTGCACAAGCTTTCTCTACAAAGTCATAAGAACATGTTTAAAGTTTGCAACCACTCTAGATAGTATGGTACAAGCCTTGGGAAGATGTTTGTCATGTTTACTTCAAAAACAAGCAAAGTTGCCACAACTTGAGAATTCAAATTCTGAGTTGTTGTAACACTTGAAACCCCTTGCCTATAAATACATGCACTATTTTCAAGCCAAAGAATGAATGCACAAGCCCTCAAACTCTCCTAAACTCAGAACTGCATAACAAACCTCCATTGTTGCATATTCTGACCAAAAAATCCAAACTCAGAATCCACTTGTGCATTTCTTGGCTTTTCACTTCCAAAAGTTCATAAACATCATCTACAAACAATCCCACACCCTATTACACGACTGTAACACCATTTTCATCAACCTCCATAACCAAAAACAGAGCACTGCAAGTTGACTTCTACAAGCCATTCCAGCCATCCATTGTGTGATCGGTGGGAATGAGAACTGGCTGTTTTTGGAATGCTGGTTCGCGTTTGCGTTTGTTTTCGGAAAATGTCGCGGTAAGCAAGAGTCACCACTGTCTTTTATTTTATCCAACAAGGAAAGGACAAAAGCACAGAAAAATTCCTTTTCGAGATGTTTCTCGGGTTCGGGAGGTAGATTATAGAAAGGGAAGGTGTTAGCACTCTTTCTATCTGTGATTATCCACGGGCTCTTAGGTACTTGCTCACTATGTTTTCAAAAGTTTGCTTTTCTTTGTGTTTATGGGTTTTGAAAAGAGTTTTGTTTGAAACTTCGATTTAACTCTTGCTTTTGTCCTCAAGAGTGTAATGAAGTGTTTTGAAAACTTTGTTCGAAAAGTGTAAGTGTGAAAAGTTTTGTTTTGTTTTTAAAATTGAGCAAGTACTTAAGAACATCTACCTACTCAAAAGGAATAAAACTGTGCAAATGTCTGTTAGACAGTGTTATCCCACTATTGAGGAGTAGGTAGCACCGTCCTTGGAGTTTTCGGGTCAATTCGGTTTTAGGGATGTGTGGTCATCAAAGCAACGTTAGGACGCCTTAGCGGTAACCCTAATATCTTAGATCATTTTATCCGAGGCAACCGTTTCGAGGCAACTTATGATCTTTGGACAAGAGGACGACCTCTAAAACATCATATACTTAATGACCACGAACTAGGCAACCAAGTGAGGTGTACCCTAGGAGTGGCATGTGCAAGTGTGTCAATTTTCAGTTATATTATCTTTGTACATGTTATGGTGAGCTACTGTTGGTTTTAAGTTAAGAGTTTAATCTTGTCATGCATAGCCTAGTTAGCATACATCTAAACAGTTAATATATGTACAAGAATTTAAAGTGCGGGAATTGTAAATCATACGCTATTACAAGGCTTCGGGGAGGGGGATTATTTACATGTCCAAAATTGGGGGAATAAAGCAGTAAAGTGTAAAAGTCTTAGTTTAAGCTATTACAAACCAGTAGGCAGTTACAATAAAATAAACGCGCGTGAATCTGGAAATAACCTCTAAAAATACTAAGAATAAAATCTTTTTGTTGTTTTATTTTATTTTGAGAAAATGATCTAAATCTACTTAATTTTAGTTTTTTTTGAGAAAATGTTACGATAATTAAAAGGTTAATTAACAAAGTTAATTTAATGGAAAAAACTAGCCTAATGTTTTTGTGGTTTTCTTATTTTAATGTTAATTAAAAAGATAAAAAGATGTCAATGAAAACAAAAATAAAATACAAGGGGGATCCTTCGATCCAGGAAAAAGAAAGAGTTTCGACCCAGGGAGGGAATGGAAGCTTCGATCCAGAGAGGGTCATGGTCCTTTCGATTGGGCCAGACAGTAAGGCGTGAGTAGCCTTCGATCCAGTGAAGAGGATTGTCTTTTGATCATGGAGGTCATGGCTTTCGATCCAGGAATGAGATGCCTCCTATGATCCAGCATGCTAATGGGTTCGATCCAGAGAAGGTGTTTCCTTCGATCTGGGATGTTATACCTGCAAAAGTATGTTAGCGAAATAAAACACAGGGTCTGGGTATTGAACCCCAGGCCCTTCGATCCTGCACTTGCTAGGTCTCTTCAGGCTATGTCTGCAGCAAATATTAGCAAACGATGGACGTGGCCTGGGTGCCAAACCCAGGCCTCTTGATCCTGTCTAGGATAGAAAATCGAAAGTAACAACCAGTATGAATGTATTATGCAAATATGAGGTTGGATAGTTTACCCTTTCTTACCAGCAGATTGGACTTTTAATTTGGGCGCTTCCTGGATGTAGGCACCTTCGATCTGGGCACTTCCTGGATGTAGGCACCTTTGATTTGGGGCTTATGGGCGTTGTGATCTTTTGTTGAAGGGTTGCTTTTGCCTGGATTACTTATGAAAATGTTGATGACTTTTGGCAGCGTAACTCCAATGTTTTTTTGTTCTCCTGTTGTGTGTTTTTTCGTCCTCTTTTTGCAACACTTGTGATCTCTTTATATAGAGGGGGTGGAGGGGACAGGAAGACAAAGGTTTAAATGACCTTGATTATGTGTTTTGACAGCCATGAATGAGAGTTTGTAATGTTAATTATGTGTTTGAAAGCCATGAATGAGAGTTTGTAACATTGGCTAAACACATGGGATCTTGTCCCTTTTTGAATTTTAAATGATATGTAACTGGCCTTCGAATGCTCCCTTTCGAATAGGCTGATGGCCTCCTTCAAATGCTCCCTTTCGAATGGGCTGATGGCCTCCTTCGAATGCTTTTCGAAAGCTTCTTCGAATGGACCCTTTGAATGCTTCTTCGAATGGACCTTTTTGGAATTCCAATTGAAGGACATTGTTATAATGCCAATCGAAGTACTTGTCCATAATGCCAATCGAAAGGCTCCTTCAGAATACCAAACGAAGGGTCTTTCAGAATGCCAATTGAAAGCCTTGACATAATGCCAATCGAAATGCTTGTCCATAATGCCAATCGAAGGGCTTGACAGAATGCCAATCGAAAGGCTCCTTTAGAACACCAATCGAAGGGTCTTTCAGAATGCCAATCGAAATGTACTTAAAGCACCACTCAAAAATTTTCCTTTTCCTTAGACAAGAGTTTGTGATCAACCATGCAGGGGGAAGACTTTGGGAAACATGAGAGGGCAAATTTTGGGGTGCAACACATTGCTCAAGCTAATCATTGCATTAACTTCCTGGGAAGTTTTGGAAGCTAACCTGATCATTGCAGCACCTTGAATCAAGCTCATTTGCATTTCACGATTTCTAGTTTTGAGGTATCATTTCTGAATTTCTATCTTTTCATTTAGGCATTGTTAGGCTTGCATTTGTGAAGATAAAATATATACATCATTTCCCTGAAACTATACATGTCCATAGATTTCATTTATATTGATTGAGCTTAGAGAATTTTAGGTTTGAATCTCTGGAAAAAGTTAGGTTAGAATTTGGTACTTTTAGAAATTCTCATTCATCTTTGATTTATAGCTTATCATATTTATATAGTTGGATTCGTATGGAAAAATAGAGCAACTTTCATGTTTGCATCTTTCATTTTTGTTGAGAAATGAGCAAGTTACAGGAACCATGGCTGGAGATTGAAGATGATGTCATTTTCAGGACTTGACTTGTGTTATGTATTTGTTGTTTTGTTTAAGTTAATGGATGTACAGCCACCCCAGTGGCAAAGGTAGCGCGCGTGTATGGTAAGGGTCAGGGGTTCAAGTCCCAGCGCTGCCTTTTATTCAATTTCTCAACATTTTTCTTCCTTTTTGTTACAAACAACCAGCGTTGGGCCTCCATAGTTGGACCTTGTCATTTTGTTGACTTCTAACCCCTGCTTTCACTTTCACACACCTGGCCCAAACCCTTTTTATTTTAATTTCTTTTCTTTTCTTTTTTTTCTTCTTTTTTTTATTTTATTTCAGTTTTCTTTATTATTTTTTTATTACTATTATAATTATTATTATTTTTATTTTTATTAATAAAAAATCCAAAAATATTTTTATTTATTATTTATACATTTACATTTTATTTTCTTTATAAAACAAAAAGACAAAAACCATTTTCTTAACAAATTTAATTTCTTTTTCTTAATAAATTAATAATTAGATTTAGATTTAATTGTTTTTATTTTTTATTTTAAATTAATTTAGAACTTAAGTTTCTTTTAATTAATTAATTACCATATTATTTTTATTAAACTTAAAACCTTTTCATAAAAAATTCTAAAAATGCTTTCTAACTTAATTTCTTTTCTTAATTAGTTTAGGTTTAATTTTATTTGATTTTAATTAATCATTTTTCTTAATTGAGTCAAAACTAAACCCTTTCATTAAAACCAAACAAAAAATCATTTCTTTTTCCATTTACATTCTTGTACATTATATTTTCAATTCTTGTACATTATTCAATATGGTTGTAATAGATAATTAGGTTTAATTTTCTTGCAATCCCCATTTGTAAATTTGTACACCCCTCCCCTAATGATATAATAGCATAGTAATTTTACTTTCCGCAATTTATCGCTTTAATATAAATGCTAGTAATTAGGGTTTGAATGGCGAGACTAAAATCAACAATTAGCAAACCCTAATTCAAGATAAATAATACATGTAAATCAAACACATTTGCACACTTGTACCCTTAGGGTGATTCCACTTTGTTGCCTTACAAAAATGGTCATGTTATGCATGTGGGATATCTTACCGAAATTAATAAAAAAATACAAGATCATAGTCCCTCAATGACGCAATGTTGCCTTTCAAAATGATCTTAGTCCCTAAAAGAGAAATGCTAAGATATCTTACAACATTGCTATCATGACTATACAATGACCCACTTTCGTCCCTTTTACATCCAAAGAATAGGCTTCTTACCAAATCAATGGTAAGATAGCAATATCAAAGGAAGGAAGAAATGAACAAAGACTTTTGATTAGGTAGATTGTTTCTAATTGCTTGCTCATTTTCAAAACAAACATCCTTGCTTATTTTCAAAACAAACACCAAACACTTTCAAACACTTTTAAAACATTTTCCAAACATGAAATGTTTTCAAAAGTCCAACACTTTGTATACGTTCTTACGAACGAGAACTATTACAAAGTTTTCCTAAACGAAGGCGCCTTTTCAAAATGCTTTCAAAAACCACTACAAAGCACATTTTCAAACAAAAGCAAGTGATCTAGCAAGAAACTAAGAGCCCATAGATAACTATGGATGAAAAGGGTGCTAATACCTTCCCTTTTCATAATATACCCCCCGAACTCAAGAAATAATCTTAAAGGTCTTTCCTGTTCTTTTCAGCCTTTTCTTTTGGATAAAAGAAAAGTCGGCGGCGACTCTTGCTAACCGCAACATTTATGATCAAACGCAAAATTTCCCAAGTCAGTTCTCCAACTGTATCACAGAACTGGCGACTCTGCTGGGGAATTTTTAAAAGTGGGTTTACCTTAGGGCTAGATCACCTTTACTTGCTTTCATTGTTTGATTTGTTTGCTTTACATTTTGGTTCCTTGTTTGAGATTGTTCTAATCCTCTACCCGAATTTGGGATACCTTATAGGTAAGTAGCAATATATTATGGAAACTATGTGGGGTATACCGACATGGTCTAAGTAATAGCTACATTAGTGTGACACATTTGTGGGTACCGGTAGCCCTTGAATAGTCAAGGAGAATATGGGTCCGTTGTGTGGTGTCATGAAGCACTAACTGACTTTAGAACCTTTACTTGACCAACTTGGCCATTAGGAAGCAGTGAGATAGCCGGCTTTGGTGCAGTCCGAATTTGGTTGATACTCGATACTACGCTCATTGAGATCGGACTTCTCGGGATATTTCGATCACCGTGAAAGAGGCTTGCGCTGAAACCATGCCCGACAAGAAAGATCAGTGATATTGAGATCCCTTAGAACCCGATTACTATTTCTAGGACAGGTTTGAGCCAACTAAACTTCAAGAGGGTACTTACCTATAAGACTCCTTGCAAGCCTAAACCTAAGGACTTGTTTATCTTGTTTGTATATGTTTAGTTGTACATAACATCATAAACATCATAACATCATACTCATTGTCACTAACCATTTCAAGGATTATTGGGATTTATCTTTGTTCTTTTTTATAGGACATGGCTTATATTCGCAAGAAAACCATTCAAGTCAATCTCTTAAGAATTCCTTCTCAACTCAAAGAGTTAGCATCAAGGGTCCCTGAGAACTCTTCATTCACCGAAAGACATAGTCGCCTCCTAAACTTGGTCACCTTTAGCACTGATGAGAATATGATGAAGGTGCTTTTCCAGTTCTTTCATCCTCTACACCATTGTTTCACTTTTCCCGATTATCAACTTGTGCCTACTGTGGAAGAATTCTCTCAACTCTTGAGGATTCCCATTCTCAATCAACTACCCTTCAACGGTACGGAAAGAGATCCAAAACCTGAAGAGATTTCCCGAGCACTACACTTGCAACAATCTGATGTCACGACTAATTGGGAAACAAGGAATGGTGTCAAAGGATTCTTAGCCAAGTTCTTGTTTGATAAAGCTCAAGATTGTTGGAACTCTTTGGACTTACAATATTTTGAAGAAATCTTGGCCCTTATCATCTATGGGGTGGTTTTGTTTCCAAACTCTGACCAACTCATAGATGTAAATGCTGTCAAAATCTTCATATCTCGCAATCCGGTGCCTACTTTGTTGGGAGATATCCTACATTCTTTTCACTCTCTCACTATGAGGAAGAGAGTAATCCTCATGTGTTTCACTCCTCTCTTGGCTAGATGGTTTATTTCGCATCTACCCCGGTCTGTATTAAAGAACTAGCAATGTTTGAGGTGGTTCCATAGGTTGATGACACTCAGATATTCATTGGTGTTCCCGATCCTTAGAGAAAATTAATATCATCAACCGTTGTGGGGAATTCCATAATGCCCCTTTGTTAGGCATTAGGTGAGGTATCACTTACAACCCTTTCTTAGCCTTGCGACAATTTGGTTACGCCCGAAGGGATGGTCCGCGTGATATGCTCATCCAAGGAGTGGTATTCGACTACGAGAGTGACGATCAAAGATATCGTCAGAGGTTTATACGAGCTTGGAGGATGGTAAGCAAAGTGGATAGTAAGACGCTGGGACACAAGAATTCCATTCCCCTTAAGCCTTACCTTAGGTGGGTACGAGCTCGTGCTCAGAAACTTATGATGCCTTATCCCTCCATCTTACTAGTTATCATGGAACGTGTGGTTAAAGGAGATGTCCCGTACACTATCCTCCATCTCGACATGCCTACTTCTCTTGAAGACTTGCAAAAGGATTGGATTCAGCTAAAGGAAGAACTATATATCTTCGAAGCTCAGTTCTATGCAAGTGAGAAAAGGGTCTTGGAGCTTACAAAACAACTGCATGAAGAGCAAAGCGTGAACGCCTACCTTGCGTCGAAGAGGATGCGTTCAGTATTTTTATCTTAAAGATTTATTTTGTAAGCCCAAGAGGCATGTTGTAGTCATTATTGAACTAATCAATGAAATTTGACGTTTGTTCATGCTTTGTCTATACAAATTTTAATTTCATAAATCCTTGAAATCATTTGCATACACATCTTCTATGCATCATAATATAACAAGTTTTCCCATAACAGGTTTCCTTATCTTTCTACTGTTTATTTCAGCAAGATAGATCTAGAGAAAACAGTGAAGGACCTTCAGGCATAAAACTCTCAATTCCAAGATACTCTACTGGCCCTAGCCAAGGGGCAACAAGATATGATGGCATTACTGGCAGCAAAAAAGAAACCCAAGAGAAAAGCTTTGGTCAACATGGATAGAAGGTTCAAAGAGTCGGTTCGTCAAATCCCGGTAGTGGAAGACTCATATGGGGAAGATGAGAATCAGATTGGAGAAGCTAGAAGTACTCAGGTTGGGTGTATCAATGATCGAGCATCTAATGAGGATGATCATTTTGATGAACAATATCCTCCTGCCTATGTCAAGTACAAGCAGTTAGAAGACAGGTTGAAGGTCGTCGAGATTCAAGTCGTCCCCGGTTTGGATTTTGATGATTTGGGTTTGATCTCTGAGGTGTCATTCCCCACAAATTCAAGATACCAGTTGTGATCGGTGGATCTGGAACTGACTGTTTAACGCTGGTTCGCGAAATGTCGCGGAAGCAAGAGTCGCCACCGTCTTTTATTTTCTCCAATATGGACAGGACAAAAGCACAGCAAAATTCCTTATGAGATTAGCTCTCGGTTCGGGAGGTAGATTTATAGAAAGGGAAGGTGTTAGAACCCTTTCTATCCATGGTTATCCATGGGCTCTTAGATACTTGCTCATTGTGTTTTCAAAAGTGTTTACTTTTCAAATGTGAGTGGGTTTGAAAAAGTTTCGTTTAAAGATTTCAGATCGACTCTTGTATCAGTCCTCAAGAGTGTTTGAAAAATTGTTTTTGAAAGCTTTTTGAAAGTGTCGGTGTGAAAAGAGTTTTTTGAATAGAGCAAGTATCTATGAGTCATCCACCTACCCTAAGGAATTAGGCTGTGTAAAAGTCCTTAAGGTAGTGCCATCCCACCATTGAGAGGTAGGTAGCACCACCGTTGGAGGTGTTCGGGTCAATTCGAGGGTTAGGGACAGTGTGGTCACCAGAGCAACAGTAGGACACCTTAGAAGCTACCCTTATGCCATGTTCATGGACATAAGGACTTACTAAAACGTCATATACTCGACGACCACGTTTCGAGGGGCAAGGCAATAGTGAGGCGTACCCTAAGAGTGGTGTGTGAATCTGTGTATTGTTTTCAGTTATGCTTTATCTTGATCATGCATTGGGTGAGCTAAGCTTTGATTTTATTTGGGCCATTCATTCTTTCATGTAAAATTTAGCAGTTAAGGGGTGCGGAAATTAAAGTGCGGAAATTAAAGTCCTACGCTATTACAAGGCGCGGGTCTATACATCGCCAAATTAACAAAGACCCATTTTTTTAATAAAATGCAGAAAGTAAATAAATTTCCTAATTACTATTACAAGGCTTTGGGCAATTACATAATATTTAAAAGAAAAATAAGGACAAACGCGCGAAAAGAAATTGGGATCGAATATGCGAGGGCGTTGGACCCTTTAAAGAAATTAAATTGAAATTGAAAGTTAATTAATTATTTAAATAAGAAAAGAAATTATTTTTTTATGTTTTTTTGTATTTAACGAAAATAAAGAAGATTGATTAAAATTAGAAGTTAAATAAAACCCTAGTTCTAAATTGTTTTTAATTATTAAAGAAAAAAATTAAAGTTTTGACCTAATTTGTACTAATTATTTAATTACATGTTTATTTACAAAATTAATTAATAATTAATAATAATAAGAATGAGAAGAAATTATTTATTAAAAAAAGAAAGAAAAAAATGCTAAAACCCTAATTTCTATGTATTTTAGTTATTAAGAAAAACATTAAAATTTTAACCTAATTTTACTAAGTTGATTATTAAAAATTTATTTACAAAAAAATATTAATAAATTAAATGTTAAATAAACATATTTTTATTTTTGACTTTTCTGGATTTTATATTTGTGAAAATTATTTTGTGAATTAAAAGAAACAATTAAAATAATTAAAAGAATAAAAATGAGAATTAAAATAAAAATGAAAATATGCAAACCATGGGGTGTCTGACCCAATTGAGAGGTGTGTTTGAAGAATTTTTGGCCCAAGAATAAGGCCTTTTTTGACTTTCCTGGATCACATACTTGTGGTTGACTGAACGTGCATGATGGTCTCCACATTTTGGCCTTTGGATTGATCCTTATGCATAGGTGGCAAGCATAGATGTGGAGTTGCATGGTAGTCTTTTGGAGGCATGCTGCGCTGGAACACGTTAGTGTAAAAATTATGAAATATACAAGGGGACCTGGGAATCGAACCCAGGTCCCAGTACCTGCATGCCAACACATCCACCAACTGAACTTGCGCGTTACTTTGTACATCTAATGGACAATGATTATTATGAGAGAGAAAGCAAGCATTAGTGGGATTTAACAAAAACGCGCGCCAGGATTTGAACCCTCCAACCACATCAAGCCACGCCAGCATCTTCTTCGTTTTGCCTGAAAATAAGAAATAGATAGCGGGGGTTTTAAACCCCCACTAAATGGCACCTGCAAATAATAGCGAATAGGGCATATGCAAACATAAAAAGGGCGCGAATAGTGGATTAGTTTCGTTTGAAAGTCACGATTCCATTGATACAGGTTTTAAGGCCTAATTTTTTCACATGAAGGAAACCCTAATTTCAAACTTCTGAAACCCTAGAATGCTTTAATGGCAACTTTGGATACAGGCGTTCTTAGTTCAATCAAATGGCACCAATAGCTTCAGAATGTCCATGTTAGTGTAAATCAACAACAAAAATGCATGAATAATGTCTAGAAATCAAAACACGATATTGGATGATTTTAAGAAAAGTAAGATTCTGTTATACCAATTCCTTGAGTATGGAAGGCTGGTTTCGATTGGAATAGTTTCCTGGTGGTGTCAGCAAGCTTTTGGAATACTTTTGCAGCCTTGAATTGTCCTCTATATACCAAAATAGTTTTCAAGTTTTTTGTGAAAAAATGCAAGTTTTTTCTTGTGTTCTGAGCGCAGCTTTTGTGTCCAGAGCATTAGGGTTATGTTTGCATATGTATGTAGATGGAATTAGGTTAGAAAAACCAAGCCCAAAGTCTTTGCATTCATGATTCAAATATTTGGTTTTCAATGATATCAAATCCAATCTTTTTGCCATGAAACCATTGCCAATTGCATAGAATCTTTCCTTTTGAGTGATGCACGAAATATTTGATTCATAAAGAGTGAATATGCTGCACAAAAAGATTTGGAAAACATGATTTAGTATTTTTCTCATAATTAATTTTAATTAAATGAATTAATAAGATTAAAAATTCAATTATTTAATTAAAAATAAGAAAATAACTCCCTTTTAGCTCAATGGGTCGTGCATAGCCTTTGGATAATGATTCATGGAAGAAATTGAGGCCCATTAGCATTTTTGAGGCATTTGAAGCAAAGTTGACTTTTCAAAATTCCCAAAACTTTCCCAACTTCCACAATGCATATCTTGCTCAATTTTTAAGATTTGATCATTTTCTTGGACATTTTGGAAAGGTACTGAAGTCCGCTAACCAATTCCTTTGGTCCCATGTCATTTTGATTTACCAATCTCAAGTTATGGTCTTTGACTTAAAGTGCCTTTTTGTTGACTTTTGAAAATGACCTATAATGTTGAAATTGATAACTTTTTGTGAGAGCATTTATTGGACTTTAAGTGTGAAGATGAGTTGTAGGAAATGTCATTCTCTTCAAAATGAGCTTTGGATGGAATTTTTCTGATAAACCATGTGGAAGTTATGCCCTGGTCAATTTGCAGTTGACTTTTTCAACTGTCCAAAAATAGAAACTTTTGCATCTTGAGACTTTTTGAGCCATGCCTTGAGAATCATGATCAAGAATTGATTAAATGATGTTTGTGGCTTCAAAATAAGATGTTGACCAAAAATTTGTACTTTTGACTGTCAAATGACCATTTTGCCCCTGCAGTTGACTGTGAAGCAATTAGGGTTTTTGACTGTGCAATATGGTGATGTGAGTCTTGAAACTTGGCATATGGATGCTTGACAATGTTTGTAGGCATGTGGGACTTGTTTGGACCCTTGGAAACTTCAACTTCTTTGCCAGAACCAAAACCCTAATTTTTGACTGTTAGGAGGCCATTGGACTGTGCAACCCTTGGGAGATTTTGAAGTTTGATTTTGACAAATCTTGAAGAATATGGGAGGGAAAATTTTGGGCTACAACAGTTGCCCCTGTTCAATCTTCTTAAACCTGAGGGTGTAGATTGGCTGGCGTGCCTTTCGTAATCCGAAGGTGGAAGATGATTGAACACTAGATTGCCCAGAAATTTGCACTCACATAGTAGAGTGTCAGCAGTGTGATGCGGGGAATGGGCTTACAGATGCCATTTGGAGACTGATGGGTAAGATGATGGGCTTATAGATGCCATCTAGGTGTCGATCGCGTAAGAGATTCCTTAGCGAGGACTTGCGTACCTGAAAAAAGAAAGATAATTACATGGCCTGTTACAGGAGTTGATCTTTAAACTCTTTATATAGACGCGCCCTGGCTGGTTACAGGAATTGAATCTTCAAACTCTTCAGACGTGCCCTGGCGAGATACAGGAATCGGGTCTGGTACTGTTAGTCGTCAACGGATACACCCTGGCAAGATACAGGCATCGGATCCTCGAACTCTTCAGACGCACCCTGGCAAGATACAGGAATCGGGTCTGGTACTGTTAATCGTCAACGGATACACCCTGGCAAGATACAGGCATCGGATCCTCGAACTCTTCAGACGCACCCTGGCAAGATACAGGAATCGGGTCTGGTACTGCTAGTCGTCAACGGATACACCCTGGCAAGATACAGGCATCGGATCCTCAAACTCTTCAGACGCACCCTGGCAAGATACAGGAATCGGATCTGGTAATGTTAGTCATCAACAGATACACCCTGGCAAGATACAGGCATCAGATCCTCGAACTCTTCAGACGCACCCTGGCAAGATACAGGAATCGGGTCTGGTAATGTTAGTCGTCAACGGATACACCCTGGCAAGATACAGGCATCGGATCCTCAAACTCTTCAGACGCACCCTGGCAAGATACAGGAATCGGGTCTGGTACTGTTAGTCGTCAACGGATACACCCTGGCAAGATACAGGCATCGGATCCTCGAACTCTTCAGACGCACCCTGGCAAGATACAGGAATCGGGTCTGGTACTGTTAGTCGTCAACGGATACACCCTGGCAAGATACAGGCATCGGATCCTCGAACTCTTCAGACGCACCCTGGCAAGATACAGGAATCGGGTCTGGTACTGTTAGTCGTCAACGGATACACCCTGGCAAGATACAGGAGTCAGATCCTCAAACTCTTCAGACGCACCCTGGCAAGATACAGGAATTGGGTCTGGTACTGTTAGTCATCAACGGATACACCCTGGCAAGATACAGGAATCGGATCCTCAAACTCTTCAGACGCACCCTGGCAAGATACAGGAATCGGGTTTGGTACTGTTAGTCGTCAACGGATACACCCTGGCAAGATACAAGCATCGGCTCCTCAAACTCTTCAGACGCACCCTGGCAAGATACAGGAATCGGGTCTGGTAATGCTAGTCGTCAACAGATACACCCTGGCAAGATACAGGCATCGGATCCTCGAACTCTTCAGAGGCACCCTGGCAAGATACAGGAATCGGGTCTGGTACTGTTAGTCGTCAACGGATACACCCTGGCAAGATACAGACATCGGATCCTCGAACTCTTCAGACGCACCCTGGCAAGATACAGGAATCGGATCTGGTAATGTTAGTCATCAACAGATACACCCTGGCAAGATACAGGCATCGGATCCTCGAACTCTTCAGACGCACCCTGGCAAGATACAGGAATCGGGTCTGGTAATGTTAGTCGTCAACGGATACACCCTGGCAAGATACAGGCATCGGATCCTCAAACTCTTCAGACGCACCCTGGCAAGATACAGGAATCGGGTCTGGTACTGTTAGTCGTCAACGGATACACCCTGGCAAGATACAGGCAGCGGATCCTCGAACTCTTCAGACGCACCCTGGCAAGATACAGGAATCGGGTCTGGTACTGTTAGTCGTCAACGGATACACCCTGGCAAGATACAGGCATCGGATCCTCAAACTCTTCAGACGCACCCTGGCAAGATACAAGAATCGGGTCTGGTACTGTTAGTCGTCAACGGATACACCCTGGCAAGATACAGGAATCAGATCCTCAAACTGTTCAGACGCACCCTGGCAAGATACAGGAATTGGGTCTGGTACTGTTAGTCATCAACGAATACACCCTGGCAAGATACAGGAATCGGATCCTCAAACTCTTCAGACGCACCCTGGCAAGATACAGGAATCGGGTTTGGTACTGTTAGTCGTCAACGGATACACCCTGGCAAGATACAAGCATCGGCTCCTCAAACTCTTCAGACGCACCCTGGCAAGATACAGGAATCGGGTCTGGTAATGCTAGTCGTCAACAGATACACCCTAGAAAGATACAGGCATCGGATCCTCGAACTCTTCAGACGCACCCTAGCAAGATACAGGAATCGGGTCTGGTACTGTTAGTCGTCAACGGATACACCCTGGCAAGATACAGACATCGGATCCTTGAACTCTTCAGATGCACCCTGGCAAGATACAGGAATCGGGTCTGGTACTGTTAGTCGTCAACAGATACACCCTGGCAAGATACAGGCATCGGATCCTCGAACTCTTCAGACGCACCCTGGCAAGATACAGGAATCGGGTCTGGTACTGCTAGTCATCAACGGATACACCCTGGCAAGATACAGGCATCGGATCCTCGAACTCTTCAGACGCACCCTGGCAAGATATAGGAATCGGGTCTGGTACTGTTAGTCGTCAACGGATACACCCTGGCAAGATACAGGCATCGGATCCTCAAACTCTTCAGACGCACCCTGGCAAGATACAGGAATCGGGTCTGGTACTGTTAGTCGTCAACGGATACACCCTGGTAAGATACAGGAATCGGATCCTCGAACTCTTCAGACGCACCCTGGCAAGATACAGGAATCGGGTCTAGAATCAGCCGTCAACAGATACACCCTGGCGAGATACAGGAATCGGATCTTTAGTTGCGACTGTTGATGGTAATCATCTTGGTATTAACCTTTGTCCTGAAAAGACAAAACGTTAGTTGTATGCAATGTCATGATGTATGACATGCGGGGTGTTCTCAAAATAAGTGAGATTGTATGTTCATGATGCGTATATGCATGCTATAATGTATGAAAATGTGATGTTTATGAATGTATGTTTTTGTCTAGGAAAGTAAATCCTTGACGAGTGCCGGGAAGTTAAATCCTGGGCTGATGCTGAATAGAGCTTTGTTTCCGCTGGGAACGATTGTTGCAAGAATACCGGTAGGAGAAGATGACTCCGTTGGGGAATAAACTTGGCGAATGGATTACTCTGCAGGGAGAAAATTACTCTAGCGATCTTGCTGGGGAACAATACTCTGTGGGAAGAGAGATACTTTGCTTAGATGCTTGATGATAATTCCGCTGGGGATACTATTGATATGTTATGTTGAGAGAAATTAATAGACTTCGCTGGAGATAGGGAGACTCTGCCGACGAAGATCTTTCCATGGCTATTGGCTGAGGATAACCCAGTTATATCCTGGTAGGGAAATAACCTTTGAATAAATCCGAGAGACGCGTTCGTGCTCTGCAGGGGACAAGCTTCCAGAATCTACTGGGGATAAGCTTACTGCTGGGGAGATGATTCAGCTTTCCTGGGGAAATCTTTAGACTGGACTCTCCTGGGGAAATTTTTGAGATACATTGGGGAAGTGGCTCCACTGAATGTCTGGTATACCGCCGGGGAATAATCTTAGATCAAGACTGCTGGGGATGCTTGTCAAGAATGTTTGTATATTGCGCTGGGGAATGTTGAGATCTGCTGGGGATACCCAACTTCCTTAAGGCTGACAGGATAACTCTGCTTGGGGAGAGTATATTGACTTGCTGGCTCATTCTCTGGGGGAGTTAAGATATCTTTGGTTATGTTCTTCAGCTGAACTTACCTTGGTACCTTGGTGGACAGAGCAATTAGATCGCTTAGACGACTCATTATTTCCCCTGTTTCTAATGTTACCTGTAATCAATCCTTTGTTTCGTATGCAAATATTTATGAGTTAGCAATTATCGTCAAATGCATATATCACAAATTGAACTTTGGACGTTCTTCGCAAAACAAAACAGAAAAAGGAAAAACAATTGGCAATTTTAGCTGAAAAGCGAATTTATATTGATTTTTGAATTTGCCTGTAAATAGGCGTTTATGTACAAGAGGCTGACGTCCTAGTAGGAGAACGCCGCCGAATAAAAGAGTTTATACAATTTGTACAAAGGGAAAATACAACAGCTATGTGAAATGAATAATCCCACTGGGTTCCAACTCTGCTATCGCCTTTATATCTTCGAGTGTCTCATCACTTTGCTGCTCATTTGACGATGAAGCTGATTGATCGATGCCTTTTGAACTTGACAGTTGATACCGGATTCTGGATGCAAGGTGATCCAATGAGACATAGTATTACGCTTTAATCCCTAACTTTTTCCTGGACCGCCCTTTCGGGTTTTCAGTCCACCGGGATACCCATTTTTGCCCAAGCCGCCTTTTTAGGTTTTTGACTTGCCGGGTGTACAGATTTTTTTCATTTCATCCCTTCATTTTGCCCGAACCCTTTTGGTTCGCCGGGAAGCCCTTATTTTTGCCTAGGTGTGTCAACCTAGCGGGTCTTTGATTGTGCGTAGTATTTTTTCGACTATGTCCACACTCCCAGGATATAGAGAGGTGCCCCTGTCAGTAGCATTGTGTAGCCATATTACCAGAAGATGTCTGATCGTGCAAGATTTGTTGCTGGAATTCTTGTCCAATGCCCCAAGTGACTTAGATGGAGGTTTGCCCCTGGCTGTTTGGCCTTGTGAGAGGTCCTCCAAATCTTGACTTAATTGCCCTAGATGATGGACAATAATCACGTCTGCCCCTTGATTGGAAGTGCTTTTGTTCACTAGGTATTCATCGTGCGAATTTCCCTACTGTTCAAACAAATAGTCATATGCAAACAATGTTATATCAAAAATGCAAAGCTTATGTCTGTCTTGAAGATTTTGAAAATGCATTTTTAGTAAAACAAGCAAGTTTTGTAAATTGTGATGTCAACTCGTTATTTTATAGCAAGCCTTAAGGAGTCAGGATACCTTTGGTAACAGTATGCTTTCGAACCAACCCATGCTTCAGCTAGGACTTTTAAGGGTTGTAGCGTGGCCTGGTTCATGGTTTAAGAAACAAAGGATAAAAGGCTCAAATTATTTGTACCCACCCGCTCTTCGTGATGTTCTTCAAACCTAAACTCAGCTGATCGTGCGTTAGACCTTGTTTGAGTCTTTGTCCTGATATTCCAACGATGGTTCGGATATTGACAGTTTATTTTGAATAGGCAGTCATTCCTTTTTGTTATTGAGGGTTTGTATGACCTCTTTTCTTTTGATTGCGTTATCCCTATATTTTTTTGCCTGAACTGTTCTTTTGTGATTACAGTCAGCGGGATGCCCCAGTTTTGTAAGTCTCCTTCATAGGTTTTGACTTAATGGGCTTTTTTATTTTGGTAATGACTGCCTGCCCTTAATTATTCGGAACCATCATTGTCTTTTGTTTTGTAAGGACCTCTTTGGTGCCATTCGTTATGTACTTGGATCAACTGAGAGAACTACCATGCCCCAGGTTATGATTAAGGGTTTTAATTTTCGAAAAGAAAAACTCCTACTTCTTTGGCTCAAAGGGGTTGACGAGGGATTATCTTCCTTATTACTCCAGTGTTTAGGAATTGAAACAATGCATGTACCTCATCAGCGGGGTCCGTTCAAAAGCATACTGTAGATTGTGGTATCGTTTTCGTCATCCTCCCTCAAGAGGCTTAGAATTATTAATTGAGAGTTGGCATCAAAAAAATGAAAGCAGTTTGAATATAGCGAATGCGAATATATTGCTTTAAAACAGACATATGCAATGCATTGATGAAATAACAACGTTTAACATGAATAAATGTTTGAACAATCAAAAGAAAATTGCAACTTGAAAAATTCTAATGAACAAAAATCTTCTAGTTTGAACTAGTCATCTCAAATGGAGAATTCTCAGCGGAAGATTTTCATCTCGCTGTCCGGCATGAACTCTAGCACCCCTTCTTCAATCAAGTCTTGGATCTTGTTTTTCAGAGTCCAGCAGTCATCTGTAGCATGCCCCGGGCTGTCAGAATGATAAGCGCAGCGGGTGTTGGGGTTATACCTTGAAGGTGCCATATTCGGATTCTGAGGAGGGTCCCTTAGAGTGACCAGATTGACCTTCAACAAGCGCTTCAGTATAAAATATGATGGTATATCAGTCTCAGAGAAATGTCTTCCAGGCGTATTTCGTTTACGCTGACTACCCCGTTGAGGCTGGGCTCATGACCCTGAAGCAGGCTGAGGATATTTTCCCTTGTCTCCTTGCCCCGCATGTGGTCGAATGATGACTAGAACTTTAACCCTAGTTGTTTGCCCCACTTGATTATTTTGAAGCAGCTTGGTAACGAGGACCCTGAGCTCTTCTTGTTTTTGAGCTAAGTCCTGAATGAGAGTCATCTGGCCCATCAACTATCCCATCATTTGGATCTTCATGGTTGCCAACTCAATTTGTAACCCTTCCAGCTGATCATTCCTGATGCCCCATGTATTCCCTAGGACCAAGTTCCTTGTGAGGAGAGCCTTTATTTCTTCTTGCCCCTGGGATAGGTTCAAGAACATTTCTTGCAGTTGGGCATTTTGAGCCCGGAGATCTTGGTTGTCCGGTTGGAAAGCCATTGCTGAAATAAACAGTGACAAGGGTAAGTGACCTGCAACAAAGGTACCTGTTATGACATGTATGTATGCATGCAATGTTTTCAAGGATCTCGCGGGGTAAACAAGAAATTTGTTAGAGCTGGGATCCGGTAGCTTGATTGAAGGAACTTCCTGTTGTTGATAGTCCCTCTTCAAGGGTCAAAAGGCTCACCATATCCAATGGGTCATAGCCCCTGACAACCTTGGCTAGAGGAAAATAAATCCTCTTTGCCCCTTGCTTGACATTTGATTCATCATGAACTGCATCACAAGCCCTTGAGATCCTTGAAACGGATTAGTCCTTATGTAGGATGCATGCAATGGTATGATGTCATGCTATGCATGGAGTGATATGTGTAACCCTGTTATCAGTCCAGATTAAGGACTGTGAACAAAACCTGCGAGAAACTCAAGTGTCAGATAACAAGTATGCAAATAGTCAAGTTTTAAGGCACGCAAGTCACACAGAGAGCCCTTAGAGTTTAGGCCAGCATGGGGTCTAGGTATTACCCTCTTTCAGTTTGTTGGTTAAGACATGTCTTATCAGAAGTAACCGGGTTCTAGAGGATCCCAATATCACTGACTACCCTCAATCGGTCATAACTCCAGCATCGCAATCTTTTCTTGCGGCCAGAACCATCACGAGAGTTTAGCCTCAATGGGCGTAGCATACTGCTACTGTTCTATTGGCCAAGTTGGGTCATTTAAGGTTCTAAGGTCGGTTGGTGCTTAATGACTCCTCAGAAGACCCATATTCTCCTTGTTGCAACACAAGGGATATCGGTACAGACCGAGGTGCCACACCAACGTAGCCACTGCTTCACCCATGTCGGTCTACGCCGGACAGGTCCCTCACAACTTATGCTACCTAACAGGGTATCCCCAGATCCAGGTTAGGATCTATGTAACTCCGATGCAACCCACAATTTAAAGCAAACAATTCAGGCAATTGAAAACACAAGTGATCTTAGTCCTAAGGTATACCTCACTTTATAAGATTCCCCAGCAGAGTCGCCAGTTCTGTGATCGGTGGATCTGGAACTGGCTGTTTAACGCTGGTTCGCGAAATGTCGCGGAAGCAAGAGTCGCCACCGTCTTTTATTTTCTCCAATATGGACAGGACAAAAGCACAGCAAAATTCCTTATGAGATTAGCTCTCGGTTCGGGAGGTAGATTTATAGAAAGGGAAGGTGTTAGCACCCTTTCTATCCATGGTTATCCATGGGCTCTTAGATACTTGCTCATTGTGTTTTCAAAAGTGTTTGCTTTTCAAATGTGAGTGGGTTTGAAAAAGTTTCGTTTAAAGATTTCAGATCGACTCTTGTATCAGTCCTCAAGAGTGTTTGAAAAATTGTTTTTGAAAGCTTTTTGAAAGTGTCGGTGTGAAAAGAGTTTTTTGAATAGAGCAAGTATCTATGAGTCATCCACCTACCCTAAGGAATTAGGCTGTGTAGAAGTCCTTAAGGTAGTGCCATCCCACCATTGAGAGGTAGGTAGCACCACCGTTGGAGGTGTTCGGGTCAATTCGAGGGTTAGGGACAGTGTGGTCACCAGAGCAACAGTAGGACAACTTAGAAGCTACCCTTATGCCATGTTCATGGACATAAGGACTTACTAAAACGTCCTATACTCGACGACCACGTTTCGAGGGGCAAGGCAACAGTGAGGCGTACCCTAAGAGTGGTGTGTGAATTTGTGTATTGTTTTCAGTTATGTTTTATCTTGATCATGCATTGGGTGAGCTACGCTTTGATTTTATTTGGGCCATTCATTCTTTCATGCAAAATTTAGCAGTTAAGGGGTGCGGAAATTAAAGTGCGGAAATTAAAGTCCTACGCTATTACAAGGCGCGGGTCTATACATCGCCAAATTAACAAAGACCCGTTTTTTTAATAAAATGCAGAAAGTAAATAAATTTCCTAATTACTATTACAAGGCTTTGGGCAATTACATAATATTTAAAATAAAAATAAGGACAAACGCGCGAAAAGAAATTGGGATCGAATATGCGAGGGCGTTGGACCCTTTAAAGAAATTAAATTGAAATTGAAAGTTAATTAATTATTTAAATAAGAAAAGAAATTATTTTTTTATGTTTTTTTGTATTTAACGAAAATAAAGAAGATTGATTAAAATTAGAAGTTAAATAAAACCCTAGTTCTAAATTGTTTTTAATTATTAAAGAAAAGAAAATTAAAGTTTTGACCTAATTTGTACTAATTATTTAATTACATGTTTATTTACAAAATTAATTAATAATTAATAATAATAAGAATGAGAAGAAATTATTTATTAAAAAAAGAAAGAAAAAAATGCTAAAACCCTAATTTCTATGTATTTTAGTTATTAAGAAAAACATTAAAATTTTAACCTAATTTTACTAAGTTGATTATTAAAAATTTATTTACAAAAAAATATTAATGAATTAAATATTAAATAAACATATTTTTATTTTTGACTTTTCTGGATTTTATATTTGTGAAAATTATTTTGTGAATTAAAAGAAACAATTAAAATAATTAAAAGAATAAAAATGAGAATTAAAATAAAAATGAAAATATGCAAACCATGGGGTGTCTGACCCAATTGAGAGGTGTGTTTGAAGCATTTTTGGCCCAAGAATAAGGCCTTTTTTGACTTTCCTGGATCACATACTTGTGGTTGACTGAACGTGCATGATGGTCTCCATATTTTGGCCTTTGGATTGATCCTTATGCATAGGTGGCAAGCATAGATGTGGAGTTGCATGGTAGTCTTTTGGAGGCATGTTGCACTGGAACACGTTAGTGTAAAAATTATGAAATATACAAGGGGACCTGGGAATCGAACCCAGGTCCCAGTACCTGCATGCCAACACATCCACCAACTGAACTGGCGCGTTACTTTGTACATCTAATGGACAATGATTATTATGAGAGAGAAAGCGAGCATTAGTGGGACTTAACAAAAACGCGCGCCAGGATTTGAACCCTTCAACCACATCAAGCCACGCGAGCATCTTCTTCGTTTTGCCTGAAAATAAGAAATAGATAGCGGGGGTTTTAAACCCCCACTAAATGGCACCTGCAAATAATAGCGAATAGGGCATATGCAAACATAAAAAGGGCGCGAATAGTGGATTAGTTTCGTTTGAAAGTCACGATTCCATTGATACAGGTTTTAAGGCCTAATTTTTTCACATGAAGGAAACCCTAATTTCAAACTTCTGAAACCCTAGAATGCTTTAATGGCAACTTTGGATACAGTCGTTCTTAGTTCAATCAAATGGCACCAATAGCTTCAGAATGTCCATGTTAGTGTAAATCAACAACAAAAATGCATGAATAATGTCTAGAAATCAAAACACGATATTGGATGATTTTAAGAAAAGTGAGATTCTGTTATACCAATTCCTTGAGTATGGAAGGCTGGTTTCGATTGGAATAGTTTCCTGGAGGTGTCAGTAAGCTTTTGGAATACTTTTGCAGCCTTGAATTGTCCTCTAGATACCAAAACAGTTTTCAAGTTTTTTGTGAAAAAATGCAAGTTTTTTCTTGTGTTCTGAGCGCAGCTTTTGTGTCCAGGGCATTAGGGTTATGTTTGCATATGTATATAGATGGAATTAGGTTAGAAAAACCAAGCCCAAAGTCTTTGCATTCATGATTCAAATATTTGGTTTTCAATGATATCAAATCCAATCTTTTTGCCATGAAACCATTGCCAATTGCATAGAATCTTTCCTTTTGAGTGATGCACGAAATATTTGATTCATAAAGAGTGAATATGCTGCACAAAAAGATTTGGAAAACATGATTTAGTATTTTTCTCATAATTAATTTTAATTAAATGAATTAATAAGATTAAAAATTCAATTAATTAATTAAAAATAAGAAAATAACTCCATTTTAGCTCAATGGGTCGTGCATAGCCTTTGGATAATGATTCATCGAAGAAATTGAGGCCCATTAGCATTTTTGAGGCATTTGAAGCAAAGTTGACTTTTCAAAATTTCCAAAAATTTCCCAACTTCCACAAGGCATATCTTGCTCAATTTTTAATATTTGATCATGTTCTTAGACATTTTGGAAAGGTATTGAAGTCCTCTAACCAATGCCTTTGGTCCCATGTCATTTTGGTTTACCAATATCAAGTTATGGTCTTTGACTTAAAGTGCCTTTTTGTTGACTTTTGAAAATGACCTATAATGTTGAAATTGATAACTTTTTGTGAGAGAATTTCTTGGACTTGAAGTGTGAAGATGAGTTGTAGGAAATGTCATTCTCTTCAAAATGAGCTTTGGATGGAATTTTTCTGATAAAACATGTGGAAGTTATGCCCTGGTCAATTTGCAGTTGACTTTTTCAACTGTCCAAAAATAGAAACTTTTGCATCTTGAGACTTTTTGAGCCATGCCTTGAGAATCATGATCAAGAATTGATCAAATGATGTTTGTGGCTTAAAAATAAGATTTTGACCAAAAATTTGGACTTTTGACTGTCAAATGACCATTTTGCCCCTATAATTGACTGTGAAGCAATTAGGGTTTTTGACTGTGCAATCTGGTGCTGTGAGTCTTGAAACTTGGCATATGGATGCTTGACAATGTTTGTAGGCATGTGGGACTTGTTTGGACCCTTGGAAATTTCAACTTCTTTGCCAGAACCAAAACCCTAATTTTTGACTGTTAGGAGGTCATTGGACTGTGCAACCCTTGGGAGATTTTGAAGTTTGATTTTGACAAATATTGAAGAATATGGGAGGGCAAATTTTGGGGTACAACACCAGACTTTGCGAAATACGATGGAGTTTCCTGTCCAAAACATCACCTGAAATCTTATGTGCGCAAGATACAGCCGCACACCACTGATAAGAAACTCTGGGTTCACTTTTTTCAAGAAAGCTTGGTTGGAACACAACTAGAGTGGTTCTACCAGTTGGATGGTTCCCGTATCAATACTTGGGAAGACTTAACTACCACTTTCTACCAACAATATTAGTATAATTCCGACTTGGCGCCGATAAGAGTTCAGTTGCAAGATATGACAATGGGGAATAATGAAGGATTCAAAGAATACGCACAAAAGTGGAAAGACCTTGCCAGTAAGGTTAAACCACCTTTGACTGATAGGGAGCACATTGACATGTTTATGGTTACTTTATCTGGTCCATTCTTTAACTTGTTGGTTGGATGCTCTTCTTTCGTTTTCACTGAGCTGATCTTAACCGGTGAAAGAGTTGAAAGCGGCATCAAAAGTGGGAAGATTTCCATAGCATCTGCCTCCATATCCAATCCTATAAAGAAACCTTTTGCTTCAAATAAAGAAATCAATATTGTGTATGGGGTAAGGGCCCGTACCAAGAAGGATGACCGCCAGTCTGTTAATGTTGTCCAAATCTCCAATCCAACTCTTGCTCAAAGACCATCTGCTAATCATCAACATTTTGAAACTCCGAGAAGACAATTCATGAGGATAGGCATGTCACTATCCCAAGCCTTACAACACTTGATAAAGGATAATTTGGTGACATTGTGCAATCCTCCAGCCAATCCAAATACCTCTTCACCAAAGTACAATCCAAACGCTAAATGTGCATATCACTCAAGTAGTCCCGGGCATGAGTTGGGCCCTGAAGAATAAAATTTAGGACTTGATAGATAATAAGACTATTGAATTTGATCCTCCTCCAACTCCGAATGTAATCACCGCACCTATGCCAAACCATGGCAAGGGTGTCAATATTGTTGAAGATACAATTTTTGTTTCCTCTATCAAAGACTTGACTACCCCATTGAACATCATCAAAAAGAATATGTTAAAAGCCGGGATTTTCCCTGGTTGTGTGAAGGATTGTGTTTGCTGTGCCAAACAAGTCAATGGATGCGAAGGGCTGGAGGAAGGCATTCAACGCCTGATGGATAGCCACGAGATCCTATTTGAGAAGACTCCGCTTACCAAAAGTTTGACTAATAAATGTGAAGATCTCTCCATTATAACCATCTCAAACAAGACTTTTAGGATCTCCTCCAAAGGTCCTATCAGGATTTCAAATGAACCAACAGTTCCTCCCCTAATAATTACCAATCTCGGACCAATTCCTTACTCTTCTAACAAAGAAATTCCATGGAACTATAGTGCTGAGGTGTTTTACCATGGGATAAAACAAGACGCTTGGATTGAAGAAGACAAAGTTGATGGTGTTGGTAACATAACTGGATCAAGTATGGTAACCCAAACTGGGAGAATCTTTTCACCCAATATCTCACCACCAGTTGTTACAAAGGCACCTGTCTGCATCACTGGTGCTAAGCCAAGTACTGATACAAGGGGAAAGGAGAAGGTAGTTGAGCTTGTTGAGACGGAAATACCCGCAAAGGACATTGCTGATGGAGAACCTTCTGCTCGTGAAATGGATGAAATCTTAAAAATCATAAAAAGGAGCGATTTCAAGATTGTGGAACAGTTGGAGCAGACCCCTTCCAAGATTTCTATGTTGTCTTTGCTACCCTGTTCTGATGCTCATGCTCAGGCGTTAATCAAATTCTTGAAGAAGGCTCATGTCCCTCATGAGACCACAATTGACCAGTTTGAAAATTGCGTGGCAAGCTTGACGACTGATAATGGTTTGGGGTTCTTAGATGCCGATCTGACACCGCTTGGGAAAAACCATAATAAAGCTCTACATGTTTCTGTCGAATGCAAGGGGACTACCTTAGCGCACGTTCTGGTAGACACTGCCTCTTATTTAAATGTGCTACCCAAGGGGGCGTTAGACCGTTTGGATTATGAAGGTTTAGTCTTGAAACCAAGTTATATCATTGTGAGGGCTTTCGACGAGTCAAAAAGGACAGTTCATGGAGAAGTGGATCTCCCGATCAAGGTAGGCTCACAAATTTTCAACTCTACCTTCTATATTATGGATATCCGTCCTGCCTATTCCTGTTTGTTGGGTCTCACTTGGATCCATGGAGCTGGGGTAGTAACCTCAACTCTTCATCAAAAGCTCAAGTATTCGGTCAAAGGAAAAATTGTCACTGTCTGTGGTGAGAAAGAGTTCATGGTAAGCCACCTCAACTCTTTCAAATATGTGGAGATGGATGGAGAATTTATAGAGACCCCATGTCAAGCCTTTGAAGTTGTGCCACCAATGGTTGCTGCTACCAAATGTTCCTCGGATGTGTCCAAAGCTGTTAAGGTTGTGCCGAAGATGGTTTCGTTCAAAGATGCTCATGATGCAGTTGAAGAAGGAAGCTGCGATACTTGGGGGAAACTCCTCGAGATCCCATTCAAAACAGACAAATTTGGTTTGGGTTTTACTGTCAAGGCTCAGAAGGAAGTGAGGCGCGCTCGTGCAGGGAAGCCTCCTCTCCATATTGGAAGCCACGAAGTCAACACTGTAGGTGATTCTGATGACGAGTGTGCATTTGAAGATTGGGTGTATCCTACTACAACGGAACTAAATAATTGGCAAGCAAAGTACTTCATTCCCATATCCTTCATTGAGGAGTAATCACTTGTTTATTGCTTTTTATTAATTCAAGAACATTTTGTCTGTAATCTTAAACAATGATTTTTAAGCCATGTGCCTGGCCCGGGGCACTTTGGTCCATCTGTCAAGGGTTTTATTTATGTTCATATTATTATATGATCATTCAATACAAATCATTAGACTCTTTTGCACTCAAATCTTTGTGCTCATTGTCTTTCTTTTTCTTCAAATACATTTTTCAAAATAGCCATGTATCTTACATGTACACACACACACACACTCTTGCAGGTCCTCGTCCACTCTGGATCTTATTGCCAATGACTCTACTATTACCGACTATGACTTCGAATATCCAATTAACTAAGCCAAAGACGAAGGTGAGGAAGATTGTGAAATACCGGGAGAACTAGCCAGACTTCTATTACAAGAGGAAAAAGATATCCAGCCGCACGAAGAGTCAGTTGAAGTCATCAATCTGGGTACCGAGATAGACAAGAAAGATGTTAAGATCGGCGCTAACCTGGAAAGCAGTGTCAAGAGAAGGTTGGTTCAAATATGGCATGACTATGTGGAAGTGTTTGCTTGTTCGTACGAAGACATGTCAGGGTGGGATACCAACATTGTAGTTCATCGTCTGTCGACAAAGGAAGATTGTCCTCCTGTCAAACAAAAGGTTTGTCGCATGAGGCCTGACATGTCTAAAAATATAAAAGTTGAAGTGATGAAACAATTTGATGCGGGATTCTTAGTTGTGACATCTTATCCCCAATGGGTGGCAAATGTGGTGCCAGTGCCAAAGAAATACGGAAAAGTTTGTATGTGCATAGATTATAGGAATTACTGTGCGTAGACATGTCAAAATATGAAACTTGTTCATCAAGAAATCAAAAAGTCAAGATTTTATTTTGAAAAGTCAAAACTTTTGAACTTAGAATTTTTTGTGTTGGAAATTCACTTTTTTCACAACTTTGAGCCAAATTTACACCATGATGCAATATGATTCAAAGGAAACTTCCAACATGAAAGTTGTAGATCTCAATGAGATATAAAACATTGTAGAGCAGAACTTTTCTAGAAATGCTTGGATTTAAAGTTATGATTTTGTGAAGACATGTTCATGAAACTTGAGGACTTAATGAAATTTTGCCCTAGTTTAGGCAGGATTTTGACCTAACTTCATGACAATTTTTCACAAAGTTCCAAGATGAATCTTCAAAAGTGTCCAACATGAAGGTTGTAGGGGATGTTACAAGCTTTCCAAAATTTCCAAGTACTCACTGAGATTATATTTGACCTAAGAGAATCGAAGCCATGAAGTTAGGATTTCATTCTTGTATTACAAGTCAATTTTGTGATGAACACTTGATCCAATCTTCAAGCATGTTGTACAAATCTCACTTTGCAGGCTTCTAACTTACATTTCACTCCATAATTAAATGCCTACACAACTATTAGAAGCTTTAATCCAAGCATTCAATGTATTGCCCATGCTTAATACCATTTTAGGAAGAAAGGCAACATTGCCATTTTGGAAAAGTGACTTTTTTTGCACAAAGTCAGTTCTTGAGCCTCTAACTTGTTCCTCCTGCACAAGCTTCCTCTACAAAGT
This sequence comes from Vicia faba, assembly GCA_948472305.1. Classification (NCBI taxonomy): domain Eukaryota; kingdom Viridiplantae; phylum Streptophyta; class Magnoliopsida; order Fabales; family Fabaceae; genus Vicia; species Vicia faba. Next base: position 314,896,291 of record OX451740.1, read on the forward strand.
CAGAAGAACATTTTTAAAGTTTTCAACCACTCTAGATAGCATGGTACAAGCCTTGGAAAGATGTTTGTCATGTTTACTTCAAAAACAAGCAAAGTTGCCACAACTTGAGAATTTAAATTCTGAGTTATTGTAACACTTGAAACCTCTTGCCTATAAATACATGCACTATTTAAAAGCCAAAGAAAGAATGCACAAGCCCTCAAACTCTCCCAAACTCAGAACTGCATATAAAACCTCCATTGTTGCATATTCTGACCAAAAACTCCAAACTCAGAATCCACTCGTGCGTTTCTTGGCTTTTCACTTCCGAAAGTTCCTAAACATCATCTACAAACCCCTGCTTTCACTTTCACACACCTGGCCCAAACCCTTTTTATTTTAATTTCTTTTTTTTTCTTTTTTTTTATTATTTTATTTCAGTTTTCTTTATTATTATTTTTATTACTATTATTATTATCATTTTTATTTTTATTAATAAAAAATCCAAAAATATTTTTATTTATTATTTCTACATTTATATTTTATTTTTCTTTATAAAACAAAAAGACAAAAAATATTTTCTTAACAAATTTAATTTTTGTTTCTTAATAAATTAATAATTAGAGTTAGATTTAATTTTTTTTATTTTTTATTTTAAATTAATTTAGAACTTAAGTTTCTTTTAATTAATTAATTACCATATTATTTTTATTAAACTTAAAACCTTTTTATAAAAAACCCTAAAAATGCTTTCTAACTTAATTTCTTTTCTTAATTAGTTTATATTTAATTTTATTTAATTTTAATTAATCATTTTTCTTAATTAAGTCAAAACTAAACCCTTTCCTTAAAACCAAACAAAAAATCATTTCTTTTTCTATTTACATTCTTGTAAATTATATTTTCAATTCTTGTACATTATTCAATATGGTTGTAATAGACAATTAGGTTTAATTTTCTTGCAATCCCCATTTGTACATTTGTACACCCCCTCCCCTAATGATGTAATAGCGTAGTAATTTTACTTTCCGCAATTTATCGCTTTAATATAAATGCTAGTAATTAGGGTTTGTATGGCAAGACTAAAATCAACAATTAGCAAATCCTAATTCAAGATAAACAATGCATGTAAATCAAACACATTTGCACACTTGCACCCTTAGGGTAATTCCACTTTGTTGCCTTACAAAAATGGTCATGTTATGCATGTGGGATATCTTAGCAAAAGCAATAAAAAATACAAGATCATAGTCCCTCAATGACGCTAGAAATGTTGCCTTTCAAAATGATATTAGTCCCTCAAAGAGAAATGCTAAGATATCTCACAACATTGCTATCATGAATATACGATGACCCACGCCCATCCTTTTTACATCCAAAGATAAGGCTTCTTACCAAATCAATGGTAAGATGGCAATATTAAAGGAAGGAAGAAATAAACAAAGACTTTTGAGTAGGTACATTGTTCCTAGTTGCTTGCTCATTTTCAAAACAAACATACTTGCTTATTTTCAAAACAAACACCAAACACTTTCAAAACATTTTCCAAACATGAAATATTTTCAAAAGTCCAACACTTTGTATACGTTCTTACGAACGAAAATTATTACAAAGTTTGCCTAAACGAATGCGCCTTTTCAAAATACTTTCAAAAACCACTACAAAGCACATTTTCAAACAAAAGCAAGTGATATAGCAAGCAACTAAGATCCCATATATAACTATGGATGAAAAGGGTTCTAATACCTTCCCTTTTCATAATCTACCCCCCAAACTCAAGAAATAATCTCAAACGTCTTTCATGTTCTTTTCAGCTTTTCCTTTTGGATAAAAGAAAAGTAGGTGACGACTCTTGCTAACCGCAATATTTGCAATCAAACACAAAATATCTCAAGTCAGTTCTCTCACCGTATCACAATATGCATACTATGCACCCTTATTCTCTCACCCATCAGATCATCATCATATCATGTTCATCACCATCCAACGCTCAAAATCAAACCCCCATGATGTATCTTCAAATGTCAACTACACTAAATCTACTAAGCAATGTGAGCCTCTTGCTTTTGGGCCTAGACTTCTCCTGATATCCACACCTCCCATTTTTACTAAAAACACGGGCCCATTTGAATCTTATTTTAACTAATTATTTTCTTTTAATTAATTTTATTTAAATCAAAATAGCAAAAAAATCATAAAATCATTAAAAAATAGATTTAGATTTTTAATTTATTTATTTATTTATTTTTTGTTAAATAAAAATTAATTTAATTTAATCACTTTGATTTTATTTTATTAATTAATTAGAATTAGGTTTTATACCTCATTTATTTTTCTAAACAAAAAGAAAACACTAAAAATATTTTCTAACAATTAGTTTCTTTTTTAATTTTAAAATTAAAATTAATTTAGACTTAATTTTTTTATTTAAGTTAATTAAATTAGCTTTCTTTTTAATTAATTAAATTAATTGACTATTTTTCATTTATTATTAAATTTAATTTACTTTCTTTAGGTTTTTACTAAACTTTTTTTTAAAAAAATTAATCAAATAATTAGGTTAATCATCAAACCTTTTTTCTATAAAAAATCACAAAACAATTTCCTTTCTCTTTTCTTTATTTTATATTTTTCACGTATTTTATTATTTCACATTTTTCCGATTACTGTAACTGCTCAATGGTCTGTAATAGCTTTAATTAGGGTTTACTGCTTTTCATCCTTATTCATAAATTTGTACCCCTATTCCCGAAGCGTTGTAATAGCGTAGAATATTTAATTTCCTCAATTTACCATTTTCCTTATTACTGTTAGTTTTATAGGATTGTATGGCAAGATCTAAAACAAAACGCTAGATAACCATAAATCCACGACGAATTAACTGAAATCAAAACACTATTCATACACGCACCTCTAGGATGACTCTCACTTGTTGCCTTCGGATAAAACAGACATGTCCCTCTAACGTGGGATGCTTTAGCAAAGACCCTCAGTTAAAAGATCGTAGTCCCTCGATGACCCTTCGATGTTTCCTTCGATAAACGATCTTAGTCCCTTACAAAAAATTGCTAAAGTGTCCTACTAGCTGCCTTCTATGACTGTACGATGACTCACGCTTGTCTCTCACATCCAATGATGGGGCTTTCTACTAACTAATGGTAGGATAACACTATCTAAAGGAGGAGGAAAAGAACGGAGACTTTTTGAGTGCGTAGATCGCTCATAATCGCTTGCTCACAAACTAAAACAACTTTCACACCTCACACTTTCAAAACAACTACTTTCAAAATTCTTTATGAACATTCTTGAGGACTGATACAAGGGTTATTATAAAGTAAATTGCCTTACATTAGTATTTTCAAAACATCTTTTCACAAAAAACACTTTCTTTCAATAAATATTTTCAAAATACATTCTCAACGACACGAGAATCATTACAAAATTGCCGCGCTTAGGCATTTTCAAAATATTTTTAAACATACACAAACACAAAAGCATTTCCAAAAAGTGAGCTAGCGATTAAGAGCCCGTAGATAACTATGGATGAAAAGGGTGCTAACACCTTCCCTTTTCATAACCTACCCCCTTACTCAAAATTCTCAAAAGGTCTTTCCTGTTCTTTTCACCCTTTCCTTTATTGGATAAAAGAAAAGTCGGTGGCGACTCTTGCTATCTACAATATTTGTGATAAAACGTAAAACCCTAAAGTCATTTCTCCCACCGTATTCCAGAACTGGCGGCTCTGCTGGGGACCTGACTAAAAGTAAGGTTACCTTAAGATCTAGATCACTTTTATTGCTTTACTTGTTTGCCTTGTATGCTTTACATTTCGGGATATGCTTGGGTTTATTTCTTGTATAGATCCTATACCCGGATCTGGGGGCATTTTAGGTAAGTAGCAATAGATCATGAAAAATGTACAACATAGACCGATATGGTTGAAACAATGGCTACATTAGTGCGACACATTGGTTTGTACTGGTGTCCCTTAAGTCAGTCAAGGAGAATGCTAGGCTGCTGCGTGGTGTCATAATCACTAACTGACCGTAGAACCTTAGTTTACACAACTTGGCCATTAGAAAGTAGTGAGATAGTCGGCTTTGGTGAAGACTGAAGTTGGTTTATACTCGATGTTACACTCACTGAGATTGGACTCTTAGGATATTTAGGTCGCAATTCAGATGCTTGAGCTGAAACAATGCCTGAGAGAAAAATCAGTGATATTGAGATTCTTAAAACCTGGTTACTTCTTTTAGGATAGGTTGAGCCAACTAAACTCAATAGGGTACTTACCTATAAACTCCATGCAAGCCTGAACCTAAGTCCTGGTGTGCTTTGTTTGTGTTTGGTTAAATTTGTGTGAACATGACATCATAACATCATGACATCATACAATATCATTTTCACTAACCATTTTAAGGACCTAGGGATTTATCTTCGTTCTTTGTTGTAGGTTATGGCCTCCGCTCGTAGAAACATTATCTGAATCAGTTTTGCAAAGATACCTTCTCAACTTAAGGAGCTAGTCTCAAGGGTTCCTGAAAGTTCTCCATTCATCAAAAGGCATGGTCGACTACTTAGTTTGGTTACCTCAAGTTTTAAAGAAGACATGATGAGTGTTTTATTCTAGTTCTTTGATCCCGCACATCACTGCTTCACCTTTCAGGATTATCAGTTGGTACCCGCAATGGAGGAGTTTTCTCAATTACTGGGATTACTTGTTCTTAATCAAATACCTTTCACCGGTTTAAAGAAATATCCATAACCTGAAGAAATTGCAGCAGTCTTACATCTGAAGCGGTCCGACATTATATCTAATTAGGAAACAAGAAGTGGAGTCAAGGGTTTTCTTGCTAAATTTCTATTAGAGAAGGCTCGGTTGTTTTTGGATGCTATGAGTTTTCAAGCTTTCCAGGAAATCTTGGCTTTGTTGATATATGGTTTGGTGCTTTTCCCTAATCCAGACCAACTCATAGATGTGAATTCCATCAAAATATTTCTCACTCATAACCATGTGCCTACCTTGCTCGGAGACATTTTGCATTCTCTTCACACTCGTACTATGAGGAAACGAGGGACTCTTATGTGTTGCATACCTCTGCTATCTAGGTGGTTTATTTCGCACCTTCCCTGATCAGTAATGAAGAATGAACAAGGTTTGAGGTGGTCACAAAGAATAATGTCACTTTCTCATTCAAATATCTATTGGTGTTTCTGATCTCTGGAAGATGTTACTATCATTGATTGATGTGGGGAATTCCCTAATGTTTCACTCCTTGGAATTATGGGAGGTATTACCTACAACCCTTCTCAAGCTTTATGCCAATTTGGTTATTTCCAAAGAGATGGTCCTCATGACACACTGATCCAGGGTATCATGTTCGATTACGAAAATGATCCTCAAGGTTATCATCAGAGATTTATACGTGCTTGGGGCATGGTAAACAAGATTGATAGCAAGACTTTAGGACAAAATAATTCCATCCCTTTGGAGCCCTACCTCAAATGGGTACGAGCTCACGCTCAAAACCTTATGATGCCATATCCCGCTGTCTTACCAGTAATTGTGGAGCCTGTTACTGAGGGGGATATTCCTTATACCATTCTTCACCCAGACATGCCCACTGACCTCAAAAAATTGCAGAAGTCCTGGATTCAACTCAAGGAAGAACGAGACACCTTTGAAGCTCAATTCTATGCAAGTGAGAAGAAAGTGTTGGAGCTCACAAAGCAACTTCACGAGGAGCAAAGCCTTAATGCATACATCAACACAAAGAGGAAGCGTTTGTGGGAGACTTTAGTCTTAGGTTTTTATAAGTTCATATTGTTGTCTCTTTGAGACCCTTTTGCTTTTCATTATAAGCCTAAGAGGCAATTGTAATTTTGAACTTACTAATGAAGTCTTTGTTTCTGTTTCCTTAAATGAATTTAAATCTCCTAAGGCCCTTGAAAACATTGCATCTACGTATCATGCATCATTTTATAAGCAGGTTTTCTAATACAGGTTTCCTCATCTATCTACTATCTATATCAGTATAAGATGGCCCTTGAGAAAACTATCAAGGATCTCCAAACTCAGCATGCACAATTTCAAGAGACTCTTCTGAATCTGGCCAAAGGGAAACAAGAGAGGATGGCGCTCCTCTACCATAAAAAAGAAGACGGAAAAACGGGTTATTATCCTCAACATGAGGAGAATATTCAAAGGTCTTGCTCAACTAGTTCGAGTGAATGATGTTTCCTCTGAGGAAGACGATAACCAAGAGGAGGATGGCAGAAGTGTCAGGGGTGAAGATAGAAATAATCAAGTTTCTGAGGGTGAAGACTACTCTGATGAATAGTATCCTTTTGCAGATGACAAATACAAGCAGTTGGAAGACCGGCTCGAAGCTGTGGAAATCCAGAAAGTGCCTAGATTAGATTTTGGAGAACTAGGTCTGATCTCGGGGGTGGTCATCCCTCACAAATTCAAGGTCCCTATCTTTGCTAAATGTGATGGGGTCTCTTGTCCCAAACTTCATCTGATGTCCAACCTCATACTGCTGACAAGAAAATATGGGTCCATTTCTTTCAAGAAAGTTTGTCTGGTACTCAACTCGAATGGTTCTACCAACTAGAAGGAACTAACATTAACACATGGGAAGACTTGACTGTTGCTTTCTACAAGCAGTATCAATATAATGCTGACCTTGCACTGACTCGTGTACAATTGCAAAACATGTTCATGGGCTCGAATGAAGGGTTCAATGAGTATGCCCAAAAGTGGAGAGACTTAGCTGGAAGGGTGCAACCTCCTTTGACTGACTGAGAGCTGGTTGATATGTTCATGGGCACTCTGGAAGGCCCATACTTTAATCTGTTGATTGGAAGCTCGTCATCTGGTTTTACTGAGCTAATTCTGACAAGAGAAAGAGTTGAAAGTGGTATTAAGAGTGGGAAGATTCCAATGGATACATATTTTAATGTTATGAAGAAGCCCTTCTTTGGTAAAAAAAGAAGCCAATGTCATCTATGGTCGGAAAGGCCATAGTAAAAATGACCACCATCAGTCTATGGGAGTGGTATTGATCTCTAATCCGGTGCCTGCTCAACAACAACAACAGGGAAACCAACACAGGTCAGACGCTCTGAGGAGGCAGTTCACCAGGATTAATATTCCATTGGCTCAAGCATTACAACATTTGTTAAAGACTGAACTCATAACACTCAGGGATCCTCCTCCTAATCCCAACACATCCTCTCCAAAGTACAATCCAAATGCGAGGTGTGCTTATCATTCAAACAGTCCCGGGCATGACACCATCAACTATTGGGCCTTGAAAAATAAAATTCAAGACATGATTGATAACAAGGAAATTGAGTTCGACCCTCCAGAGACTTCGAACGTGATTACTGCTCATATGCCGAAGCATGACAAAGGAATAAGTGTTATTGAAGATGTTTTGTATATTTCCTCCGTAAGTGATGTGGTTACTCCTCTCTCAACAATCAAGGAGAATTCGCTATAATCTGGTTTATTTCCGGGTTGTGTTAAAGAATGTTATTGCTATGCAATTTAACCTAATGGTTGCGGGTTACTGAAGGAAGGCATTCATCGCCTGATGGATGAACATGTAATTTTGATTGAAAAAGTTCTGAATGCTGAGAAATTGTGCCAAGATTTGTCTGTCATATCTGGTACTCCTTTCAGGATCACATCCAAGGGTCTTGTAAGGATTAATTCCAATCCAAAAGTTACTCCTTTAATTATTACAACACCTGGGCCCATCCCATATTCCTCGGAGAAGGCTATTCCATGAAATTATGGGTATGATGTCTATTATCATGGCATTAAACAAGAGTTGTCTGATAAAGATGATAAAGAGACGAATCCCAATATTGACAATATTACAGGGACCAGCAAAATTACTAAAATCAGAAGGATTTTCTCCCCTGAAATCTCTCCACCTGTTCAAGTCATTGTTACCAAGACAACTGCCGAGGCTCGGGGTAAAGGGCCAATGGTAGAGCCTGCTCATATAGAGGCGCCAAAAGAAGCTACAGTCAAAGACACCTCTGGACAAGAGTTGGAAGAGGTTTTGAAAATCATCTACAAGAGTGACTATAAAGTTGTTGAACAGCTGGGGCAGACCCTGTCCAAAATCTCCATGCTACCTTTACTGCTTTATTCTAAAGCCCATGCATAAGCTTTAATGAAATTTCTGAATACTGCCCATGTACCACAAGATATTTATGCCGATCAATTTGGAAGTTATGTTGCTAGATTAACGACTGGCAATGGATTAGGTTTCTCTGATGCAGATCTGACTCCAGAAGGAAGAAATTAGAGTAAGGCCATGTATGTCTCCATTGAATGCAGAGGCACTACATTGGCTCGTGTGTTAATTGATACTGACTCTTCTTTGAATGTTCTTCCAAAGGGCGCTCTTGACAAACTGGATTGTGAAGGAGTTATGCTGAAACCTAGAGACATTATAGTTAGAGCCTTTGACGGATAAAAAAGAATGGTACATGGAGAAGTGAACCTCCTGATCAAAGTGGGTTCACAGATCTTTGAATCCACCTTTTATGTAATGGATATCTGACCGACTTATTCTTGTCTATTAGGACGCCTCATGATCCATGGGGCAGGAATTGTTACCTCCACCTTGCACCAAAAATTAAAGTATCCTGTAAAACGGAAGATTGTTACTGTCTGTGGAGAAGAGGAGTACATGGTCAGCCATCTGAATTCATTCCGGTATATAGAAATGGACGGTGAATTCATCGAGACTCTCTACCAAGATTTTCAAGTAATTTCCCCTACTGACATTAAAGATGTTTCTGCCATTCCAAAGACTACCAAGGTTCCGCATAAGATGGCTTCCTTAAAAGATGCCAAAGAAACTATAGAAGAAGGTGGTTGTACTATTTGGGTTCAACTTCCTAATATCCCTTATAAATCTGACAAGTTTGGTTTTGGCTTTACCGCAGAAGGCCAAAGGGATGTTCGCCATGCTCGGGATGGATGACCTCAGTTCCGTATCAGCAATAACGGAGTCAATGCTATAGAGTACGCTGACAGTGATTGTGACTTCGACAGCTGGATCTTTCCTACCATTGGCAACGGGCTCAGCAACTGGAAAGTGGAAGACATTATCTCCATCTCCTTTAGTTAGGAGTAATAACCATTTCTGTTTTATCGCTTTAAGAAGTTTGGTTATGTAATTTCTTTTAAAAACAATTACTTTAAACCTTATGTCTTGCCCATGGCATAATGTTTCATTTGTTAAGGGTTGTCATTTCATATGTCATATTTTCATTTAATGAAAACATTGGACGTTTTGCATTCAAATTTTGCGCTCTCTGTCTTTGTTTTACTTTATTTCAATTTCTAATATCTATGTGTTCTTACACACACCCACACACTACACTGCATATCCACACCCACTCTGGATCTCGTTGATAATGATCCTGCTATTGCCGCTTATGACTTTGAGAATTCGATCTACCAAGTCGAGGACGAAGGTGAGGAAGATTATGAAATACCTAGAGAATTTGCCAGACTCTTAATACAAGATGAAAAGGCTATCCAACCGCATGAAGAGCCGATCGAAGTGGTAAACTTGGGTTCTGAGACAGACAAGAAAGAGGTCAAGATAGGCGCCAACTTAGAGGGCAATGTCAAGAACAAATTGATTCAAATGTTGCACGACTATGCTGAGGTATTTGCTTAGTCATTTGAAGACATGCCAGGGCTCGATACTTATATTGTGGTTCACCATCTGCCAATGAAAGATGGTTGTTCTCCAATTAAGCTGAAGGTTCGTCGCATGCATTCAGAAATGTTGGAAAAGATCAAAGTCGAGGTTATGAAACAATTCAATGTGAGGTTCTTAGCAGTGAAGTCATATCCTTAATGGATTACAAATGTTGTTACAATGCCAAAGAAAGACGGCAAGGCATGTATGTGTGTAGACTACGGGGATGTGAACAGGGAAATCCCCAAAGATGACTTCCCACTGCCACATATTGATGTTTTGGTCGACAACACTGTTCAACACAAGGTATTCTCCTTCATGGATGGTTTCTCGGGTTATAATCAGATCAAGATGGCACCCAAAGACATGGATAAAACTACCTTCGTCACACAGTGGGGCACATTTTATTAAAGTTATGCCTTTTGGGTTGAAGAATACCGGGGAAACTTATCAGTGTGCCATGGTAGCTTTATTCCATGACATGATTAATCACGAGATAGAAGTTTACTTTGACGACATGATAGCACGATCACATACTGAAGAAGAACATATTGATCATCTGTATAAGTTATTTGAGAGGCTGAAGAAATACAAGCTAAGGTTGAATCCAAATAAATGCACCTTTGAGGTGAGGTCTGGAAAACTCCTAGGGTTCGTTGTCAGTGGTAAAGGTATTGAAGTTGATCCTGCAAAAGTTAAAGTTATTCAATAAATGTCGGCTCCCTATACCGAGAAGGAAGTCATAGGTTTCTTTGGACGACTGAATTACATTTCCTGATTCATTTCTCATTTGACTGCTACCTGTGAGCCAATCTTTAAACTGTTGAAAAAAGATCAAGTAGTAAAGTGGAACGACGTCTATCAAATAACCTTTGATAAAATCAAGGAGTACTTACAAGAACCTCTGATTCTGATGCCACCAGTTGAAGGAAGGCCTTTAATCATGTACCTAATAGTGCTAGAGAATCCAATGGGGTGTGTACTAGGGCAGCATGATGAGTATGGTCGAAAAGAGCATGCAATATAATACCTTAGAAAAAAGTTTACCGATTGTGAAACAAAATATTCACTGCTCGAGAAAACTTGATGCGCTTTGGCATGGGCTTCTCACTGACTAAGACAATATATGTTGACTCATACTACTTTATTGATCTCTAAAATGGATCCCATCAAATACATATTTGAGAAGCCAGCTCTCTCCGGAAGAATAGCCCGATGGCAAATGGTCTTAACAAAATAGGACATTCAGCACACCACTCAAAAATAATCAAAGGAAGTGTACTGGAAGATCATTTGGCGTATAAGGCTGTAGACGACTATCAGTCTATGCATTTAAAATTCCCGGATGAGAACATCATACTAATTACAGATTATGAAGAACTTGGACCGTATGAAGGACCTGAGCTAGGATCCCGATGGATTATGGTTTTTGATGGAGCTTCTAACACACTTGGCAACAAGATAAGTGCTATAATTATCTCTCCCCAAGGTTGTCATACGCCCTTCACTGCCAGCCTTTGCTTTGACTGCACCAATAATATGGTTGAATATGAAGCGTGCATCATGGGTATTAAAGTTGCTATTGACCTGAGAATCAAATTCCTGAGCATATATGGGGATTCAACCTTGGTAGTCAGTCAGGTCAAGGGAGAATGGGATATAAGGCATTTGAATCTTATCCCTTACCGAGAACATGTGCTAACCTTGATTCCGTACTTCGAAGAGATTACTTTTGATCATATCCCAAGAGAAGAGAATCATTTGGCGGACGCATTAGCTACCATGTCATCCATGTTCAAGGTCAGATAGGACAATGAGGCTCCCAGAATTACCATTGAAAGATTCAACGAACCGGCACATTGCTACGAAATTGATATCGATGAAGTAGAAGAAAAACACTGGTTTCATAAAGTGAAAAGGTACCTTGAAGCTCAAGAATACCCTGAAGGGGCATCGATCAATGACAAGAAGTTCCTACAGAGGTTCTCGGCTAAGTTATTCTTGAGCTATGGAATTTTATACAAGCGTAATCATGATTCAACTCTGCTCCGCTATGTAGACAAGAAGGAAGCAGAGAAAATTATGGAGGATATGCACGAAGGCATCTTTGGTACTTATTCCAGTAGACATATTATGGCTAAGAAGATTTTGAGAGCGGGTTAATATTGGTCGACTATGGAAACCGATTGTCACCACCACTCGAGAACTTGTCATAAGTGCCAGATCTATGCTGATAAAGTTCATGTGCCTCCAGTACCTTTGAATTTCATGACTTCTCCTTGGCCATTCGCAATGTGGGGCATTGGTATGATCGGAGAAATAAAGCCCACTGCTTCTAATGGACATTGCTTCATTCTCGTCGCCATTGACTACTTCACTAAATGGGTTGAAGCAGCCTCGTTCGCCTTTGTTACCAGGAATGTGGTTACCCGGTTCATCAAGCATAACCTTATCTGTCAGTATGGAATCCCCGAGAAAATCATCACAGACAATGGTACCAACCTCAACAGCACTATGATCAATGAACTTTGCACGCAGTTCAAGATCAAGCACCATAACTCTTCTCCGTATCGACCAAAGATGAATGGCACAATGGAAGCCGCCAACAAGAATATTAAGAAGATCATATAGAAGATGTTTATGACTTACAAAGACTGGAACAAGATGTTACCATTTGCTCTTCATGGCTATCGCACTTCAGCGCGAACATCAATTGGGGCAACTCTATTCTCTCTGGTCTATGGTATGGAAGCTGTCCTACCTGTCGAAGTTCAAATTCCTTCACTGAGAATTATGAAAGATGTAAACTTAGACAAAGATGAGTGGATTCAAACCAGACTAGACCAATTGAATCTGATTGATGAAAAGAGGCTTGCGGCTGTCAGTCACAGTCAGATGTATCAAAAACGTATGATCAAGGCATTCAACGAGAAAATCAAGCACCGGGTATATCAGGCTGGTGATTTGGTAATAAAACACATCATTCTACCACAAGGTGATCCCAGGGGCAAATGGACTCCCACCTATGGAGGGTCATTTGTTGTCAAGAAAGTGTTTTCGGGCGGTGCTATGATACTAACTACCATGGACAGTGAAGATTTCCCGCATCCTGTGAATGCAGACATAGTCAAAAGATACTACGCATAAAAACGACCTGCTAGGTTGATTGTCCTAGGCAAAAAATAAGGGCATCCCAGCGAACCAAAAGGGTTCAGGCAAAAATTAGGGATAAAAGATTGTACACCCGGCAAGTCGAAAACCTGAAAGGGCGGCTTGGGCAAAAAAGGGTATCCCGGTGGATTAAAAGCCTGAAAGGGCGGTCTAGGAAAAAGTTAGGGATTAAAAGCGTGCGACTATGTCCCGTTGGATCACTTACTACAAGCTTTATTACCAAAGTCAAAAGTTCAAATGGTACAGATCAGTTCAATCAACTTCTTCCGACAGTAAGGGATGAGATGTTCGAAGACATAGGGGCAATAGTAGAGTTGGAACCCGGTGAGATCATTTCCACATAGCTATATGTTTTGTTTTCACTTTGTACTATTTTCATTTCATGACAATTTCCTCTTACTAGGATTTATGTCTCTTTGTACAAAATCGCTTGTTTATAAGCAAATTATCAATACAAATACACCCTAAAATTCAAACCTTTTGTTTTTCTGTTTTGTTTGCAAAAAACGTCCAATGACTAAAATTGAATGAACATATGCATATGAACATGATTAACTATTAATAAATATATGCATAAGAACAGGAATAAGCATTTACTCAAAACTCTAGGAGTTGGGATAACGTCCAAGCCGTTCACAAATCCCCACAGAGCCACTTCCATGAGATTACCCCCACAAGAGTATTTCTGACAAATTCATCTTCAAGAAAGATACATTCCCCGCAATTTCCCCGACAGATTGCTCTGGAAGATAAAAGAGTATGATCTCCTTCCTGATAATGTCACTAACCTATGGAGTTCCAATCAATACATTTCATGGAAGTTCTCTTCCCCAGCTAAGTTTATTCCTCCAAAACTATAAAAACCCCTACATATTTCCTCTCTCCCGCAGAGCTTATTTCCTCAGCAGAGTATTTCTCCGTCAATAAGGTTTATTTCCCCAACAGATTACAGTCGCCCTAGCTTGAGTCTATTCCTCAAATGGCTATGAATCACTAGTAAAATTCCTCTTCCCAGTGAAGTCGCCACTATCCCTAGAGAGTTGCTACAAAACCTGGAATCGGACTAGATATCAATCAACTTTATCCTCCTCAGACGAGTCGGAAGGTTATCCATCTCTTTTATCCCCAGTCAGGGTTTATAAGAATTAAATTCCCCAGACTAGTCGGAAGGTTATCCATCTCTTTTATCCCTAGTCAGGGTATATAAGAATTAAACTCCCCAGACGAGTCGGAAGGTTATCTATCTCTTTTATTTCCAGTCAGGGTATATAAGAATTAAAACTCCCCAGTAGAGCGATGAACGACTAATGTTCCTAAAATCTTCTCCCCAAACAGAAGTCAACATTTCCCAACGAAATTTCCTCAAATAACAAGCAGGAATCTCCAACGGAAGCGTTCTAGACAAGGTTGAAGATTACACCTGTTCTTCTTCCCCTGCACTAGTCAGGGATTCATTTTCCCCAGCAAGATGTCATACAAAACTGTTGATACACTTCCAACAACATTTCACATTTATACATCATTTACCAATATCATAGCATATGCATACGAAATGCATGTAGCACAGTCTCATTTATTTTGAGGACATCATTACGTAATGCATTTCATACATCATGACATCGCATACAACTAACTCTTTACCTTTTCAGGAAAGATCAATCAACAGACAAATATCATCAATTACTTATATGACCCGACAGTCTTCCCCAAGGCTACATCTGACAAAGGGATATTTTAGAAATTTCCTTAGAGGACCATTCTCAAGAAAAATACATCTTCTGGCTCAGATTAAATCGACCATAGATTTATTCTGACACTTCTCCCAGTTAAAGACAGACGCAAACATCTGCTGGCTCAGATTAAATCAAGCGTAAATTTATTCTGATACTTCTTCCAGTAGGCACTTTTTGGCTCAGATTAAATCAACCATAGATTTATTCTGATACTTCTTTCAGTTAAAGACAAAAAGACCTCTCCTAGATCAAATAAAATCGAGCATAGATTTATTCTGATACTTCTTCTAGTCGAAGTCAAGCGTAGACTTAGTCTAATTTCTATCGACGGTTACTTTGGATGACATCTATAAGTCCATATCCAATGACTCGTAATTACCTCTCCAAATGGCATATTTAAGCCCATTCTCGGTATAATCAACCAACAATGTTACTTTGTGCACATGCGAGTGCAAATTTCTGGGCACTTATGTGTTCAATCATCTTCTACCTTCAAGTCAAGAATGGCGGACATGACAATCTAACTCTTCGAGTTTAAGAAGATTGAACAGGGGTAACTGTTGTACCCCAAAATTTTCCCTCCCATTTTCTTCAAAAACATGCTCACAAAGGTCTCAAATACTCAAAGCCACTCAAGAGTTGGCTGGTCAAACCTCCTCATAAGTAAAGGTCTTCAATTAGGGTTTGGTGCTTCTCAAAGAAGATTGGGTTACATGGGTCTCAAATGACTTTCATGGTTCATCATAGGTCCTCAATAATTCTTATGTCAAGTTTCATGTCTTGCATCACATGTTTGCTCAGTCAATGGCTCAAATGATTGAAAATTAACCGTATTGTGTAAAAAGTCAACTGAGGTCAACAACAGTCAAACTTCAAGATTTTTTGTCAACATCAACATTTTGAGGTGATGATCATCATTTGATTAAGGGTTGATCATGTCTCCTCAAGGAAAGCCCTCAAATCATCAAAGGTCAAAAATTGCCAAATTAGGGTTTTGATTGAAGATGACTGATCATTGACTTTTGGCCTAGTGCGTGACCTAATGGTTTGAAGCATGATCTCAAGGGCTCAAATACAACATCTTGACCTATGGCTCAAGACATTTCCAAAGATACAAGTGATTGATAGTTGAAGAATTGAATCAATTAATGAAAAGTCAACAGTCACACAAAAGTCAAAGTTTGACTTTTTAGTCAATATTTGAATTCAAAAATCAAGAATCATCAAAACATTCAAAATTATCAAGTTGGATCATAAAGAATCAAGAAAGTCAACAAAGGTCAAAATTGAAGATTTTCAAACACTTAGAAAAAATTCAAGCGTTTTGTACCTAAAAAAACCTAACTTCACAAGCAAGTTTCCTCAAGATACAAGCTGATTCAAGGAAAGCTTTCAACATGAAAGTTGTAGGGATTAATGAATTCTACAACTTTGTTAATGTAGGATGATCCTCAAAAAGTGCTTGGATTAAGAGATATGGGCCCATGAAGTTCTGATAATTTTTATCCAACACTTATAAAATTTTTCAACAAATTTTGATCAGTTTTTTATCTCAACTTCTTGGCAAATTTTCACCAAGTTCCCATTTGATTTAGCCAAAGTGGTCAACATGAAAGTTGAAGATCATGTTCTAAGCTTTCCAAAACATCCAAGAGTATAAAAAGATCATGCTTGATCTAGGATATTCGAAGAGATGAAGTTAGCATTTCATTCTTGAAATTATAGGCCATTTCTTTGATTAACATATAGCTAAATCTCATAACCTTGCTACTCAATCTCACTCTGGAGGTCTATTAGCTTGCAAATATCTCCATAATCATAATATTTCACTTTCTTTATGGATATTATACATGTGGTTCAAGTTTTAACCAAGACATTTTGCTATTTTGAGAAGAAAGGCAAGACTTCCATTTTGATAAAGCATGCTTTTTGTAAAATGTCAATGCATTGAGCTTTGTAATGTTTATATTTAATCACAATCAAGCTCAAAATCATGGAGCAAACCCTCTGCACCCAACAACTTCAGACCATGTTTGTACTTAAGCATTGAAACCATGGAAATTCATCCAACTTGATTTCTCACTTTCAACCAAACCATAACATGCTATCTTCAAAATCTGGTTACTTGAGTCTTCCAAACCTCTTGCCTATAAATAAATAGGTCATTAGCAAGCCATATCACGAATGTACAAGCCCCCTAAACCTCTCATACTCTCAAAAATCAGAACTGTCCACAAAACCTCCATTTTTGAGCTTTGAAGTCCAAATCTTCGAATCTCTCAAACCTTATAAGTTTTATCCAAACAAATCATCCTAACACTTCATAAACATCATATAGAACTTATCCACACTCTTGTTACACTTTTGTAATCACTCCATCATCATACACCATTTCTACTTTTCATCATTGCAACTTGACTTGGTTGGAGTGATTCAGCCACTTTCAGCACAAAGTAAGCATTAGAACACGTTCAGGGAGGTCCAAGGAAGCTTAATCAATCATCACATTACTTTTGTAACAGCTAGAAGAAGCATTGGACTTTCACTTCAAGAGGTAAAAATTTCAAACTGTGATATCCATATACATGCATCATTTGTGTTTGCTTTCTAACGATAAAATGTAGATATCAATATCCTGAAGCTAACCATATCATTAATTTTCATTAATTTTTCTTATGGAGTTAGAACCGAAGCTCTGACCAGTTAGGATTCATTTTTGGTACTGAGCAAAATTCCTTTTAATCTTTAAGTGTTAGTAAAAATAAGTGGCATGGTTGAATTCATGTTTAAATTTTAAGCAAGTTTGGTTTTGGAAATTTTCAAAATGGTGGAGAAATGAGAGTTTTACAAAATTAAAAAATGGAAGTTATTGTTGTCGTTACGGGGAAGAAGAAGAAGAAGGGTGACGCGAAATCAAAATTTGAAATATGAGTTTATAATATATTTACTGGGGGGGGTTTCATAACCGGATGAAACAGCCACCCCAGTGGTAAAACAAGCATGCGCTTTACTATAGGGACCTGGATTCGAGCCCCAGTGGTACCCTTTTGTTTTTTTCCCATGTCTTTTCTTTCAGGTCCAATGCAATCAATCAACATGTGCATACCATGCACCCTTGTTCTCTCAACCATCAGATCATGTTCATCACCATCCAACGCTCATAATTAAACCCCCATGATGTATCTCTAAATGCCAACTACACTAAATCTGCTAAGCAACGTGGGCCTCTTGCTTTTGGGCCTAGACTTCCCCTGCTATCCACACCTTCTGTTTCTGCTAAAACATAGGCCCATTTGAATCTTTTTTAACTAATTATTTTCTTTTAATTAATTTTATTTAAATCAAAATAGCAACAAAAATCACAAAATCATAAAAAAAAATTAGATTTAGGTTTTTAATTAATTAATTTAATTTTTGTTAAATAAAATTAATTTAATTTAATTTAATTACTTTGATTTTATTTTATTAATTAATTAGAATTAGCTTTTATACTTCATTTATTTTTCTAAACAAAAAAAAAACACTAAAAATATTTTCTAACAATTAATTTCTTTTTTAATTTTAAAATTAAAATTAATTTAGACTTAGTTTTTTTAATTAAGTTAATTAAATTAGATTTCTTTTTAATTAATTAAATTAATTGACTTTTTTCATTTATTATTAAATTTAATTTAGTTTCTTTAGGTTTTTACTAAAAAATTTTTTGAAAATTAATCAAATAATTAGGTTAATCATCAAACCTTTTTTCTATCAAAAAATCACAAAACAATTTCCTTTCTCTTTTCTTAATTTTACATTTTTTGCGTATTCTATTATTTCGCATTTTTCCGATTATTGTAACTGCTCAATGGTCTGTAATAGCTTTAATTAGGGTTTACTGCTTTTCATTCTGAGTCATAAATTTGTACCCCTCATTCCCGAAGTGTTGTAATAACATAGGATATTTAATTTCTGCAATTTACCGCTTTTCTTATTACTGTTAGTTTAATAGGATTGTATGGAAAGATCTAAAATAAAACACTAGATAACCATAAATCAAAGACAAATTAATTGAAATCAAAACACTACTCACACACACACCTCTAGGGTGACCTTCACTTGTTACCTTCGGATAAAACAATCATGTCCCTCGAACGTGGGATGCTTTAGAAAAGACCCTTAGTTAAAAGATCGTAGTCCCTCGATGACCCTTCGATGCTGCCTTCAGTAAATGATCTTAGTCCCTTACAAAAAAATTGCTAAAGTGTCCTACAAGTTATCTTCTATGATTGTACGATGACCCACGCTTGTCCCTCACATCCAATGATGAGGCTTTCTACTAACTAATGGTAGGATAACATTATCTAAAGGAGGAGAAAAAGAACGAAGACTTTTTGAGTGGGTAGATCTCTTGTAATCGCTTGCTCACAAACCAAAACAACGTTCACACCTCACACTTTCAAAACAACTACTTTCAAAATGCTTTATGAATATTCTTAAGGATTGATACAAGGGTTATTATAAAGCAAATTGCCTTACATTGTCATTTTCAAAACATCTTTTCACAAAACAACACTTTCTTTCAATAAATATTTTTAAAACAAACATTTTGTATACATTCTCAACGATACGAGAATAATTACAAAATTTCCACACTTAGGCATTTTCAAAATATTTTCAAACATACACAAACATAAGCATTTTCAAAAAATGAGCTAGCGATTAAAAGCTCATAGATAACTACGGATGAAAAGGGTGCTAACACCTTCCCTTTTAATAACCTACCCCTCTTACTCATAAAATTCTCAAAATGTCTTTCCTGTTCTTTTCACCTTTTCCTTTATTGGATAAAAGAAAAGTCGGTGGTGACTCCTGCTATCCGTAATATTTGCGATAAAACACAAAATCATAAAGTCAGTTCTCCCACCGTTTTATAACCATGATCACTTGATTATTTCCTTCTTTGGTGACTTAAATATTCTCCTCTATAAATGCTCAAGCCCTCACACTGCAATGACACAGAAAATTTTGCCTCAAGAAAAGTCTCAAAAATCATAAATTTTCAAAGAAAATGCATCATTGAATCTCAAGTTCCAGTTTGATTCAGTCCAAACCACCACCTAAATTCACTTTCAGAACATCTCCAAGGTAAGAATAGGTAACTTTCCATGCCTATTTGTACCTAAAACTTGCATACATGCCATGTCCGGTTTGCATTATTTTGTATTATCCGTATTACAAATTATACGCATTGTTAACTGATTCTTACAATTCAGATTGCTTAGCATGATTGTTTAGAACATGTTTGAAGCCTTACATGCAAGTTTTAACATGAGGAATACGAGATGCCATTATTAGGGCATAAAATTATGTTTGTTTCATGGCGCAATGGTAGTGTTCTTGCTTGACAAAGGAGATGGCGCGTGTTCGAGCCTGGGCGCTTACAACCATCTTTTATATGTTTTCTAATCTTTCCCACTTTCCATTATTTTTAATTATTTTCTTATTTAATTTTATACTAATCGTTTTAATCCATAAAAAATAAAAATAAAATAGTCTTAGGGTTTTTATTAATTAATCTAATTTTGGATATATTTTTAATTTAATTTTATTAGACTTAGTTTTTTAATTAATTAACCTTTGTAATTAATTTAGAATTAGATAACTAATCATTTTTCTAAATGCTTAAAATTAACCCAAAATACAAAAAAAAAAGTGACATTTTAGACATTTAGGTTTAAAAAAAAAAACTTAACATGTAATATTATTTATTTGCTATTTATTTTTAGACAAGTGTATAAGTTGTATAAAAATTGTAATGGCTTAGTGTTTAATTTCTCACAAGATTTTATTAAATATTGTAACTGCCTCGAAGCCATGTAATAGTCCTAGGGCTTTACTTTTCGCACTTATATTTCACATACATATATACATAACTGTTAGATGTATGCTAATAGGGTTTGTATGGAAAGACAAAAACAAACGTTAGAAAACCATAACTCGAGATAATATAACTGAACTGAATCACCTTTGCACACTTTGCACCTCTAGGGTAACCTCTCTTCGTTGCCTTCGGAAACATGGTCATGTCTCTCGAAAGTAAGGGTACTTTAGCAAGGACCCTGGATTAAATCATCATAGTTCATTCAAATAAATATCACAGTCCTGCGATGTCCCTCAAGTTACCTACGAAAAGATGATCTAGTCCCTTATTGTCTATGAATAATATGATGACAGTCCCTTCGAATTGCTAAAGTATCCTACCAAGTTGCTTTCTATGACCATACGATTGTCCCTTCACATCCAATAGATAAGGCTACCTACCAACTAATGGTATAGGTAGCACTGTCTCTAATAGAGAAGGAAAAGAATAAGAATAACCTTTAGTGGGTAAGGAACTTTTAATCGCTTGCTCACATCCTTTTTCATAAAAAAAAAACATCTTTACACATCACACATTTTTCAAACAAAATATTTTCAAACACTTTAGACGCATTCTTGAGGACTGATACAAGAATCATTACAAAGTCAGTCGTACTTTGCCTTTTTAAAAATATTTTCAAATCACACACACAAAGCAAATTTTCAAAGTGATCAAGCGATTAAGAGCCCGTAGATAACTACGGATGAAAATAGTGCCAACACCTTCCCTTTTCATAACTTACCCCCCGAACTCAAAATCTATCAATGTCTTTCCTATTCTTTTCAGCCTTTCCTTATATTGGATAAAATAAAAGTCAGTGGCGACTCTAGCTATCTGCATATTTTGGATAAAAACCAAAAAGTCAGTTCTCCCATCGTATTACATGTATTTAATGAGTACTCCTAATGGAATGATATAGGCCGAATGAAAGGACACTCTAGTGGTTTCTGGATCCAGGTAGTACTACATAAACATACACTTATTTCCCGACGAACTTTATTGAAAGCCATAGAAAATCTGATGAGGCTACGGAAGTCAAAATAATGGCTGGTACTAGATGATCAGACCCATACATCCCGGTGGAATTTATGTTCGAGGGGCTTATATATATGCACCGGATTATCTTAAGGCTAAAAATGCAAGCAGAAAGCTACAAATAAAAGCTAGAAAGTTACATAAAGCCGCAAAAGGGCGGTCAAAAGTACAAGAGCTCGAAGGCAACAATTAAGAAAAGTAACAAAAAGGGAGGACAAATCACTCCATTAATAAGAATTACATAATTGCATCCTTATCGGATGACTAACAAAAACACAAAAAGCATCATACAGTCGGGTTCTCCTTCCCGTCACCATCATTGTTAATGCTCTCCTCGGTAGAAGGATCTTCAGGATTCGGCTGAGGAGAGGAAGTCTTTTCCACTTCTTTGAGATTTACAAGGAGGTCATCCTGCACCATCTTAAATTAATCCATCTTGGATATGGCTAAACTGGGATGAACATACAATATCTGATCCTTAGCCCGCCGAAAAGCCTCATTACCACCAAAAAGAACATCCACTTGAAACTTCCTGAGAGCCTCACTTAGATCGTCAGTGGCAAGCTTCAGCTCGTCATTGGTGGCCTTCTTCACCTTCAACCTCTCATTAAGCTAGGTAAGAGAAGCCTTGCTCTCGGACTCCAAGGTCTCCCTACGCTCTTTCTCCTTAGCCAAGCTCTTCTCTAAGTCAGACAACTTCTTAGACTGAGCCTTCTGAACCTCCTTCAACCGGGTTATCTCCTCCTTAAGCTTCAATTTCATCTTTTCACAATCACAACAAAACTCAAAGAGACCAGGAGTCAGAACCGCACACCTTATAAGGTAAGAGCTAAGTTTCTCTGTCATCTTCTATTGACCTACGCTCTTAACCTTGTTGATATCCTCGATGATATTAAGATGATCATAGAGAAAGTGGAACCCATCAAAGCTATTGGACCAGAGCTTGAATTCCCTAGAAGCCTGGTTGTCTCCAGGTTCTCTCACCAGAGAAGTCATCTCCAAGTCGGCCCGATAAACCTCGTCACTCATAAGAGTCTTCAGCTTCCTTGGAGTGCCCTGTTGAACCTCCTCCTGAATGGATGAAGCAGAAACTTGGGGCTCGGCCATGCTTGAGGTAGCCTTAGGTCCTATCACCTTATGCCTCTTCAAATCCCGGGTTTCCAACCCAGAAATGTCTGACTTAATCGCAGAAGGTCCACCGGCTCCTTTTCGGGAAACTCTGACCTCTAACATTTGTTTCTTTTGCTCGGCTATAGAGAGATCTGTCATCTTATCTGTAATGAAAGAAAAAGACAATATGAGTATTATCCATAAATGTATGCAATTTCTAAACCAAAAACAAAAGTTATTACTAAGAAAAACTGGGATGTGTTTGGCAGCTAGGGGTAACAAATCCTTAATCTTCATCATCTAAAAAGAGTCAAGCACGTCCGGGGCTTGAACCTCTAGGTCACTCAGTTTATCATAATTGAAGTTGGAGATGGGAGAAGGATCATGGGACCAATAGAAAGGGAAGCGTGGGTGCCCGTCCAGCCCGTACAACACCTGGGGGCATCTCGGACCATACTTCACCTTTAAAAACCGGTCTTTGAGACCTTTATAGTTAAAAGTGTAAACCTGAAAAAAACTCTTGTGGGGAAGACCACTAATTTGGACCTAGGATAACTTCTCGGCTCCGTTAACCCCAAAAAAGGAGAAGAACAAACCCATTATAGGGACAATGTTCATCGCCTCACAGACCACTTCAATTTTTTTTATAAAACCCCGACTATTAGGGTGAAGTTGAGAAGGAGCGACATTCATCATCTTTAGTATGTATGCTTTGAAATCGGTAAAGGGTATTCGGACATTGAAGTCCTCTAGAACTCCAAAATAAAAGTAGAGAAACTCCTCATCAGTAACTTTTTGACGGAGAATACACACTTGTCCTCAGGAACATAAGACTTTAGAATAACGTTATCTTCCTCCCCGATTGATGAAACATTCATTAAAGATCGAAGTTTGGCGATCTCTTCATCATAAAGAGAACTGTTCTTGTAGCCCATGACTTCAAGATCGAAGGGGGCCGACGTTTCCATCAGAACTTCAATCTCAACTTTAAGTCTATTTTGCATGACAACTCAATTAGGACGAGTCTCCCCTTAGACTTTTCTTTATCATCACTTTAAAACAAAAACTCTCTTCTTAATCAAAAATCCAAAAAAACACTTAATCATTATTCAAATCCTTTTCAAAAATTAAAGAGGAATAGCTACGCGTCACTGTATTGGATAACATTTACTATAACCTAAAACAAAAACACTCTAACAAATCCAAATCATTTTTTCCTTAGGGCTTTTCTGTTTCACCTTTTCAAAAAGGGTTCGTCACCCATAAAAAACACGCAACAAACAAACATTTTTTAGAAGAACTACGATGTTCTGATTCTTTCCGGATATACATAGGCACTGAGTTGTAAAACTCGAACAAACGCAATAATAAAAATATTTTATTTTTCCCAATAATTCATTCATACATTTTCCTTAGCAAGTAAAGCCTTTATATATACACATCATAAGATTAGAACAATAAGAGTGGACCCCGTAGAGTACTACTGACGTGAGGGGTGCTAATATCTTCCCCTTGCATAATTGACTTTCGTACCCTTCTCTTGGTCGCAAGACCATGTTCTCTCCCATCTTAGAAGTTTTCTTGATATTTTCCTTTCCCTCTTTGGGATAAATAAAGTTCAATGACGACTTCATTGTTTTAAGATTTTTAGAGGTGCTTCAAGTACTACCCGTGAATTGTTATTCATGACTCCCGTCTCACTTTCTCTTAAACACTCTTCCAAGTGATTAAATAGTTACAATAGATTAAGAATGATGGAACAAATTACAACTCAACGTACTTTATTGCCTAGTATATGAATAAGACTTATGAATAAAGTATAGCAACACAAAACAAAAGGAATCAAACAAATAAACACACTTTGCTTGATTCTTAAGGTATGAATCTTTACGATGGAAAATTTCTCCTTAAATAGTAATAAGGTCCAACTTCAAAGTACATTAGAATTTGCATCTTAGAACAATCCCACAAACGCAATAAATAATTCTTTATTAAGTTAATTTCCAATCATTCATTTGCTAAATCTTTATCATAGTAAATTTGATCTATTTTAATTGTGTGATATTTGTATTAGAAACTATCAATATTATAATCGTTTATTACTTTTCTATTTTGATTGTATTATAAATTAATTCATTCATATATGACATTTTCATCTTATGCATTAAATATATGGTTTTAATTATAAAAAATTATTATTATAACATAATTATAATATATAATCTATTAAATCAATGTATTTTTAAAAAAAAGTTAAAATTTATCATCTAAGATAAATACGAAAATATATCTTCAAAATCAATTACAGAGATATTTTAGGATGAATTTATAACAATAACAAAATGAGCGTGATTTAGTTAAAAAGGATAAATACATACGTGAATGTCTTAATTATTTTCAGACAAAAAAGAGGGTGAGATTTATTTACCACATAGATATTTATCATGGTTTTTTATTTATGAGCCAAAGAAATACACGTAACCGTTGAAAATTGAGAAAATAAAAATAATAAAAAAGTGAATGCATGGTCATGCCTTGTTTGGCTCTGCTTTGTGAATTGTCACTCTAACTTTGATATTCTTCTCATATCATGCTCCCTCCCAAATTGAAAATGGCGTCTTCTTCTCCGAATTTTCTCTGCAATTGCATTCCCTCTTTCGAATCCTCAGCACCATTGAAATCTCCAACAACACTAACCATAACCCCTCCTCCTCTTCGACTTCGTGTTGCACTCAGAGCTTCTCCTCACAACAACAATCCCATCATCACTGATGATGATTCTCTTGATACTCTACCCCCTAAACCTAAACCTAAACCCCCTTCTCTACTTCCTCAGTTCAGGTACCTTTTGATGAATTCTTCGTCAATGCTTTGTTTATGCGTACTTGTGATTTGAAATTGATTAATGATTATATACTATTTAAGTTATGTACTTACTTTAGTTATTAGGGCATTCAAGATTGATTATTCGGTTATGAATATTGATTACTGAACAGAAATGACTGGTTTAAATTCGATGAACTTGGAATGGAGATGCTGTCCATTGCTCTGCCTGCTGCTGTCGCCTTGGCAGCTGATCCGATTGCATCATTGATCGACACCGCGTTCGTTGGACACATAGGTACTAAAGTTGAAATTTGATGATGATGACGATGATGATTATTATTATTAATTAGTTTTCAATATGCAGGAGCTGTTGAACTAGCTGCAGTTGGGGTTTCAGCTTCTGTGTTTAATCTAGTGTCAAAAGTATTCAATGTTCCTCTACTTAATATTACTACATCCTTTGTTGCCGAGGAGCAAGCGCTGCTGATTGGAAAGGAGGAAGATTCTGGTGGAAGTGGATCCGAGGAAAATGGTATGAAAATTTTCGTGAATTGTTGTTTCAGTTTTTCGGTAGGATAAGATGTCTAGTTTTCCTGGACATGGTTGTAAATTTTCTTGATCAGATGTATCTAGGGATTGTCTTGGTCTCATGTATTTATGGTAAATTTCTCAGGCGTGTTCCAACGCAAGAAGCTCCTTTCTTCAGTATCAACTTCTTTAGTACTTGCTGCAGCTCTTGGAATTGCTGAAACTATAGCACTTTCACTTGGCTCTGGCACTCTTATGACTATCATGGGTATAGCTGCTGTATGTCAAAGCTGATTATTGATCCATACATTGTGTAGTGTTTTTATTGTCTTTCTTCATGTTTGAATTTCTTCTAAGTCTGCAATTTACCAGGAAAAACAACCTCGCCAACCCAAAACAAAGAAAATGAAATAAATAAATAAAAAATTTCTGTTTGAAAATACTAGATGCACAGTTATTTAACCAGCTTAGATCTATCTTTCTATGTACACCTTGTGTGGAGACTGAAGAGGTAGAACTACAACAAAGTCCATCTTAATTGACAGTGATATTTTGAATTTCATTTTATTTTGCTCATAAACTTGTAATAACTTGCTTATAAAATTGTTTTATCGGTATAATTACAAATGTATTTTTTTCTCTCCCTATCATTTTATGATCTATAGTGGTGCATAACTCTTTTCAATTTTCATGAAGCATGGAAATATTGAGATGAAAAAAAATGGTTCTCTTGCTTAATTTTAAGTTTTGTAAAATTTTTGCAAAGTTTTCAAGTCTAATTGCATTATGTAGTTGTGGCCTGAAAGTTAATTATTCATATTTTAACCACTTTGTGAAATGTTAGCAATCATTAGAAACTTACTGTTATGCATCACATTTATCAGTTATCAGTTTTATGCTATGTATAATATATCCTGACCTTTTGTTGCTTTATTGTTGGTTTGAGGTTATAAAAAAAGAAAAAGGTTTCTACTGCTCTTCATGGGTAAGTCATCTTTATATAAATGAATTTTACTTTGTATGCTGTACAGGACTCTCCGATGCGAGGACCTGCCGAGCTTTTTCTTACATTGAGGGCTTTTGGTGCTCTACCAATTGTGATTGCATTAGCTGCACAAGGCACTTTTCGTGGATTTAAGGATACAAAGACGCCTCTATATGCCGTTGGCAAGTATTGCAGCAGCTTTCTCCCCCACTCTCTTTCTTTCTCTCCATTTACTTATATGATGCATACAGTTGACTCCAGTTACAATCACTAATAGCCTTTAAATAGTTCTATTTACCCAAAAATGAACACTTAAGCACACCTCTGATCCATGGAGTTATGTAATGAATATTGCATAGCTGACATAATTGCTGAAATCATAATATCTGTTGTTTATACTATTAAGATAATTTTAACTTTGTCGACTATAGGATCATTTGAAAATCTCAATTTCATGGTAAAGACCTTCTTGGCCTACTATATTAAATGCAGGTTCAACACAATTTTACTATAAGGAATAATGAAGGATCTGGGGATTGAGCAAATCAAATAGCTATGACCTGTGAAAACCTTTTGACGTTTTCTTACTTCACTTTTCTTTCTCTCCGTAGAATAACAAGCAGATCCTCTACCAATTTGTGTGACTTTTTTCTTAGTTTATATCTGAGATTTCCCTGTTGATTTTATATAACTTTTTACTACTATTCCGCTCCACAAGCTGCCAATTTCTTGTTTTTACATGTTTATACTCTGCAAAATGCTCCCTGCAGCCCTGCCAGTGCTGATATGGAGAAAAACGAGTGCATTCTAGGTAAAAGATTATCCAGATGTATAAATGACAAAAGCTTATCTTGACATGTCAGGTGCTGGAAACTTTCTTAATGTCATACTGGACCCAATATTAATATTTCTTTGTGGTCTTGGCATTAGTGGCGCTGCAATTGCTACAGTGATCTCTGAGTATGTCAGGAGTGCAGTAAACTTAATACTATTTGTGCATTTTGCACATGTCCTTTAATTCATGTGATCTTCTGCTTTTAACATAGTTTTTCTTTTTGTTCACCAGATATTTAATCGCTTTCATTCTTCTATGGAATTTGAATGGCAAAGTGCTTCTAATCCCTTTTGACTTTGACGGGACAAAATTTTTCAGCTATCTGAAATCTGGTACCTGCTTTTCAATTTAGTTGAATTGTTTTTTGGCTGTCCATGTCCTTCAAAGAAATTAACAATGATAAAGAAATGATGAGAGTTTATTGGAAAGTTATTGAATAGTTTTAGTGTTATATCTTTGAATTTTTCCTAGACACACTAACTGCCCTTGAGAGTGGATTTTAAATTTTATTCACCGAGTATCTCAATATTGTCTTATCTTTAAAATGAATCAATTAAATACAAGTATGTGAATAACATAACTTTTGGCTTTTGTTGATTATATGCTTAATAGTACTGAGCATGATATATGATATGAAATTATCACATCATGTAATCCTTGTTACCCACCTCATCTAATGGGAAAAACTTTTGTTGTTGATGTATGAGTTATGATAATGCATGCTTCTGCATTTTTAACAAAATATGATGTTCATTGGCTTGAAAATGTTTTGTTTGGTTAACAACTATTTCTTGACAGAAGAGACATGCGAGGTAAAGAGTAATGCAGATTAATTTTTACTTTTTATTATTGCATTTTGTAGGTGGTCTTCTAATTGCCAGGACTTTGGCTGTGTTTATAACTATAACACTCACAACATCTTTGGCAGCTAATCAGGGCCCTATACCTATGGCAGGCCATGAAATTTGCATGCAAGTTTGGTTGTCTATTTCTTTACTCACCGATGCTCTGGCACTGGCTGGTCAGGTTGGATCATACTATTGCACTAGCTTATAAAGGGTCATTTAATTTATTCAGATATATACTCTCAAAATTGTGGTTGGATCTTATTCATCCTTACAAAATTGGTTTGTAAAGTGAGGAGTGCCCCCACTTGTAAACATATGATGACCCGATAGAGGAAACCTGATAGCAAGTGGCCCAACAGATCTTTGACCAGACTCTGATACCATTTTAAAATTGTGGTTGAGTCTAATTCATTTCTATAAAACTGACTTGTAAGGTGAGGATTTCCCCACTTATAAACAAGACCGTTTTAAGGGCGTGCAAGGTGGGCTACTCCACAGGATCCAAAATGCCACGGTCAAACCGTAGTTAAATAGGGCCTCATAATGTAATTGTCACGGTTAAACTATAGATAAATATGACCTCTATTTGTTTTTGCCATAGTTGAAATGTGTTTAACCTACACAAGACCTCCAAACTTATGGCGACCTTAAAACATATGTTCAGACCATATATTGTCCGATGTGGACCTCTTAAAACCCCCTCTCACGCCCAACACTATGGGTTTGGTGCGTGGATATAGATGGTAGATGATCCGATAGCAGAAATTTGATAGCATGTGGCTCATCAGATTTTGAACCGAGCTTTGATATCATTTTAGAATCATGGTTTAAGACCAACTCAACCCTGCAAAACAAGTTTATAAGGTGAAGATTGCACCTACTTATAAACATATGTTTAGGCCACATATTGTTCGATGTGAGACTCTTTAACATATACCAATTTAATTATCAAAGCATATAGCATAGGCAGTTTAGCTCGTCCACTTTGCAAATCACATGAATCCAGAAAAATACAGTTTTATAATGATGAAGTGCAGTATGTTAAATATTAAAGGGCTCCCCATAACCTTTAAATCAAACAAATTGGGTATCATTGAGTTTGAAATGTTTGCTGACAAGAGAAAAGTAATCCAACTTTCTTAGCATTGCTGAAAAACTGTCCCTTTTGCATGACAAAATCCATATTTTTCCGTTCCACAAGATACTAAAATGACATTAGCAAAGACTTCCAATATTCTTATTATTAAAAAATAAAACAGTTGGAAAATGACTAGTTTTGAAAGAATTGGTTGTGTATTATACTTTTTAAAATGATAGAGATGCTACAAAGTCTACCAATAGTGGAATTCCTATTATTTAGAAATCTGACACAAACAAACTGTTTGAAAATTATTAATGGATGCAATGTGTTTAACGGAAACTTTGTGACATGTTATGCATTATTTTGCAGACTCTTCTTGCCAGTAGTTACTCATTGGGACATTACGTGCAAGCACGCCTCGTCATATGTAGAGTGATACAGGTTACTGGTTGTTATCCCCATAATCTGCTTCCCTTTATTATCAGATTAGGACATACACCGATTCATAATTCTTTTGTTCTCCTTCTCATCTACATTTCTAGCAGATTGGTTTAGGAGCTGGAATCACTTTATCGTTGATCTTATTTTTTGGGTTTGGAGCATTTTCTACTTTATTTAGCTCAGACTCAGAAGTTCTGGATGTTACTCGGTCAGGTATATGGGTAAGATATCACAATTTTTTTGTTGAGAATTACTTTCTACAGCTGCTTGATTGCCGCAGGCTATGAGTTGAAATGTACTTCATTTGGATGTCATTTTAGTTTTTAATTGAAATTTATGTTCAGATTCAAATTGTTATTCATTTTATATGGATGAATCCAAGTGTTGTTAAATGGCTGCCATGGCACCGCCGTGACGTGGGAGATTTTTGGACAACCGCCATAGGCAGTTTATGAAGGAATGCCAGCCATGGCGGTGCCATAGGCCGCAATGGCGTGTTTATATGAAAGATTTGTGGTCTTCTGCTGTCGACAACATTAATGAATCTAATAGAAACTGATATAAAAATCGTATTTACTGAATAAGAATAGAAGTTTATTAAATATTCTCCGGAAAAAAGATCTCAACAGACACATTACATATATACACACTATTTCGTAACTGCTACTAATTATTAAAAACAGTAACTGCTAATAAAAATAAATAACTGCCTACTGCCCACATTAGTTCTCCCTGTCCTCTTATAAATATTCTTTATAAGAGGTCTAACAGAATCATACCCTGCCTGAATAGCAATGTTGTTTGAAGCATCTAAACTTACCAATTTGTGCAGTTCGTTGCTGGATCTCAACCAGTGAATGCTTTGGCATTTGTTATTGATGGGATTTATTATGGGGTATCAGACTTTGAATATGCTGCTTACTCGATGGTAATTACCTACTTCAATGATTATTAGATGCTTAAACATTTCAAGTTGTTTCATACTCTTACTTATTTTTGTTTGGCTTTTGCAAGGATAGGTGCTGGTTGGGTTAATTTCTTCAATTTTCATGCTGGTGGCCGCTCCAGTAGTTGGACTTCCTGGAATCTGGACAGGATTGTTTCTCTTCATGGCGTTGCGTGTTTTAGCTGGAGTTTGGAGGTAAAGTCTATAATTTATTTTTATGGGTAATGCATTGTACTATTCATATTTGGATCCCAGTTCAACGAGCAATGGTAGAACAATACAAGAGACATTGGTTTAAATGGAATTTGACTCGATGTCTTGAATCTTGATCATTAGTTTTTTTTTTCTTCTGTCTTTATCTATCCTACTGGGTATGGGGAGAAAGCAGGATGCTTGTTGGGTTACATGAGAAGATTTTGATAGAGATAACATGTCTATTTTTCATTTTTTAAGATTAAGCAGCAAAAGCGGCCCATGGGATGTGATATGGTATAAAGATGGAGCAGAAGACTGATTTTCAAGAGATCCTATACGAGGATACAGGCTTTGCCTCCTCTCCTGCTAAATCCCTGCACTCAAAGAGAATCTAGTAGCAGTACTGGACTAATATATTATTAGGATGTGGCAGAAATTGCTGAAAATCAAATGCCAAAATCTTTCTGGAACAAGGAGAGAGTTTGAATGGCTAAATGAGCACAGGGATGGAGAAAATTGCTTAATGAAGGAAGCTGCATCATAGAAGTCAAATCTTGTAACTTTCTGGCATTTTGCAATTTTCACTGCTGAAGGAAGCTGCATCTTAGAGCTAGGTGTCGGGTAATGGCACGTGCTCTGTAATTTCTTCTATATTTTATATTGACCAATAGGTTAGAGGGTCTTAGTTTCTTTTCTTTAGGTGATATATAATTTACTAAATATAAAAGTGTTGCCTTGGTTCCTGAAGGTGTCTCTAAATAAATATTTAATTTCTTCACAAATCATTCTCTTGTTCATAATTTGATTCTTCTGTCAACTACCATTAATAGTGTGTAATCGAATAACTGCTATCACATAGTGACTAATAACTATGCATGTATAAAGCCATGTGGTACATCAATTGCTTACATGAATCCCTATACCATGTCATGTGGATCTCCATTTGAGTAAAGGATTAATATATGAGACTAAAAGATAAATTTTGAAAGGGGAATGACAAATTAGGAAAAGAGTTCTTATTATTTTAGAGACCATTTTAGAGACCAAAGGGTACTACATGAAGTTCATATTTATGGATTGGCAGAGTATCATGTAAAAAAGTGTCTTCCAAAAAGTACAAAAGGGCATCATAGTTATAATTATAATTCAATGGAAAATTCATAGTACACAGAGTATCTTTACAGTACTGAGATGCTGAATAGAAAACAGAAACATGGTATTATTTGAATCACTAAGGTGGTGAAAAAAAGACCCTGCTACAAATAACTCCACCAAAGTGAAAAACAAAAAACCATATAAAGCACCAAGAAACTTTAAGATCCTATATGTGAAAAACATACATCTAGTAACTTCTTCTCTTCTAGTAAACCAAAATCATAATCAGGTTTTAAGAAACTATAATCATAACCAACTTCAAGATCTGCAAACTGCATATTATTCCAATTTTCAGGAAAGTAACCACCCAGTTTCTGCAGCTGTTGAGAAAGATCATTCAGCTTCCTGCTTTCCCCTAAACTAAATCCATGAGGTGCACTTCCATTATTTCCTCTTTCTTTTAAATTACTGCTTTTATTAGTATTGTTGTTCAAAGCCTCAACTTGGGAGGTTCTTTCAATTGGTCCAACACTGCCATCACCAAACAAATGAATTCCCTGCACGCAAGGTAATCTCTGAGCCTCGTCATTATTGCAATCAATAGATTGGCCTCTCAGCTTGCATTCCAATCCCTTAAGCTCATTTTTTATCTCAACAAATTCCTTGATTTCAGAAATTATTTCCTTCTTATGTTTCTTAGCAAGAGAAGCGTCGTTTTTGATGTTAGAATACTCAGATTCTGGTATTGGATTGATATCTGGAAGCATATTGTGCAGGTTTCCAAAGAAATTGTGTTGGCAGTTCAACTCAAAGGATTTCAAATCCTCAACTGATCCTTTACTTGTTTCTTCACTCTTCACCAGAATCCCATTTTCTGCTCTATCAAAAGATCCACAATCAGCTCCCGAGTTCATAGCTAAATCTATATACTCCTTCTGTACATGATAACACTCTCCACCCATACCAGAATTCTCCAAAACCTTCTCTGATTCACTCTCTACCCGTTCGTTTTCTCCACGTGTTTCAGATTTAACATTCTTGTAGGACTCTTGACGAACAATTTTCTTATATCTCTTATTAGTTTTACATTGGACAGTGCTAGTTATCATCCCTTCTTTCAGTTCCTCTACCGAGTCGTCATCAGCAACAAAATCTTTAGAAAGAATCTTATTCTCTTCATCAGAGAGATGAAGATTACCCTCCAACTCTTCAACTTTCGCAAGATCCTCCTCACCATTCAAAGAATCAACAGAACCTGAACCACCACTTGATGATGAAGGTGGTAATCCATTAGGAAAGTTCAAACGAGCATTAGGTCCATACATAGCCTTAGCTGCTTTATCATAAGCAAGAGCAGCTTCATGTGCTGTAGAGAAAGTACCAAGCCAAAGCCTATTTGCTTTCTCACCAACATGTTTACCATTGATAGGTTCACGAATCTCCGCAACCCATTTACCCCAAATCCTCTGTCTAACTCCTCTGAAATTGCAATCTGAATTCTGAGGACCACCTTTACCTCTCATGCACCCTTTTCTTGAACCTTTTGCAGGAACTTTGTGAACCTTTTCAGCTCCATTATCTCCACAACCAAGTTTTTGCTGTTGTTGCTTGTTGTATTTCTTCCACTTCTCAAGCGTATCTTCCACTGAGTCCCTTCTTCCACCACTGCGTCTCTTGCGTGATTTCCTTTCTCTGCAGCCATTTCAACACCCAAATAAACAACAAAATTTTGTTAGTTTTCTATTAGTTCCTTCAAAAAACTCAAGCAAATTCACAAAGGAAAAAAAATCATGAATTTAGAACAGAAAAAACTGACCCAGAAACAGTATCAATCTTCATACGCTTTCTGTTACTGAAGGAGCATAAACTAAGTTCCGTCTTATGCTTTTGTGTATAGTTTTGGATATGTATTTTTGCTAAGGGTTTAAAAGAGGTTTTATGATTTGTATATTGGACTATAGTTGCATGAAAGCGTCATCTCAAACGTCACACTTGACTTGGAAACTAAGAAAAAAAATGTTGAAGTGATCAATTTAGTATTTGTGTTATTTTTATATAACAGTGACCTTTCTACAAAAGGAAACATAGATTTTGGATATGATTGATGACATGACATCACCCATTTTGAGAATCTAATGCATAGGCTGATGAGCTTCTAGGGTTGGGACACGTGGCAGTTGTTGTTTCATTGGTGGCAGGCTGTCAAGAGCTTTCTTCACTGTGAAGGGCTTGCTTTCTATTTGGTGATGCAGTTTGCAGCTAACTTTTTTTGAAGTTTTTGTTTCTCGCTGATTCTTGTATTTTTCCAAAGCATATCTTGATTTTTTTTCCTGCTAAGCTTTCATTGCTAAATGAATATGTTATAGTGATATGCATAATTTTGATTTATTTTAATCAGAAATAAAAACTATATAAAGCAATTATAAAAAAAGTATGCTATATGAAGTAGAAGCAAAAATATTTAATTTAATATTTTGATTGATATGTGGTGGGCTATTAAGAGGTCTACAGAAAAAAAATTAATTTAACATGACATCCCTCGTTTTAAACATGACACTCTTTTATATTGAAATTTCTAGTGCTATTGCAAAATTTTCGATAATGATTTTTGTGCCTTAATTAGAAGTTCTTTGCAGCATTTGCAAAATTTTTGGTTGTGGATAACCGGTAATTTTAAAATTTCAACGATTTTGAAAAAGACATTTACATAAATTGAAAATTGCCAAAATTTTCGGTAGGGAGTATAATATCATAAATTTGAAAGTTTTCGGAATATCGGAAATTTTACATACAATTGAAATTTTTAGTATGTCTGTAGATGAAATTTTGCAGCTTTGTGGCCCTTTTGCAGCTTTGTGGTCCTGAGTCGGCAGGTTCAATTTCTTCTACGGATTTATGTACAAATTTTAGGCAGTTCTTCATACAGATAATGTATGTTTCATATTGAATTTACACATTTTTATTTGTTTTCTGAAATTAATGAAATTGATAAAGTTTACTAACTTTATGTTGTAATTGACATATTTTTAAATTCTGATATGATGTTTTAGAATAGACACAGTCTATTAGTAAAAACCATGGTATTATTGTTGTTACAGTTAGTTCCGATTCTACTAATAGAATCTGGGGGAGGAAGCATAAATTAATTATGGATTGTGAGAGAGGAGTAAATTACAAAAGAAAATATGAAACTGGGAACACATCTGATGGCATCTATACTATGAAGGTTAAATGCCCCTTTAGGCTGAGATCTATTCCAAGTGATATCGGTCGGAAGGTGATGGTTAGATGTATGATGCATAATCATAGACTAGATAAGGACTTGGAAGACTATGACATATTAGGACGTCTAAAAGATCATGAAAAAAAGTTTGTGAATGACATGACGAAGTACAATATGGCACTAAGGTACATCATTTCTACTTTGAAAGACAAAGATTCAGAAAACCTCACAAGTATTATTCAGGTATATAGAGCTAGAGTAACATATAGATTGGGCAAGAGTGGTGCAATGACATAAATGCAAATGTTATTGAGCCTTATTCACCTATAAAAATACATGTGTTGGACTAGAAATGGGGAAATTCAGATATTGTAGCTGATATCTTCTAGACACATCTTGATTATGTGAAGTTGTTGAATATGTTTCATATGATGTTAATTTTTTATTGCATGTACAAGACAGATAGATAATATTTGATTCCACATCATGATTTTGTGAAGTTATTGAATATGTTTCTGGTTG
Organism: Vicia faba; assembly: GCA_948472305.1. NCBI lineage: Eukaryota > Viridiplantae > Streptophyta > Magnoliopsida > Fabales > Fabaceae > Vicia > Vicia faba. Next base: position 314,932,486 of record OX451740.1, read on the forward strand.
TTTATGTGAATTTTAATCGTGCAGGTACCAGATACCACTACTGAAGATTGTTGGTTTTACATCAACGAAGTTGACGTTTTCAGTTGCCTTTGCCTATTTGGAACATGAAAGGGATGAGAACTTCACATGGGTACTAGAGAAGCTCAAAGAGTTGTTATATTCAGAGAAATCATTGCTGAATGTTGTGGTGACAGACCGGGAACTTGCATTAATGAATGCCATAGAATCTGTGTTTCCAAATGCAATTCATTTATTGTGTACGTTCCATATTTCAAAAAACATGAGCATGAAATATAAAGATTACGCAAAATCAGAAAGACAAGAACATGTCATGGATCAATGAAACAACATCATCATCATGTATTCAAATACAGAAGATGAGTTTGATGTACACTTCAAGCACTTCAAAAGTGTTTGTGGTGATATTCTATTATTTGTCAAGTATGTGAATGAAATATGGTTAACGCCTTATAAAGAAAGATTTATTGTTGCATGGACTAACAAAGTCACTCATTTAGGGAACACGACAACAAACAGGTACTCGGATCGTGACAATTTGATGTCATTATTATGCATATATATGTTTCGATAATAGTTTGAAACATGTTATTCTATTTATGGTTTTTAGGGCGGAGTCTGTATATTGGAGACTAAAAAACTTGTTGACTTCTAGTCGTGGTGATTTATGCCAAAGTTGGGATATTGTGAACACCATGTTGAAGTTGCAGCTAGGTTCCATCAGAGTGTCGTTTCAAAAAAGTATCGTCAATATTGAGCATCTGTATAGCACCCCATTCTATATTAAATTGCATGGTTTATCTCAAGATAATGTATACATCTCACTGGGAAGAAACTAGAAAGGGTAAAATTTACTGGTTCAAGCAAGGAGAGGTGTGATTGTTTCATTAGAACAACACATGGGTTACCGTGTGCGTGTCAGCTTATCGGTTTCCAAATTTTAGGCACCTATATACCTTCAATTCATGTATTTTAGACGAAATTGCACATTTCAGAACATGATATCAATCATGATGAGAGTAAGTGGGATTTAGAAGAAGAGGGTGAATAGTTGAAGAGATATTTCAGTACTTTGGATATTGTGGGTCAGAGGGTGTTGAAGAAAAAAGTTCGTGATCTAACATATCCATCAACAACTTCAATGTGTCAACTGCCGGTGAAGTACAAGCCAAAGAATGGAGTTAAGAAGAGTAAAAAGGGTGAGGAGAGTGATATGCATCGTGATTCTAGCCAATAGGAATATGCTCCGGCTTTGCATGTGAGTCGGACTACAAAGACACCATGTACAAAACCAATTGAAAGTGAATCATCAACCATGTTGATTGGTAGGCCGCCTTCTACCAAATATTCAAAAGATGAGTACTTGTCAAATTTTCCTGCTTTCTCTTATCCATACATCAATGACATCATTGATGTTGAACCAGATAGAAATTGTGGTTTCCATTGTATTTCATCTTTATTAGGATGAGAGGAATATTCATGGCCTTTGATTCAGAAGAAGTTAGATACTTAAGTCCATCAACATGCTAACTTATTTTCTGAGTTGTTTTATAATATTGTCTCTACAGTTAGGAATGTGTTACAAGTAGAACACTTGGGTATGAAGGGTAGAGAAAAATGGATGTCGATTCCTGATATGGGTTACCCTATTTCTTCTAAATACAGTGTCATACTTGTTTCCTTTTCCATGAGACTTAACATCATATTTTATCCACTTATCATAACTCCACCCATGTACACGAGTCGACATACAATCATTGTTGTTGGTTTTGTCATTGATAATTATTGGGTTCAGGTAAAGTTAAAATATGATTGCCCATTGCCTCCCGTCACTGTTTGTTGGAGACAAAATTGTACTAATGATGCAAAAACATGGGAATCAGCATATGCGGGTCGCTTTAGACATTAGGAAGATTTGTGTAGGAAGCAATTGTATTTTTCTTTTTTATCCATATATGTATGACATTTTTTCTATTTATATATTAAATCGGTTAGCTATTTTACCGTATAAATTATCCTACAAAAAGATAAAAAATTAGAAAAAACAACATTCAATACTACCGAAAATTTGAAATTTCTGGTTTTTTCACCTACCGGAAATTGCAATTTTTCTGGTATTCTTCATTTGCCAAAAATTTCAAATTTCCAGTATTTATTTTGTTGACATAACTACCAGAAATTTTAAATTTACAATACCAAAATTTAAAAATTGCGGTATATGACAGAACCTACGGTAAATATGGTAAGTTATCCGAAATTTTCAGTATTTTATGGAAATTTCGGGTATTTAACGAGGGCATTATAGTAAAAGGCCTAAAATTGTGGGTGCTATGTATAAGTGTGAGGGTGTCGTGTTAAATTCTCATTCCTACAGGAAGGAGTATTCTAACATTGAGTTTTCCTTTTATAAATATTATAATATTGAAGTGATAAATGTGTAAATTCTCTCACTTACAAAAACTCTATATTTCTAAATAGTATGGGACTTCCTCATATTATTTACACTTGTTATTCTCATCAACACTCTTTCTTAAGTGTGAATCTATCCACAATACTTTCTCTTAAGCTTGTCAATGGATCACCTCATATCCAATAAAGAATTTTGATACATGCCTGATCCCTTCACTCAAATTAAAGACACATGATACCACTGTTGAGGCTATTCGAGGTTTTCTTTTTGGAAATTTCTTAAAGCACATTGTTGTACCCCAAAATTTGCCCTCTCATTTCTCAAGGATCATCCTGGACCCTCAGTTTTGTTTCTATCAAGTTTCAAGTCTTGAATCACAATTTTCCATGAAAGTCATTCACAAGGGCAAAATGGTCATTTACACACCAAGGAGTCAAACTATGACTTTTGAATCAAAAAAATCAAGTTCCAAGAATCATATTTCATTAAGGCATGAAATTGTCTCATCAAAAATCAAAAGTCAGAAGTTACTTTGAAAATCAAATTTTCTAAACATTTAGAAAAATTTTCTAAGTGTCTAGAGAACATGACACTTCAGAACTTCTGAGCCAGCCTCTATGCAAGTGCAGTCAGAAGTTGCAAACACGGTTCAGAACATGACGCTCCAATCAGAACATGCAGAAGAAGCGATGCTCTTTGGTCAGAATATGATGCTTCAGTCAGAACATGATGCTTCAACATATGGAGGCTATGTTCAACGCTCCGGTCAGAAGATGCCCCTTCAGTATTTGGAGGTTACGCTTCTGATCTTCTGTGATCAGAACATCACCAAATCA